>CM043729.1:10498727-11767433 GCA_023969325.1 Oryzias curvinotus | reverse complement strand
GCGTTTTTTTTTTATATATATAAAAGAATATTTATATATATAATATATATATATATATATATATATATATATATATATATATTACATATATATATATACATATATATATATATATATACATATATATATATACATATATATATACATATATATATATACATATATATATATATGCATAATATGCTATTTTACTTTATCATAAAAAAAATAATTAAATAAAATACAAAACAATAATAATAATGCTCATGTCTGAGTAAAGGAGTAGCCAATCACAAAAGTGTCTCCGCCTTGTCTAGTTTGATTGACAGATAGACCTATTCTCCTGAAAAAGCTCTTCATGAAATAAATACGCCATTGTGAAAAACAGCAACATGAAATAAAAAAAGCTACTTTGGAAAATATTGATTTTGAAATAAGAGGTTCTGAAAAAAGACAGAATTATAATATTCAACATGATTAAAAATGAATATTTTAAAATGCTGTTTTAAAATAATGAACAGGTTTTTAAAGCAAAATGAAACACATAGAATAATAAATGGCTAATTTAAAATCAGTGTGCAGGTTTTTCACAATTTCATGATCTTTTTATATATTTATGAGAGATTTATTGGTTGATTGTTTATTTGCATGAGGTCATATTTATTTATTTAATGAAATATGTATTTATTTAATTATGAACAGTATAGGACTCCATAGACAAAGCCAGAACAGTTAAAATCCAAATAACTAAGACCAAATGTTTAAAAAGCTAGTAAAAACAGTAAAAAAAAAAAAAATAAATAAATAAATAAAAAACAACTTTAAAGAGGGACCTCATAAAAACACTTAAAATAATTAAAAGAAATAGTCCATGAAACACCAGGGAGACAGGTCCTGCAGCCAGCCACACAGTCTTGTCTTTGTCCACCCTTTGCAGGCGCGGTGGGTTGTTCCTTCCAACATCCACCTGTAAAGTGAAGATAGATCCTGCGAGTATCTCAGTTGTGTGGGGTAAACAGGCCTGGCTACATGCCGAGTGAGAGTGCCACTGGAAGGGTGGAAGGGTGCCACACGGGCAGGGCTCCTCACCCTGCCTATGAGTGTACGTCGCGCTGTGGCACTCCTGTCCTGGAAAAGACTCCTACACTGACTGCAGCTCCAGCCACACAGTTTGCTCCAGTGCTGTGTCCTTCAACAGCTTCTAGCTGCTCTTCCTCCTTTCTCCTGCTGCCAGTGCAGCTTTATGGGTGGAGCCATCAGCTTACTGATTGGACACCCAGGTGTGTCCAATCTGGGACTCAGTCTTCATGGGGGTGAAACAACACAAAACACAAAAACCAACTCCACCATAAAAGCATGCAAACAAAAATCAGAGAAGACTTCCTCCATCAAAAACAAACCTCAACACAAAAGCATGCAAAAAATGACAGGAAAAGGTTTCACTACACAACAATAATAGTAATAATAATAATAATTGATACTTTATTTATCCCACAATGGGGAAATTCTTCTCCGCATTTGACCCATGTCAAGACCCATGTGAGCTGCAGCCGAACTACGCTTGGGAGGCAGTAGCATTAAGGGTCTTGCCTTAAATCCAGTTCTTCCTGATCGGCCTTGAGTGTTACCACCTGACCTGTCAGCCTCTATGTTTGTGCTTTATGCGGACCCGTCTCTCCCCCTCCTTTTAGCAGTATAGCTGCTCTCCAGTCCTGTCATGCATCCTCTGTTTTCCAAGCTTGAAAAGGAAGAACATGGAGTTGACAATATTCCCTTCTGACTATCTGGAGCTTGGGTTATTTATGTGAAATGTTGTTTAAATCCCAAAACCATGGAGGTGATATCTATCACCTACTCAGTGAAACAGAAATATGTAAATATCTGTCCACTAAGACTACCCAGCTGTTTTAGGATAGACTAGTAATATTGAGCTAGTAAAAGTGAGTGAGAATGTTTTTGCACAAAATCAATTTGCTGATGAAGCAACATTTTAAGTAAAAATAGCTATTAAATATGCAAAGTGCACCAACTTAGCCCACAAATAGCTTTTAATAAGCTGGAATATAAACAAAACAATATTCTTTTCCTCTAAAATTTTTTTTATAGGATTACGTTTATTGCTTTTTCACATGAAACATCTTTAGATTGTTATTCTGATCTTAAAATGACTTTAAGGTTCACTTTTGTAGCAATATTCTAGAGACTTTCTCATGTGCAAACCCCTCAAAAAATTCAACATGAGGTGCAAAAGTCAGCAGAGCTTTTGACAGAAGGTGGCGCTCTCATTCCAGCATGACATGCACTCTCCAATTAAAGCGTTCCAGCAAGAGGCAGAAATCACTGTGCTGATAAAAGGTCATGAAAGATTTAGGACGGTTTCAAAAATGCTTGCAGATGTCAACGAGGGGTCACCATAAACCAAATGAAGGCAACACATCCAGTGTCACATGCCGTAACTTTCATGACATGGGACTTCTGACTATGACAGCATCTCTTGAAGCTAAATCAGACACTTTGTGAATTATGAAAACTTTACATTTTAAACTGAGTTGCATAATTGATATATGAGCATCTGCTCTTGTTCTGCTTTTAAACAGCTTTTGTGCTTTATTAATTTTCAAGACAATTTTTTTGCCACTTTTCATGGAAGTCACTGCAATCATATCACCCTGTTTTGAAATCTGACAGATATATTTCCAAAAAACATATTTTGCCTGACTAAGCTCACAGTAGCAGCTTGGTCTTCTGGTTCCTAACATGCGTTAGACCCTGTCTGCTCTCTGCTGATCTGTTCCACCAGTATACATTAATGTTTTTGGCCCAAATTCAATTATAATTTTTTTTTTAATCTTTAGCTCCAGGTTGAAATTAAACAACAAGCTGTTTTCAGTCTCAGTCAATTACAACCAAATGGCTGTGACACTCACAGGCACACACATTTCTGCCGTCGTAGTCATGACAACCGGCCACAGCTATTCAATAAAATGTCAGGGCATCCAGGCAATGCTTAACGCGCTCAGACACTCCGAGGTGATGTGTTGCCTTGATGTCTTGGCGTTGGGGGACACATTCTGTGGAAACACCTGAAGCCAGTTTTTCTGTCAGAAACTGGAGAAAAAAGGTATTTGCTAATCCTTCTTTATGGTCTTTGACATTTTTATGCTCCCAGCGATACAATGTTTAATGTACAGAAGCCCGGTTAAACAAAAAGTAAAGTGAGTGACAGAGAAAAAGAAGAATGGAAAAAATGTGAAGAATGAGAAAAAGAGCACCACTCATGTGGGACTTTTATAAAAATAACCCTGCAGAGGAAAAACAAACATTTGTTTAGTGGAAGAGTTGGTCAGAAGTGAGTGTTGTTGCTAAGGCATGATTTCACATTCTATGGGAATCATCAAAAATGCTTAAAATGTGAAATATGTATGTATGTAAAATGTGTTATTTTGGTCCTGCAGCTTTTATGCAAAGAATTAGGGAAAAGTAATGACAGAAATTGCTGCAGGCTGATGTTTGATGATGAGTCTGCAACAGATGTCAGTGTGACACACAAACTCAAACATCTGTGAGAATGCAGAATCAAATACGAGGAAGATGAAGAGAAATATGGATCAGAAGGCATTGCAAAATACACAAGTAAATGTGTCAGTAATAAATAACGAAACGAATAAATACAATTTACCTAGAAGCCTAACCGACACTTGGAATGGCATCTATTCCCCACTCTAGAATAACCGACAGCTGTTGTGGGTGTACGGGTCTTCAGATGGCCACCCTAAGTGTTTTGTTCAGTTTGATCCATGATGCAGAAAAGGTCAAAGAGAGTTTTCTAAGGTCTCAGAACTGTAAACAGCCTTCATCTGGTTGATGTCTTTTTTTAAAAACATTCATTTTAGGAAGTCTGCCACTGATAAGGATGGGGTTGATGATAATAAATGAACCACATTCATCAATTTTGTTTTCTTGAACATAACATTTTAATATTTAGCCCTTTTTACTGTTAAAATCAAATGTTGTTCACCATACGGCATATCCCTTCAGGCGTCGCCACAGGTTGTTTGTCAGAGATTTTTCCTGTGGATGCCCTTCCTGACACAACCCTTTATTTCATCCAGGCTGGGGACCGGGGAGACCCAGACTTGGGCGCCTTTGTGGCTACATCATTAGACGGTAACGTAAAAGGGTCCTTGTGATGGACCCACTGCTGTTAAAATTTAATAAAATCAACTGTAACTGCCAAATCTGCGGTGATCTTTAGAAAACTTTGAACATATTTTATACCTGCCTATTGTACCTGTTAGTTTTTACTTGAACCATTTCAATCAAAATGTAGTTTTTGATATTTTTAACATGTTCATGCAACATTTTTTTGTTGATGGACATTTATAAAGAAAATGAAGCTTTTTTGCATTTCTGAGTATTTCTTTATTCAATTCATTGTAAATCAGGAGCAGACGCAAAAAGGTCATTTAAAAAAAAAAAAGAGATTATTTGTGACGTAGAAGATAAGCTGTGAGGCCTCAAGCTCCCTGCTCCACTCCATTCTGATGCATCCACAGACCTTAGATGGATGGTGGAAAGTGGGGCTGCTCTCAACACACATCCATCGACTGACAATAAGTGGTGACAGAACCAATGCCAAACAAAGATCAGAATCCAAATTACACCAATAAAATAAGAGAAAGCTAGCTGGACAGTTAGCGAACAAGGTAAACTGCCTAATACCTTGTAATGGAACAAACAACATGGGAAGCTATGGGGAAAGAAATGATGAATCATTACAAACAATATGCAAAATAAAAAAGTCACAATTTTATATTCATTAAAACTACAACAAGCACTGCCCCTCTACCTTAAAGATGCATGCATGATCTAACCGGTAATTTCCTCTGAAAACCAATAAGAATGTGAAACTGCACATTATTCAATGAAAAACCTTGGGGCTAAGAAGTCAGAGGAGTGCTTTCCGGTGTGGTATCGGAAAGACTGTGTTTCCATAATGATTTTTAATCTGCAGATCAGTTTCTCTTAATTTTCTTGGTGCAATCAGATACTGAGCTGATACCACCGTGCTGTGCAAAGGGTTTGCCTTAAATCATGAAAGTAACTGACGCCTACTTGAAGTAATGAAGGTGCTGTCTTCTATCCTCACTCTGATGATACTTGTTCATTCTGCCTTGTGCTGCAGATTTACAGACTTATTTCCAAGGTTATATTTTCCTGTGATATATTTTTCAGGGAATTAATGGATTTCTATACATCATATATTCCATTGAAATTTGTTTTAGGGTGGTAATGATACATTCACTCTAATCTGAGGTTTATATTCTGGATTAGAATGAGAAATGGATTAAAACACATGTATGATTTAAATTTAGCCAAGGACAAAGGTTGAATATTACAGTGATTCTCCTCCTCCAAGGTCATTTGGACAATTTAAATTAAAAATGTTTACATATTCCTCCAAAACTGTCACAAAACTAAATCACTTTCAATTGATCAGAAAAAAACTAACTGCACTGATCTCAAAACTGCAATTTACACAAGATAATCAGGTAAAATCACTAAATTTGAGAAGAAATAAATTCAAATCTCATCTTACCAAGTCCAGGTATGAAGGTGTTTAGGAAAAGACAGATGACAGCCAGAGGAAAAGGCATTGTGGGTATTGCAGCCCTTAAAGATCCTTTCTTCTCCCTGACCTCCACCACCACTCCTCCCCCGGCTGTAGGGCACCCAGCCATGGCCTTTGCCCCCAAATTGTCTTTAGATTTCACATTCCCCTGCATCGTTAGTCCTTCTGTCTGCGCCATCTGCTCTTTCTCTTGCTTTTCTGTCACCTGTGCCTTAAAAATAGAGACAGCTGCTGAGAAGCAGGTGCACTAATTTGGAAAACAGAGTCAGTGGAGGTGAAAGAATGTGTCAACAGTGATTCCTTGCATTCAGACAAAATGAACTACGATTTTAGAGCAGTTGTGTAAACATGCTCACAGGTCCTGGTATGGTTTATATGCAGAAAAAAAAAGTTAACTTGGAAATTGTTCACGTGTTAAGCAGAGGTGGTGATAAATCTAAGGTTCGGGAGGTAAAGAAAAGCAAAAGAAAAAAAAAGAAAAAGCATTAAGATAAGTGGGAGAGAAGTCCAGTCACACAAGTCCCATTAAGTCCTTGGACGTAAACACAAAGCTTCTTCATCAGAGGTCAGGAATTTCTGCCTGTTGATTCCTCATCCAACATACTGAAATCAGTTGCCCCTAAAAAACAGAAAATCTGAAAAATCCTAAAAATTCTCTCCTTACTTCACGGATTTCACTTAAACTGTTTCTGTGTTCATAAAAGCTCGGCTTACTCCAGACGTAGAGAGAGGAGAACAAGAGCAGCTACAATCCCCCTTCCTCTACTACATCTTCATCCCTCCCTCTCCTCTCCTCTCCCTCTCCTAGTTTCCATTTAAAGGAACAGCACCTCGGCGTAATGTTACACTTTAGCGAGGTGACACTCAACACGCTGCTATTTGGAGCACACTAAAACAAACCTTTTATCAAGTTAATGCACCAACCATATGTTTGCTGCAGCTGAAAGGCTGTGCATTAACGTCTCTTTAATACACTCCAACACAAACTTTTTTTTAAAAATGCTATCAAGGGAAATGCAAACACAGTTTTTCTAATGGATGCAAAAATGAATGAGACAAAGGAAGTGAAAGAATGTGGGCTGATCGAGGACAACATAAGATGTGGAAAGAAAAGAAAAGATCCCTCCTGTGTCAATATCTCGCTAATTATTCATGCACTCACTCTTGTCCTTTTATTCCTCACTTCCCCGCTCTCTGTCCTTTAAAAAAAAAAAATAAAATTAGCAAAGAGGCAGGCAGCCCAAACCCTGAAACTAATCTCATCTTCTCTGTGTCCATTTCATCTTCTTGGGCTCTTTCTCATCTTTCTTTGGTTTCTTAGCAACCCGGGAAGCAGTAGGTAATTATACGGAAGATATTGATCTTTGTTTTAAGCTTTTTCTCTCTTTTCCTTCTGTCCTCTCTCCCGTATCTTCTCATTATTTCCACTTCGGTCCCTTCTTTTAATTTCCTGTCATCTCTGAAATACAGCCGACAGCGTGGACAATTCCATCTTCATTGGACTCATGAACAGAACGTTGAGCATCATCCCGCTACCATGGCAACATGTTGTGGAGAGGAATACACCAAGTTGGACTGGTTTGGAGGAGTTATACAAGGAATGTGGGAATGTGCTTGGTTCTATAATGATTAGTAACTGCTCTTAGAGCAGCGATTTACAGTCTAATTACTCAGTAAGTGTGATAAGACCTAATTGTGAACTCCTATCTGTGTGTGTGTGTGTGTGTGTGTGTGTGTGTGTGTGTGTGTGTGTGTGTGTGTGTGTAATTCTTCCATGAACACATCTTTGGTTCCACCAAAATAGTTTAGGTAGATCCCATCTGTTAGTGAAAGCTGACATCCCACACTGCGTATTTGTGCATTTGTGTGTCCTCGAGTGTGTTCTGTGTGTGCTCCTGTTGTGCACCAGATCACCACGGTGACCAAAGCTGTAACAGACTCTTTCCTTCCTTCTAATCTCCATCTTTTGACTGATTCCCGCTGCCTTTCATCTGTTGCTTCTTTTTCTTCAAGTACATTACAGCAGATTGATTTTCATTCAGCTTTATATGGACAAACGCTCTTCCATTGTGCGGCAGGAACTTTTATGAAAGATTCCCTTTGTGTTTGTAATCACCAGCCCTGCTGCTTTGTCTCCTCTCCAAGGTCTTTGACTCCATTTATCAACATGAGTTTAAACTTCTATTGAAATGTTATTTTAGCAATTACAGACGAAGAAGTCCATTATTTTGGGAAGACAAATTCCAAAGACACAGCTTGCAGTGGTTTGGAGTTGTTACAAACAGAACACAAATGGGAACACGGGCAGCAAAAGGCTACAGACAGAACAAAAACTGTACAACTTTACAACTAAACTCAATAGTTGTCACACATGTGAGGACCAGATCCATTTAACTGGAACATCTCACTTTTTGCATTTGATCAACTCAGGCAGACGGTCCTGTTTAAAAGCTCTTTAGAACTTTTAAAATAATTTGATCACAAATGGCATCAATTTAAAAAAAAATCCATAAGTGTGAGATGCATTTGTGTCTGTTCCCCAAACTTTTTCATTAGTGGGTCTAAATGACCCATTAAAAAATAAATTCTATATGTATGCTACATTTGTAAATTCAGTCAGTAATTAGGAACAAAATTTAAGACCGAAGTTATTATTTTTGGCCCACAGAAACAAAGAGAAATTGTCAGCAGCTACCTTCATTCTTTGTCTCTTAAACCCTCAAATCAAGTCAGAAATCTAGGGGTAATCATGGACTCTGACCTGAACTTTAACAGCCATATCAAGTCAGTAACATCAGCTGCATTTTACCATCTGAAAAACATTGCCAAAATCAAAAACATAATGTCAAAGTGAGACCTGGAGATACTTATTCATGCATTTGTCTCCAGTAGGTTAGACTACTGTAACGGCCTGCTCACCGGCCTCTCCAAACGAGCTGTAAAACAGCTTCAGTGCATCCAGAATGCTGCTGCTCGAGTCCTGACCAAAACCAGGAAGTATGATCACATTAGTCCTGTGCTCAGGTCTCTGCACTGGCTCCCTGTACCTCAAAGAATAGACTTCAAAGCAGCTCTGCTTGTGTACAAGTCTCTCCATGGCCACGCACCAAAGTACATCTCTGACATGTTAGTGCCATATGAACCATCTCGTACTCTGAGGACCTCAGGGACCGGCCTCCTGTTGATTCCCAGAGTCAGAACTAAACAAGGGGAATCAGCGTTTCAACATTCTGCAGCTAAAATCTGGAACAGCCTCCCTGAAGTCGTAAGACAGGCCTCTTCTGTGTTCATGTTCAAATCTAGACTTAAAACATTTCTGTTTAGCCGTGTATAAGACTGAAAGGTCCTATCTGCACTTTTCTTTCCTTCCTTTCTTTTTAAATCAATTTTCTATTGTTTTTTTATTTATTTATTTATTTTCTTTTCTTTTAAAGTAAATTTTACGTTGATTATTTCTATGATGTATTGTGATTTTAATGCATTTTTCTGTTTTGTGAAGCACCTTGAATTACTTTGTGTACGAATTGTGCTATACAAATAAACTTGCCTTGCCTAAGTTCTGAAATTATTACACATTTTTGTGGTGCTTGGGTCAAAATGACCCTATGTCCTATTAAGACTCAGTATTCAAAATTAACACTTTAGATTTATTGCATTATCTTGTTGAAAGTTTATTTTACTACTTGGGTTGTTTACTTGAAGAAAAAAAAGGTCAATAACAGCATTGCCAGTTTAAAAACTTTATATTATGCTAAAAGTTTACATGCTCAACATTCTGTTTGAAACTAATATTATGTATGTATTTATGACTCAAACCACTTTTAATAAAATTTCCTAGAAATCAGGTCACAAATGGATTATTTTTCACAGGAACACGTCTACGGAATGAGAGTTTCCATGAAATTATCCAAAAAAACATTTTAAGTATTTTATTATTTATAATTATTATCTTAAGTATTTTCTAGCTAAAACAAAAGATGTTGTGGATGTTTTGGAAAAAGCTCAAATTTAAAGTGAAAATCTGAGGTACTGTTACACACATTTTTAACAAATTTCTTTATTGTAAAATGATTAAAACTGTTTATTAGGAGGATTTGGTTAGAAAACAATCTCACTGGATCCTTTTTGACCTACATTTGGATCTAAGGGTCAAAGCATTTGCACAGATTAAAAGTATTTTCATTAACAATATTTTGTCTTTGCTTAGTGTTTCAGTTTAAATGTCTTAAATGTCCTTAAACCTCAACGCTTAATTTGTAAGCTTTTAGTCTTTTTTGTGTAATTTTTTTTTTTTCAGTTTGATGTTTTTGGTTAAAGTGAATTCCACAGAATCAGTGTTATTTTGCACATTTATAAAGATTTTGAACCTGATAGTTGTGTTAGGTCAATGGTTTGAATTATTTGTTTTGAACTGTTTTTTTTGGTGCTTATTTTGTTTGTGGTACGTCATTTAAAACAAAGGCTGCACAGCATAATGAGTGCTTTAAACAACCATGAGGTCTTTTCTTTTGCGTCTTTCAGTTTTTTCTCTAAGTTTGCATCAGTGGCAACATTGTCTGAAGGAGGTGCACCCACCAATGACTCACAAGAATGATCTGCCTACACAGCCTGACAGTTATCACACCTCACAATAACTCATGCACACTGCCAGAACATTCTGAAAGCAACAAGATCACTCATCCACATTTCTGTCAGAAACGCCGATGAAGCCAAGATGCACCTGTCTGCTTCAAAATAACAGTCGCTGCTACATTTTTGGCATTCCTCTGGATGGACACAGTCAGTCTTAAAGAGTGAAGCGCTTCCAGCTCCTTCTGTGACTGACGCCTTTGTGATTTCACAGTGCACATAAAGTGTGCAAAATGGGTTTTTAAAGTTAAAGCTTTCTTCTGTTTTACTGGTTCTTAAATACTGTTATCTGCCCTTGAGTTCTGTTGTTACTGTGAACATTATTCTGCAGCGTGCACAACTTCTGCAGATGCACGAAAAATATTTTATCTTGATCTTGTGGTGAACAAAAAACTGTCTTGATAGATTGAAGGAGATATGACACATCAACCCATGAGGTGTGCAAAATAAAAAAAAGAAAATGTACTGTCGTTTCAACTACAACTCTAATATTACAGATATAAGAAGGGATAAGAAGCATGTAGGGAGCATGGTTTGTATGTAACTTCTGTTCAGAAAGAAACTTATTTAGACAAAAAAAAACGATTTAATTTTTATTTTTGTGCATCAAAAAGATTAAAGTTGACTTTAGGTCTATTCTTTTGAGATAACAGATGTCTTCCTCCTTTTTCCTTTCATCTCTGCCATGAATTTTAAATTGAAAAAAACATTGAAATCTAAAAAACTGAGGAGTTTTTATATATCAAGTTCCAGGCACTTGATTAGTGTTTTTTGACAGACTATGAAATCGTGTCACATGGGTCTAGTAGTGGCTCCATTAGCAACAGTGTCATTAAATGCTTCGGCATGAGTGTCAATGTTTTTTCTGAAAATATGGTTGTCCTTTTAGTTATAGTATTAAATAGAAAGCAAAAAAGGGGTTTGCACCAGTGTTGCTAATCATTTTTATGCAGCCTACATTTTCATTCAAATACTGTGAACTTCCCACAGGTTGTGCTGTGTGCGTTCCAGCAATTTAAATAAGTGAAAAAGCTTAGTTTAAATAATTTGTTCTGGTTGGTGAGTTTTTTTACCACAGGATGACAAAAACGTGATGATATGCGGCTTGTTTTTTGCATTCTCAGTTTGCAAACATTGAGGCTCTCAATCCTCTCCAGCTCTGTCCTTGGTTCACACTAATTAGATGATATGCAGCAGGTCCTCCACAGTCTAATCCGAGCTTCCTCTCCGGCCACATGCAATAAAATTGCCTCTTTTATGAGCTTATCTGAAGATTGCAAACTCATATAACTGTGTATGATGTGAAGGACTTCATCACAAAATGTTGGTTGAATGCTATTTTAGGTGCAGTGCAGTGGAAGTGATGCTGAAGAAGTGCCAGGAGATTTTCAGGTCAGTTTATTTTGACTTGTCAAAGGCAGCATTAAAGTAGCCCACCTACTTTAAGGCTTTCAGTGGACGGATGTGGCTCTTATGACCTGAACTGATGCTGAACTGAATGTGTTACTAAGATTCAACACTTTTTATTCAAATCCATTTTAAATTATTTTCTGGAGTGAGAACAGAGTGACATCTGGTGGTTTTATTCTTTGTTGCATACAAAAAACAATTCAAGTCAAGATGAAACCAAATGAAAAAGCAAATATTCTTTATTTGTCAGGAAATACAAAAAGTTTCATTTTGTCGTTTCTAACATTTAGCATTTAATCAACCAGGATCCCACAGCAGCTTTGATTTTTTTGTTCAAAAATGAAGACCAGACCAAAAAAAAAACATTCCCCAAAATCTACGAAATGGAAAATACATCATTTTTATTTTTGTATATTTGCAAGTTTGACTAATGATTTATGCCTTGGCACATTCATGATGAAGTAGACTGTGTCTAAGCAGAAGAGAACATTTTGCAATAGGCAACATCCGATGAACGTTGTCCTTAGCTGTAAAATAAAAGCAGCCCTTAAAATGTCAAGCTGTTGCTTATCTGCTTATCTTTAAAAGCGTATAAATCCAGTCATTAAGGAACTGATGGTTTAAAGTGGAGAAGTGCTTTTTTTGATGTGGTCAATGAGTTTCTTCACCCACTCCTTGGACGGGTCAGCACAGAACTTTTTCTCATTTTTCAGCGTAAAACTGATAGAATAAAGGAAAATGATGATCAATTTCAATCAATGTACTTTATTTGTAATACAATATACTTAAGAACATTGGTAAAAAGAGTTTTTATTTTTTACTTTTTCAAATTTCATCACTTTTTGTGTTTTGGAATGCATTTTATAATGAATTTTAACATAGTAATAAAGAGAATTCGATGAATTCTTGATTATGCTGTAGTTATATTGAGAAGGAAGAGACAGAATAAATACTTACATAACACCTTTCTTGGCACAGTGTTTGCTGGTGTGGTTGAAGTTCTTCACCACATTTGCATGCAACTGTTTCGGGAAGAACGAAAAGCAGCACGCATCTGGATGGAAGGAATCTGGAAGGTTGCAGCCAAACTCATCAGCATTTCCTATCCGGATGTTCTGGGAGAAATGTGAATGAAGTTGGACTCACTCTGAGATGCCAGGACGGTGACAGGTGAGAGGAGTAGGAAGAAGGTCACCAAGGCGACAGAAGCTTTCATCATCATCATCATCTGTGTCAAGGTTGATTCTTTGAGCTGCTTGCTTGTCTGATGGGGTGTCAGCGATGGCTCTGCCTGCTGATCTCACAACCTTTTATTGTGCTGTAACCCCTATGTGTTCAAAAAAAAAAAAAAGTTTCATGACAAGCTAACAGCAAACCTCAAACCAGCATGAAAAACTCACCAGTGGAAAACAGGGTTGAAAGGGGAAGGGCCGCTCTTTATCTCATTTACCACCAAACTGCATTGTGCAGATGCATTGTGGCTAGGGGTTTTCTGAGTATTAGTGTGTGTGTGTGTGTGTGTGTTTTTTGTTAGTTTTTTTTCTTTAGGTTTGGTTGCAGCTGAAGTGTGCAAACATTTTTAAAAAGCTATTCTTCACAATCTAACAGCAAGTAAAAATCCATTTGAGGTTGTTCTCAGAAATTTCTTAGATCCTTATTTTGAGTT
This sequence comes from Oryzias curvinotus, assembly GCA_023969325.1. NCBI lineage: Eukaryota > Metazoa > Chordata > Actinopteri > Beloniformes > Adrianichthyidae > Oryzias > Oryzias curvinotus. The sequence goes on along the minus strand of CM043729.1, from coordinate 11,754,117 downwards.
GATGATGTTTGAGTGAAGATGTATTGAAAGGTAAAGACTGGCATGCTCACACTTTACAAGATCTTTTTAAAGAAAAGGTAAAGGTTACTAAACATCAGCTGCCCATTTTTTACTCTAACTAATAGCTTTTATTCCCTAGAAAGATGGAAAAAGTTAAATTTTTAATTTATACAAAGACTAAATTAAAAGTGAAAGGTATAATTTACAACCCACTTCATTCATTTTTAATCTCTTTTAAAAGTGTTCTCAATGGTCTTTTATTATGATTATGGCAAAATCAAAAAACCTGTGTCGTTCTGGAGTATTGAAGATATGCAGCTGTACGCCGATGATCTAGAAGTCAGCTCAGATAAGGAAGACAAAGATCTGCTCGTCTACATGTTGATGCATCAGAGTCGAGCAGCAGGGAGCTCGTGACCTGTGCTTATTTTCTTTGTAGCAAATAAGCGCTTTTTCCAACAGCATTTTTGTCTTTTTACAATTAGAATCTACAACAATTAGAATCAAGAAATACTCAGAATTACAATTTTAGGTTGAATTTTCTTCCTAAATGTCCTCCATCATCAGAAAAATACCACAAGAACATGTTAAAAACACCAAATTCATAAGAGTGGGTGTTTAAAGCTAAAGGCTAAAAGTAATGAATTATTACAAAAAGAAACTTAATATATTTTATGACTGAGAAATCTTTCACATATTTTTTTTGGTGGACTTTTGTTGTTTGGTTTAAAAAGTAAGACAAACTTTTTAACTTTCATGAATCATCTTTGTCGTGGAGAAGATGCAGGACCAGCAGCCTTTTGAAGAACCTGTTCTCTGTTAGATGTTGTTGAAGGTGGTGGGACTCTTCCTCTGATACTATGCCAGGGATGGGCAAACTATACGGCCTGGAAGCCTATTTATTATAGTTTCAAAGCCCCTGAAACTATTTATTCTGACCCTCCAAAATGGAATAAATTCAATAGATAATCCTTATTTCTCCAAGTTTGCATTTTTCCCTGATGGACATCAAGCCTTTGATGCAACTAGCACTAAAAAAAGAATAAAATCCACAATTCTGAAATGAAAAACTTAAAAAATTGTTGTTTTGAAATATATATTGATTTTCAAGCATGTTTTCCAGATTACATGTTAGTTCTTTCTTTTGTGAGGCAGATCACCAAAAAACTCCACGTCTGCTCCTGGTCCGGCCCTTCTGCCAAATTTTAGAGCCCTTTGTGGCCTAAGAGTCAAAAGGTTTTCCCACACCTGTGTAATGCTGTGTTCACCAGCTGTCCAAAAGAGTGGACTCTCTGAGCTGAGAGATGGTCTCTCTTCCTTTGTTTGGTGAACTGCTGTAAAACCTTCCATGAGAGATAGCAAAAGGTAGTACACGCCAAGTTCCTTTTATTAAGAAAACTTAAGAATAACAAGTACACCATAGACCATGTACATGTAGCGTTGCAAGTATACAAACGGAATACTGCTTCAGACTACATTTGAACATGGCTACCCTGTGTCTCTGCCAGGAGGTGCAAGCAGGAACAAGAATCTGCAAAAGATCAATATAAACTCTCCCAAAACATCTAAATGTCCGCTCCATTCCGATGCAACCGCTTGCAGACAAACAGATCCACATACGGCTTTGTTTTCCCTAATCTCAGCTGGAATCTGGATCTAAACTGTACAGCTGGATAGCTCCAATGTTGCTCGCCATTTTTGTTGTATTGTCAATGTTAGGTTGGGGGTGTGAGGGGCTCAGAGGGGATTTTTCTAATCAACTACTGCCGCTCTGCAAAAGCTATGCAGGTTTTACCTCCTTATATATATATATATATCTTTATAGCCAGGTTTATAATGGTAGTAAAATAAAAATAAAATGTGTGTGAAAGTAGCATGACAACAGAAATAAAAATTAAATGACACATATTGACAAAAGAAAGAAAAAACCCAGAGAAAATGATTCACTGCATGTCAGTTCTGAGCTAAACCTGTGGGTTTGTACTTAGAGGTGGCGGTTGGATGTAATCTGATTGCACAAAAAGTCCTTGAGTAAAAGATTAAACATTATCCATCTAAATGTATTTTTAATGACCATCGAGTAACTTATAAACCTTTTTGCTTGAATCGATGAAATGTAAAAGTTCCCCGCATGCTGTAACTTCTACAAAACTTGGATTTGAAAGGGTAAAGAGAAATGTGTGTTTTTTTTGTATGTTAGAAGAGTTAAAAGGCCAAGATGGGGCTGGAACATTCTGATAAGCAGTTGAAGAACACAAATGAAGTCATCATGACCGCTTACTTTTGTTTTTGGCAGTTCTCAGAAGTAAATGGAAATTGTTGATTTCAATCAATAAAATGTCCCATCTGTTTAAAACACTGACTCATCTGACCTGAAGGTCATACCTTGATGAACAGACTTTTCTTTATTGGAACAATTTGAATTTGGGGTTTTTGTGTGTAAATGCCCGAGTAGCAGTTTGAGTTTTATTCACCTTTTGGATAATCTTATCTGACTTTCAACTACAACCACTTTCCAATGTTAAATAACTCAACCTTGGCTCTTTCAGGTTGTTTTTTTGATAATCGTATTTTATCAGGTAAATGATTCCGAACCGGGCTTTTACTCCACTTGTCCCCATCCTTTATTACCTTTGTTAAAATTTATCATTTTCTAACTTTTTTTTTAAATTTCACTCATTCCATCTGCTTTTTTAATCATCAGAATGTAAATTTTAATACTTTGCCACCTTAGTATTTAGAAGTTATTTAAGCACATTTAGCAATTTGCAACTTTTGCAAAAGTTTAATTAAGCTTTTAAATGTTGTTTTTTTTTAACTTTTGAGCTAATATAACACTAAGCAAGTTCATTCAAACATTTTAGCTTTTTTTTATCAGCTCATTTTTGTTTTTCCCATAACGTCCTTCAGCATCTCCAAAATTGTCAGTATCCACACAGGCCTGTTTGGAAAAGGATGCCGTTTATTTTAGTTAGCATGATTTAGTCCTATGTGAAAAACCAGAACATTATAATGTCAGGCTGAGGAAGAAGAGAAAAAAATCGGCGTAATCTTCAAAAGTACCGGTCAGAATCCAAACTATTATGAAAAAGTATTTAAGAAGAAGAATTTGCAAACTTGTGCAATAATTGATTTATCTCAAATTTCACTAAATACTTTTCTAACTTTACAATTTTATTTTTTTAGGCAAAGAGGCAAAAGAATGGAAAATAATATAAGAAAAAAAATGAAGAGAAAGATTGAAGGTTAAATAACAGTATGGATGACACTTAATGACAACACTTATCTATTTCTTTATCAAACAGTTTTTTTGTAAGGATTGTGGCTGTGAGTTTGGGTTTGTCAGTTACTTCTGCTGGTTTTGATTGTGTTCTGCTTTAAATTGTCCCTCAGTCAGTCACACCAGGTTAAAGTTGCAAATCATCCACATCTGTCTTGATATGTAATTTATTTATCATTCAGTTCTTCATGCCTCTGTTTGGTGCAGTGCGATTCATTTGTTGTCCCTCTTTCCCACTCCCCTCTGGGGAAATGAGAGTGATTCTAGATTCCGGTTGGCCCGTCCGTCCTCCTGTACTTGGCTGTGGACCTCACCTGTGGCTTGTCTCTGCTCCAACACCTGGTTGCGGTCCCTGCCTCTGGCTCGTCTCGCACCCCCAGCTGTCCCCCAACTCATCTTGTTCTGGTAAATCGCCTGTCCATTCTGGGGGAGGATTCCTTCTTTATTCCTTGTGCTATCCTAGGCATTTTAACATTGGGAATTGGGTCATCTAGACTTCGTTTTCATTATTTTTAGGAGTTTTTCCTTACCGAGAAGGAGGGTCTGAGGGCAGAGATGCCCAATTTAGGTTAGTTTCGTTTGGCTGTTACCTATTGAATTCTATGAGTTCATGTTCATTAGGAATTCATGTTTGCTATACAGTTACCAGTAGTGAAGCCCATTGAGACGACTATTGTTATAGAATTGGGCTATATAAATAAAATTGTATTTCAGTGTCTTGTTTTCAGTTCTTCCTGGTCATGTGTTTTGTCATGTTTAAGTTTATATATGAAACGTTTACATTTTTGATACAGATCCTGGTCTTCTGAATGATGGATATGATTGTCTTCTGCATAATTTTCATTTTTGTCAAATAAAAAAATCTATCTATCTATCTATCTATCTATCTATCTATCTATCTATCTATCTATCTATCTATCTATCTATCTATCTATCTATCTATCTATCTATCTATCTATCTATCTATCTATCTATCTATCTATCTATCTATCTATCTATCTATCACTCGTTGGCATTAAACATCTGGACGAAAAAATACCTTACTTCATTTTTCTCTCAAAATTATTATGTTTTTTATTATTTATTTATTTATTTATTTATTGATTTATTTATTTATTTATTTATTTAATAGGGAAAATCTTGGAACTTAAACAAATGAGGGAAATTGGGTTAAATAATCTGAGTAGAGATGCAGCACAAAGAATACAACTGTTTTCTAAATATTTTTGTTTTTTTCTTTGTTTAAAATAGAAAACGTCACTTTGTGTGATTTTTTCCCCTCACTGAATTGTCCTGTTTAAAGTTAAATAAAGAAATGTAAAAGTTCATGCTAACAGATTTAATTTTTGCCCATTCAAACATTCTTGTTCCTCTCATGTCTGTTTACTTCTTCAGTCATTCAGCATTCCGCTTTCAGTCGGGTTATCTCCGAGACAACAAGCTCCCCTAAAAGAAAAATGCACCTAAAAAGAGGTCTAACAATGTGGCACTGTAACCCATTAAATCGAGCTCTTTAAGACTTGAAAGCAGACAAGAAACAACCAAAGGACATTTATGCACAAAAGGTATCAGACACTTGCTTGAGTTAAAAAATATTAGTTGTAGTATTTCCTGTTGCCAGGAGGTGGCAGTATGTTCCACGTCCATTCCCTCTTTCTTCTCTCTGTGATTCCTGTTTTGGGTCATTTTTTTACTCTCAGGAGAAATTGTTTACACTTGATCATATGTAAACATAACAGAGAGTTATAACCATAACACGTTTTGGAAAAGGATAAAAAGTAATTGGACTCTTAAAAAAAAGCTCTTTCTGTCAAGTGAAGGGCTTGGAGAGGTTAACTTTGATTAAGTTTGATATAAACATTACTTTCCTTCTTTATGCTTTTCTAAATGTTTTTTAACATCTTTTATATTGTATTTTTTAATAATAATGACTTCAGACAAGTGGTGGACGAGAAGCCTCTTAAAGAAGAAATTACACATCTGTGAGAACCAGAAATGATTGTTTGAAGGTTACCGGATACTTATTTATCAAAAGAATTAACCAATTTTTTTATTTAAAAATTTAAAGAAATGCATTTCCTGGATACCTGGATAGTATAGCTGTAATGAAAATTACAGGCCTCTCTCATCTTTTCACATGGGAGAACTTGCACAATTAGTGGCTGATTAAATTTTTTTTGCCCCACTGTACATTTATTTAAAGCAAAGTTAGAATCCTTTCTTTCTTTATGTTTTTCTAAGAAACATGTTTGTATGTTTTGTTTTTACTTCTTCTTCCTCTGACATTTTTGGGGTTCCAAACATAACTAGATAGGTCAAAATATAGGGAAGGGAGGTACGCATACAGTATTTTCCATTTCCTCCATTAGACCTTTTTAGGTTTGAAGTGGAAAAAAAAACCATTTTCTCTTTAGAACTAAAACTAAACACATCAGGATAATGTAAGTACTAATGTCAAAGTTAGAAACTTGTCATTAGTATAATAAATTCGTTTCAAATGTAAATGTTTCTGTGAATCAAATTTTTAAAGCATGCATCAAAGACAAATGCTTTTTTTTTTTAAATAACCTGCATTTATTTTAAGATAGTCACTGCTTCAACTTTGACACCGGTTCATTCTTAAATGAACTTTAAAAAAAAAACATTCAAGGTGTTCCCAGAACATCACAACAGGTCAAAAGGCCAACCTAAAAATATCAAATCCTGTTGGTTGTTTGACTGTTTTTCTTCTTTAACAATGAAAAATTCACTCTAGAGGGAATATTTTTATCAACACTTTCAAAGAGGACTTCTTGTTCATGCATGTGGACAGAATCACATCGATGACTGGTTTCTGTCCACACCTGGATTAATTGTCCTGAGCTGAGCCGGTCTGGTGCCTGTTCTCTCTAAAAACACAATGTTCTCTGATAAGACGGGAGAACGTTTCTCATCCTGACATTTCTTACTTATGTAACTGAAGACCACTTTGCCTCCTGAGCTGCAAACATGCATGCACAGCACACAGGAAAGATCTCATGACTGATACTGCAGTCATCATTTTTTTTATAAATCTGTGCAGCTAAAACAAGCTCTGGAAACAAGTTATAAAGTTGATGTGAAGAAGCAAAGAGGAAAAACAGGCTTACTTTATCATAAATAATGTAAAAAAAAAAAAATATTTTTTTTAATCCAAAATCTCCCAAGAGGAATTTCCTGGAAGTTATTAATCAAATTAAGATAATTTTGAGCACAGATAAATGATATCCTTTCAGAACAAAGATGAAAAAAAGTTGTTATTGTTCTTTTTTCCCAGCAGAACTTTGTTGGATGAGAAGCAGTTGGTTGATGTTTTAATAAATAAACTGAAAAGTGAGTAGAACAAACCTGTGCAAGGGGACCTGACAGAAAAAAAAAGAATTTAAAGTAGTATCTTTTGTCCTCTAAAAGTATATATTTTTCATTTTTATACATAATTCTGCAAGCTTTTCCTATTTCATTTCATTCTAAAATATGATATATTCTAATATATTAACTGTAAATATCTTACATACGTACATTCCAATGATGATAAATAAAGCAATTTTAAAAACTTTAGATTCCAGTAAATAGACTTCTAATAATGATGTGTTATTGTTTGGACATTAGCCATATTAAGGCATATTCAATGAAAAAAGTGGGAGGATTCTGCTGTGCTTCTTTGCTCCACTAAAGAAAAGTGTGTTTCAGGGGAAAGGTCATGGCTGATGTCTGTGCTGCAGCACAAGAAGCCTCTAATGGTTGATTAGGGAGCTCAAGTGTGGGTGTGGATGCAGAGGGAAAGCGTGAATTTCCCATACAGTTTCATATGGAAACAAATCATCTCACTGACAGATGGAAAAAACAGAAACCAGCTGACAGAGAAAGGTTCCATGATGGATGATTTCTAGTTACCAGCTGATCTCCAAGTGTCATTTTAAAATCAGGAAAAGAGTTCATGCCTCAACCTTTTCATTGTCTTCAAACCTGCTTGCTAAACTGCAGGAGAACGAAGTTTCAGGACAACATATCTGTGCCAAAGAAGACTTACTGCTTCAGATTTAGAGCAGGAAACAGGCTGCCAAAAGTGCAAGGCTGATCCAGCCAATCTTATTTATTGAATGTCTTTCATAAGGATTTACAAAGTGAAGTCACACACACAAATTCATGAAAGATTTGACCTCTGGGCAGCTTTCCCCCTGTCCCCCCCTCTGTTTTTGATTAAACTGGTTGCAGGATGTGATTTACCAACATTAGTTTGGCACGTATACCTCTGATATTATATCACTGACTATAGCACAAGTCGTTTACTGCCTGGGAACATTATTGAAGCCAATTTTTGAATCTATGGAAGTGTGAAGATCAGGCGAGTTTGTGTATACGAAGAGAACATTTATATCTACAACTTATTGTCATGTCAACCAGTCTGGACAACCAGAACTGGACATAGGAAGTAGTTCTCCTCTTTGCAGAGCTCAGATTTTCGTGAAGTGCAGATCAAAACCACATGATCCTTTCTGGAAACATCTCCAGAACAGTTTTAGCCAGGCTGAGTTCTCACCCATCGAGGCAGAAATCTTAAAACCTCTTGGCCGGGGGGATGCTTCTGTTCTCTAACCTCTTCTTATCAGTCAACACAACCATCATTCACTAAGCCTAAACCATACTCTGTGTTACCATTTCTTTGCTGATGACACAACTCCTCCTGTTTGGTTTTTTGTTTTTTTTTTTACAAAATGGGTTTAAAGTGCTTTTCTGTATGTGTTACAGAAAAGAGTTACAGATCTGCCTGAGATGGAAAAAAAAACAATGAAATTAATCACTCAAAGACACAAGTCTTTGTCTTTTATGTCATAAATAAATAATAAGCTTTATCACAGACTCAAGGTCCATTTGCCAATGTCCTAAATGTATAAAATTAAATGACATAGGAATATAAAAACTAAATCAAATTTCTGTTTTGTCACAAGTTCACCACCAAAAAGAAATTTTCAGCAACTTTTAAAACTATCTCCAACAAACTTATGGGTCACTGAAACAGCTTTCACTTGTAAAAAGTATTAGAAATCTTGAGAAAAAAGTTTTTTTTTTTTGCGTATTGTCTCCCTAAGTCTGAAGAAAAGTTTAAAAGTAAAATGAAAACAAAAAAAGGGAATCTGGTTCATTCCTTCACAATTTTACAGTCAAAGTTACTCATGTTGCAGTGAGTTTCCCATTCACAGTTTGTTGTGTGCACTATTTGCAAACATCTGGGTTTCCTTCAACTTTTGCATGATCCTCCTATTTGTACAGCGGCAAAGTGCAGACATGACAAGGCCGCCAACTGAGCCTTCGATGAAAAACAAATAGTTTTTTAAGAAGCCGGTTTGATGCATGTATTAAAACATCTTTTGAGTGGATTTAAAGATGAAAATAGTAAAGATAAAACTGCTTGTGGTGTCTGAGGCTTTCTCCACTGTTTTACTCCCAGCAGCTTCCACTAAAAGCTGAGTTTTTGGTAATTGGGTGTCGTTTTGGTCCTTGAGGCCACCATAGAAAATATCAGCAGTCATCACTCATTACTTTGTTGAATGATTACATAAGACATTCATTGAGATGGAGTCTCCAGCAGGTCAATAGATGGAACACGTCCACTTTAGGCTGTTTTTTTTTTTTTTATCACAATCAGTCGTGAGTGTGTTGTGTGTCTTGAAATCCCACCACTATCAGACTGTAGGCTTCCTCATGGGCGATTCTGCACCAAACTCATCAATCAAAACAAAAAAACCACACCCGCCCAACCTCATCCACATGTTCTCTTGACAGATGTCTCACACATTTATTACAAATCCAAAATATGTGCGTTTTCCGACTAGCAAAGACGGAAATATGTTCATCTGTCACTGATTTGAAATAGTTTCTTATCACAGACCGGTTGTCTCTTCAGGAGATCTGTATATTTCCAGGAAGTGTAAAAATGCCCTCTGTATTAATTTTAGCTTTGAAATCAATATCCTGAAAAGCGCAAAAACACAATAGCTGTGTGTGTAAAATGTATTTCAAGTGCAAACAGTTGTCACTCCATTTAAGTTGATGTCATGCCATGACAGAGGATGCATGAGCTTTCATGAGAGACACACAGAGGGGTCAAGGTGGGGACCACCAGGAAACGGCGGGCAAGTACAGAACGTCCTCTGTGAAAGACGGGACCTCTGCATCTTCCCTCCATGTGGCCTGCATGTGTGTATGTGTGTGTGTGTTTGTGTTTTGTTGGCTCTGTAGGTCTCAGTAGAGAGGGAAGCCTTAACTTTCTGCACACAGACACACAAACCAAAGTCCCTTGACGATATAGAAATGCATGCGGCTCCGGGGATAGATCCCATCCCGTCTTTCCTGTTGTCTGCAGTCGTGTTATGTTTGGTGCCAGAAATGCTGTACATGAAAACATACGTGTAATGTACGCAGAACATCTTTATCATCTCCTTGTTGTGACAGAAAGAAAACCTCCCTAAGCTGAAGCCAAGATAAGAAGGAGCCCCTTAAGAATAACATCTAGGAATTCCATTTTCCATACCATGCAGTGTCTTGCACTCCTTCTTTTATTACTTATTTATGCTCGTGGACAAACTGTTATACAAGAGGCGGGGTTGACTAAAGTCCAGTTCTGGCAGCGCTGACAGCTGTTTTAGACTCATTTCTATGCCGCCTTTCTGATTTTTGAACAGCGGTCATTGTTTCTTTGCGATGGAGTATTTGACTGTAAAAGAGAACTGGACTGAGTGAGTGTGACGTCACCCATAGAAAAAGGTTTACTTCCGGCTCCAAAGAAATGAAGTCAGTTCAGTCGCCATTGTTATTTGCGATACAGACGGCGCCATGATGGGGCTAGACGACGTCAGCAAGCAGTGATTGTTTTGAATTGTTTTGAGTGCTCGTTTCTATAGCAACCACTCTCACTAATCGGTAGTGAGCTTGTCGGAAGGCTACAGCCCTAGCACTTGAAACCAGGCTTGGCCAGTTTATAACTTGAATAACTTGCACTACAGTCCATTGACTTGGGATCCAAAAAGGAAGCACCGGCAAATCCCAAAATGCCTAAATTCAATATAAAAACAGCTATTATTGAGTCATTATATTAGTCAGAATGACCAATTTTTTCTTGCTAATCCAAATTTCTTTTTAACCAATAATTTATTTCCTGTAGTGCAAGTTATAAACTGGCCAATCAGATGCCTCAATAAAATTACATGGTCTAACTTTGAACATCCAAAACATATGATTGACAGATTCTCTCGAACACATTTTCAGTGGTAGGGGTGTGCCCTCCCAACAAGCTCATTCCTGATTAGTGAGAAAGATTGCCATATAAATGTCCTTACTGATGTCGTTTGGCTCCAACATGCCGGATGTTGTAAAACAAAAACAAAAAAACGGTGGCTTAATTAATTTCATTGCATTGGGAAATAAAGAATTTTCTATAAGTGACGTCTCACTTAGTCAGTCCATTTCTCATAAACGCCCAAGGATACAGTCAATGGTCCCTTCTCATATCACATAAAAAGAAAGTCTTTGTTAAAAGACAGAAAGTGATTGTGGTCATGTGACTCACTGGTTTCGTTTTTTGCCTTTTTTTAAACATAATAGCTGTAAAAATGTTTCACCTGTACAGTTGTTAATATTAAAAATATGTTCTTAAACTAAAACTTGCTAATGGAACATGCCACTATCATTTAGGGAACTGTGTTGAATTTAGATCTGGACTTCAGGATTGGTTTGGATCCACCTAAATGCTTCAGGCCAGCAAAAGAATTGGCTATAGACGTTAGCACAGCTGCAAGTGATCACTTTTAGGGACCCAGCACCCCACCCTCTCAAGCAAGCAAGTACCTTTTGCTATTTTTCTCCTTTTTTTTCTTTGCAGCTTTTTTGCACTAAATAAATATTACTATGACTGAAAAAGTTCATTTTTTAATCCTGCTAAACACATTTTCTTTTTTATTTTACTTTTTCCTCAAAATTCTCTAATTGCTCAAAGGGCTTGGGAGTGTGAAAATCTTGATACGATTAAACATTTCTTTAAGCGCAATAAAAGCAACAATTAGGAGCAGAATATATGGGTTTTATTACACTTCTAAGCATTTTATGATGACACAAAAACAAGTGATGCAATATCATTTAGAGACATTAAACACTTCTGCCAGGTTTGTGTTGCAACCAGTGTGGAAACATCTTGCAGATTCTGTAAACTACATCCAACAGTCATCTGCTTCACATTTTAATTGCTTGACATATTAAATGAAAGGGGGAAGAAAAGCTTACCGGTAGGTAATGTGTGCAGCACAGAGGAACATGTGTACGATTCCCAAATCTAATGTTCATGAGATTTACAGTCGCAGTGCAGAAACACACGCGTGCAGAGCATGACCTGAAGAACCACCTTAAACAGGATTTCTCATCTATTCCATTGACACATAAGGACCTTAATAAAGTGTTTCACAATTTGAATCCATAAGACAAAGTGTCGGGAAGTGTCAACACAAATAAACAAACTGTTGTTGATTCAGTCTTTGGACTTTCATGTTAGTTTATTCCAGATTCTTCCTTCAATGAGAAAAATTCTAAAATTAATACATATGCGATGCTTACAAGTTAATACATTTAGGTTACAAGAAATTACATTAATAATTGTGTTTGAATGAATACGTACATGACGACAGACACATTCATCATCCGTGTTCAATAATCACAGTATCCATAAAGGTTCATGAGATTCCCGAGAAACTTTCGACTTCTTAAAGGCGGAGTTTTCATCCAGATGTTGCAGTTTCAAAACATGTCTTTTTCTTTTTCAGTTACTGGTGCAAATGTCTTTAATGCGTTTGTTTCTCCCACTTTATGTTTGTTCTTTCTCCATGACATCTTTGTTGCTTAAAGTTTCATGGCTAAACGGCTCAAATAAAAAGGCCTGAAAGTAGAAGCACCAATAAATACAGCAGTTTAATCTGGATCGACATTAGAAAAGAAACTAAAATCTTCTGCTAATGTCAACAATCTCTGCTTTTGCTCCAATTTCTCTACATCCCAGTGTTTGTGTTTACTCTTTATTACAAGCATGACGTTTATCCTGCAATAACTTGTTTCTAAACGAATTACAAACTAATGACTAACTTACTTTTATTTTTTAAACTCTCCCTTTAAAGATCCAACCCTTTTTCCTGCTATTGCAGGTCATTTTATAAAAGAAATCTCTTTTTGCCAATATTTTTTGGACTGGTTTTCCAGCCAATGTGCTGACGTTAACTCTATACTTTCCATTTTCATTCAGATATTTTTCTGCATACATGCCTGAAGAAAGACTACAAATAATAAGATGACAGACGCAGCAGGACTAATGGATTTGTCAGTTTTTGCTTTACTGTAAGCTGTTACAGCAGAAATGATGTAGCCTAATTTGAAGTACAGGTGGCCATGGACTAGTTTTTACTCTTAATCTGCTATTTTCCTCTTAGAAGGGGGCACTAGGTGTGCGGGCAGCTCCGACGGCAGTTCGTGTCCCTCCAGTTTCACCTTTATGAGGTGGTTGGCCAAGGCAAACTCTTCATCATCGAGCATGCCGTCCTTATCGATGTCGGCCAGCTTCCAGATCTTCCCCAGCACTGTGTTGGGCAGTTTTGACTTCACCATCTCCCTCTTGGCGTTGGCGCCGGTCACCTTCCCGTTAACGGGGGACAGCGTGTAGAAAATCTCATCGTAAGCAGGCTTGTCCCGGGCAACGACCCACTCGGCTTCATCGATGCCTTCACCCGCCCCTTCCCCGTACCCATGTCCAAACGGGCCGTTCAGAGTGCCATCGAAGGCACCACCTTTCACCACCGAATTGGGCCGCTGGGTTTCCTCTTGGCGCACCAGAACCATTAAACTAGCGATGTCATGGGCTAACATGTCGTCTACGGCCTCCAGGAGTTTGGGCTTCAGCGGCTGGAACCTGGTGAGATCTTGATCCTGCAGCTGATCCTGAGAGACAAAACACTCAAAACTGTCCCAGAATTTTAAAACAATCTGCCCATTATAAGGTCTTCCTCACTTACCTGCATCTTCTTCAGATTGGGAAAATCCCCAGGTGAAATCTGATGCTCCCTCTCAATCCGTTTATAAATATCCCCCAGACTAGCAATCAGCTCTTTCTTCTTATTTTCTTTCCCAAAAACAGAAGGCATTTCTTTCTTCAGTGCGCTGATGATGTAAGCGTGGACCTGTGCATGAAGACAGAAACTTCAAATCATGGACGACCTTACATTTGAACATGTATTTCTGTTTACACTGCAGAGAACGACTAAAACATTTGATCAAGTGTTTAACACTGTATTTTTTAGATGAAAAAGAGATTTGGGGGTTTAATGAAAATCAGGATAGAATGAAACCAGGATCAGTTAAGAGCGAATGAGAAACCAGACTGTAAATGTAGAAATTCAAAAGCTCAAAGGTACATAATGTAAAATTGAAAGTATTAAAACATTTTTAAAAGTTTGGTACAAATAGAATTGTTTTTAATTCAAGTTTTCATATATATATATAATACGTTTGACAGAAAGATATATATTTTTTTGCTTTCCTTACTTTTTCTAATTTTGTTTTCTTTCGAGTTGAAAACGTTTTGACAAAATTGTCAAAAAGCACATTTAAAAGGTGTTAATTTAGCATCAAAATGGTCTCATATTGAGATGTTACTTTTGTAATAAGGAATTTATAATATTGAATATTTATAATTGAAAACCATCTGAGAATATTGAATTTTTGTAATATTTACAGTTTATCACTTTTTTGTAAATATAAAGCAGCTACATTTCTCCTTTCCTTAAATTGTGAAGCTTTTTTTGCAAAAACGACAATTAAAAAAAAAAGTTTTCTTTTATCATTCAGTTTATGTCCTTGAATCATTCATGAAGTCTGTCAGCTGTGGAAAAAGGAAAACGTCACTCAACTAAATAAATGTGTGTGTGCGATATGTGTACTTCCTCCTTGTTTCCTCATCAACACCACTGTCACCTCTCTTACCTGACTTCCTGTCCATAAAAGGAAGTGGGAAATCATTTTCCCAGAGGTGAATAATGACATTCGTCCGGTACAATTTGGTATGTGACGGCGATAAGACTTTACTGTCAAGGCCAACTGCTAGTTTTTTAACATGGAACCAAATGTTAGTCTTATAATTTGGATAGAAAGTGTCTTTGCAGACCAATAAATCAATAAAACATAGAACATTTTTGAGTGTTTTTTGGTTCCTGGATAAAATTAACGTCACTTGAATGCATCCGAGTGCTTCACCTTGGCTAGTCTTGCTCTTTTAATCAGATCATTGAGTTTTCTTAGTGCTGCATTTCTGGGTAAAGACTGGATGTCCTTGAATAGATCCTGCTCCTCTGCTTCAAACAGCTTCCTGTTGTCAGGAATCAAGAGCGGGTGGGACCAAAAGGACCCGATGTAGACGCGGATCACCTGTCGATGAAAAAAAAACCCAGCAGGTTTGATGCGTTGCAAAACAGCTTTTGTCATAGTTAAAAGCAAGCATTTGTTCCAGAGGTCATTGGTATTTGCCTCTCTGGAGTACGCTTTACCTCGGGGGTGTTGACAATTTTCCCCAATGACCACATCAAAGCGCCATACACCCTCATCAGCTGCTGGGTCTCAATCTGGTCGGCCTTGTTCAGAACAACCCTGGAGAAGAGGAAGAAGAAAAAGGTAAAAAAGAACTGTGATGATTCAGAAAAACCTGGATTTGAACTCATTTCCTGACAACAGAAACCTGGTTAGTGAATCAGAAAATCCTGCCAGTACCTGATCTTGTCCTCATGGTTCTTCAGGGCCTTTATCACCTCGGAGAACTCGTCAGATATGTCCAGTTTGTGGGCATCGAACAGCAGTATAATCCTGTCCACACGCTCTGCAAACCACTCCAGGACAGCAGCAAAGTCATAACCTGAGAAGAGAAAAGAAAAGAAATGTTAATATTCCAATATTGTCTTTTATTGCAGTTCTACACTGATCACAGTAGGAGTGGATATTAAAGACCCATTCCAATCATCTTTTGATCCTTTTTATACACATTACCAGTGGTATTTTAATTATGATTATGCAGTATGTATCCAAAAACAAAAAACCTCTATCATTTTCTACGACATAGTTCCTTCAGAGCGGCAGGAGTTCATTAGACATTCACCTCTGAGTTGGTGGGACCTCCCTGTTGCTGAGCAGAGTAGGAAGCTCGTGACCCGCCCAGCATATTCTCTATGTGATAAATGAGCTCTTTTTCAAACTGCATTCTTTCCATCTGCTGCTCATAATTTAAAAGAAATAGTCAGAAATGTAATTTGGCTCATTATTTTCTTTACATATGTCCTCCAACATGAGAAAAATGCCACAAGAACATGTTAAAAAAACAACAAAAACATGATTTTTTTATCAGAGTGGGCCTTTAAAGACTGAGGTCATTCGTGTTGCTTGTAAAAATTTCAACCCTGAAGGACAGTTTTATTCTAGCGATAGGAGGAGGGGATGACATGATGAAGCAATATTCTCCAGAGTGATGGATGGAGCTGGAAATGAGCCACATGATGAAGGAAAAGAATGTCAATTTACTATTATAAATAAAAAAAAATGTAAAAAAAAAAAAAAATGTAAAAAGCTTTTACATTTACTTTTACAGTTTTTTTAAAAACATTTTGGACTTTGGGAGAACTTAGAGAGGGACGTTGGGAAGTCAATGTCACCATCATAGATGAATAAGTCACTGAGTTTGTCCTGAGACGGACCCCTAGCGTCTCTGACTTTGTCCTCCTCAAGGACAAAGCTCCAGCTTACCTGGAGGCATTCCACAGGATATGAGGAGAACAACAAACAAAAGAAAAGGTTGAACACGGGATTAGTGAGCCGGCACTGAAAGACGCACAGAGGAACTGCAAGTCAGTGAGTTAAAAAAGTATTTAAAAAAAAATCGGCATGCATTGCTCCTCTTCCCAGGAGGGGAAAGAGTTCATCATCAACTGCCACGAATGTTTAAACA
This sequence comes from Oryzias curvinotus, assembly GCA_023969325.1. NCBI lineage: Eukaryota > Metazoa > Chordata > Actinopteri > Beloniformes > Adrianichthyidae > Oryzias > Oryzias curvinotus. The sequence continues at coordinate 11,737,801 of CM043729.1, read as the reverse complement.
CCTAAAAAATAATTAACGAGAGAAAAAAAAGGGTTAGCTGCGTCGATTGCTCGCCGACCCGTGAGCAGAAGAAAAGCTCAAACACTCAATAGAGCAGTGTTTCACGCCTGCAGCTGAAAAAGACACTGTTGATGGTTAGGACAGATACACAGCAGATACCTTGATGCTTTGAGCTGTTCTTCAACCTGTGACTTTGTCACATATAGGGGCAAAAAAACTCTCCCATAATGCCACAGGAGGGCAGTATTCCTTTAACTGCAAATGGTAGAAAATAGAAAAGTAACTATTTAACCATCTCTATTTTAATAATCGAGCAAATGTTGAGATTAATACTAAAGTCTGGGTGATAAATCAGTAATAAAAGTATTTTTCTACTCTTATTTTTGTAGGAAACTTATTTTGTTAACTAAAAATTTGTCTTTGAAGCATTTGAAGCAAAAAAAAAAATCAGGAAAGCAACTATGAATTTTTTTTATGAAGAACATAAATTATTTCAACTGTATGAAGTTTTCTTTTTAGCAACAGCAAAAATCCTCCTAACATATTGACTGGAGGCTGCAGTTGAACTCTAATTCCCCCCCATCATGTGACAAAAGTGCTGAAGAACACGCAACAGCCCATAAATGCTCAAAATCAAGATATCATTGTTTTAGCTGGTCTTCAGCGAGCTGACACCCAGATCTGTTGTGTCATCTACAGTACCTCCATAAGGACATCTATGCAGGCAGCTATAGCCTGACATCTCCTTATCTGGATACACATAAACACACACACACACACACACTCATGAATGCAATGTCATAAAGATGAAAGAAACTGAATATTTACGAGCCCAATTCTTGTTTGCAAACTAAGTCATATTTGCATATTTTCACAATAAAACACATAAATTATGTGGGGATAAAAAAAAAAGAATTTTGAAAAGGTAAAGTTTGCAAAAATGCACAGAAACTGTGTGTTAAATAGCATAATGTGAGAAAAATGGTTCTCTAAATAAAGTTACAACGATTTTCTATTTTATCCAAGCTAAAAAATATCAATCAATACTCTAGAAACCCTTTCAAAAAAACTGTAGAGGCACAAATGCATGTTAAGATATCGCAAAAGTGTGGTGATGACTTGAGAAAGGAAAGCCTTCTTCTGACTAAAGCTGACGTAACGATTTCCAAAGCATCTCTAATTAAATTTGGAGCTGCTTAACATGCAAAATGAAAAGATATATCAAAAACACTGGATGAAACTAAAGTCAGGACTTCCTTTCTTTTAAGGGAATACTTGTTAAAGGACCATTAAACCAAACAAGAAAGAAAGAAATTAAATTTGATTGAAGCAGGAAAACTGTTGATTCCTACTTTTAATGTTATACTATTTAAATTTACCTATAAAACTGTCAAATCAGGTTTGACTTGCTACAAAAAAAGGTAGAAATTGTAGACAAAATGTTTAGTTTTCACAAAAGGTTAGAAGGGGTAAACACTGGGAAGAGTAAATTATAACCGTATCCTCTGTTAGTGGTTGGCATGGTGATGCCATCATCCAACCTGGGGAATGCGAGCCAAACCTTAGGACAAAGATTCTTGCTCAACAACCACTCTTTACTTTGGCCTCTCATTAACAACAGTTTTGAGTTTTTTACTTCTGGCTTGTTTTTTGTTGCTAAAATGCTTGAGGGGGGAGTCTTATAAAATGTCTTTTTCATTAGGAAATGTTGAATGAAAGCAGCTGTGAGAGAGAGAACAAATACTGCTTTTAGTGTAAACAGAGCTAATCCTCTTCAGCAGGAAAGATGTGTTCTAACAGGAATCCAGTTGGGACTTAAAATATCAGCTGTCCCTGCTTGATGCAGGCCCATACCATCACACTCCTACCTCAGTGCTCCAATTTCAACACAACTTTTGTCGAATAAATAAATAAATGTATCTCAATTGAGAAAGTACTCACTAAAGTGTTGCATTTTTTTATGTTTAGTTTCATTATAACTCAAGACATTAATTTAAAATCACTTGCTGTTGTTTTTTTTTATCTTTACTGCAGATTCTGAGACTTTTGTCGCATGCAGATCATTTTAGAACCCCTTATTTGAAGTCACAACCTCCTTTCTCAGCTTTTTTATTTTTCTGTTTAGAAATGACTCGACTTTTCCCACAAATATTGCTTTTTTCTCAATGGAAAACACATGTTGCTCTTTACTTTTCTTGATAATTAGGGGTAGTTCTGCCTTTATTTGATGGTCAAGATGGCGATCGGAGGCGGGAAAACTTCAATCTAAAACAGAACCCTGCCTGGAGTCAGATGAGGGTGCACTTAAGGCATGTTATGCAATAAACTCTGCAACAAACTCCACACATGGAACTCGCAGGACCGGATCATTCCATTTTGGTGCAAAGCCTCAGGATTAAAATAAATATCAATAAAAGCTTTAATTTTTGACAATACTTCCTGCTTTTTGATGCAAAAGAACTCGATCTTTGCAAAACACACATCAATGGTGAGGCTGAATGAGCTCACTGACAGTCCAGCATATTTATTCACCGCTGAAGAGACAAAAATGGGAGTTAGGGTTGTGTTTCCTACCTCTGCTGATCCTCTGTTTTTCTCCGGACAGAATCCCCGGCGTGTCGATCACGCTGATGCTCTCCAGCACGGGGTTAGGAAGCTGCGCACACACAAACCTGCAACAGAGGAGTGACAGAAGTGTGAAACGCTGGGATGGTAAACATCCCACCAGGCCTCCGCCTCCTCTCTGCGGGGTCTCCAGCTGACTAAATCTGAGCGGTTGGAGATTTGTCCACTGAAACCCTGTTGACCCGAAAGGACACGCATGTCTTCTGCTGGCTGAAGGCTGTGATTGTTGGAGGTTTCTGGATTGTTCCTTTTTACTAGACCCTGCCACTCTCTCTGCCGACCTATCTCTCCGTTTCCACTGAAAAAGCCTGGGCAGAGAGCAGAGGGAAATTCAATCACGCAGGAATGTAGAGAGCTGGTGTGGATTCTCACTGGCAAACTCTCCCATCCTCCACAGCTTTCTGCTGAACGCTTCCATAACTCAACCCCACTATCGCCTTTTGTTCCCACTTTGCATGCGGCGTCAGTCAGCGGCGCAGGTGCGTGCGTTTGTGGGCGCTTCTAGCCACTACCTGTTGAGGAATGCGTTTCCAAACGCGTTCAGCTTCCTGAAGGGCTTCTTGGGGTCGACGACCAAAGCGTTGCCGGGTATCACCCCTTCTGTGTCCCCGTGCATCACTGCAATGAAAGAATCCGTGGTGGGCTCGGGGCCAATCCGCATTCCAGGGAAATCCTGCTCCAACAGGTAGCTGAGATGGGTTATGAAGGCAGTGGAGATAAAAGAAACGAACAATTAAAACTCTTTCTAATAACCTAGACAAATGTAGAGGATTACATCTTTATATATTACAGTCTGCTTAATAAGTTTCTTTCATGGAACAAAACTGTAGAGTGTTTAGAGTCCCACTCCTACCATCTTTTGATCTATACTAAAAGTGTTCCAAGTGGTCTTTTAATTATGATTATTCTGTTTCTAACCAAAAATAATGTTAATTTTCTATTCTGCGGAGTAACAGTAGTTCATTAGACATTTGCTCTCTAAGTTGTGCGCAGGACTGTAGGTGCAGAACGAGCCCGCCCCCACTTCCCGTCATGCATCTGTTTACACCAGGGGTGTCGAACTCATTTTTACAGAGGGCCACATCACCATAGCGGCTGTCCTCAAAGGGCCAGATATAACTTATACATGTAACTAAATGAAATGGAAAAATAAATGTAACTACTCCTTTAATGTTAAATAACTCATTATTTATTTACTATAACTTTTTAAAGTGACAATTACAGTTGCATGGAAAACATGTTTACTTGATACTCTAGGATAAATCCTTTTAAATTTGATTCTGTCAGGTTAGGTTATATGGACAGTGTTTAAGTACTAATGTATAGTTGTCCAATCCGAAATTTCAAGGCTGATTCCCCCATAGATATGAATAAGTACACCAATTTTTATTTTTTATTCTAAGCAATTAAAAAATTTTAATGCTCTCGCGGGCCACATAAAATGACATGGCGGGCCACATTTGGCCCCCGGGCCTTGAGTTTGACACATGTGGTTTACACTCTCTCCTGCTAGCTTGCTCCCCTCACAACCCCAACCTAACATTTCCAGTGCAATAAAAAGGGCGAGAAATATCGGAGCTATCTAGTCGTACAGAAATGTATCAGAAAAATGCTTCATGATCACGTTAGAAACGGCAAAAACACAACTTCTATTGGAGTGGGTTTTTAAATCATTCACCTGTAACAGAAGGAAGGCATGAAAGCTCTTCCACTAGATCTTATCTGAAAAAAACATCATTTTGTCTGTTAATATTTAAAAAAAACAACTCTCAACTTTGGTTTTTCCCTCGAGTCCTACAGCTTAACAAAAATATTTCTTCTGCTAAGCTTTGAAGTGGGAGAAAATGTGTCTTTTTTTTTTTTAATCATTTTGATTGACTTTAACTTTTATCGTGCAAAGTGACTAAATATGAAAGTTAAACCATTGGGATCCAGTTCCTGGCGTGGCCCCTCCTGGCACGCTCCACTTTTCTCAGACTAAAAGCATGAATTCCAAATGATTGTGAAACGGCTATAAAACTATTTCCAGACTGACGTGCAGCAGATGCTTCTCTGTGCCCCTCTGTTGCTCATCCTTGTTTTCAGAAATGCAACATAAAAGTTGATTCTGTTTTTAAACTTGTAATAAATAATGACCCAATAAAACCTGCTGGAAACTCAGTTAGAATTTGTTTTGCTTTATTTTTACCCAAAATCCTTTGAATTGTCTTCCAGCAAATAGCAAACCCAGATATTATCTTCTAAATGACTCTGGGCTCATTTCTCATTCATGACAGCATTTACATTATTATTACACCAAAAAGAATAACTGCAATCTTCTAGTTTTGAGTGTCAAGTAATTGACAAGAAATTTTGATTATTAGGGTTAAAACTCTGAAATATTTTGGTATATACAAAATAATTTTCACTATTTAAATGTCTCAGATTTCATATTTTAAGCTTATTTTCTCGTTTTCATGACTTGTTTTTAAATGATAGTAAATGAGGTATTTCTTATTCATGCTTGTTGCACAGACAGATGATCTACTTCCTGTTTGTTGGTGAGGTTATGGCCTTGATCTGCCTCCAGAGGGACAGGAGCTCCAAAGCTTTTTGGTTGAACTATTGTGGGGGGTTTTTTTATTTTTATTTTTACCAGCTAGCAGCTAGTACCCTTATTCTGGATCCACAAACACGCACCTAGCCAGAGGAGCCAGCAGCGCCTGGTGGAACCATCTCTAAACAAGCGTGTCTGTACAGTGTTAGCCATCCTTTCTGCAACGAGTTGTGCAATCCCCACGCACACCTTCAGGACAACACGCTTTACAATGCATCAAGAAATTCAAACTTTAGGAGGAAAACTGCTGGACGGACCAGCTTACTTTATGACATTTGTGTGTTGCAGCTAAATGCTTTCAGTTGCATCCTGATGGAAGATTTGAATTTGTGCGCCGGAATTCTGAATTCACAATAAAAAGGGAATCAATAAACTCAAACACAAACTCAGGATGCAGAGTCATGAATAACCGAGTGCAGAAGCACTGTCCTGCATCATAAACCCTCTGCACTGCAGGCAAATGTGAGGTTTGTACTACGACACTGAGAAAACTGCTCCTCCCTGTGTGTTTTTTTTAATGTTTTTTTGATGCACTCAGTAAAAATTAAGAGTCTATTTAGGTCTGAGCTACAATTAATTCAAACGCAGGGACTAAGAAAGGTCTTAGAAAAGATTTGAGTGGTTCTCTGGCTCTGAAGCAGCTGATGGGGATTATTTCTCCAATGACAAATAAAAAAAAAGATGTGAGGCCGAGACGAGCGTGAGTGAGAATCAGAAGAGACAACAGGGATGTGTGCACGTCTTGAAACAGGAAGTCACTAACAGCATCCTCTCTGATCTTCAAAGGCCTCATCAGCCAATTACCTGCTGCGCTCGCCCTCCCTGCACGTGTCTCCACTGGCGTGTGGGAGAAAGATCCTCAGAAACACCCCAGTGTTAATGTTTCTCACCACGACACACGGCAATTCCAGGCATACTGGAGGTCATATGCTTTGATAAACCCCTCCCTGAGGCCTACGGCTCGATAAGTGCAGATTGTTCTGCTGTTTTCCTCTCACCGTATGAAGCTCGTCTTGCCTGTGGAGTACTGTCCCACCAGGAGGACCATGGGCTTGTTGTCGAAGTCAGCATCCTCCAGGGCTGGAGAATGGAATTCGTGAAACTTGTAGCTCTCCTCCAGGGGAAGGAGTTTGGTTTTGTAGAGCTTCTTTAGTCCATCGCTGACCGTTTGAAACACCTCTGGCTCCTTCTTCCTCCTGTCATCGGTTCCAAGCCAGCTGAACATGGTTACTGTGCTTTTTGACTACTTCTACCAGTTTTATTATTATTTTGCCTTTTTGAGCTGGACGTTTGTTAAATATATAAAAAAAAAAACTTTTATGAAGACTAAACGTCAATCAAAATGTGACATTTACTTATAAAATGTTCAGGATTTTAGTCAGTTCTAATGATTAAATGACAAAAAATGTCCTTTGTTTATCAAATGTCAAACCTGACACTGATCCGCCCCAGCCAAGGCCACTACAGCTGCACATCAACAGCTCAGTTTTCAGAGAGTTTGTTTTCTATTTCCTTCATGAAGCTGCAAAATGCTTTAGAAAAAAAAAGGCAAAAAATCCTTCCGCTACTGTCCCAGTGCGATGGAATCCCGGTTATTATGATGCACTGAGCTGCGCCGCCGCCGGTATTGTTGTTGTTCAGCCTCCCCGCTCCTCTCCTCACAAATAAAAACCACCCAAACCTTCCAGGAACGACCACTAAAGATCTCCCTTCAGTGTCGACAAGAAGACAGGAGTGGAAGAGGCGCTCCGGGTCGCTTTCTGTCACAGCTCAGCGCTGAATGAGGCAGCAGCTGACGTCCTGCAGCTCCATTTAAATGCGAGGCTGAAGGAAACCTGATCCCGCCGGAAGTGCTCCACGGCCGGCCGCCTGACCCACAGAGGACCCGCCCAGGGATGCTGGAGCCGAGGCGGAGGCGGGCAGCCGACGCCATCTTGGATGAGGAGAGACAGAAGAGCCGACCTTAAATAAAAGTGCGCCATCTACAGACTAAGACATGTAAATGACATTAGTTTATTTTTCGACATAAATTTAGATTAAACGTCGACTAACAAGGGATATGAAATGAATATTTAATAAACTTAGAATTGTTAGTGACCTATTATTATACTTTTAAATACATCTCAGTTGAAAAAAATACATTGATTTATACAAAACCAAAATAAAATGTTGTATCTCAAATGTAACTGTGTCACCCAAAAGTTTTAAAAGGGAAATTAGTTGATTTTTATTTTTCTGAAAGACTAGCTTCAATTAAAATTGTGTTTTCCTTGTTTTCTTCCGATAGAAGACACATATAAAGAAAACCAAGCTTACAATTGCATTTCTAAAAATGTCTTTATTCAAATTGTTGTGAATCAGGAACAGATGAAAAAAGGCATTTGAAAAAAGCCTCTTGCCGTGACTTAGATGCAACAGTCCCAAAAAGCTCCCTGCTCCGCTCCATTCTGATGCATCCACTTACGTCTTTGTTTCCTTGTCTGAGCTGGCATCTGGATCAAGACTGTACAGCTGGATTGCTCAAATACTGCTCGCCATTTTTTTTGCACCTGTAATGTTTGGTTGGAGGTGTGAGGGTAAACAAAGGGATGATGGGAAATGAGGCGAGGCTTTCTCTGATAGTCCCGCCCACAACTCTGAAGAAAGTTTTGGATGAACTACAGCCGTTCTGCAGAAACTGTGTCCTAGAAAGCCAGCAATTTTTTTTTATAGTTAATAAAATAGTTTTTTTTATAGTTTAGTTAAACCACAAGGAATGCTTTTAAAATAGATCCGAGGATGATTGCAGTGGGTCTTTAACTTAACTCAAAAAGTAAAGGGATTTGTGCTTGGTAGATTATTTCTCTGTCGTCAAAATGCCACTTCATGATTAAAAACTTGTGCAATTTCAACTATTATTCCTGTTTTATGCTCTTCTAAATAATGCCACATTTGTAATGAACATGCATTGTCGGGATCAGGGGTATACATTATTTCTTTGACCAATTAATTATCATGTTGTAGGCCTTGAAACTGCTATGGTTTATTGTTCCATTCTTCAGCCAGCATTAGTCACAGGCACCCAATTTGGCTGCATCGGTCACTGGCCTAAACAACAAGCAGAATCCACTAGGGATGAAACGGGGTTCAGGTCATGACTGCTGACTGCAGACTATCCTTTCCTTTCTCAAATTCTGGGGTTCATTTCTGATAAACTCTGCTTTCTAGAGGCAAGCATTGTTCTTATGTAAATGACAACAAACAATTTTGCTTTGTCTGGGCAGAGAGGCTACAGACAAATAATCCTAAACCCATCCATCCATCTTCCATCCATTGAACCCACTAAATCCCTTCAGGGCTCATGTGCACCCATACTCTACGTGTGCAGGTACTGACACAAACTCCCTTCTGAGACTATGGCATTCATTGCCAATAAGAAATATTCTCACACAATTCTAAAAGGAATTTGAAGCCAACAGTAAGTACAAAAACGTTTCAGTTCTTCAAATGACCACTGGAAGCTGGTTTCCGGCAAAGCAACTTGCCTCTGGTGGCAGGCAGGCACCTGTGTTTGGCAGCGGAGCCGCCACCAGTGTGTGAATGTGTGTGTGACTGGGTCTGTGACTGTAAAGCGCTTTGGGCCTTGTAGGTAGAAAAGCGCTATATAAGTATACGCCATTTACAATTTACCATTTGAGCTCAAATGTGTGTATATTTAATTAATTTTACTTTTCATTGTTAGCCATTGGGTGGATCAACAAATTAAGTCTCACTTTACAATGTGCCACCTAAATGGCCAAAGTTTGTTAAGCCTATAGCAATTGGATCAACATGGTCAAAGTACGTCAGGGTTAATATGTGATCTTCTGAATGAATGACAGAGGATTGGCTCAGGAATTGAGTGTTCACAGTTTGTCCAGCAGATGTCTCTGCCTTCCAGTCTGTTTGATTTCCCTCAACCTTTTTTCACAGGTTAAATATTAACATAATAGAGTGCAAAGGGTAGTCTGATCCACGTTTACTTTCAGTATCTAAACTGAAGATTCTAATTAAAAACCAAATGTGAACTTTACACATAAAATAACCCAACAAAGATGGTATAAAACATTCCTTTATGAAATTCAAGTTTCCAAAAATGATGATTTCAGAAACAACAGCATTTGAAAACTGTAAATGAAACACAATTATTAGCACATTATTTAACAAAAGAGAAAAAAAACTTCATAAATCTTTAAGAGGGAACCTGGAGGAATCACATTCTTTGCTCCACTGTTCTCTTAAAGCTTTTTGAGAGCGGTACACAAAACAGAAGGGAACAAAAACTAACAACAATACAATACTTTCCTTCATTGTCACCAGTGGTTCAGAAAACAGCTTACAGCCTGTTTGTTCAAAAAAAACTATTTTGAGTAATTCCTCGTCCTTATCAAATACACTTCGAGGTTATTCTCAATGAATCTGTCTTATACTGAGATAAAAGAATGAAGTCCAACCATCACTAAATGAGACATTATAACACACACCCGTCTCCACCACACATAATAATCTCAGCAATGTTGGCTTAAACCGACTCAAAGTAAAACAGGTTGAGCACGATGACAGTCTGATTAAGATCTCAACACTAACAGCACAAACAAGTTTGGTAATTTCGACGAGGAAACAAAAGAAAAAACTGTGACTCTTTGGAGAATATAACAATATAGGTTTACACATTTTAGTAATAATAAAAACCTTAAGTTAAATACTAAAGTCTCTAATGTTTTTATAGAATGTTTTCTTATAGAAACAAGAGCAATCTTGTTAATGTGTGTACAAAGATTAAACAGAAAAGAAACTCGGCTGGATAAAAACCATTCAAGCTTTTACTGGTGTCAAATCATGGGCAGACTAGTTATAAACTAACTTTAACTTCCATTGCCATGCAACCAAACCACGCCTAAGTCTAACAGTCACATAATAAATATGAAGAAACCAAATGTAAAGTTTTCTTAAAGAGGATTGGTAAAGTAAACAAACCCCTGCTGAGATGTAAAGCAGTGCTAGTAGTATTTTCATTGGAAAAAAACATGGAATAATAGCACATTGACTAATTATCAAGATAAAAGTTTCTCTGAGATTTAATCACTCCAAGATTTCTGCACACGTTTAGCTTTTGAGGGTTTTTCTTTTAATTAAGTTATTAGCCACAAAAGCAGCAGGAATCTCAGGCTTACCGATGAAGTGTACACAGTCTTTTAACATCAACATGAACCCATTTTTTGCAGTCTAAATGAACAGATCTGCTAATAAGATTTTAGATATTATTTTTTCCTGGTGGTGTCGTGTTCTAATCCATGGAGATGGACAAATTCCATTTGGCTAATGGATCATTAGTTACATCCTCGTCCAGCTCTTTCTCAGTCCAATCCGTCTCTAAATTCTGCGCGACGAACACGTCTTCCATATTTATCACACTTTTAGTCACATACGGCTCCAGGGGATTTTCCAGTTCCAAGTTCCCTTCCTCCCTGAATTGCACCTGCAATCCTGGGAGAAAAGTTACCTCCTCCATCTCATTATCGTCTTCCTCTGATTTCAATTTCTGCACATCCTCTCGTTTCATCATGCCATAAAAATCTGACAGATCAGAATGGGATGTGGTTAAATTTCCAGGGTTCTGAGAAGCATACCCAGAAATCACAAAGACATCTGAACACTTATTAAAGGGTGTCTGCAAATTCACTGATGGGCACATGCGGGATAAAGTCTGAGGATGGTAAGACAGAGCACCCTGTACGTCACCATCTTCTGTCTTCTTGCTAGCAGCACTGCTTTGGCCTTCTGCTGACAGATTTGCCTGTCTTGTCTGATGCTCTCTTCCTTCATTGTCCAAAGGGACCAGACACACAGCTCCGTACTCAACAGAGAAGTCATCCTGAAGTTCTTCTGGCTCTGCGGGCCTCTGTGGGGAGTAACTGGGTGGGGGGTAACTGGGTGGGGGAGTGTTGTTGGTGGGACGTAGAAGGGGCTCTTTTGCAGTACCATTGTTTTCAGTGACAGGGCAGTATTTGATAGTTTGATCAGGAGAGGGAACAGGACGGAACTGGTCGAAAGGTTTGTTCTGGAGAGAAAACGGAGGGAAATTTGGAATAATTATAAAAGTACTAATTGTTTCTAAAGCATAATTGAAAAAAAGGTTCTGTAGTGTTTTACCAGCACAGATGGGGACTTCTGTTCTTTTCCAGACATGTACCGATAGAGGATGAAGATAGCCACCACGATTACACAAATGAACAAAAACGGAACAACAATTCCCACAACCACCCTCTGCAGCTGCTCAATCAAAGGATCTGAGGAAGAAAATCATCTTTCAGTAAGATTTGACGAGCCGGTTACAGTTTTAAATCAATTATACCTTGAGCTGTGGTGATGCAGTACCACGCTGACCGCTGGCATTCATTAGGCCTGAAGACTAATCTTGATTGTGCAGAGAAGCAGTACTTTGTGTTGTAACTCAACAGGCGATAATTGTAGAGGGCTTTCTGCACTACATAATGGTGCTGCAAGCACACAAGTTTACTGTCAGTTCCTGAAGCCTGAGAACAAAGCTCTTAGATGTTCTGACTTACCATTTGGTCAAGGTGGGTGTTGTGGACAGACAGGTTATAGGTCATGTGGGTGTAGATTTCTGCCATGGAAATCGCAGGGGTTTGATTGTTTAGCTGGTACCTCATTGGTCCCGTCAGAGTGATGGTAGCAGTGTTGTTATGTACTTCCATAGAAATCAACGGAGGCCCAAGCCTGGCTGTTGATGTCCAAAAAAAAAAGAAGTTAGAGCTATTTCCAAAAAATGTCTAAAGTATATTTGAAAAAACGATGACCAATGTGACTTACTTTCTTCTTTTGGATCAAATCGTCTTTGTAAAACCGTCCATTTGGAGGACAGTCTTCGGACCCCAGAACGAACTCGGGCATAGTATCCATCGTCTAAATCTGAGGTTTGTGCGCTCAGATCACACCAGGTCCACATGATGGCTGTGCACTGCCGCACCGCCATCCACTTCAACTGTTTCCCCTCATCAACGGTCTCACCGTAGCTAAAACAGAGCAGCACACTCTCAGAAGATCAAGCAATGAAGAGCAAACGACTCAATAAAGATCAGACCCCTTTTTTTTGCCAAATAAAACCACATGGTCTTTACTTACATGGCATATTGGACTGTAAAATGGGTGTCATTCGGCGTGTCATGTCCTGGCAACCAGTGCAGCACATTTCTCAGATTCACAGAGGAAAAGCTGACATTGATGGGGCTTGGAGGGAAGGATCCAACTGGGGAAGAGAACAAGAATGAACATGGCTTAATGAGTTTTAGTTGGCATTTAGAGTCCCTCTCCAATCTCCTATCATCCTTTGATATATTGTAAAAGCGTGCCAAGACGTGCATGGATCTATTTGTTCACAAGTGGATGCATCGGAATGCAGCGGAGCAGGATGCTTGTGCCTTGAAGATTGTAGTTTATTTCTAACAATTTAACCATTTTTATTTTCTTGTTATATGTCCACCATCATAAGAAAAATGACACAAGAACATGTTAAAAACACAAAAAACGCAATTTTCTCTGGAGTGTGTCTTCAAAACCGAGATTTTTACATTTCCTCTTATATTAACCAAAAGGCTTTTTATTATTTTGACATAGCTTCTGTAATGCGCTGGTGTTTATTTTCATGTTTCGTTGCACAAAACACAGCAGTTATACTTTTGGCGGATTTAAAGCGAATAAACAAAAGTTTGTCAGCTATTATGAGAAGTCATTCTTGCCATAAAAGGAAGTAAACAGTCGATGAATTTGCTTCAAATGATCTGGAACTTGAAAAACAAACAAAGATAGAACTATGCTGCAGCTCGTTTGAATAAAGACAGAAATTTAGAGGGTATAACTAAGAGATTATGCCATTAACACCCACAGAAGACATCTTTGTTGTTTCGGAAAAGTTTCAGAAGACACCTTAATAGATCAATCCCTACTAAATGATGCTTACATAAGGCCTCAGAGTACAAAAGGGCATGTAATTGAGTTTGAAGACCTTTTAACGGCAGTATCTATTTCATACAAGTCATAAATGCCACAGAACTGTGAAAAACAGAACATACACTGCATTTCTAGTTTTAGTTAACAATGATAGACTTTTTGATTTGTTATTGATCAATTAACAGCAAACTAATTATGAAAAAAAATCATCTATGTTGCTTATAAAGTTGGTTATTCCACTTTTGTTGTCTTGAACTGTTAATAAGGATTAAAATGCATAGATTTACAAGCAGATCACACACGTTTATAAACGTGTTGTTATTAATAATCTAATATTATAATAATTCTTTAATAGCTGCTAAAAGTAACCTACATGTTAGAAAAAAATGTTAATTGATCATTTGGCTTTTTATTTTTTAATGCGTTAAAGGAGATTGTCATTTTGAAATGACAGAAAGCCTTCGGAAAATTAGATCGGATTTCTCCTGCTTTTAATGGACAGTTTTGACTAATTTTCTCATCCTGCGCGCGAGGTTTGCTTTTAACACAATAACAATGTCAACAAATTCTTACCTGTGCAGGTAAGACCTAGGAGGTTCATTAGCACGAAGACCGTCCACATCCTTGCGCGCGGGGGTCACTGTATTTTAAGGAGAATCCAGCGGCGCAGTCCCTCCACCCGCCGTGGAGCAGTGACTTTTCACGCGCATTAAAGAAATCGGGTTACCTCTCAACTAAAAAGAAAGTAAAATAAAAAATCTGTAAAACTAAAAGTGGAAAAAAGGAAGTAGAGGTAAGAATGCGCTCAATGAATGGGAGCGCTCTGTAAAAAAATCCCCTTTCAGCGATGCGTTAATTCCGTGTTTGAGAAAGGAATGTGGCTGTACTCGTCTGCGCGCACGACACCTGAGCAGGTGCAATTAGTGTGGGATGGTCACGACGAGCTCGTCATCTTTTTTTTTTTTTTTTTAGTATACCACAACCAATGATTTTGAAGCACCCATAGAACTCTTCATCTAAATTACATCACATAATTATTGTGATAAATTGCAAACTATTGTCACTGATTTCGAATAAACAAGAAAGTTTATTAAGTGGTTGGGAGTTAATGAAACGGTAGACGAGTTTATGTTTGATCAGTGCCCTTATAGTTTGTGGGCTACAAGCAATGCGTTTGTGTGTATATTTGAAAATAAGGCATCCCAGTTTCTTGAAACAAATTGTTTATCTGATCTTCAGCACAAGTTTTTTTCTTTTTTTTTAACGAGAGACCGAAGTTCTCTTTGTTGCCCTGTTTATGACTGTTTATGGCGCTGAATTAACATGACATTTAGTAGGTGGACATAAAGTTAGAGCGCAGCGGAACTATTTAGTGTGTGTTTCAAGTGTTCCCCCGGATCACTTTTCCGTTGCACACGAAGAGGCGCTTCGTTCTCCAAAGACAGATTAGCATGCCGCTTGTTTGGAGCTCTGTTTGCAACAAAGCGCAGTGAATTTTTGGTCAGATTTCCCTCTGAATGATCGATATGGCGCTTTCGATGGAGTCCCAGTTGCAGAGCATCTTTGAAGATGTCGTGGTAAATTGCACCTTTAGTACAAAAATGTATCCCCGACATGATGATGATCAGTTAGCATTGATGCTTTTTTTATTATTATTATTATTGTTAGTATTGAGAACTATCCTTTTTTGTAGATAAGCTGCAATAAAATATAAAAATTATGCTACACTTGAATAACACTTTTAAACAAACAAATGTATTAGGTTTGGTTTATAATATCAGTGGTGATGCTTTTGTTCTCAGCAAGGCACTTATCCTCATGAGTCTTTCTGGAAGGCTTTTTTTCTTCCTTTGACTGCTTTCAATAGGAAAATCTTATTTTCAGTTGTTTGTATTCTGAAGTTTAATCTCTTTTAACATCATAAATCGTATTTTTTTAATCAATTTTGCAGAAAACTGAGACAATAGAAGAAGCTTTTGCTGGGTAAGCTTGTTACTAACTTTTATTCGTAATGAGTAATAAACATGTTGGAAAAAAGGTCAAAATGCTGTGACTTTACTCTTTTAGTTCTGATATATATATATTAAAAAAAAAAGAATACGAAATCTGCAGTTTGTTTCGTTTATTTTCTGCTCCTAAAACATATTTCACCCTTAAACATTGTGTAGGATTGACAACAAATTTGGTTCTTATTCCTAAACTAAAAAAGTGAAGCTGTTTTTTTTGGGTTTCAGGATGTTCATGGACACTCCAGAGGATGAAAGAACTAAACTCATCAGTTGTCTTGGAGCCTTCAGACAGTACTGGGGAACTCTGCCACAGGTTTGTAAACTTTTTTTTTAAATAACTTAAACATTTACAGACAAACATACATAATATTCTGTATATTTATTGTTATTTTCTTCTTCTTCAGGATTCTCACGAGCAGTGTGTTCAGTGGATTGTGCGCTTCATACACACTCAGCGCAGTCCCAAAAGGATCTCCTTCTTGTATGATTGTCTGGCAATGGCTGTGGAGACTAGTCTGTTACCTCCCAGGTCCATACACTGATTTATCAAAATCTGCTCACATTCTTTACATTCATTTATGAACAGATAAAAGCTCAATGTAAAATTTTTGAAGCTGAGCGTTACCTCTTCCTTATATTTTCACTATTAAACATTATTTTTATTCATTTTTGCAGATTCTAATTCGAACTACATATGTGCTTTGACCACTTTTTGAAAATGACAGTATAGGTTAGTTTGCTTATTCATTGTGGGGCTTGAATTTGTGTGACTCATTCCTTTGATGAATTCATTTTGCTTTCAGGATGGTGTGTGTAGCTCTCATAAGCTCAGACAGCTTGGAGTGGGAAAGAACGCAGTTATGGGCTTTAACCTTCAAGCTCATCCGCAAAATAATCGGAGGGGTGGACTACAAGGTGTTCGACGCACTATAAATAAATCTCCTTTAAGATTGAAAGACATTTATGTGCTTTAAAATAATTTAGTTTTGTTTTTAAAATATGCCCTATATTTTCCTTAGGGTGTACGCGATCTGTTGAAAGGTGTTCTGGATAAAATTCAGACAGTCCCCATTACTGTCAGCTCAGCTATACTCCAACAGCTGCTGGCTGCCAGGGAGGTACAGGTCTTTCCAGTTTTTTTTTATTCTGTAATTCAGATCCAGTCTGTGTTTTATTTGTCTTGACACAAACCGTGATTTCAGATTGTCGTTTCTGCCCATTTCTCAGGTGGTGGAGTACATTTTGGACAGAAACGCCTGCCTCCTCCCAGCATACTTTGCTGTAACAGAAATAAGAAAACTGTACCCAGAAGGCCAGCTTTCACATTGGGTATGTGAATAACGTCAGAGTGTGTAAATGTGCAGCACTAACATCTTCAATTCTTTGCATGGAAACATGTTTTTGTCTTTGATTTTGGGGTTTTCTGTGTTTGATTTTTAGATTTTGGGCAGTTTAATATCAGACTTTGTGGATAGTTTTAGACCTACAGCAAGAATCAACTCAATCTGTGGTAAAACTCACACACACACCCAAACACACACACTTAAGGATGAGCGACATTTTTACAATTTTCTTGTCTTTTTAAAGCATTTAATTGTGCCAGTCGACGTTTTTCTTTCAACTAGGGCTGGATTAAAACAACAAGGATCAGTTTAACAAATCAATAAATTCATTTTACTTTAACCCCTTTCTTGCATGAACCTTATTTTTTCAATTGAAACATTTTTTACTTTCAATGTGATACTAGATTTCTCTTGTATGGGATTAAATGATATTGTTTTCAGGCAAAAAAACAACTGCTTTTGTTAATAAAAACAGGACAATTCTTAGTTCTAATAATAAAATTCCACTTTTGCTCAATTTAAAAGACCATTTTTTTAAGAGTAAATATTTCATAATCAAACTAAGGTGATTTTAAAAGCAACATTTGTCAAGGAAATCATTTTGTGAACTTTTGAAATTAAAACAGTAGTTTGGTTGTGATACCAAGCCCCTCTTTTAAAAAGAAATTGTGAAGTTTAATTTTTGTTCTCATTTAATAACTAACTAAAAAACCCCATAGTGTCTGTACATTTGTGTGTAGTGCAATAATTAAAAAAAAAAAGAAGCCCCCCCAACTCCGCCTTTTTTTTGTGCTTGTTTAACAGTTTGCTGATGTTTAGATACCTGGAGGAAGTTAAAAAGTCAAGTTTTAGAATAAACATATAAGCCAGCTATAGATATTTACTGACACTTTTTTAGGAGGAGCACAGCCCTGATTTGTGAGCGTGAAGCTGATCAGAGCTCGCCATGCTGTGTGCGTGGCAGGTCCAAGATTCATATCATGTTCTGGTCCCTGAACGTGTGTTTTGTTGGAGCTATGTTTATCCAAGTACGAAAATAGATCTGGGATTTATACAAAACAGTTAAAATCATGGAAGAAACATCAAATAGTACCTGGTTTTAATCATATATATTCGTAATCTGCTGTCTCTAGGCAGGTTAAATGAAAAACATCAGATTCACACTAAAATATTTACTTTTTTAAACAGTTTCCTGCAGGGTTTTCCAAGAATACAAAAGATCACTTTTATTTTATATAAAAAACAAAAACTATAAGGGTTTTTAGTGGAAATTCTTTTTATAGATTGTTGTGTTTCATTAATCATTCAGCTTTTTCCCATATTTCCTTGTAAATATTGGAAGTTTAAAGTTAATGGAATTTGAAATTAGTCTCAGAATTGTTTGAAAGCCTAATTTTCTGGAAGCAAAGTGACTTGTATTTGGTATTGCTCCCTAAGGACGATGCAGTTTGCTGCCAGTTGTAAATAACAGCGGGGCCATTTGTAACTCCTGGAAGTTAGACCCCGCCACTCTGCGATTCCCCCTCAGGGGCATGCTGCCCTACGACAAGGTAACCCACCCCGCCACCCCGCATCTGCACAGCCTCACGCCCACACAGGAATAAACGGTAATGGCTGCTTTGGTCGTTGGGTGTAGGACCTGTTCGAGCCGCAGACCGTCTTGCTCCGCTATGTGCTTGAACAGCCGTACTCGAGGGAAATGGTGTGCAACATGTTAGGACTCAACAAACAGGTAAAAAAAACAGAAGGAAAACCTTCGTTTTGCTTCCTTATATGCTTCCTCTTGCACTTTTCTATGTTTTATACCACCTTTTTTCTTCTTGACCTCACAGCCCCTTTTGGTTTATCTTTGGACTATGAAAACTTTTGCTCCTCAGTTTTTTTGTTTCGTTTTTTTGTCTGTGTTGTTATCCCTCTTAAGCCCATCACCACTTTGATTCCCTAGTAGTCTTTGTTACACAGTTAAACAACACTGTGAGCTTGACCCATAATGCACCTGACTTCCCTGTTGGGCCTCCCTGTTGTATCTTAAAGGTTTGCAATAAAACAAAACAAAAACAATAATAAAAAAAATAAATAAGAATGACTGGTCTGCTGCTAACTGTGCTCAACAGATAAAAAAACAAACAACGTACTATGGCTGCTTAGTCACTACTTTCTTTCTTTCTCTCCTTTTTCCCACCTCTCTCTTTTTGTTTTTTCCTCTTGTTTGGTTTCTCTCCGTTGGTTGTGTTGTGTTTGTCTCTCTGCCACGCGCTCGCTAGACTCTGAACATTGCCCAGGTATGTCGTTGCTCCTCCTCCCGGTCACATGACTCGCCAACTAACCCGCTGACTGGACGCTGAGAGACTCATTGGCCCGCTACTTCGCTTAAAGTTGAAAACTGGAACAAAAATATTCAAATAAAATCAATAAAATGTGGAGCAAATGAGAAATGCTACAGAGCTTGAGATGGTCACAGCAGGGCGACAGAGATAACTCACCTGTTTAAATGGAAACTCGCCTTTAATTAGGTTGATGTGTATATTGCAGGAAACAGCAGGTGGATCGATGACCTGTCGGGAATTTTCTACAGCATTAGGCATGATAGGTGTGTTCGATTACTAAAACGCTGTGCAAATAAATAATTTCCTGCCATGTGTTCAGCCTCATTAGTGTCCAAACACCTTTCATTCTGCTGAATGGTGGCAGCATCTATAAGTGTATTTATTAAAACATTCAATGATGTCTTAAAGACTGTAGCTGCCGGTTAATCATTCCGATAAGATTTGTTACCCCATTTTGTTAAATGTGTTCACTGTTAATGGGATTTTTTTTTTTTTTTAATAAATAAAGCTGATCCTGAATGGTTTCCGTGTTGTAGCCACCAGGACAGAAATTCTCCAGTAGTCTGTGAGTGATTGATGCCAGCCGAGCTGATAGAGATCGATCACGGCACAGCTGGACTGTGTGCTCTCTGGGCTTCATGGTTCCTGCTTACAAGCTGACATGAAGTATTTCTGACTGGAAGCCCTGCTGTTGACATTTCAGGTCCTGCTGCAGTGCATGTGTGGATGTAGTCTGGTGCTTGCTTGTCGTCGGGAAAGCTTTCCCCGTGTCAGAGCTGCTGCTGATGATGATGCTGTCACTGCTGCTGCTTTTTTTTTTTTCCTCTCCAAAAAAAAAAAAAAAAAACCCCACACCTGCTTATATATGTTGTGTCTGAAAGGTGAATTCTAACTTAAGTAGCCAGGAGATGCCTTAAAGATGCATGCAGAACTGAACAGAACGTCTATAAGTTAGTTGTTTTGTTTTGTTAAGTGATAAATTGGAATTAGTTGGATCTAAACTTGGATGCACCATCGTCATAATTAATCTGTATCCTCTTGTGCAAACCATTGACTGTATGTGAGAGTTGACTCCTCCTCCTCATCCTATAAACAGGAAGCTAAAACCCTGTAAACGTCTACAGAGACATAAACAGCTGTTACTCAGTCATTCTGTTTGTCAGAACAACCATTCTTTCTTTGATAACTTTATTTTTTAAACATGTTTTCTATCTAATTTTTTTCCATGGAATGTTTCTTTAGTGCAGCTGATTCAAGTTATAAAGTGACCAATCAGGTGCCTCCATAAAAGTAGGCGGTCTCACGTCAGAAATGTTTGATTGACACATGTCAGGTAGCCCACCGTTAGTGGTCGTGGTTTCCAAAAAGCTCGCCCCTGATTGGCAAGAGAGGTTGTCATAGAAGCGTTGACTCGGACCGACTCTGTCCAATCGCTGATTCCTCTCATCATCTGGTTCCAGCATTGTGAATAAAACTTTATTTTGTTCGTTTTTGGTGGCAGACGTAACACTCACTCGGTCCAGTTCTCATAAACAGTCAACGGTGAAAACTCCTGTAATATTGTTATAAATAAAGTATAGTTGTGTTGTTGTTGTCTACCATCTTGTTTACTATCTTTGTGTTCTCTCTGCTGGCTGTCAAACAGACGGGTGGTGTTTAACTCACAGCTTTGGTGAAGCTGCTAATACCCCATCCTCTCATCCCCGGAGATCTTTTGTGGTGCAAACGCTTTGGTGTTATCCGGCATGTAATTACGCAAGCTTTCCTGCGTGGTTGATTAACGAATGTTGTTACAGTCTGATGGTTTTTGAACTGCTTTTATTATAATAAACATAGAAATGGAGCAAAAATTCAATGTTTCTGCTTACGATTAGAGGAAAATCCGTGTTGGGCAGAATCGATCTGCTTTTTACTTTGGTCTCAATACGGGCATCTGAGCTTTGCATATCTGATGAATGTTTATCCGATATCTTTGGAAGAGAAAAAGGAAAAGTACGGTTTCTAACTTCCTCCATTTGCAATAGCTGTCAAAGTTCCGATGCAAAAGGCTGATTTGGGCCGGCTCCATGTTCCTCTGTGCTGATGGGGTTTATGGTTAAGGAGCTCTGGAAACTCAGATCTGAAGTCAATAGATTGACCAAATGTGTTTGTTCTGTTATCTAACACCAGACCTAGTTCATTAAGGATTATCGGCTCCCTCACTAGAACCGTTTTGTGTGGCAGATTTCTCTCTTGGGGGTAAATGTCTGTGGATCCTTCTCTCTGCCTTCTCTGTCCCTTTGTTGCTCTGTTGCTGTTGTGGGAAACAGAGGCAAAAAGCCACGGTCAGCCTCACCGCTCCTCTTCTTCCTCCCATGTACCTCACTTCTCCTCCTCCTCCTCCTCTTCCTGAGCTGCCAGTCTGCATGCGGGAATGTGTTGCATGCTTCGCGCTGACTTGCTGCTTGGTGTTCTGCTTTCACGGTCCCCCGGACTTCTCTTTTGCTGTGCTGTGTCGTTCAATCCCTTGTCAAATGGATCCAACTTTATCTGTATTCACAGTTGTTATTATTTGTCATCCTTGGTTATGTTGGGGAAATGCAATCTTGGATGAAATCTTTTGTCCTGAAAATGCCCCTGCAGACGTTAGAACTCCACAATGTCTGGAAATGTTTCCCAGAATCCTCCACTGCCATTGCCTGAAGTCATCCGTCAAATATTTCTGTTTACATTCTAACAAAAACCAGTTTTTAAATTGAAGTTACTTTTTTTTTTTATAAATTAAGGAAATCAAAGGATCCATTTGTGTGTGGATGAATAAATTTAACCACAAGAAAATAAAAGGTAAATAAGAAAGAAAAAAAGAAGGTTTGACTGTAAACTATTTGCAAAGCTTCAGTTTTAGATAACTTCAAAACTCCCGATCGCGTTGCTAGGTCCCATTTTTGTTTGATATTGACCTTTTTTCTTCCACGCCCCCCTCCTCCTGATGTCTAAATAATTTACTTTTTTTTTTTTTTTTTTTTTACCTGCGTCAGCGCTGCTTCTGTTCTGCTGTTTGTGTTGAAGTTGCTGAGGCCATGAAAAGCTTCCTTTAGTTTGCTGCATTTGTTGAAAAAGTGGAAAGAACCGGAACAAGGAGGCCCAAAAACAAACCAGAACCGAGCTGAACCGACAAGACATAGGCAGGAAGGAGACACAGTCCTGCATGCAAGGGATTGAAGTGTTTTTCTGTTTCTAAGTAACACCGGCTGAAGCATGGACTCAATTTTGTTGCCAAAAGAGTCAGTTTGTCTTTTCCACCTAACCTCCTGTTCTCTCCATTTTTTTACCCTCCTCTTCCAGCAAAAGCAGCGCTGCCCGGTGCTGGAGGAGCAGCTGGTGGACCTGGTAGTGTACGCCATGGAGCGCTCGGAGACCGAGGAGCACTTTGACGCCGACGTCGGGGGAACCAGCCAGCTGCTGTGGCAGCACCTGTCCTCCCAGCTCATCTTCTTCGTGCTGTTTCAGTTTGCCAGCTTTCCTCACATGGTTCTGTCGCTGCACCAGAAGGTTAGCAGGCCGCTGCAGCCACATAAAACTGCTCAGATTCAAAGGTCTTACTCATCTTTCACTTGCTCTTTTCGCGTAGCTTGCAGGTAGAGGTCTCATCAAAGGGAGAGATCACCTGATGTGGGTGCTGCTGCAGTTCATATCGGGAAGCATTCAGAAAAACGCTTTGGCCGACTTCCTGCCAGTCATGAAGCTTTTTGACCTACTTTACCCGGAAAAGGAGGTGCATGTGCTCAAAGATGAATCCTAATCTTTTGTGTTTCTATAAATACTCTCAGATAGAGAAGCCTTTTTTTGTTTTTGCTTTTTTTTGCATTCATCTCTGAATTTTGTGGTTGAACTTTTTCAGTGCATTCCTGTTCCCGACATCAACAAGCCCCAGTCGACTCACTCCTTCGCCATGACCTGCATCTGGATCCACCTGAACCGCAAAGCTCAGAGCGACAACTCCAAGCTGCAGATCCCCATCCCGCACTCTCTAAAGCTGCACCACGAGTACGCATCGTTACATCTGCGCTTCACCCGCCTAATGCGTCAAAATAAATCAGAAAAAGTGGATTTATCTACTAGGTGGCAGTAGCTCAGGCAGTTGAACAGGTTGTCCAGGGATCGAAGGGTTGGCGGATCCACACCCGCTCTCCCCCAGTCAACTGTCGTGTCCTTGGTTAAGGCACCCTCCCTGCCTCCAGTGTGGCTCCACTGGTGTGTGAATGCGTATGAATGGAGGGACCGCCTCTGTCATCACCAAGTATGAATGAGGAGTGAATGAATAATGGACACATTGTAAGAGCTTTGATCGTTTGGAAAAGAGTAGATAAATCTAATCCATTATTAATATTTATTTTTTTGAAAGACAAAATACATAAAAGCGTAATTTTATTGTTGTCAGGCAGTTTACTTTTGGAAGGCAGTCGGACTGAATCGTTAAAGACCTCAATAGTTGACAGGGGCCACCATTGAGAGAAGTTCAAAACAAATTTCTTTAAAAATGTGACTTTAATACAAGTAAACTGCAGACTGCATCAGTGACTTAGAAGCCTCCACTCATAGATTTACTCAAAAATCCCTTATTTCAAGACACTACAGTGCACATATTTCTCAGGCTTCTTTTACTTTGGAGAAAAATGATAGTTAATGTTTCAAAATCATTTTCTTTAAGGTTTAGAGTCTGGTAGTTTTAGTAACCAGGCCTCATGGTGTTAGATTACTGTGTTTTCAGATCGCAGGTCAGTGCAGCCATCCAGCAGTAATATTTTAAATGATTTTATCTGCCTAAATTACCAAAGGTACCAGTTTTTTGTTTTAGGGACCATATCGTTTCTGATTAGTTGAGAATCTATTGATCTGTAACACTGCAGCAGTGCCTGAGAGGGATTTCTTTTATTCCATTTATAATAAAGAAAATACTAGAATAGATCTGTTTTTTGTCATGTTCTGATTTATGGAGATGCACCTGTAAATTACTTTTTCTCCTTCGGTCAGCTCAGTTTGATTAAAAGTACTCCCTTATCCATTTTTTTTTTTTAGGTTTTTGCAGCAGTCGCTGCGTAATAAGACCCTGGGCATGTCTGATTATAAGATCGCCCTGCTGTGCAACGCCTACAGCACCAACTCTGAGTGCTTCACCCTGCCCATGGGCGTCCTGGTGGAAACTATATACGGAAACGCGTCCGTAAGGACCAGTTTGCCAGGCACCAACTGTATGGCATCGGGATCGGTCACCCCCCTTCCCATGAATCTGCTGGACTCCCTGACGGTTCACGCAAAGATGAGGTATGGGAAACGGATGGGAAGATGTGGAGTGAAGCAAAAGTTTCACTGCTGCTGCTTTTGTCTGCTTTCTTGTCTCCAGTCTAATCCACAGCATCGCCACACGCGTGATCAAACTGGCCCACGCCAAGTCCAGCATCGCCCTGGCCCCCGCTCTGGTGGAAACTTACAGCAGACTGCTGGTCTACATGGAGATCGAGTCACTGGGCATCAAAGGATTCATCAGTCAGTCTCTATGGTTCTTTTTTTGACTGCTTTGATGACAGAACATGTTTTTAGAACAGTTTATAGAAAATATACCGTCACCATTAAAATTTTTAGTAGTGAATAATTATACATTTTACTCTAAGAAACCCAATATTATTGATTTTTAATCATTTTAGGGTGTAAAAACTGCATTTTGGATCTTGTTTTTCAGGCCAGTTGTTGCCCAATGTGTTCAAGTCTCATGCGTGGGGAATCCTTCACACGCTACTGGAGATGTTTAGCTACAGGATGCACCACATCCAGCCGCACTACCGAGTTCAACTGCTGAGCCATCTGCACAGCCTGGCGGCCGTGCCCCAAACCAACCAGAACCAGCTGCACCTGTGGTAACGCACATCGCAATTTACACGCAAGCCAAAAGCCTGTTTACGGCAAAAACGTATAGCAAATTTCCAGAAATATGAGCTGTTCATATTTAACCACGTCAGACCTGGGGTCCGCATGTGTGGACATCATAGTTTGGGATATGCATTGCTCAAAAGAATAAAAGGAGCACTACGAAAACATTGTATACTTTAAAAAATGAAATATTATTGGAAATTAAATGCATTGGTGTATGGAGGTCTGGATGTAGACTCATACCCCAAATTAAAGTGGAAAAACAAACTACACGCTGATGCAGCTGGGATGTCTTTGAAACAAGTCAAAATGATGCTCGGTAGTGAGCGTGGCCTCCACGTGTCCGCATGACTGCCTTGCAATGCCTGGGTACTGGTCTACTGGAGGATCTCTTTCCACATCTGCACCAAAGCATCCGCCACCTCCTGGACAGTCTGTGGTGCAACCGGGCATTAGTGGATGGACCGAGACATGATGTCCCAGATGTGCTTAGTTGGATTCAGGTCTGGGGAATGGGCGGGCCAGTCCATGACATCAATACCTTTGTCTAGCAGAGACTGCTGACACACTCCAGCCACATGAGGTCTAACATTGCCTTGCAGGAAGAACCCAGGGCCAATCGCCAGCACACGGTCTCACAAGGAGTCTGAGAATCTCATCTCGGTACCTAATGGCAGTGAGGCTACCTCTGGTGAGCACATGGAGAGCTCCAAAAACATGCCACCCTAAACCATCACTGACCCACTGTCAAACCAGTCACGTTGGACCATGTTGCAGGCAGCAGGACGTTCTCCACACAGTCTGCAGACTCTGTCACCTCTCCTCAGCTGCTGTCATCTGTGAAGAGCACAGTGCAAATTTGCCAATCTTGGTGTTCTCTCTGTGTTCTCTAGCAAATGCCAAACGTCTGTGTTGGGCTGTAAGCACAACTCCCAACCTGTGGATGTCAAAACCTCGTACCCCCCTCATGGAGTCTGTTTTTGAGTCTGTTTGAGCAGACACGTGCACATGTGTGGCCTGCTGGAGGTCATTTTGCAGGACTCTGGCAGTCCTCCTGATTCTCCTTGCACAAAGGAGGAGCTAGTGGTCCTGATGCTGGGTTGTTGCCCTCCTACGGCCTCCTCCATACCTCCCAGTGTCCTGGCATGGCTCCTATGCTCTCCATGCTCTGGAGACTACGCTTTTTGCCACAGCACGTGTTGATGTGCCGTCCTGGATGAGTTGCACTACCTGGACCACTTGTGTGGGTTGTAGACGCCGTCTCATGGTACCGCTGGAATGAGAACACTGTCAGCATTTAAGGTCACCAAAGCATCAGCCAGAAAACATAAGGAAGGAGAAGTTGTCTGTGGTCACCATTTGCAGACCCACTTCTTTATTGGAAGTGTCTTACTGATCGCCTGTTATTTCCACCTGCCGTCTATTCCACTTCCACCAAAACATGTCAAATTGATTCAGTCAGTACTGCTTCCTAAATGGATTACAGAGAAGTGTGGTTGGCTTGGAGGAACATTAAGTTGTTATGGTGTTCCCTTTAATTATTTATTTTTTGCTGTGTATATAGGTCCTGTTTCCTCTACTCATTTAAATATTTTTCCTTTTTTTATTTTTTTTTTAATTAAATTGTGAAATTATGGTCATTTTCAGCAAATAATCCTAGATGAAAACACATGTTAGTTTGCAGCCTCTGAAGGCCAAACAGTTTGTTGCTTCAATATGAAGTGATGCACAACGGAGGTTGTAGTAGTTTGTTGAGTCATCGTTGACTTGGTAACGTTGCTGCTTCAGGCAAATGCAAAGATCCTTATTTCCTTTGAGCGAAACCCTGCATAGTTAAAATAGCAGGTATATCTGTCTGTGTCCTCAGTGTTGAGAGCACCGCTCTGCGCCTGATCACAGCTTTGGGGAGTTCAGAGGTGCAGCCGCAGTTCACCCGCTTCCTCAACGACCCAAAGACGGTGCTGTCGGCCGAGTCCGAGGAGCTGAACCGCGCCTTGATTCTCACCCTGGCCAGAGCCACTCACGTCACAGGTTTGCAGCAGATTTCTGTTTCTGAAAGCTTTGCCTGCTCTTTTCTACGGTGGCCCTGAAGCTCAAATCACACCAACAAAAACACATTTAAGATCCCAATGACCATTAAAAAAGCTTAACTGATCATTTTTTTAAATTACATTTTAGAAATCAAACCACAATTTCATAAACCCAAACATTGTTCCAAAAAAACTAAACGTGAAACAAAACAAAAAACTTTCAGAAAACAAAAGTAATTTCCAGAATTTGAATAAATCGTGAAAAGTACAACAAAATAAAAGATAGGTTCTATAGGACATCCCTGGCTGAATTTATGTTCGTTCATCTTTTCAACAGCAACTTATTTGGAACGGCAATTTCTTGCGACAGACGATTTTTGTCAGTCGTGAGAGCTGTGGTGCAGTGTAGACCAGTCGACCTTTGCAGGTTTGGTTCCGCCTTGCATCGAAGTGTCCTTGGGCGAGACACTGAACCTCGCATTGCTCCTGGTGGTAATAGCTTGGTGCCAGTGTTCCGCAGTGGAGCCGCCATCAGCGTTTGGATGAAAACTCATACAATCAGTGCTGTCCTGTATTACCTACCTGTTTTGATTTTTGGATTTAGTTTATTTTTTCTACATTTCTTAGTGATTTCTGAAAAATACTTTTGTTTTCCAAAATGTTTTTTTAAGTTTGATTTCTGGAATTTGTTTTTATTTATTAAAATGTAATGTTTTTTTTGTATTATTTGTTTTGCTTTTTATAATTGTGTTTGCTGATGTGATTTGCACCATAGGGCCACCGTACTCTCCTGTCTGTTATCTCAAAGATGGGTTGTCACGTTTGTTTTTGATTCTCATCCGTCACTTTGGTTCTGCGCAGATTTCTTCACGGGGTCCGATTCCATCCACGGGACGTGGTGTAAAGACATCCTGCACACCATCATGTCCTTCACGCCTCATAACTGGGCGTCGCACACGCTGTCCTGCTTCCCCGCTCCGCTGCAGGTGCTCACATGAATACCATCAGCAGAGATCCCCTTGGCCAGAGTTTCCATAACAACCGTATGTTCTTCAGGCGTTCTTCAAGCAGAACAACGTCCCGCAGGAGTCCCGCTTCAACCTGAAGAAGAACGTGGAGGAGGAGTACAGGAAATGGAAGTCCATGGCCATTGAGAATGACATCATCACCCACTTCTCCATGCAGGGCTCTCCTCCGCTCTTCCTCTGTTTGCTTTGGAAGATGCTGTTGGAGACGGACCACATCAACCAGATTGGCTTCAGGTTTGGTTTTTGCGTCTCATTTTAGGGGTTAAAAAAAAAGCACAATTTGCTTGTAATCATGTTCCTCTCAGCACTACAGACACCACTGAGGTTACTCTGATAAATTACGAGTCAATGATGCATCTCCCCAGTGATGTTACGGCATTTTACAGTCCTATTAAGCGGCTCTGGGGAAGGGAGGGGGTTTATAAGTCTATAAATGACATCTGCGACTAATTGATCCGGAGGGAGAAGGCTGCCGTATCGCTGGATGAAACTGTGTTTGCTTCTCAATTCATACTTTCCGTCGGCAGAGTCTTGGACCGCATTGGAGCTCGTGCACTGGTGGCTCACGTGCGCACGTTTGCCGACTTCCTCGTCTACGAGTTCTCCACGTCGGCGGGCGGTCAGCAGCTCAACAAGTGCATTGAGATCCTCAACGACATGGTCTGGAAGTACAACATCGTCACTCTGGACAGGCTCATCCTGTGTCTGGTGAGGACGCTAAGAGGAGTGTGGAGTAGCCTCAACAAGCTCATTAGTGCCTGATTGACATGTCTGCGCGTGTCCTCCGGCTGCAGGCGATGCGCAGCCACGAGGGAAACGAGGCGCAGGTCTGCTACTTCATAATCCAGCTGCTTCTGTTGAAGCCGAATGACTTCAGGAACAGAGTCAGTGACTTTGTGAAGGAGAACTCTCCAGAGCACTGGCTGCAGAGCGACTGGCACAGCAAACACATGAACTACCACAAGGTACAAACAAACTAAAGGACATTTAAAAAAAAAAAAACGTTCATTTGGTTTTCAGGTTAAATGCCTAAAAATGTAGGCCCTTGAAGCAGATTTTTAGTAACAAGTGATTGATCTTCTGGTCAGAAATACCCTGAGAAGCTGTACTTTGAGGGCCTGGCGGACCAAGTCAACCCTCCCATACAGCAACAGCCTCAATACCTCCCCATCTACTTTGGTAACGTGTGCCTGCGCTTCCTGCCTGTCTTCGATATCGTCATTCACCGCTTCTTGGAGCTTCTCCCAGTCTCCAAGTCGTTGGAGACGCTGCTGGATCATCTGGGCGGACTCTACAAGTTCCATGGTGAGTGAGGACAAAGGTTGTGGAATCTGCAGAAGGAGGAGGCTTGCAGTGGTTCACTTTTTCATCTGTGCACAGACCGCCCAGTGACGTATCTGTACAATACTCTGCACTACTATGAGCGGCATCTGAGGGACAGAACCAACCTGAAGAGGAAGCTGGTCCACGCCATCATGTCCTCGCTGAAGGCATGAAGATAACCCCCAATGCCTTTTGATCCTCACACTTTTTGGTTTTTAGCATTAGCAGCTTTAACACCTCTGTGTTTTTCTAGGACAACCGCACCCCAGGATGGGGTCTCAGTGAAACCTACATGAAGTGCGGCATGAACGCTAGGGAGGACAACGTCTGGATCCCTGATGACACCTACTACTGCAAGCTGATTGGACGCCTCGTGGACAATATCCTTTATTAGTCTCTCTGCTCCCCATAATGTTAGATGGAATCAGCATGATGGAGAGGCCAGTGTCTGTGGGGCACCTGGGAAAAATACAAAGTCTCCCTTAATGGCTCTAAAGAGGTTGTAACTAAAAGTCTATTTTATTGTTTTGCCCCCAAAAGAGGCATTAATAATGAGAAATCAATGTGAAGAGCTCCTGTGGATGTACAGATGCTGCAGACTCAGAGTTGGACAAATGGCTAATCTTGTTATCTTGCGTAGCGAGCTTTCTCCTTAACACTCTCACCCATGGCAGGAAAAACACCCGGCCCCTTCCCTAACTGTGATTGGAGGTTCAACGAGTTCCCCAACCCTGCGGCGCACGCTCTGCATGTCACCTGCGTGGAGCTGATGGCTTTGGCTGTGCCGGGAAAAGACGTCGGCAACGCTCTGCTCAATGTCGTCTTGAAGAGGTTTTTTTTTTATTTTTAATTTTTTTTTTGGATTTTTTATTGAGCAATTGAGCAATTTTTTTCTGTCTCTTAGCCAACCCCTGGTTCCCAGAGAGAGCATCACAGCTTGGATGAACGCCATCGGGCTGGTGATTACCGCTCTTCCTGTAAGAGAAGGATCAGTGGGAATGGACCTCTAATTTTTCCTTTAGTTACTTAACTAATATTCTCTTAACAGGAGCCTTACTGGGTTGTTCTCCATGATCGCATTGTGTCTGTGATCAGCTCCCCTGCTCTGACATCAGAGACAGATTGGGTGGGTTATCCCTTTGCTTTGCTGGACTTCACAGCCTGTCACCAAAGCTACAGCGAGATGAACTGCAGCTACGTGCTGGCGCTAGCCCACGCCGTCTGGCATCACTCATCCATCGGACAGCTGTCTCTGACTCCCAAGTAAGGGTCTTTCTCGCTCTCTTTTTTTTTTCCCGTCAAATCCTTTTGCCTTCCCATCATCTCCCTCTTGCCTCTCAGATTCCTGTCAGAGGTTCTGAAGCCCATTGTGCAGACAGAGTTCCAGCTCCTGTACGTGTACCACCTCGTGGGGCCGTTCCTGCAGCGCTTTCAGCAAGAAAGGACTCGATGCATGCTGGAGGTGCTTTCCGAAGGCCTGGTTGTAAATGACTAAATTACAGAAAGATTCATTTATTTGATCGGAACTTGTGGATGTGTGTTTCAGATTGGTGTTGCTTTCTATGAGATGCTGCAAGCTGTCGACCAAAACTGCCAACATCTCAGCTACATGGACCCAATTTGTGATTTCCTGTACCATATCAAGTACATGTACACTGGAGACAGTGTAAAGGAGCAGGTGAGCTAAAAAAAAAAATATCCATTCTTACTTTTACTTAAAGAGCCACCACGATGAAAATTATGTTTTTGCTGGTTTAAACATGTTCTGTTGGTGTTTTTCTGATGATGGAGGACACATGAAAAGAAAATTAGGCTTAAAATTACTTTTCTGAATATTTTTTTA
Source organism: Oryzias curvinotus (assembly GCA_023969325.1). Taxonomy (NCBI): domain Eukaryota; kingdom Metazoa; phylum Chordata; class Actinopteri; order Beloniformes; family Adrianichthyidae; genus Oryzias; species Oryzias curvinotus. The sequence goes on along the minus strand of CM043729.1, from coordinate 11,706,781 downwards.
TCTAAATTGTTGTGACTCAGGAGAAGATGAAAAAATGCCAATGAAAAAAGATCATATTTGTGACAGAAAATACATGTTTTCCTCGTCTGAACGACATCTGACTCAAAACGGAACGACTTTATAGCTCCAATATTTCTCACCATTGTAGTTGGACCGCTAATTTTAGGTTCGGGGTGTGAGAGGCTTTAAGCTAGCAGGAGAGCATGTAAACAGATACACTATATTACTAAATGTATTGGCTTTCCCATCTAAATGATCAGAATCCGCGTGGAACTGTCATAGGACGCCACCTGTGCAACAAATCTAGCGGTTTCCTTGCTCCTAAATATTCCACAGTGAATTGTCAGCTTTATCAGAACAAAATGGAAGAGTTTGGGCACAACAGCAACTCAGCCATGAAGTGGTAGGCGATGTAAGCTGATGGAGAGGGGTCAGCGGATGCTGAAGCACATAGTGCAAAGAGGTCACCGACTTTCTGCTCAGTCAATTGCTACAGAGCTCCAGACTTCATGTGACCTTCAGATTAGCCCAAATCCAGAACGCAGAGAGCTTCATGGAATGGGTTTCTATGGCCGAGCAGCTGCATCCAAGACACACATCACCCAGTGAAATGCAAAGCGTCTGATGGAGTGGTGGAAAGCGCGCCGCCACTGGACTCTAGAGCAGTGGAGACGCCTTCTCTAGAGTGATGAATCACACTTTATCATCTGGATGGAGGAGTCTGGATTTGGAGGTTGTCATGACAACGGTACATTTTGGACCACATTGTCCGGGTGTGAAATTCGGTGGTGGAGGAATTATGGTGTGGGCTTGTTTTTCAGGGCTTGTGCTTGGTCCCTGAGTTCCAGTGAAAGGAACTCTGAAAGCTTCAGGATACCAAAACATTTTGGACAATTCTATGCTCCCAACCTTGAGGAAGAGTTTGGAGCATTTCTCTTTTCTCTTCCAACATGACTGTGCATAAATGCACAAAGCAAGAACCATAAAGACATAGATAACAGAGTCTGCTGTGGATGAACTAGACTGGCCTACACAGAGTCCTGACATGAACCACATTGAACCCCTTTGGGATGAATTAGAGCAGAGACTGAGAGCCAGGCCTTCTCCACCAACATCACCAATACACTTTTGGGAGAATGGTCAAAAATTCCTAGAAACACATTCCTCAACCTTATGGACAGCCTTTCCAGAAGAGTTGAAGCTGTAAAAGCTGCACAAGGTGGGCTAAGATCACATTGAACTCTATGGATTAGGAATGGTGAGTGAAGGCAGATGAGCCAATACTTTTGGTAATATAGTGTAGCTCAGTTATAGGTGACAGGAGATGGGTTGTTCCAACGGTCCCGCCCACAACTCAGATGAATTTCTAATAAACTACTGCCACTCTGCCGAAGCTATGTCCTAATAAATGACACAGGTTTTTGGATTTTGGCTAAAAAAAAAATGGCATATGCATAATCAAAAGACCACTGGGAACACCTTTATGATCGGAGTGTGGCTTTAAGGCTAAAAACAAGGAAACACTAATAAAATGCATATTTTCTCAGAGCAGAATCAAAGCAGGTCTTGGTTTGATTACTTGTTGAACATTTCTTGGTTTGTCTAACTGTCTGGATTGGAACCTCCATGCCTCCATCTTCTTCTTCTTCTTCCTCTCCGTCCAGGTGGAGAAAATCATCATGACTCTGCGTCCGGCCATGAAGCTGCGCCTGCGCTTCATTACCCACAGCAGCATGATCGAGACTTCATCAGCAGCAGCAGCAGCCATCGCCGCCTCCACATCCTCCTCTTCCTCCTCCTGTGGAAACCCACAGCCCACTCCCTCACTCTCCTCCTCCAACACCGCTGCATCTCCCTCCACCCCCTCACAGCACTCACACACACCAATGTAGTTGACTAAAATAAACAGAAACTCCCTCAGAATCATCATTGTGGATATGAACAATTAAGTTTACATTGTGCATTATGAGGAATTATGTTCATGCAAACATTTTATGATGGTTGAATTTTTTTAAAGAAAGAATTTGCTTTCAACTCAACATGGCAAAGTGTAAAAAAATGTTACAAGTCTGCATCCAGAACTAGCATTAGACTTTCTTTTCTTTTTGTGGATATTTTTATACTGTACATTTGTATTACTTTATTAAAAGACACTTAAAATAAAAAGGCTTTTTTATGTCATGACTTTATATTGTGCATAAAAAAAACTCCAAACATTTTTTGACATTCTCTCCTAAAAAACAAACATCCTTAATAAACTAATCCATTTTTTTTCCTGCATAAAGTGCAGCATGTTGTTGGGCTGCATGTGAATGTCAGACGATCTTATCCAGGTCTCTCACTGAAGACGGAAACCTTTTACTGCAGGTCACTGCTGCTGCGTCCACTCAAATACTGAGAACATTGCATTAACCTTTTGGAAATAATGAGCTATTATTTAAAATGTCACTGTTTGAGACCAGTAGAGGGAGTCTAGTATTTACTGCTGATATTAAAGACGTTTATTGTTTTTCTCAGAAAATTATAAAACAGTAATCTCCATTTGTTTAGCTATTTCTTTAATTGTAGCTGCAGCACAGGCTCTTTTTTTTTAGTGACCTATAAGTAAAGTGACTGCTCCCTACCCTTTTCATCTCCTCTGTAATATTTGAGAATCAATATTCTTACCAATTAAAGCCGCGAGCAGCATTGGATGGGCTGCACGCACAACCGGCCTTCTTTTGACCCGCCCCTTACTGACTGAACAGATGCTCCACTGCCCTCACTTTCTGACCCTACCAGCTTGGTCAGAGCTGTAGGGGGCGTTTAACAACAAAACACTTGTTTTCAAAATGGCAGCTTTTCTGTAGCAACTGTTTTATTTATTTTTGTTGCCTGGGGGTAACAAACAGATCTATGTAATTTTAAGAAGAATTAAATTTTTTTGATTTCCTTGGATTTTTTTGGTTAGCCACACCCACATTCCTAATATGGACATCATACAGTACAGACCAAAAGTTTGGACACACCATCTCATTCAAAGAGTTTTTTTTATTTTCATGACTATGAAAATCATAGAGTCCCACTGAAGGCATAACTGGGAATTAGTCATGAAAATAAAGAAAACTCTTTGAATGAGAAGGTGTGTCCAAACGTTTGGTCTGTACTGTATGTCATATGTTTGTTTTTTTTGTTTGAGCATGTATTGAATTCGTATGTTAGGTTTATGTTCAGAATATAACCTAAATGAGCAATAGGGAAAGGCCACTTATGCAAACTCGCCACACTCTTGTCCAAAATTTGCAACTTCTAAAATCCACATTTTTCCCCAATGATGCTCAAGAAGTCCGGTGGAAATCTCTAGGAGGAGTTTACATTTGGAGCTCCTCATAAAGGGGATTTTTTTTTTTTAAATTAAAGATTTCTACCTCTTCCAGAGGGTAAAGGTCAAAAAAATGTTGGTTGAGGTTGTAGACTTAAGCTGTTGGTATCTGTGGAAAATTTTATGAAGATTGCTCAAACAAAATTTTTTCTTCCTGAAATCGCCAAACTTCCCTCTTTGCCACAACATGGCCAGGCTGTAGGTCCTATTGCCATCCCATGATAATTTCAAAACTTCCTTTAGATATCCCCAACACGTGTGTTTTGGCTTCATTAGTGCATTTTAAACATTTGAACACTCTTTTGAGCCCCGTAAAAGGTTTTGGCCCCATTCATATTTTTGATGGTTATGTCCGCTGTGATGTCATCATTTAATGAACGGGGGTCGTTCACTAAGCCCAAAATACATTTTCACCAGGTAATAAGTGTACATTTTTTCTCAAAGGCGTAAAGTGAGTGGACTTGTGAAGAAATTAAAAAAAAAAAAATAGTTGCAGTCCAGGAATGCTGCAGGACAGAATTATTGATGACAGGAACCCAGTGGATCCAGATCCACTAATCAGATTTTTAAATAGATTTAAGGATTTAAACTAAATTTATCTTTTTAACCACATTTAGGAAGGAATTTTTGATCTTTTATGTTTTTTGGAGAAGCAGTAGTGAATGTTGGATTATTTTTTTCTTTGTGATGTTGACTCACATTCACTTGTAGCTCCAGAGATCTACGCTTCCTGTTGATTAAAGATGACTTTGGCTCTAAGGACATGTGTAACTTGATATTATAAAAACGAGTGCATACCAGGTCAACCATGACTTAATCATATCACAGCTCGTCTTCTGCACGCCGCATGTGTAATTCTATTCTGTGCGCTGTGTGGGCGCTTGTAGAGGATCACATGATCTCTCAGTGATGGCTGAGATGTAGGTCAGTGGACGGCCATGCGAAGGCCCGTGGCTCACCAATTAAACTCTGGCTCCAAATGTAATGTGGCAACATCCGGGTCTGTGGAAGCAAGTCATAGCTAAAAAATTAAATAAAGATGCATCTCTGGTACAGAGCTGCTTCAGTGTGTGGGAAGTCTGTTTTTAAATTTAGCATGGGAATCAATCTGGACGGTTATAGAGTGAAGATGGAATGACGGCATGGATGTGTCATGTTTTTACTCCCATTCCTGCTTGGCTCAGTTCACACATTGCTTTAGTGCAGCTGCAGACTCCCTCAGTGCCTCTGCTTCAGGTACCTTTATTGTTCTTGTTGCAACTAAAGCCATTTCAACCCTGAGAGACAGTGAAGTCAAAATATGGCAATTTTGGCACACTTGTTGGTAACAGTCCTCTTGTTCACCCCATATCAGTCCATTCAAGTCCCACCCTGATCATCTTTTAAGCCATTGTAAAAGCGTTCTCAGTGGTCTTTTTATTATAATTATGCCAAAATAAAATAATCTGTCATTTTTTCTGGGACATAGTTTTAACCCCGCCCCCTTTCCCTTCCCCGTTGATTGTGATGGGGATTGTGGTCCGCTTAGCATATTTTCTACATCACAAGTAGATTTTTCTGCTCCAGAAATACTCAGAAATACAATTTTAAGCTTACACTTTCGATTTCAGAACTTCCTTAAATTGGTGGCATAGATTTAGCAAGGTACTGGAAACATTCATCAGAGAGTTTGGTCCATATTGACATGACAGCATTACACAGTTGCTGCAGATTTGTTGGTTGTACATCCATGATGCCAATCTCCAGTTCCACCACATCCCAAAGGTTCTCTATTGGGTTGAGGTCTGGTGACTGTGGAAACCAGTCTGAGATGATTCTAGCTTTATGACGCGAAACATTATCCTGTTGGACGTAGTCATCAGAAGATGGTACACTTCTTCTGATGAGTACACTGTGGCGAGAAAGGGATGGACATGGTCAACAACAATACTCAAGTAGGCTGTTGCATTCAGTTGGTACCAAGAGGCCCAAAGTGTACCACAAAAATATTTCCCACACCATTACATTACACCACCACAACATGGCATTTCTGCCCACAGAACTGCAGCTCACTGGATAGTTTCTCTTTTTTGGACCATTCTCTGAAAATCCTAAAGATGGTTGTGGGTGAAAATCTTAGTGGACCAGCAATTAATGACCAGCTATTGAATCTGATACAAACAACCACGTTCAAAGTCACGTCACTCTCTTTTTTTATTCTGATGCTCGGTTTGAACTGCAGCAGATCGTCTTGACCATGTCTACATGCCTAAATGCATTTAGTTGCTGCCATGGCTGATTAGAAATTTGTGTTAACGAGCAGTTGGACATAAAAAAGTGGCGAGTGTAATTTTCTTTACATATGTCCTAAAACTAAAACAAAATAAAATGCAACAAGAACATTTTAAAAGCACAAAAAATGCAAATTTTCTTTAAGTTAAAGTCTTTAAGTCCTATCGTGCTCAATGGGTTGGTTCGTTTTTGAAAACCCCAAATTTTAAACATTTTTAAAGGATAATAAGTAGTTTAGGTCTTCTTTTAGATGGTACAGTCTTTTTGTGAGGAAAAAGAGACAGAAGCATGTGATGGCACTCAGACAGTAGACAACATTATGGTTTTACTAGGTTTAGAGTCAGTTGAAAATCCTTAAGTTCAAGACCAGAACTGGACGAAAACATGAATAGTTAGTCAAATCTGGAGTGAAATATATAAAAAAAAACAAATACAAAACACTGATGGAAACCTTCCAAACAATATTTGATTTCTATTGTCTGTTCTGGAAAGAATGTCTGTTGTATTTGCCAGAGATGTACACTTTACTGAAGCTAGTTTATATTAGTGTTCCTCATTTCTTCTATTTAGTTTTAGGTTCAGGGCTTTAATCTGAGCAATTTTTAATAAAAAAGTCCTAGAGCATTCTAAAACATCTCCCTGCCTGGCAACAGCTGTTTAATTAGCCTATTGCTGCTGTCTTTGTACACGAATGTTTAATTTACTACACGCATGACTTAAAATTCCATTCAACAACATCTCTTGAATTACGCTTGATACAGATTAAAGATTACAGATTAAAAATAAGAAAAAGGTCTAAAGCAGCAGCATTTTTCATTTTCTACACACACTTGTTTTGGGGTTTGTAGGGTTGCTGGAGCCTATACCAGCTGCTGTTGGGTACAGGTGGCGTACACGCTAAACAGGTTGTCGGTCGCAGGGCCACACAGACACACCTTCGACCTTTGGGGTCAATTTAGAGTCACTAATTAAAATGCACATAGAGTAAAATGCACATTTTTGGACTCCACATAGAAAATTCCCAGCTGGGATCTGAACCAGAGCCTTTTTGCTGTGAGGTGAGGATGAGATTCAGAGATGCTTACTTATGCAAATCAATTTTTGCACTTAGAGATTCTATGTGGTGAGTGTTTTCTAAAATTTACTCATTTTTACAAATTATTTTGCTATATGAAGCGCAAGTTGAACTTACCGAATATAAATAACCTCTATTGTAGATTCAAAAAGATCCAATTTTGGCTACAACTATGATCACAACCGCAACTCTCAGTTTAGTATAACATACACAGTGAGACAATAGTATTCAAGTCTGAAAATGTGCAATAACATGTTTCTGTATGAAGATAATTATATCAGCTCATGAAGGAAATTCATTCTAATTAAAGCTTCTTTGAGTTTCTCAACTAACTTTTAAAAACACTTACTGAGGATCAGGAAACGGTAAAGATAAAGAGAACTGTTGTGCTGCTTTTTTAGCAGCTTTTTTTTTTAGCAGCTATACTTTGAAGCCCCTCTTTTCATCCCTCATTAAAGAATTCCTCATTCAAAGGTATCGCCTCATTTGAAACCTTCCATGTCCATCAGGCAGACTCAACAGTCTCCCACAGCAGCACATGGCTTTAGTTATTTTCTCAGAACATCTGCAAATATTCCAGTCTTCACGTTCAATTTGTGCTTAATGGGAAATTCGGCTAAACGCACAAACACACAGGACTACAGAGCTCATTTTTCTCAGCTAGGGTTGCCACGGTAACCGGATGTATTTGGACGGGAGTGATAGTGTCGGCTGCTTGCTTGCCGACTTCAGATATATTGTTGTTGCTTTTTGCAAACCATTATTACCTCTTTTAATGATCCTATTGACATGCAAGGATTAAAGTCTGCAGTGGAGAAGAAGAGCAGCAGTTCTGTGGTAATGAGGTTGATGGAAACGGTACGCAGGAAAGGTATGACGGATAAAAGGAAGAGACAGCAAAAGGTGTTTTTTGTGTTCATTTTGTGTCTCTTGGCGTGCGGTTGGAATTATGAGCCATTTTATCCCAGAGATATGCAAACCTCTGATATTTACCTCAACAAACAGCCTTTGTTCTGGAATGATAAAAGTAAATTAAAGCTGCAGGCAGGTGGTATGGCTGCATGCACTACCTGCTCCCAGCCTCGTCACCCCTTTTTGACTACATGCCCCTCACTCTCCCCTTCTGCCTCTCCCACCCTGGTAAGAGCTGCATTCAACAAATTAATTTAGGAAATACACGTATCGTCAAAATGCCGGCCTTCCTGTTGGTCATATCTCCATAGCAACCATTTCATTTTTTGGTCAACTGGGGGTGACAAACAGGTCTGTGTGATTTTTAGAAGAATATACAAAAGTACATTTTGAGATCTCCTTGGCAACAGGTTTTTTTTAAAACTACATCCACATTCCTTATCCCTTGTGCTATCTTGGATGACCCCACCCTTACTTTGACATGTTCTCCCTACCATGACAAAGGTGGATAAAGGTGGAAAAATTTCATGTAATCCATTGAACCAGTGAAGATCACAAAAAATTGAAAAAAAAAAGGTTCAGAGCACTGTCTAGTGAATCTAGATGACCTAACTCCCAACGGTAAAGTGCCTAGGATAGCACAAGGGTTAAATGTTCATATTGTGTGTTATATCGCCTGAGTCAGGGATTTAAGTTTTATGTTCTCACAATATTCCAGTAAAAAACTGTGCGAGTAACAGAGAAACAATACTTTTGAAAGCTTGCCGTGCTGACAGTTCAAAAATCTATAAACTTTAAAACTAACATTTTTTTCACTAGTAGCTTGCCAGTTATGCCCTACGCGTTAGGAGGCAATAGATCAAAATCCCAAGGAGTTTTTGGCTCCATTCATTTTTTTCTTTTTTTTGATGGTTTTGATGTAATCATTTCTTTCTTTTGTGGTGGGGTTGTTCAAAAAAATTCCTTTTTACCAGTCACTATAGGTGCATGCATATTTTGGTAAGTTTTTGAATTATTTTTGAATAAGTGGTCGCAGTAAGAAAGAAGAACTGTAAAAACAATTTGGTCCTTGCAGTCCAGGACTGCTGAGGGGCATAAAAACAACTATCCAGCATTTGGGAAAATCCCCTCAGTGCAAACATTTTCTAGAACACATAGATGCATTTCATAATACTAGTTTCCACATTTTTGACTGTAGAATAATGTTAGAAGCCCCAGATTTGGACTTTGAGCGCTGCACTGAGTCAAATCAAATAAAGTACTAATAAGGATCATCGCTATAGCAACCTCGTTGATGTGGCCACACACAGCTGATGGTCATTTAATGCTTTTTTGGTCTCTTCACTGCCAGAAATCAAATCGTACTTTCATCAAGTTGGACGGTTGCCAGTTTGGGCCTGACTTTGCTGTTGGCGATTTCCATCTGGGAGAGGTTTTGCTTTTCCCCAGCGTATCATTAGAAGTCGAGGTCAACGCAGATGCAGCGCCACGGAGCCAGGTGTGAAGAGCAAAGAGTTGATCCATCAACAGCAGTTTAGTATGTGAACGCATCAGGGATGCTGAGTCAGCACTGAGTCTAGAGAGCAGCATCACTGATCCAGTCTCAGCAACAGCATCACTGCTGCAACGGAAATGATGGCTAATTAAGAAATCATAATTTAGTAACCCAAACCTCCAGCAAAACTATAACTAACCCACGATGAGAGGCCTACAGTAGATTCTTTTATCCTTGGTTTCAGAGCAAGTGTTTAGTATGCAAAGCAAGGAGAGAAATCTATAATCTCAAGGGAAACCATTTTCCAGCTGTATGCTAATTTTAATTGTTTTGCGCTCAGTTGATGCTGATTCTCATCCATTTGTCACCAAGATGATTAGAGCTGCTGTCTTCCAAAACATGTCGGGTATTCCACAGATAATTTAACTTTTACCAAACTAATATTTAAAAAAGACAGTCAACATAAAAAAAAGTTTATTTCTGTGCTACGACCACTGCTGTTATCCAAATATTTCACATTTCCATAAGAGCGAGGAGGATATGAGAGTGCATCTCAGATGCACTCAGCCGAGGTTTACTCATCTGCGGTTCGTGCTGGTGATTAATTTCAGTGACAGCATCACCTTGATGGAGTCCCACCTGTACTCCCATGCGTGTGAGTGGCTTCATCGCTCTGTCGTGTCCCTGTCTGCCACTGCTCCTGAAGCTGGAAGGAACTGCAGGGTTTTTTTAGGAGACCAAAGTCAAACGCGATGACGCGGAACGTCTTTTTATTGACCTAGAGATGACAAAGTCTAAAAAATGTACTACGTTTCTCAACTTTACAACACTAGTTATACATTTTTTAAAAATCTTTAGAAAACAAGGGTAAACATTTTCAAGACTATATGGCATCAGTGCTCCACAACAAAAAACAAACGAGATTTTGAATGTCAAGGCATTTTCCTTCAAAATAAATGTCATTTAATTTGAAATCAGACAAATACAGTTTTTCTGGATAAAAACAAGGCAGTATAAAAATAAATACTTTTCCATGAAAGTGATGACAGGCAAGAGTTAGTGAAAAAGAAACAAAGCAAAGTTATCTCTAAAATGTTTCCACCGTCTGATCCGTTTGTTCAGACCAACTGCTGGAGCTTAATTCCAGCTGCTTTGCTTCTATGTATCAGTTCAGCTGCCTGGATTCTGGTAAACACATCATTGTGGCTGCATTCTACCCGTTTGCAGCTTTCCATCTTTCTTTTTTATTATCAACATCATGGCGTCTGTTGATATTTCCATAAACATTGTGTGGCTGTCAAAGACTGGAATGTTTTGGTACATTTTTGGGGGTTTCTCATTTTTAGTCTGAGACACTTGTGGGTGACAGGACAGAGCAGATGTCATCAAAAAATAAATAATGATTGAACATTTTGGACACAGCTTGAATAGAAGGAAACGGGATGAGGATGAGCCATGAAGTGACTTTTAAGGGACTTAAAAGAAAAGTCCAAAGTGTCTTAAAAGAGGAATATTGTGGAATTCTTTTTTTAATCAATGTCTCAGGGGGATCAGCTGATCCACCAGTTGATCCGGGCTGACAGCAGGATCAGCTGCTGATCAGCTGATGTGCTGCACGGAGTGAAACCATGACTTAACTTTCTACCCCCAGGAAATTCTTAAATACATTTGTGCTCAAAAAATAGAAACCCCATTTTGGACTTTTTTTTATTTTATAAACACAACTCTTAGAACAATTGCTGTTCAAAGTTTTAAACTCCAGGGAAACAGTAGCATGTTTAATGACTATTTATTCAGCAAATTTGCATAGAAATAAATAAACATGGAATCCAATAATGTTTTATCAACAGCTATTTACACCTTAAAAAACTGCAGGAGAATTTATTAATCCTATAGGTTTATTAATAAATGCGAATATGTAGCTTTTAAGGCTCCAAATATGTTTTTATTCTACTATTACCCAATAGAGCTCACTAGAGTTATGGTTATTTTTCTTTTCCTCGGTCACACAGATTCATACCAGACATGCCCGGTGAGCAGCCAGCCCTCAGGATGCTCCCAGATCAATTATCTGTTGACATTTTGCCTGGCTGTAAAATTGCAGCTATTTTTAATGTAGGCTCTAAAGTAAATAAACAAATGGATGTCTGGCAGATGGATTTGAATGTGAACTGGCGATAAATCTGCAGCTTCCTGTTTTCTGTCTGCATCTCGACGTCTAATAATTGTTCACATCCCTCCACCAGCCAGTCGATTCTTGCTCTCACATCATTACAGCCAAGCTTCGAGAAGATTCTGAGGATAGTTTCATGAGAGCATTTAAGCCATTTTTGCCAGTGTATGGTGAGAAAATAACATAAAGCTGATTTAAAAAAAATAATTATTAACACAAAATAAAAGCCAAATTTTCCAGTTTATATGAACCTTAAAAAACAATTTGTAATTATTCTACATGGATGCAATTTATAGTTAAGAGGTTGCAACATCATCTTCGTTTTGGTCTTTCAGCTTGTTGTTGTGACAAGAAACACTGATTTAGCTTGACATGTTTGATGCTAAATCAGAAATGAAGTCAGGTTAGTGTAATAGTCGGACTGAAATGAAGAAAATTAAAATATGCAAGAAAACTGAATTGGATTTAAAATTAGAACACCGAATAATTAACTTTTAATGAAATGTTTGGTATCTTTGAGTTTCCATTTAAACAAGCAGGAGCAATTTATTTAGTTTATTAGTTTAATTATTGGGCTGCACTGAAATGGACTGGTAAAAACCCCACCTTTGCCCAACAATGGCTAGGATAGGCTCCAGCATCCCTGTGACCTCGTAAGGGATTAACCCTTGTGTTATCCTATGACCCCACCCTTACATTGACGTGTCTTTCCTACCATGACAAAGGTGGATAAAGGTGGAGAGGATTTCATGTAATCCATGGACACCAGTGAAGATCACAAATCATTGAAGAAAAAAGGTTCAGCGCACTGTCTAGTGGGTCTAGATGACCCCACTCCCAATGTTAACGTGCTTAGGATAGTATGGATGGATGGATGGATGGATGGATGGATGAATGAAAGGATAGATGGATGATTGAAGGGATGGATGGACAGACTGCAGATTCTTTTCTCAGTTTAAACCCTTTTATTATGCATGTCACTATCTAGCAACATACTGTTAAATCCAGGAATCCACCTAATTTAGTATAATCACTTTGAATGGAAAACAACATTGAAGAATATGTTTATAAGTAAAGGCAGGGATGATGGAGTTAAACCAGAAAAAGAATTCACATTTAATTAAAACTTTATCTTTGGTTTTGTTGCAAATAACTGGATTTGTTCCTCTTCTGCTCTCATATTTGTGAACAGAGGATAACAGGTGGATTTTTGCTCTTTTCATGGTTTTATTAATGGTTAGCACAGCTAGAAAAACAATGAAAAAAATAATTAAAATTCAAAATTTAGTTTATTAGCGCTTACAGTACAGTGACACTGTACTGCTAAGGTTAATTGAGGGATTTAAATGCTTTGACACACCTGACTCCAATGAGCGGCTGATGAACACCCCCATGACTCATTCATGACAATCAGGGGCAGGAATGGGGCCGTGTGCAAAAACCATGAGGGTAGGGAGGACCCATTGACAGAAACAGTTTCAGTTGCATTTCCTCTGGCATCAAATGAAAAGCAGTGTGACTGTCTGTGTAGGGGGGGGGCAGAGCAGAGGGAGGGGTCCGCTTGTTCATATTCCAGTCGTGTTTGTGTCACCTCACAGCTGAGCTCTCCAACACAAATAATCACTCTTTTACCCCATTTGCCCTGCTCTTAATGTCAATGTTTGCAGTTGCCAACTTTTCCATTCATCCGAGTTCTCACAGAACAAACAAATGACTTCCTTTAAAATGATGCTGCTTTGGTTTTAGTGAACAAAATCACTTTTCAGAGATGCTTTGTGCTCTCTAAGGCAGATGGATTCATGAACCGAGACCAAAATAAACCCGGAATAAGGGGAAAATATTGTCTTCCAGAGCAGAGAACAAGCCTGTGGGCTCAGGAGAGTGAGCGCACAAGCACGCACAACAACATGCGTTCACACACACGAGGACAACAAAACATGGCTGCTAAAAAAAAAAAAAAAGTGCACAGACTCGTGCCAGGATTCTTGTTCTCCCTGTACTAGAAAAGCAAAAGAAGAAAAGAAAGAAAGAAACCACTGAATAAATGACTAAATGCATGAATGTCAATAGAAAACATGCAGAAACTGGAATGAGGTCATTGTAACTGGCCTTTGGATTCATTTTAATTTGAAGTTTTTACACATTTCTATCACATGATAAAAAATAATGTTAAGCCAGAGTTTCCCTCACTGATTTTAAAACAAAACAAAGTTTTTTGAATACACTTTTGACACTAATGATTACATAAGGAAACCCTGAGAAGGAACAGAAAAACATCTTCTAGATCAACATTTAAAGTCCAGAAGAACAGAATCCTTTGATGGTTTGTCCTGCAGAGATCAATTTGAAAAACTATAAGACACACATTCAATTTGAGGGATAAGCTGGATCTGTTGCTCACTCCTACCCCAGGCATTCCTGGGCTATGTCCAAGTCCCCTCATTACTCTCTAGCCACTAAAAGACTTCACAGTGCCCTGGTTTTAATACAATTTGGACACACGCTCACTACTGTTGTTTATTTATTTATTTATTTTGAATGGCAAATATGTCACCCATTTTCCAAAGTAAAAACCTATTATGAACATTTTACCATTTATGAATCCACTGTGACCTGATGATGAAAAGTTGAACGATTCATAAATAAAGAATTTAAATACATGTTTTCAAATTACAAATTGCTGGAACGCAATGCATTCTGGTCTATAGAGAGCAATTTAATGAGCACAGTGTCGCTGCCAGGTCTGTAACCGCTACCCGAGCGGTCCCCACATGTGCAAATCTTACACCACTTCCTCGTCTCCAACACTGCAACAATTTGAATTAGATTCCGTAATCCTTACATTTTGTGAAACTTGTACTTGATTTGAAAAAATTCAGAAAGATTTTGCTCCCGGTAGCATTTCTTGACAGTTTTGTCTCCTTTATGATTGTCCAAGCCATTTAAACTGTGGGTAGCGACACACACTACTGACTGTAAGGACCAAGTGAGCATGACATCACCATAAAAAATGACTCCAACAAAAGACGTCAATCCAGTCGCCATTTTTCAGGATAAAGACGCCGCCATGTTGGAACCAGAAATCATCAGTAAGCAGTCATCGGTCCGAGTCTATATTTCTATGGCAATCCCTCTCGCTAATAAGGAGTGAGCTTGTTGGAAGACCCCACCCCTACCCCTTGAAATCAGGTGGTTCTGGAGCTTGGGAGAATCTGTCAATCAAATGTCTCGAGAATTCAGTGAAATTTCCAGAGCACTGGATTTTGGAATTGTAGATTCAGATGCCCTCTATAGTGAACTAACCAAGAAGTAGTACGGGAATTTGGACCCAGACCTGGTCGCTCTGCCACCAGACACTGTATAACCTGTGGAGAAGTTCCTGCAGTGATTTCATGTCAGGATGAGGCCCCTGTAGGTGTGACCCTCCCCCACGACAAATTGCAAGCAAGACTCTTCCCAACATAATGAGCAAAAAACAGTCACAAAAAACCTACAATATGTTGCAACAATGTCCATCTCTGCAGAGCATTAGTACATCGCTACTGTCAGCAGGCTGTTGGCTCTCTCTCAGTCCTGGTGAATCACAGCGACTGTGCCATCAGTGCTCCGTATCACACGCTGTACAGGTCAGCTGATGACTAAAGTGCAGAAGCGGGCGCGGTGCATTACTCCATGTGATTCAACAGATTCTCACGTTGTGAGGGAAAGCTGTGAAATGTGAGAGCAATGGAGGGTTTCACGCTGGCTGCTAACGGCGCCATGACCCTGTTTGACAGAGCCGACGCTCAGCTTCTATTTATTGAAGGGGGATCTCGGTTACAGAGAGGGAAGCTCTGCAACTGTCCTTCATTATTGGTTTTACTTGAAATGTCAGAACATCGTTTTATCAGAACTTCCCTTTTAGAGCTTTCTCAGCAGCAAAGTAAAAGCCAGTCTGAAGAGATTTGCTAAAACTATTATGATGCTTTTAAAGTGAATTGGAAACCTAAATGTTGATTCCACCCCCCCCCCCTTAAAAATAAGATGCATCTACCACCCATGATCCTTTTCCTGCTTTTAGAAGGAACACATGTGTGGGTTTGCTTAAAGATAAAAATATTTAATTAGCAACTAGTTAGGTATTTGTTCATCTGGCGCTCAAAAGCTCAATCAAAGCTGCAAATTAGCTTTCAAATGTGTTTTTTAGTTTATGTCAAAGGCTTAAAACAATAAATCTAGTGATTTTCTTCCCAACAGGAGCTTAGCTTTGGTTTGTAGTGACGAAAAACAAACATTTCAGGGTTTTTTGTGAGTCAAAAAGGAGCAGCAGACACACAAACGCATCATTTGTGACCACAGAGGAGCTTCACACAGACTCACAGCCGGACTGGGTTATCACTTTTGAATCTCATATCCTCTTTTATTGTTCAAACATGTCAGAGCAGGGATCTACAGAACACAGTACAAAGAACACACCCACACGGCCCGGCACACACGTGAGCACACGGGAGTAAAAAAAACACAAGAGGTGAGAGTGTGTTCACACACACACCGAGTGCCCGATGGAGGCGTGACTGACTCAGACGACAGTTTCTCAGAGAGGTGCGCCTCCTGCAAACACAAACACACTCACAGGCTGATGAACGGACAACAGGTCTTTCTGTGTTTTAAAGGGGATTTGTTGATTTTGTGTGTTCCTGTGTTTTTGACCTTTGGCTTTCATCCATGGATGTCAAAAACCCATTCCACTCCATCACACATTTTCTTCATCTAACATTTACCTCAAGAATTTAACCCTTCAGCCACAACTTCATTTTATTTTGAAAGACATTGGCAAATCCTTTTACCATACTTCTGCACTTTAAACAACCCAAAAATAAAAGATTCCTACTTTTTATTTTTTTTAGGCAGCTTTGTTGTTAAAAAACAATTTTGTGCTTTATAAGGTTTCAAAAATACAAACTAAGTAGTTATAGTCTCCTTTAAAAAACGTAAAATCTTCATTTAAAGTATGTTTTTCTTACAGGGATTATTTTCCTAATATATATTTTTTTTTGCTTTTAACAGCAAAACAATTTTCTAAATTAAATAAACTTCCAACTTGATCAAAATGCTGTTTGGCTGGCCTCAAGTCCATCCAATCATTGCCTTTAGTTTTCCATTGATGGGTAACAAGTTGGATGTTTGCGAAGTTGTGGAGTTTCAATTTCAAAATAAAGGTTAAATTAAGAAACAATCAAATAACAGACAGTGCTCGGCTTTGGGAGCAGAGGTCCAAAGAAACGTCTAAGATCGGCCTAAAAACTCTAGACAGCACTGACTCCCATGTGTCACACATGTTGAACACTCATGTAATAAATACTCAGCCTGTGGTTTTCAAACATAATCATATGCAAAAAACAAACACAAAAAGAAGGAGATCCACGCACAAGTAGACAGGAAGTGAAGGTTGGACAGTTTTCTTTGAGGTTTTGGCACTGTTGAAGTCAAGATGTGTTTCTTGGCAACTTAGGAGTGTAGTGAATTCTTTCCTGGCATCGCCGCCGTCTCTCATCATCTTATGTTGTGTTAGCGTTTTTGCTTTTCTCAGACAGATCAGTGGTTTTAGATCACGGCGGCCGTCCGTGGATCCAAAAGGTCCACTTGGGATCAACGGACCACTTTGTTCAAGTTTCCTCCCAAAAGGATCTGCCTTGTTCAAAACCTTTTAATAGCTTATAACCTCTGCTGCTGTTTGGGAACGCTGGCGGAAGTCTTAAGTTTAAAAGAAAAAGGAATCCATGTTGTGTAGTGAACAAGCCAACCATCAAGGCTCAACCAAAGTGCAAGAAACAGGTTTCACAGGTTATCGACTGCAGCCATATACTTCAGATTTTCCGCTGGAATCGATGGGGTCCTCCATTAGATGTTCTATATATCTACCCAAACTGTGTATAAAAGATAAACATCTTGTTCTAAAAGGGCAGTTTCTGCGTGGCAGGTCACAGTGAAGTGAACGTGTCATTGGCGGCGAACGACGGGGCCGCTTCCTCTTTGATGTTTGTCAGCAGAATCAGTAAAACTGGATCAACTCGCTGACCAGTTGGAACGGCCGACTAGCTTTGATTTGAAGCTGTGATATAAAGTAGGTGGGTGTTTAGCTAGCTCAGCTGGGGGCGGGTCCGGCATGTCTAGATGGGCCGGTCAGCCAAGTGGATGACCTTAGGCTGGTTTAGGCGTTACGCCTTCAACTTCATCGAGCCCGTGTTGAGGTTTTTAGGGCTGCTTGCTTAAGCACGACGCGCCAGATGATGTCACTTCCTGTTGTCTGTGGAGTTTGCTATAGTGTCCGTCTTGGCAGAGGTTTCCTCTGTACTTCCTGGGGGCTTCGTTGCAGTTGCGTTGGGACCGCCCCCATTTTGAAGTGTTTCCTGCTTGTACTGTTGCAAAGCACGATTGACAGCGTCCTCCACCAATCGTTTGCTCACTTTCAGAAGCTCCGCCTCATCGGGTTCTGATCGGCGACGCCCACCTGAGGCAAAAAAAGTAAAAAAAACAAACCTTAAATTGGAAATGTTTAGGGACTTTTACATCTGTTTCCACAGCAACAAAGCCACAATAATCAAAAATGTAGCCAAAAAAATTAACTGATAATTTAAGCTATTAAAAACAAAAACAAATTCCCACTCTGATCATCTTTTGATCCATTTTCAAAGCGTCCCCAGTGGTCCTTTAGTTAGGAATATGCTGTTTGTAGGTGAAAAAAAAAAAAAAAAGTTGTTTTCTAGGACATAGTTTCTGCAGAGCAGCAGGAGTTCAGAATTTCCCCCTCCACTGTTGTTGAGGACTAAGCCGACCCATTATTTCCCATCAACCTTTTGCTTACATTCTCTCTCACACCCCAAACCAATTTACTGGTGCAACAAAAATAGCGAGCAATACTGGAGCTGTATATTTTTCCAACTGCATTTTCTTTTCTCTACTCCTGATTCACAATGATTTCTATAAAGAAATAAGCAATTATAAACTAAAATTGTCTTCCACCCTCAGAAAAATGCTTCAAAAAGACATTAAAAACACCAAAAACACAAGTTCAAAGATTTTGGGACGACGGAATAGGACTCCCTGACACATTTTCTAGAAAACCTTGTATGATAGTACACAGATTTCAGACAAACAGGTATTTCTAATGCTTATAATAAGCTGGACTCACTTCATAAGTGTTATATGCAGATGTGCAAAACAATAAAAAAAACCTTCATAACCCTTGTGCTATCTTAGATGACCCCACCCTTACATTGACGTGTTCTCCCTACCATGACAAAGGTGGATAAAGGTGGAGAGGATTTCATGTAATCCATGGACACCAGTGAAGATCACAAATCATTGAAGAAAAAAGTTTCAGCGCACTGTTTAGTGGGTCTAGATGACCCAAAGTGTCTAGGATAGCACAAGGGATAAACTGTAAACGTGTAAATGGTTGAAAGTTGGTTAAATCAGGTGAATTTGCAACAAAATGTTGAAGAACCAGAGATCTGTTTGCTGCATCATAGAAACTGAAAACCATCGGGTAAAGAAAGTACATGAACTGATTACTTGACAAGTACAACAAATCACTTCAGTACATAAGGTTCAGTTTGTTGAGTCTTAAATTACGGCTCATTTTACTTTTCTAGATGAGGAAGATCACCATTAATCCGGCAATAACATACGGAGATGCCGTCCGTCACCGCAGACTGACAGCAGAAAGATAAGACTGTGGATGCCTGAAAATGTGACAGCTCTAGATAATAACGGCTGGAATAAGCAGCTGTCTCTCGCAGCGCCTCGGCGGATATTGATTTTAATCAACCCCCCGCAGGGATGAGAAACGGAATCTATTTACCGAGCGCAGCTTTTATCACGCTGCGTGTGCGGCAGGCAAAGGACAGACGTTTAGATGCCGACAGAAAAAGGGAAAAGGAAGGTAAAGTAGTGCAAGGAGGACTGGCAGGTAGGCAGGGAGTCAATAATTCATGCAGAAACACAGAAAAGGTTGGCAGTCTGGCTGTAAGATGGAAAGCCAGCGGTATGCCATTTAAAAACAAACAAACAAAAAAGACTATTAGAAAATCACTCAGCTTGTCTGAGTCACACAGATGACTGCAGGTGCTCAAAAACACACCATTGAGACCACATCATTTGATTACCGAGGCAGAGCAGAAAATCCCTGAGGTAATCCTCAACACCACAAAATCCTGGGGAAAGGTGAGACAACAGGGGAGGATGACAAGGTTCACAACCAAATCCTCAGGATGATGTGGAGCCTTTTCATTCTTGTTGGTCTACCCTACATGTTCAGACTCATCTGTGAGGTCAGTGGATTACATAAAGAAACGAACCATAAATAAAACTACAGCAATGATGCAACACGCACTGTGATGTAAAGCGGTTTTTCTCCAAGGATTATAAATATATTCAAGTTCAATTAAATTGTTTTAGGCTTTGTAAAACTACATGGACAATAAAACAGAAATAAAAGGGGAAAAGCTAACTTTACTTTGAACGCACAAAAGGAAAAAACTTTACAGCTCACTCTAATGAGATGAGCTGATTTAAGCCGCTTTAAAGCCAAACTCTCCATTTTAACATAAAACCCCTAATACAAATAGAGAAAAGTATATTTTATACAAATAAAAGAAGAGTGGCTGATTTTAGGGATCAACAGAAGAGAATGCGACTTTTATGATTTATCAGCTATTGTGAGGGAAACGGGGCTAAAGGTCAAATAATTCTCTAAATCAGCCTTTTTCCAACCCCCCCCCCCCCCATCTACACTTTTGACACATTTTACATATTTCCACACTCTAGAGAAATATGATTAAGAATCGCTCACTATGGAGAAATCCACATCGCTTTTCCTATTGATACTGTTCTTTAAATGTCAAGCCATGAATTCACTCTAATCTGAATCTCAAGGATGCCCTGCGGTGCTTTTGAAGGAACTAAAGTTAACTAGAAACTGTGAAAAATCCTCAAAATACAGCCACGCAAGTAAGTACGAAGAGGAAATAAGATAAAAAGAAGAAGAAACCAGGACACCTCTAAATAATGAACACTGTTGTGTGTTGGTCCAGCAGGTGCCTTGGTGTGTTGGGGTTTCGTCAACACACCAACCAGCATGTTCTGTTGACTCAAGCGCAGCGCAGCTGTGGATTCCACTTGTTTACGCTGAAGTTTCAGCTCCCCGAACGGAACCCGAGGTTTATCAGAGCAGGTTGGCGTCTGCACAAACCCTCACTCCTCCAGGTCCCTTCAAAACACGCTCACTTCGGGTCCACTTTGTGTGCTTCGACCAGGCAAACACTCACTAGTGTTGGTGCATTTATTTCCCCCTCACACCCTAAAAAAAAACAAAAAAAAAACAAACAAAAAAAATCGCCGTTTTTTTTTTCCATTACATCCAGACTCATTTAAAGCAAATCTGCTGCTTCTGCCACTAATGACTCCCATGTTAAATCCACGAGCTCCACTCATTACTGGTGATTTGGATTTTGTTCTGAGCGACCAGCAGCGAATCGACACGACGGTTAAACAGAGCATTTTCCTTTCTTTTTGTAAATCTTCGCCACATCGGCGCCCTTTCAAGAGGGAGAACCCAAATGGGAGCAGACCTTTAGTTTCCTTCCCTGCTGCTCGGCAGCATAAATAAATCTGTTTAGCAGAGGCGTCCACAACCATGACTGCACTACTTCTAGTTCCATGTACATGACGAGCTTTTAGGCTTTAGAGACGAAGGTAGAAAGGTTCATGGATGCGGTCTGACCAAAAGATAACTGCAAACGAAGTTTGGGAGCTTTTTGCCTGAAGAAAAACTGGGAGAGGCTGATTAAAGAGGCAGAAACCAGGCTGTGGCGTTAGCGGACAGGCTGTTTAATCACTTCCTGCCCAGCGGCTGGGACACAGACACAAGCTGGCTCCACTCGGACCATTCCAGTTAGCTGAATTTCACCATAGCACTGAGAAATGTAATTATATATTAATGTGTATTTATAGATCTCTAATTTTGGTAAATCAGCGGTTTTATTCAGATTTAAAAACCAGATCATGATTAGAAGGGGGTGATTATATAAATCAGGATTTTCGCAACCCTCTAAAGTCCCATTGAGGACACGTACTTGAGCGTTTGGTATGGAGTGGAGTCTGAGTCACATCTGGAACACAAGCAAAGACATCAAACATTAGGACATTTATGCACACAACACAAAAAATGGCAACATTTATTACTGTAACACTGTCGGTTTTTAAAAATCAAAGCTGTATAAAGTGAACCTTTCTGAAAATAATGACACAGGGAAGCTTCTCATCGTTCTCTGCTTGCACTCAAAACGTCAACAGAACCTCCACATGACGATGTTTAAACGAGTGCAAACCGTTTCAGAATTCCTCTGTTGACTCATTAAAGCCAGGCTGTCATGCATAAAACCATAAAGCGATGTTTTTACAGCTAAGCTTTTACTTATCTTCACATACGCGCTCATAAAACGCAATCGATCACTTTGCGATGAAGTCAACAATCGCCATCCCATCCAGCTGTGGGAGTGCAAGAGGAAAATGATTAAAAGCCTCCATTTCGTATGTGTTCACGCAGAAAAACCCATAAAAAAAAAGTTGGGTTTGAAAGCATTTAATAATATAATGTAAAAAATCATAGCTGGGGACATAGGAAATATTAATTTGGATGTGATTTAGTGGCTTCATCAATTCAGAAAGACAAATATTTGCTCCCCTGTGTCTTCTCTTTTGAACAGTGACAAGAAATTGGCTGCAATTTTCTTTTCCCCGGCGACAATCCAGCTCAAAGGTCGACCTGTCTCTATCTGTGATTGGGTTGTCTGTTTGTGAGAGCTCCTTTTATCTAGCTATTCATTCTTCCGCTGACAGAAAGAAGGTCTTTATTGAGGCAGTAAAGCCGACCTCCGGACCCGTTTCACATGTGCTAAAGCGCGGCAGATAAGCCCTCGCTGCAGCAGAAGCCGTTCCAAAGTAACAAGGAAGACGGGGAGCTCACACAGCCAGATCACCGCTCACGTGTCCGACAGAACACGCCATCCATTTTCCTAATGTTCCATCGCCCGCCTCCCGGTACTTCCGTCCCTGTCACTCTGCCTCCTCCGTCTATGACATCTCTTTTTCTAAACATTTGTCCCCCTCTTCATTTGACCTTTTTCTTGCGTTGTCATGGGGACAGAGACAGAAACCAGACGGTACTCCGAACATTAAAAAGGGACTTCAGTCTGGTTTTGACAGCCTTTCTGTCCTGTCACACCAACTTTCCTGACTCTGCGTAAGTCGAGTGGCGACGTTGAACATATATTTCAATGGAGCCGAGCCATTACAGTGGAGTTTGACAGCATGTTATTGTCTAATGAGACCATGTTTACATCCAGAGAGGAGCCCAGACTCTTGTGCCGTCTCCTCCTCATGGACTCTGGAGCCTGGAAAGGTTCGATGATGAGTCCATCATGAGCAGATTAGATTCTCTTTGTCCTCTTCTGGTAAATATTCCTCAACTGTTAACAGCCGTAGAATCCAGGCCTCGATGGACCGTGTCCTACCTGTTTTCCAACCATGCCGCCATTGAAGCTCCTTATTGGCTTAACACACCTGATCCAGGTCATCAAAAGCAGATAAAGTAGGGTTTCTGGAAAACTAGCAGGTCGGTCCTCAAGGCCTGGATTTGGGCACCCCTGCAAGTGTAGATGCTGCTTCTTCTGACGCTTTCATACTTTCATTACTCAGATTTTCCTGCATATAGTCAACAGGTTTACTGGTTTGATAACAGATGACGCTCCTGGATTGCTACCCCAGGTAGCAAATGGTGACCACACGCAGCAACAGAAGGACCCGTCATATCCCATTAGGACCACATTACATTTACTGGACTGCATCAGCCCATCTGATAACAGTTTCATCCTGTCCTATTATTTTCAATGTGACTCATTTCTTTTCACTCTAATTCAGCTGATTTCCTGAAAGCTCCAGCAGAAGACTGATGCAGCTCATGAGGAGGAAAGGGAGCCAATGAAGGAGGGAGTGGCGCAGCACTAGCCAGGAAGGTTTAAATGAGAGTGAAAAGGAGAAGGCAGCTTAAGGACAAAAGGAAGGGGGAAAAAATAAATGACCGGAGAAAAGAATCTGTAAAGGAGAGGAAAGGAAAAAGACAGACGCTGACGGAAAGACTGGGAACATTAATAAGGTTTCCTGAGGAACTGCCAAAGATCTGTCCAGGCCCACGATCCTGCCAGGAGTCTTAACGCTTCGTTCCAGCGGCTCACATCCTACTTCCAGACCTTCTAGTAAGCATAAACTCTTCAGACATTGACATGATAAAACACAAACCCAATTTGGGACCATAAGCTGCCAAAAAAGTTAAAAATAATTCACTTAATTAGGTATTTGGCCACCGATGTGAAGTCAAATCAATAAACCTCGTTTCTAACATTTAATAGCAAAATTTAATTTTGAGCAAACACTGAGATGTTAAATGATCTAGTACAAAAAAAAACTAGAGCAGGTATTTAAAGGCAAATATGCTTTTAGCAGAATCTCTTTACTTAAACTATTTTACTTTAAAAATGATCAAACAGTGCAGGGAAACTGCTTTGGAGCCAGAACAAAAGTTCTCTTAAGTTTGGAGCCTTCAAGAACATTTCTGTTATTCCACATTCTAAATCATTCACTTGACACCCAAATTATTTCAATGGAAAGATGAAAAAATGAGAATAAGAAACATTAACATGATTTATGCACAACAGAAAAAGGAAAATAAAGACCCACTCCAATGAAAATGGTATTTTTTTGTGTTTTTAACATGTTTTTTGTCATTTCTCTTATGAAAGACACACATTAAGAAAATTAAGCAGACTGACTTTGTCTTTTTTTCCAATTTTTGTAAATCTGAAGCAAATGAGAAAGTATATGAGAAAAAAAGTGTAATTGTCATGCAGAAAATATGCTAAGCCAGCCACAATCTCCCTGCTCTGCTCTATTCTGATAAATCCACTTGTAGATGACTAGATCCGTGTACGTCTTTGCTTTACTCATCCGAGCTGGCATCTGGCTCAAAACTGTACGGCTGGGTAGCTCCAACATCGCTCGCCATTTCTGCTACACCAGTAATGTTAGGTTGGGGTTGTGAGGGGCTGTAAGCTAGCAGCAGAGCGTGTAACCAGAGAGCTCACAACTCAGAGGCGTGTTTCTACCAAAAGACCACAGGGAAGGATTTTACAATAGATTAAAAGGTGATCGGAGTGGTTCTTTCACTG
Organism: Oryzias curvinotus; assembly: GCA_023969325.1. NCBI lineage: Eukaryota > Metazoa > Chordata > Actinopteri > Beloniformes > Adrianichthyidae > Oryzias > Oryzias curvinotus. Next base: position 11,682,229 of record CM043729.1, on the reverse strand, counting down.
AAATAAAGACCAAGAAAGAAACAAAATTGCTTTATGAAAATCTAGCAGAGAATCTGAAATCATTTGGCCCATAGGTTTAAAATGAAAGCTGACATTTAAGCCGTGCAGCCGGTGTATCACCTGTGGACTCTGCGTGTCTGGAGATGAAAATAAGCACCACAGTTGTTCTGATGAGAACTGACAAGGAGGTGAAAAAAAAAACACTTTGTTTGCTCTCTAGAGCTAAGTGACAACATAAAAAAAAGGGTGAAAAAAGACACGCTGTGATGAAACGGCTTCGGAAAATGATGCAACAGCAACTGAATCTGCAGAACATCACTTGAATTGTTCTTCCGAGTTTGGCTCCAGTGGAAAAAGGAAATGTACAAATACTGCGCCGGTGAGATCAAAGCAACGCGGGGAATCGGTGTCGTCTTTTCTCATCTTTGACAGTAAACTCTGTTAGTTACTAAAGCAAAAAATAAAAAAAAGAAGTCCCCTCTTGCAGATGTGAGCCCGTCTCACTGCACCTTCAAACCCTCTTGGTTTGTGCTCCTTCACAGTAAAACGCTGCAGCCATGATTCCTCTCGGGCCAGCTTGGAGAGCGTGCTGTAATTTAAACTGCTGGTACAGCCTCCAAGTCAGGACCTTGCATATGGTAAAAGCATTAAGAGCTTGGAGATGGATTCTTCTGCTCACTGACCCGGGCCACTTCACTGTCACTTACGTAAAAACCGTCCAGATTTGTAGAGCACGCTAACATAAACATTTGAGTTAGTGGTAATAGACAGCCTCCACAAGCAGAAGGGAAAAAGGACAAGAGAAACCAGGCTTGGAGGAGCGAGGGGCAGAAAAATGGCAGAATTAGAGGGTGTTGAGCTCCCCCTCCTCCCTATTCCTTAACTGTTTGGTATGTGTCTCCTCACTGTTTCACACATGGACCTCACATCCGCATCTCAAAATATCTGATTGCTGATGGCAGTGTAGAACCAAGCCTGAGGAGCAGACGGGGGAACAAGTCAAGGTCGTGTGTGAGCTGTGGGTGTGCAGCTGATGCAGGTGAGGGGTTACCGCGGAGACGATCCACATTTCCAGCGGCTTCATTTGCATGTTTCATGCAGGCTGTACCACTCTGTGAGGAGTTCAGCTGATGAATTAGAAGACGACTTCTGCTGGCTTCCATTTCTGGGGGAGACTTTCAGAAAATGTGCCGCTTTGGCCCATATTTTTATAGGGTCACCCTCTAATGCATGCCACAGTATTGACTTATTGAACTGTCCTGGTGCCCGTCGCATTCAGCGGGGGCAGAGGCTATAGTGTGTCGGATGCGGTGCAAGCACGCACGCGTCCCTGCTGTCCTCACATCACAGAGGGGGAGCATCGAACCCGCCGTGCATGGTCACAGTCCTCCTCGGCCTTTGTTTCCACGCCGCCGTTTCTCTTTAAGCCCGTCGCCTCCCTTTTTTTCCCCTCATTAGTCTTCAAATCCCTGCTTCAGCCTCTCCCTTTCTCCCTCCATCCCTGCCGGCTCAGAATTAGGGCACAGTGGCTCGCCTGTTTATAGCAATGCAGCTGCAAGCGGGGAAAGACAGAGGAGCACAGAGGGGATAGGACAGCAGGGAGGAAGTGACAGAGAGGGAAGCAGGAAAAGAGCCGGGATATTTTTCCTGCCACAGAAAAATTCAAAACCTTCGTCTTTTAAATGCTTTAAAGGACAATTCTTTTATTTTCAGTCAGACAAGTTGCAAAAAGAGTCGCTTTCATATTAGATTACTGACAAATCCATTTATTTCTTCTAGCTCTAGGATGAAAACTTTAAGTTACTCCTCTGGACAAACTCAGGAGTTGCAGCTCCAACAACCAAAGCTACACAAGCGGAGCCAAAAGCAGCATGTGCTTTCAGTTTCTGGAATTAACATTCCTCGCTTATGGACGAAAAGCTACAACTTGATGCACATGAATCACAGATCGTGCACGCCCAGAGGAGCTTGGAGGATGCCACACCAAAGTGAAACCTGGGTTTTTGAGGAAAAGGTACAAAAACCGCACTTCAGCAGCTACAGAATGACAAAAACAAAACAAAAAGAACAATTTAGACTGTGACAAAAACAAAAGTTCCAATCATTTTTGCTGTCATTCCAGGGGAAAGTATTCATGAGTCTGATTAAAAAGCAAATACTCAGGTTTTGGCTTTATAAATATGGAGACATTTGGCCATGGGGCCAATCTGTCAGTGTTTGACCTTCGCCAGATTGGATACTTGAGCTCTGCAACCTTTATTGATCGCAAGAGGGGACACTCAGATGCAGAGCAGAAAGTTGGCGAGCCACTCCCTTTCTTCAGCCCTCCATCGACCATTTCTCTCTAAAGACTGCTATAGCATCACAAAGAAACCCTGAAGAGAGTTTGATACTTTGAGTAAATCTCAAATTATTTGGGAACATCTGTGATTTTTTTACACATTGCTGAAAAGTTGCACACACTCAAAACACAGAACCGATGTTTTCTGGAGAAAAGCAGCCGAAATATTGACTTTAACGCAAAAAAGGTTTGATGAATGCAGTGCTCATGAGGAACCTTGTTCTACAGATTTATGAGACAGAACGGAGTCAATAACCAGAGCTGTCATGGTCAGACGCCCCCCCGGTGACAGCACTGGAGTGCTGAAACACGGCCATCATTCTTTTTTTTTTTTTTTTACTTTATACAACCAAACTGCACAGGAGTGGAGTGACGTGGTCATTGTCCCTCACGAGCCCCATCTGCAGGTCTCGCATGTTGCTGTGCTCTCCCGCCGAGACACAATGAGAGCAACACACCGTGTGCACCATATTTCTACGCATGCAGCCCCCCTCTGCAGAGAGCCCAACTGGCTTCACCGACAACACACGCCCACATATGAAGGCTGGAGCAGACACTTACTGATTTTCTCCTCTGCTTGGGAGAAAGGGAAGCAGCACAGCTGACCCATGGTGCCTCACTTCCCTCTCCTCCTGTCCCCCCTCTCTCCCTGCTGTCACCCCTCTTCTTCCTCAGCCACTTGCTCTCAGACAGACAGCCGCGTTGAGTCCTCCCGCCGCTCGTCCCCCTTTTTTCCCCTTTTTCCAGTCTCGCCAGCTGCAGCCTCTTCTCTCCCCCCCACCTGGAAGGGCAGGCGAAGATGGAAGCAACCCCCTCCACGTTACCTCTGAGCAACCCACAGCGAGGCAGCAGATGCTGGGAAAAAGAATGAACGGGAGGCTCCTCGCTCCTGCTCTACTTTGCGCCGACACAGGGAGGAGGGGCTGCGTGCATCAGAAAAGAGGGAGGAGAGAGGAAGAGTGGAAGAGGGAGGAGGCAAAAAAAAAATAGGGATGTAGGAGACACACAAAAACAAAGAGTATTCTTGTATATTAAGTGGGGAAAACGGAGGAGCGTATGAGTGAGAGGGAAAAGACGATGTGCGTTTAGTGGGACGGAGGAGGCAGCCAACAACAAAAAAGACCATCAGAAGAAAGGAAAAACAAGTGTTTATGAGGGGACACTACTCTGATTGTCCAGAGGGGGCGGGGACTACAAGCCCCGCCCCCTCATCACAGTAGCATGAATTGGGTTGCAGGACAGCTGATCCCTCCGCTATCTCCAGCTTGTGCTAGTTTAGTTAATTTAAAAAAAGAAAAATGACAAATACGTACTCCGAAGAAAGGGTTTTTGTGTGTTTTAACGTGTTTCTGATTTAAGCTTCAAATTGTGTTTCTGATTTTTTATAATTGGAATCGTTGTGAATTAGGAAACAAAACGTTGCCGTTAGAAAAAGCTTGTAGACGTGACATAGGACCTACATTGGAAATTCACAAGCTCCCTGCTCTGCTCCATTCTGATGCATCCACGTGCAGAAAATAGATCCATGTGCGTCTTTGTTTTTCTGAATGAGCTGGAATCTGGCTCAGAACTGTACAGCTGGATAGCTGCTCGCCATTTTAGTCGCACCCGTAATGTTAGGTTGAGACTACAGGGGGGGGGGGGACATGCCACAACTCAGAGGTGCATTTCTAATGAACTCTGCAGAAACTATGTCGTAGAAAACAACACAGGTTTTTTTTCGATTTCGGCTAAAAACAGCATAATAACTAATAAAAGACCACTGGGAACACTTTTACAATAAATCAAAGGATGATCGGAGTGTGACTTTTTTACTTTAATAGAAATACAAGCCCCTCTAAATTCTGGAGAATTTGGGGTAAAAATGGTCAAAGGTATTGAATGTACATAGATGGATGAAACATTTGGTGATGTAACCTGCTGGTTAGTTTTGAACAATATAAAAAAAAACTAGACAGAAGAAGGAAATTTAACTAAAAGAAAATTAAAACAAGTGGAAAAAAAATGTTTTGAAACTAGACTAAATGTGTTTTTTTGAAACAAATTGAAAGATTTTTCCCAAATGGAACCAACTTTAACTGAATTGGCTCCCGTTTTCATTTTTAACCAGCATTTTAGGAGAAAGCCAAATCATTCCCTCTTAGACAAAGGTTACAGATAGAACCACTTCATTTATTAACATAAAAAAAACTTTGTTTGCTAAAGCGTTTCCTTCACTATATACCAGTTCATCTTTCGTGGTCTCATTGTTTTCACTGATTTTTTTTGTGTGAAACTTTGCATGCTTTTCTTTTTTGTAGCGCAATGTGTTCTGTGTCCTGATTGGCTGTCAATCAATCTCCTTCATGTCACGTCTCCTGTACAAAATACCTTTGAATGACTGAATTCTTCTTCCATTAAAACTCTTTAGAAAATCATTTTAAATAACAAAAAATCAGAAATCCATAGCTGTTTTTTTAAAACAAGTACAAATAAATACTATGTATAAGTAATAAGTTTCAATATGTGAGTATGTACACTGTTCCAGGACAACATTCAAACTCAAATATCCCAAACTATTTTTGTCTCTCTAAGTGACACAAAAAGAGAACATTGTAAAAACTTTTACAAAGACAGGAAGTTGGGTGCTAGCAGCTAGACGTGGTGAAAACCCACACAGATGGAGAAGATTCCAATCGACACCTGCCTTGGACAATTTCACACCTGACAGCATCTCAGACCCTAAGCGGATCCAGCTTGTTTGCTGTCTGTCGGACTGCAAACTGCTCGGTGGTGTAACTCTATGTAATTGATTTTTTTTCTTGTAAGGCCCATCATATTTTTTTAAAGAAAATATAAAGCCGACAGGGTTCAGTGATCCCATCGCTCGTGTCAATTTGTTACCAGGTACAGTGATTTATTAGGCTTTTGATAAAAATGGTTTTTGTTCTAAGTTACCGGTAAGCTAATTTGGCTGTTCCTTTAAGTTCACCTTTAGGGTCAGAATTTAGGCTAAGATTTCTTTCTTTTAGTTTTCATCATTTTTTCTATTTGTACAAAGAAATTCTAAAAAACAAACAAGAATATCATTCAGGTTGACACCTCTAACAGACATAGTGAGACTGAGGGTGTGAAATCTTCCCTCTCCGGTCCTGTTTGACTGCTAGGAATAAAGGTAGTTAAAAAGCCAACAGTGGTCAAGCTTTGATATAAAACAATATTTTTTTTAATTCTGGGAACTTAAGTTTAAGTCGTTGACCTCAAACTGTACAGGTTTTCCTTTAAATGTATGTTTTTCTTACTCCAACTGGGAATTTTATAACCTTTCCATCCGAGACGTGCAGTCAGGAGCTCGGGACATCTGAAAGTTTAATTACACAACTCTTTAGAGCTCCTGCCTTAAGGGAATGTTCACATAAAGCCGGACAAATAGAACAATCGTTGGGCCTGAAGGCAGCATGAAGTTAGCACACTTTCAGTCAGTGTTAGATTATTGTGAAGGAAGGAACTGAAAAAATAGTATTTAAAGCTGGGTTATGTCATGACATAACCCAGCTTTAAAAAACTGCTCTGTTATTTTACACACTTCATCAACAAATATATAGAATTTCCCCAGTTTTCCCCAAATTCAATGGTGTTTAGAAAACAAAAGAAAGGATCGGTTTTCGCAGTTCAAGATCTAATTTACATAAACGTCTTTCTTAAATACAAAACAAGACATTTATGTTTATTCTGTTTTGAATCTTAATGTGACACACAGATGAAACCTATTGCTAACATAAATTTTGTGACTTTTTTTTTTTATCTTTTCAGGGATTAAAAAGATGAGAAACTGAAATAAATGGCATCTCATCTTCCTGACAACGTTGCCAGGTCTGATGGATTTAAGCTCCTAAAACCACGTCTTTGTCACTTTAACAGCATTTTTGTGCCATTTCACTTCTGTTTTTTTTAAGTAGCGGGAATAAAACAGGCCAATGTGTCACTTGTTTACTGTTGTGTCAATATAAGTTAACAATCAGGTGATTCAGTCTAATCCTGGAGTTGTGACTCACTCCCTGAACGACCATAGATAACCGTTTCCTGGCGTTCGCTTTTAATTCTCCATTACTCTGGTTTGGGCTCCATTTAATTTGACGACAAAAAGTCAGCAAGTGCGGTTGGGTAAAAGCAAAAGCCTATAAGTTATGATGTAATTTATGCCACTGTGCCCATAAAGACTTCCTCAGTAAAGTGATATCAATGCACTCCAATGTAATTACCTCCAGCAGAACCAGAGTGCAGGTTCACGTCAACTGAAAGGTTCAATCCGACAAAGAAAATATCAAACGTTTGAGTAAATATCCATTTGAGAACATGAAATGATTTCAACGGCAAATACAACTCAATATTGACTCAACCTATCTAGAGTTTGAAGGATTATTCTTTGAAGACGCACGATGAAAATAATCATTTATAGTCAAACTCCCTTCAGCAGATTTGGTCAAATGATCTCTTTAGATCTTTAATAAAGGATTACATGGAATGAAAATGATTCAACTGTGCTGGTGGAGGAGAGCGGAGATCTGGCTCCTCTGCTGCCTTCAGCTCACAGCTGCTCCTTCACCCACAATCCCTTGCTTCCTCACACTCACAGCTGTGAAGATTTGCTCAAATGTTGTCATCGCCAAAGCCTGATCACTGTTGAGAGTTGTTTACGCCACACTTGCATGTGTTTACTCACGTTCCTTCCAATGTTCGGCTAAATAATAAAAAAAAAAAAGCTAAACAGCAGGATGAATTTCGGGCATTTCTCCGCTGCCTGTTATTTTAGCTTAAACACTCGAAACACCTCCCAAAAACATTACAGATCACAACAACAATTAAAAAAGCAAAAAGAAATAAAATTACATTTTAGAAAGCAAAACAAAATTCCAGAAACCAAAATGTAATTCAAATCAAAATACAATTAAAAAAAAAAAAAGAAAAGTGAAATTTTTCAGAAAACAAAAGTAATTTGCAGAAATAAAAAAAAAGTAAAATAGAGAATGAAACAAGGTATTATGGGACGTCACTGATTTGATGATGCCGTTTATTCACCTTTTTGTTGAATTTAGTTTTGATTTCTAAAATGTAATTGCTGTTTTTTCCCCTATTATTTTAATTGTTGTTGTAATCTTTAAAACATTTTTGCATGGAGTGATTTGTTGCAACACTGCTGGACTTTGCTCCACACCCTCATGCAGAGCCTCAGCCACAAGGCCGCCTCTGCACACACAGCCAGTAAGACATCTGCAGTCAGCAGGCGCTTAATTATTAACCCAGAGATCAATATGAACCATGAACACATATGATAAAAGCCTACGATGACCTTTTCTTCAAGCAGAGCCCTTACAGCATCAACATGCCAGGAATTTTAGAGTTTGGACTCAAGTGATATTTTTGTAACCTCACACGGCTACGAAGGAAATTCCTCTCTGCTTTAACAGTTCGTGTCCATGCCTCATACTAAAAGCAGTTCATAAAAAAACAGTCAGACTTGCTAATTATAATACATTTAACTGCTGTTTTATAAAAGTAGAGTTTTATTGTGGTTTTAGAAATAGATGCAGCTTTTTAGAAGTCTAAACTAAAGTATACATGTGTTGCAGCTTATAAAAGAAAACGCTGCACTTTTACAAGATCTTTTACAGTAAAATTTAAACAACAAAAATTGTAGAGACACAGGTATATAATATTTTTTACTATATTTGTACTAGCAGTATTTTTTTCCAACTGATTACATTTGCAAATACAGTATAAAGTTAAAGTCCCACTTCAATCATTTCATTATATTTATGCCATTTTTTAGCCAAAACCAACAAACATGTTTGCTAAGACAAAGTTTCTGCAGAGCGGCAGGAGTTTGTTTCAAATTCACCTGTAAGTTGTGGGTGGGACTGTTGGTCCAAAGCAACCCCGCCCACCCTTCCCATCACCCATAACTGAGCTCCCTGTTTCCACTCTCTCTCGTTTTCTACATAGTTTCTGCAGAGTGGCTATAGCTTACAGCCCCTCACAACCTCAATCTAACATTAGCGGTGCATCAAAAACGGCGAGCGATATTGGAGCTGTCCAGCCGTACAGTTTTGATCCAAAATCCAGCTCAAACCAGGAAAACAAAGACGAACATGGATCTATTTGTCTGAAGGTGGATGCATCAGGATGGAGTGGAGCAGGGAGCTTGTGGCCTGCACATCATACTTTTTACATCACACATAAGCTCTTTTTTAAACTGCTTTTTTCACCTGCTTCTGATTCCCAACGATTTGAATAGTGAAATACTCAGAAAAGCCATTTTAAGCTGGATCTTCTATGTGTCCTCCATCATCAGAAAAATGCCACAAGAACATGGTAAAAACAACAAAACACCATTCTCATCACAGTGGGTCTTAAGATTTTTACACTTCAACACACACTAACAAGTGTTTGTCCACAGACTGTTGAGCAAACACACCACTTAGCTGCTTGCTGGCTTGAGTTGAACAGAAATGGCGTTTTCATTTGTTCAAAAACCCTTCCAAGCTTCTCTAACTCACCCATGCGGCAGACTGTTGTGATTGTTTTTATCATTGTACACTTTGTGCATGAAGGAGGGGACATATTTGTAATTTCTCAACTATCAACACACACGTATGTCGATAAATGTGTAAAACAAGTCAAAAATCGTTGATTTTTCAAAAGCAATTCCCCTTTTCCAATCAAAAATACCTTTTCATTCACAGCAGCTTTCTTTACTCCCAAATCAAACTTGTGCTCGTCTGTTTAATGTCACCAGTCCTGCTTAATTTTCTCTCCCTGTCTGCGCCGTCTGACCTCCTCATCCTCAGTGTCTGCTTTATTCTCCTCTTTCCACTCTCATCTATCAATCTTTGTCAGCCTTCTACCTTGGTCTGACCTTCTCACCCTCTCAGGATTTTGTCACAGCTGCGTCGTCTTTCCATTTCTTAGCTCAGTTAGTCAGCACTTTTGCTTCATTTAATGGATTAAAAAAAAAGAAAAGAAAAACGTAAACGTGAGGCAAAAGCGGCAAAAACAAATATCGTAAATCTGGATTGTTTGGCCATAAATGTTTGAAGCAGATTTTCACTTTGTTGGGGATTTTCAAAACGGGTTTATCTGTTAGAGGATAAACGTTATTTCTGTTCTTGTCTGACCAGTTCATGAAAAAACATCTTGTGCTGCTGCTGGCAGTGCTTCCTCACAGAGAATCCCAATGAGTTGCAAAACCAAACCATGTCATGGGAATTTCTTCCGGGAACATTTTGGGAGATGCTAACAATCCTCCTTTCTGTCGTCGTCTGATTTAGCTCACATGTCTTGTAAACCCCCCAAAAAAGAATCTTGTGCACAAGACAAAAAGCATTTTTTTTTTCCCCCAAAGGGGAATGTCAAACAGACCTTGTTTGCTTTTGCAAACTGTGCATCAGTGCAGATCCTATGACATTTTTATCTATTCAATAACTTCTCTTTAAATTATTTCTTTCCGCCATTTCTTCAATCATTCATGAAGTTCTTAAATAGCTGACGTTTTGGTTGAATGAAGTGGAACGTTTTGTTTGATCTATCAGCTTTAAAGAGCTGCGATGATCAGAAGCTGGAGTTTTACTTAACACCAGCTTTTGTTTTTTTATTTTTTGGGAAAACCTACAACTACTGATCTGTCGCAGTTCAAAGCAGATAACAGATGCTTTAGGAAAATCTCCGCACAGCTGACCCTGAATAACACGGATTAAATACTTGCTGTCCAGTGAGAAGCAGGAGGTCCATCAGTCATCTGTAAATCAAAAAGCCACGCCCCCTTTTTGAGGTCAAATATAGAATAAACTACTTTTTAAAAAATCTAATCTGATCACAATTGCCATTGATTAACTTTAGAATGAATAGACCGACTTTATGCCTCTAGTGGTCTTTTGGTGAACTGCACCCGGGTAAAGCCCAGGTTTTAAGTAATCCACAAGCCAAAGAGCTGCCATATATATATATATTTACACACATAGAATACTTTTAAAAATATTAAGAATCAGGAGGCAGCTTTTACCATCCATCTCTGTGCTAACAGAACCCTCTAGTGGCGTCTTCTTCAATGTCAGAGCCCCCCCCCCAAAAGAAAAATCTGTTATTAAATTTAATGAAAAAAGTTTAAAATATATATAACTAACTAACATTGGAAAGGATGCAAACAGACTTGTTTGTGTAGTAAGAAGCCTCTAGTGGTTCCTCTGTGAACTGAACCCATATAAACCTCAGATTTCAACTGATCCAGAAGCTGAAAAGCTCCATATACATCTCTACATTCACACACATTTAGACTTAAGGAATAATAAACCAAATACATTATTTTAAAAATTAAGAAATATTTAAAATAAATAGTCACCATTCACTTTCTATTATGGAAACGACCTAAAAGAAATATGTTAATTTGAGTTGACAGCACCCTCTAGTGGCTCCTTCTGCCCCCCACACACGCCAAGCTCTGAAGTGTGTGTCAGTGTTGACTAACCCAGTTGTAGTGACGTTTCCGTGTGGTAATATCCATCTTGTTGCTTCTTTTTTAACATAGAACACAGGTCCACCCGCTCCACTGTCAGGTTTCCAAAGAATCTGAAAGAAGGAAACCGGCACAGATTAGAAAAACACACAAATACTTCACAATTATGACTTAATAAGAAAAATACATCTAGTTTAGAATTCATTTCTAAATGACAAATAAAGAGCATACTTGTTTGTATATCCTGCGTACACAGATGGGTCAACGCGCTTCACACCCTGTCAAAAGACAAATGAACATTGGAATGACACACTTCCTCTTGAAGCACAATATAATGTACATAGACAGCAGAAAAAAGAAGTGACAAAGAAGGCGCCAGGAAGGATGAGGCCGGACAAACTGTCTGAGGGAAAGAAGATAGATGTCTTTTTTTTAAGCTCTCTGAAATCCTGGTTTGACCTCATCACCTTTCTGTTCTTCATTTTTTGTTTTTTAAACTCTTCCAGGCTTTTTTTTATCCTTCACACTTGATCCTAAATCATTTAGTTATGGCTCTTTCTGACTAAATCAGATTATCAAAAGAGCTTTTCTATGAGAAACTAAAAGGAACTCCCTCAAAATAAAAGGTAAAAAATAACTCATACTCAAAAAATTGAAAATTAAGAAATATCTGACAATAAATTATAACAAAGTATGTTCCCAACCAAAATTACATTTTCTCTCACTTAAAACAAATGATAAAAACCATGAAATACATGTGGCAGCTGCATGCATGTGTGCAGACCTGAGAGCGTAGTTTTGATGCTCTGGACAGTTTCATGATGGTGAGGTGGGGTTCAAAGTCACGGCAGTCTCCCTGCAGAAGACCCCGCTCCTCAAAGCGGCTCCGCAGCAACTCTGCAGCAGTTTGAGGGAGACGCAACACATCAAAACATAACAACTGCTACATAATGATTACTATATGTGCATTGAAGAATTCTGATTAAAAAACTCTTAAAAACAGTGACATCCTATCATGCAGATGTGAGAAATATATCTATCTATTCTCAACTAACTCCTCCAACTGCACTTCCATATGCAGTTTTTCAACAAAAAAAAAAAGAAAACTAAAAAAAGAAAGACCCCACAAGAATGCACAAAGACTCACACCCCAGCTGATGACGCTTACCGGGAAGCTAAAGGGGTATTTTTAGAGGAGGAAATCTGCAGGGAGGGAAAGCTCTGTATTTAATCAATAACATCAGTGGAAAGAGCCAATAAGATGATAAGAAGGTCTGACTTCCTACTTCACCCTTCCTGTGTTTGCTATTATGCTATTTAACCATTACTTTTCATCTTAAAAACAAAAGGAAGACAACAAAATGAAACAAGTTAATGCATTTTATGTACATAAATACTGTGAAATAATGGTAGCTTAAATTATCTAGCATTTTTTTTAGAACTTTTCCGTCATTTCTTTCCCCCAAATTAAAGGATTTTGCAGTAAAGTCAACTATATTAGCCATTTGCAGGATACGAGTCTTTTTGATTATTTTTAATATACATTAGAACATCTTGTTCCTTAAACTTAAATTCAAAATTTAAACCAAAACAAAAAGCAGGTAACCTAATTGACAGTAGCAGTATAAAAATACCTCATATGGCTGAAAGGTTGCACAGTCAACCTCTCTGTTTTACAGGTAGACATTGTAAAAATGTAATTCAAATAGAATTGACATTAATCGACATTAATTACATAAAGATTTTAAATATTTGACTCATTTTCAGAAAAGAATACATTTTAAATACAGCAGGACTTAATGCAAAACAGAAGCAATAAAGAAACGACTATTTAAATGAAATTACATCACATTTACACATTCAGTTTGAGTGAAATGATTAAACTCAAATATCAACTAAATGTTCTAATCTTCAAAATGAGTGTTACAGCGTTTATTAATAATGAAATACTAAACTTAGTTTGAACACTTACCAATGTATCCTCCTGGAATGCAAAGTCCAAATCATTCACACCAAAATCCACACCTTAATGTTTCCAAACAAGAAAACCAAACTGAGATTCATGTGGGGAGGGGCTGCTGACCTGCCAGCCGGTCCAGCGTGCGTCTGTGCTGCCCGTCGGCCAGTCCCACAAACACCACATCCTTCCGGAAATGTCTGATCCCCGAGAAGGGCAGCACCAGATCCCGCCCACCCAGGAGCTCAGCCACCGCCGGCTCAGCCTGACCCAGCACTGCCGCGGCTCTGGGGAGAATATCCACGCAGAAATACGAATAACACACGAATATCAAACCACATTTAATCCTCTCACATCCTGCTTTCCACATTACATAATGAGAGAACCTCAGGATTAGGGAGGAGAAATCTTCTTCTTCATCCAGATTACATGGGAGTATCAACACTGCTTATGTTTTCTACAGCCCACTTGATCCAGCTTATATTTGACATGTTTTATTTTTTATTTTCAAGCAGCCATTGTAAGAATTTTTACATTCATTTGTTGTTTTTCCACAATAAATTAAAAACAGCAGTTAGATTAAATTGGCACAAAAAAATGTCTTCTGACAGTAAACCTAAAGTAAATAAAAGATTAAAACCAACATTTGAAGCGTTTAACTCACAGGTCTACTTGCTCCTGATTGGCCAGATGAGTGACCAGTAGTGTGATGTGAAGAGTCGGGACGGGGATCATGGCTTTGGCGAGTCGGGGCTCCTGCTGAAGGATGCTTTCCTGGACCTCAGTAACAGCTGAGATTATCTGTCAGTAAACAAACATCGATTTCCAACATATTTTGACCACTCCTTAACCCGTTCGCACCTGAATTTATTTCTAATTATATAAAAATATAATCTTCAATGCTCTTTCTGTTCAAGGTGATGCTAAATTTTAGAAGAGCAACAGACGGCGTAAAGGGGTTAATAAAGGAGGATGTACATGTCAGATACATTAAATAATAAACTCATGTCCTCTAAAAAAGGTTGTTTTGGGTTTTTTTAATCAGCCATTGGTGCAGCTTTTACCTGAGTATTTGTGATGCGGATGGAAAGGAAGTAGTTGGGTCGCTTGCTTTCCTCTCTTTTCTTCTTTTTACCGTCTCCGTCCTCCTCGCTGTCCACTCGGTCGCCCCTTTTTCTCTTTCTCTTTTTCTCTGCTGCCTCTGGGATAGGGACTCCACAGGAAAAAAGACAAACATGTTAAAACCCCACTACTAATACTGTAGGTTATATTTAAAAAGTATGAGTGTACATACAGCCCAGTTCTTTCCATGTGGTGGGGCTGGTAAGTGCAAATGGGAGTTCTGACATCAAGTCAGCAGAAATATCAGAGGCCTTGAACTTTTTTCTTAATAGCTTCTTCTTTTCCCTCCTCTTTTGACTCTTTGAGGGTTTCTTGCTTGATGCTGGAGGACCTTTAAAGAGCAAACAAAGACATCTGGTGGTAGAAAAAGTATTTAAAGTCCCACTTCAATCATCTTTTGATCTCTTTTTAAAGCGTTACAAGTGGTCTTTCAATTATGATTACGCCATTTTTAGCCAAAATCAAACAGCCTGTGTGATTTTGTAGGACATAGTTTCTGCAGAGCAGCAATAGTTTGCAGCCACTCACACCCCAAACCTAACATGAGTGCTGCAACAAAAATGGCAGGCAACAATGGAGCTATACAGCCGTACAGTTTAGGACGAACATGGATCTATTTGTCTGCAAGTGGATGCATCAGACTGGAGCTTGTGGCCCACCAGAGTAGCTTCTATGTCAAACCTACAAGCTTTTTCTAACAGCATTTTTGTATCTGCTCCAGATTCACAATGATTAGAATAAAGAAAAACTTTAAAAGGCTATTTTAATCTTACTTTCTATGTATATGTCCTCCATTATCAGAAAAAATCTGCAAGAATATGTTAAAAACACCCAAAACGCCATCTTCATCATAGTGGTAACTTTCAGAACAGTGAATTAATAAAAAAGTTGTTTTGCTAACGTGCAATCTAACCACAGTTAGAAGAACCAGGATGTTAAATTTAAAACAGAGAATCAATGATTGTGTAATAATTTAATATAATCTGGTTGAAATGAGCAAATTACAAAACAAAAGTTTTGCTAAATAATGTAATCAAGCAACATTTTTTTCACACTAGCATTATAAGTACAATGTAGGCACAAAAAAGTAAAAAAGTAAAGTAAAGTAAAAAGTATTAAAATGCAAGATTGCTTAAAAACATGTCTTTGCAGCCTTTTTGCCGCGATTCTGCTGACTGAAAAAAGAAAAGATTTTAGGATGAGATAGTCTATAATCTACTCACCTGACAATTTGGAGACTTCATTGACATCCATGCTCACCGTGTCCATCTGATCTGTGGTCATTTTGTGCTCCAGAGGCGCTCCGGGCTCAGGTCCAATCCGACTTTGTCCTCCATCCTCCTCATCCTCATCTTCATCCAACCCTACTTCTATGGTTTCTCTTTCATAGATAGTGGCTGGCTTCATGTTGTGCAGGTAAAGACCAGTCTGTGCTCGAACCTTTATCAGAGAATTTAGATAGTTGGGTTACTAAAATACCATTTCATTCTGAAAACGGAAACAGATTAAAAGGAATAAAATAAAAACATAATCAGGCTGCACTTTTGATTACCTGATGTCGAAACCAGTGTGCAGGAGGTTTTAAAGCTGTGACATTTCCGCAGCAATAGGTATACACAGAAAACTGCTTCCTATATGGCAATTCTTTGAATGCATTTAGGTTGAGTAAATCGAGAGTTTTTGAGAACCGCAACGTGAGGCTAAATAAAACACGACCAGAGACCATGACACAAAAGAGGTAACAAACATCTAGATGTACCACAGAACAGAGCCAAAGTAAAGGTAATGTATACTTTTTACGAAAAGCAACATTAAAAAAATTAATAAAGCTTGCAACTGTTGAATGAGTTAACGTGGAAGAAAGAGAACATGATCTGCTACAAACTTGGATGCAACCTAGCTAAGTTGTGATGCTAACTTGTTGTTCATTTCATTGTTTATCTAGCCAACAAAACAAAATAAATATTTTTAACATGCCTGTCAATGTGTGCGTGGCCTTTTGTCTACCCTGTAAGAACCATGCTGCCATAAAACTATGCACAATACGATCAAATAGACGTTCAGTTTTAGCACATGCAGATGAAGGCTACTAACCGGATGCGACCGTTTGTAAACACACGTGACTTCTTCTTCTTCTTCTCCTTTTTTTTGTTTTATTGGCGGGCGGCACCAATGGGCGGCACCATCGTAGAGGTGCATTACCGCCAGTGTTGCCAGAAAACAATTCCTCACCCATCCCTAGATTCTCCCCAAAAGCCTAGTTCTGTTTAAAAAACCTATAATCACACCATGTAAATTCTCCTCCCCTCCCAAAAGCTTGTTTAAACTAAGGTGTTCACCCTCTTTCAACCGTACCCTGCTTTCCAGTTGTCGTCTTTCCTCCCCATACAGGTCACAGTGACATAAAACGTGCTCAACGGACTCTTCCCCTTTCCCACACTCACACAAACCAGTTGGGTGTTTCCCTATGAGATGCAATGTATTATTTAAACCAGTGTGTCCCATCCTCAACCGTGAAATTATGCCCTGATCTCTGGTGTTTACTCTGATATTCATGCCTCTCCCTACTTTGTCCTGAATTCTAAATAAATGTCGACCTTTCCTCTCCCTTTCCCATTGTGTCTGCCATTCGTCCATAGTATGCCTCCTAATAATCACCCTTATTTCTGTTCTAGCTAACGGAATTTCCATCTGTATACCTCGTTTTAACGCCCTTTTAGCCAGAAAATCAGCCATTTCATTTCCCTCCACCCCCCTATGTGCTGGTACCCACATAAATCTAATGTTTATTTTCAATTTTTCCAACCTGAAAAAACTCTCATAAATTTCATACAATATATCTGATCTGCTATCAGAATAGCAAGACTTCAGAGACATCAAAGCTGACAATGAGTCTGAACAAATTATACGATCTCCAACTCTATTCTGTTCTAACCAGCTTAAATTATATGATATTGCCAACATTTCAACTGTAAAAACTGAAAGATCCTTTGGCGTCTTAATTCCGATATATTTCCCCAATGTAGGGATACGGAAAGAAAAACCAGTTCTCATTGTGTCTGGATCTTTAGATCCATCTGTATATATGGGAATAAATGAAGCATGGACCGTGTCTAACCTATCTGCTGTTATCTCATCCCAGTTTCCCTTCCCTTTGCTACCCTCCATTGTTCGATGGAGATACAAATCCACTTGTATGGTTGGAAAAACCCAGAAAGGAGTGGTCGGGTACAAAAACGTCTTAACTAGGGTTTTACCATGAATGTTTGCTTCTCTCGCAAAACTAGCTAATTTCCAAGCAATACTTACTTTTGACCCATTACCACTTTCCTAACAAGGAGCAATAGCTCTCTTAACCATGTGTTCTACAGCTACACAACCCTGTAATTTCACCCAATAATTAGGCATCAGTTGTTTGATTCTGAGAGTCAATGGCAGATTCCCCATTTCAACTTGTAATGACACAGCAGGAGTTGACCTCAAAGCCCCAGTACAAATTCTCAATGCCTGATTTTGGATTACCTCAATCTTAACAGCGTTTTGCAAGCTGTATCGTAAACAATGATTCCATAATCTGTGACTGACCTAATCATAGTAATATATATTTGCTTTAAAGCCTGCGCTCTAGCTCCCCACCCAATACCTTTCAAGCATCTCATTATATTTATGACTTTCTTACATCTCCCTACTATACTTTCAATATTCTCTCTCCATTTCAACTTTGTATCAAATATAACTCCCAGATATCTAAAACTATGCACTTGCTCCATTGCTTCTCCATGCAATTTTAAGTTCAAAACAGTATCACGTTTCCTAGTAAAAACCATGCATTTTGTTTTAGTCACTGAAAACTTGAACCCCCAATCATATGACCAGTTTTCCACCTCCATAATAGCGTCTTGTATCTTTCTCTCCACATAACCAATATTCCTTCCCCTCTTCCCCCATGCTCCATCATCTGCAAATAATGCTTTCCCAAATTCACATCCAATTGAATTAAAGATATCATTAATCATAATTAAAAACAGCACAGGGCTAATCACACTTCCTTGTGGGGTTCCATTATCCACTATATACCTATTTGAAAAAGACTTTCCTAGTCTAACTTGAATATATCTATCAAATAAAAATCCCTTAATCCAATTATAAATTCTTCCATGAAGTCCTAACCTACCTAATTTTATCAATAAACCCTCTTTCCAGACCATATCATAAGCCTTTTCAATGTCAAAAATACTGCCACTAAATATTCTTTATTTACTTGGGCTTTCCTAATGTCTGCTTCAAGGCAGATTACAGGGTCCATTGTCCCTCGACCTTTCCTAAAACCATTCTGGTATTGGGACAGTAAATTTTTACTTTCCAGGTAGTAAGACAATCTCTCATTTGCCATTCTTTCCATTACTTTCCCAACATGTGATGTGAGTGCTATGGGCCTGTAATTTTCTGGGCTGCTCGGATCTTTCCCAGGTTTTAATATAGGAATAACCACAGCCTCTTTCCAATTAGTCGGCAATTTACCTTCACACCAGACCCTATTATACATGTCCAATAATTTCAACTTTATTTTTCTACCTAAATGTTTTAACATAACATAACTTATACCATCCCTACCTGGTGATGTGATTTTAGATTTTTGTAGTGCAAACTCCAACTCAAAGTATGTAAACGGAGCATCCATAGCTGTCAAATAAGTGTCACCATCAAATTCCTGATAGTGCCGTTCCCTAATTTCATCTCTCCTCCCTTTCCTATATCCTGACAAATTCTCATTACTTTGACTTCTCACAAAGGTCTTAGCCAACATTTCAGCTTTATCCGTATCTGATATCGCCAGGTCATCACCCATATTTAATACTGGATATTGTAACTCTCTCCTTATACCCTTCATTTCCTAATCATACCCCAAACCGTACTAACCGGAGTTGTTCGACCAATTGTATCACAAAAACCCCTCCAGTACTCCCTTTTCTCCTTTTTAATAATCCTCCTCGCCTGCACAAAGCCTCTTATAGTTCAATAGGTTCTCATATGTGTGTCTGTATTAAGAGTCTCAAACCCTTATTCTTAACTGCTATCTTGCAGTCTTCAGTCCACCATGGAATATATCTCCTCATCCTAGTCGCTTTACTTGGAATTGTTTTTTCCGCTGCTAAAATTATTACATTTCTAATTTTCTTTTCCATTTCTTCAGCAGTACTCTCCATACTAATGTTTGAATATTCCTCACACATATAAGTAAAGTCATCCCATTTAGCTTTATGAAAAAGCCATCTTCCTTCCTTGTCATTACTTGATGGTTCTCTATCTCCACCAACCCTAGAGAAAACAGGATAATGGTCACTCCCCATAGTGCTCTTGTGTACATTCCACTCACAACACCCTGCCAAGACACTGTGCTGACAACACTTGACTTCCGGCCTAGTTATTATTTTTTCATTGACAAAATCCCGAATTAAAATTACACAGGTTTTTTCGATTTTCCCGTATGGAAAATTGAAATCCAACACACAAGGAAGTATACCATCTTACAAGTAGTAAACTAGAAAATATTTAAAATATATATATATATATATATATATATATATATATATATATATATATATATATATATATATATATATATATATATATATATATATAGCCATATAACACCAAACTGAGAGTAGCAGTAGAATAAAAATTTATTAAAAGTAAATTAAAAGAAACAAATACATTACTCCAGAGAAACTAATAAACAATTCAAAAGTTTTATAGTTTTCTTATGTAATTTTCTATGGATTAAAAAAAAAGCATGAGATCTTTTTTTAAATACAAAAAAACGTAAAAAAATAAAAAAAAGTGTGAAGCAAAAAGCCAATTTACATTATCTTGATGCTCTAAACAGTCGGGTTGCAGCAATGTGTCAAATTTTACAGTAATAAATAAAGTCAAGGCTAATGCATTGATATTCAGTCAAATTTGCATTTGCTTTTCTGGGAGAAAAAACATTTCCAAAAAAAAAAGTATGGTCTTAATTATTTTTTACAGAAATTATTGAAGACATTGACACATAAAGTGGATTACAAATATGTAATGATGGTTTATGGCTTGTGAAATATTGGTGTTGACCAACGCTGTACAAAAAATAATCTCAAGAACCAAACTTTGCTAAAAGTTTTTTAATTGTACTTCAAGTATGGCTACTTTAATGCTAAAAGTGAGTCTGTAATGTATTCTTCAAGTGTATAAACCTTTACTGAATGAATACAGGAAGGATCTTTATTGTTTTCCCACACAACATTCTTGTTTAAATGAGCTTTAACTTCTCTGCAACATACAATAAGATACTTCATTATTTGTTCATAAAATGTAAATGTGGTGACACACACAAGATTTCGATATGAAGGCTTTCTGAGTAGTTAAAAACATTTCATTAAACTAATTTTACATAACTTTACCTTGTTACAACAACTAACAGCCCTAGAGAAGCTAGTAACCCATCAGACTTTACTAAGAGAAGGAACCACTGTTGCTGTGATTAACATGGTTAAATCCAGAACGCTGTGGTCTGCTGTACTTCTTTAGTTCTTCCTTCAACTCAGTGACAGCATTTTCATTTTGTCTGCACTTCAATAAACCTTTCATTCTGTTGTGGTAGAAAATATTGACCTCCAGGACAACATTAGGGTAACTAGATAAGACTTTTGAAGAGGAAACGTGTTTGGGCTCTTGGGAGTAATGCATCAAGACCAAAATGACAGGATCACCGTCTATAAAGAAAACAAAAAACAACATGGAATATAAATCGAGGTGCATAAACGTGAATTTTGGTTTTCCACATTTCAATTGAGGAAAGTGAAGATACCTGGAACTTTAATCATGGCTGCTTCAGCATCTGTTCCAACTCGAGATGTAACAGGACAGAAAACAATGGTGATGTTGTGTTTTTCTCCCTCTATCCATTTCAGGTCTGGAGTCTTTATTTTATCCAAAAGTTGTTGATCAGCACCAAAGGTCTGACCACTGACCTCCACCTTGAACCTCACTTCTCCTAGAAAAGACATTAAAGATACAAACATGTAAATCTGGAATTAAAACAACTTAGATTTAACAGAATCCACTTATATGAAGTAACAAAATGGAAATGTATTTAAGAGGAAGTATTGCACTATTAATATTACATTTCCAAAGGTAAATATTCACTTTAATTTGTTATTTTGAATTATGGGACATCTACTTCATCTTTAGTTGAAAATGCATAAATGCAATATCCAATCTAAATGAATGATTTGATTTGATTAAAAATAAAAAGTATCCAAAAAGTTCCTAAATTGTACAAATGAAATAGAGCATCAAAAAAAAATTAAGTCACACAACAGTGTTGCAAACAGATGGAAATTTAAGAGAAACAAGAACATAAATAAGTACAACAGTACTAGACTGTTGATCATTTACTTGTTTTCTTTAAACAGCCACAGGTATATTTATAAAATTAACTGGTACAGCTTCCTAAATGTACAATAAAAATAAACATTCACATTAATTAAGATTCTGAACTTAACTTTATTTTACTGAAGCTTTGTTTAAAAAAAACATAGGACTGTAAGTTATGAACAAAAGACAATCCTCTACAACAAGAGGGATCTTTTTTCAGATGAGACATACTCTTCTTTTTTTTTGAGTCACTTTTCTTCTCATTGGTTGTTTTAGGAGCATTGGTGTCTGAGGAAGAATCTGAAAAAAGAAAGCAGTCAGCTCCAAACCAGTAGAAAAAAATGATCAAAAGATGTTTTCATCAATGTGACACCAGCTAGACCTTCTGTATGTATTTGAGGTTAATGCAAATATGAAGACCTATAGTATTTATAGTTTTAGATTTTATTACAAACAATGAACTTTTTCAGAATTTCGACATTTGCTGATTTTCTGTCTGTTTTTACGATGAGCTTTAAAGACAGCCTGCATCTTATCCAGCTGATCCTCAGCTAGAACATCAGGATCTGGCTGAAGACAACTGGTTATTAGTACTTCTGCACAGATGATAATTCTATGAAGTCATATTTAACGTTAGAACAGAAGTCAGAGTTTTTCCATAAAAATCTCCTAAACTGCAAACAAAAGGTTTAGTTTTAAATCTACAACTTTTCTGGTTGCAAATGAAAATGCTAAATGTTTGCTTGGAAAATCTCACCTGTGCTTTCAGAATCTCACAAAATAAATGTTTGCATTTGCAGTGTTATAAATGTAAAAATGAAAAAGCAGATTTGTAACCAAAGTAAGAGATTTGGAAAGCACAGGTAGGATTATGTGAGCAAACATATAATATTGTCATTTGCAGCTTAGATTGTTATAGTTTTAAAACTGATCATTTTGATTGAACTTTAGTCATTTATCTGTGTTCTCATTATAGTGAGTTAAATAACACTTCATAGAATTCAGATTAAGGAAACACAAAGTAAAAGTAATAAAAAGTGACTCTATACAAAACAAACTTTATTTATACATAAAATACCCACAATGACTGGAAGGGATTCAAGAGAAAGTAAGCGTTAGACCATTGTAATCTAATTTTTAAATCAATATTTATATAAATATTGATTTCAACAAATACTTTGGATTACATCTATTTCATTTTTAGCTAAAAAATGCATAAACAGAACATTTAAGGTATAGAAAATTATCTTTAAATGATTTGTACTAAGAGAAAAAAATAATATGTTTTTTTCTAAAAAGTTCTGGAATAAAAAGTCACATATACCATAAAAAGAAGTTACACACAGAGTTGCAAACTCACAGTATAGACGTTAGGAGAAGCACACACACAAAAATTAGGCTGTAAACTTTTACATGTTACCTTGGGTTTTCTGTGAGGGACCATAGAACCAAGAAGAAATGGTCTCGGAAAAGCTGAAGTCACCTCTTTTTTCTACAATATAAACAATCACATTAAATACTATTATGATCTTTGCTTTATTTTACTCAACCTTTGTTAAAAACTTGCAGAGTAATAGAAAGTTATGAATAAAAAACAAAACATCTTCTACATAAACTTTTTTAACCTTGAGAAATGCTCTTCTTCTTTTGCATCTCACTGGGTGTCATAGAAGCATTGGTGTCTGGTGATGAAGTAGAGCAAACAAACAGTAAAAACAAAAAATAAAATGCATTTGTAAGAAAAAAGCATGAAATTATATATGACAACTTTATACTGACCTTTTCCAGAATCCAGACTTTTGCTTCCATCCTTTAGTATATTATTATGAGCTTCAAGGACAATCTGCATCTCATCCAACTGCTTTTTAGTGTTCTCTATCCTTTCAAGGAATCTGGCTACAGGAGCGTCTGGATCAAGACATTTGGTTGTTAAAACATCTGCACAGATGTTAATTCAGATTAAATGAAATACAAATTGAAAGTAACAAGTGACTTTAGCACACACCGTTAAAAGAGTTTTGTTGGCTAAAACCTTTAAGTTCTTCCAGGAGCAGATGTGCTGGCGTCTGTATCAGAATGAAACAAATCCTCTCAGATGTTTGTAAATGCATGAAGAGATTAAGCTCTACTCACCTGATTATGAATTATTTGAAAGATGGTCCTTCTCAGCTTTAGATATTCTGATCCAGGAAACAGTTCTCGCAGGTCTTCTCGATCCAGAACCTGGACCACAGAGTCAGTCTGGGAATCCTCCTCTGAAAATACCAGGTTTGATTAAAAGCAGGAATCAGCCCTGATATAAAGAGGCGGGGCCTACATGCACGGGTGAATTCATTATTCAGAAATAAATGTTACCTACCTGTCTCTACAGAAGCTGCGCCTGCCTCGTAGCGTTCAGTTTCCATCCCACAAGGTTGACTTGGTTCCATTTGTAAAGCTGCAGAATCAAACGTTAACAGCAATATTTTTTGTTATTTAACCTGTTTTAGGAGAAAAAAACAGATTTCATTTGTCAAATGCATAATTTCACCTATTAAACATTTTTCTTAATCATATTCACTAACTAAAGATTTAGTTAGCAAGCTAAACATTTAGTAAAAAATAAAAGCTCTACAATATATATGTAATCTAATCCAAATCACATTCAGGAGCTCAAGGGGGGGCAGGTCAGGGGAAAAGTTGGAAGCATACACACCGTTTAGGTGTCTTACTTGATTTTCAAAATCAGGAGTCAGATTGCAGAATATTTTGTGATCAGTGATAAACACACAGAAGAGATTTTGCTGTCAACATTCAGAATAGTCGCCATGGCGTCCAGACTCTTTCCTAAACTGAGGTATAAGATTAATTTCCCCAGCTACAAACTTTGCCTCAGCAAGGAGAGAGTCCCATGCATCTCTTAGAGACTGCATCTCTTCCTTCAAGTCTGATATTGGCTGCCTCTATGTCAGGTTATATTTTTCCAAACTGGAGAAGTACATTCCTATTCTCAAAACTTTCAACCAGACAGTGAGAAGAACAACAGCATCAAATGACAAAGTATTTCTCCAAACCATTAGCTTCTGATCTTGCTGCACTGGTGAGACTGCAGGTCTTAACTATCAAGGGCTTTCATGGCAGAAGGTAAAGGTGCTTTGCCACATGTTTAACAGCCTACATTCTTGCACTCAAGTGGGGAAAAGATAGATGATGCAATGAGCAACTTGTATAGTCTTTAAAAATGGCTAAACGCTCTGGACTGCCACTTCCAAATGTGTATAGGCAGTTTACGCACGACTATTTTTTCTCTATCCTGATCAGTAAAACTTGTTGTCCATAAACCAGGGTCATCAGTCAGATTAACTTCTTCTTTTTCAAAGACTTCAACATCAGCTTGTCTCTCTTCATGCATCTCTGTTATCTTTTTGAATGTTTCTTTGCATTCATTCAGTCGGTCCGCCTTTACCTGTATCCTGTTCCATCTCTTCCTCCGTGTCCGTTTCATTCCCTGAGAGAACAGAAGAGGGTCCTGGACCTGGTATTGTAAAGTGTATATGACATACATTAAATACATAGTACTTCCTATAATACATATATATTTGTAATAGCATAGTCACCAACTTGTAAGCTTCTCTGATTGGACCTTTTTTTCCAAAGAACTTATTTTTTTTTTTCCAACTATTCAAATAGTTCAAAGGGATTTATTTAATTAACTTTAATGACTCGTTTGTATGACAGATTCCCCCTTGTTTTGAAATTGTGTTCAAATATATTATTTTTATTATTTATCTTACAAGGTTGCTCATCTTCCTGGTGTGGGAGCTCTTCAGGTTCAGGGGGAGGAACAGCTGGAGGCTGACAGACTGATGCACAAAAACATGATTTAAATGAGACCAATATTCTTTTTATGTAATAAAATATGTCAAATAGTTTAATATACATCTTTTATTCTGGACTTGTAGTCTAATCAACCATAAAAAGGCACAATTGCAATACAATTAAACTTTATAGGTAATATTTAGCAATATTTTAGATATATTGTTATCTATTTAGCCTTTAAAATAGCATGTTTTTAAATGACACACAAAACACATATGTTTGTGATATATTCTGTTATAAAAGTAATAAAAAACAGCAAATGTAAAAAAAAATATTTACACAAATCAGAAAAAACTGTAAACTAATGTTTATTTGTTTTTATTACATTCGATGCCCTATGCATCAGTGAACTTGATAGTTATTTATTAGAGCCTGATTATTACCATTACTTAGACCAGTGTTTCTCAACCAGTGTGCCGTGGGAAATTGCCCTTCCACTGATCTAAAAACATTTCCCATCCCCAGGATATCATCTCTTTGTTCATCCAAACAGGCCCTGATAAAACACGAAGTAGTTAGGAATATGAAAGATCATAAAATTATTTTTTTCTTTGTGTTTACTTTGTGTTCACTTTGATAAGAATGACGGCACTCGTCTTTAGCGGTGTAGCTTTCCACAGAATTTAGTATCAGATCGTGGAACCAGTGAACATAACAATGAGGCTTAGAGAAGCGAGTCTGTCTGCCATCAGTTTTTGCACTACATCTCCCATGATGCATAAGGTTAAAGTGACAGCGTCTCAGCGTGATGCGAGTCTTCCCTGTTAAACGTCTTCAAACCACAACAAAGACACAACAAACCGTTTTTAAATCTTCTTGATGAAATCAGAGGTCAACAGTTTAGTTCTCCTTCAAGGTTTGAGTTTATTAACAACCAAACATCCCAGAGTTTGGTCCAAGTCATCTTTCTAACTGAAACACTTCTCTGAAATCGTCTGGATTATTTTATGTGTTAAACTTAAGAAGAAGTAATAACATTTAAGAAACAGGATTAAGGTGAAGTGGCCAACAGACACAATGAAACTAAACTGAAACAATTTAATTATCTAAAAAGAAATAAAAACATTTTTGTTAAAGTTTTCAAAGACTGGTGTAAAGTTTCAAACGTATTGAAATCATATAACAGTTCAAAAAATTACAGTTGCCTTAATAATAAAATCATCAAAGAATATATTTGTTTTCTTTGTGAGGTTACATAAAATTGTATGTTAATAAACTGAAGGGGGAAACAACTACTAGGGGTTAATTTTAAAATAATTTGGTTGAAAATGATTACAGAAAAATAACGTAACTTTGATTACATCTTTTAGAAAAAAAAAACAGCTGCTACTTCCAGCTTTTTTTGCCACAATTATCACAAAAATGCAAGTAAGATTGCGGAGGGACTATACATCAATACAGACTATGAATTTCTCCTTTTTATTTTTTGAATTCTGGTGTGCTGCTGTATTTTTGTCAAGTAAAGTGTGCCTTTTGGGGGGGCTTTTGTTCTCTCCTCTCTATATCAATCCCGTTCATATGAGTCAACACATCCCTGCAGCACACAATAAGATTCTTCTGCAATGTTAAAAAGAAACTCAATGAAGCTACAACAGTTGGAAAAAAATATATATTTTTTAAATTAAATGATATATGAGCGAAAATACTAAGCAAAATGTCCCATTTTATATTAAGCTTTTTTTTTTATTTATTTTTTTTTTCTACATTTTCTGCAACTTTAGAATCTAGCCTGAACAAATTAGAATTAGTACCAACTATGCATATTCTTGGACAATGGACCAAAGCCAAAGTACTCAAAGAAAATATGAAGAGAACATTTAAACTCCACATACATGTATAATTTAATCAAAAAATTCATAAATACCTTTTTCGGAATCCAGACTTTTGCTGATGTCCTTTGGAATATCATTGTGTTTCTTATCCAGCTGTTCTTTTGTGTTCTTTATCCTGTTAAGGCACTCCTTTATCACATCACCTGAATAAAGAAATGTAGTTATTAGAACATCTGCAGAGATGATAATTCAGGTTAAGAAAATACAAAATAAGTGACTTTTGAACAAACCTCTGAGAGAGTCTCGTTGGGAAAAATCTTCAAGTTTTTCCAGGAACGGATCATTTCGATTCTGTGTCAGACATTAAAAAAAATCCTCAAGGAAGTGTTTGTTAAGTCATGAAAGAGATTAAGTTTTACTCACCTGCTTATGAATTATTTTAAAGATTTCGTTTATCAGCTTTAGCTTCTCCAGTCCAGGAAAAAGGTCGTGCAGGTCTTCCAGAGTCAGAGTCTGGATCTCTGAGTCAGTTTGGAAACCTGCCCCTGAAAATACCAGAACTATAAACTACTGATAGAAGGAGGCGGGGCCTAAATATGGTTGTGAAGTTGATTAGCTCGAAATGTCACTTACTTTTCAGTTTAGAAGCTGCGCATGCGTCGTAGCTTCCTATTTCATGAAGTAGAGTCGACACTGTTTCACCTTTTGGAGAAAGAGCTTCGAGTTTGTCTGTTTTTTTTTTTTTTTTACCTGTTTCGATGTTGTTTCAAATCGTTAAATATTTAAAAAAAAACCTTAAATATTTTTTTTTGTGTTAAAAAAAAAGAATAGCGAGAAGAGACGCCAAGGGGGAGTTTAAAAGCATGAAATTACAGAACAAAATTGAGAGGCAGAGCTCAACATGATTTGTTTTGAGCTCTAAAATAATTAAACCATAAAGCAAAATATAATACCCAACTTTAGCCTAATGTACATTAACAGACATAAAAAGTCAACTCACCGTTTTGAGAAAGGAGAAAGTGAAACTAATAACTGAGTCGTGACGACACAGATCACGTGTTCCTGTGGGAGGAGTCTGAGGCTTTTCACTTTATCAATCAAAAATGTGAAGTGAGATTTACAAACGCAAAATTTTGTGAAATATGTTTAGAAAATAAAAAGAGCAAAATATATGTTTTATTTACCAAAACTGTAGACTGAATGTCACTGTACAATAATCCAGTTTTTAACAACCAGGTGAATTTAATGAGGTTGAATAGCAATATTACTTAGTCATAGAATTTGGCAAAATTGCATACATTATATGTGGTGGAGGTGTAGGTGCAAATCTTGGTGGATATTAATCTTCAAAGACAGAGCAAACTGTTGGTGAAACATGTAATCCTCAGTAAGATTTGATAGTCATTAAAATGCGTTAAAAGCACATTTTTATCTTATGCTGCACAACAATGTTTCGTTTCCGTCAAGGAAGGAGAAAGACAAAAAATATTTGTACGTTTTTAAAGTCCTGGTTAACAGCAGTAATACTGTGAATGTTATATGTAAATTTTATAATCACCACCGTGGACTTATATGGAGTCCTATACTGTTCATAATTAAATAAATAAATATTTAATTAAATAAATAAATATGGTCTCATGCAAATAAGCAATCAACCAATAAATTTCTCATAAATATATAAAAAGATCATGAAATTGTGAAAAACCTGCACACTGATTTTAAATTAGCCATTATATTATTCAATATATTTCATTTTGCTTTAAAAACCTGTTCATTATTTTAAAACAGCATTTTAAAATATTAATTTTTAATCATGTTGAATATTATTATAATTCTGTCTTTTTTCAGAACCTCTTATTTCAAAATCAATATTTTCCAAAATAGCTTTGTTTTTATTTCATGTTGCTGTTTTTCACAATGGCTGATTTATTTCATGAAGAGCTTTTTCAGGAGACTGAGTCTATCTGTCAATCAGTGAAAGTGGGCGGGATCTAAACGCTCACTGTCTCATCCATGGAAATCGACTCATATTCCTGGATACCCGCTCAGCGGTGTTCCAGTCAGAGAGATGACATATTTCACTGATATCCGCGCGGCTTTCCTGACGTAAGAGATCAAATAGAGACAAACTATCTGTCTGCAGCAGAAGATGCAAACATGGACGACTCTGTTTTTGTAGTTTGAGGGTTTGTGTGGACCAAACCACAGAGGAGCTCCGGTTGTCCACATCTAAGTCCCCTGTTGAAACACTCCTCATTCTCACGCCATTCACTCAGAGCTCACATCGTGCCTCATGTCGGCTCGCAGGAGGTGAGCTGGCAGACCGACAGTCAGACCAGGCAGCTGCGCAAAGCGGGACAAGCCTTCTCGGGCCTCCTGAACCTTATATTTTTCTATTTTCATTGAGACCGTGATTATAATCAGGTCCTCTGATTTTATTTTTCCCTCCCGGGAAAATGTTGAACCTTTCCTGCGATGACGTTTCTGACCGTGGTCGGAAAACGCAGCGGAGATCCGGGATTGATTGAGCAATTCTGCAGCCAGGGCTGACCCCAAGAATCAGGCTCTGTACTTTGGAGGAAACCTTTTTTATTATTACTTTTCGGGGAACTGAGCAACAGACCCTTAACTTGCGCTCACACACACACTCTTGCGCTGCCTGGGCGCTCTGATTTACACGTAATTTAAGACGTAGTTTGACTGCAGGAGCTGAAGCAGAGACTCTCTGATGATCTCATGAACTCAAACATGGAAACATTGTTATCATGTAGAACTATTCAAAATAAATAAACCTGATCTTTTAATACTCTGTGTGCATTGTGCAACATTAGCGGTAGCTCCTCCCACCCGCGGCATGGTGCGGTCATGGAACTCCAGGTCATAGAAGTCTTGTGGAACTCCAACAACCACCCAGCCTAACTTAGATCACTACTAGATCTTCATGAGAAGATGAAAATTGCCGAACCGACCACAAAATCACCAGAATTATGCACACTCGCCCAAAGCCACTTTTATCCGCCAATTTAGCACCAAAACTGCCCAATATATTATAACACTGTGGATGTGTTGAAGTGCATACTCCCCCTCGATCGATGTAGTCAGGGTGCTGCTGCTGATGTCTGAGTAAAGGAGCAGCCAATCACAAAAGAGTCTCCGCCTTGTCTAGTTTGATTGACAGATAGACTCAGTCTCCTGAAAAAGCTCTTCATGAAATAAAAACGCCATTGTGAAAAACAGCAATATGAAATAAAAACAAAGCTACTTCGGAAAAAATTGATTTTGAAATTCAAGGTTCTGAAAAAAGACATAGAATTATAATAATATTCCACATAAATAAAATGAATATTTTAAAATGCTGTTTTAAAATAATGAACAGGTTTTTAAAGCAAAATGAAATATATTGAATAATATAATGGCTAATTTAAAATCAGTGTGCAGGTTTTTCACAATTTCATGATCTTTTTATATATTTATGAGAAATTTATTGGTTGATTGTTTATTTGCATGAGGTCATATTTATTTATTTAATTAAATATTTACTTATTTAATTATGAACAGTATAGGACTCCATAGAACTTAAGGTTTAACAGGAGAAATTCAATTTCTTACTTTAGTTTTAACATTTTCTCTGGAGTAAACTTGCAGGATGATATTGTGTTGCCCAGACTGTCTTATTTTTTAAAGGACATTTCAGGAGCCTTTGAAAAAAGTGAAAATTAATATTGAGCTTGATCGAAACACCATTTTGTCTTCACTTCTCCATTTTTTTTCTCATGCAAAAAAACATATACAGTGTGTTCCAAATTGTTATGCAAATTGTGTCAAAAAGATACAATTCTTTGTTTTTCGATACACTCATTGATAATATTGTGTCTTGGAGCTCTTTGGATCACTGATATCAATCTCAGACACCTGTGATAGTTTGTTTGGCAGATGAGTTTAATTAAAGGAAAAAAAGCTACAAAGAAGGACATTCCACATTATTAAGCAGACCAACATTTTCAGGAAAAATATGGGTCAGAGAAAGGATCTCTCTGCTGAAAAGCATGTAATAGTTAAAAATTAAATGAATTCAGTTATGAACAAGATCTTGATATTAACCTCTCTGTGCAGTAAATAATTACAGTTCTTTAACCTATTACCTAACTTTACTTTCTTACAAAAACTGCACAACCAAAGCTAACAATACATCAGACAATGGCAACCTCAACTGTTGCTTTGATTTTCATTATTAGATCAAGAGCTTAGCTGCTAAACTTTTTAAGTTCTTCCTTCAACTCAGTGACAGCATTTTTATTTTGTTCACACCCCAATAAACCGTTCCTTTTGTCGTGGTAGACAATGTTGATCTCCAAAACAACATTAGGGTTACTAGATAAGAGTTTTGAAGAGGAAATGTGTTTGGGCTCTTGGGAGAGATGCATCAAGACCAAAATGACAGAATCACCACCTATTGAGAAAACAAAAACAGAAGAAACATATGTAAAAGGTTATATAATTTTATTCTACAAGTCAGCAGAAAGTAAACGTTTTGAATTACAAGTTTGGATGGCCATAAAAACGTCTGATTTCACAAAACAATATAGAACTTGGGGAGCGCCAATTTTTTTCAACATTCATACAGAGCAAAATGAAGATACCTGGAACCTTCTTCATGGCTGCTTCAGCATCTGTTCCTGTCCGCGACGTAATAGGACAAAAAACGATGGTGATGCAGCTCTCTTCATCATTTGTCAGATTTAAGCCTGAAGTCTGAATTTGGTCCAAAAGTTGTTGATCAGCACCAAATGTTTCACCACATACCACCTTCTTGTATCTCACTGTTGATAGAAAAGACATTAAAGACACAAAAGTGAAAATCTAGAATCAAAAGTTAAAAGCAGAAAACAATGTTAAAAACTCAAAACATTGAAAATGAAATATGTAGCAAATGATTAAGATACACACACATTGTTTCCAACAGAAGTACACTTAAAATTAACGGTTTAAACAGTTTGAGTGTTAACAGAGACATAAGAAAAAGAAATAAGTACAATAGTACAAGGTTGTAAACATTACTTTACCTAGTGGTTTCCGTGAACAGCAACAGAAGAGCTGCCATATCCAGGAGCACCATTCTCCTTGTGTTTAATGAACAAACAATCACATAAAACCCAATTATGATCTGAACTTTAATAATAAACTTGAAGCTTATTTAATTATATGTTGCCTTTAATGACCACAGACAAACATGGGGGTGGAGCCAAGAGGAATAAGGTATAGAGAGAATATTAGAGGTTCTAAAATGGAGCCCTGTAGAACCCCAAACAACAGTGGAGCAGTTGAAGAGTAAGATCCAAACATATCTACTGTAGATGGAAAAGACATTAAAGACACAAAAGTGAAAATCTTGAATCAAAATTTAAAAGCATGAGAAAAAAAAACTTGAAAAACAGAAAAAAGGAAATAGGTAACAAATGATTAAGTTAAACACATTGTTTCAAACTAGGTCTGCACAATATGGCAAATTTATCTTTGTCGCGATATCAAGCTGTGCAAACGTACATAGCAAAAGGCAAAAATTGCCTAAATAGTTACCTTACATGTGCTAAAACATGCTTATGGCAGCTTAAAGTCTTTATTGAATCAAAGTATATCCATTTATGCATTTAACCACATTTAGACCCTCAAGTTGTTGAGCAACCGGACAGGGCCATTTTATGTCAGATGTTTGCCTCCTTTGTAGACTAGTGTTAACTCTTATTTAAATTAAACTGTTGCAGTGAAATGAAAACAATGTTATGGGTTGTTTTGCTATTCATTTATGTATTGCAAGTTATATCCTCATCGCAATATTGATCAGTAATTTCACATATTGCAAGTTTGCTTTTTCATTCCATGCAGCCCTATTTCAAACAGAAGTAAATTTAAAATTAACAGTTTAAACTGTTTAGGTGTTAACAGAGACTCAAGAAAAAGAAATAAGTACAAGAATACAAGTTTGTAAACATTACTGTGCCTAGTGTGCTCCATAAACAGTCACTGAAGCGCTGCCATAGCGAGGAGCAACATCCTCCTTGTGTTTAATAAAAAACAATCACATAAAACCCAGTTATGATCTGAACTTTAATAATAAACTTTAGGTTTTTGAATTTTATGCTGCCTTTAATGACCACAGTCAAACAAGGGGGTGGAGACAAGAGGAATGATGTGTAGAGAAAACATTAGAGGTTCTAAAATGGAGTCCTGTGGAACCCCAAACAACAGTGGAGCAGTTGAAGAGTAAACTCTGCACATGCACAAAAAATAGTTCTGTCGGCCTAATAAACTAGAAAAACAGCTGTGTTATTTTACTAAAGCTTTGTTTAATGAGTTAAGACAGTGAAGGTTATAAATAAAAGAAAATACACATTTTCTACGTAAAAGATACAAGATACAATTTTCAGGAGAGACATACCATTTTCTTGGTTCTGATTGTTTATCAATGTAGTTTTGCTGTCTGATGATTCTGAAAAGAAAAAAAAATGTCTACAACAAAGATCATATCTACAAGAGACATAGATGGACCTACATATTTGAGGTGTATACAAGAATGTATTTGTAGCTGTATATTTGTATAACAAAAAACTTCATACTGACTTCTTCTTTCAGAATCCAGACTTCTGTTGATGTCTTCTCCCATTTTAACACGAGCTTTAAGAACAGCCTGCAATTATTCAGTTGATCCTTTGTGTCCTTTGTCCTGTCAAGGTGCTCAGCTAACTCCAACGTCTGGATGAAGAGATTTGGTTTTTAGAAAATCTGCACAGATGACAATTTTATGACGTAATGTTTGTGTTCAGGGGCCCTGAAGTCCAAATCACACCAAGAAAAGGTGAAAACATAAAGGTCACAGAGACAATCAAAAACCAAAACAATAAAAAAAACAACATTAGATTTTAGAAGAAGAAAAAAGTTCCTGAAATCACAACACAATTTAAAAAAAGGAAAA
Source organism: Oryzias curvinotus (assembly GCA_023969325.1). NCBI lineage: Eukaryota > Metazoa > Chordata > Actinopteri > Beloniformes > Adrianichthyidae > Oryzias > Oryzias curvinotus. The sequence goes on along the minus strand of CM043729.1, from coordinate 11,648,305 downwards.
ATTTCAGAAAGCAGGAATCAAACTGAAATGTTAAAAAAACAAAACCAGAAAATGTTGCTACAATGGGGCATCACTGATCAGATAATCAGGTTTGATTTTTGATGTTTTTTTTAAATGCTTTTTTAATGTCTGCATACTCATAAAAGTTTTATGATTAGTATGGAGCATATCCAGTGTTACTTCAGACTAAATGACTTTCAGTTGAAAGGATGGACAAAGGTCATCTTCCTTAAAAAAAAATACAAACATTTCTAAAAACAAAAGTAATTTCCAGAAATCAAAACGAAATGTTAAAAACAAAAGAGTAAATCTAAAAAGATGGGCAGTATGGCACAGTGGTATCGCAAAAAGAAAAGCAACTGCAAACAAAAAAAGGAAAAGCAAATAAAAAGGAAATGCAAATAAAAAATAAAAGCTGCAAATATTAACCGACATCAAAAAAGTGATGCAGAAAAAAAAGAAATACATGCAAACCAAATGTGATGCAAACAAAATAAGAAATGCAAAACTTTCCTTTTTTAATTTGCATTTTCTTTTTTTGTCTGCAGTCACTATTTCTTTTTTTGCTACAAACAATGGCGGTTCTCGGCCACTGTTGCTCCGTACTGATCGTAAACCTTTTATTAGTGTGCCGACATTGAAGTTGTGCTCTGTAATATGTTTTTGTGTTGAATCATTTGTTGGTCTGTTTGCAATTCAAGGCCACCGGATTTGGGACACTGAGTCAGCAAACCTTTAAACCTTTCATATGCAGCTTAGAGTATTACAGTTTTAAAACTGATCTTTTTGAAAACAGTTTGACCAATTTTTCTTTACAAGACTCTGACCTTTGTTTTACTTTTAGTGACAATATCAGTTCATAGAATTCTGGGTAAGACAACACAAAAATGAAAGTAACAAGTGGCTTTTGCACAAACCAACAGCTGAGAGACTCTTGTGGATAAAACCACAGAATTATTTTAGAGAAAGATGATGAGTTGGCTTTTGTGACGGAATGAAAAATATCACTTACTTGTTAGTCCAGAAGATCCACCTGTCGTAGATTTGTATTTTCTGAAGCCTTAAAAAAACTAAGAACAAAGAGAGGAGACACTAAGAGGAGAGACTTTATAAAGATTTAAGAAACAATTAATTTAAGCGTAAAAGCAAAATATAATACCCAACTATAATGAACATTTAGAGATGTTAAAAGCCAACTCACCATTTAGAGTTAAGAGAAAGTGAAAGTAACTTCTGAGCTGTAGGAGGAACCAACAGGCTAATAAAACTGTTTAAAGACACAAAACACAAGCTTTCCAGAACATTAATACGTTTAAAAAAATACTAATTATTCTCATTTACCAAAATTGTGGACTCTTCAATGTAAATTTAAACAGTATAAACAAACAGGTGAAGTCAATAAGTTTGTTAAAATATTTTATTGAATAAGTCAAGAGTATCACATGATCACAATCCGTTAATGACAGTTTGGGCTGCCCTAGGTCCTTTAAGTTGTAAAAAATATTACAAACATTAACATTTTTGCTGTTGAGTTTTGTTTATTAAAGTGTGTCAACAGCAAGAGTGTTTTTTAAAGCCAAAGAAAATGGATCCAGAAAACAGCCTGGAGTAAGGAACTCATTGCACATTTACAGTATGTTACTGCAAACATGAGAGAAACAAGCAAGAAAGTTTAGACCATGAATAAAATATTAGAAAACTATCACATATTTAAACATAGGTAGGGCCTTTTTTCCTTCCCCTCCACAACCACACATTTCTACAGCACACAACAGAATACGTATAATTTGTAAGTATAACCTTATGCAACAACACAAATTAATTTCTTTATTTATGAATATAAAGTGAATGTGGACAGAAATAAATTTGGAACTGTCTCATTTTATATTCAATTTGGAACAAGATCTTGATGTAAACCGGTCTGTGCAGTTAATGCTTACAGTTCTTTAAACTATTACATAACTTTATCTTGTTACAAAAACTGCACTACCAACGGTAACAACACATCAGAGGATAGCACATCTGTTGCTGTGGTTAACATGGTTATCCAGAACACTGTGGTCTGCTGTACTTCTTTAGTTCTTCCTTCAACTCAGTGACAGCATTTTCATTTTGTCTGCACTTCAATAAACCGTTCTTTCTGTCGTGGTAGAAGATATTGACCTCCAGGACAACGTTAGGGTAACTAGATAAGACTTTTGAAGAAGAAACGTGTTTGGGCTCTTGGGAGTAATGCATCAAGACCAAAATGACAGGATCATCATCTATAAAGAAAACAATGAAAAAATAAGATTATATTCATTTATTCAATTGAAACCACTGATCATTTGAATAACATATAAATAATCAACAAATAATGTATTTTTTTGTTAACATTCCTACTGAAGAAAGAGATAATACCTGCAACCGTCCTCATAGCTGCTTCAGCATCTGTTCCGTGCCGAGACGTAATAGGACAGAAAACGATGGTGATGCGGCTCTCTTCATCATTTGTCAAATTTAAGCCTGAAGTCTGAATTTGGTCCAAAAGTTGTTGATCAGCACCAAAGGTTTCACCACTGACCACCATCTTGTAGCTCACAGTTACTAGAAAATATATGAAACATACAAACTTGAAAATCTTCAATTAAAAATTTACCTCAAGGCAGAAAAACAAGTTATTTAAGAGAAAGTATGTATTTATATGATTGTTATTCAATTAGTAAGGTTAAAATTTAATTTTAAAGTGACATTTTCGACGACATCTACTTCATTTATAGTTGAAAATGAATGAATGCCATTGTTTAAGAACAGACAATCATCTGTGAATGATTTGTACAAAGACAGAAATAGATGTCTAAAATCACAAATAAAATATAGCATAAAATAAGTCAACATACAGATAAAAAGTTAAAATCAACTGTTAAAAGCTTTTAAGACTTAGTAAATAAATAAAAGTAAGTACTTATTTTGTGGTTATATACTATCTGTGAGGTTTTCTGTAGAAAACTAAAGACACATTAAAAAATAAACTAATAAACTAAACTAACTTAAATTATGAATTTGCAAAGGTAAGGCTTTAAATCTTTGCATACCTGTATCTGGAGTTAGATGTTCAATTACATGGTGAGGAATGTACAGCAACCACCCGAACCTTCGTCTTACTACAAAATAAAAAAATCACATAAAATAAACAGTCATTAACTTAACTTTATTTTAATGAAGCTTTGTGTAACAATAGGACATGGTAAGTTATGATGGACAACATCTACTTCCTTTTAAGTTGAAAATGCATTAATACAGTATTTAAGGAGAAAAAACCTTCAGAAAATGATTTGAATAAAGACAAAAATAAATGATTACTTTTTTTAATTTCCAAAATCACAAAGGAAATATACTGTAAATAAGGAAGTTAACACACAGGGTTTCATAAAGCAGAACATTTAAATTAAATGGTTTAAACGTTTAGAAGACACAAAAAAGAAATAAGTACAAAATGGTAAAGCTGTGTACATTTGCATACCTGTATCTGAAGATAGAAGACGAATGACATAGGGAGGAATGAACAGTAACCACCCGAAACCTCGTCTTACTACAAAATAAAAAAATCACATGAAATAAACAGTCATTAACTTAACTTTATTTTAATGAAGCTTTGTGTAACAATAGGACATGGTAAGTTATGATGGACAACATCTACTTCCTTTTAAGTTGAAAATGCATTAATACCATATTTAAGGAGAGAAAACCTTCAGAAAATGATTATAATAAAGAAAAAAATAAATGTTTACTTATTTTAAATGTCCAAAATAACAAAGGAAATATTCAATAAATAATGAAGTTAACACACAGGGTTTCATAAAACAGAACATTTAAATTCAATGGTTTAAAAACATTTAGAGGACACAAAAAAGAAATAAGTACAAAATGGTAAAGCTGTGTACATTTGCATACCTGTATCTGAAGATAGAAGACAAATGACACAGCGAGGAATGAACAGTAACCACCCGAAACCTCGTCTTACTACTAAATAAAAAAATACATGAAATAAACAGTCATCTTAACTTTATTTTAATGAAGCTTTGTGTAATAATAGGACAGTGTTAGTTATGAGGGACTACATCTACTGCCCTTTCAGCTGAAATTGTATAAAAACAATTGTTAAGGACAGAAAGTCTTCTGCCAATTATTTAAATATAGTCTATCTATCTCTCTCTCTCTCTCTCTCTCTCTGTCTCTCTCTCTCTCTCTCTCTCTCTCTCTCTCTCTCTCTCTCTCTCTCTCTCTCTCTCTCTCTATATATATATAGTGAGGAATGGGCAGTAGCCATCTTAACCTTCGTCTTCCTATAGAAACAATCAAATTAAATGCATAATAATGATTACAGCTCTATGTTACTGATGCTTTGTGTAAAAACAGACAGTGTAAGTTATGATAAACTACATCTACTTCAATTTCAGTTGAAAATGTATTTCGTATTTAATGACAGAAAATCTTCATGAAATTATTTGTATAAATGCAAAAACAAATTTGTACTTTTTTTTTAAGTTCTGAAATCAAAAATGAAATATAGCATAAACAATTAGGTTAACACAAAGAACTGCAAACGGATGGAAATATAAAACCAACGGTTCAAAAATATGTTAGGCTGTAAATATTTGTCTGTTACCTGGGGTTAGAGGACCACAGACATATTGCCAAATGGAACAGTAAACCGCTGGTGAAACCTCCTCTTTCTACAATGTAAACAATAACATATAACACAATTATGATCTGAACTTTATTTTACTGAAACTTTGTGTAACAACAGGACAGTGAAACTTATGATGGATCAGATCTACAATACTTCATTGTTTGCTGAAAATGTATAAACACATTATTTAAGGCAGTGTTTTTCAACCAGTGTGCCGCGGCACACTAGTGTGCCGTGGGAGATGGTCAAGTGTGCCGTGGGAAATTACCCTCATTAACTGATCTAACAACATTTACCATCTCCAGGAAATCAGCTCTTTGTTCATCCAAACAGGCCCTGATAAAACACTGAGTAGTTAGGAATATAAAAGATTATAAAATTATTTTTTCTTTGTGTTTATTTGATTCTATTAAATACATTTTGATAAGAATGACAGTACCGCCGCGATTTAGCTGTGTTTTTTGATGCTTTAACTGCCCACATTTTGAAGGAATGTCCAGTGACCAATCAAAGCCCACGATTTAGATTTAGCTCAAAAAGTCGCTCAGTTCTAACAAAAATACCAGCTAAAGCTCGTGTTTAGCGGTGTAGCTTTCCACAGAATCCGGTGTCAGACCGTGGAACAAGTGAACAAAACTATGAGCTCAGAGACGCTGGTCTTTCTGCGGTCGGCGGATTTACGGCACTGCATCTCCCATGATGCATTGGGTTAGAATGACTGTCTTAGCGCACAATGAGCCTCTCCTCTTAACGTCTTTAAACAACAAACACACATCATACAGTTTTTGAATCTTTTAACTAAACTTTTAATACAACTTGTAGAAAAAACAGCTGCAACTTCCAGCTTTTTCTGCCACAATTATCACACAACTGCACGTGAGATTCCGGGGGGGGGGGGGGGGGGGGGGGGGGGGGGGGGGGGGGCTGTCGATCAATACAGACTGAGTTTTTGCTTTTGTTTTTTTTGGATGCTGTTGTGCCGCGGGATTTTGTCAAGGCTAAAGTGTGACGTGACTCAAAAAAGGTTGAAAAACACTGATTTAAGGAACAAAAAATCCTTTGCAAATGATTTGTATGAAGAGAAAAACTTGTTTTTTACCATTTGCAGGTCATATTCACGCCTGCCGCCTCTCGCACTTGTATAAAAATGTGTTCATAAACTAGACGCTCCTGGCGGGTGGGAGGAGCTACCACCAATGCTTTGTAGCCTCATCGCTACATGAAGAATTGTCTGTAGATTGGATTTACAATGCATGGAAGACCCTGATGATGTGGAGGGATCTGGTTTGTTTATTTTGCAGAGCTCTACAAAATTATTACTGATCCTGTCTCCATGTCTGAGTTCATATCATTCAGAGATTCTCCCAGTACGGCGAGGTTCACCATCTACTGAAGGAGCTGCGTCTGAATACTTTCAGAATACTTCTGTCTCTCTGTGACCCAGTTTGATAACTTGCCGTCCCAAATTAATCAGAGGAGGGAAAAGATTAAAGAGAATAAAATAAGAGGAAGATTTTATCATTGTCTTGATGCACATAAGAAAAAAAATCATAAAGTCTAAGAGGAGAACGATCAGATTCTCTTATATGTTGGTTATTGGACATTTGATTATTAGAACATCTGCACAGATGATAATTCAATAGGAAAATACCAAATAAAAGGAACAAGTGACTTTTGCACCCACCTCTGGCAGAGTCTTGCTGTGTAACAGCTTCAGATTCTTCCAGATCTGTTGACTTTTGCAACAGAGAGAAAAACATAATCCTCAAGGAAGTGTTTGTACATGCATGGAAAAGATGAACCCTTACTAACCTCCATGAGGATAATTTCTAATTTTCTCAGCTCTAGATTATCTTGTCCAGGAAAGAGTTCATGCAGGTTTTCCAGAGTCAGGGTCTGGATCTCTGAGTCCGTTTGGAAATCTGCCTCTGAAAATACCAGGTTTGACTAAACCAGGGGTCTGCAACCCGAGGCTCCAGAGGCACATGTGACTCTCAGGTTAAACAACAGTAAATGTTTTAATTTGAAAAAGGTCATGTACTTTTTGGATTTCAAGGGGCATCAAGCGAAACTAAACAGTCAGATACGTCAAACTTTATTCCACTCTTTTACAAACAGTTGAAGCCCAGTGCGTCACATTATTACACTCCTGGCTACAATACCTTTAATGCATAATGCTGCATTTTAGTTATTCAGCCTTACATTTAGATCAACTTGTGAGCATTGTGTACCACAGAAAATCAACTGGTCAGCTAGAGGGCATGTTTTATTTATTAAACTCGTATTTTAAGAGGTCCAAAAAATCCAGAAAGGGCCACCTAATTAGCTCTGATTTAGTTTTAGTTAGTTAGATTTACACATTTCTGACTGAGACACACCATAAACTGTAAAATGAATTATGTAGAGCATTTTTAAAATCTCTGCTCCCATTACACTACCTACTATTACATTTTCTACATTGAAATGATCCTATAGTACAGGGCATCTTTGGGTTTTAAAGGAAATCCTGTGAATTTCTGTCAAAAGTTATTAAGTATTCTATATTTAGAAAATTAAATGGTTATTTTCTCTTTAATCTTATATTTTATTTATGCCAAACAAAAGTTATTTTATATCAACATAACATTTATATGGATACAAATCAGCGCCTTTTTTCTTTTTTGAATGGAGAAATACTATTTTGAGGCTCTTCATGGAATGAGTGAGACAGTGAGACATGGAGCCAGATGGCTCTTGAAGGTTGCAGACCTTAAAGTATAAAATAACTACTAATATATACAAAGGCGGGGCCTAAATATCAACGTGACATGTCAGAGTTTAGGAGCACAGGTGAGTTAATTAGTCCGGAGCGTCATGGAGCTGCGCATGCGTCATTGTGTTCTATTTCCTGAAATAGTCGACATTGTTCCACCATTTGAAGAACGAGGTCGCAGTTTTTCTAACCTGTTTCAATGATATATTAAAATCATTTATGAAAAAGAACATTTTTTCATAACAATAATAATAAGGAACAAAGCGAGGAGGGACTTTAAAATATTTAATAAATTACAAAGCATATTAAGTTAGAAAAAGAGGAAGAACTAAACATCATAATCATCATACCTTGTTCTAAGCTGCAAAATCAATTTGGGCATAAAACAAAATATTAATAAACAACAATAATGTACATTTACAGAAAAGTCCACTCACCGTTTTGAGTCACGAGAAAGTGAAACTGATTTCTGAGTCGTGAGGCACTGATGACGTACATGTGGGAGGAGCCTGAGGCTTATCAAACGAATAAAGATTTACAAACGCAAATGAAACACAATTTTATTTTACTTTACTAATTTCAGATATAACTTTATGAAATACATACAAATGATAATCATTTCGCTGCGAGTTTCACCTGTAAATCAATGCAATTTAAACAAACAGTTGAAGCCAAGTACTTTGATCAAATATTTTATTTAATTATTCAAAAGTGTCACGTGACTGTCATTGATGGCTTGTAAAACATAAAGTATAAATGCAAAACACTGTCAGGAACTGATGGTGTAGGACCCACAGAAGACCAGGCTTGGTGGGAGAAGATTGAATATTCAAGAGTGAAAGTAAAAGTAAGTCTCTTGTCTTTTACATGTACTTTTTTCACCAACTACACTATTCAAAAAATGCATTTGAAAGATATCAATTACAAGTTATGTTAAAAACACGAATGTAATGAAACAAAGGAAAAGCTATTCTTTACGGGTCCTTTGAGGAATAAAATCTGCACAGTCAGCTGTTCTATTCACCCCCCTCCCAAATACTTTTAGTTTCACCATCACTGCTACTACTACTGCTACTACTGCTACTGCAACCACTACCACCAAACAGCTTAAAATCAAAATCACTACCACCACTTTCAGAACAAGAGCCCCTCACATCATCAGGACAAACAGCAGACCTCCTCTGTACACTTGTACTGAGCTCCAATAATTTATTTTGTATCTGTGAGAAAGCAGCTGAATTTTGACGACATCTTAACAAGCCATGAGTTTCCTCGTGGAAAAAAACATTGATTTGCAGAACAACATTTGAGTGAAAGAACCACGTTGTGATTGGAGTAGATTGATTGACCTCCTCCACGTGATGAAGCCGCACTAGAATGACAGGTACATCATCTGTGGAGGGCAGGAAAGACACCAAAAGTAAAATGACTCTAATTAAAATTACTCTAATTATGAATGTTTAATGCAAGGATACAAACAAACTTTTACTGGAAAAGTCAGTCTTAGCAACAATTGAAAATGTAAAGTATCAATGATCTAAATGAGGATTTCAAAAACATTCTTGCAAATCCAAAACATCAATTGCGATTTGGGCATGAATAGCTTCTGTCTTCTTACCACTTATATCAGTCATGGCTGCATAAACATCCGCCCTGGCATGTGAGCCGACGTGGCAGAAAACAAAGACGATCTGGCCATTCTGGCTGCATGAAACGAGCTGAACACGATCCTGAAGGTGAGCCTGGACCTTGGCCATCAGCTGAAGATGGGCATCCCAGGTCCGACCACTGACTATCATCTGGTACATCACTGTGTCAACAGAGACAGAGCATCAGCGTGGTTCAAATACATATGAATGTCTGAGTAAGTCTAAATTCCTTTAAGTCTATAAAATATTCATGTACTTAGACATTTATATTATGTTTTGTCAAACAATGTTTTTTTTAATTTAACCTATTGAACATTTCCGAAGAGATTTTCACATAGCTTTCTGTCTGTGCACAAATTTTAGAACCTACAAAGAGATAAAAACATTTTTGAATGTTTTAACAACAGCCTCTCAAGCAAGCTACCAAAATTTTAGAGGTTCAAAATGAAATAAAACTATGACTTCAAAGTTGCAAAGAAAAAAAAAGTTAGTCATAGAATTACATTGAGCCGGGTGGACATCAGCTTGGCTGGGGTGGCGGCGCGTTTGGATGCAGGCGGCAGAGCTGCTTGTTTCTGGCAAATCCCCTTCAAAGCAATGACATGATGCTGTCATGATTTGTCAAATTTGCTCATTTCTGCTTCAGCAGTTTGCCTCCACAGACAGTCTCTAGTCATTTCAGAGCCTCTCACAGTTCATCACTCAACCTCTCCTGGGCCTTCAGTCTGTCCAACAGCCCTCTTTCTGCTCCTCTTTACTATCAAGTCCCTATTTTGTATTTTCTGCCACATTTTTTGTATTCAGAGATAAACATGTTGATAAAACATTTTACATTTAAAATACTCTTAAATGTGGGATTATAATTAAATCACTTTGGTAATAATTAATAAAAAACAACATTTACAAAATGAAGAGAGGTATGTAATGCAATGAATTCACTCTAAAATTTCAACATTTTCCAAGTTCAATCCTCACTGATAGTGAAATAAATTTCATAAAGTGACAGGCAATGCTTTTGAAAACAAATAATTAAATAAATACAACTATGTGACAGTATTTCTTTTTGCATTTTACCTCAATATAAAAAATGATTACTGTATTTTTTACAAATGCCTGCCATGAACTTTCTATATGTTTTGCTTTTTCTGTAAACATTTTTAGTCATTGATCTCTGATATAATACATCATTTCAATTAGTGCAAATGAACAGAAACAAAGTGTTAGGAATAATTAGAAATAGAATAGTTAGAAACTCCCTTTTTACTTTTATTACATTCACTTGTACCTTTTATTACACTAATGGTTTAAACTTAATTCACTGAGCATGTATTATCATCTCAAAATTATATTGCATCCTAAGACAGCACAACCAAGCTATTGTCCTCACAGATTCTCCTCATCCTCCCTTTTTACTTTTTGTGTGTTCTGGTGTTTGTGCTCTGGCAAATGTCTGTGGGAACATCAGAAAGATCTGATACTTGAAGCTTTATGACCTTCAAGTATCCAGCCTGCAACAGCATGTGGGTGGGTTTTTCACACCATAGACCCTCGGACCATCTTCTGAATATGTAAATGCCAGGTATATATACCAAGCCCTTTTCTGAGTGTCTTTGTCCAGACTTTGTGATCCTGTTCCTCTGTCTGTAACCCTGCGTACAAATCTGTGCTGTTTTGTGCGGAGTAAATCTTCACTGAAGCTAAGTATTGTCTCTGTGTCCTCATTCATTCATTTCTGTGTGCTGGAAACTGAAGGGAACGAACCAACCTAATATTCTTTATTAATACAGTCCTTTCTAGAAAATCCAGTTTCCTCACACAAAGAAAAAGATCTGTGATGATATGGAATACCCTGCAGTTGTGATGCATCTGGTGTAACCTGACACACTCATCTATAAAGTCACAGTTAAAATTTGTTTGGGGCAAAAAAAAAAAAAAATGCTCTGACCAGCTGATGTGATGCGCGTATGATCTATCACCAACCCTAACAAGCGAACTTCAACCAATAAAACAAACAGAGTAGAATTTCCTGAGCCAGAATGTTAATGAAACTCTTACTATTGGGAAATTTAACATCTGTTCCATCAACAAACAGCAGCTGGATGTTTCTATGCTTGTCTATTGGTAAAAAGATAACCTCCAAGTATGTTACGACGAGTGCCTTCCCAGCATCTCAGTTAAGCTCCTCCCTCTTAGACCTGATTCTTCTTAATATTGCCTGATGCTGATGGTGTGTATAACGCCTTCACGTTCTCCAGTTGTTAAAAAAGGCTATCAGCATCAGCTAAAATTGTGGGAAATTACTGATGAAGGACTCATCATTTATAGAAGCATTTATCTTTTGTCTCAACACTATTGCTGCAGCAAACACCCAAGCACGGTAGTGGGACTATCATGATGTGAGTGTTGCGTTTAAATCCTATAGCACCTCGTTCCTGGTCCACCTGAGTTTTGCTGATGTCCTCCAGCAGACCAATATGAGCTTCCAGAAAACTCTGAACATGATTTAGTTGAGTCTGCAGATTCCTCAGGACATGGAGGTAGTCTGTCAAAACCGTGTTTTTAGACGGTGCAGCTGGACAAAAAACAAACATGAGGCATATTGTTAGAATAACAGATAATCACAGATATTTTAAAACTGAGTGTTTAGAGAAAAATATTACCATTTAAAGTATTATGCGAAATTAAACTTTTGAGTTCCCTCAGAAGAATGTTGAGTGGTTTCTGAGCAGAATAAAGAGAATGCAATCAAAACTGAAATAATGATGCTGATGAATCATTTGAGGCCTCTGGTGCAGTTCCAGGTCTCTTTGCTCACCTGTTTGTGTATTATCCTGAAGATTGTCCTCCTCAGCTTCAGATTCTCTGCTCCAGGAAACAGCTCATGCAGGTCTTCTCTGGTCAGTGAGCGGATTTCTGAATCGGTGCAGAAATCTGCTCCTGGTGAAGCAGCAGAATTAGCAAAAGAATTTCTGCATAACAAACAACATTTCTCTGTTTATACTAAGTCTTGTAATAGCTTTTTCCTTAAAAAATAACAAATGAATTTAGCCACATTTTTTGTGTGCTTTTCTGTTGATCTTTGATTAAAAAGAGCTAAAATGAATAGATTGACGACAGAAGCTATTTTTGCAGTTATTTCACACGTTGGGAATCGGTTACCTACTTTGTAGGACAGAGGCAGCTGTTTCACTCGCACGCCTTATTTTCCTGAGTAAAACAAACATGACTTTTCCTAAAGAAAAGACAATAATAAAATTAATGGTCAGGTATATGTACATATACTTTTGTAATTCAAGAATCCTCCGTTGTCACAAAAGTCTTTAAAAAATAGTGAAACCTTCAGAATGTAAACAATTGAAAAGAATTTCTATAATTCAAGTTAGTTGTTAGTCATTTTATGCATTGCTTACAAGCACTTAGGTGTTTCACGCTTATATTTTATTATTTGCTCATCTGTTGGGGTATTTTGTTATAAAAACATCTTATTTTTCAAATTTAAAGACATTTTACAGTTTTTGTCTCCTGCTATTTAATTTTGCTTCATGCAAAATGAAAGTAAAGGATGTCTTCAAGCCTGCAGAGCTGCACAAACTACTTACAGTGGGTCTTTGTACCGAGCACCAAAAGTAATGGAATTTGTCACAGCTCAAAAGAGGAGAAACTTGCCTTTAACAGAAACACTGACCAGAGTTTGCCTTGTTGCTTCTGTGGGCTTGTTTTGACCTTCACGCTGGGCCCCCCAGCTCTGCGGCTAAAGCTATAAGTAGCTTGCGGCCCCTCAGTTTCAGAGTTCAGCCAGAAACAGCACGGCATGTTCCCGCTGCAGAGCCAGCAGGGTGCAGCACCGTTCAGGTTCTGACTCACTTGCACTACTGTCAAACTCACTCTGGCATCTACTGTTCCAATGTGAACACTCTGGTTGAAACAGAATATTAAAGGTACCAACATCTGGACTAATAATCCTGGGATTCTGTTTTTTCAACCCAGAAAAGCAGAGTTTTCTAATTTACAAAAAAAGGTGATAAATGAAGGGGGAGAAAAGACATACCCTGAAACCAAGAACAGCGAACTGTTTAGTCCCAAGACATCAAGCAGCTGTGTGTGCAAAGCTGTGTGAAAGCGAACTTCCTCTCAGCCTGTCTGCAGACAGAAGTGTTCTTCTCCTGTGTCAGACTTTCTGCAGGAGAAAGACAGCTCCCTGTGGCTCAGCTCAGTCTCCCTCGCTGAGCCTTTGATGGAGGAAGAAAGCCGAGTTTCATGTGTATGCGTCTGAGGGTAACAACACTCTCAGCGCAGACATTCAAAGACTCCTACTGCAACAGCTGAACATCAGCTGAGATCCCTTTGATTTGTATCTCGGGGGTGTTTTCAGTGGCACCTCTGAGAGAACACAAAAACAATGATAAATATTTCAGTGTGCAGATGAAGTGTGTGACAGTTCAGTCTGTTGGACTTTAATGAGTGAATGCATTCCTGGTATTATCTTCTGTTGGAGTAGTGCCCAGCTTTGGCCAGAAGATGGTAATCAGGTACCAGAAGTCTTTGGGACGCTTCCAGTAAATGCAGAAACTTTAATAGAGAAGTTCAGTAGCCGATCTGGCTTCGGGCCACTTCTGGAGGCCAGCCAGCGCTTCTGAGAATTTTGAGACGGAGCCAACGGTTAATTCAAACTGACATCTTGATCCTCCTTGTTGGACTGGATTACAAACATCAAGGTGATTTCAGAGGTGTGTGATAAAACACAACCTACTAAGGAGTCATCTAATAGCAAGAAAAGTAAGCGAATATAAAAAAAAAAAAAGTGATATCCAGCTTTCTACAAGTAACTAACCTTGCGGTTTGACTCACCAAGTCTACAGCTGCGGCTTTATGAAAAGGTCAAAAATGGAGCAAAGGCTAAAGCTGTATGGACTCTAATCAATAGGATTTAATGGAAAATCTTTAAGAGAAAAAAGCATCTCCTGTAGGTTCAAAGCTTAAAGGCTACTTTTCATTACAGCTCATTGTGTGACAATGGAACAAAGTAAACAAAAGTTTTGCTGATCAGGTTGTCAGATCAAGCAATCTCAACAAAAATCAATAGGGTGAACAGAGCTGCTTTGTTGCAAAGTTCCTTAAAAACACGAGTCCAGGAAACACGACACAACAGGACACTCAGGCTTTGCTGAATTAAGGTTCAGCTTACTTTTTCCATGTATTTCTGTGTTCTTTTTAATTTTAAAGTCACTTATCATTTGGAGATAAATCGATGTATTTATTGTGGCCTGTTTTTCTCAGATTTTTCTTCCTCCCACTTTCTTTGTTTCCCAGTTGAAGGTCTTGTTCATTGTCATGGTGCCATGGTTTGTTTTTTTCACCAACTGTTTGTCACATATGCACCATCAGCCGGCCTCTCAGTTGTAAGAAATGTAGTTGTATTTCAATGTTTTGCATGTCATCAAAAATTTGGGAATCTTTCCAAATTTTGAAAACTGTTCTTTTTTGTGTCTTTTTTACAGGAAATTTTAGGCAGTTTTGTAGCCTGACGGTAATATTTTGGTTTATTTTGTAAAAAAATCTGAGTTAAAAAATAATTTGTAAGTGTTATAATTCAGAATTTACACATTTAAGTTAGAGATTTAATTATTTATACAATGGCAGTGAGTCTTTTTGCAGAAGGAAGTCAAATTATAGAAAAAAATGAAAAAAGCATTGTTAGGACAGCTGCAGAAGGAAATCCCCTCTTCTTATTTGAACAGCTTAAAAAGAAAAAGGGAAGTTAACCTTTTACATTCAGAATAAACATGACAAAGATGGAAAACAAAACACGCATGTTGACAGCCTTAAAGGGACAGATTGGAGGCATCTCCATTCCACTCCAAATTTCCATTCATTCATTCCTCTTAACATTACAATTATCGCTAACTGTTGTGTTTTTTTTATCATAGAGGGGCAACTGGCATGTTCAGTTAAAAGGCTTTGTAGATTTCATATACGCACACTTGCTAACTGTCATAGATGTTGCTCTGAATTATTATACATTCATAAATCAAAATGGTTTGACAGGAACTAAATTAAAACAATGGTGAGTGTAAGTCACCAGATGCAAATATGACAGCTTTATTAGAAAACAAGATTGCTTGAATTTGTCTGAATAAATGGGACATATTTCTTTTTTTTCTTTCTTTTTCTTATTTCTATGCTTGTTATAATGCAGTGCCTCCTTCCTTTGACTTGAAGTTGAATGGGGACGCAAATAATGCAGCACAAGAAAAACAGAGATGACCTTTTCTGCACCTCATTTGCCCGTACTGTGGTCAGGTGACAGTACGGTGCCTCGGATAGGAAAATCCTCCAATTATGCTTCACAGTGTTTGTGGAGCGTGCTCAGGCTGAGACACTAACTTTGGAAGTTATATCATGCCTCTTCATCCTCCTGTCACTCCCCATCGTTTTTTTAGCTTCCAGATGGAGCAAGAAAAGATGGAAATATTGATTCTGGAGCTAAAAAGATTGGTTTGTTGATGGCATTGCTGAAAGTGGTGAGACGGCAAATTCATCAGTGATCAGCTTTTTTCATTGATTTATGAAGTGACAATACAAAGATGGTTATCCCGTGATGTGCTGCTGCACATTTGTGCTTTTAGATAAACATAACATGCTCTCGTGTTTTTCTGTCATCCCTGTTTCAGAATGTGTTAACTCTTGTGCTATCCTATGACCCCACCCTTACATTGACGTGTTCTCCCTACCATGACAAAGGTGGATAAAGGTGGAGAGGATTTCATGTAATCCATGGAAACCAGTGAAGATCACAAATCACTGAAGAAAAAAGGTTCTGCTCATTGTCTAGTGGGGTCTAGATGACCCAACTCCCATTGTTAAAGTGTCTAGGATAGCACAAGGGTTAGAGTAGAGTTTATATGTCTTGAATGTGTTTGCAGGGATTTGGACACATTGCATTTTGATGTACACATGCCTCTTTTGATCCATCTTTAAAGCATTCCTAGTGATCTTTTAATTATGATTATGCCATTTTTGACCAAAAAAAAAAAACCTGTGTCAGTTTTTAGGACATAGTTTCTGCAGAGCGGCAGTAGTTCATTAAAATTTCACCTCTGAGTTTTAGGCGGGACTGCTGGCGCAGAGCAACCCCACCCCTCTTCCCCTCTCTGTTGCAGAGTGGAATGGGGAGCGGGGAGTTTCCGGTTTGCGTATTTTCTACGTCACAAATGCGATTTTTTTCAAATAGTATTTTTTTTGTCAGCTCCTGATTCACAACAATTTAAAATAAAGAAATACTCAGAAATGCAATTTTAAGCTTAATTTTCTTCATCAGAAAAATTCCACAAGAACATGTTTAGAACACCAGAAACTAAATTTTCATACAGAGAGGGTCTTTAAATTTGGCATACATTCAATTTGAATAGTTCCAGCCTCTTCATAATTTTATTCTCTAAAAGCCTTACCTCAATTTTCATAAAAAATTATTTCCATCTACAGCAAAATGAAATAAGCCTTGTGTTTGCCCATGCGTCACCTCCTTTCCAAGTATCATAAAAGTCAGCCTGATATTTTTGAGTGCACAAAATGAGAAAGTGGAGCCTTGGGAGTCGAGATTCTCTGTAGGGAAGAGTTCCCAATCAGGGACGCCTAATGATTTAAATGAGTCATCAGTTAATTGAAAGTAGGCCCCCGAGACTTGTTGACATTGAGAAATAATGTTAGGATCTCAATCTTTAAATATTTTCTTCAAAGAAAATCATTTGCATAAGAGCGCTCTGTGCTGTTATTTTTCCTAAAGTCATATTTTCAAGCTTCTATGAATCACTTATTTTGGTGTCAAAACAGATCTTTGAACTTCCTGTTTTTTGGTCACACTCCACCACTCCTTTTAAAAATGTTTTAATCATTCTTTCATTTTGATGGGTTGACAAAATAGCTTAATCGTGTTGTTGTTATTCAGATCCCTTCCTTTCTATTAATCCCTCCTAAACAAAATAGGTTTCTTCTCATCTCTTTCCATGTAAATTATGACATATTTATGAAAAATGTAAGATTCAGTGTGAGTTGTTGGTCACTAATAGCAATTTTCATTTATTTATTTGAAATTGAAAGTGCTGATGATGTTACGAAATGCAGGAGAAGCCGGTCATTAGCCTGCTGTTGGGGGAGAAAAGCTGAGTGTCAGGTAACAGACAGAATTCAGATTTTGGGCTGACATGTGCAACTATAGTGAATTTTCATTCATCATCAGTTTTGAAGAGACTATAGTGGAACTAAAAGACCTTTTGGGGTGGGGCTGCTCTGGATGTAAGAACCATTAAGGACTGAGGGGAGTTAAGTGATGCTGCAGCAGCTTGTGCTGGATGGCAGCATAAGGTGTAAACCTGCTGCAGAACCTCAAGAGCAGAACTATAGAAGAGTCAAAAAGCTGACGTTTGGAGCAATCAACTAAACATCTTTGTTTTTTAATCTAATTTCTTAATTCATAGCTTTTTAAAGACAAACTCCAATAATCTTTTGAGCTATTTATTGTATTTTCTACATAACAAATAAGCTCAACTTCAAACTGTATTTTTTTGGCTGCTCTTGATTCACAACAGTTTGAATAAAGAAATGCTCAGAAATCTCATTTTAAACGTAATTTTCTATATGTACAAGAAACAAATACCACAAGAACATGTTAAAAACACCAAAAACACACCTTTCATCTGAAAGTGTCTTTAAATAATTTAGAAAAATCCTTGGCATTTGCAGATTCTCTGAATATTTTAAATCAAAAGTTGTGTGCAAAACGAAGAAAAAAAAAAGGAAATTGATACTGAATTGCACAAACTCTTAAAACAAAGGTGGAAAATGATCACATTTAGTCTAAAAAGGTGCAGGAGCTCCAGCTGATTGCTGACTCCCATGGGGGATTTTGGTGTGCAGCACCGTTGTGTGTTTGTGCATGAGTTTGTTCGCGTGTGCGTCTTCACTGCAGTATTCACAGCAGGAGCCAAGCCTCTTAAAGAGACTACACAACATCAAGGGGGAGTGAGATTTCCTTAGTGTGTGAATCAAAGTTGTGAGTAAATGTGGATGTTCAGCACTGGTGTGTGTGTGTGGTGTAAGAATGGGGTGTATCCATATGCGTCACCGTGCCATCTCCTCTATGTGGGTTGTTGAGCATGGCAGACATGGGAGTGTGAGTCCTTTGATCACGACAGCTGCATGGAGAAACAGATTACCTTTCACTGCTGCGATGACAGAAAGGCACACTCAGGTTGACAAATCTCTGCAGAAAATTTAATATCCTCCTCTTTTCACTGACAAATGCTGGCCTAAAAAGAAGTTCAGTGCAGAGTCAGACTGAATATCACACTTTGTAATGGGAGGACATGTCTTTCTATAGGTGTCGGGGAATGCAGTGCAAAGATCTCATGTTCTGGGGTTAACACAGAAAAGACAAAAAAACCCGCCTCCAACTGCCTTATATAGTGCAAATGCAGAGAACATGTTTTGGCCATGTGACAACATATTAATAACAGTTTGACATCAATTGAAACAACAAGAATATTTGCATAAATTTGATTGGGAGAACCCTTCATTTCAAAATTCAAAATCCTACATTTTCCACTCATAAATAAAAGTCTACACATTCATTTCCAGCCGCTTCCTTACTCAGGCTTGGGTGCAGCCGTCCAAGCAAAGATGCTCTGTTCTCCCTTCTTTGGTCACCAAAGCAAAATTCAGCTCTTTTTGGAATCTTCCAAGATGTTCCCTGGCCAGCAAAACACAATAGTGACAGCTGGTGTTGCATATTTATTTACCAATGTTTGTGCCTCATTGAATCTTGTGGGCGCTTTGCATTCTCTGGGGCTCTGGACAAACAATATTTGATGGGCCCCTTCAGGGAATAGTTAACATTATACTATTAGGGATTTTAAATTTAACAGAAAAGTAGAAAATGTGTACCATATTTAAAAAAAAGAACATTTTTGGGCTGTGTTGATTAGAAATGTGAATGTCTATAACAGGAACAATTTAAAACACATTAAAAATGTAAACTTTGTTAAAATAAGCATTAAATGTAAACAAAAGCCCATAAAAAATACAACATGTTAGGAAAATAAGATATATGTTTAAATAGACATAATAAATATACAAAAAAAGATGTTTACATTTATGATTTATAATTGTATAATTGCTTAGTGTTTCCTCCTTGTCATGCATTTGCCAGCTTAACCTGTTAGGAAGCATCACCTCAGTGCACACGGTGCTGATTTATATTTTCTTTTCTTTTCTTTTTTAGATTATTGTCCAACATTGGAAAAAAGTTGCATTGTGTTGAAACACGATAGGGAAAATATTAGACGTTCAATCTTCAAAAAGCATCAACTATTAGTATCATCATTTAAACCTTAATTTCAAAGTGTTAAATTCAGATAAATTACCATCTCAGGGTTAAAAACATACATCAATTGTGTGTCACCAGTTTTGTTTAGATTGAATATGAATTGTTTGGCACATATGAGGGGTGTAAATATCTTTTTTTCTTGTAGTTTGCTGCAATGAATAATTTCACAAGTGCGAACATGGATAGTATTCAACATAAATGCTGCCAATATAATGTATAAAAAAAGATTCTCTCTTCAGAGTCTAAAAGTGTAAATGCATCTCAGAGTAGACATTACTCATTATGATCAAAATCATTGCCAGAAACAGGAAAATGTAAAATAAATAACTTATAATTTTTACTCTGTTTATACTGCAGTGGTGTTGACACAATAATTCAAATAAATCTCATTGCTTAATGCCTCTGGGTTCTTTGCTGCAAAAGCAGAAAGGTTTTGGTCAGCTGCCAGACTTGCTTGCACCATTCAGCTGCATGTAAACTCTCATTAATATTACTGGCTATTGTACAGCTTTCCTCCAACTGCAACATGACAGCAGACACAGATGGGTCTTGTGTGAGCTGCTTCTGGCACGCACGCTTCACTTCCTGCGCTGGTGACCGTGATGAGGATCAGGTGTGACCCAGAGGCCTGAACATGTGGGCACACGAATGAGCTTAGGCTACAACACTCACTCTGAGTCACCACCATCATTCATGGTCAAATGTGGGCCAAAGGAAGCTGCAGCTGTGAGCTTTGTGCTTTTTGCTGTCTCAGTATAGAACTGCTCTCATGGGTTAAAAATGTATTTTAATATCATCATATATGATTGCAACTGATTTAGAACCAAATACATTTAAATGAAATAAGGAAAACTGCATATAATTCGTCAAAAAGCTAATCTTTTGCTCTTTTAGGATTTTTTTTCCTTTTTTTTGTTAAATCAGTCATCATTAGTTGTATTGAAAGCAAATTTCTTTTTTAAATTATGAGCATGAAAAACAAACAGGCTATGATGCAATGTGAGGTAAGTGTGATCAAAAATTTGTTTTTACTAAATGAAGCTTCTTTTTTTTATGTAAAAGCAACCTGCTACCAAAAAACGTAGGATATAAAAAGCGAACCTGTCTTCAATTGAAGCAAATAACTCTTAAAAAAAAAATCCTAGACAATATAGATAACAGCAAGTTGTGATCTGAATTCTCACATGATTTTCCTTGGTGTCAGGTTTAGAGAATCCCAGGCATTGATCACAGTCAAATGCACATGTATTTTCTCATGCATTACAGCCCAAGTGGTTTTGACAATGGTGCCAGGATTTTACAGCGACTGCCAGACGTAAAACTACCACAGAAAGGCTTAGGCTGGGAAATTCAACAAAATTGTCGCTGTTGCTAAGGTCTGAGTCTGTCACTAGCAGGAGCTTAGAATCAAACAGCAGAGGAGGAAACATAGCTTTCAGCCTCATGCACAATAAACCACTTTCTGTTGATGATGAGGTTTAAGTTGTGTTATCATGGTGGGGATGAAAAACAGCACTAGAGTAGGAATCACACTGAGGAAGGAGTTTGCTGAGAATGTTCTGAAGGTGAAGAAAGTGTCAGAGTGGTGATTGTTGTAGACTTTAACAGACATGTGGGTACGTTTAGTGAGTGTGTGGTGTTCAGGGCAGGAAACCAGAAGCACAGATAGTTGTGGAGTTGGCAAAAAGAATGGAAATGTCAATGGTGAACTCATAGGACCAGAAAAGAGAGCTGCTTAGGGTGACATACTTCCCATAAGTTCACACAGCCCATTTCCAAAGTTTATATAAACATGGGTAAACAGCCGGAGCTCTATATGACACCAAGTCTTTCATACATTGAAATAGAGCTGTGAAACTAAGATTTTACTACATTTTTGCACCAAGCCTCTTCCAACTGCAGGCACATGTGCTAGGATCGATTAGCAACAGTCCAGTGTAAATATCATATGCTAATCATGCATTCAGGAACTCACTAAAAGCACACTCTTGAAGACACGTCACATGCTCGGTGTAAGCGTAGCATCAAAGTGGAGCGAGGAGCTCACAAGTTGATCACATCTTGTGCAGCCAATTCATAGGTGGGGAAAATGTAGACAAACGACAGAGTGGTGGTGTTTTGGATGACTTTGGAGGTGAGGAAGCTGAGCAGGTGAGTTTCTTCCAGATGATCAGGGAGACTGGGAGGTAAGGAACCTGGAGTGACATATGGAATAAAGGAACACAGATAAGGAGACTTGGTGATGGAATGAAGAAGTTCCGCAGTTGGTTAAAAGGAACAGAAAGCTAATAAAAAGTGAGTGGATAGAAGAATGTGAAAGAGTGAATGAATAAGGAAATGTCGGGGAGCACAAAGAAGAAA
This sequence comes from Oryzias curvinotus, assembly GCA_023969325.1. NCBI lineage: Eukaryota > Metazoa > Chordata > Actinopteri > Beloniformes > Adrianichthyidae > Oryzias > Oryzias curvinotus. The sequence continues at coordinate 11,626,490 of CM043729.1, read as the reverse complement.
TTGTGGGTGTTTTGGAGCAGAAGGCAAAGATGAAGCGAGGAAGATGTTGTGTTCAGGAGAAGTGGCGACAAAGTTTCAGACTGGACTGTTGAAGAGGGAGAGGAATAGAGGAATAGAGGAGTATTCTGGTGGCCATTTTTAGATGGAGGCAGAGGATTGGCCATGGCGACCCCAAAAGGGGGGAGCTGAAAGGCAAAGAAGAAGACCAATCCATAGTCTTACATGTTTAAAATGTGCTTTTTATCATGGTAGGTTCACTGTTTGTTGCATTTAACTAAACACTTTCCTTGTATTATTTGTACTCATGAACATCATTGGAAAGAAACGCTTTAAATGGGTCACTGCATCATTTTCACATGACTTTATAGCATTGCACTTGAATAAAAGTGGCACAAGTGTTTTGGGTTTTTTTAAACACGTTTATTACTGTAAAATTTAAACCAGAAACAATTGTTGTGATTTATTGTTTTTTTTATGTTTCTTGGTAGCCTGTGTGTGTTACAAATTCATTGCGTCCTTCTTCTGGTCCAGTCCTGAAACACATCCACCCTCAGGGTTGGTGTAGCCAGGTTGTGTAAATAAATTAAGGCAACAAATTATGTTTAAAAGCTTCTCCCTCAGGCCAAGAAAAAACGGGATCCATTATTCATAGCTTTTACTGCCGGGAATGAGAGAGCAGGTATTTGTGAGTCAGTATTTTTGGTCAATTACTCAAACATTACCCACCTTGCGTTACCCCCGCCCCCCTTACTCCATTAAATTATCTTGCTGATGAAATTGACTACCATTTTTTCTTTGATACCAGCAACAAGACTGCAGTGGTCACTGTTGAACCTGCTCTCCATGCTGAAATAACTGGGGAGACTCCTGCAGGACACCTTCATCACTCACTGTCTGCACTCCAGCCACTGTGTTAGGAACACCTTGCTAGTCCTGGGTTGGACCCCCTTTTGGCATAGATTCAACAAGGTACTGGAAACATTCCTCAGAGAATTTGGTCCATATTGATGTTATAGCAACACACTGTTGCTGCAGATTTGTTGGGTAGGCTGTGGTGTTGGAACCATGCTCAGTTGATACCAAGGCTCAAAGTGCGCCAAGAAAACATCCCCCACATCATTTCAACACCCCCAGCCTGAACCATTGATACAGGGCAGGATGGATCCATGCGTTCATGTTATTGATGCCAAATTGATGCCAGGAGTAACAGAGACTCATTGGACCAGACAACGTTTCTCCGATCTTCCATTGTCCAGTTTTGGTGAGTTTGTGTGAATTGTAGCCTCAGTTTCTTGTTCTTAGCTGACAGGAGTGGCACCCGGTGTGGTCTTCTGCTACTGGAGTCCATCTGCCTCAAGGTTGGACGTTCTGCAGACCTCAGTCGTAACCAGGGGTTATTTGAGTTACTGTTGCCTTTCTATCAGCTGAAACCAGTCTGGTCATTCTTCCTTTCATCTCTGTCAACAATTTCTGTCAACAGAACTGCAGCTCACTGGATATTTTTTCTTTTTTTGAACCATTCTCTGTAAACCCTAGAGATGGTTGAGGGTGAAAATCCCAGTAGATCAGCAGTTTCTGAAATCTTATGCCATTAGCAGGTAGACAAAAAAAAGTCAACGTGGTAAGAAAATAGTCTTACCAAGAATTCTTATGATAGTAAGAAGAAACTCTAGTCACTATGACATATTTTCTTACACTAAGATTATTTTGCTATTGAAAAACTTTCTTAAAAAAAAAATATTTTTCTTGTAAGACAGAAAATAAGACCCATTTTCTTAAAACAAGGGTCTTCTTACTTTTTTAAGATTCAGTTTTTGTGACAGAACTGTCAATAAAAGTCCATAAGATCTAACCACACATGGTCGTCCATAGAAAGTGCCCAATTGTGGTTGTGTTTTCTTATCACCATATGTTACTTATTTTTAATGTTATACATGAATAAGAAAAGAACCTGCATGTATCGAATCTGTTTCTATTAGATGCTGTTTTGGTAGAAATTCTGAACCCCTGATGTCAGAAAATCTTCAGCCATAAAGATCCCATCTGGTGTCTGTTCACTGGATCAGCTGATTCCTTTCAGTTACAGGTTTCCTTTGACGTTTATTGATGCAAATGTGCATCAACCCACTTCAAAATTACCTTAATTTAACATCTCCTTAAACACACAAAAAAAAAGCACTGCTTTTTGGAAGCTTGAAACAAAGTCGGACGTCGAGGGGTTAAATCAACAAATCTTTCTCAAGTTAACTCAACTTTGAGTTATTTATGTTTTGTTATGTTTGAACTCACAAATTCACTTGGTTAAGTCAGCAATTTAGTTACATTTTGTTCACCTGCTCTCATTCTTTACAACTTCAAATACTGAATATGAAATGCATCGATGTGTTGATACTACATTTTCACGATGAAACTAAAAAAAAGGTAAAAACAGACATTTACAGTTCTCATAATAATATATGTGACCAGAATATTCTGGGGTGTTCTTTGCCTTTTTTTTCAAGAAGAAAACATCAATAAAGTTATCAATATGGTAAATTTTATTGGTCAAGTTACAGTTTGAGAGAAAAAAAGAACGTTAGTACATAGTGTGATAATATTAACAATAATAGCTTCCTCTCACTGCCTCTTATCCTTCATTTTTTCAGACGCTCTTTCATCGCAGTCTTTCTTCAGAGCTCCTCTGAGTGCATAGCTGAAAAAAAAATACATAAGGGTTTTAGTCCAATTGCTCCAGAATACAGTACATTTCAGCTGTACAAGACTGACATCTAAATCATTAACGATTGCAGTTTATAACAGAAAATTATTTTTCTACTTCTTCATCTTTCTGCAGTTTATTCCTACCTTCTGCTAATCTAAGGCTCCTTCTTTGGAGGTAAACGCCTTTTTTTTGTCCATTGCCCATCAGAGTGAGTGCAGCTTTTTAATATAGATTCACATAAATGCCATTTTTGACCAAAATCATCCAACATTTTAAGTTGAATGTATTTATTAAAGCTAAAATCCCTTTTAAATACACTTTAATCCTTTATTCAGACAGTGCGGAATTCTTCAACAACCAATAAACATCTAAAAAATGATAACAAAAGCATCCAGTGGGTGAAGCTTTGAGGCTAGTTTAAAAAACAATCATATTTTTATGTAGGACATTTTGATTGGTGTGGGAAACTTTCTTACATGTGAGGGTTTCAGTGAGCTGATGAATACCTTCCTCTTCTTCATCAGGAGCGACCAAACTGATTACAAACGTCCACATCATGTCCAGCCAGTCATTTCCCTCTTGAGCCATAGTGTCACCATGAATTTCAGCCGATCTTGATTTTACAACCCGAGCCCCACCTGAAGAAAAGAGTACAGATGCTGAGGGGCACCACACTTAATCAGCATTTCTGAGAATTTTTTCTGCACTGACACTGTGATTATGTCTTTCAAGTTGATTTATGCAAGAAAAAGCTTCATTAGTTCCAGGTTTGATCTATAAAGGCTGTGTGGTCCACTTGCCTCTAGACCTTAAAGCTTTTCTGGCAATGGCAGAAGGAGGTGGGAGACCTTAACAGGAGAGACAGGTTAACAAAAGAAGCATCACATGAAGCAGATTACAAGAACAAAAGTGGAAAATCAGTGGAACAATGATAAAACATGCATTACAGCTACAACAGCTCAGAGTTCAGAGCTTTGCCTCTATGAAGCCACAGGTATGTTAAAATGAATGCATCAAACTGACTTTTTAAAGACTTTTTTTTATTTTAATTTTTTTTCATCATGGTGCAAACATGCTTGGTAAGAACACAGCAACATAAACCCAGAAGGAAAGTGTCAGGCAGATGTTCGTGCTCTCCATTACCTGCTCTTCCATGTCTGACACTGTCTGTGTAAAAATATGACACTGTCAGTCACTAACTTCTTCCAAATTTATTTGAGATAGTTAACCAATACATGTGCAAAAAAAACAACATGTTAGACATGTTTCTATTAGGACACCCATGAAAAACGCTTAGGCAGAGGTTATTTCAGTCATAAACCAGTAAGTCTAAGGAAAATAGCATTAATAATATGCAAAATTATACTTAACAGAGTACAAAAATAAGGGTTTAGACAGGGATTTCCAGCCTTTGACACTTTGCCATTTGGGTTAATTTCTCACTGACCACAACCCAATAGGAGCCACAAAGTCTCACTTCACCCTTTAGAAAAACGAAACACTGCTGTGCATATTTGTCATTGTTACTATTATAATCAATATAAATTGATATTTTTGGCCAACATAGACAATAAATAGAAAATAGCCTTTTTTTTAATTTAAATACAACTTTTTAGAGAGGTTTACATGACTTCCTTTCAAAATAAAAGCCAATCTGTACCACGTGCAGCAAATGTGGTAGTAGAGAGTGTAATGTCTGCAACTGTAAAAAAAAAAAAAAAAGGATTAAATGTTTTTATTTAATTTTACCATTGTTGGTGTATCCAAGCCATACATTCATAAATTTAACCAACTAAAATTAAATCAGAGCTAATTAAGTAACCCTTTCCGTATTTTTTGGAGCATACAGAGCATTTGAAATCCTTGAATTTGTTCAAAAATAGTAAAATCTGCTTTATCATCCAGTGAGCTTTCCTGTATGTGTGAGTTCTGGTTGTGCTTACTGACCTCAAATGGATTTCTGTGGTACACTGTGCTCAAATATCTGTCAAAGTGTTTTATTGTGACTTCAGTAAATTACAAAGCTGCACCGCTGGATGGATTGTTGAAGCATCATGGCTACAGTAGTCAAGAGCCTATTGGAGTAATATGTACTGTTTGTGAATAAAGTTTAACTGATCAAACTTTTATGTTTCACTTGATTTGTCCAAAAATATGCTACTTTTAAAATTTATAAGCATTACAATTTTTAATTCAACTAGAGAGCCTTGATGGAGGAGAAGAGCCTCACGTGGCTCTGGATCCTCAGGTTACAGACCCCTGGGTTAGGACAAAGGTTCGTTTGTCGCAAATAAAAAAGGTGAATTGAGTATTAGTTAGTCCTATGATAGAATAGATTTCCCACTAGTTTGCTTTGACACATTATCTACCTTCTGAAATGTGAGAAAACTGTTTAGGCGTCTCATTAAAAGTTAATCATTTCTGACACTCTGCCTCTACAGATTGTTTTTTTTTTTTTCAATTTAATTTGATCAAATTCAATTTGATCATATATTTCACATGTTAAACTTGTCAGCTTTGTAAAAAAAAATACATGTATTTACAGAACATTTAAAATGTGTTTTTAGTGAGTAAGGCAGCACGAGCACATGTATTTCATCAACAGACACTCACAGTTCCTTTTAAATATAGTTTTTTTTATTTATTTTGAATTGCTGTTTTTTTTTTTTTCAATAGCCTAACATCAAACTCATACACACATTTGTATGCAACAGTGGGAAGGAAACCGAACAATGGCATCTTTCTGCTGTTGGAACGCACAAAGCTAGGCTTCGTTTCGCATGTGGTGTGAAAAGAAATCAGCCTAACCTGCTAACAGTGTTAAATCCGACTGATCACGCTCTGCTCCTGCAGCAAAGTGTTTTGCATTTGTTTCTCCAAGGAACGAGTAAAATGGCATATTCATCACAGCTCTGCGAGTGTTATGAGAACCATCTCCTCTAAAGTGCTAAATGCATTGTTTGGATTTTCTCTGTGGATGTCTTTAATTTTCCTGTTGCCAGATGGAAGGTCCTTTTTGCCCGTTTCTCTCCCCGTGCGGAGGAGTTGCATAGGCTAATGGAGCCTCATAAACATCTGATTAATGCAATGACATTTCTTTGATTGGCACTCCACACACACTGCCAGAGAAACCAGGAATAAAAGACCAGCATTTCACTTGGTAATTGTCTGTCTTCCGTTATTTCTTGTTGCCATGTCATTCACTGCTCTGCTCCTGCTTTTTTTTTTTTTGACACCAAATCAGTTTTCTAGAAACTGTTGTGTTCAACTCTCTTTAAGTGTCAGAAATCTTTTAAGCCTGATTTATTTTTGTCTTCAGGGTTTTTATGTCAGCTTTACTTTCTTTTCAGATCAATAGGTTACCTTAAAGGCTAGAGAAGCAAAAAATAACAACACAAATTGTGCCACAGCTGTAAAAATACAAAGTTTTTAGACTCCAAAATAACAGCGATACATCGGAAATGGATGAGAAAGGATATATACCTCACCTGCCTGTCTGTCTGGAAATGTGAGCACCTTTTAAAATTCAAAAATGGATGTGTGATATAGAAAATAAAACACTGGATTACTAGTATTTTTAATTTAATTTTGAAGGAAGCCATTTGTAAAGAAAAAACTGTTTTACAATGGAAGAAATCAACATTTTGGCAGCTTCTTTGTTGCTGATTTTTGCAGATATCCCACTATTTGTTTCAGCTCTGCTGCTTGAATCTCAGAAACACTGTATTTTTCTATGCAGTGTGTCTGTCCATGAATATTTATGTATTTATTCTCCTCCTGTTTCCACTTGGGTTTTTTAGTGAGAACCTGCTGTTGGCTCAAATGCAATAGATTTGTGTCTTCCTAACACGTTTTATTCAGTCTCTTTAGCAAAAAAGGGATTTTAAAGAACAAATGTGACCCCTTTTGCCACTTCACAGACACCCACGCCTCTTCATTCAAAAGCAAAGGGATTAAAGATTCAGCGTCACATTTAGCCACAGTCACCTTGCAAATGTTTGCACTGGAGATGGCTGAAACATGAAGGGAAACGTTTGCCTTTTTTTTTTTTTTTTTTAATGATTTAACCCAGGAGAAAAGTTTCACATGTGACACATGAGTGATAGATGACTGAAGTTTCACTTTGTTTTAGGCAAATTAGATAACTACAAAAAAAAAGAAAAAAATTCAAAAGCGGATGGAGTGACGCCGCGATCCGAAGCTGCTGTTTGTCTGGGAGGAACAGCAAACCCAACAAAAGCACACATGCTGTTCCACACTTATTACAAACACACACAATGCTTTGGTAAAGAAACACAACCACAAGAATGGATGACAAATCTTTTTTTGGAAGCATTTTAACGATCAGCACGTCAATCAATAGCACCAAATACTCTTGCCAAATTATCTTGAATCTCCCCTTCTCTTGCCCCTTCATGTTGTCATCCAGCTCAGGTGGAGCAGGTTGACAAACACAGGGTTTGCACACTTGACATCACACCAGTACAGACAAGGTTGACATGGGGTGTTAAATGGCTGAAGGGCAAATCAACAATGTGTTGTGTTGGCTTGTGGAGCCTGGTAATCATGCACATTACAGTCTTCTTAAGCTCTTGAAGCATTAGGTACCTATTTTTTCTTCTCGAGGCTGTGGGTGGGTAAAGTGGAGGAGATTCAACTCAAATAAATAGCTGGAATGAAAGTCAGCTCAATAAATACTTAAAATTGACATTTTTGTCAATATGGTGAAAGCAAAGCACTTGAATTTTTCATTGCAAGGAAACAGATTTGCTCAAACTGCCATGAGAGTTTGCATAGGGAGAAAAATGTAGTGAAAGAAAAAATTGGAGAACATTTTGTTCTAAGCTATTTTTTCACTGCAGTGATACGTCGATGTAAACGAGCGGAAATGCACATTGTTGGCTTTGCCGCTTTAAACTCACATGTTCACGCACATTGCACACGCAATGCACATTTCTATGACCGTTTTTTGGCTTTGGGTTTAGCAAAACAATTGTTGCAAAACTCTTTTTGGTCTTATTTAGGCTCCAAGACATTTGCATAATACACAATAAGTTATGCTTCAAACGTTGCAAATGTAATAATGACTATTTTTTTTGGTTTTGTTTGTACAAGAAGTTCCAAATGAATAAATACATTTCTTGAAAGCAGACATTAAGAGTTTTGTTGAAAGTGGAAAATTAAAAAAAATCTAGCCATGTGAATGGCAGTTTTTGCATTGATTTGATGTTGATTTACCCTTTAAAAAGGCCAAATTCAAAGTGGAATATTGACCACTGTTTGCACGGAGATCTATAAAGTGGTTCACGACATGCAGCAGTCTAGAAGCAAGCAGTGCAGTCAAGCTAAGGTTGAATCATTTTTTTGCCATTTTTTTACCAGGTGATAAACACACGGGGTCGTCACAGTATGATGTGTAGTCTTTGTGTGGGATGACAGATGATTGACAGCATGAGGATGATGAAGATTTGGAGGGGTGGAAGTTGGAAAGGGTTGAAGATAGGAGGAGATTGAGGAAAGGAGTTAAAGATGGCAGTTTATTTTACACACGTGCCCACAGGACTGTCCTCACACTGGGGGGGGGGGGGGGGGTAACCCCAATGCACGGAGATGTGACTCAGGTGTCAGTCAAATTGATGAAAAGAAAGTTTTTATTAAACTATAAAGAGATAAGAGGATTTACAGTTAGAAGACTTAAAAGTAACTTCCACAATCAGGCCAGGACTCTGAGTTTTAAACAGGAGTCCATTGGATGTGCTTCAAAACAGCTGCTGCAGCTTTTCTATGAGCTTTGAACACACCCAAAAAGACATCTACATTTGTGTTGACTCTTCACCAATTAACTGGTAGAACCCACTGTTTATGTAGCCATCTGCTCATGAACTACAACAATGAAAAAACAGATTTCTTTCCCAATAAATCATCTGTCACACCTTGCATATACATGGCAAGGCATGATGAAAGTCTCCATCCAAACATTTTCTTTTTATCTTTTTATGCAGTTAGCAGAAGATCAGAACCCACAAAAGTTCTTTTGGTTTTAAAACCCACTTAAACAGATGGGACCCTATCTCAGAACCTCTGAAGGGTCCAAAACCTGCACCAACATGTGAACCAAAGTGAAAAGTGTTAGCCAGGAGCACATAAACAACCAGTTTACACAATCAAAATCTATATCATTCATGTTTTCACGACCAGAATGCCACTTTGGAACAAATAGCTACCAGCAGAAATAATCTTGTAATGTTTGGAGATTAGCAAATTAAAAGTTGACATTCAACCATCTCTCCCTTCTGTGACGCTGACAGGGAATGTTTGGTTGTCACTGTTTGGGCGCAACCTGAGTGTCCAAAACAATTATGCTTTCAGGCATATTGACAACGATTTGCAAGTTAAGGTAACGTTTGCATTTTGTTTTGTTTGTAGGCAGGTTTGACATAAAAGCCTGAAACCTTTTTTTGGTTCTGTTATATCTATAGCAGGGGGGGATTTCATAAGCATTATGGGTGTGTTCATTTGAAGGACAGGTGAAATTTTCAAGCACAGCTCTGCACCAATCGTAATTTTTTGGCGAAGTCAAATTTGGTCCAAATGGCAACACCCGCAGAGCTGAATAAACTGGTTTCAAACCAGTGACTCACCTTATATATCCACTATCCATCTACATTTACAGATATCTAATGGAGTCACAACACGTTTTTATAACTCAGCTTAATCTTGTAAAGATCTATTCCCTCCGATGGCTGACTATATTTGCTTCCTTTTACCACTGACCACTGACATAAGAAAATCAATCTGATTGATTTCAGAGACGTTTTTTTTATTGTTGCGGCCGATATGTGTGGTTAGTTTGATCACAGAGCCAAGCATCTCCTAAAGTGTTTGAAAAGGGGACGTCCTAATCTACCTCGATCACTCAGGCACAGCTTCAAGCTCAAAGGAGTGCATTTTCGTTTATCTCACAGCACTGAGGCCGTTTAAGTATGATCACAGCAAAAACAAATGGGATCGCTTTAGACAATTAAGCTGTGAAACAGAGATAACAAAAAATGTGCAGAAAGTATAAAACCATGTAAACCAGGTTATTACATCATATTACTTTCAGCTCTTTGATTCAATCAAACGGGTTTGACTCCATTAGACGTGTGCACCCTAACAAAATGAGACTCCTTTCAATCTGTTCTGCCAGGGTGAGCCAAACCATTGGGACAAAAAGGAGGGGGTACACAGCTTCTGAAGATGAAGTTTTAAATGGTTAAAAAAGAGGATTTTCAAAGCATCTGCTGAGAGGGAAACACACTTTGTGTCACTTTAGATGGACTAAAGCGCCACAAATATTAGGTGTTTGTTTTTGTGGTTGACAAAAAAAAAAAAGTATGTGTTTCCGTGTCTTGATGCATGGATGCTGTTGAAAAGGATGATAATTGTGATGCCCACTTTTGAAGTCTGCTTCAAAAATGTCCCTGGTTTGGATGAAACATGGAGTCGAAAGTGAAAGATGGGTGATGCACAGTGAGATGGGACGTCTCAAGAAAAATATATCAAATTTTTATGGAACAGGATTATTTATAGGGGAAATTACATGCGAGAAAAATCCAAATTAAAAGGAAATAATATACTTTTAGGAGTTATTTGCAAACACTTACCGGTAAGAGTCTTGTAATCAAGCAGATCGAACAAAACAACGGCCACTGCGGACCATGTGATGATCAGGGCCACAATCAGCAGCCAGGCCATGGGGTTGGTGAAGGTTAACATGATGTCATCCAAAAACGTCCTCTGACTTGACTTTGATGGGGAGGCTGCCTCCCCGCTGCTGCTCTGATGGCTCATGGAAGGACGGAGCTTGAAGACGAGTAGAAAAAGAAGAGATTTGAATTAATTCTCTGCAGTTCCTAAGATGCTGGGTGGCTACACCCACACAGAAGTTCAAGTTATGAACATCATTTGGAGGAATTACTGTTTCCCACACACTCTGTGATCTTCAGAAAGGAGTTACATTGTGTTTTTTTTACTCTGAATTTGCTTGCAACACAAACTCGTGAAAACCTTGCACAATAGAACTGCCCCAACTGCGTTTTAGATGTATCATATAACAAAAGAAATAGTAAAATGTGTTACGTTCTTGTGAGTTTTTACTCCAGTTTGAGCTTCTTGCAAATCCCACTCCTTAGGGTTTGAGTTTTTCTGGATAGTTTTGAAGAACTGAAGCAGAGAAGAGCCTCAAAGGGAAAAGACGAATGCTTTTGACAGATCTTAGTTCATTTAGGAGGCTACCATAAACAGAAGATATTTCTAGAAATCAAACAAACTCCAGACTCCAGAGTGTCGCCTCTATGTTTTCATTCAAAGAGCTAGTTGAAAGTAAATGTCAAAACATTTGTATCTTGACAAGATGAATTCAAAACGGAGCCAAATTCGTCCAATTCTGTCTCTATCAACATAAATACAAGCAATGTGATTAATGCCCAAAACAAGCTGTTTATTTACGCAGATACTGGTGACTCATAAGCACGCTCTCTGTTTATCTATGCCGGAGTGAGGAGGAGAGATGTGAGCAAGTGAGAGGGTTGGAGGGAATTGTGGGAGGAAAAAAAAGGAGCCAAGAGATGAGAAGATTGCATTTGAGTTATGAGGCAAATTACTTCTTCCAAAGAAAGTTTTCATCATGTATGGCAGAGCGGCCCGTGCTAAAATAACGTGATTATGCGTGTGCAATAGCTTGTTTGTGCTCATTATGTGACTCTTGATTGGATTTATTTCTGTCTCTGTTTCTCTGCCTGACTGTCACATTGCGTTTCCAACGATATGAAGTGATACTTGCTCTGACAGATCAGTGTAAGGACCATGCTGTAAAGGTTTAATTGGAGTATCCATTGTGGCGGCTTCACGTTTATCTTCTCTGCTGCTAAACAAGCAAAAATGTAAGCAGCAGCAGGCAGCAGCACAGAACCACACACACCAACCAGCATTTCCTCCAACATGAGAAATTGATGTGTTTTGATTCCCTCGTTTATCTCAGACTGACCTTTCTGTGGCAGCTTTCGGTTAACAAACTGCAAAATCAATTTAACATAATTCCACCCTTCACTTACTCTAATGTGTATTTGTGTGTGGGTCCAGTTCGAAAAGGGTAAGCATTGATCTGCTAAACAATAGCCGGCATGTGGGGGGGTGCATGCATCCATGTGTGTCCAGTTTTTACATCCATGTGATGTAAAAACTGTCCATTGACCAAGCAGCGCCTCAGCATCAGCTTCTCAGACCAACTTATTGACCAGCAGTAGCAAAAAAATCGACAATATTATGAGGATATTAGACTATAGGTCAAACAGGCCTGCAGAAATAAACAGCACACACACACGTATGTATATATATATATATATATATATTTTTTTTTTTTTTTCCTTCATGTACATCTTTGTTCTGTTCAAGTTGAAATGACCCAGCCCACCTGTTGTTAATGTTAAGAGCTGAGCCGATCTTCACAAACACTCATGGACACCAACTGTTGCTGCCTCCACACCAGAGGACAGAACAGAATTAGAACATTGTGGGAGCTGGTTACTAACTGGTATCTGAGGGCAAATGAAAGGCGACAGCAGCCTGCTTGTAAATGAGAGGCGAAGGATGCTGTGAGGACCCCCCACCTTTCTGACAAATGGTCATCCTATGACGCACTGATTAAACGTAGCGGGCATGAAAATAAGGATTTATTTTTGTAGACATCTAAGAGAGAGACACAAAGTTATTCAAATTTGACAATCCTTGAGTAAAAATGTAGTCCCACTCCAATCATCTTTTGATCTATTTAAAAGCATTCCCAGTGGTCTTTAAAATATGATTACATCGTTTCTAGTCAAAAACGGAATAATTTTAGGAAATGGCTATGTCCGAATTCCCACCCTAATTCCTAACTGCAAAAAACTATGTAGTGCAGGACTACCTAGTGGCCTGGGGCCTCATTTATAAACGTTGCGTACGCACAAAAGAAGGCGTACGCCACTCTCTACGCAATAGTTGAGATTTATAAAAAGCAAACTTGACGGGAAAATGTGCGGTCCTTCACGCAAGCTCTGACCCAGGCGTACGCACAAAAACGGGTGAAATGAGAAACGGCGACACCGTCGGCAGATGGAAGAAACACGTGAAAGTGAAAATGACAATACTGCCTCTCATAAATAACATGAAGACTTCACAAAGCAAGTCTTACAATTTTTTTTTCTTTTTTTTTTTAATATATTATAGCAAGTCTTACAATTAACAGCCTACACGAACAGCCGTTTGATCGATCAGCAGTGAAACAAAAGAAAAAATCAAACAAAAATTATAACAGAAATTCAAATGAACACATATTTGCAAAAAGAAAAGTGAAATATGTTCTGCAATATTGGCATGTTGTGCAATTCATCCTCATAAATAATATAGTTAACAGAACGAAATAATGTACAAAACTGATATTCTTGTCAATGTGTCCATCTGGCGGAGCAGATATAGTCAAAGTCCTGTCCCCCACCCGTGGCAGACACACCCTGGCGATGCAGTGCTAGACGTTTTTTTGCCTCGACTTTGATGTCCGACCATTTCTTTTTTATTTCGGCCACGGTCCGAGGTCGTGGGGCTACAGCATTTACAGCGTCTGCCACCGTCTGCCACTCAAGTGCCTTTTTGGCATTAGTAATGCCCACACTGTGCCCTCCACACAAAATTTTTCTCCTCTTTTCCACCTCGCCAACGATAACTTCTACTTCACATTGAGTGAAGTTACGTTTTTTTTTTTATTTTCTCTGTGTTTGCCATGATTTCGCAATCAATGAATATTCATTTGTGGGCGTTTCACGGACTATTTATGGGCAACTATGGGCGTGTCATGAAGCCGCAAAAGCTGCGGTACATTTAGGATTGATTGTGATTTATTAAGGGAAGGATGCGTAGGATGTGCATGCGCACGGTTTTATAAATCTGAATATTTCTGTGCGTACGCACGTCCTATGTTTCATCCGTACGCCACTTCTGACGCAAATCCTACGCAACGTTTTATAAATGAGGCCCCTGGACCGTAAAAGCAATTCAGACACCATGCTCACTACTTTTTATTACATCACTGATTTCACAAAGTGAAAATAAAATCAATATTAACGTGTTCTGATGATGAAAACTTTGATTATTAAAAGGAATACATTGAAATACTTTTTTTCTGCAAAAATTCGATGCACACTGGTATTTTGCCAAGACCTCTGGGAAATTTCTAGGGCACTCCATTTTAGAATTGTAGATTTGGACAGCACTGTAAAATGGCAATCACACTATTTAGTGCACTATGTAGTGAGTAGTGAAGGATTTCAGACATAGCCGTGGTTTCCGCAAAGTGGCAGTTGTTCATCAAAAATTTTCCCTTGATTTGTGGGAGGGGCTATTGCTGCAGAGTGAGCCTGCCCCCACTTCCATCATCCAGAGTGGTGACACTCACCTTCTGGCTTACAGTCCTTCCCACTCCCAACCTTACATTACCGGCACAACAAAAATGGCGAGCAACATTGGAGCTATCCAGCCGTACAGTTCTGATCCAGATTCCAGCTCAGACCAGGAAAACAAAGACGCACATGGATCTATTTGTCTGTTATTGGATGCATCAGAATGGAGTGGAGCAGGAAGCTTGTGGCCCGCCCAGTAAATTTCTATTCCAAATGTGATCTTTTTCAAGCGGCATTTTTTTACCTACTCCCTATTCAGTACGATTTAAACAAAAACAAAAATACTAAGAAATGCTATTTGTTTTAGCTTAAATTGTATATATAATCACATGGTAAGAAAAAACCAACAACCAGGATTTTGCTGACACTACTCTTAGGTACAGGACCAGTCAATGAACCGCCCCCCACATCACAGATCAGTGCTTTTTATTAACAACCACCCTGCATGGAAACATGACCCAACATCCTGCTGCCTTGCATGTTCTCCCACATTCAACTTGTGCAAATAGAAAACTGTCATTTGGTTATGAATAGTCCTCTTTTATGCCATGCTGGGAATGAAAAGAAAAAAGTTGAATAAAGTTAGAAAAAAGTTAGAAAAATTAGAGTATAAATTTTAAGGTGGGAAATTACAGTCAAAATCAGTTTTTAAAGTTGGTGCCTGCTTTTTATTGTCAACCGATTTAATCATTTAAAATAAGTAGGATGAACAGGGTTTTACTGTAAATGTAATTCAGGCTTAGGGACGAAGTTCAGCATAAAAAATATTCCCTGTTTTTATTTCCAAGAACTGGTGGGTGAAGGTGATGCTGAATAGCGGAAAGCAAATGCAAATGTGACATTAATAAATGCAGCTGGATGAGAAGGTGCACTTCAAAACCTCCAATCGAAGGAACAATGATACTGAGAAGCTCCACGTGAACTTTGGGGAGAAACAGTCCCTCAGCTTATGAGATAAGCAGTATATCATCAATAGCAGCTGGCCTTCTGAAAGTATTTGAAATTAATACGATAAAAGATAACAGCACAGATTGTGAAAAAGCCCTCAGGTTTGAAATAGATCTGTATCAGCTCATAAAGTTCAGCCAAGGTTTAATAGATTTTTTTTAAATGTACCTTAATCTTTGCGTTTGCTGGACGTTAATAGATAACCCCTTGGTCCTCAGAGATTCTGGAAATGCAGAGTTTCCATAGAAACAAATAAGAAACTCCTTTGTTAAATCCTTTTTGGGTTCCGCTTGATTGAGAAAAGGCAAAAAGGTAATCCAGATGGATCACACAAGGTCTGGAAATACAGGAGAAAATATCCACACAAAGAGGAAAAAACTGCTTTTTAGGTTTCTTTTGGAGCGGTAATTTCAGGAACAAGAAATACCCAAAAGTTTTCAATGTTTTATCTTGAAATATCGACAAACGAGGGAGAAGACAGCAGGGCCGGCAGAAGGGGGTCAACTCTTTGAGTCACCCTGCCCCCTCTGACAGTCCAAAATAGAGAGGGATGAGGAGGAACGAGAGTTTGGAATGAGGGCAGCTGAGAGCGAAGGAGAAGAAAACCTCATCTATAAACAACCACATATCAAAAAAAGATGGAAGGAAAATTATCTAAAGTTGTTATACATTAATGTTGCAATGCTGAGAAATAACAGTTGATTTTTAAATTGTGCTACCTAAAGAACCATTTCAACTTATTTATCTAAGTAAAATTAATACAGAAATGAAAATGATTAAGGATCTAATGGAAATTAGAAAGTGTTATGTAAAAAACAATACAATGTTGCATCTTACTGTATTCCAAAACCTTTTGTATAACATCACACAGACCTTTTATCATCAAATTTGAGATTAAAGTAAATTCATTCTTTTCATATTTTCATCTAATAAATAAAAATTACCAAGAAGGACTAAAATATTACATTAATGAACATATTTGTGTGTCTGTGCCTGAGTATGGTGTGGATCTGTGTGTGAGAGCATTGAGTAGGTGTAACCTGACCTCCAGTCTTTCCCTGGGAGCCTGCGCAAAGGCTATAATTAGAGGTACTGACAACAGCTGCTGGTCACATTGGACTGGACAGTTTGAAATGAAGGGTGGGCAAAGGGGGCTCAGGGATGTGAACTAAATCACACCCGAATATTTGCTCAAAATTAGTCTTTTGGATTCATGAAAGCGGATCCAACTGTTTGACACACATTTGACTGAAAACCAACCGAACCGATTTTTAAATAAACAAATAAATGCATCACATCACAGACATGATTTCTGTTTTCTTGAGCTGCTGTAGAAGTATGTCGCTTAGAAGGCTGGTTCCATAAGCTGCACACGTGTGGCGACTCGCGTTTACGCGGCCACTTTCAATAAAAATGTTTTCGGGCTTCTGCGTTCAGAACTCTCGCGTTCACGCATCGCTATGCAGCTTTTTGTATGTCTGCTTACGTACAAACCAGGTGTTTATTGATCACGCGCTGCGAATTCAACCAGTTAAACGTCTTAACTTAATTCTGAAAACTGTGAACTATCACAGACTTGGATTTGGTGGTGACGTGGAGGTCGCGTCTTTTTCATAACACGGAAGTAACAACTGTTGTAAACATGAAGCCCGAAATGCGCATATACGCTCGTAACAGGACAGGTATTTATGAGTTTGCAAAGTATGAAAATAAATCTTTGTTAAATTGAATTATTGGATTTATCCACCCCAAAGAAACAAAGGATGAAAACAATAAGATGCAGTCTTTTTCGAGATAAAATTACTTTCAGTCACATGAAATGTGAACCTTAAGCTACATGGTTAGTCATTCCAAGACATCACTGCTGACTATAATATCCCGGTAATCACAGCAGACATCTTTCCTGTTGAGCTGACTGCATGCACAAGGAGAATTAGATCTGAGCAAAGGCAGTGAAAAGTCAAACGATGACAGTAGAAGCTCAACGATTTTCATTAAAAGCTAAATTGTACTTTTCTGCCGAAAGACAGTGCAGCATAAATGGAGTCTGACAATGGAAACCGGTCATTCACAGATTAGCTGAAACCTTGACTGAGTATGTCTAAAACTGCCGGGTGGGTATAAACAAATCTCTGATGAGCAGCTAAGACATTAAAGACATGTTTTTTTTTCTTTTCATTCAATAAATTGACTAAATTTATGTTTAGAGTGCACACAAGTCAGTGGCATTTAAATTTACACAAAAATTCTTAAACTTTAATTGAAATACCAAAGATAAATTTAATTGCAAGAGTTTTTAGGCAAGAAAATTATCCTTGGCATTCATTTGTAACACTTGAGGGGTTTGTTTTCACCAAAGTATTTCTGAAAAAGGATCGTATAACATTGCCTTTCCAGTTTTGGTGATGCTTTGACACTCTCACACTCCTACCAGCCGCTAAACAAAAAGCATTTCACACCAGAGGCTTCTTCTATACACAGCTGGACGTCATATGATCAAGAAAAAACCCTCAAGGTAAACTAAGGTCTGTAAGTTTACACCTCTAAGCTTTTAAAGCTTTCTCAGGTCTGTATGTGGGGAACAGAATCAGGTTTCTTTTTGCTGCCAGTGTTTCTATGAAACCTTTACAGCGTTTCTCCACTTTTTAGAGGATTTTAGACCATAGGCTGCATATTTGCACTGAAGGATCCTTTAAATTTTAGAAAAAAATGTAAACTATAAATGTATGTTTGGTAAAATAAACTATTTACTGGTGCTCTGATTTCTTCAATCATCATTAAATTTTGATGTTTTTAATAAACAATTTGGAGTGCAAATTAGACAGCTTCCACCTCCTTTTAACACTGTAGTGACACCATCAATTTTTCCAATGAATATTTTGATTTTATCGCAAAAACACAACGACAAAATGCCTAATGACGTCCAACCACCGATTTGTCTTGTTTAGTGCTAATTACAGCTTGCAGCTGACATTAAGATGGCATGGAGGGGGGGGGGGGGGGGGGACATGAAAGAACGGGAAAGAATTAGCATTTCACAGTTCAAAACACACATTCACTGAGGGGAAAAAAAATGGACAAATCAAGCTTTGAAATGATGAAAATCAACCAACAATTAACTGGGACGGCAGAAAGTGTTATAAATCTTATGAAATGCAAACGAGTTGCTAATTTGGGAGAAATAATTGTTGGAGATTTTTACAGACAGATTGGAGGCTTGATCATACGACTCCACACGCTATTTTCCTATTTGTTTATTTATTTCTGATTTTTTAGAAAAGTACAGATATAAAAAACAAAAACTAGTTTTTTAACTGCCTGCAGTGGCAGCTCTTCGGGCAATTTTCTTTTTTTATCACTTTACTTTAATTCATTTAGGCTGCTGATCTTCAGTGGGGCAAATCCTAGACTTTTTTATGATGCGTAATTACAGAGACATGCAAATTAAAACAGCCCTTTATTAGAATACAGTCCAAACAGTGGAATGATGAGCTCAACCGTGAGATTGTTAACCAGTATGTGGTACCCTACAGGTACATGTTCAGGAGATGCAGTAATGAAAGATGCGTTTGAATCATCGCATGAAAATGTATTCTTGCAAGATGAGGATAATTGTGCTGGAGGCCCTGATGTGAGCATGCAAGCGGCTGCAGACTTTTAAACATCAAGGACAGTCAGGACGCTGAGTTTAAACAAATGTGAAGAACACAGCTATCAAACATCAACCATCCGCTTCCCTGCAATGCTCTCCACTCCTTCATTACTGTCTGACCCTCTAACCTTCCCCATACCTTTCCTCATCTTCCTCTTCTTTCTACTTTTGTGCTTTCTCATCATCCTTACCTCTTAGTTGCCTTTTCTCTTCAAATATATTCATTTTCTCTACACTTATTTCTTTCTTCATCTTTTCACATTTCTGTCTTGGCCTTTGCATCCCTGTTCCTCTCTTGGCCCAAACATATATACAAACACAAATGAGCATCCCCTCTTAATAAATTAGTAATAATGTCACTATGCCTCCTCCCAGGAGGCAGTGTTATTGACTTCATTATGCAAATATAAACCAGCCCAAAGCTATACTGTTGATGTACCAGACAGGCGCGCTAACATGAGTTTGTTGTGCTGGCGAATGTGAAAAAGAAAAAAAAGGTCTTGCTGTTTGGGGTAATTATATCAATCAGTGGCTTTGATGTGTGCATTAAGAGGAAGTCTGATGAATATAAAAGGCTAATGGCTTGTCGTGTGATTGACAGAAAATATATTTGCACAGGATTAAATAATATTTGCCACTTTATCGTTGTTTTAGATATATTGGTTCCCTCCTTTTTCAACCTTTCACGCCTTATTTTAGTCATTATTTAGCACTTTAAATCTGAGTTTGCATCTTCTCTTACATCATACTGTTTCCAGCTTTTTTTTTGTTTTTTGCAGGGAGGGTGTTAGGTTTTTAGGGTTTGTATTTTCTTGTAGTTTTTTTGAGTCTAACATGTTTTTTTCCACCCTGCTTTTGTTTTTTTCACTCATCTACGATAATCAAAGAAAAGCATCCTTGATCCCAAAATTAGATCATTTCAGCACAAACCATTTTTCTAATTTTGCAAAAAAAAAAAAAAAAACTTTCATTCTTTCATTCAGAAATAAAGATTTTGTTTTTTATTATTAAATAAAAAGAGTTCACATTTTTAATATAAGGTTTTTTTTTAATGTTAGTGTCCTTTCTTTGTTTTGCAGGTTGCAGAGTAATAACATCCAGGAAGAAACGTGTGACGAATCCCCCTCTCTCCTCCTGCTGTGTGTCATGGTGTCCTCTGGCAAAACACTGAATGCCACATTCATGGTGGTGTGCTCACTGGTGTGACCGTGGAGACAAAGGGCTGTGTGCATAGAGAACTAAAAACAAGGGAATTTAAAAAACCACTTTAGGTTTGTTCAAAGTCCTAATTTACTTTAAATATGATCACAATTAATTATTGGCACTGTGTATGTGAGCATATGAAATGCTATTTTATTTGTGGAAATAATAATTTCAGATGAAAGGAGAACAGAGGACAGGATACGATTTGTATGAACAGTATGGTGTAAAAAAAGATTTTTTTGTATTTTTATTAAACTGAATCACTGTATAATACACAAATTCTATGTATATCATGATAGAACAGCAGATAGATAGATAGATAGACAGGCAGGCAGACAGACAGACAGGCAGGCAGGCAGGCAGACAGACAGACAGACAGACAACAAAACACAGAACAAAACAGAACAAAAAACTCTGATTTGTCTCAAATTTAAACTTGCAAAGAATTTGTGGATTACGTGAAACCAGTTAATGTCATTAAAAGATAAGGCAAATGCAGAAAAGAAAGCTCCGCATGCAGCAAACAAGGCCGTCAGCGACTGTATAAAGCCTTAAGGCGTTCGAATGGCTCAACAGAACTTGAAGCCTAAGCACCAGGTGGCTGAAATGAAGTAGCTTTGGACTATTTTCAAACTAGGTGGTATAAAATGTAAATTTGATTGCACATCTGATAACTTGAATAAACAATTTACTCATTTTATGGTTCTCTTTCAAGCTGCCTTTCAGGACTAAAGGCTTTTTATAGCATAAATAATGCAAGAGGAGCTATCAAACAGAGCAATATGTTCTGGTGAGGGACAGTCCAGTCAGAAAGTATTACAAATAAGCTGTATATCAGATATTGTGGATTTTTAACCAATCATATTCTTTGTTTACATAATTGTCTTCTTCCATCCTATTATTTTATTCTACTTTGGGCTTTGGTTCATTACTCTTTGACCTTTTATTGCATCATTACACTGGTTCCCCATGAGCAGGTGACACCAAATGGGCTTTTTGAAATGGCTAAACTTCTACAGCCCCATCCACACATCCACACACTCTTAAAAAATAAACCTTTAAACGCTTTTGGTTGAATTGTGAAAGGATATATTTGTAATTGTGTTGTAATGCAAAAGCAGTTATAGGCTATCAGGTTTTCAATGATGGCTTAAAACAAAAAATGAATGTTAAGACATGCCATTTTTTTCATAAATATGTCATTAAGGTTACTTTATATTAAAAATAAATTATAGTATCTTATTCTTATGTCTTTTTACCAACCTTTTTCAGAATAAAAGCATGACATAATGCTTTTGTGCTTCCTGTGCTTTTGTTTAGCATTGTTTCTTTTATATTCTACTATTTTCAGTGCATTTTAAGGTTTTATTTGGTGGAATGTTGGTTGGTAGTTTGGCTTGATGCTTTGTTTAGTTTTAGTGGTAGTTAAAGACTGTTACCGCACTGCAATGAAGAACTTTGCATAAAGTAATGAGGTAGCGGTGCACTGGCCTGTTCACCAATCTCATCACAAAGTGCTGACTGTGCACGAGATTAATCTGAGTGTGGAACAATGATGTGTGACTCGTTCGGTGTTGTGCAAGTTACCTCCAATGCCTTACTCCTGTGTAAAGAAAAACTTTAAAAGCAGATGATAACAAAGATAAATTGTATTATGTTGTTCAAATTTAATGCATTAAGATATTAAAAGCTTGTCTGCTCCTCCTGCCCTGAAAAATTAAATTTGGACAGTACAAGTCGTCCAGTTATTTGCTCAAGCAGATTTTGAAATCAGGACCTCTTTTGTCAAACTAAAGAGAACAACAAAATGATTCCAGCAACAAAGCTCTGAATCTTTATCGGGTCACTTTCTTTAACCTTTATATCTAGCCTTGCCCCCGGATCCTTAATTGGAGAAAACTAGAAGGCTAGAATCTTTTGCATAACATTTATTTTATGTTCATATAGCGTCATTATTGTTACTTGTGTTCAATCATGATTTAAAGAAGAAATTTTACATTATATTCACAACTTTGCTCACAAATACATGTAAAACTGTCACATGTGTTTACATCAGAGTAGATCCAAACCATTATCCTTTTTTATTTGTAGAAAAAAAAAGATTCTATCAACAAATTCTGTTTTGCAGTAAAAAATAATTAAAAAAAAAAAAAGTCTACTTTCACGTAAACAAACTATTCCAACAGTTAACTTTTTCTGTTAAAATGATACAGAAAAGCTTAAGCAGGTATTATTAAAGAGTAAATATGTTCACCTATGTATTATTTTTCTCATCCATGGTATGCATGGTAAATAATTTTGTATTACCTATATGTTGCACAGTTACATTTAAAGAAACACCAGACGTGGCGCAATTTTCTGAGCATCTAAAGCCTATGTGGTCAGATTATTTAATATATTTAGATTATTTGATATAACTATGAAGTAAAAAGATCTGGACTAAAAGGAAACAAAGAAAAAGAAAGCAAATGTCAAAAAAGAGCTATAAAAAAGACCAAGGTGAATGCAAACAGGAGTGGATTTTCCAGGATATGCAGGAAAGAACCTGCAGAGTTAAATACAAAATGATCTGTGGGGGGATTTGATAAGATGACATGAAACCTTTTTTTTTTCCATTTGCTTTATACATTTCCTGTCTGTTGATGAAAATGACAAACGCTTTGAATTGCATTGTGCCCGGGTGAGCCACTGCTGCAAAGTCTTGGCCTAATAACAGTTTTAGTTCTGCCTGCGAGCACTCACAAAACTGAATCCATGCAGCACGCGTCCCTGCTCACACGCACACCAGAGGCTAGCCTATTAAACAGAGAAACTGCTTCTTTGGACAGCGAGCACAAATCAAACTGAATTAGTGTGTGATTCATGGCATAAATGTCTATATCCACCAAGCAGATAAATAACACACACAAACACTATGCAGCACTGAGAGTGTCTTAGTTGCTCCCAAAGAGGGCAACTATGTTTTTCCTGGAAACTGATCCAGTAAAAAAACAACAACTTTAAATTGATTTTAAAAAATAGCTTTTAAAAAAATAGATTAATGAATAAATGAACAAGCAGAAGCTCATTAACCTCTGACTTGTGGACGGGACTGTTGGTGTGGAGTAAGCCTCACCTCATTTCCCATCATCCATGTGTTTAAACTCTCTCCTGCTAGCTTACGGCCCCTCACAACCCCAACCTAACAGTAGCGATGCTACAAAAATGCTCATCAATAGTGGAGCTATCCAGCCATTCAGTTTTGAGCCAGATGGCAGCTCAGACGAGGAAAACAAAGATGTAAATGGATCTATTTGTCTACAAGTTGATGCAACAGAACGGAGAGGAGCCAGAAGATTGTATGTCAACTGCCTACTGTAGCACCTACGTCACTGAGACAGGCTTTTTTCAAGTACATGTTTTTGTTTGCTTGTGATTTACAACAATTTTAGTAAAAAAAATACTTCGACATGCAATTTTAATCTCATTTTGTTGTATATATGTCCTTCACCATTAGAAAAATACCACAAGAACATGTTAAAAACACCTAAATTGAAGTGAGTCTTTCATGTTTATGGCTGTTTTTCTTTTGTATTTTCTATATCAGTTTCTATTCATAAATTGGTTTTTAACCATATACATTCCTCTTGTTTTCTCTCCATCCCTGCTGCTGCTACCCCTCTCCCCGTTGAAGGGTTAAATCACCATTTGGTCAATATAAAAATATACATTCACATTTTCCACATCAGGCAAAGACCTGTATTTTTCAAGTTCAGCATGGCAGAGGGTCTGGATGATAGATATATGTGTGTGTGGGCTGAGAGAGACAGGCAGCAGCGGACATCTGATGACATCTGCAGTGCACTGATAAGGTAAGAAACGTGTTCTATCTCACTATCTAGACAGACAGGGCGCCTATTTCTCAATGTCTGTTTTTTCCCCCCTTTCATTTGCACTTTTCCCTTGTGTCAGAAGAATGATAGGAAAGGAGGAGATTGAATTTTGAATATGAGAAAAAGATAACTAAGATTAAGCATAAATCTCAAATGAGGGCTTTAAATAGGAGTACTGGTAAATTCATTAATCTGAGGCAAAAAAAAAAAATGCATAACTCAAGCAATGATCTTACTTGATAAAAATACACAAACAAGAAAGAGAAACGTGGAAAGAAAACATCTCAGTTGCATGATGGGACATTTTAAAAATAACTGAAATATATTGAAGGAACAAAAAAACATTATCAAAGACAAACGTTTAAATACATTTGAACAAAACTTGTGTAAAACACATTATAAACTTCCGGTGCTCTGAAATCTTTCTGAAATGAAAAAAGTCAAAATATATAAAGAAAAGAACAAAATTCTGTTTGAAAAATTAAAGACACCTGTGAGATGGGGAATGAGTCACAGTTAGTCAGTCTTCAAGGGCCATCTCCCCAGGGGCCCCAAGCAGCCTCATCTGTTGGGAAACAGCACCTCCTCTTCTTCTCTGTTTTTTTTCCATACAGTGGGGCAAAAATGTATTTAGTCAGCAAACAAATTTGGCAAGTTATTCCGCTTAAAAAGATGTGGGAGGCCTGTCGTCATAGACATACCTCGATTATGAAAGACAAAATGAGAAAATTATTCCAGAAAATCACATTGTCTGATTTTAAAAGAATATATTTGTAAATTATGGTGGAAAATAAGTATTCGGTCAATAACAAAAATTCAACTGCATACTTTGATATATACCCTTTGCTTGGCACATTGAAACGTTTTCTTTAAGTCTTCACAAGGTTTTCACAAACTGTTGCTGGTATTTTGACTCATTCCTCCTCGCAGATCTCCTCTAGAGCAGTGATGTTTTGGGGCTGTTGCTGGGCAACACGATTTTCAACTCCCTCCAAAGATTTTCTATAGGATTGAGATCTGGAGACTGGCTACACCACTCCAGGACCTTGAAATGCTTCTTAGGAAGCCACTCCTTTATTTCCTGGGCGTTTTTGTTTGGGATGGTTGTCACGCTGAAAGATCCAGCCACATTTCATCTTCATTGTCCTTGCTGATGGAATGAGATTTTAACTCAAGATCTGGCGATAAATGGCCCTATTCATTCTTTCCTTTACATGAACCAGTCGTTCTGGTGCCTTTACTGAAAAACAGCCCCAAAGCATGATGTTTCCACCCCCATGCTTTACAGTAGGTAAGGTGTTCCTTGGATGCAACTCAGCATTCTTTCTTGTCCCACATCTTAAAAAATATATATATTTTTAGTAGGATCTTTTACAATTTAACCTATTTTTACTGATGCTATAAAGTCATCCAAACATTTGTGCACAAACATGCTTCAAGACATGCTGAAAGTCTAACTATAGAACAAAAATATTCTCCATCGTTTAGTCTTGTATTGTTTGCTGTTAACAAAAAAGCTCCCAACACCTTTACTATTATCATTTCTGGAGAATATAAAGAAGTGAGTCCAACTGTTAATATTAAAATAAACCATTCATTCC
This sequence comes from Oryzias curvinotus, assembly GCA_023969325.1. Classification (NCBI taxonomy): domain Eukaryota; kingdom Metazoa; phylum Chordata; class Actinopteri; order Beloniformes; family Adrianichthyidae; genus Oryzias; species Oryzias curvinotus. The sequence goes on along the minus strand of CM043729.1, from coordinate 11,601,039 downwards.
TTGCCCCAGTGTCAATTCAACGTGCATTTTTTTAAATACAAAAAAGCTCATAAAGAAAACAATAAACAATTATTGACTTTCAAATTGTGTTCTTATAGAGGAAGAAGCTTTATTAAAGACTCGAGGTCCATTTGCCACAATATATTATAGGATGTCGTCTTTAAAAAAAACAAATTCTATTCCAAGGTTCTTTTCCAAAAGAACCAAAATGACCTTTTTGCCCTTTTAAAGCTCAGGACATGCTGCCATTCTTGTAAAAAATAGATGAAAATGTACTGAATATGTTTAATAATGAACATAAACACTTCCTTGATTATTTTCTTTGACAGAAATCCATAAAGTCTTTAGAAATCTCCATAACAGCAACAGTCAGATGATTAGGTTCACTGTCGAGTGCAGTCTTACATTTATTTCATGGTTTGCACTTTGGCACACCAGCACTTCAACAGCTATCACCCATGGTCATGTTTACAATTAACCCACTGATGCCTATTGTGCGCAAATATGCATCAAGCCACTTCAGCTCCAAAATTACCTTAAGTTAACATGTACTTGAAAGCAGAAACATAAGTGATTTTTTTTTCTTTTATAGCTGGAAATAAATGTAGATGTCAAGGGGTTAAAGCATACCATACCATGGTAAGTATCTAATAAAAAAATACAATTTAAAGAAATATTGTTATTTTTTAACTGTTTCTTTCTTGGACTTTTGTTTAAAAAAAGAAGAAGAAAAAAATGAAGTGACCACTAGGATAAAAATGTGGTTTTTGGTGTTTTTAATATGTTCTTGTAGCATTTTCTTATAATGGAGGGGGTATATCAAGAAAATTAAGTTTAAAATTGCATTTCTGAGTATTTCTTTATTCCAATCCTTGTAAATCAGGAGCAGAGAAAATGCTTTTTGCAAAATATCATATTATGTACGGAGAAATACTGTGGGAAAGCCACAAGCTCCCTGCTCTGCTCTCTTCTGATGAATCCATTGGCAGACGACTAGATAAATGCACGTCTTTATTTTCCTCGTCTGAGCTGGAATCTGACTCAAAACTGCTGGATAGCTCCAATATTTTGCACCATTTTTGGTGCGCCAGTAATATTAGATTGGGGATGTGAGGGGCTGTAAGCTAGCGAGAGAGCATGCAAACAGAAAGCTCTCAGCAACGAGGAGGGGAAGAGGGGCGGTGTTGCTTTGTGTCAACACTTCAGCCCGCAGCTCAGAGGTGAATTTCTAATAAATTCGTGCTTCTCTGCAGAAACTATGTCCTAAAACGACACAGTTTTTTTTTAATTTTTGGTTAAAAATGGCAAAATGACAAGTTGACAAGAAGTATTTTTAAATATAATGCGTGCTCAAGAAACAGATGCTTACCAAAAGGTTATGGTTTTCGTGGTGTTTTCATCTGCTGGCCGGTTGAGCTTCATCCAAACCTCAATCAGATGCTCTAAGATGCTTGGTTGGTTATTCATAAAATGTTGTAATTTCAAATGTTTCCTCTTAATTAGGTTGCTGCTTGGCTTTCAGTCTTTAAATGCAAAACTCTTAGCTTTTCATTTAAATCCACCACAACTGTTGTTCATTCTGAATTTTTATTCTTTTTTTTTCAATGAATATTTCTACTTTCCTGTTAGATTACCTTTTATAACAATTGAGATCAGGAAATGTGGTGTAAAGCTTTGAATGGTTACATTTTTCAGAGTGGATTAGTTTTGATCAACTCTGTATTTGCGGATTTTTTACTGACAAAGATTAGTCTTGTATTTTATTGAACACTGGAAAAATGAACCTCTTCTATTGTTTGCAGGAAAGGGGACCTGGTCAGAAAGAAAGAGCTGAACAAATGATCGACTGCAGTGTGGCAGGAACTATTTAGGAGAAAAATGGAACTGGAAAAAGGAAGAAAATGATAAGAGAATGACAGAAAAGCTGCTGAAATGAAAATCTGAGTGGAAATATTTTGTAGGAAAAAAAAAAGTACTGATGGATGGATGACTAAGTAAGATGAGAAAAAAGGGCGGTGGAAATGGCTCAAGGGAATCAGCCATTATAAATGCAACTGCCACTCAAGATTAGTGACATAATTAAGCTCCTGTCGCTCCACTCGTGGCTACAAATGACTGGTGTGAGCATATTTGTGAGTATACCTGTGTGTATGTTTCTGGTTTGGGTGTAGGAGGAGCAGCCTCTGACAGAGATTGATGGTGAAGGGGAAGCAGCCGTAATGTTGTATTGCCAGAGCAGTGATGGCCCTCTCCACCTCAGTGTCTGTTAAAGCTGTCTTCCATTTTAGGCGTGGCACAATTAAACCATAAAGACTCGTGTTCTGCAAAATTTAAATAACTTAAAATTTCAAGATTCATACATGCAAAAACCTTCTGAACTGCAAACAAATCACAAGGTCTCATATTTCTGTTGTCTCTCATACTTTTGGAGCACAGGCAGAGGATGAAAGCTGCTATAGAGAGAATTAGTTAATTTATGGAGAAAACAAGCAAACAAACAGGAACACTGCCTGGTGACACAGACTGGATGATCGTGGGTGAGTTCATGCCCACGAGCAGCTGCGCAGTCAGGCTTCCTCTTTCCCTGTCGGCTTGTGTTTGAGGGGGTGAAAGAACCCCGCCGCTCCCCCGCCGAGCTCAGCCTCAGAACCGACAAGTCAGCGTGCAGGAGCACATGCGCAGGGATGCTTGCCTTCAAAGTAAAAGCCTTTTCCAAAAAAACTCCCAAGCTTGTGACAGGATTGCATTTTACAGGAACGCCTGTAATTTCTCTGGAGCAAATTCAATCCACTGTAATATGACTCTGTGTATTAAATGACACCCTATTATTGCTGAATTGGTTAAATTAAAAAATGTAGCACATTTTCTCTAGTGCTGCAGTTGAGATTTTGGACAAAATGACCCCATCTGCAACTAAGTATACAGACTTCAAGCATCCCCCTGGCTTTGGCTTTCATTGTCTAGACTGACTCCTAAACTATTACAAAAAAATCTAAAGCAAGATCCTAAAGTCAGAACATTTTATGGCAAAAGCCTAGATGTCCTCCCAACTACCACCAATGGGAATGTGTCCTTTGTAGAGGACATTTCTAAAGCGGAACATCTCCAAACCACTAGTGAAGTGACTCCTTTTACCATCTACAGAGTCTTTTAAAAGCAGAGATCTGATGTAAGTAAGCAATGTTCAGACAAAACAGATACCACTAGTTGTTTGAATATTAATCAGATATCGCCTACTTTCTGTTTATTCTATTAAAATTTCTTTCTTGGCACATACAAAGGTGAATGTGACCGTCTACAGCTAGGTTCCCCCCATCAAGATTTTTTAGGTTCTATTGAAATTTCAATCAAAAAAGAGGCAGGGCAAAATAAAATAAAATAAAATAAAAGTGTATAATAAATATTTGCAGCATTTAACCCATTAATGCCCACATTTATGTCCAGCTGAGAAAATAAAAAACACGTATGTTTATGCTTTCAAGTAGATGCTAGAATAAGGCAAATTTTGAGCCGAAGTGGAATATTTGCACTTTAAGTCACTTAAATAACGTTGTTAATAATAGTATTAATAACTTACAATACAAATTTGTGCTTTTTATTTTTTTATTTTTATTTTTATTTTTTTTACAAAGGTGTTTGAATCTAAATTCGAATATTTCTATGAAGGAAAACAACCAAAATGTGTAGTCAACAGCAGGACCACACGGAAAGACTTTTATTATGAAATTCCGTTCCGGCGCAGGCGCACAAGGGCGTGTTATTTGACTTGACAGATGGCGGGCGGGAGACGCTCCTCTCGGCTGTCTCCCTCGGTCCGTTGGTCCATCCTGCTTTCCATTGTCTCCCCTCTTTCCACTCCTTGAAGACAAGCCCGAGATGACAACATAAACTTCCTGCGCTCCTCTTTTCCGCGGCGTTTGGAGACTTATTAACCTGGAAAACGAATTTTCACAACCATGTTTTCCTCCGAAATCTGGACATGTGGTATTTTCTGTTTTGGTTTATTTATTTTTTTCTCCCCCATGTGATCTTCGCTGCTGTAAAGGAGGCTGCGATCTTTGCTCACCCAAATGTGGCTGTTTAAAGAGAATCTGCTGTGGAGATGAACCGGAGGAGGAGGAGGAGGACTCATCATCATCCAGAGATCTTCTGCTTCTTCTTTTTCTGGTAGCTGGTGATATATTTCTTAACATCCATGCAGCAAAATGTGCAAGGATGGATTCAACACATCATTTTGAATAATAATAACAATAATAATAAATCTGAGAGCAGAAGTTTTCTTCTTCTGAGGATTCATGATTGTTTCTTCCCCAGAGAGAAGAGGAGAGGAAGAGCCAGGGACCACTTTCGCTTGTTTACTCCGCCTGGAAACAAATTAGGCTTTTCTAATAAGCCATAACACAAAGTGGCGCTTAATTGCATTACTAAACAAGCGATCTAATCTGAATATCTCCATCTAATACCAACATTTGGCTCTAACTCTGCTTTAAATGATGGAGACGAGAATGCAGCCTTGCTGGAATTAGTGGGTCAGGGGGTGCTGGAGTGGACACGGCTTTTTGGCACCTTTTTCTTTTCCTAAATAAACCCAGACCCTGATTTATTTGCCGCTAGGAGATACCTCCAATTGTCAGCTAAAATGCATCCCACCAGCTGAATCATTTGTTGTTTCGCCTGCCCCCCCCCCATCTTTGGGCCCCTGGAAATCCAGTGGAGGCTTCAGGAGCTCCTCCGTCTGAATGAAGCAGACAACTTTGATTCCCCCGAGGCCCCTCAGAGCACGGGGGCTGAACTGCTCGCTTTGAAGCCGCCCCTACCTGGGCTGCTGGCCAGACAGGCGACCCCCCCCACCCATCACCCAAAAAAAAAGAAAAAGGGAGGGAGGGAGCTGTCGGATTGTGACGGGAGGAATCTGGGAGCTCTCTTGAGCTTGTGCTCCACGTGGACCACCGCAGAGAGGGGGGAGAACATCATGGGGTGCTGTAGTGGCAGATGCACCTTGGCCTTCATCTGTGGCATGCAGCTGGTAAGTACTACAATTACTATTGATCCTGTAAGGGGGGGGGGGGGGATCAATCAGAGGAGCGGAAACTGTTTTTTTGAGGGAAAACTAAACAAACAAACAGGTTATCCTGGGGAATCAGCCAGAGACACGTCTTCAGTGTGACACTGAGCTGAAGAGGAGGATCTGCAGACAAGAGGTTAGATGGATTACTCAAAGGTCACATTTTCAGACCGTAATAGGTGTCTAAAAGGTCATGATGTTGCTTGAGATATTGAGTAATTGAAATATGCTGCAGATGAGAGCTTTCAGTGTCAACACCGACCTCTGATGGGATTGGAAGGGGGAGGAAAACGTGATTTGGATGGATCGGCATCGCATTCCTCCGACATATGCTCAGCTTTGTGCAGGCAGAGAGAATATCTGACCTAACTTTCTGGCAGTAACCCTTCAGTCTCCCATCACCATCTGTGTCTGTTGAACCAGTCTAGACTGGGGGAAAAAAGGCATGGAGCAGCAAGTGGGCCTCCCACGATGCAATTTCTAAAACACAAATAAATGAAAAATAGGGTAAAAATGACTGCAGTAGACGCAACCAAATTCAATTTTTAGATGTGAAGCATCACATAAAAGATTTTTTTTGCCCCGCTCCTTCTTAAATTTCCATACTTGTTCCTTCTTAAAATGTTACTGGACTGATGTCGAAACAAGAGTGGGCCAAACAAACTGCCCTACTTAGGACTATAAATAGTGTTATCAATTATTATTAATAAATGACATAGTTCCTAGTTACCATGCATGAAAATAGTTCAAAGCATTTAATCTAAAGACAAAAAAAAGCAAAATATCCCAAATTCCCCCTTCTTTTGATGTAATCCATGCATTATTCAGCTCTACCTGGAAATGTAGTCGTTTTGCTTCTACATGTGTTTGCCTTTAAAGAGTTTTTTTTCTTTCCTGAACAGAAATCATCAAAGGAGTCTGATTTAGATTCAGAGGTATGGAAAGCCTGTCATGCGTGGAACAGTGATATTGCACAACAGATGTCAGCTGTCACAATTTGCAAACAATTCTCTAGAAATTGAGCAAACCGATGCCTTACTGTGGTTTTTGTGTTATATAGAAAAAAACAAAAACAGTTTTTGTACAAATTTATCTTTATTTTTGCTTTGAGTAGTCTAAAAAATAGAGAATTGGGAGCTCCCCCGAGGAACCACACACTTTTCTGGGCTCTTTATGGCACATTTGCACTTCACAGAATTGCTGAAGAAATGTGTTGGCAAAGGCGTAGGCGGTAAAACAGTGAAAATCATATTATTCCTATTGTATATTGTATCAGTAAATGCTGTGCCGCTCTTCTGGCCTTTTGAGTTTCTTTAAGGTTTTAACAGGCTATCAGAATGTGTGTTTAGACATGCTTAGTTTGATTTAAAATTGTTACCACTTTTTTTTATGTGTGTTTGGTCCACCCCTACAATGTCACACAGTTTTAAACGCTTATTTGAGGCTGGAATAACCAAGACTTAAGCTGCTGAACAGGAGACAAGTTATGGTGGACTGGCTAACCATCCAGGGTGAACCCCACCTTTGCTCAATAGTAAAGATAGGCTCCAGCAACCCCAAAAGAGATGAATCCTTTAGCACCAGCAAAGTTGCCGGTGACACCTAAGCAACACAAACGCTTGATCATTGTGAATCAGCGGATTCTGATGCAGACAAAGCGGCTTTTCCTATCGGCTATGCATCGATTTGCATTATGGCGCTGACTTTTAGAATATCAACTCTGTGGTGTTAAAGGGTTAAGCGGGTTTGGAAAATGGCTGGAAAGACAGATGGGAGTACAAAGTGCTAACATTCTCCTTTAATTGCCAGTACCCACTTTACACCTACCAACAACACTGTTTCTTTACTCTAAATGGAGAATTATTGTTGCACATTTTCTTTAACTGGCAAATTTGGTGAGAAATCAGTATTTTGTGTGTACCAGACAGACTCCATTAAAGTTTAAGAGAACTTGGGGGCAGCTGTGGTGCAGAGGTCGAGCGCTCGATCTCTGATAGAAAGATCAAAGATTTGGTTCACGCCTTGCATGTCCATATGTCGAAGTGTCCTTGGGCTAGGCGCTTGAACCCCACATTGGTCCTGATGGTTGGCGCCAGGACCAATGTGTGTGTGAATGTGTGTGCGCATGGGTGTTTGAGATGGTGACTGTTATGCTATGTTCACGACGGGCATGTGACCAGGTTTTCTTTGCTGAAACTGAGATGGAGATGGACCATCATAGATCTGGCTCATGCGTACTTGGTGTGAGTGCATTCTAAGACCTTTTTTATTTCACTGCAACAGTTTCATTTAATTCAAAGCTAACATACCTTACATTATACTCCAAATGATCCTAGTCTACATAGGAGGCGGAGATCTAACATGAAAGGGCTCCAGCCGATTGAGCAACATTGTGAAGGGGTCCATCCGATGATGTCACAAATGGTTGTCACAACAATACCCCCCCTCCCCCCAAAAAAACAAAACAAAAAAACCCAGTTCCTCCTGAAACTCTTTGGCTGTATTTGCAAAGGTAACCCAAAAGGGAGAGACCTTTTTCGATTGGAACTCCTAGTTGCTTTACTGGGTGTGATTTACTTGGCATGTGTGGTTTCTCACCTTTTACAGGTCATTTCCCATTAACCAACAACGTTTCATGGGATAGAATAGTGACACGGGGTACATTGTGGGGAAAAAAATTAAGACAACATTATTGGTGAGGTACTAAGTAAAAAACAATTTTTGGCCCGGATTTCTATTTACAAAATGATATTTTAAAAGGGTTTTTTGTTTATTTGTCTTGGAATTGGATGTGTTCCTGTATAGAATGAAAAGGTTCCATCGCTTTTTATGTACACATCTCCATTATAGGCACATTAGTTATTCGTACCAAATGAGACCTTGTTGAATGGACTTTTATGGGCTCAGTAAAAGTGAATCACTAAGATGTTATGTGTATGACTCGGATGTAAGAGTGTGTGCTTTAAAAGCGCCAGTTATGCCGTGGAAGAAAGACCCCGCCTGGCTTATTTTCTTCTGAATAGGAGAGACAACTGTGCCAGTGAACATGTTTACATCAGAGTGCTAATGGCATTTCCACATGCGGCGTATATACATGAAACACGCCACTGTGCTGTAAATGGGAAGGCTGCAGACTTGTGCTGATGATAGGAAGGGAGTGTGTGCGCCTGTGAATGAGATGCTGTCACAAAGATAGTGATTGTGTCTAATGCAGTGGAACTAATGCCAAACCGCAGTCAACAACATGTTTTGCTCTGTTAGCTGCTGTAATAGCTAAGCTAGATGATAGCATCACAAGCTGCGCTGGATGTCTAACTGTATGTTAGTTTGGTTGTGGACAATTAGCTCTCTATGTAGTGAAAAAGCTAAATTTTACACTTTTAACCCTTGTACTATCCAAGGCACTTCAATGTTGGGAGTGGGGTCATCTGGACCCCACTAGACAGTACACTGAACCTTTCTTCTTCAATAATATGTAATGTTCACTGGTGTCCATGGATTAGATGGAATCCTCTTCACCTTTATCCACCTTTGTCATGGTAGGGATAGTACGTGGGGTCATTTTGACCCCACAAGATGGCACAAGGGTTACGGGATACTCCACTCTGAAAAGACATTTCCTTTGCACAGCGACCAGAAACCGCAGTGCCCTTAGTCTTTTGTTGAAACCAACCCTGCTAACCACAAATTAAGTCTCTGAGACTCATGGCTGAAAGTAATTGTTTTTGCCATGTGATTTTCTTTTTTTTTTTTTTTTTTTTTTGCAGGCCTCACATAGTGAAAAACACTTCTGGTCAGTGTGCCTTAAGTGGAAAAACTGGCGGTTTGTGTAATTTAACAGCGGTTTTTCTCCTGCTTCATTAGCTACGCTAATTGCATAGAGCTGACGCTACTGCAGCCGAGCAGAGATCAATCAGTCAGGCTTGAAGATGTGTGTGCTTCAAAAGTTATGTCATCGTGGGTTCATAATTAATAAAAGAAATATGCACTTGCTCTTGACAGATTGCACCTGTTCATCACATCTTTTCTGCAACTTCTACATTTACCTCCAATTAAGTCTTTTATTTTTTTTTTGTCCTAAAATAGTTTTCACACTCATGGTTATATAAAAAACTAAGTTAAACATCATCTGCTGCTGTCAATAAACTCTCATTAACTGGAATTGGGCTATAGCAATAGCAACAAATATTGGAAGATGGTAAATGGCGTATACTTATATAGCGCCTTTCTTCCTACAAGGACAAAGCGCTTTACAGTCACAGACCCATTCACCCAGTCACACACACATTCACTCACACACATTCAGACACAGGTGGCGGCTCCGCTGCCAAACACAGGCGCCTGCCTCCCACCAGAGGCAAGGTGGGGTTCAGTGTCTTGCCCAAGGACACTTCGACTCATGGGCGTGCAAGGCGGGAATCGAACCTGCAACCTTACGATCATGGGTCGACCGCCCTACCGCTGCACCACGGCCGCCCCCAAAGATATGTTACCAGACTAAAAAAATCCCAGTTACAGGTGTAATAAATCCTTTTCTGCTTTTTAGGCTTAGTAATCTTGTAAGAAAAAAACAAATTGGCTTGTTAAAGCTAAAAAAGACTTTAAAATTGTTACATTAGATATTGTATAAGATAACAAGAAGTAAAAAGTTGGAATGATCACAGCGAAAGCATCACATGTGATCAGATGGTGTTTTTCTACCAACAACATCACACAAGCACCCACACGCTATTACACGAAAGCACGCATGCCAGCGAATACACAAATACATTTCATGTCATCGGTGACTCACTGTTTGTGTCAGTGGTCCTCATTGCTGTATCAGTCCATAGTGCCCACCGGCTGTTGTCACCGAAACCATGACTCAGACCTCCAGCGCTAGTAGATGACACAACCGTGACTTCCCACTATCGGCTGGCTGAGTGGAGCCATGCAGACGACTCGTGGGTGTTTGATGTTGATGGATCTTTAATTATGTTGCTGGTTTGTACGTTAATTGAATGGAGTCAATGGAGTAAAATTACAGGCTTGTAATGAAGTGTAGTGATTAATTACATTCTGATGATAATTCATAATCCAATGGCAAAAAAGACACAATAATCAATCTTTCAGATATGAGAGTATGTAGATAATGTTACTTGTATAGGTAATTCATTAAAACCAATTTCAAGATACAGCATTTTGTTCTTGCATTTTGAAAGTGTAAGGATTTTCTTACTTGAGGCTAAAAAACAAAGGCTATCTGAGACATAGTGTTTGTCTGTCTGGGGCAGTACATTCCTGTGACATTTCCACCACTGAGGGACATAATGAATAATTTACCCCTTGGAAGCTGTGGCATGAATGCAGAAATGCTATCAGTGCATGTGAGTGGGATGCATTTCTCTGATTGCAAATCAGTGGAGATTGTGCTAACAGTCCAATCTTAAAAGTCAAAAGCCCAGAAAGCCTTCAAAAAGACAAATCCTACAGACAAACATTAACATTAAAGCTCACATACATTTTATAAAACAGAAGAAAGACAATTTTCTTCTATTTACATCTGCAAAATTGGCCTGCAAATTTACGTAAATTGTCTTACTTTTTTTTGTTCTTTGCAGATTCGCAAATTATTTTCTTTGTCAGATAAATTCAGGCTTACCTGCTGTACCATGTCAATTTCTTAGTAATACTCGGTCACAGTTGTTTTGCAATCTGCATCTAACTCATGCTGTTAGTTTTGAGGCTTTCAAAGCAAATCTACTGAGAGTGTTTAAGCTAAAAGCAAACACTGCTGCGGCTTTGTAGCAACAAGTGGAATCTTTAGATATGTTTCTGTATTGGAACAACTTGGTAAGATGTTTTTTTAATCATTAGTTTTTTTTTTTGTTGATTTTGTGCTATGCTGCACTCAACAAGACCCACGCAGAGTTTTAGCTCTTCTAGCCTATAGATTTCCTGTCGGGCTTCCTTTTTCACAACTCTAATTTATCAGCCTTTCTTGTTCCTGTTCTCCATCTTTTCACACACATCCACCTTTTGTGTTCATGTTTCTAGCCATTTTCATGTCTCCATCCTTCTTCACCTTGCTTTCCTTTCTGTTCCAAAGAGTGCAGCAGCTGTCACACCTTGACCTGTGACTAAACTGGTGGTCCATTCAGTGGGCTTAAATGGATTTTGTGCACAAAACAGTTTTTTTCCTCCTGTAGCTCTCATGAGATATATGTACACAGCAGGTCCTAGGGCTTCCAGGTTGCTTCCAGGTACATTCTTATGGTTCTTAGTGAATATAACATTTTGTTTTTCTAAACTTAGCTCCACCTAAATCTAACATTTCTCAGAATTTTTTAATCTATTTTCTTGTGAAGACAGTAATTTACAGTTTTCAGCACTTTTATATACTTTATCTGTAGATTGATTTTTAACTTAACGTGTTTATTGATAAGTTAGTTGCACCATAAATATTGTTTGAACCCAGTCATTAATTAGTGAGGGCACAGGGAGTCCTTTGGACGGAGCACGGCATCCAAGATTCATAGTTAGGGTTATGGAAGTAGAGCTGGTCAACCTCTGATTGGATGGCAGGTTTGGTTCCCCCATTGCCTGTCCTTATGTCGAAGTGTCCTTAGGCAAGACACTAAACTCCAGGTCCGGTGTAGGAACCATAACCATTCGGCATTCCGACATGCAGCGAGATTATCTTCTAAGTGTGCTTTTGTTACTGTTATGATTATGATTAAGTGGATTTGCAGCCAAACGGACTGCGGTCCAAACCCTTCTCCGGACTGCACACTATAACAAAGCACCTTCCCTGCCTCCCAACACGAAGCTACGAGACTCCAGCTGCTCTGATCAGAGACACGCTTCGCTTGTGTAGAGCAGCCGGTTCATTCTAACAGCCACAAATCTTTTAGCAAAGTGGGTTGTGGCAAAATCTCTCCATAAACACTACAAAAAGTAATGTCAGACACAACTTATGAGGGAAAAGAACTTTATGTTACAAAAAGAAACGTAAAATGAACATATGTAGAGCCCGAGCAGATCTCCACGCTACAAAGTTTGTCCAAGTCGGGCTACCGTAGTGTGACGTTATCTTCACACGAAAGGGTCTTGCAATTTTTTTCGATCTATACTTAGTCAATTCTCTCAGCACAGATAATGAATCAATGTATTATGTCCAAATCCCCAAAATGTCTGCTAAATCTAAAAGCTAACACATAACATTCATGTAATGTTAATCTTGTAACTCGCTGAGCAAGGATGAATAGAAATGGATGACAAAAAAATCTTGATTTTGTTGGCTTTTATTAAATTTGGATAAATATAACTCATGTCAAAATCACAATTATCTATAAAAGTGCAAAACTGGTATGTGGGAGGGGCACAGAAGTACATGCTGCTCATTGCAAAACTAAAGAGTTTCAAGCCAATACCCAGATGTGAAAGTCTAGCTGCAAGGGAAAAATCGATCGATTTATTAATCCCTTAAGACCGGAGATGGCAACACCTAAGTAGCCCACGCTCTATGATATACCATAACACTTAGACCGTTAACACGATCAATCAGCTGATTCTGACCCGCAGAAAAGCAGCTTTGCACTTTAGCTTAGTAATGTGTTGCATAACGGCTCACTCACTTTTCTCTGTGACAGAATCAGCTGTTTGACGTTGATTACAGAAGCAAGTCACTATTGTAAAGTGTTGCATATCAGTGAAAGGCTGCTGTTCTCCACTCCAAATTACCATTTGTAATTGTAATTGTAATTAAGTTAATTGAGCTGAAGAATTGCGGAAGTCAGAAAATGTAAACACTGCAGTTAAAGCGCTGGTGTGAAAGGGTTAAATCAACTTGAACAACTTCTGAAAAGTAGAAAATAAATAAATAAATAAAACTTGGAACACAATACAGAGACTTGACAACAGACTTCTTCAAGCGACCCTGGCACATAAACTGGCAAATGACAAGTGAATCCAGGGAACTACTTCCACACATACAGACAAATGAGACCAGAGGCAGCTGTGGTGAACAGAACTCAACAGCAGGTGTGAGCAATTAACCAGAACTTAAAACCTGCAGGACTGAACTCAACTAGGGTCTGTCAAAATAGAAATCCCCCAAAATATGTAATACATTATAAAAAATGTATTCAACCAAGAGAGCTTAAAAGGAAAACGGAAGTAAAAATGCAACCTCCTAACATCAATATCTCCATTTTCCAAACCTGCTGACCCCCTTAAGGAGTCATTGGGTTGCTGGAGCCTATCCCAGTAACTGTTGGGTGAAGGCAGGGTCCACCTTGGACAGATTGCCAGTCTGTCGCAGGGTCACACAACCACACAGAGACTCCAACACGCACTCATACCTAGAGACAGTTTTAAATCATCAGGTAACCTATGGAGCATGTTTTTGGACCTGGGGGTGGGGTGGGGGTAGAATGCCAATAGAAAACCCACACATGCATGGAAAGAACAGGTACTCTCCACACAGAAAGAACCTAGCTGGGATTTGAACCAGGGCCCTTTCACTGTGCAGCCCCCAAATTCTTACAGTTTGCACGTCATAGTCTCCAGAACTCTTGAAGAACAGCATAGCAAAAGTTTTTGCCGGTAGGTGTTTCTTTAAGTTGTTGCCAGATTAATATAAAAAAAATTTGTTTATTAATATTTGATTTGTAACTTGTAAAATAGGCAACATTGCTACACACAAACACGATGAAACATGAAAACACTAGCTGGAATCAGCTAAAACAGGGCAGTGGTTCATAATGATTATAACTTAGTGCTGCTGCTTGAGCAGTGGGAGTGCATAATCGGCGCAAACGTTTTGACGTTTATTAGAGGTTTATGTTGGCCTTTACTCACTCAGTTCATCTGCTACTAATTGGAGGTTGTGAAAATCCGACGAGCCAACCTGCACCAAAGGTACTTGAATTAAAAACTTTATTGCAACTCAAAGGTAATGTGTCCGCTGCAGTAATTAAATCTAAGGCGTTTGAACTTTCCAAAATAATTGAACCGCTATTGTTAGTCAGCTTCACTTAGAGACTTTAGGCAACCGTGTGCTGCTGGGATACAAATGATCTCCCATCTAGCAAAAGATTGGCCTCATTCAAGCTAAGAGTTACTTTCAATTACCCAGTTTGGACCATTTGCTTCCTTCACTGAAGAACACTGATGGTAAAGGAAGGAGTTTTTTTTATCACCTTAGTTCTAAGCATTGATTTTTTTTTTTCTATTTGGTCTTTTGGGGCTTTTTACATATACAAGTACCTAATTATACTTTTAGACACATTCAATACTTAAACTATTATTTGAAAACAAAGGAAAAATTAACTAAAACACTTGAATGATAGATTTAAAGGTTTTCTTTTCATTTCTGCTGCGTCTTAATGTTTATTTTTGTTGTTTGAAACGTAACACACTGGTGGTTGTGGGGAAACTCCATCAGCCTATCAAACAACTGTCCCCAAGCAGCATTCATTCTATCCGAAGCTCCTCCAACGAAATTGACACTTGCAGTTTGGAATAGGAACGAACTCTGGAAATGAAAAGCAAACCCAGGTGCATTTTGTTGTCTAACTTCCGCTGTTTGAAAGAAATGCTCCAAAACACCTCGGGGTGAAGCACCGGGATCCTTCCTGTGAAGGTTTTGACGCCGCAAGCAGACATACATCATTGCGCAGTCATCTGGATATCTGAGACCTGCTCTTAGCTCCTGGTATCATATTTGTGTTCATTACTCATTTTGACAACAGAGCAGTGTCTTTTCCCGCTTGGTTAGGTTGTGTTAGCCCTTCTGTAAAAAGCTAAAATATCCCTCAGTTTTTGACCTAATTTTGATCCCAAGCTTTCAAAGGTTGTCGTACGTTTCTTAATGTTTTTTTTATGAAAGAAAATAGCATTAGTGGTTACAGATTAAATATGTTACTTCATGAAATTATTCAAGCTTGATTGGAGTTTGAAAATTTAAAAACATAACGGGCCTTGATAGTTTTTAGTCAAATTGTCTGCATGTGTTTCGAGGATAAAAACAGCTGTCCAAGATGGCAGTTTACACCAAACCTCTGATCTGTTTCATGGAAGCTTTTTTAATCTAAATCAGTCTTTCGATCCCCTTTTAACCAATGACAAACAAAGATAAGAAAAGAGACGTCTGGTCTGGGACCCAGTGGTGGTGCGAGGAACCCAAGTGGAAGCCAACACCTTAAACCGCCAAGAAAAAAAGCAAAGTACAGCTACTCCTGTTTTTGATCAGGTTGGGTCATCAGGGCTGTAGTCTGGGAGGTAATGAGGAACAACATTTTCACAAGTGCTTAAAACAGGTAGGCTACGTCTACTTTGGGACATTGTGGGCGCGCTGATATATTTCCGTTATTTGTGATAAATTGGTGTCAAATGCAATCAATACTGTTATTACATTTAATGGAAAACCCTCCAACGGTTTTAATAAAGTTAGACGATTAACTATGAGGAATAATCCAGGACATTTTTATAGCTCTCATTGTTCCAAAAGACTTAGAAGCTTTCGCCTATTCCTCCCTATAGCCATTGGGAGTTTAAATATGCAATATGGCGGCCATTGGAGACTGAGATATTTAACTAAAAAAGAGACAATGTTCCCCCTCTAGGTTGTAATATATCTGAGGTGGCAAATGCTGATCATTATACGTGTTCTGTTCTCATGAATATTCCTACATATTGTAGGGAAATAATCAACTATACAGAAAATCTTACAGCTTTGATTCTTTATTGGTTATATCAGATTTTATGTATCTTGTGACAGATTTAAACCTGTGTAGATTATGTCACAATTATATGTATTCTTTAGTTTAGTTTGTACACTTCCACTCCACCTGTAGTCCAAGGAGTTGAGTATTGAGGATACTAGGATTATCTGTAAATGTAATGAGGATACAAAGTAAATCCGTCCATCCATCCATTCATTTTCCAAGTATACTTGATACAGGGTTGCTAGAGCCTATCCTTTCTATCCACATTCATACCAATTTCGCAATTTCGAATCATCAATTAACCTATGAAGCATGTTTTTGGACTGTGGGAGGTAACTGGACAATACCCATGCATGCACTTGTAAACTCTACCCAGAAAGGTCCCAGCTGGGATTTAAAACCAGGCCCTTCTCGCTGTTAGGTGAGATTTCTAACCAATACTCCCCGGTGCAGCCCTTAAATCCAGTAATCAAGAGATCTACAACCAAAACTAATGAAGAAATGCTGCTGTGTTTAAGGAATTTAGTCAGGCACCAAAAACGTAAAAGCATGATCTTTCCTTAAGAGCCAAAATGAGGGTTTTAGTTCAGCGTAAATTACTTCCCCAGTATTGATTCTAGAAGAAAACAACAAGTTTTTCCTATTGACTCTGACAGTGGATAGTCTGGTGAAGACATCTCACAATTCAGCAGGATTGATAGGAAACCGGGAGGCTGCGTCTCCTCATGCTGACATAATAAACCCGTCTGTGGAAAAGAGTGAAAGGTAAAATCCTGTCCTTTGATTTAGAAAAGCTGACTCAATCTATATTTCTGTGCAGCTTAGCAGAGGCTTTAAATTGATCTCTAATACTGCTGAATTATTTGTTATATAATCTCAGCGATCGTACGCCGCCTCATGTTGAAATCACTTCCAACACATCAAACCTATGAAAGAAGATATGCTTAACTAAACATCATTATCACATCACACTGATTTGATTAAGAATTGAAAAATATTTGCCTGAAAATATTCATTGGTTTCAGTTTCAATTCAACTCGAACCTTAGACTCAAACATCACTTATCTAAACTAACTTCACTCAGAAACGCTGTTTCTTTTAAGAACAAAGAAAACACTTGAATTTAGCACATAACCTTTTTAATTTTTTAAACACTTTATTCTTCTTAAGTTTTGATTTTTCATTATCTATTCAGTTAGAATTTGTTTTATACTGTCGCAAAGATCAAAACTATTTATCCTTAGTTTTTCTGCTCTTTTTTAAAAACTACTTTAAAATACCCGGTTGGATTTTACTTCAATCACACTTTGGTTTTGTCCTCCTATATATTTTGTTTTATAACCCTTCATTTGTGAAACCCATGTGACTCTAAAAGCATGTCTCATTTGGAAGCTATATTGGTATATGTTAAACTTTCTGAGTTTGTTCTTTGGAGGATTCATCCTGTTTAAACTTGTTCAGGTTTTCTCAAGGTTACAATTATTCCTGACACCTGAGTTTTTTTTAAATTTATTTTCCAATCAACCCAGCTGCTTTGTATTAGATAATTACCTTTAATCTATTTGAGAAGTTGATTTGTCAGTTTCATTCTTTCCCCGACCTTCTGTTTATTACTGTTTGGTTCAAGTTTTTCTTTTGCCTTCTCCACCAAATCTGTTTTTATTTCCTTTTTGTGTTTAAACAAAGAAAGAAAAAATCCTCATCTGTCCCCCTTTGTCCATTCATTTATCAAGTTAATTTAGCCAAATGAGTTTCATATTTTTGTGTAAATGCAGAAAGTGCTAAAGCTCTTTTTTTCTTTCCAAGTGAAGATTTACATTTAAATAAATAAATAGTTAAATATTTTGTGTTTTTTTCTTGTTGAGTCAAATCTGTTTTCAAAGTGAGTTTTTAAGCATTACTTAAATATCATCTTCAGATTTTATTGCAGTCTAAGATGTTGCGAGTCAATCAATGATGTAGCTCAACTTATTTTTGACATGCTTTAGGATGTCTGTACCATTTTTCCAGTTTTACATTTTAAAGCAATTTTTACTTTGTTGGATTTTCTTTTTCCACTTGGATGCATGCAGTGTTAGGGCCATTTCTATAAGTGTTTTCATTTATAAAAGACACAGGTTGTGTCCGAATTCCTTCACTACTCACTACTTAGAGCAGTATTCCGTTTTGAAGTGCTGTTCGTAAAAATTTCCCAGAAGTCTGTGTGAAAAGCCGGTGTGGATCAATGGTCAGTGGATTGGGGAATATAGACCATAAGCCATCACAGTTTTCATCATCAGAACATAGTGGATTCATAAATAGTCTTCATAAAATGTTCATATTTCTTAGGTTTTTACTTCAGGAAATGGGAAACGTCATATTTCACCCTTTAAAAAAACAACATGGTGTTTGAATTGCTTTTAGAATCCAGGGGGCAAGATAGTCCAGCACTATTTAGTTTTTATAGTAGTTAGGGAGTAAGGAGGAAATTTGGCCATATTCTCCTTAACACTTTTCAGCAAACTTTTATTCAAACTTTATTTTCAGGTCTAAATAAAAGTCCTGTCTGAATGGCTGAAAAACAAAACCTGTCATTGTAGCACACACATAAGCATAGCTTCTTTAATTGATGCGACCGGCTTTTGTCATCAGCTATCAATCCAGTTGAGGAACATTACTTTGTCCTTGGGTTGATTTTAGGTTCTGTACTTTTTAATTTGTAATATACTACCACTTGAGGATTTCATTAGGAGACAGCGTTAACTTTTCACAGCTACGCTGTTGATACTCTGCTTTACATCACTGTGTCTCCTGATGACCATGAACCTATTTACTCTTTTAAGTTGTATTTGAGACGTAAAGTCACTTCTTACAGCTCAACCAGGACAAAACAGAAGTTTTAATTATTGGTTCAGAAGACAAAAGAGATGTGATCTTACTCACTGTGTGAGACACCTGAGCATACTTTTTGATTCTTAGCTGAATTTTATCCCACATATTAAAAACGTCATTAAGACAGGTTTTTATCATCTCAAAAACATTGCCAGAGTTCCTCTCTGATGCATGCTTTTATTTTCAGTCGTTTGGATTATTGTAATGCCCTCGTCTCTGGTTTCCTTAAAACATCTTTTGTAGGCCTACAATTATTACAGAACTCAGCGGCACGAGTACTGACGTGGACCAGGGGGCGGGAACACATTACATCCATTTTTAAAATCGCTGCATTGGCTTCCTGTGCGTTTCAGGATTGATTTTAAGATCCTTTTCAATGATTTATAAATAATTTATTGGTCTTGGGCCTTCCTATTTAAGTGATTTGCTTTTAAAGTATGGGCCCTCTTCGACCCTGAGGTCCTTCAGTGCTGGCCTTTGAGTTGTTTTTAAGATGAGGACCAAAACTTACAGTTGTCGCCTCTGGAACAGCCTGTCGAAGATTCGCAGAGACCATAGAGGTTTTTTAATTTTGCTTAAAAATAATCTTATTTACTTATTTATTAGTTTTTAGTAGTTTTATCATGTATTATTTTCTGTACCTAATTTCATTTTGTGTTTAATTTATGTTCTATTTAATGTTTTTACATTTATGTTTTTCATTTTAATCTCGTTCCTATTATGATTTTAGCCCAAATGTTCCTCTGTGGGGATCCTTTATGCCAGGGCTTGCCGGCTTGGTCGGTGGTTGTTGCCGCTCTAGCCGGGGAAGCTGGGGTCCAACATTGCAGCCTCACGGCTGTGGAGGGGCCCCTATTGCTGTCCTGATCTGGGTGGGCACTGTGGCAATGTTCCTGTGTCTGAGCTGGCTCCTGGTATGAAGAGGCTCCCACAATTGAGCCAAGCCTTACATTGCTTTTAGAAGTTACTCTAATTCATTGTGTGGGGGATTATGGGATATATGTGCGAATGGATGGGAGCGGGTAAAGGGTGGGTTGAGTTTTAATTCTAATTTCTGTCCTTTTTTGATTTAACTGAAAAGCTCCCTGAGCTGTGCAATGTATGAGAAGTACTTTTTATAAATAAAGTTTGATTTGATTGTGTTGCCATAATTCAATTAAATTTAGAGTTTTGGAGACATACAAATCCTGTTTTTAATTTTTTTGGAGTCTTAAACTAACATTTTAATCTACAATTTGTTATTGACTTCAAAGAGTTGTATGTCCAGACCAGCAAAAAAAAGAAAATAGCCTTGGCTTTGAGTTGCTTACTGTGGTTTCGTCAGAGAAGGAATTGACTGGATTTCCAGACGACTTTTCCCATTATTGTCTTGTCCTTCCTTTATTAGGTGCTTTTTAGAATCTAAGATATGTTTTTTTTTATTTTCTTTTTTATCTTTACTGAAATGCCAGAAAGAGACAATAATTACAAAAAAATATTTAAAAAATTCAATGTATAATGCATCTCAGAGGGCATTTTTTCTTTTTCAAATAATAAAATGACATTAGTTTGCCTCAGGAATCACATTAATCTAGATATGTAAAATAAACACCAAACATAAAAGGTTTTATTGCTTCGAAAAAGCACTATTAGGTTCTATTAAAGAAAAAGAAGGTTTAAATCTTTTGATTTCACACTGCAGCTGTGAAGAAGTTTGACAAAGCCATTGCAGGCAGATCCCTGTCTTCACACCGTTCTGAGAGCGTTTTCAGTCTTCTTTCATTATTCCCCTGAGGCTTCACCCCACCTCTGGAAGTCGCAGGAGGTTTCACATTGGTGTGCAGTGACAGAAACGTGAGGTGGCGATGTGCAGCAGAGGTCATGAGGTACCCCGAGCACAGGATCCTGCTAAGATGCCTATCGATGGAGGTGGAAGCTGACCTTGTTGCAGATCAGTACTGATGGATGAGCTGCGGTGTTGCATCGCACAACTCTGCTTCATTGTTTACACACAAGCAGACAAAAGGACAGCCATTTGTTTTTCCATTTCATTTCATCTGCCATGGCTTCTCCTTTTGTTTTGTTTTTTACCCCTGGAGGTGAACTGCTTCTTTCTCCCAGAACTTCTGATTGAAGCCTCTGTTGTTGCAGCAAATCCTGATATTTCGCCTGTGCACACAGTCCTGATCTCATTGCATCAAAGAAGCTCTTGAATTATGACGGTGTGTTTGTGCAAAGAAAGGTTTTAAGGATTCTTTGAAATTTTTACAAGTAATCAATATAGATGTGGATGGTTTCAATTTCAACAGTTCATTTCTCCTGTTTTTAAAGCTGTTGTTGGAACTTGGAGAAGTTTTCGTTTTTGAGTATAAAGTTTAGAACCCAGTTAATAAGCCACATAAATAAGATTTTTGTTGATATTTACTGAAGCTCTACATTTTGTTCTCCCTCCACCATTGTTAAATCTTGCTTTTCTTCACTTTTTTTTTTTTACTCTCCCTTCCACTGCTCTGCCCTGTCACTCCCGGGCCATTTGAGTTGCTCATGGAGCTGTGAAAACAATTTGCGTGCGTCTTTGCGTCTGCATCCGTCTTTGTGCAGTTGTCAGTTTGTGTGTGTTCCCAAGCAGGGACAACAGAGGTCGTGGACCGTGTTAAGCCTCACCACAGAAGCCCTTCGACTTGGATAAGGAGCTGAGGGAGAAGGGCGGAAGGGCAGGAAGAAGGGATGGTTGGACAGATGGAGGATAGATGAGTGTTTGCGTGGATCAATAGTGGGATGGGGGAAGCTGAATGAATGAGGAGAGAGGCTGGTGGGGGATGATCTGGGGATTCAGGGGATCGGAAGATGAAAACTGAAGATGGAAGGGGAGAAATTTAAAGAGATGATCAGTGGACAAATAAGTCATTTAAAGCTCAGGTTTGCAGTTTCAGTGGGAGACACTGGGGAGCAGAATATAGTATTTTATGAGATCAATCTGAATTAGAAGCTCTAACCTGATATCACTACGACAGTCAATCATCAATTACTCTAGAATTTAAAGGAATCAATCAGAGGGCTGAAACTAAGGTATATAACAAGAAAATATACTTTATAAACTACTTAACTTTGTGGTTTTACCTAACCCTTCAGTAATACCTCTTATATCATTATTCAGTTTTGTGCTTTTATTTGCTTACAATATCGTTTTTATTCATTTTTAACCCTTCATCCTCAAGTTCTGTAGGCCCTTATGACTGGTGTTTTTTTATTTTCCAAAATGACTTTCATAAGGTCCTTCTTAAAATCTGACATTTCAAATTCTGCAGACCAGTTTGACTGTCGTTTAATGCAGTGTTCTAAACATTTCCCATCTCCAGGAAATCAGGTCTTTGTTCATCCAAACAGGCTCTGATAAAACATTGAGTAGTTAGGAATATAAAAGATCATAAAATTATTTTTTCTTTGTGTGTATTTGATTCTATTAAAGACATTTTGATAAGAATGACGGTACCGCAATTTAGCTGCAGCTAAACTGTTTTGGGGAAAGGTCCCGCCCCTTTAACTGTCTCCGCCAATCATTCTTGAAGGCTTAATCACATGTCATCAGTCTGTCAGTCTGACCAATCAGACGTGGTTAAAGTCTCAACTTCCTTGTTCCAATTTAGCTCAAAAAGTCGCTCAGTTCTAAGAAAAATACCAGCTAAAGCTCGTCTTTAGCGGTGTAGCTTTCCACAGAATCCGGTCTCAGACCGTGGAACAAGTGAACAGAACAATGAAGCTCAGAAACGCTAGTCTTTCTGCCCTTTTACATCTGTTTTCACACTACATCTCCCATGATGCATTGGCTTAAAGGGACAGTGTCTCAGCCTTGTCCTTGTTAAACGTCTTGAAGCCACAACGAATACACATCAAACAGTTTCTAATTTTTTTAACTTAAATTTTATTTCGTCTCTTAGAAAAAAAACAGCGTCAACTCCCTGCTTTTTCTGCCACACTTATCACAATAATGCAGGTGAGATTGCGGGGGGGGGGGGGGGGGGGGGGGGGGGGGGGGGTGTCGCTCAATACAGACTATGAGTTTCTGCCTTTTTTTGGATGCTGGTGTGCCGCGGGATTTTTGTCAAGGTTAAAGTGTGCCGTGGCTCAAAAAAGGTTGAAAAACACTGATTTAATGAGTTAAATGAATGCATTTTCTAAACACTAGTAAATATTACTGAATAATTGGTAGCTAAACGTGACATTTGCATTTATTCTTCTGTTTTAGCATTCTTTTCTTTTCATGTATATAGAAATCGTAAACAATGTTAGGTAGCAGTGACAGATTTGAGAAAGAATTAAGTTAGGTTTTTATTTTGTTAAAAAAAAAGGCATGGAGGAGTTCCGCTGAGAATCGTTAAAAAACATGTAAATTACCAAAGATTCCTTACTTTATTCCTTTATTCTACTTGTCTTGCATCTCTGTTGATCAGGTTTAAAAAAAACTTTTTGTGTAGCACCTGTTATAGATTTATTGAAAGCCTTTGACACTTAAGACCACCAAACACTTTGACTCGCTTGGTTACATATCGGCGTATTGGCTAGTTTCCAAAACTTTCTCTGAGATCAAAAGTGTTAGGCTTTAAGGTCTTCCTTCCACCGTCATCATTAACATAGGTGTTCTACAAGGCTTTTTGTTTGGACTTACAATCTCTATTCCGAAGATGAGGATTTTTAACAATACAGGTGTATACCTTTATGCTGATGATACAGTGGTTTGATAGTTTATTGCAGAATTTACAGAGCTACATTTTTCATAATAATAAATATCTATTTTGTAAGGGAAATAAGACCTTGTCTTTGAATTAGATGACCTCAACTTGGACATCGGGTCAAGGTGTAAAGGATGGTTCATTTGTAGGAAACAAGACATTTTGTCTCATATAGTTAAAACAATCCTAGTGGTCATTACAGCCATAATATGTCACACTTTAGTTGAGGCTGAAATGCAGAGCTTCACTGAAATTCTCCCTGGGTTTCCTTCTATTCACGTCATTTTCTACTGTTGCAATAAATAAGTGAAATCTACAAAACAAAAAGGGCTGTTTTTAAGTTGATTGTTGGAGAAGATGCAGTACCTGTATGTTTGAAGCAAAGGAAGAATATTAGTTGTTCCTTATAAGCTAGTGTGAAATAACTGTAGATACAGTATAAAGACACACCTACTGGATCACAGTCGGCACACGTCCCCACACCTTCAAACATATGACCAATCAATTAAATGTTTTCAGATATGTAAGATCTTTGAGGAAAAAGGGATGCAGTTTTTGTCTTAGAACATACCTTTAAGATTATTCTTTTGATTTACCATTGCTTGAGAACAGTATTAGCCCATTTCAGGTAATTTTATATAATTTTGAGGTAGATTTTTTGTTTTGTTCCCCAAAAGTGTCCTCCCAGCAGTGACATAATACCCCAAAGTAACAAGAGCCTAAAGTTTAGACCCATTTACATCAAAACGTGTCATAATGAGGCCAAAACCACCTTCACGCTGGTTTGGAAAATTTAATTTAGGATTGTTTTCTATTTTTGGAAAACAGCATAAGTGTTCTTGGGAAAACACACTGGTTGAAAATAATGCCTCTCTGGGCATGTTTGGATTCTACTCTGGCACAAAAAACTTGCAATACAGACCCTCTGGGTGTGTCCTTGTGTGTCTGGCATCTGAGATGCTGGTAGCAGATCCTTTTGATTATATATGATCTGTCTTTGACTGTGATGTTGCAGCTGAGCGCAGAGTTTGGCAATTTGCAGGTTGGATTCTCATCATGGCTCCTTGTGTCGTTTCTGTGAAATTGTCAAAGTTCGTTCTTCTCCGGTAGCATCTTTATATCTAGCTGAGCTGTACTCATTGAGGGGGCCAAGTAATTTGCTTCAGTGCTGTTTTGTATTCAAGTATTACACAAGATAGGCATAAATTAACTGAAAGTGATCTTTCTAGTTATTTCTTTATAGTTGCAAAACACTTGAATATCAGACATGTACATTGCCTTTTTTTTAAATTACATTTGTGCTTTGAAAACATGAGACTAAGCACTGCAATTTTATTTCTCTGATAATGGGTAGCCTATGTTCTTTTGGTGGCATGAAAAGCTTTCTTATCTGCAGTGGGTCACATTTCTGCTGCCGCCTGCCAAGCTCTTCTGTCAGCGCTCCAAGAGCAGACATTATTTTGATCTATAAATATAATACTTGGTTCTTTGTTGTATGACACACAAAAATGAACACCCACTGTCATGCGCGGCATAAATTCATATCCGTTGACACACAGACATGCAGAATCAGTCTTGATGTGCTTTGGTGTCTTATGAGCACTCAGAATCCTTGTTTTGTCTTCTGGCCCCCGAAGGCACTAATGAAGGAGAGTTTTGTTTCAGATTTAGGTACCTTTAAGGAACATGTGAGGTATTGGCTGATGTGTGGGAGCAGAAAGGACTTCATATTCTGCATTTCACTTTCATTTTCATCTGGAGTTACTTTTTTCTACTGTACATTTTCTTTTTTTCCTATTCTCACTCTCAGTATGAACTGATTTAACTTGCTTCATTATATACGGACCTCTGCATTGACTCCAGTACCATCTACTCCTTACTGTTGTACTGAAATTGATACTTGCAGAGACTCTACCAGACCTGTCTTTGTTGAGTGTTTTCTACTCCAAGCTGAGACGATATACAGTATTTTCTTAAAATCTTTCCTTTAAACCAAGTATCAAAGCTTTAGCAAGAAATGTAAAAATCTAAAACTAAGAATTAACCAAGATATATGATGTTTATACATCTCCAGGATTGCATCTACCACAAATTTGTCACAAGCATTTGCATTTTTCCTTTTTCCCCGTCTTGGATTTAAGAACCTACTTTTACACTTACATTCAGCCATTGACTAGATACTTTTATCCAAGGCAGCCAACAAATATGATGCATGTCAGGCTCAAAAGGACTCAAGAGTCAACCAGTTCCAACATAAGCACTGCTAGAAAAATATTCTAACTACAAGAAATATCAAGGAATAAAGTATGATATCTCATTTCACAACTGTGAGATCACAGAGCTCGAGAGTTTAGCTGGTGGTTCATTGCTGCGTGGTGCAGAAATTGCCAGTCACTGTTCATTGGCTGAGCAAAGGTGTTTGAGTAGGATGGAGCTTTTGAATATGTAACCTTGTAGACAGGAGTCAAGACAACCACAGAAGAGTGTAGAGATTGAAATGGTGGTGGCATCTGTAGGAGCCTGATTCTCCAAGAGCGTTGCATTATTGAAGCAGAAGCATATGTGGGAGTTGAGTAAACCAAAAAGGAGCTTTCAGACTCCATGATGTTGTAGAGAGCAGCTTCAAGATCAGCATGCCTGTGAAGTTAGAGATATTTTCTTTGAAGATACTTGTCAACGATAGACCCTAAATTTCTCACAGACTTTGCCAAAACGATCATAGAAGATCCCAAATTGACAAAGAAGCTGTATTGCATGGAAGGGCCAGCTGGATTTCTGAATTTGAGAGATTAAGTTTAAAGAAATGTTTTTTTTTGCACTCAAGCAAAAAATCCGAGACAAGCAGAGATTTATGATGGGAGAAAAACCAAGAGAAGAGCTGAGACTTATGACCTTAGAAATAGTATAAAAAACAATGTTTAGAAATGATGGACCTCAGAGATAAGGTAAGAGAAGGGAAGAGGGCTGAGAACAGAACCTTGCGGAACACCAGTGGAGAGGCAATGCAAGTTGGATTCCTCACAAAACTTTGATAGATGACTTATGGTGTCAAAGTGCTGACAGACTGAGGTACTGGTCTTCTTGAGATGACCACCTGTTTGATAATCCCTATTTTAGGGAACTTGGGTCTCTCACAATGGGACAGCTTGGTTTTGCTGAACACTGATGAAAGTTTCCCTACAGCATGGGCCCAAAATCTATGAAATGAGGCATACTGATACTTGGAGCAGACATCTCTTGACCATGGCAATTTTACTAAAACAAAAACTCAAAAATCAACAAACTGCAACCCTTCTCAGGAGGAATAGTTCCTCTGAATCCGGCCTAATCACTCACCAAGCCTGATGAAAGCAAACCAATATCATTTGGCAATCTGTGGGCCTTTTGCAGCAGAGAGGGTGATTGATTGAAATAAAGGGAGATGAAGCGTAATGCCGACACTGTCAGCTGTCCAATCCCCAGAAAGGATTTTATGATTGATGGCAGGCTGGAGCACTGAGAGCTCTTGCACCTTTGCACTACACTCTCAGCACTCAGCGTGATTAGATCGGAGTGTATGCGCACCAACGTGTGCACGACTGACAGGGCGCTGAGGTTTGTGTGCACGTGTGCACATGTGGGACTGATTACAGTGCCAAAGTGTCTGTCTGCTTGCATCTGTTAGAGTGAGCATGTGCAGGAAGGTGATAATGGTGTCTGTCTATGTGCGATTTTTGTGCGTTGCTGTTGGAAACCACAGCGCACGGGCCATAATGTAGGTCTAAAGGAGGAAGGAAAGCAATGAAGGACAAGTTAGGATGTTGCAAAGAGGGATAGGCTTGTGTGTGTGTGTGGGGGGTGGGGGGGGGGGTCAGAAAGTGAAGGATGCTCTTCATGGAAAGGAAGAAAAATCTTTCTCAACCTCAGCCAAGGAAGGAATGTAAAGAGATGAAGACTATATTGAGGTTAAGAAGATGTGTAGGAATAAAAAGGGATAGTGATGTATTTTGTGGCATTTTAAAAGAAATGGGAGATATTTGCACATATTATGATCATATAAGATAATACGTAAACCATAAAGTCACTGCACTGGGATTGGCTGGTATGGATGTTGTGCTTTTCGGATTGTTTGGCCCTTTGAGGAGTCAGAGGTTGGAGTGCAGGTCTGTCTTGCAGTTCACTTGAGGTTTGTGCAGCCATCTGAAGGGACGTCGTGACAATAAAACACACCACATTGCCGTTCGTGTATGGTACGGCAATGTGGTGTTCTATTGGTGTGTTCTATGGTGTGTTCAGTGTATTGGGAAGTTTTTGCAATGATAATGTAAGTTAAATGCACTAATGATGTACGGGTAATGCTTTACCACACTCTTGATAGTAGTGAGGTGCATGCACTGGTCCTTACTGGCAGTTGCTCCACACACCGGGAGTGCTTGTAATATCTAAGTGTCCAAAGGATGTCCACATAAACTACAGCCCAACAGTCGGGCTGCAAGCAGGGGGCACTTATCATTTAAACAGCACCAATGGGCTTATTTTTGGTAAAAAATATAAAACATCTGTGCCTTCATCTCACCTACTTCATCTTACTTACATGTTTAAGTATTCACTACGACCTGTCACCCCCAGTGGTCTACAAATCTTGAAATTGAGTGCCCTATACAGGTTTGCTAATTTTTCACCCACAGACAGCCCGTATCCACCCGTAAGGGCACTTGTGACTAAGTCTTTATGTGGAGCCCCATTAATGTTCAGGTGGAAGGGCAAATCCCAACTCAAACATATTACCTTTCTTATCAGGCTGTCCAAGCCAATCTTTCTAAAGTATATCCACAATTCCTTCACTGTGCTGAACATTTACAAGCTGCTGGGCTCAGTCTTACTTTCACAAGCACTTAAATCTTTTACACAGATGCTTTCCAAGGTGCTAAAATTTGGCACAGCCTGACCTGATCTCAATTGAAACTAATGTAATTCAGCTCTTTGCCTTTAAAGCACCAGGCTTCTTACCAAAACCCCTGTAAGCAATGAGCAAGTGCTCCTTCTTAGAGGAAAGATGTGCACTGCACAATCTGTTGATGAGTTTGCCTAGTGCTTAGAGTTTGAGAAGAGGAAGCTTTGATAAAATAGACAGTGTTGAAAATCAATATTGGATTGCTTTTTTGTGTTTTATTACACCGTAAACTTCACAAATTGATCAAAAGTGAGAATAACTTCTTTTTTAGCAACTGTAGTTGATTTGGAAAGCAAGAATTTGCCTGTTGGATTGCTCCAAACACCCAAATGTCCGCCTGATATTATATAAATGTTTCTATTTTTATCCCAAACTCCTTGATAACGGTTTTTTTGTTGGATCAAAAAGTGCAAACTCATTCTGGATTTTTTTGTTTTATAAATGGAGACCTTTCTATCCATTTTCATGTCTCTTGTTTTGACTTTCGGGGCAGCTGTGGTGCAGATAGCAGTGGGTTGATAAAATAGATTTACTGATCTGAATCAAGCCAAGCTTAATAAATCAATTATTGATCTATAAAAGTAGTGATAGATCTTTTATGCCTTTCCTTTTCCGATGATGTCACACACACAAAACAGCAGCAAAAGTGATGCTAACACTTGTGCGACCTACACACATGTAGCTGACTAAATGAACAGCTTTATATACTCACAGGCATGAATTTTCAACTCTTTTAAGGAATCATTTTTTATAGCAACCATTTGTGGTCTAAGGCAGTGGTCCCCAACCTTTTTCATGCCACGGACCGGTATGACGTCACACAAACTTTCATGGACTGGTCTTTCAAATATAGGCAGATGATTATTGTAGCAATACTAGGATGATGGAGGATCAAATACGTGACAAGACGAACCCTGTGCTTTTATTTTGACACGCTTACATTTCACATGTGTCATCATCCTCCCCCCTTCCCACACTCATGGTGCAAAAAAGAAGTAGTCTATTAAATGTGGCTTTCTTTTTTTTGGAAGTGGAAGGCTCTTCTTCTGTCTCCTGGCTGGGCCTTTTCCCCTCGGCAGAGAAACTTTCCAAAGACGTTTTGTTTTTTACTCATTTTGCTAGTTCCTGTGTTTTATTTTAACGGTAACTTATCACGTGACCGAGAAGAGCGCCTTGGAATGCGTCAAAAATGACAGATATTTAAATACTATTAGTAAATGTATGTTGTTAAATGTTTGTTTATTAGTTACATGTTTATTTGGACATTGTTGTTTATATACTGATGATTAAAAACTAATTAAAAACAGTAAGATTACACAAAGATACTTTTGTATTAAGATATGAGGCTTTTTATTACTAAGACAAAAAGCAGCGACTATCGTATGTCAGGCTCTGTATGGCATTTCAAAGGTGATGCTGGCTCCGTACTAAGCGCGTGCTATGGAAAAAACACAGCTTTCTAAATGAGCTCATATTTATCGTGCGAGAACCGCAAAGCTGTTAGCAGGAGGACACACGCGGGGCGGCTTCAATGAACACTCCAGAGGGGTTTTTATGAAAGTAAAAATGTGTCGAAAGTAAAAATGTGTCTAAATGGACGAGCTTGTAGATTTGATGTGAGAACTTGTACAATAGAATGTGAAAACTTGTGCATCAAAAATCTGCATCTGTGTGTAAAAATCTTCTGCTGTGAACTGACAAATTCCCATTTGCATGTGTTCATTTAGTTACAACTTCAAATCTGTGAATACAACTGCTCAAATGTGCTTCTGCGTGTGCTCAAATCTGCTGGCGCTAATCAGAAGTGTGCTACAACTGCACTCTGAATTCTGACACATTCCGTGCGAGAAACTTCTGTCAAAACTGATCTGTGTCCGAAAATGGAACTACAGGGGAGGGAGGGTTAGAGTAGGCGGAGTCAGCCAATCAGAGTGCATTATTCAGAGAACTTAGAAAGTTAGAAAGATCTTCACAGATTTGGACTTCCTGCTTCAATAACTCTTCTGATAAACGTTCAAATGTGACAGCAAGTATCTCAGTCATTTTGTTTTAACACAGTGAACAATAAATGCATTTATAAAGAAAAAAGTTAATTTTTCCTGCATTTTAATGAGAAATGATCTCTTTGTGCTTTAAATGCACACATGCAGCGTCCATTTAGACACATTTTTTCTTTCATAGGTGTTCTCCCGGGGACTTGACGTGCTGCAGGCAGAAAGTCACTTTCTGATGACAGACAGAATTTGCGCTCAGTGTATTTGTAGTTTCTCAGTGCAGTGACGTATGTATTAGAAGATGTCCGATTGGCCGTTCTGCATGTCAATCAAGTCACGTACTTCTCGGTAAGGATTTTGATTGGCTGGTGGATTGTTTAGAAGTACTTTTTTTTTTCATTTATCTATGCCGCCTGCGATCGACGTAATGAGCACCCCTGACATAGAATTGACAGAGAATTGGGCAATTTTTCAAAATAAAACATCTTTCAGATTCCAAAATAAATAAAACGGAAGTAATGCAAGTTATGTATTCTTTCTGTGCGGCCCGGTACCAAATGACCCACGGACCAGTACCGGTTCGCGGTCCGGCGGTTGGGGACCATTGGTCTAAGGCACAGTGTTTTGCTCAATCTTCTGAAATAAAGTGTAATGCTAAAGCACGAGCCCCACCGAGTGGCCAACCAGAAATGCATAATCATAATGATCGGTATATTTATGTTCTAGCTTCTGTGTTTGAGAACCCATGTAACACTGTATGGTGTTAAAAATCGTATTGGTTTATTATTTTACGAACACATTTTACAGTATCTTCAAAACATATAAAGATTATTATTGTATTTCTATGCAAATATGTGTAAATGTGTATACCCTGTAAATTCAAAATTGAATAGAATCGAGTGGATTGAAAGAATCGAATCGGTCCAGGCTTTGGTGAATCGAATTGATTCTGGAAATCATTGGTGATACCCTATCCTAAGCACACAGGTAGAGGAGTCATCATCTTATTGGAAGATGGAGGTTAAGGCTCCCAACCTGCCCTACCTTGTGTTGAAGTGCCCCTGGGCAAGACACTGAACCGCCATCAGTGTGTGAATATGTGTGTGTGTAGGGGTGATTGGGACTGTGACTGTAAAGCGCTTTGGACCTTCTAAGACAGTAGTAAAGCACTGTATAGGTATACACCGTTTTATTGGATGTAATTTTACGCTAAAAAAATGGTTAAAAAAATACAAATACAGCTTTGATTCTATTCTAAGAGTATAAAGTATTCAAATGTTTCCCCCAATTTTCTTTTTAACGTCAGCAAGACACCAGATAAACAGCACCTGTCATACTTTAAGCTATGTTGTGTACACAGTGAAATCTACATGAATATAGCGACAAAAGAAAGCTGGGAGTTCATTCTTCGCCGCAACGCCACAGGTTCTGCCTAACATTCCGCCCGGGACGCAAATTTAATTTGGTTTTGGCTCATAACCAAACTAAATGGACCACACTCAACTACGGTCTCCTGATTTATTAAGAGAGCTGGAATATTTTAGAGAGATGCGTCTGCCGGGAAAAGTCTACCTGGTTTCCACACTCCAGGCAGATATATGATACAACAAACTTGCATACGAATCCAATTTTAGATCATTTATTTCCTTTAAGAGATCTCTTTTACCAAAGACACAAATTACTCAACACACACACTCACTCGGATGCTTTCTACTGAGACACACATGCACACACCACAACCACCAATAATGTGGTTGATTTCATTCGGCTCCCATGTGGTTGTTCGGAGAGAGGGAGAGGCCAGTATCTGCTTACCATTCTGTGTGTGTATGTGTGTGTTAATGTGTTTGTGCACTCTTAATGTTTCTCGACCCGCTGGGCATCCATCTGTGGGTTTATCTGGTGTGATTTCCACAATTTTTCTTTTTCCCGCACACATTTTGCAACGCGAACCCCTCTCGACACACACTGCATTTACCGCCACCACGTCGCTCATGAGCAAACACTCGACAAAAAGCACAGACATTTAACATGCAGACACTTAACACACACACAAAACAAGCCCCTGGGTACGATTGAGGTTCCTCCCAGTACTTCAACTTTATCATCTAGCTGTCCAGCCTATTAGAACACACAAACACACACATTATTCCCATAAAAGCATTGCCTGTATAGATCGGCCATTAAGATATAAGAGTGTACGAATGGAAAATCATTGTTGGGTTGATAATTCATTTACAGACTGACTGAGGAAGCACGCTGCTGCCCGAGCGTGCGCCTCTCAAATAGTGACACAGAAACTGATTACGAGAGGGAGGAAGATAAAGGTGCGGGAAGAGAGGAAGAGAAAAAAGGAAGGGCAGATAATGGAAAATAGATGGTTGAAAGCTGAAGGAACGAAGGAGAAAAAGAGAAGGATGGATTAGGAAGAACAAAGGAAATCGCTAAAATAACAAGAGAGAGAAAGGATCAAGGAGGAGAGCTGGGTAAGAGGAGATGCAGAAGATGGGAGGGGGAAAAAAAGCAATAAGCAGTTGAGGCTGATGTTGTTAGGTAAAGAAAAAGCAGCAAGCTTTTGCACAAATCGTATTAGTCCCCACATCTGGTTGAAGCATCTTTGAATATTCACTTCCCAGGAAATGAATTATTATAAAACCACAGGATGTAACAATCTGTTTACACAAACTGCTTTAGAATCTGTCATGAAATGCTTCAAAAATATATGAGATTTACTGTCTTGTAGAGTATTCCAGCTATATCCAACTTTTTTGACATTTTGATTGGGCTTTAAACTTTTTATTCCTCCTTCTATCCACTGACGTCACTGTCTTTGCTGACATTAAAAAAGGCAGTCAAATGGAGGAAGAGTCGTACACCGACAAGCCCCAAATAACGGTAATAGCCATATCCGAAAAGTTTGATTCATACAGTAAAACACAGATAAGATCAGTGCAAAAAGGGCCCAAAGGTGGAGGGAAACAAAGACACACAAGAGAAGCAGGAAAAGAGGGAAATGATGTGTGTAATATTAATGATAATCAGTTGATCATTCATTGTAAATGACTATAAAGAGCCAGAGCTGCAACCAGCAATTATCACTAATGACACATTCAACAAGGTATCAGCGCACAGTCCAGTGCGCACACTGTACGCACATGTTCTTGACTGAGGCAGGCTAATCATATCTGATTGATATTCAGAGAAAGAGAGCATCCTCCATCTGTGTGTGAGTCTGCCTGTATTTGTGTTGTTGTTTTTGCAGCTTGTTCACTTCTGATCTTTGTGCATGCGAATGCATTAACATTTAGATGTCATTGCTATAAATAAACCTGATGCTCTTTGTGCTTTGGGATGCGGGACATGCCAAAGGTGGAGGTCAAACTCAGAGGCTCTTTGACAGCAAGGTTTTGTTGGTTTGATTTAAAGCAAGACTCACTAGGTGTCAGCACCTGGACATTGATTTATTGATCAGTTTTGTACTATAATATTTCCCCTACCTTATACTTGATTCTGTGTATCATTTTAAATGTGCACATGCTGTTTTCTTCAGGAGTCATAGACATCCCTTTTTTAAATTTGGCCTAAGAAATGAGCAAACTACTTTTGTAGTGTTGCAGAAAAGAGCTGTATTTTTTTTTTAATATTT
This sequence comes from Oryzias curvinotus, assembly GCA_023969325.1. Lineage (NCBI taxonomy): Eukaryota > Metazoa > Chordata > Actinopteri > Beloniformes > Adrianichthyidae > Oryzias > Oryzias curvinotus. The sequence goes on along the minus strand of CM043729.1, from coordinate 11,567,112 downwards.
TATGTTGTGATGCTCAAATAAAAAATGCATTTTAATTCCTTTAAGATGCAACATGTTTTGATTTTGTCATTGGAGTAAAGCCATAAATTCACTGTCTTGTGACATAAAACTGAGTTTAACATTAATTCTGTACAGGTGTTTTCTTTAATGAGTTCCTTCCTTTGTGTTTTTCTTAACTCTGTCTTAGCTGGAAAAACCTTGATTTATAAATTATTAAACTTTTATGTATTTTTGAAATGTTCAAGAACCGTATGGTTATTAGCTGTATAGTTTATGTTCTTTTTAGCCTATTGTTTTAGTCTATTAAAGCATTTTGTTTGAGACAGACAGTCCTTTCATATCTACATAATTTATTCCTATTTATTTATTAATCAATTTGTGATATTTGACCTGTTTCCAAACGGTATGTATAAAGTTTTTCTTAAGTTTAGAGTTATTATGTTGAATCAAACCAAGTTTTAAGTGTTCATTTCTTTCAAGAAGGAAGGTCCAAGGGCAAGGATGTCCAGAGTCTGTCTTGTTTAGCTAAGCAATTAGCTTTTGTTCATTTTTATGACTGATTCTATGTTTTGTATAATTATTGGTGGGAAGCCTGCAGAGACAACTCTGTTGTGATATTGGCTATATAAAAAGTAAAATTGAATTGAATTGAATTATTTTCTATCGTATCCAGAAGATTTTCCTGTCTGTCTCCACTGCAAACCAAACATGTGTCATCAGCAAACAATGTTGTTTTTAGAACACTAGACTTTAAATGGATTATTGACGCATAGAATCAAAAGCAGTGGTCCCAAGAGCAAACCTTGTGGAACACCAACTGAATCTTCAGAGGTTCACTACTACTACTCCATTATGCGTTACTCCTTATGGTTTCGTTATTACCCCATGGGCAATGATGTCAAAAGTCAACTTTGAATTTAAAACAAATGAAGTATTTTAATTGTCAACGTACAAAGTAACATTTCTTATGTTCTCTGTGTTTGAAACATTAAGTGGCATCAAATTTATGGTAAAAATCATAACTAGTGTGTTGCATTTGAGTATAACTGTTCTTGTAAAGCCCTGCTCCTGTGTGTGCCTCAGTGCGCTGCAGCATAAAAGTAGGCTAGTAAAAATGTAAACACAACTCACTGCTTTATACTCACCCCTCCTATGTGCTCCCTGCAGTTTTATTTCACTAGGAAGTATTTAGTTGTTGTTTTGACAATTAGGAGGCTTAGAGTTAAAACCTTCTCTGATTGGTCAATTTTGATATTACTCTCTTCGCATTCGTAGTTTATGTTTGTATTTGGTTATTATATTGCCCAATCCGAAAAAATGGTACAATGTCAAACTTGTTCCTGATTTACACCACCAGTTTAAGATGAATTATAATTTAATCATATCAAGGCCTTTCAAAAATGATAGCCTTAGCTTTTTATTTTTCAGAAGACAACCTGTAAACACTCAGTTTGGAAATATGCTTCTAGTTTCACACAAAAAGATTATGACAATACATTTTTAATTAAACAATGCCAGTCAGTTATATCTGTTGTAAACTGTGCAATGAGGGGAGCTTGGCATTTCCAAGGCGCTGCTGGCTCCATACGAAGCGTGTGCCACGGAAAAAAACAGCTTCCTTAATGAACTCGTATTTATCGGGCGAGAACCGCAAAGCTGATAGCAGGAGGACACACGGGGCGGCTTCAATGAACACTCCGGTTGTCCAGAGTGGTCTTCTCCCAGGGACTTGACACGCTGCGGTCAGAAAGCGACTTTCTGATGACAGACAGAATTTGCCCTCAGTGTATTTAAACACGCATGTGCAGTGACGTATGTATTAGAAGATGTCCGATTGGGCATCTGCATGTCAATCAAGTCCCGTACTTCTCGGTAAGGATTTTGATTGGCTGGTGGATTGTTTAGAAGTGCATTTTTAATTTTTTATTCATCTTTGCTGGCCTGCGATCTACCCTTATGTCTTGAAGAACTACCGAATTAGGCAATTTTTCAAAATAAAACATCTTTCAGATTCTGAAATAAATAACATGGAAGTAATGCAAGTTATTTATTCTTTCTGTGCGGCCCGGTACCAAATGACCCACACTGAGTTATATAACATAAAAAAATTAACATCTTGCAGACACCTTTTATCACCCGAGCACTGCAGTAGATTTTCAGCAGTGTTGTACAAGTTAAAAAAAAAAGTACTGATTACTTGTTACTGTTTTCTTCAAGTCATCTGTTACTTCACAAGACAGTTTCGTAAATGTACTCCATTACATGACTTGCACATCATTTTTTGGTTCATTTTTACTAAAGATCTACAAAAATATAGAAGAAAAAAATTCTTTACTGATAAACAGTCTTGAATATTTATCTGAGTGCTTACAATCATCTGCAACATTAGAGAAAAAAGGAAACTACAGTTGGGATACCACATCTCAGTCTTGTTTATGCCCTTTATACTCTGAACTCTGACGGTTTATTAAACTGCAACTGTTGGATCTTTTTGTTGGTCAGTTCTGACTGTAATATTGTTGCTTGATGGTGGTCCTGAAATATGTCTTTTATTTTAACACAAGCCTGTCTTACAAATCTTTTTATTCGATGTCTATTTAGATATATTACACATTTGCTTGTTTATGTTTTTTTTTTTTTTATCTTTTGTTTTTTTTTTCCTTTTTCTTTCTCCTTTTGCTTTTTTTTTTAACATTTTCTTTGCTTAAACACTGCTGACCTTAACTTTGCTCTCCCAAAAATCCCAGCATTATGATTGATTGTTATTGTATTTCTGGGATAAGGGGTGGCCTGGCTAAAAATACTACCTTTATACGTTCATACTTTTGCTGTAAAAAAAAAAAACCCAGATCACCTGTTCTATAGGAATCAAGGCCTGGTTTATCACCTTTGACATAAGACCTGTGCTTTATTTCCAGACAGCTGGTTACTTTGGTTGTTTTTGAGTGTTGTTTGAGGTCTCCTTTGTGTGACTGCAAAGCAACCTTTGCTTTATCTGTTAATTTTATACTATATTACATGTTAGTACGTTTTATTCTGAAACCAAATTGGGAGACTTTTTCTTGAAGTTCATCTTTTGCCTTTGTGGCTTGTCTCTTGGGCCCCATTATGTTACCTTTGCTTGAGTGGCCTGGTCTCAGTCTGGTGGCTGCTGACTGCCGATGATGGATTTCAAGGAGAAGCAGGAGATGCTCCTGTGTTGTTCTCCCACATTATTTCTCCTTCTTTTAAAGAAACACAAAGTCAGCAAAAAATTACTCCAAAGTGATGCTAAGCTGAGAAAATTAGATCTGATGGATCTTTAAATTTGACTCAATGTTTCCATTATTTTGGTTCTAGAGAAAGGCCTAGATGATAGGGTGTTCCTAGGGTGGACAGAGGTGATTGGGGCAGACTTCAACCGAAATATGGGTGAGAGGTATAAGTAGAGTTTCTGACTGGATTGGACAAGAAGTGTACTGGTTCCCATTTTATTAATAAGGGAGAAAGGCAGAGTTGTTGAAACTTCAGAGGAACACAGCTGATAAGTCACATCGTAAAGTGATGGGAAAGAGAAAAAGAAACTAAGCTGAGGTCAGAAGGAGGAAAACATTTGTGCCCAACAGATTGGACTAATTTTAACGTTTATTGATCATCAATATGACATAAATATATCTAACCTGAAATTTTACTATAAACATTGGACCAAGGTGACCACTAAATACGGCACTCCAGACTTTTCTGGAATAAGAACAAAAAAAAGACAAAATCTTATTTTTTTTTTTTTTTTTTTTTTTTTTTACTATTCGTGGTGGTGAGGATGAAATTCCCAAGTTTTGATTTGAACAGTCAGAGTCCTTTAAAAAAAAAAAAGCTGCACAGGTGCTGGAGCTTATTTTGGCAAATTGGGAGAAAAATCTGTATTTTGCCAGTGGCTCTGCCAGTTCCTCATCATGCTTCTAAGTAGTCTGTCTAGAGCTGTGGTATAAAGATGAGTGACCATAATAACAGCATGCGAGTGCTTCTCTCTAAGCACAGCTTTCATTAACACTCTGCCATCTTGATTCATCGTGGTAGTTCCACACGAAACATGTGGGGACTTAGTGTTACTAAGTTTACCTCTGTCATTCTCTTGGCCACCATGAAAGTATGATGTATATAAAGTGCCATTATGACACGCTAACAAATGTGGAAACCAGATGAATCGAACATACATTATCTGAACTTGAATTTCTATGTGTGACAAGATATTCAAACATTTAAAAAATCAGTGAGTACAGTATAAGTGTCCAGGGATTGCCCAAAGGTTAAATAAAGACTTATTTTCTTAGAAAGCTTTACAAGAGTTGGTGGCTTCTTATTATTATATTATATTATTTCCCACACTTTATAGAACACCCGATTATAAGCTGTACCGTTAATGAATAGTCTATTTTTTATGTCATAAAAAGGCGCATCAAGTTACAAGACGCATTCATTCCCCGTACAGGTAAAGCGGGTTTTTGGGTTGTCCGGTTGTAGAGTGAAGGGGCTGCATCTAAAGAGGAGCGCAGGTGTATCTTGCACTTCCTTTGAGACCCATATAACCACCTCATGAAAATGGAACGTAGTGTTGTCGTGCTAAGTGTGAGTGTGTCGTGAAACATTTGTAACGATAATGTAAGTTACATGCACCAATGACGTTCCGGTACGGTTGATGCTGTCGGAAGTCACCCTTTACAGAGCACTCCAGTCATTAAAGAGGTGCGTGCCTTGACTCCTGGGTGATCGTGTGCAATGCTGCACACACAGGAGGTGCAGGTGATATAAGTACCTATAGGATGCCCTCATAAACGACACTGTGATTGTCTAATTTCCTCATTTCTAACATCCAGGCTGAGCACAAGGGACGTGCGAGGAGTGTGCACCTTTCCCTTGAATAGCACTAATGGGCTTCCTGTGCTGTGTGCAGTGTTCAGGGGGGTAAAAAAAAAAAAGATAAATCTACATACCCTACACCTACATACACATGTGTTGTTTCTCTACAACCTGACACCTGCATGCCTTCAGAAAAAGACATGCTTGAACATTTTTACCATATGGTTGTCTACCATCCAGCGGTTGTACAAATTTGCCCTTTTTTCACTTGCAGACAGTCCGTATCCACCCATAAGAGCCGTTATGACTAAAGCTTTACTACCTTTTTTATCCTATTGCTTTAACATTTTGGTTCTTAATTTTCTCAATTTGTAATCTTCCTTTTATCTCTCTGTTTATTGTTAAATGCTTTGTTACCCTCCTGATGGCGTTGGAAATATATCAAAGCCAAGTACCACAGCTGAAAAAATAGATAAAAAAAACTCCTCAAATATTACAATTCACGATTCTTAGAGGCTGCTTTAATATGTCAAAACTTACCCAAATTATAGACTCATCTTTAATCTGGTCAAACCATGTAAAAATGATTCTCTTCAGTCTCTCAACAGTCCACGGTCCACTCAACAGGGTGGTGAATATCTGCGGAAATCACCGAAGGGCGACAGGGATTTTTGACTGTCTGACAGACACGCCACAGTCTGTGAGGTTGAAGGTTGTGTAGGTTTGAATGGGTGGTCAGTGGCACATTGGCACGTCTGGGAAATGCACTTTTCCCATTTCTATTCACCTTGAATAATCAAGACTTTCCAAAAAAAAAAAAAAAAACTCAGAGTGCTGTCATCTCTAAAAATACTTCAGACTGCAGTGAGAGGTTTATCAGTGATGGGCAGGAGGATGGGTTCTGAAAACTGATCACTCTGTTGAATGAGGTGAGAATATTCTCCACCTCATGATGAAGAACATGCAGGATTTTGGATGCGTTTACTTCCAAGTATCTCAAAAAAGAAAGATAACCATCTTCCATGTTTATTGAAAGTTTAGTCTTAACCCTTTTTTTTGTTTAGTCACAAGCAGAATTTATGTAAAATGGGCGTTGAGGTAAGTTAGCCATACTATTATTGCTAATAAAAGAAAGCTACATATGTTCATTTTATATATAAAGATAATAATATAGACCGAGTACAGTTTTATTGGCTTTTTCATTCTTTCTTTCCTGGTGCCTTCTCAAAAAACACAAAACTTTAAAAGTAATCAAAACATTTATAGATTGGAAAAGAGTGAAACAACATCTCTTAGCAGTCACCAAGATACTTTTCATATTGGTTCTTAAATTAGTTTCTAAAGTGACTTCTTGCTGCCTGTGATTACACACACTTTCTGAGCTCCTTAACACATATTTAAGTAATAAAAACTATTTTGCACCACTTTCTTCTTGTTATAAAGAAATTAGTTTTAGAATTGACTCTCCCCCCCTCCTTCGCTAGGTATTTTTTTAGGCACATCACTGTATTTTTTGTGCGTTGGTAAGAATCCATCATGCTGGACTTTAAATGCGGCTTTTTCCTTTTTTTTGTAAGCGTTTCAGCAATGCTTGTTGGAGTGATTTGTTCTCTTCTGGGCTTCACACCACTTGCAGCTCACATTTCCTAGTATGTGTCCTCAGCATCTTTGCTGGAAGCAATAAAACAAATTTAACTGCAAAAACTGAACCCATTTTTACATATTGTAGTTTGTTTGAAAAAAAAAAAAGAAAAAATCAAAACACAAAGAAAAGCAGTTTCACTTAAATAACACAATTTAGACAGACTGGCGACCTGTCCAGGTTGTCCCCTGCCTTCGCCCACAAGTGACCGGGATAGGCTCCGGCAGCCCCGTGACCCTGAAAGGGAAAAACGGTTAAGAAAATGAATGAATGAATGAGTTTGTTTGACTCGAGCAGTAAAGCCTCTTCGAAGAGTAGCTTTTAATTTCAGAGCCATCAATTCTCATATTGGGCTGCTATTGCTCTTGCTTTAATATCCTGCTGTATTATGTATCAAATATTGCAATAAACTACATTTTTATCATGAATACAAGCTCTAAAGTATCATTTTAAAATTGTATATGGCATTGAAGTTTAGGTAAAGATATCTGGCTGTAACTGTAATTGAAGCAGGAGTCTGCGTTTGTTGTAGTTGTCTGAGTAAAGCTGAGTGACGAGGGGAATTATGGGTATTACAAATATGATTGAATGGTTGTGATGACGATAAGTGAGCCTGGATTGGAGGAGGGAAATTGGAGATTTAATGGAGAGATTTTCACATGTGATAGTCACTGTCATTCCATCACCGCTCTTCCTCACTTTGTGCCTCAGCCCCTCTTCTCCAGTCTTTTCTTTCTCATCTCTTTTCCTCCTTTCATCTTTTTTCCTTTTGCTCGGCTCGGCCCGTCTTCCCTGCTGTCCTCTCTGTTCTGTGAGAGGAGCCTAAGTAGTCACAAATAGTCCGTAATAGCCTCCAATGGAGATGAATTGATCCTCTCATGAACCAAATCGATAGGGGATTGCTTTTGCTGCACACTGTGGGATCTTGTGCAGGCAGCTTTAATTAAGTTAATAGTAAGCCAGCATTGCTGGAGTTTTATTGCAAGTAAATGATGATTATAGAAACAGAAAAATAACATAAAGTTGCAGTTGGAAAAGCCCTGGAGGCAAAAGGGCACATATTCACTCCTGATTTGTTGGGATGATGCTGCCCAGCCATGACTTTCTCTGTGTGACTCATAAAGCCTGTTGGGGTGTTTTTTTTTACATTTTTTGTTTTTTACCTTCTCTGCTTACTTTTTCATAGCTCCATCCCTCTTTTTTCTCCATATTCTTCTAGGTTTCATCCCTTCCTATTTGACCTATGATCCCGGTCTTCATCCCTCGCTTTGTCTTCGTCATCAAGTTTGAATTTGATCAGCAGGTTTTTTGTTTTTTTTAACAAAGGTAGTACCACCAGGAGAAAACGTCTTAGCCTAAGTGCAACAGAGGTGATGATGAACACAGGAGAGGAAGAGTTAGACAAAAGAAACAAGGACACCAAAAAAGGTAAAGAAAGATATGTGGCAATGGAGACAAAAGAGGTGAAATGAAAGGAGAAAGATGGAAAACTTTGTAAAATATGAATGAAGCAGATCAGGTAATGTGCTGGTTTGTGTCAAAACATATCTGGTAACGGATGAATGCATATTAAATATGCAAAAGATGAGGGGAAATAGAAAAGATGATCTTATAAGGAAAGCCGATGGGAGAAAATTAGAGGTTGGATGGATTATCCAGAGAAGAAAAAGAGGAGAAAGGATATCTAGGTATCAATTCATTTCTTTTACTTAATAACTCCATTTCCTGTCTTTCTCTTTCCCCTTATCCTAAATTTTTATGCCGCCTCAATCTTTGAGTTATATTTTCTCGTCTATTGGAGATAAAAGAGGCTCTGTAGTGTCTCGTAATGGTCACGCAGCGGCTTACCGTATGGAGCAATGGAAGGTCTTTGATAAACTTCAATGCTTTATCATCATACAGAACAGAATCTTTTCCCAAAGCCCATGAAGGCACTCTCTGCTGTCCCTTTCATCAGCTGCTAGTCTGTACTTCTCAGTTCATCGGTAGCTCCATCTCTGTGTTGCATTCAGAAAGTGCTTAAGAGTGAAACAAAACATTTCCATACATGGGTTTGTAGGTCCAAAAAACAAAGGGAAGCATTGAGGATATGGTTGAAAGTTAGAAAAAACATAATCTACATATAAAGAAATCACATCACTATGCATGAGCTACAAACAAAAGCCAGTTTAATGCATTTATGGCTCATAAGTGTTTGCACACACAAAACAGAGAAATTCACATTAAAAATAGGACTTTTTGTCATTTTAAGATACTTTTTGACAGAATTTTCTCAGAAAAAGTAGAATTTAGAGGGCAAACACGATAAAACAATGTAAGATTTCTGTTAGTCATAAAAGGTAAACAACTGATTATTATTTGTTTTCTGTGTTACATGTAAATATGTGAATCACTTTACAGTGGTTAGTGCTGACTGATTCAAATCATTCGCCAGAATCTTGCCTCTGACTGTTAGTGCGGAGCAACCCCTCCCCCCATTCCCGTTCCCCTTTCACTCAGAGCTATCATTTTGTGCTATCTCCCACTCGCTTACAGCCCCTCACAATCCCAACCCAACATTAGCAGTGCAACAAATATGGAGAGAAATATTTGAGCCATTCAGCTGTACAGTTTTGAGCCAGATGTCAGCTCGGATGACAAAACAAAGACGTACACGGATCTAGTTGTCTGCAAGTGAATGCATCAGAATGGAGCAGAGCAGCGAGCTTGTGGCCCACCCAGTGTATCTTTTTATTAATTATTATTATTAATACTATCTTTTTCAAACTGAATATTTTCATCTGCTCCAGATTTACATAAATTTCAATAAAGAAATATGCACAAATGCAATTTTGACCTTAATTCTCGTTCCATTTGTCCTCCATCAACAGGAATATACCACAAAAATATGTTAAAACACCACAAACACCTTTTTCATTAAAGTGGGTCATTATAAAGTGGTTTCAACAGCTTTACCAGAGTTTAAAATGTAGTAATATATTTTAATATGCACAAAAAGTACCGAATAGTCAAAAAAAAGATAGTAATAGATAATAGATAGTAGAATAAAACAATAATAGAATAATAAACATTCTCGGTCCCTGTGTGGTTTGGGTTCAGCAGGTTGTCATAGAGGTTTGTCATGTATTTTGTCAGCTATGTTAAAAAAAGAAGAGTTTTAGAAAATATATTTTAACACTATTTTTTGTTGAATGTACAGTGAATGTCTGAAGTGCAGCAGTAACCTGAATGCAAGCGTACCAGTGTCCAAACAGGCAGCGCGAGCATCAAATGAAACATCTCTTTGCAGCTTCAGAGCCTGTCGCAGCAGATCCCACAGGAGCCAGCAAGGCAGCTTAAGCTCCACCCGTACGCTGCCGACTCTTTCATCAGGCACCTTCCAAATACTATATCTACTAACATCTGCGTCTGTGCCCTCAGCACACCTATCCATATCTGTCCCTGCAGAGTCAAAGTTGTTGAAAAGCCAGGGAGATTCAAGACCTTCTGAGGGGGTTTTTCTGCCGTTTGATAGGTGCAAGGGATGCTGGGAGTAGGGAATGGGATGTGTGTGCATGTTTTGGTCTTTTGTCTGTCAAGAGGACTGGATTTCAAAGAAGACTTCAAGACAGCTGATGTTGTTCTGCAGCTGAGCCATGTAATAATTTCACATGAAAAGGGGATTGCAGGACAAAAGAACAGATGGCCTGGAATTAAACCTGGATTTTTACTGGTTTCTATACCAACCCAGGTCAGGGAAACAAACCCGCAAACAATTAATGCATAGCTTGACTAATTTCATTCAAGTGTGGTAACTTGTTTTCCTTGAAACTCCCCTAAACATGCTTTTGTGCATTGAGTGTGTTTCTAAGGGGAGGGTGTCTGTGTGCAGCAGCTGGGGTGAAGAGTGTTCATATTATTGGCAGTGAAGGAGGGCCCCCCAAGGGCCTGATGGGGCCTCTGACTTCCTATAATGGCTTATGTATGGGTGTGCGTCCACACTTGTAAAGGACGTATACAATTGCAGTGGTATGTAATTGTCAACGAGATGACACACTTCTGTGTTACACAATGACGGAAATTTACTAGGGAGGGGAAAAAAATAAGAGAGTGGAACAAAGGAGTCCCCCTCTTTCCGACACACACATTTACACAAACACTCACTTACACATTGTGGTGCCAGCTGAGCTCAGTGTGTCCAATAACAGCAGGTGCTGTCAAGTGCTAACGTCGCAGACCTGCCCTGACATGGGAGCACACACAAAAAGGAGTGGGAGGACATATATCACTCCCCCTCACTCATTCATTTGCCCTTCTCTGCTTCGTTTTCCAATTCTCACCTAGTATTTGTTGGATTTCCTGTTTGTCAAGATGTGTTTTTTTGTGTGCCTCTGACTCTGTGGTTGTAGCGCTGCCATATGGCCTCACATCGGGACACCATAAACTCATCCATGCAAGATTTTTTTTTTCTTCTGTGTCTGGGTGTGAAAAGAGCGTGGGGAGGAAAGTTGGGCCTTTGATATATGAACTACTGACTCTTTAACACTTCAAGCTGAGATCATGCCGCAGCAACAAAACAAAAAAAGTGTAGCTTCTGAATTGTCTTATTTCTACCCCCCTTTTTAAAACCATTCTTTTCTTTCTGTCCTGCTTGCACTCAATGTGTCTGCGTATTAGTATATTTAGCAGCACCGCATTAAATGCTGCGCCAACTTCATTAACTATCGCAGCATGAGACTCCTGTGATTGAATGATAATAAGCTCAAACACACTCGGCCCTGCAAGCTTAACAGCAGTGTGTGTATAACTAATTGCAGGTTACTTCATTATGATGAAGTGTTTGTGAGTTATGACAAATTCAGATTAATAGTCTCCACAGACCCTTTCAAGAGTTAATTACCGTGGTGGGGAGAGTTTTAAGGAGAAATCAACAAATATGCTCAATTTAAAGAAAAGTAGGCTTAAGGGAGCACAAGGAAAGTAATGGAAAAAATATTTGTATCACTATAAACCACTGATTGTATATGAGAACTGGATTGAGTGATCCCCCCCCCCCCCCCAGTGTCCCAAACAGGAAGTACCTACTGGTTCCAAGAAGGCAAAACCCCATAGAAATAAACTTCTATTACTCAGTTATTATATCATTTTTTATGACACTTTTGTATTGCAAGTTATCCAAGTTATAGACTGATGCCTCAATCAAAGGGTGAGGTTTCACGTTGAACTTTACAAGCGTTTGACAGCTTTTCCTGAGCCCGCTTTCAAGTGGTAGGGGTGTGGACTTCCAATAAGCTCACTCCTGATTGGCCATAAATACTGACTAAAGCCAATTACTGCTTACTGATGATTTCTGGTTCCAACATAGTGACATCCATTTTAGAAAAATGGTGAAAAATGAATATGTGGCAGTCCCAGTTGCATCTGCAGCTAAATGCCTTGTCAAAGCTAAATACAGGACATTTTCTTTTCACTTTTCCCCATTTATGTGTGTATCTCCAAACACAGATCACAAACTATTGTAACAGTTCTAAGGAATCTTACTTGTTTTCCATTAAAAAAAAAGGCCTGGTTGGATGAAAGGTCTTGTTTCAAACTTTAAATACTATTAAACTACTATTTAAATACTATTAAGGTGAAATAAAAAAGCTAGAAAGTTGTCGGAACACACCGTTAAGGCCATTGTGTACCTGAGGATTGAAGGATCACATGACAATATACAAATCTGAGAAGATTTGTACAAATGTTGCACCGTGCTATACAAAATAATTCGGAATGTATGTGTACATTTTACCATGTGGAGATAAAGTTTTGATAACCAGTTTGAATGCAGTTTTTTTTTTTTAAAGTGGCACCATTTTTAATTGGAGTGATTAATAACAGACTGGAACATTAGACCCCGAGGGGCTACTTGGTGAACTGCACCTGGTTTTATTGTGTTCACAAAAAACGTTTGAACTACGTTCACAAGGCCTTCGGCAATGCACATTCAAGTAACCACTTTCAATGAAAAGTCAGTGTAAATCCACATGTTTAAAAATATCGGATTCATGTGTAGCTATGCAAATATTTAGGACCGTTTTTGAGCTCTACGTACAAAGTGAAATTTAAACTAGGTCAAAAGTTAAACTAGGTTGAACTTTGACCAACTAGGAACTTGCATTTGGTAGTGACAGATGGATGCCATCCCCTTCAATTCAGAAAATTCAACCGTTTGAAAATTGATTATGAAAGTGAAATTAATATTTGCAGTTTCTGCCCGGATGGAATTCCGTGACACCAAGTCTTTTATATATTGGAATAGAGCTGTGAAAAACAAAAGCCTGGAGCAAGATTGGTACCTCTTCAACATTTCACATCAAGCAGTTTGTGGACAGTAACAAAAGAAAAAAGAAGAAGAAGCCCCTCCCTGATCGTCCAGTGTGAAAACCATGGGCTATATGCACGATCAGGAATGCGTGTTTAGCATGTTCCTGAACGTGCATCACATGCCCAGAGTGAACTTAGCTTTAGTGTGTCATCTAAAGGCTTTCTCTGGCTCTAGTGTGTTAAAATCTATTGATGCCTCTTCATTTCTTAATTTAACACACAGATATATTTCAATTTTATCTTTGTCGCTGAAGTTTATTTTTTATCCTGTTTAGCAATTGCTTTTATGCGAAGTTTATTCCTCTGACTGTTCTTGTGTCTCATGTTCAAGGACTTGGTGCTTCTTCATCAGGAAGAAGTCTTGACATTAAACTTTATTTCAAATCAAACAACCAAAATATGGACAGTTTTTTTTTACCCTCCTTTTGTGTGACAACTATAAATCCCTGTAAATAAAATGTTGCTTGTCGTCTCTGTCTCCTCCTTTAGGTCAGTGTACTGGAGCGTCAGGTGATAGACTTCCTGGGATACCAGTGGGCTCCCATCCTGACCAACTTCTTTCACATCATTATCGTCATCTTGGGGCTGTTTGGCACAATTCAGTTCCGACCGCGATACGTCACCGGTGTAAGTTGTACGCCCACCGGAGACAGAAATTTCCCATCATGTTCCTCTGTGGATTAAGCAGCAGCCTCTCATTAAGTGATCCTTAGGTCTCTGCTTTCAGTAATGAGGGCTGAATGTTATTGGAGTCACTGTTTAATGAAGCGAGGGCGCCCGGCAACTGAAATCGAAAGGAGATATTTTAATAAGGCTGCACATTTTAACATCTTTTTACTTCTCGCTGGGTGGTATCTGGCAGAGGATTTAATTAAATTAACCCTGCAGAAGTCTGATGCTTGAGCTTTCTAAAATGCCTTCGTATCAAGCAGAACAATTCAGACCATAAAGTTCTGTAAATCCTATCTTTTATTTATTCCTTTGGGAAACTGTGTTCCGCGTAGACACACAAATGTCTCAATCCATCTCTGTCTTATTTAATTCAGAACATCAGTTGTTCTCATATCAGATGTTTTTGTTTCTCTACATTGTAACAAAATGGGAAGTGAAGCTCTGTCTTTTCTCTCCACCTTACTGAAATCATAAAGCGACATGTTGCCTTTTCGTAAATGCAGTCCCTGCAGCCCAAAAAAAAGTGCTGTCGGATCATCTTTTTATCTGATTGTTTGTCCCCGTGTGTCTCTGTATCTGCAGTACGCAGCCTGGCTCGTGGTGTGGATGACCTGGAATGTTTTTATCATTTGTTTCTACCTGGAGGTCGGCGATCTTTCAAGAGTAAGGAAGCGTTTTTTTTTCCTGATCTATTATTTCTGAGGAGGAACTAGCTGTTTCGAAAAAAATAGAGGGGAGTTTTCCCGTTGTCTCATTTACACTTGCATTCCACCAGTTTTAGGTTCAAGGCTCAGGCAGTCAATAACTCCCATGAAAAGGCCAAAGCAGGCTTTGCATCGATCCCTCTAACAAGTGTTGCTTTAAACCCTTTTGTATAATCTTGGTCCTCAATGCAATAGACCCCAGTAGTCTTTCAAAAAGTAAAGAAATCCGTCCTAGAACCTAATTGGATCTGGAGAGCCCTGCTCCACAGCAAACTTGACTTAAATCATAAAAAAGCATGATTTTTTTTCAATATAGACCTTTGAATTCTATTGGGCTTGACATAAAGACCTGGTATTTACAGATCAATTCAAATAAAAGGAAATGCACCCTGGAATACTTTATAAAAGCATAGCTTTTACTCACTGAATTGAATGTAGAAGAATTATAAATTCAGAAATGACCCTACTCTGCCTCTAAGATCTTGCATTGCCTCGTCTGCCGTGACGAGAAAAGTCACATGATCGTGGCGGGATCTTAGCCTCGTTTGAGAGGTGGTAATCACAGGGACAGGACTCTTTCAGCAGCCACTCTCCCACTGCCGTATTCACACATTTGCACTTCAGACACGACCAAATCCATGCATCTGAGGAAAATGTGTGGATTTACACCTGTCATTCACACCTGCGTGGGCTGTGAGACATGAAAGGGAAATGCTGAATAACCATTAGATGTGACAAGTAACAGTAGAGTGTGAATGTGAGAATAAATTTATAAAAAAAACGTGTCAATGCATTAATTTAAAGAAAAATATCTTTCCTAAATATTCTCTTTTAGACTCTATTGGACTTAACATGTTTAATTTGTACCACATTGCACCAAATTTTTCAAAATAAAAGTAAATTTGCCAATGTATGCCTTAGCAGCTGTTTTTATATAGCATATATTTTATATATGTGATAAGGCATTGAAATTGAATAACTGGAACACATTTTTGCAACATTTTAAAGCCATCTAATAATACAATTTTAACTATAACCCCAAAAAACAATTTTTACATAATATTTCAGGAGGTAGGAGCTGAGAAAAAAAGGTTTTCTTTTATAAACAGCATCTCTAAAACTGTTCGGTATGGACTTCCTTCCAACTCTGAACACCCAAAAGAGCAGAAAGTGCAGAACAGCCAACAAAATGTTGAAGAAATTGAAATCTTTTTTGCAGGGAAACGAACTGAAAGCTGTTGCAAATTGTGTTAACAAGCTGTGACTTGAGGAGGTGTTAAAAGCTAGCTGATCAAGCTCCTCAGCATATGCTTTGAAAACTGCAACTTTTCCTTTTTTCTTGACAAAAGAAGTAAAATAAAATTCCTTGAATATAAAAAAAAGAAAAATTTGATCACAAATCCCACCTGAAGGTGAGAATTTTTATAGTACCTGTATTTGCTGCATGACATTTATCCACATATATAATTCATTTCATTTCTAAAGGGAACGAATTTTCTTGCTTTCACTTTGCATTATAAAAAAATATATTTTTTGACTAAACAAGTCGCGTATATGCCCTTATTGTTTTAATGCATAAAATAATGACATAACTGATATTAAGTCATAGATATTAAAATATAAAGTCATAAATTGATTGGAAAATAAAAACACTCTTAATTATAAAGAGACATTAAGTTGGAAGAAGCAATTTTATGTCCACCCCTATTAGGTCTTACTTCATTTCTTTTTGCCATAATCTGGTAAAACATATCTTAAATGAAATCTTAAAAATTATATAAATATATCAAATATTTCAATAGGAACTTATTGTTCCCCTTTTTAGCCACAGTTGACTATTCATTCTTTGTTAATCTAAGGTTTCATTGCAGGATGCTTTTGTTTGGAGTTTGGAGTCTCAGCCACACAAAAGTGACATAATCTTTATAGTTTTCAGCAAGTGTTGGTTTCAATGAGGCATTCATTCAAACTTTAATACCAATATTTACTATAGATTTTTTGATTTTGTGTTGTTTAAAAATTAATCTCACAGCATTATTAAAAGGAGGCACAAAGGTGGGCGGGGCATGATCTGGTCATTTTTGTGTTATTTCAGTGAAATATTTCAGCAAGCCTTCAAAGATGCTGTTAGTTTATAAAAACAACAACAAAATAAATCATTTAAATCTGTCTTAGAAATGCAATCAGTGGTGCAACAAAAAGCAGAATTTCAGTGACTGGATGCACTGATTAGAGTTGATTACTCTAAACAGCAGCTTTAAAGGAAAATCTGTTTTTTTCCATCATAATTTACTCCAATTTATTCACAGTTTCAAAAGTCATTTAAGATGTTTGCCGTTATTTTATTAAATCACAAAAGAATTACTGATACAGGCGCAGCAGCGGCATCAAGCATCAGCATCAACCTCCTCTTCATCACATTGGTTTTACTATTATTCCATTCAAAAGGAGCATTGGTCAGATATATTTGGTATTATCTGCAACCTATGACACTTTCTTTGCTCTATATATCCTTAGATTTTCACACATTAGCTTGACAAAACCAAAGGTTTTAAGGGGTTGCCTTGTTTTGTCATGAAGCTGAAAACATCATCGATCTCGAATTCTAACAGCGTTTTCTCCTTCATGGCCCAATAGTTTCAAGAAAATCAACTCAGTTTATTGGAGAAGCACCTTTTAATGAAGTTACCTTTTATTACACCAAGATTACAAGCCCACCTGCTGCTTTAATCCAGTCAGAAAGCAGATTCTAAACATATGTAAAGTTATACAGTACATTATATCACCACAGGTGTCCTTGTTATTCCTCTAAAGTTGAACGAGTGCACTCTTTTTCATCTTCCTCATCTAAAAAGTCACTTGAAAGGCTTCATCTCCCCTGACCAAAATCCACCCATCTGATTACTAATGAGAGCAAAGCAAACTACTAATCAGCAACACCATTGCCAATTACAGTCCGGCCAATCAGTAAGAGGCGCGCAGCAGACGCTGAACAGCTTGCTTTTATGGCCAGGAGCCTCGCTCAAAGCCCATCAACCTTGACCCAGTTTTTTGAAGGGAAAGGGGAAGCCACAAAGTCCCTAAGCTCCACCCCTTAATGGTCGAATCCACCAGCTGTACGGTGTGAGGCGAGCATTCATCACCTTCAGTGGAGGAGTTTGTTTACCTACCCGAGCTCTGTTTTACCTGTTTTGCCTCTCAAATAGCAGTCGCAGGTAAAAAAAAGAGTGACTTTTTTAAAAGAAAAAGGCAAAACCTAAGACAATAACCTTTTAAAGAATCAAAAAGCAACTTAAAACATGTTTTTTTTTTATATAGAAACCACAGAAATTAATTCATATTTGCAGAATGTTAAAGTTAACTTTTGCCCTTTAGAAAGTGCTAATGAAGATATAATCCATTTTGAGTGGATCATATAGTTTTTATACCAATTATACTGAGTTTCTGTCAGATAGACGTACACATATTTTAATTATAGTTTCTAATCTAAACTTTATTGATTACATCAGAACTAGGTGACAAATCACCACTGACTTACATCAATAGAAAACACATTATTTACGGCTGACATCACTGCAAGGTTACAGGATCTCAGTTGTGTATCAGAGAGGGAGATGAGCCCCTGCCTTTTTGTGAATATTGCATCTCTGTTCCATAGCGGTAACCACGGCATATTCTGTGTTCCAGGAATACTACAGTGTCGATGATATCTAGATCAGCTTCCCTCTCTGTTTTTTTTTTTTTAATCTTTTTTTGTCTCCTCCTGCGCCTCGCTCTCTTCATCTCCCGAGTTATTCATTCCTCCTCTTTCCTGTTCTGCCTATAATAAAGTCTTTTTTAAGTTGTTTTGCATAGAGTGACTCCATTCCGTCCTTTGTCACATCTAAATCCTAATCTCCTGCTCACTGTTGCTTAGGATCATGAAGCATCTTTCTATCAGGACGCCACATTTATTTATGGTCGTAGTTTGAATGCAGTTTTCTGTGCTGTCAGTACCTTTCATTATTTTAATAGCATAGAGGGATTTCTATTTGTTATGCAGATCTGTAATTTGATGCAAAACTGAATAAAAACACTCAAATTTATGTTGTCACTGCCTTTGAAGTTTATCTTGTGCAAATAATCTATTTTAGATCTCAAAACATTTTAAAAAATATTGAATAATGGGACAGTTTCCTAGAGTTGTATGTTGAAATTATTTAAGAAAATACATGAGAATTCTAAAAAGTAGTCCAAAAATGTAACAAAAGTTATTTTTTTAAAGTTCTTTTCCTTTTTTTGTTTAATATCAATCAGTCGATCGATTGATCAATCACTTTATTTGTCAAGTGCTTTCATCAACATGCTGGAGAGCACAAGGTGCTTGACATCAAGTACATGTATAAACATAGGTTAAAACAATAAAAAATATTAATATTAAGACGCAATAGATTAAAAGCAACACAGATAATAAAAAAAAAAAAACTATAAAATGAAAGGGGATGGCTAAACACTTTGAGGAGGCATTGTAAAGAGTAGAAGATAGAAAGGGTAAAAATGTGAAACAATTGACCAAGAAAGTCATAAAATATTCAAAAGCCAAATAAATAAACGAGTTCATGAAAAAAATAAAAACAATTAAAACCTTCCACAAATGCCGACATGTTCAGATTTTAAATGAACTTTACCTGTTCACAGACAACAGGTAAAAACACTTCATCTCCCATAGAATTTGGCCATTATTTTGAAAAGTAACCCAGAAACAAACGCCTCTGTTTGTCTGCTGGGCTCGGCGTCCTGAAGTCAGGCGAGCAGACGGACGGTCATTGGAGGAAAGATCAGATCATTACCTTAGGTTTGATGTCGGGGAGCCAGCTTTGAAAAGAGTCAGCTGGGTCCGTCTGGAGTCACTGGTGTTGCTTTAAGTCAGGTCTGTGAACTCCTTGGACCCAGAATTATTTATTAATGCACAGGTTTTCCTTCACAGCCAACAAAAGAATGGAAACTGCAGTTCAAGAACTAGCTTGTCTTATAGTGCGGCCGTTCTACCCTCCTGCCAACATTTCACAGTCCTCATCGGCCAGATGGACTTCTTTTCCCTCCGTATACCTGTCAGTTAGTCTGTCTTGACCGCTGATCTGTCAAATGTCGCCACTATTAATGATATTTCAAAATAAAAGCATTTCAACAACAACAACAAAAAGTTACTTCAATAACTTATTAGATTCAAAATTATATTCTGCAGTGTATATGTGAGGATTTACATGCAATTTTAATGTCTAATTAGTGACATCAATTCAAATATTAGTAGTTGTGCATCAAAAGGTATCAAAAGTTGTATTAGCTAGTATTAGAAGTAACTTGTTATCTTTTTTCATAAAAAGTTATTTGTTTTTACTCAGAAGAATTGATTCTCTGCCTCTGATTGATATATTTTTGTATCTGTTCAGGACATTTCTTAAGTGTGTTCCCACTAAGACATAACTAAAGGCATTATCATTTCACACCTCACGGGTACTGCCCCTCGGAGTTGCAGTCTGACTAAAACATGCTTTACAGTCCATCAGCATCCGCATCTACACAGTATTTTTTTAAAGTTTACCTTCCGACTGACAACGAGTCGGATAATTTGCTTTTCCTGATTCGATCTGTAGGTTTAAGCAATATTTTCTCCTCCTTTTCAACTGTCTGTGTTTAATAGAACTTCCTGTCTCGCCTGTATCTTCACCTCCCACAAGGCCCCGGCAGACTCCCAGCGGCAAGATGAGGTGTATATCCCATCTTGACAGGAATTGGAGTTTAAGTCAAAGATTCGCCCCACATTTCATTGTGTCACATTCCCATCCTTCCTGTCAGCCGCCGCTACATTATCTAATGTAGCAGCAATGCCATAAAATTAATCTTTAAAAAGATTGGCGATATGGCATCCCTGACAGATTCGGGGATAGGCCTGTGGAGGTATGGCTGCTGTCAAAATGTTTACCAGTGGACACACATTTTTTGCCCCCACATATTTACATGCTTTCTCCCAGATGGCTACTGTCTGCCATGTCAAAAAAAAAAAGAGGTTGGGGCGCCCTCTGGACATCAGTTACTTCACTGATACAGAAGCTCAACCGTCAGAAATCGTCTCTGACTTCCGTCGTGTATACATGGACGCGTTGCGTTTTGATCAGTCGAAGCACACCTTCAAAAAAATTTTTCCATATGAGGAGTAGCTTATCAGTCAGGGAAAATGAAAGAACATGGGAAAAAAAGAGCAGAATGATGGGTTGAAAATAAAAAAAATGGAGATGGGAGCAGCTTAAAAAATCTGACAGTCTGGTGGAGGAGAAAGGCCTAAGTGGCAGACAGCCTGACAGAAAGGTTTAGACAGGTTAGATAAGAGTTATTGAAGATGATGTGTTTTGGTATGAAGCCACATGTGATTCAGGGCTGCAAGGAAGAAAAAAAAGGACTTAAAACAGAGAAAGCTCCACAATAAAATCTCATGGGAGGGTAGCATTTCTTATCTGACAGTGCAGAAAAAAATAAAAATCAAATGCACCTTTCAAATCAATTTCATATCAACTTCAATGGATTCTGGTGCTGATGCTGGGGAGCATTTTTTAGCTGCGGGATAAAATGCGAAATAAACATGTCACAAAATCAAAGGGCAAATAACCCATCTTCCCTCGGGAAAGCAAAAAGAAAAACAGATCAGCCGCATGAAAGCTAATAGTTGCGTAATTTCATTCCCCTCGTTCCTGACTCATGCAGCGTAGCCAATCGGGGCGATAAATGGGAGGACTCCTCACATTTATCAAGTGAAATCTTCTACTTTGATTCAGTGAGTTAATCCATCAGCCTGTTTCTGTGTTTGATCAACGGATTCATTTTTGGAAATCATGCCATGAAATTATTATTTTTTTCCTGCTACTCCAAGAAGGGACCTGATGGATTTTTATTAATAAAGTTCGAAATTCTGTCTTTTCATTATCGTACAATTTTGTACACAAAAACAAGCTGCTGTGTAGTGACTTCTGGTTCATGAAACTCTTCACCAACCAGGAAATCAGGATTCATAATTACTGTCTTGTACTTTTTGCTGCTTCGTCTTCTTGTTAGTTACACATTCAGGCTAGATCAAGTTGAATTTTGACAAAAAGCATTATAAATTATTTAATATAAAGCAGCATCTTTACAGAAAAACAGGCTAAAGAATCCATAAGTTTTTGAAATTATTTAACTTTTTGAATTCTTGTTTTTCTACTGTTTTATAAGGCAGATACAGGACTAGACTGCAAACAGAGGTACCCTAAACATAGGAAAAGAGCACTAATTTTAAAAGAAAATCACTAGAAAGTAGTAAAATGATCTTTTCATGCAGCAAGGAGCTTTACTATTAAGAAATTCTATAATAGGATATTAAAATGTAGAACCAAGGAGTTCCACACAAAAATCCAATAAGGGAATAAAATAATATAAAAAAAAGTGGATAGAATTACTTCAAATTGAATGCTATACAACCCAAAAATAACCATTTCTGTTTGTAGTTCTTAGCCAACTTTTTATATTCTTTAAGTTCTTATCTATCTACTCTTAGTTCATTTTAATTAAAGTGACAAAAAGCTACTGTAATAAGTGGGAATGAGTCATTTTAGAACAAAATGTGAACAAAATGAGAATTAAGTCTCAGTACAAATTGATTGGCCGTCTTAATAACTCTTCATAAAACTAGCACCTGTTCTGAGAAAACAAATCTATATTTTTGTTTCCAAAATAATGACAAAAAATTCCAATGGCACTTTTTCAAAAAACATTCTTAAAATTGAACCAAAAATGACAATGTAACATGAGTTTTTTGTTGTTGTCTAAAATTAAGTTTTTCTATTCTTAAGAGTTTGGAGCATCATTTTAATCATTAGCCCGTATTTCTACCTCCAAAAATCTTAACTGCTGATTTTGAGAAAACTTGGAAAGGTGTAGAGAAAGAAGTTAGAACAACTTAAAACCCGGTGCAATAACTTTAAACCAGGTTTTAAATCTTTGTATCAATTAGTTTGAAGTGTAGTTTTATGAAAACATTTCATTTTATAAGTCAGTTTAAATAAAAACAGTTGTTAAAATCTTTAAGTAAATTCTTCATTAAACGTTATTTTTTTCAATTTATTTTTGTTTTATTTTATCTTTATTGGGGTTCAAATGTTCTTCTCCGTCTAATCATTTCTAATTATAATTTCTAATTCTCTGGTTTTTAAACGCACAGTTTAATAACTTCAATTATTCTCATACAGACTCTTAACCAACTCATTTAATTAACAAAGCAAGGAGTTCTTTAGGTAAAATAAAAGAAGCAAAAGTAAAAAGCAAAAACAGATTTATTGAAATGTGGTGTGTTTTGCACCAAAAGAAACATGATTTTTGCAACAAAAGCCATTTACACATGTTTAAAGTAGAATTTCTTTTGTTTTATTAAGCAAAGATGCAGAAAAAAATAGAAAAATTAAAGACCATTTTAGCTTTAATGAAGTTCTGACAATTAAAAAAGTTTTTATCATTGAAGTAAATGGAACAAGTACAAGCAGGAAATTCAACAGATGGGATCATTCCTCTAAAATCCAATCAAAGAACTGTGCGGGGGGTTTTAGAGTTTAAATATTGATAGATGATTTTTTTACGTAGAGATGAGCATAAAGGAGACACAAATATACAAATATGACATTATTTTTGTTGTTTTTTTCTTGTGTGTAAAATGTGAAATGTGATTATTTTTTAAATCTCAAAACTAAGGAAGTAGCCTCTCTGGGAAACTTCTACAGAATGTTTTTCTGTCGAAGTTTCCCAGATTGTTTGATCCTAAAGATAGTAGGTTTAAATCAATATGGGGGGGGGGGGGCATCATTCATACTCACAAAAAAAAGAGAGGGAGGTATGGAAATGACAAATAGTCAGTGCAAAAAGACCACTATACCAAAATAGGTTGGTAAATTGGTACTTGGCACAATGAAAACTGACCCAAAGGGCACTTTAACCATCCAGATTTATTGCAGACTTGTGGCTGGGGTGGTTTACAAATCAAAGAGTTACCTCACTAAAAGTTTTTATCTGCAGTCTTTGGCCTCAATGAAAATAAAGATTCTCAGGAGTGCTTGAACAGTCCAAACATGTGGAAAGTTTGCAGAAGGACAATGGAAGTTTGTGGTATTTTTATCAGATGTATGACCGAATTGAGCTTGCTTTAAGTCAGGGTTAAGGTCTGAAATGGACTACATCTCTATCTACCCTTTGGCAAATTTGCACACAAACTTAAAAAAAAAAAAAACATTCCAACCCCCCCCCAACCAATCTGATAGGCGCGAATGGCCTCAGGCAAAATAGATTAAGGCTTCATCTAAGACCCATGGGAAATCATTGAAAAATAATGCAGTGAGATGCACCGTGACCGATTGTGTTGGTGTGAAATAAGGCAGACAAGGCCACATGGAGAAACACCGGAGAGAAGAATGGGAAAAAGGGGCCAGAACCCCAAATATAGATAGGAGTCCATTTAAACAAACCTGAAAGTTAAGTTTAAAGTGAGTAAAACAAATATCTAATCCTATAATGATTTTTCTGTTCTTTGAAAAATCCTTGGAAAACAAATGTCAAATGGCACTTCTATTTCATTATTAAGAATTTTTGAAAAGTTCTTTAGCTTGAAAACCCTCTCTGATAAAAATTTCATGTATGATGTTCTAACCCTTGTGCTATCCTATGACCCCACCCTTACATTGATGCATTCTCCCTACCATGACAAAGGTGGATAAAGGTGGAGAGGATTTCATGTAATCCATGGACACCAGTGAAGATCACAAATCATTGAAGAAAAAAGGTTCAGCGCACTGTCTAGTGGGTCTAGATGACCCAACTCCCAATGTTAAAGTGCCTAGGATAGCACAAGGGTTAACATGTTCTTGTGGCATTTTTCTGATAATGGAGGACATATACAAAGACATATATGAAGAAAATTAAGCTTATTTAGATAGCGCTGATATTGCTCCGATTTGTTGTCACGCCGCTAACATTAGGTTGGGGGTGTGAGGGGCTCTAAGCTAGCATGTAAACAGAAAGCTCAGTTATGGGTAATGGGATGAGGGGCGGGGTGGCTCCATGCCAACATTACCAATTCAGAGGTGAAATTCTAATGAACTCCTGCTGCTCTGCAGAAATCCTAGAAAATGCCTTTTTTTGTTTTAAACGTCGATTAAAATTGGCATGATCATAATTAAAAGACCACTGGAAATGCTTTTAAAATAGATCAAAAGATTACTAGAGCGGGTCTTTAACGGTTTGTGCTTCAAATAACATACTTTTATATGCTCATATCCACTTAGAAGTATAAGGGCTAAAGATAAAAATGACGCATTTAGTAAAATACAGACAGAAATGGAAATGTGCTGTAAAATCAGCATATAAATGAAAACTGGGGTTGGTACCTGAACCATTTTGCTGCATTCACATCTGACTTGATTGAAACAAATCAAAAATGTCATCAAGCCCTTCATCATTCCTGTTCAAAAGTCAGTTTTTAACTGTAGATCCTAATCAGGAACAGCACAGTCCTGCTGCCACAAATACCTGATTGTGATGATGGCACTTCTTACACATCCATCTCTGACTTTTTTGTTTCTTCACTCCATTTATGTTTGTACGGAGCCCGTGACCTGACATGGATAAAATATTAAACATCCGGTTCCCACAAATTAATATTTTGTTCTCACGAAATAATATTGCGTTCCCACGCATTAATTAATTTGTGTAAACAAAATACTTATTCACGTCATAAGTCATTCATAAACACAGATGTGAGCAATATTTGGACTTACAGCAGATAGATACCTTCACATTTCTGTCTGTGTGTGTCTCATTACATTGCATGGAAGACACTGTTTAGAGATCAGATTTATTTATTTTAAAAAGCACAAAAGCATCTGTAATCACGTTATCATTCACATCCTGGTACCCTCTCCATCCGTCTAACATACTCTTTAGCAGTCACTAAACATCCTAAAGCTAGTAGGCTACATTCTACGTAGCCTGTCATTTGTCCTGTTGTATTTGAATGCATCACAGATACAGGGACACGGTGATTGGATTATGTATTATGGATTGAATGAATTATGGGATATGTGTGATGCATGATGGGATACGTAGCATGTAGCCTTCGGATGTTTAGTGACTGCTAACGAGTATGTTGATAAATGACAAGTCCTGAATATTATAATTCCTATTCGGCCCTAAACTACAATATCCCATACTGCAGCTGGCCTGTAGACGGACAGCCCGAATGCTGGCATGATCAAGTCCGTAGCACATAGCTCATAGCTCGAGCGAGCTATGTCCGGAGAATCGCTGCAGCATGGGGAAGCAGCAAGCTTGGGCATCCTAAATATTATGATATTTTTCTTATTTTCATCGAGACTATAATAAATAGATCATTCTTGTTTTTATTTTTCCCCTCTTGAACGAATGCGGGTCACAGAGACAGTGGCGGAAAGCGGCTTTTGCGCTAGGATGGAGACCGTACCGAGATGTGAATGAACTCAGACATGGAGACATGATTACCAATACTTTCGTCCTTTTTAAAATAAATAAATTTGATTTCTAAACATCATCTGTGTCTTCCATGCAATATAATGAGACACACACAGACAGAAATTTGAAGGTATCTGCTGTAAATCCAAGCATCGCTAACATCTGTGTTTATGAATGACTAATCGTTTGAATAATTATTTCGAGGGAACAGAATATTATTTTGTGGGAACGGAATATTTATTATTTTAACCATGTCAGTTCCCGGGCTCAGTACGTTTGACACAAGTGTGTGAAACTGTTTACAAGTGGTTTTTCATGTTTTAAAAATACTTAATTTTGACCTAATATTAGTGAGATGAGTTATGGCCTCTGTTAGGTTGGAAGTTATTTAAAAAAATATGATTCAAAATAATGATCATAAAGGGTCTGACCGATACCTGGAAGTTGAGATTGCTCACATCGTCATCATTTGCCGATCCGACGTGGTACACCCGCAACATTTTGCCCAATTTTCCTATTCAGACTATCCAATACAAGAAAAAATGACGTTGTTAAATTTAGGATCGTGGCGCTGTGGTCAATGAAATGGTGCTAAGTCACACTATCATTCTGCAGTTATACCCAATCAAATTCTGTGGCTTCCCTTCACCACTTCTGTGACGGCTCCACTTTTACAGAACAGCACCAAGGACAGAGGAGGAATGGAAACGGCACAAAGGGACTTAAGGACAGATCAATGAACTCAATTTGTATGAGCAGGGAATAAAATTACAAGTTTTATGATCTGGTCCTTGTTTACACGGCTCTGAAAGAGAGTGGACGAAGCCACCTGGAAATGTTACAAAGATACAAAAAAAATGCTTCTACCAGCATGAAAATAAACTGCATGAAGAAAGACAGATATCTCTGCAAAAACACAAAAAGTATGTTTGTTCATTTCTGGTTTAAATATTCTACAACATTCGTTATACTAACTAACTAAAACTAACTTCCCAGTAACTCATCAGTGAGATGTAACAACTTGTTTTAAGACAACAAATCTTGAACATCTTGAGTCATTTGATCATGAAAACATCTCAATTTAAGCATATATTAAGTTTTTTACTTTAAAAATTAATTCATTATTTTTTTTTATTTAAAAAATAGAGAACAAGAGCCACTTTTTTCAATATTTTAACATGAATATTTCTTTAAAGGCCATTTATCCTTAAAAGAGTGTTCCTCCATCTTTATTGACTATCAATCAGGTGAGACACTGCTCTGAAAGGTGGCGTTACTCCCCCATTTCATTCTTTTACCTCTTGGGAGTAAAAGACAGGAAAAAGCAGAGGTGGAAAATTGGGAGGAAATTGAGAGGAAAAGAAATGGGGAGGGAAAATGCCAAAGGCATAACGTGGAGGAGGAGTGAGGAAGAAGGAGGAGGAAGGACAGATGGGGTTCATTGAAGCGGTTGTAGCCTACAGTTGGAGACAAGAACCTAAAACTATTAGTGTACAATCCTCTTCTAGCACCCAGGAAATTATGTGCAGTGTTTCTGAAAGGAAAAATGCCTAAACGTGCAGAAATAAAACAACAAGATTTCACCAAAACAAGCTGTACCTGAAAACAGAAAGGCATTAAAGCCCACACAAACAAAAGCCGCTGTGCGCACCAAAAATGCCCACCAACAAAAAGACGCGGAAACCACAAGACACATCCCGGACGAGCCCCCAATTTGTTAAGATTGGCCCTATACCTTAACCCAGTGTTTTTCAACCTTTTTTGAGCCACGGCACACTTTACCCTTGACAAAAATCCCGCGGCACACCAGCATAAAAAAAAAAAAAAAAGCAGAAACTCATAGTCTGTTTTGATGTACAGCCCCCCCCCCCCCCCCGCGGCTGCCGCCGCCGCAATCTGACGCGCATTTTTGTGATAATTGTGCCAGAAAAAGCTGGAAGTTGCAGCTGTTTTTTTTCTAAAAGATGTAATAAAGGTTACGTTAGGAAATTTACAAACTGTATGTTCGTTGTGGTTTAAGACGTTTAACAAGGACGACTCATTGTACGCCGAGGCGCTGTCACGTGACCTAATGCATCATGGGAGATGAAGTGTGAAACTGCCGCAAAAGGGCAGAAAGACTAGCGTCTCTGAGCTTCATTGTTTTGTTCACTTGTTCCACGGTCTGATCCCGGATTCTGTGGAAAGCTACACCGCTAAAGACGAGCTTTAGCTGGTAATTTTGTTAGAACTGAGCGACTTTTTGAGCTAAATTGGGACAAGGAAGTTAAGACTTTAAGCACTTCTGATTGGTCAGACTGATGACATGTGATTAAACCTTCAAGAATGATTGGTGGAGACAGTTAAAGGGGCAGGACTTCAGGAAACAGGTATAGCTGCAGCTAAATCGCAGTGGTACCGTCATTCTTATCAAAATGTCTTTAATAGAATCAAAATAACACAAAGAAAAAGTAATTTTCTGATCTTTTATATTCCTAACTACTCAGTGTTTTATCAGGGCCTGTTTGGATGAACACAGAGCTGATATTCTGGAGATGGGAAATGGTTTTAGATCAGTTAATGAGGGCAATTTCCCACGGCACACTAGTGTGCCGCGGCACACTGGTTGAAAAACACTGCCTTAACCAATAAGAGGGGAAACGAAGCTGGTTTTATATATGTATATATGTGTATATATATATATATATATCATATCAGTATATATATATATATCAGTATATCAGTATATATATATATACATATATATAAGGAATAATAAACAATCAGAATATACAGAAAAGTAGGGATGGCCTGTTTGACACGGCGCTTCGGCGCGCGGTTCACTCTCATGAAACAAAATGTTTCGGCGCAATGTTTCGGGGCGTGTGTCAACTAGCGCAGATCACGTGGTTGATGACGTATGACGTGCCAAATGCTTCGTTTGGTCGAACCACGGTTCAGATGTCACTTGCGTTTCGAACAGTTGGGCGCGCTGTTCTCTAGAAACACGAAATGAATCCCGAACGTTTCCTGATCAGTTCTATTGTTTCCCCTGTATCAGAATCAGCGACAGTTCATTGGACTTTGCCATGACTCCTGGTAAAAAACATACTGTGGCTCAGGATCGTTTCTACTCTATCTCTCCTAATAAAAAAAAGAATGCATGATTGTTGTGTATAAAAAAAACTTCAATAAGTTTATAATGGCACAACCATTCAGCATCTGTAGTGATAGCTCAGTGGAATGATTGACTGGAGTCACTTCCAGAGGTCCTGGGTTCATAACCAGCTATGTACTAATAAATTTTTTTCTTGCATTGTTTTTTTTTTCTTCATGTGATGTTTCCTACATGTGTTGTTCTACGTTGTTCTTTTTAATAATAATTAACAACATTGTTTTGCTTTACGTTTTTTTCATCATCATCATTTCAACATTGAAGTGTTACAAGGAGCTTAGTTGAAACACATGTCGATATACATCCAGTCCGCCACCAGATGCCGCTATTCGGTGTGGTTTCGAAGCCCTGAATGGGTGGTTCATTTTTCCGGCACAATTACAAGAACCCCAATGAGGCTTCATGGGGCTTCTATTCCCATCCCTATAGAAAAGCATGAAACACAACCAACAGAAGCCAAACAGATGATTGCATGCAGGGGAGCAGAGAGGACACGTAGCTGCAAGGACGGGTCTGGACGTGGCAGGAAAACCGGCTGAAAAGCACCTCAACGTTGGATCTTTTATCCTTGTCCTCCGATTATCAAACACCTGCACCTGTGCAGGAGGAGGAGAAAGATAGCAGGCAGCAGGAACAGACTCACACGGCCCAGGGCCGTAACAATGAGAAAGTTAGCAGGGCCTGAGCAGAGGATATGGTTTAATCACATTATTGCCCAAAGTATGACCTTTGTGTCATACGTTTAATGTTTAAAAATGATTTTAAGGAGTGGCGGAGTTATTCTTTGTTTTGGATATTTCAATTAAATCTTTTTTTTACCCTAAAGGACCCTATGTGCTGAGTCAAGCTAGCCCCTAAAATATCCCTTTTTGTCCTCGCAAAAGACACTTTATATAGCTAATGAAGAACTCAAGATACTTTTTTTTCATTCAGATGCAAATTACTACAACAAATGATTAAAACTGAGACAATGATGCATGAATTCTCCCAAATGCTGACAGTTTTTTTTAAGTATGTGAGGGTGCTTCAACAGGCACTGTGATGGACCAAGCAAAAAAACTGCAAATAATACATGCTTTATTTACAAATGAAGTGGGACCAGTGTGCTGAGCTTTGCTGACTCATGGGTGGTCAGTAGATCCTGCCACCAAAGGCTCATGTTAACTTGCCGAATAACACCACACACTGATGATTGTTAGATAGGATGATGAAACTCTGGGAAGTCCAGTTCATTCCTATTTGCAACACTTCCTGTCCCCAAATTTGACTCATTAAAGGGCCTATACCATGCTTTTCTTGAGCCTTTTATAGTAATCGGTATCCATGTATATGAAAATATATTACCTTAGGCACACAAAAGAACAATTTTTAAAATTAAATATTAGTCACTTTTTCTGACTTCTCTTCAACCCACATTAGTCCGAGGAAGGAAAAAAATAAAAAACAAGAAAAATAATGTCTTGTTGCAATTAAGAAAGAGGCTGTTCACTGGTTTACGTCAGGTCGTGAGAGCCCCCTAGTTTTTATGGATTGGGAGGGGCTGGTGCTCAGAGCATAGGTTTTTAGAGGAACACTCAGAAATGTGTCAACGGATCAAAATACCACTTTGGGGTTACTTGTAGTGAGGAATGAACAATATAATACAGTTAAAAGCTCAAAAGATTGATTTTCATGATATAGGCCCTTAAATGTTGCAGTTCCACCATAGTCCATTAGAGACGGGTTAAGAACATGAGAAATATTCAATTGATTGGTATGTAAAAAAGGAAGATTTTACATTAAAAAATAAAAAAACATATTGCCATTTGTGCCTGTATTCAAGGATCATTTCTATTTATTTTTTGCAATTGTGCAAAAGGTTTTTACAATCAAGTCTTTTAATACATCCTCAAATATTTTTGAAAGGAGCAGTTTTACTAAGGGCAAATAGTTTGTAATAGTTTGTAATAGTAATTGTAAAAGCATAACATAATTCTGCTGGTTTTTCTTTGCAGACCTAACATTTTGTGCTCATTCAAAATGTATTTACATGCATGGTCTTCATTTATGCACCTGAAAAATATGTTTGCAATATATTCAAAGCTCCATAGAACATAGATTTCTGAACAAAAGCTGGGTTTAGTCCAGACATCTCCCCTTTTATCCCATTCCCATCACCCGCATCGAGTGAGAGAATATTGCAGAATTAGCAGCAGCGCATCCTGCCGGATCTCATTCACGGTTGGCCAAATACAGCCTTTCACTGAGAGTTACTTTTGTGTTTGTGTGTGTGTGTGGCTTTTAAAGGGGCTCATTAAAATCCACTGATAAATGAAACCTCCCTGTAATAATTGCTATCCTTTCCCCCAGCCTCTTAAACACAGACAGAAAAAGGAAATGTGATAGGACTGAAAGACAAAGCAACAGGAGCAAATGGGAGCAGAGGTGAGCAGAAAAAGAGGCCGATATGGTAGAAAAGTCTGTGTTGAGAGAAATCAGGAGCAAGATTGTATTCATTAAAAAAGGAGCACAACATGGGAAGGTGGTATTAATCAGAGCTGTGTGCTAATAAGGCTCACTATGCTGGAAAAACAGGAAAGCCAGGAAAGTAACAAAAATAGGATTTAAAAAAAGAGGAAGATAGACGAATCAAGATTCAATGATAAGACACAAAGCATGAAATGAAGTTTTTTTTTTATTTTTTTTGAGAGGTGACAGAGTGAGAGATTTTCTGCGCGCAGAAAATACATGCTTTCGACTAATAGTCGCTCTGGTGTATAAGTCACAGCAGCACAAAAAATGCATAATAAAAAAGAAAAAAAGTCATAAATAAATTGCACTTATTTAAAAGTGTGATTCTTCTGATCAACTCGGCCAAGCCCCCCGTAATGCTGCATTCATGCTCAAAACGATTCATGCGTTAAATTTACATCCGCTCACTCTTTTTCAACGCACGTCAAATTCGATGTTCAATGCTTTTCCATAAATGTGGTCAGAAACTTGAAGCTCCAGATGTGAGTGGGAGGAGCTACTGTCAAAAGTATTAGCCTCATCGCTACATGGAAGCATAAAGTGTATATCGCATTTACATTATATCGTTTTTTATTTTGAAGAGTTCTGCAAAAACATCAATAAACGCGTCTCCATGACTGGGTTCATGAGATCATTCAGTCTTTTTTTTTTTAGGTGAGGTTTACCATCTACTGCAGGAGTTGCGCCTGAGTTAGAGCCCTTTCAGCGGTACTTCCGACTCTCTGTAACCCAATTTGATGACTTGCTGTCCAAATAAAAACAAGAATAATAATGTCTTGTTTTCAAAATTATCTAAAAGCTCAGGAGGAGAACATGCTTGGTTTGGATGCCGCTTCTTCTGTGCTGCTGTCTTTAGCAAATACTAACTCACCCACAGTGCCCTCTAGCGGTTTTTGATGGTAAAAAAAAAACAGCTGAAGGGCAACTGGTTGTTAGAAGGAAAATAAAGAATATATGAGCCAGTATTCTTTTTTTTTTTTAAAATCACATAGAAGTCGCTCCTGAGTATAAGTCACATGCGAAATATGAGGAAGGGTATGAGGAAAAGGGCCTCTATTGGATGTCCTGCCTCAAAATCCGGGTTTAGTGTGGTTGGAATTTGTGCCGCCATTCGCAGCTTCTCCTCTTTTGTGGCGCCGCGGTTGATTCCAAGAGGCTGCAGTTTGATAACATGCAGTTGCAGATGGCACCCTCTGTAGAAACAAGCTAATTCTGATAGACAAATGGAATGTTTTCAGTGTCATTGTGAAGCTGTGTTTGCCTTTTAAGAGCATTAGAGGCTTTTCTTCTGCCACTGATTGAACAAAAGTCTCTTTTCCTTGGTTAGAATGATCCACATCTTAAGTAGAATAGTTAATATGTGCATATTTTAAATCAGGACAGTGGAAACTGTTTCATTGTGCTTTTTGAGGCTATTAGAATAGGAAAAAAAAGTGTCTAAGAGCCTTCTTTAGAACTCCTATAATTGAATAAAATAGTAGATCCGGTCTGTCAGCCTAACATTTGTCTCTGATCACAGGGTGCAGCTTAAAAGTGGTCCCTCCAAGGTTGGAATGTTGAAATCAAGTTGGTGCCAGTGAAAAAAAACAATTGATAAAAGTCAAGTGGTGATGGTGAAATCTGTTGGCAACATTTAAACCAGAAGAGTCATTAGGATTCAGCCCAATCGAGCGCCTGTGGAGATAATTAAAACTGGGTCAGAGAGGTATATGGATCATCTCGGTGCCAAAGTGCTAAAAATCCCCTTTTATTTGTGCTTGGATTGTCCAGGAGAAAGACAAATACATTTAGAAAACAAAACACTGTTGTCTAACACCTGCACAGTATTATTTTGGCTGATAAATTATGTTTAAAAAAAAAAAAGCCTCTGTTCTTTCCCCCAGGCGGAAAGCTTTGACAGCAGCGTTTAATCCATGAGAAATCTACACTCTAAAACTCTCAATTCCCCTTGTTCATCTCTTTTTTTGGCCTCTTATCTCCTTTTCGTAAATGTCCATATTCCAATCGTGTCTCTGCATGATTCTCATCTAATCGGAGCGATCGCACAAAGAGAATTCTAAATTTCACATCTATTTTGGGCTCAAAGCTCCACAGTCTGCTTTTAATTAAACCTTTGGTAAAAAGCTGCCCTGACATTCAGCATTCCTCTGCCATGTTCCTGTTCTGTCCTCCCTCAGAGGATGTAATTTAACTCACCTCCCGTCTCTCTCTCTCTCTCTCTCTGTCTGTCTGTCTTCCCAGAACTCTGACCTTGTCCTGACGTTTAACTTGTCCATGCACCGCTCCTGGTGGATGGAGAACGGCCCGGGGTGCAGAGTGACACCGATCAGCCCCCCACCATCCTGGGCACCGGCAGACCACAGATATATATCTATATCTGACTGTCTGATGGACTTTCAGTTCATTGAGGTGGCTCATTCTTCTCTGCAGATACTCTTGGCGGTAAGTATTTAAGCAAAAAAAGAAAAAAGGTCGCTTTTTTGGTACATGTGTCAACTTAAAAACATATACTGTCGTACTTACATGAAGTTTTTTTATTTTATTTAGGTTTTTAAAAAATCTGATGTCATTTGTTTTATTATGATGCAGATTAATTGCTCTTCTCTTCTTTGCAAATCTGTCATTGACAACAGCTTTAAATTAACAGGATTTGTTTAGTTTTCAAAAACCTGACAGAATCCCAAAAAATACAGGTCAAAATAGGTTATCTTCAGGTATCCTACTGCATGATCATAATTGCTTTTTTGTGCTCATCTGAAAGTTATATATCACTTGGTTGCAACTGTGAATGACAAATAATGATTTCTATTTTACAAAGGTTTTCATGTTAGCAGGCCTTTTATGTTTCCTTGTTTCAGTGGTGGGAAAAAATGACCTGCAAAACAATTCCATGTCCATATTTATTTAATAAAATTAAATACTGTCAACAAAGCAGTTTTCAATGATTTAAAAACAAAATCCCATCCAGTCATGCTATCAGATTTTGATTTTTAAGTCAAACTCAATCCAGGTTTTAAAACAGAGCATTTCCCCAGTGTCCCTCACGTTACAAAGTCCAACTTTTTAAGTCTAACATTGTGCACAGTTCAGTTACAACATAATTTTATCGATTCTTTATATTCACAAGAGCTGCAGGGAAGGAGGGACATTTTTTATCAACTATTCTGATTCTTTTACAGTCATATTGGTTTGCTCAGAATGCCATGAATTATATTGGATTAAGGAGCAAGTATAAGACCTGAATTTATTTTTTAGTTTGTCTCACAGCGCTTAACCCAGAATATGTTGATTCTGAGTTTCAAACAAAATGAAGGGGATTGAGAAACATGTGTTCATTTGCAAGTTCATTTAGAAAGTTTTTCAAGTCAACAGGATCCTTTACTTTTTTGTTTTATTTTATCAGTGGGAGCAGGTTATGCACACTGCTGGATAATCAAAGGTATCGCATATCCAGGTAAACAAGCAGGCGGCGTCATGACAACTCTACAAAACGGGGATGTTTTCCTGCACAAGCGTGTCTGGGGATTGGAAATAGAGGAACGACAGAACATAGCCTCGACCATAAAAGGAAAGAATCTTGTAATCTAGACACTGTAGCTTAAGTCTTAGTCACATATGAGTTTTTGGGTGTCCGGGTCTGTAGGGGGTTGAAGTCAGGAGCGGCCGGATCTCAACCCTTGTGTTATCTTATGGGGTCCAGATGACCCCACCTTTACTACGTCACCCTTAGCCATGTGATGTGTTATCCGGTGGAACCATGACAAAGGTGGATAAAGGTGGAGAGGATTTCATGTAATCCATGGACACCAGTGAAGATCACAAATCATTGAAGAAAAAAGGTTCAGCACACTGTCTAGTGGGGTCCAGATGACCCAACTCTCAATGTTAAAGTGCCTAGGATAGCACAAGGGTTAAGGTTAGTGCAGGTGTGTCTTGCAGTTCCCTTGAGGCTAATGCAGCCACCTTAACGGACGTCATGAAAATGGAATGTACCATTGCTGTGCGTGTAGTAAGTACTGCAAAGTATTTGTAAGGAAACTGCTCAAGAAACGCACACTTATCACATGAACCACACTAACAGGCTCCCTGCACAGTGAAAAGGATTTAGGGGGGTATTAAAAGGGAAAAATGTACGACACACCTACGTCTCACCTACTTCACCTTAACTTATCCGCATTATGCCCATAGAAACATTTTTGCTCAATGGGTTCAACGCCCCACTACCTTGATATTTCCTGTGGGCCATTTATGGCCATTCATCGCCTGCTGACAGCCCGTATCCACCCATAAGGACAGTTGTGACTAAAGCTTTAGTGTGAGAGCTGATATCTTTGGGATTTCTACCGGATGCTTTAAATTATTGTTATAAAGGGCAAAGCTAAGTGGAAGGCCAATGAGATCCTGTTAGACCAGAATTGACAGTTAAAGAAAGTGGAATTGACAAGTGCAAAACACATTTATTAAAGATATGCTTTTGCTTTTTGAGGTATCGTCCAAAAGATATGTAATCAGCTGTCTTTGGGCATTACAAAGAACAAGCTGCTCTCATATCAGCTGTCTGTTCGTCTCTAATGTCAAAAGTGTTTTCCTCTGCTTCCTCCTTAGCCATTCCCCGCATTGCCTCCTCTCCCACACTGTCAAATTGCAATAATTAGGAGGATCAGACGAGTGAACAGAAAGAGTAACGCGGAGCTGTAAGGAGGGAGACCTGCCACTTTTCATCTCAGCCTCCTCTGTAGTGTTTTTCGCAGAAGGCTCACATCCAGACGAATACAGACACAACAAACAAGCCGGGGCTGTAATGTGACTGCACGGATCATTACGCCAACAAAAAGAGTGGATCTCTTTCTTTTGTTTCTCTTTCTGCATCTTTACCCCTGCTGCACAACTGTCCCCTCTCATCATGCGCTCACTGCGTCTCTCTCAATCGATAGTGGTAGTTATAGTGTGGCTGAGTGGTGCCAAACAGCTGTCTCTCTGTAATTGGTGTGTTGCAACACTATGATGCTTCCTGAGCACAAACTTGGCTTCGCCGTCTGGCTGAAAATGCTGGAGTTTATATGAGTTAGGGTTTCATCTGGTCAAAACATAAACCACTGTTTGTCTGCATTCATAAACAAGGGAAAAAAAACAGATTTGATGATACTTTTTTTCACTTTCTTGCCGTTTTTGTAAAACTGGGGGAACACAAGTCTCACAAAGTTATTTGTGAACATTGTATTGAGGGGAAATGACCACTGAGACATAGCAGCTGTCATTCTCTTTAGAATGTAAAATATATATATTTGTCTGCGTGGTCTTTTGGGGCTGAGATGGACTAGTTTGTTTGTGGAACTGCCTCCCTTACGGTCTGGTTTCGTCTCCCGTTTTCTGTCTGACAGAAGAAAAGGAGAGCCTCCACTGACTGCACACTGAATATGGATTCACTTCCACAAACAGTTTTTAGATATGATCAAATATTTATCAGACTAAGTCAACTGATATTTTTAATCATGTTTTTCTAAGCTTGGTGATTTTGCTTTGCTCTGACAGTTTGAGTGGACGGACTTCATTTGTAAAATTTAAAGCAAGAAAAGTGTTGTTTAAACTGTGCACTGAAAAAAAGTGAATTTGACAGAACAGCACAAGCGGTGGCCTGCATGGTGGTGTAGTGATGAGCATGTTTGCCTCACTGCAAGAAGGCCCTGGTATATATGAATCCAGGAGGGACTTTGCATGTTCTCCCAGTGCATGCGTGGGTTTTCTCCCACCGTCCAAAAACATGCTTCATAGGCTAATTGATGACTCTAAGTTGTTCCCTGTGACAGACTGGCGACCTGTTCAGAGTGTACCTCACCTTGGGGGATAGGCTCCAGCAACCCTGTGGACCCCAAAAGGGATTCAGAGAGTTGAGAAATAGGATGGATAGAACACCAGATGCCGAGATGGCCAGACTTTAATTTAAAAAGAGGGTAAAACATGCTACGATAAGATGGTAAAAATATATATTTCTGCTCAATTTACAAATAATAGTTTGTTGTTGGTCACCTGTCAGCATATCCCTTCAGGGGTCACCACAGCGAATCAGATTTCACTGATTCGGATGGTTGGTTTGGCAGAGATTTCCTGACACAACCCTGAATTTTATCCCGGCTGGGGACCGGCACAGGGAGACCCAGACTTGGCAGACTTCTCATTAAATCATTGCAAAATGTTTTACTGGAACAGTATAATTAGGCAAATTTTATTGTAAAGTTTTTATCGAAGAAAAGACAACAAAGAAAAAAAATATAAAAATGTTTTTGAACATAGTATTTTTATATTTGTTTGCAGCACGCAGTCATCAGCTGCTCTGTCACTGTTAACAATGCAGACACTGCAACTGATTATTTAGATTTAACTGCAAGAAAAATTCAAAGCATTTCTTTTCTTGATAAGTGGATTTCTGCAGGTAATTGCAGCGATTAGCCCAAAGTGGAGGAATTATTCATGAGAATTTCCACCTTTAGGTTTTGTCTGTGAAGTTCTCAAGTGCACAGCCCAAATAAACATAACTGTGAGCTTTTTATGGTACAAATGGTCATTAGCTGCAGACAATCTGTCTAAAAAAAGTGTTAAACTTAAAAATGTTAGCAAAAGCTGCACAATTACATAGTTTCTTCAGTTTCTAATTTAGCCCAACATTTGACTAATTATTTGCAGCAGCTTTATATGTAAAATATAATCAGTCACCACATTAACTAACCTTGTGCAATTTTCATAGACAAACCATAATGAATTTGGAGACCATTTGCATGAGACATTGACAGAAAAACTGAATGTCAGTAAAGCAAGGCAGTCATTCCACTCCATTAAACTAATCTCCCATTTGCAGAAAAAGATAAACCTTTTTTATTTTGTTTGGATGAAGTTATTGCTCTCCCCTAAACCTGTATAACAAAAGCATGCAAAGACGTCTGCAAACAGCAGAACTCCTGGACATCATCAGAACATTTATCCGCTGTAATGGAGTCTTGTTGCAGAAGAACGCATTTCCCATCACAAAAGAAAGTGTCCAGCACAAAACCTGATGAAACCAATCAGACACAACAGCAACAACACAACTGACAAGGGAGCTGAACGCCGCCATCGATTGTCTTGTAAAAGTGACGTGTGGGGAAAAAGGTGGGGTACATTAGGCAGTTGTTGAAGCTGAAGTGAGATGACTCAAGAAGAATACAAGTGGGGCAGGTCTGCTTTCTATCGATTAACTATCAAAAGGTCTTCAATAACACATGACCAGTGGATCTGAGCTGATATGGATGCAGCTGCAGCAGGAATATTTCTTGCGTTGTTATTCCCATGTGACTATAATTCACCATGAAGCAGTTTTAGTCTATGCAGAGTTCAAATCTTGCTAAATGTGTAAAAAATCTCAGCCATACAACATAACATAGGATTGAGAGCTTGTTAACAGATAAATGATAGAAAATAGAGGCGGGCTTTATCCGCTCCAACAGTACCAACCACAACTCACAGGCAAATTTGCCACTCTGCAGAAACTATGGCCTAGAAAACAACACAAGTTTTTATTTTTATTTTTATTTTGGCTAAAAGCATCATAATCACAATTAAAAGTCCACTGGGAACACTTTGAAATAGATCAGAAGATGACTGGAGTGGGACTTTACCACTGTAAAAAAAATATGTCTCAAAATATTCTTGTTGGAAAAAGGGGAACTTTGTGTAGCTAATTTGTAGCTAATTGGAGATCAAATGGAGAATCTTAGATCCCAAATGTAGATGTATGGAAACTCCAGGTAAGTCAAACTCCTAATCACACAGTAAGTATATGTGACACTCTCGCAGTTTTGTGTGTTTTTTTAGACTTTTCTTTTAGACATCCATCCATTTATCTTAAGAATCTGTTAAACCCCCTTTTGGGGTCACAGGGCCGCTGGAGCCATCCCAGCTCCTGATGGGTGAAGGCGGGGTACACCCTGAACAGGTCACCACCACAAAACCACACACAATCACATTCACACCTAAGGCAATTCAGAAATACCAGTGGACCTATGAAGCATGTTTCTGTGGGAGAGAAAACCCACGCATGCATGAGGAGAACATGCAGACTCCACACAGAAAGGTCTCAGCCGGGATTCCAACCAGGGATAACCACTACTACGCCTTCTGATCTTTGCATCAACAGTTTTACAAAGGTTTCATCTCAAGCAGAACTAACAGAGTTAGTGTTGCGGCTGATCGGCAGTGCAAATTACATCAAAAAACGTGAATAAGGAAAAAGCTTGTTTGGATCCAAATGGTTTTGTGATGCCTGGAAATGGTAGTCGTGAAATAATTTATGAGGTGATAATCAACCCCAGCCTCACCTTACCCCCAGTTGGAAGCAAATGAGTGACTTGCATAAGGAAACTCTTCTTTCCTAAGATCTATTCATTCTCTTCTAAGTGTTCACATCCTCCATTGCTATAGTTGAATTTCAGACGGAATGCAGTCTGGAGGTTCCCTCGTCTTCATCGAACACCAGCTGTTTGAAAATAACAGAACTTCTCCCCTTCCTGCCTTCACACCTTCCAGGCGCTCTTGGAGATTCTGCCAAGTGAGCATTTGGCAATTGAATCTTGCTGGAAAGAATGATGTGATGTTTTATAGTTTAATGAGAATTCCTCGCCAGCACAGAAGACAAACGAAGAATCTGTACTTGAGGGGTTTCTCAGTGTTTTGGCCAAAGTACTATTAGGTGGAACTGTACTTCAACTTTTTTTCTTTTAGCACAGCTCAACCCAAGTAGATGACCTTTAAATAATCCAATAATGCACCAAATTTTAGTGCTGCCTCCAACACTAAAAAGATGGAAGTTTGAGGTGATGCCTGACTGCAGGACGTTGCACGTGTGTTTAAATATGAACACATTTGATTTGCATAGTCTAGTACTTTACCACAGAGGATTTTTTGCTTTTTTTCCAGTGAATAATTTTCTAATTCTAAAATGTTTTCAAATATAGTTCAGTGAAACAGATTATTCGCAGTTCCCTGTTTCTGACGGCTACAATACTGTGAACTTCTCTTCTGTGAGATTAATAAAGGACTGTTTTATCGCTTGCTCACCTTAATTAACTCGAAATCAAATTTGCTCTGGAGCAGGAAATTTAAAAAAAAAATGCAGTTTTACTAAATAGAGGAGCAAAATATGAATGCTGATCTGACAAGAAATCGAAAAACCCAAAGATGATGGACAAGACAAAATAATACTGTTTTTTTTTTTTTTTTTTACAAAATCAGGGTGCAGATTTTATATTAAAAGTGTAAATTAAAGGCTACATGGGTAATAGTCTGGATCTGAATTGCATCAGACACCCTTTGTCATCACAGGCATCAGTTTAGCAGAGTGAGTTAGGAAAAGGAAGGAGGAGAAAAGGAGAAAATATTACTGTTAACTGTTGAAAAGTCAGAAGAAGATGCATTTTCCAGTACATAAGCCCCACCAATTACCTCCATGCACCTTTGGGTGACGCCACAAGGTGTACTGGCTTCTTGTTGAATAACCAGCCGCATTTATGTGCTTACCATTGCAAGACACAGCTGCTCTGCAATCTGTTTCAGAAACTGGGAAGAAAAGCTTCCTTTCAGCCTGGGATTGTGGATGTGTGCGTGCGTGCCTGCGCGTGTGCGTGTGTGTTTGTGTACACAAACAGGTTATTGCTCATCAGCTCAGTCGGGGTGCACATCTTGCTGGGGTCCATGCTTCATTTGTGATACTTCCATTCCCACTGGTCACGCTGAGCAGTTGTCAGTTTGTCACCTGTAACCATGTAAACATGTTTATATCTATGCAAATAGATGCTAAAAGGGAACATTATAACCAAAGAAAATCTGTTGGTTGTCCGCTTACTTTTAGTGGGGACTATTATTGTAGGAATCAGTTTTACAGAAACCAATAACAATTATGGAATGTCTACATAAATATAGTCTAATTAATTTGTACTTTCTTTTAAATTAAAAATCACATTACAGACAAAACATGTCTAATGGAGATGGAAAGGTATTCATCTACACTAGACCCTTTAAGGCAGGTTGACGTTAATGGTTGTACGATCGATGTTCAATCAATCTATCAAGTGATTACATCTTTTTACGGTATGTTCCAGAATATAGCATATTTTTTCAGGCCTTTTCTAAATAATCTCATCTCATCTATGATGGCAAACTGTTAAAACCCCATAGAAATTTCTCTCTTTTCAATGCACATTAGCAAGATATAGGTTGGATAGATCAGGTGACGAGAGAACACCAAACAAGATAAGGCACACACAGCACCCCAGCTATCATGTGAATTTTCTCAGTTTGTGGGCAGATAGAATCTGATTTATTGTAAACAGGATATTATGTTTACATGCAGCAACACCAAGATGAAATACCTGAGTTTCAG
This sequence comes from Oryzias curvinotus, assembly GCA_023969325.1. Taxonomy (NCBI): domain Eukaryota; kingdom Metazoa; phylum Chordata; class Actinopteri; order Beloniformes; family Adrianichthyidae; genus Oryzias; species Oryzias curvinotus. Next base: position 11,525,305 of record CM043729.1, on the reverse strand, counting down.
AAATATTAACAGGATATTGATGTGTAAAAAAAGGCTGCTGTGTCACAGCTCAACAAATGTTAGGTATTGTAGGCGTTGCATCGGTGCACTTGCCTTGACAAACCTGCTCCTGAAAGTCATTTTTGGGAGGCAATGAGCCTGGAGAAGACGGAGCAGGTTCCAGTTCAGCTGGAAGTCTGAGTCTAACTCTCTTGAAAGTCTGTTAAGCAGCATTTTGGCTGTGCGGTTTTAAAAGTCTCAGAGATGAGCGCTAATAAAAGACCTGAAACCTTGCAGGAGCATCTTCTCTTTTCAGATTACAAGCCTCTGCCGACAGCCAGAGTTGTAGGCAGCAAAGGTTTTTGACCAGCAGTTATTTTGCAGGGTAGATGTGCCACATAAAGCACATTGATGATGCTTTAACCCTTGTGCTATCTTAGATGACCCCACCCTTACTTTGACGTGTTCTCCCTACCATGACAAAGGTGGATAAAGGTGGAAAATTTTAATGTAATCCTGTGAACCAGTGAAGATCACAAATCATTGAAAAAAAATGGTTCAGCGCACTGTCTAGTGGGTCTAGATGACCCAACTCCCAACGGTAAAGTGCCTAGTATAACACAAGGGTTAATACTCACCTCAGTATGGAGAAAGTCCACCCCCCCACAAAGGACAAAAAAAAACGTCTGAGCTGCGCCTTTGTCCAAAACAGAGTTAAGAAAAGTTAAAGAAACAGTGGAAGAAAAGATGTGGTGAGGAAAGAGGATGTAGCAGTTAGAGACAAAGGAAAAGAAGCAGGAAGCTGGAGGGAAATCGTGTGAGAAACAGAGAGATGGGCTTTGGGAGCTGAACATTATTTAGTCTAAATGAGGTCAGGACCTTGAGATACTCGTTGAATCTTAAATGTAGTTTCTCACAAATTCAACTGGCTGTGCATGCATGTGTGTAGTCAATCGAATACCAGCCAGGTCAATTTCATTTTCCCCAACACTTAAAGCCTGATTTCAGCACTAGGGCTTCTTTATTGCAGGTAAAACTGGTTTATAAAAACAGGTATGTACCTTTCCCTGCATCATCTTTTCCTTCCACGTCTCTGTCTCCCTTTGCCTCCTCTATCACCAAGGGGGTAATAAGGTCACTAAAATGCCGACCTTACATCGACTATGCTTTCCTGCGTCGTTGCGCCCCATCAGCCCACTCCTATCGGTTTCCTTGGAAACTGGCAGCCAATGGGAGATAAGATCAGGGAGTAAAGGTGTTCAGCTAGTCTGTCACAGTCGAAATGCTACACACAAACATGTGTTTTGGGAATACAAAGATTGAGATTATTAAAGCTGAGGTTTTTTGTATAACTAAAATTGTGTTATGCTCTCTCAAACAGTGTCTATTCAGCTTTACTTTAAAAATAATGACCGTAGTAGAAAATCCTGTTTGACGCTCACCCTCTTTGTTTTTCGGAAAAAAAAACCACTCCAAGTCTGCTGCACTAAGAATAATCCTCATCCGCTTTGTTTTTTCCTCTTTGTGTGCAGTTGGCGGGGTTTATCTACGCCTGTTACGTGGTCAAGCTCATTTCTGAAGAGGAGGATAGCTGTAAGTACACATTAAAGATAAGGCATTCAAAAAGAGAAGCTTACAATTTAAAAAGTGCGTTTAAAAAAACTGCTTTTTCAAGCCTAGTGTTTTTTTCAAAGAGGCATGCAGTTAGAACCTGTCCTGCTTTCATTGGTTTCTTGATTTCTGTCAGATTAGTTCAAAGTTAGCTTTCGTCTGTTCATGTTCATGTTCTTTCTGTATCAGCGATATTCTGTTTTCTATGTATTGATATGTTGTGTTTTGCTTATTAAGTTTATTGTTTTGGCTGCCTTTGATTCGATTGGTTCTTGGACTTCTGCTTCTCCTTCTATTTTTTCATATTTGCTCACACCTGCCTTCAGTTCATTAGCACACCTGCAGCTGGTCTTATCGCCTCACTCTGAGTATTCATGTGATTTTTTTTTTTTTTTTTCGTTTATTTCACTAATTCTGTTTTACTTATCCATGTTTTGTTTCTGTTGCCAGATTTAAGCTTGTTTACCTGAGTTCCGTTGTTTTAAAGATTCATGCTTTTAAGGAGTTTGAGCACCACAGCATTTGTATTTTTTATGAGAATAATACAGTTTTCAAGAGATTACAGTAATAAAAGTAGATATTTATTAAAAGATGCATTATTTAAAAAAATAATTTAAAAAACTTAAACCCCCATTATCATTATTATTATTGTTATTAGTAGCAGTATGTAGGATTGCACAAGTTCACATGAAATTTCTTTTTTTTATTATAATAAAAAGTTTTTTAAAGGATTGCTATAATCTTTAAAATGACTCTTTACTGGAATTTTCCACATCATTTATCATATTATTATTGAAATGATTTTAAAATGTTAGGATCAAGGGGTTAGTGTGTCCACGCATTCAGTGTAAACTCATAAGAGGAGGTTTTTTTAATATTTAATAAACAGGTTGGTAAAGACTTACCAGTTTCGCTGTCACAGTTAAAAAAAAAAAAGTCAGAGTTAATCCCATTTCTGTTTGTCATTCTAAAATCAAAAAGGAAAGACAACTTTACAAAATTTAAATATTTCAAGGGATTAGTCTTGGGCCAACAGAACTCAAGAAATTAATGTTATAATTACACGATAGTTGTCTTTGAAATGCGGCGTGCACCCCCGTCGCATTAACATGAATGAGCACATTAACCTGAGGTCATCAGTTTCTTTATTCAGTTAAAGTAGGCACAGCCCTTCCTGCAGCCGATCAATACAGCAGCATGTCTTATTCAACGCTGGGCGCAGGATGCTGTTTGCCGATGTATAAATACTGAAGGGCTCTGAATGCAGTCTGGATCAGGGAAGAATAGTTTGGAGAAGAGCAAACGTGTTTTCCTGCTTCCTAAAAGCCGGTTGTGCCTTGAAACTGACAGGGGAAATTATTCCAGTCTCCCAGTAAGAAAACCTGTTAGTCATAGCTCAGAGGCTTCATGTGCGATCAAACTCCGACAGGAAAATGTTTTGTATATATTCTCTAAGGGAAATTCTGTCTTACAAATACTATTCTCTTAACTGATTATAGGTGCGTTTCTCCCAGCTAAATGATGAATTTGTGCTCTCTCCGTACACAAATCATATTGTAATATTTCACCCTCACCATGGAAATCCATGGACTGGCACTTTCTATGCCTCCAGTCAATCTACAGTAAAATGTAGGCCTCTGGATTAATCAGAAAAGGCAGACACACAGCGGGACATCTTGCAAAGACGGGATAAAAAGCCTCAAACTTTTGTACATCGAGAAAAAAAAAAAAAAGCAGGAAGCTGCAAGGGGGACTTGTCAAAAGAACATTTACTGCCAGAAGGACTTAGAAATATCTCAGAATTTTCCAGCAGCTATTTGAAAAATGACAACGTGTAAAGATGCAACGTTTTCTTTTTCAAATGCTTCAGGGAACCCTTGTAATCTTCTTGTTGTGGAGCTTGAGGTCTTGTGGTTGTTCAGCAAACAGTCGGAGAAAATAAACGGTAATTAGTGGGATTTGTGCGAAAAAGTGCCACAGGTGAAGAAACTAATATTCACAGAGGACAGAGCAGGAGGGTTAATTACTGTGGTAATTATTCAGGGTATGCCTTTATCTGTGTGGATGTGTTATTAGAATAATTATGGACAATCTTCTTGGTCTCATAGCTACTCGATGAATCTGATCAGACAAAAACAGTTTTTTAATTCATATTTAATTGTATCAGTCAGTTCATGGCAGAAACGGAAATTTATTATGCAAAAATATGGAAATCTCAGCCGTACACCTGCTAGAAAACAATTTTTCTAAAGATCCTGGAGAAAATGGGAGTATTCCAAACCTCGTGAATAAAACATTTGAATTTTTTAAGTTGGGTCTCAACAGGTTGATGGGGGAGCACGCTGACAACTTTAGAGGCTCGGTTTCGTCTGAAACGCCAGGGTTCAAACGAAGCAGAAAGTCGAATGAGACTGTCCGACTGCAGCGTGAATCAGCAGGAAAACCTTTTCCACTCGGCCGCTTTCTCACAAAAAAAAAAAAAGAAAAACATCCAAGCCAGCAGAAGTTCTGCCCTGTCTGACTGAAGAGACATAATGAGCCTAGCGACAAAAAAAAAGAAAAAACCTTAGGAGAACTGCTATTAGAGAAAGATTGTCTGTTTCCCTGTTGTGCAAAGAAATCAAAGTCTGTCGTGGAAAAATGGGACAATAGGATGCACTATTATTTTTGCACATATGTACAACAAAAGCTGTACATATGTGCAAAAATAATAGTGTTTCTGATAGACGTTTGCAATGTTTAAAATCATTTTTCTATCAAATAAAACTACCAAAATCTGTTAAAGATGCACATTTGAGGAAATGAATCAGTAATCAGCGTGTTGGATCACTCTGTTTAGTGTTTTCAGGTGAGATTGCGTTATAATGCAACACATGTAACTCAGGTTTTCACAATCAGGGTTTCCTTCTATCTGATATTTAGACTAATTCCCCCATTTGTTTCATATGCTTCTTTAATCTCAATCATGACTTTGAGAGTTGCTTATCACAGATGGCTTGACGCGATGAGATCTCAGACTAACTGCAGGTGTGCTGGTAAGTGAGGCGAGAAGGGAGGCCTCAATGTCAAAGCCCCCCCCCCTTGAAGCCCAGAATCTCAGACCCGGTCGGAGGACAGCAACCGCCTGCTGGTAGCTCCTCAGCACCAGAATCTGTGGAGAATTCCCCCATCATATAAAGAGTTAGGCATGAATATGTTGCTAGGGTCACTCTTAAAGTCCCACTCCCAAAATCTTTTGATGTATTTTTTAAAAAATCCCATATTCATATTTATGCAGTTTTTAGCCAAATTCAAAATAACTGTTGTTTTCAGGGACATAGTTTCTACACAGCAGCAGGAGTTCATTAGAAATGTGCCTGTGAGTTGTGTGTGGGACAGTTGGCGTGACGCAAGCCCGCCCCTGTTTTCTCTCATTTATCTGTTTACATGTTCTCCTGCTAGTTTACACCCCCTTATAACCCCAACCTAACATTAGTGCTGCAACAAAAATGGTGAACAATAGAAGGCCCATCCAGCCGTACAGTTTAGATCCAGAATCCAGCTCAGATGAGGAAAACAGAGAGATACTTGGATCTATTTGTCTGCAAGCGGATCCATCAGAATGGAGCAGAGCAGGGACCAACGTATTTTCAATCTTTTTCAAGCTGCATTTTTCATCTGCTCCTGATTCACAACAATTTGAATATAGAAATAATTAGAAATGCAGTTTTAGTCTTAATTCATCATCAGAAAAATGCCACAAGAGCATGTTAAAAAAATTCTACCCAGGTGGGCCTTTCTTGTTAGCATTAAATTTGGATTTTTGTACAGTTGAGACTGATTTTTAAGTATTATGTTCGAAATCAGAGCAATATAGTTGGCAGTTTGGATGCACAAACATCTAGAGAGATCAGATACTTTGTTTAATTCCTGTTTTTGTGTGTGCAGTTGATTTTATAGGGGGGTTTGACTCATATGGCTACCAGGGTCCTCAAAAGACATCCCATCTCCAGCTACAACCCATGTACATGTGAGTAAACCCCTACAGTCTCGTTGTGTACAAGCCTGTGTGAAAAGCATCAGGAAATGAAAAGAACAGGAAATCATCATCTGTTCATGTGGATGCTAATTTTTTGATTACCAACCTCGGTGCTGACAGCACTCCCTGACCTCAGCAGGTCAGAGTAACCCGCTGCGCTGCCCTACAACGCTTCCTACAGCCCGCCTGAGGCGGTGACCTCGCATCCAAACACCCCAGATCCCAGTTCAATCAAGCTTCTGCAGGAGAAGCAAACCGGATCTGAGGAGGCCCCGCCCCGAAACTCCACAGAGGCCCCAAAGGAACAATCAAGTTGATGATGGTTCCCACATGACATCCTTGAAGTTTTATTTTTGCACCCTCACGGGTGATGTCTGGGAAAACAAGATTAGACAGATGGTTAAAGAAGTATTTTTCTGACATCCTAAATCCTCCTTAAAGAGATGGTGTGAACCGCAAGTTTTCAGTTTATATTGATCCATATTTTGTGAAAAAACAATACACGTACATTTACTGAACCGTCTCACCTAAAATGAATAAAGATTGTCAGGTTTTCTCTGTTTTTGGTCTGTAATCATGAACTTGGCTCCCAAGAAACCCAAAGTTTGGACTTCAGCTTCATCAAGAACCCTGAAAATGAACCAGACTCTAGGGTTAGACACCATCTTACACTGAGGGGGCAAGGAAAACAGCAAAAAAAAAAAAAAAGCTATGTAACAAACACGATTAAAAAAAACTTGATGCTTCCACTAGGGGGCGTCAGACATATTGTCAATATCCGTTTGGATAAAAAAAAAAGAGCAATAGCAAAGTCTAAAGACAGGACAATTAGCATCAAGGTGAAACTGTGGAGCAAAAACAGAGAAAAGGAAGGAGCAGAATGATGGATGACACACAGGGCTACACAAAGAACAAAGGCAATAAAGGGCCATTCCGTAGTTTTATTTGTCCCCAGTGGAAGTCATAACGCAGACCATAAATCATCAACTCCCCCTTCTGGATATTAGCCACAAACATTCACACAACAGCTGGAGCATAAATACTCATATCTATAGATGCACCGTAGACCACACACACACACACACATGTATCAGTATTTGTGCTGATGTAGAGCCTTTCTCTCCAACCTGCACACACCTTCCACATGTGCGGGCCAACGCACGCTTACGCAAACATCATCAATATGCTATTATTGCTCCCCAGCTGTTGTCCTCACGCTTTTGGTGTTTATTGTCTCTGGCCAGAGGGACCTATGAAATAACGGCACATTCCCCCTTTACACACAGACACACACTGGCAACGCATAACAATCATCACCTCCAATGCTCTAGAGAAATACCCCCTTTTTTTATAACCACCCCGCAAAAATGTGGTCATAGTTGACCTCTTTAGCCCATGATACTATAGGTATTTTTTAATATACACTATACAAGTTATTTTTGGGATTAAAATAAGTGAATTTTCAGGATCTGGCAGGTTATTTTAGATGGATTGTTGGAAAAATTGAACTATTTCTTAAAAAAGATCTTCAAAAATTTATTTTTGGGTCTTTGAGAAATGTTAGCAACCAAATTTGTAATATAATATAATATAATATAATATAATATAATATAATATAATATAATATAATATAATATAATATAATAACAGATTTAAGCTATTTCTGCATGAAGTTATCAAAGCATTTGAACAGATTTTATTGCTTTAGAAATGAGAAACACAAGGGAGGAAAAATGTTTATTTGAATAATTAAAGTAAAAAAAATGAACTTAAATAAAATTAAATGAAAATATGTCTTTAAAAACAAAGTAGCTTTATGGTATAAGTAAAGAGTCAGAACACAAAAAAGTCTGAATTATTTTGATATTTTTAAAGGGAGAAAATAAACATTTATTTGTGTTTTTGGGCCAGAGAAATTAATTATTAATGTAGATTAAAACTCAAACTGTTTCTTGACCCATTTTATGCTTTAAAATGAAATAAATTAAATAAAGTTTTTATTTATTGCTGTCCCTTACATAAGATTTTTTTTTTCATTTAGACTTGTCAAAAGAAAACAACTTAGTTTTTTGTTTTAACTGGAAAAAGGATTTTGGGGAAACTCTGAGCTCCATATTTGCCATTTTTGATTTTGTCTTTTGTTTGTTGAATAGAGGCCTGGGTAAAAAAAATGGGATAAAAATGATTGAATGAAAAAAATGCTATTTTAAATGTCAACATGACAGATATTTACTGCTTTGATGTTGTTTATATTTCAGCAAAAATACGTTTTTTAGCTTTTGCCATAATAACTGTCAATACGGGACACAAATCAAGTTTTCCTGCAGGTTTAAAACTGATTTTCAAAGATTTATTAATGTAATAAAATCTGCATTTTTTTTCATTTGACATTTCATTTTGAAACATTTTTGCTCTTAGTAAAATGACAAATGTGCTTGTGTATCTGTAGAAAATGCATTCTACCAAGCTTAAAGTTGAAAGCACATAAAAAAAAAATCTAACTTCCTGAGCCTGTATTGATGGTCAAAAAAATACTTTTTTATTCTGAGCTGAAGATTTGCTAAGGACATAGATTTAGGCTCTGGGTCCTTAAGAGAGGTAAGATGTCTCTTGAGTGAGTTTAGGTCATAAAAACACACATTTCTGCTGTTCTCTTCAAGCATCACTGACTTCCTAAGCGAGAATTAGTTGATGAGACTGAACAAAGTAAATGTGACGCGTTTCATCATTAACCTTTGAACCTTCAGCGTTTTCAGTTATCCTAGCATATGTGCAACACCTTTAAAGAGCTCAGATTGAGATAATGCTTCCAGTGTGTCATTGTACACTGATTCAGAGCAGGTTTGGGTTTAATTGAACAGTTTGAATTTGTTAGTTGTGCTGCAACAGTTTCTATTTTCTTTATCTTTTTTTTTTTTTTCCAACAGGTCAAAATAAACCCACTTCAGGAGAGCTGCCTTAACCAAGGAGCATGGCTTAAAACCACACATTCAGAGACAAAGACGAGTCATCAAAGAGCGGATGACTCATTGCTTTTCAAACAACAAATCCACAATATCCTGCGTCAGACATCCTCCAATGAATCACGTCTGCTAAAGGATTTCTTGAGGAAACACTGACATCAAGTGGCTGAAAGGAGTAACTGCAAGAAAGTCCGATTAGAAGCCAATGACTTGATCCCTTGATTTATGCTTATGGACACAATTTCTGTAAAGGAAACCAAAAGGGTGCAAACCCCACAAATTCTTTCTCATCCTTTGCTCTTGGTGCCTGACAGAATGAACTCTGGAACACCAAACCACCGGTCATGGAATGTGAGACTACAGCAAGAATCTGGAAGCAGGAGCTGCAAAAAAAAAACAAAAAAAAAACGGAGGCTTGATGCAAACTGGAGCTGCACACGAGCACAAGTTCCCTCTTCGGTCCTGTGGAATGTTGATGGCGGCGTGTCCGCTCACATGCGCTCACCTTACTCATGATGCATGAGGACAAGCAGCAGGAGAGCGCATACACACAGACCGCTCTTCTTTTCTACTAACAATATCAATCTTACTGTTTACAAAGAAGGTTGTCGGACAAAAAGACTTGCACTTCAATATGGGGGGGGGGGGGGTCTTTCTGTCGTAAAAGGACAAACTGTTGTTTTGTCTTTTGCCGTCTGAAGTTTTGGTCTTCCGCTCGAACGTAGGTGCACAAACTCTTCTGAAGCAGTTAAGGCGTGTTGCACAGAGAGGTAAAAAAAAAAAAAAGGAATAATATTACAGCCTTTACAAAAATGACAATCAAGCCAGAAAAGTCTTGATCTAAAAAAAAAAAGGCGACGTTGAAAATTAGATGATTGGAATCCCCAATTCTTTGTTTTATCCATTAATGTCTCAGCCTGCCGTAGGACGTAAAAAAAAACAGTCAAGAAAGACGTGGGATCTCACTGAAACTGCCCCTTTGACGGGCTTTAACTGCCCCAATTCTAATGATGAAAATGCAGGAACTCCTTTAGCTTCAGGATGAACTGAAAAGGCCTCAAATGTCTTAATGGTGGGGGATAGAAACGCAGCTTTTTTTTTTGTTGTAGTCAGTTATAAGAACTTTACTTTGAAAGGAAAAATGTGAGGCCTTCTCTCTTAATTAAGGGAAACTCTTAAAGGACAGACATCCATGCCGTATCCCGTGTGTCTGTCTCAACCGGGTTCAGGAGTTGCACCGCCGATGGTTTCACCGGAGAAAACATTAAGTGTGCTTGCATGAGGTTGTTTTCTGAGCTGTTGCATATTTAATCTCATGCTGCGTGTGACTAACTAGCTTTGTAAACATGGGAACTGTTTGGTGAATGCTCCTTGGTTTCCTTCAAAGAATCCTTAATGTGAACTTTGCCGTGCTTTTTTTCTATAAATACCAGTCTGAAGTGTCTGCAGAGTGTAGAAAAATAGCAAATGTAAAAGACCCTCAATGTAACTTTGAACTTTTCGATGTTTTTTATTCACATGTGGCTGTGTTTACTGTTTTTTCTAGTCGAGTACTTATGTGCGGTGTGCTATAAAAGTGGGACTACTTGGTTTTATTTTCTCTATCTGTACAGTGTGTTTGAAATAAGAGGGTAGGACAGTGAGAGAAATGATGCAATACAGTCTACGGCATGTTATTTAGGACACAACTTTAATTTATATCTTAACTTTAAATGTTTCTTTTTAATAAATTAAACTTCTGCTGTGGAAATATATTTAGTTTACCTATAAGGTCAAATCTGGAAAGTTTATTATTTCACCTTCATTTGCACTAAAGACAATATTTTTCTTTATTTTATTTTTATTTAATCAAAGGTTGAACATTCACTGGTATTAATACAAGAAAATCTGTCGGTTTTAACATGGCATATTAGAAAATATTGATAAAACCAAGTGATATTGAGAGATGGGATGATAGTTTTCTGGTTTGGTGGACCTGGACAGCAAACCATGGTGTGTGCTGATCCCTTACATACATTTACCATTTAGTAAAACTGACTCTAAAAGCTACCTTTTTAAAATATATGTCAAGTAGTTAATCTTTCAATCCTGTGTCTAGTTTTTTTTTTATGTTACAAAAATGATTTAAAAGCATTAATGCAGCCTCAGATGGAAAACAACAAATGTCATTTTTTTCTAACTTGTTAAACCAAAAGGGAAGCATCCAGGCATTCATTATCTGTTCTTAATGCTGAGTACAGGGTTACAGGGGGTTCTGGAGCAGATGCACAGCTTTACCTGGACAGCTTAGAAAATAGAGCAATTTTAAAAAAGAAATGTGGGCAATACAAAGTACCTCCACCCTTCCAAGGCTGGTTAATTGAAGTATTCCTCTTCTAGGATTTTCTCAGCCTCTTGTGCATGTTTTGCTGGTGTTTCTTTGTTTTTTGTTTTTTTTATTCCCGTCTGCTTCTTTTATGTGATTTGCGTCTGCACAGCCCACCAAAGCTGTCTGGATTTTAATTACGGGTCACAAAACCCTAATTCTCAGACTCGTGTATTTACGGCTGTTGTTCAGATCTATATCTTTCTGCAAATTTGAGAAACCTTTTCACATTTCTCAGTGAGTACTGATAGGTATCAAGTGTTTCTATTTACCTGCTGTGTTTGGGTTTCTGCTAAAAGTGTTGCTACCATTGAAGTCAAACTCCTCTAGTTGTGATGGACTTCAATAATCTGTTTAGACACCAGAGACTTTTTCTTGGTTTAAATTCTGCTGTCATGGCCTTCAAGATATGGAATGAGACCTGCTGGATCTGCAAAGTATCTCACAAGTGAACCTGTCTGACTATATCCAGCCTGTGGACTCCAAAATGCTTGAAAGTGGTGCTTTTATGATCCTTTCCCGACTGATAAATAGCAGTAGTTGTATTAGACGCGCCTCGTCGTTATTGTGTTGATTTAAACCCAAAGCTCCAGACAAAACCTCTGCCTTCACAGAGGTCTGCACATGTGTAGATGATTAACCACCACAGGGCTGATGATTTGCAGGACCTACTTAGCCTCTGAAATCCAATTGAAGTCATAAAGTGCTACTTAGTATTGCTCACATATTTTCTTTATGGATTTATTTTTTGGTGAGTAGATGATGTGGTTAGAAAAATAAAAGTTATTTGTGGTTTTCTGTCTAGGTCATGGTTGCTCAACAATTAACTTTTGTAGATAATTTTTACACTTTTTATTTAAAGTAAAGGTACAAAGTTTTGCACATGGGCACCCCCAGAGCTTACAGTCAATCCACCAGAAGACACGGGCGAGTCGGGTTCTGTTGATTTGTGTTAGTAGATTTATCTCCTAGAGCTGAAGGAAGACGTAGAACGAAGTGATCTACAACTCACAGGTTTGCAATAATCACAAATCAGTGTAGCACTGACTGTAAGTTAATTCATAAATGTGACTTTGTGCCAGCATATCCAGTAATTCTGTAGCTCTGGAGTGACTGAATTTTGGTTTACAGCTGACTTCAACCATCTATGTACAATAGTTTCTCCTGCAGGTGACTGTATGAAAAGAGCTGGGATTAAAGTAGAGTTTAGGTGGAAAGGCTGCTGTCTTCTCTTTTTGATTTGTTTTTTAATTACAGTGACAACTTCTGAGTTTTTCTATTAAAAATCTTTTTTGGGGTCAACTATTTCCCAGGAAATGCGGATTTTTTTTAAAAGTACGTTTTCTTCTACAGTCAATGGAGAAATGTGGTGCTGCTGCTTCACCAGAATCCAGATTGTTGGCGTTTTTATTTCATCTTTAAATGCTCAAATGTGAATGTAAAGCTAAAAGTCCAATAAGTGTCAGAGTAAAATATCTAACCAATATATGACAAACATGCTGAGGGAGAAAATTGTTAGAATTCCAATGGTTGCATCCTTGAGGTCATTTAAGCTCAAAGTTGACACATTTTTGAGTTTTTGATTGATTGATTGATTTATTGATTTATTTCAAGCATTGTAGTCAAAGCAATAAAGAAATTACACATATTTATCAAACTCATTACATAAATGATGAAATGCATAGATTAAAAAGACAGAAAACAAAACAAAAATGTCACTTAAATCACATTTGCTTAATTAAATACAGTGATCATTAACTGAAGTATAAGTAGAGTTTGATTCATTGCTTGAAAAGGAGTGGGAAGAAGCAAGCTTATATAATCCCACCCCTACTGAGTTCATTCATTTGATAGTTTTACAGTGTTTTAACTCCGGTTCTGATCCGATAGATTCTCTTGAAGTAACTAAATCCAGTGCCTAGTAATGATTGATGATCTTCAGAAAACATTCATTCATGATTTCAGTAAACAGTAACGATACCGATAAGTAATAATAATTGATTATCTTTAGAACACATGATCACATTAAACCAGTAATTATTGTTACACATTGCAGATCAAGTAAACAAAAACTAGAGCTTATTGGTTGTATTTCAACCCTTTCAGTAATCATTATTGCACATTACAATATAACACTCATTGGTTGTAATTAAAAGAGCTTTGATTATTTCACCACAATCAAGTTCACACATGTATTTGGAATTATTCACCACCTGTTGATCCTTAAATCCTCTTATCTTCATATCCTGATATAAGAGTTTCTTTATACATTTTCTTGAATTTTTGAATATTTGAACATTTTTTGAGCTCATTACTTAAACCGTTCCAAAGTTTAGTGCCACACACAGACACACAGAAACTTTTCTTAGTGGTTCTTATCAGTTTGATCTTGAAGTTCCTACATCCCCTCAGTCTGTAGCCTCTTTCATTTTCTAAGAACTGTTTTTGGATATTGAATGGTAACGATTTCCAACTGGCTCTGTATAAAAGTTGCGCAGTGTAAAAATCCACAAGGTCATGCAGTTTTAAAAGTCTTGATTGATAAAATAGATTGTTTGTATGATCAAGATATCCGGCTTTATGTACAATTCTGATGGCTCGTTTTTGAAGTAAAAAGAGAGGATGTAGTGAACTCTTATAATTATTCCCCCAGATTTCTATACAGTAGGTGAAATATGGTAATATTAAGGAGCAGTACAATAAATATCTACTGTTGTATTCTAATATATGTTTAGATTTATTTACAATTGAAATACTTTTTGAGACTTTAGTTTGTATGTGTCTGATGTGTGGCTTCCAACTTAGTTTGTCATCGATAAAAACCCCTAAGAATTTGATTTCTGTAACACTTTCGATTAAGACATTATTTATTTCAATTGAGAGCTCTTTATTTGCATTGTAGTTTCCAAAAAACATCACTTTGGTTTTATCTAGGTTCAAAGATAATTTGTTGTAATCCATCCATGATTTTATTTTGTTTAACTCTGTGTTCACCACCTTGATAAGTTTCCTACAATTGAGTTGAAAAAGTATGAAAAAAACATTTAAGGCTGGAAATATAAAGTTAATTATTTCCGTTGTAATGGAGTTATGAAATGGTTGCCAGAGTGATGCAAAGAAATTCCGCCGCTATGCATCAAGTGATGCCTGGTGATGTAAAAATGATGTTAATCCAAGTAAGGTTTGTTGCTCTAAGAGCAGAATGGGAGGATGTGAGTTTAAATTTTATCCCTATTTTCTAACACGGTTTCGACCAGGGCTCTGCCAGTTTCTTACTGCGCAAAACCATAAGAGCTACAAAGTCTCACTACACTATCAAGAAAAATACACTTTATTAAATGTTTTTGAGGCCATTATGCCATTCATTCATAAAATATGGCTTTAAATATTTACAATATTTAAATTATAACAGTGTTATATGTTTCTATATTTAAGAATTTTAACTTGTTTTATTTGTGACGGCAGCACATTCAAGTCCCTTTCAAAATAAAATTCACCCTGTGTGTCAAATAAATCTGTATGCTGCAGCAGATTTACTTGAATAAAAAACAAAAACAAAGTTAAGTGAATCATGCCATTTTCTACTATTATAACTTTGACGCACTGTCATCCTTTTTCTCCTCAAATGTAAGCATGACAACATTGGTGTAGAATGCATTTTTTATATTGAAAATTTAAAGATGTAAATGCCATTTTATAGTTTAAAAACTTTGCCTCTAAACAGCAACTAGACACTGATGTGCAGCAGAAGATCAGAAAGTGTGTTGAGCCTATTAACCTTCTCTGTTTTATGGCATGTTATAAATCTGCACATAAATGACTAAATGTTATTAACTAAAACAAACAAACCAAAACTGAAACCATTATTATTATTATTATTATTTTAAATACCGGCCAGATTTTTCCTCAAAGCCAAAGAACCACAATAGAGGGATAAAGGAGCAGCATGTGGCTCCAGAGCCTTAGGTTGCAGATCCCATGGTTTCTGACATGAAAATATTTCCTTAAATGTACTTCTAAACAGTTTTGGTTGATCATTTTAAATATCAGCACATGAATTCAAACTACAATAAAGTTATAACTTTTAAGCTTTTTTTTTTTTAATGTGAGAGATGTGTGCTTGTTGCTTATAAAAAACTATTTTACATAAGATGTCTTTAAAAAGTATTATTCGTATCAAAAAGCTGAACCTTGCTGAGCATTTAAGATATGAGAGACAGAAAGTTTTGCTTAATTTGTTTTTGGAGTAAGCAAGGAAAAACAAAAGGTGTTAGGGGTCAACCTGCCCTGTTCTCCTATTATGAAACCTGAGAAGCCAAAGCTGACCTAATGAGACACTCGCAAATCCTAATTCAGGCAGGAATCTGGGGCTGGTCCAAGCTTCAGTTACTATGGAAACACAGATCAGGATGAAGGGAATCTAAACACTGGATCAACATTACACTCTCACCGTCTAACCTGTTTGGAAAGTGTTTGCAGTGAATTCCTCGGGATCTGACTGCCCATTCCGTTGCCAATCCTCTGAACCCAAACATTCATTAGTTGTTTTCAAGTAAGATTAGCCTTACTTTAAAATGAAATTAATTAAAGTTGTCCTAATTTAGTATAAAATTATTGAGTGAAAGAACTACTCTTGTACTGGGTAATAGCTTGACAAGCAGATGTATTGTCTGATATGATTTCCATTGCGTTTATTTGAACAGCTCCAGTTTACAACTTTAGTTGAATAAAGATGTCAGACAAAAACAGCAAAAAACACAAAAATGTCAAATGATTCATAAAGGAAGAAAATCTAATTAATATAGTTGTTATAATACATGGTATTCCACAACATCCAGTTTGGTCCAGATTATTTCAACAGGAAAATGGAAAAAGAAACAATGCACAAATTCTGGCGTCCTTTACTATTGCAATGTTTTTTTGTTATTGTTTTGTTTTTTGTAAAAATAAATGAAATACAGTCTCCGTAATACAATCCTTTGGAAGCAATAGGGCTTGACCTGCATATCAAGGGTAAATTTTCTCATTCAAATGAATGGGAAGGTGTGTCCAAACTTTTGGTCTATATATAAATATATATTTACTCTAAAGATTGTTATTATTATTCTTTTTTTTTTCTTTTTCAGAAAGCTACTAAAATTATTACTACCACACTCAATTAGACTTGGAGCTGTACTGTATTTCTTGTTTTACCTAAAAAAAAAAAAGACTCTAATATTTTTATTTTGACATTTATGCTTCAATACTTTTCATATACTTGTATTTACTCATCTTTGACTTAAATGTAATTATTTAAGCTAAAAATAATATAACGTTTGTAGTGCTGATGGGGGGATAGGAGGGGCCTCTCCGTCGTCCTATCACAGCTCTCCTGTTTGCTTACGTCAGCACCCGGAAGTATCTGTGCGTTTTGTTTTGTTTTGGTTGCGGGAGTTGGGTTGACGGCAGGCGAGCAGTGAGAGGTCCGCCCAGGGCAGACCCGCTCGCGCATGGGGAGAGCCACATAGGGGATGGAAGATGACTCACCGGTTGCTCGAGCTTGTACCATGCCGAGGTTTATCAGCAGTTATGACGACGCGAGGAGGAAATTGTCCCGCAACTTACCAACAGAAACTTCCTTTGCGGACGTCAAAGTTAAGCGGCAGGTGAGGTCGTCGAGCGTCCGAGTCAGCAGGTCAAGCTCCCGGTTGTGTCTCGATGAGGACGCCGGGGACCCGGAGGAGAGGAGCCGCGGCGAGGTGAAGGATACGGAGGGCAACAACAACAACAACTGCAACGGCGTAGGAAGAGCGAGGAGGAGGGCGAGCGCTGTCGAAATACCGAGGAGGAATTTGGGGGATTTTAAACAACCTTCGGCCCTTCCAGGTGCACACAGTCGGATGCAGCGCGACGCCGAACAAGGAAGCGCGAAAACCGACGTTACAGATGAGAGTGGAGCTGAATATGAGGAGTGTAAAAACTCAGACGGAGAAACGAGACAACCTGGCTCGAAAAACGAACAGACCTCGAGCGACTTGATTTCTATTGTGCGGAGAGTTGAAAGTGTGACAGCGGAGTGCCAGCATGCATGCAACGGCGGCAGCAACGCAGTCACTTCTTCTTCTTCTTCAGGGGAGCCCTTTAAGGCCAAAGAGCACGTCTACTGCACTGTTTACTGCATCGAGAACGACCGTCATCAAGCACGCGCTGAAATCACGGACCGCCGCGGCGACGCCACGGAAATTGACCTGGAAACGGGGCAGGTGGCCAGCCCGAGCCCGGAACCGGAGCTCTACTCGCTGGACGACCTGGTGGACCCGTTCGAGGACATCTCCCAGTGGCTGCACACGGAGCAGGTCGAGGCGGGCACGTTGATGCAGAATTGCCGGGTGTGTCTGGAGGAGAAATCGATCGCTTCCCTGCCCTGCTGCGGGAAGGCCGTGTGTGACGCGTGTCTGAAGCTCTACGTCAGCTCCCAGGTTGGTGGGACAGCGCAGGTGTGCGCAGCTGTTTGCATGGCGCTCTGCAGCACATCGTCCCCATTATGTCTGTCTGTTCTTAAGTTATGGAAGCTTCTCCGGGAAACTAAAACTTTATGACATCATAAGAATATTTTAGGCCAATACCTGCAGGTTCTGTCTTGTGATGGGTATTTTTTTCTGAGAACCTACGTCATGGCTCCAAAACAAACAAACAAACAAACAAACGAAAAGATCTGGCATGAATGCTTTATGTAATAATAGTTTATGAGATATTTGGCTTAAACAAAGGTAATTGTTCTGCAATTCTTATACAATGTTGTAGCTGCAAGAATTGACAGCAGACAACAGGGAAAAAAATCCTTGACTGTGTAACTGGACTCCCGAAAGGAAATACCCACGGGCTCTGGCTAATCCTAACCTTTTTCATTACATTTTTTTCTGTAGTTCACGTTATTCAAGGTATAAACTGGCCAATCAGATGTCTCAATACAAGAACAGTAATTTTCAGACTGCAAGTTTCTTTGGAGTATAAGTCACAGGAGCCGAAAATCCAAGATAAAGAAGAAAAAACAAATATTTAGAAGTCGCACTGGAGTACGAGTCCCATTTTTACTCAGAAATGTCTTTAGCTAAATCCAGGAACATTTCTCTTGAAAGGCAAATCATAATAACAGAATAGATAGCAATAGACTGAACATCTGCACTCTTCACTACCATAACACATTGATGCATATTTAAGCTATATTATATTCAGATAAGAAAAGAAAAAACAAACAACAAAAACATGCTAACAAGTCAACTAAACACATTAAATCACTAAATCCATTGAACTTTTTATCCTCTGTGTCGCTTTGGAACGCTCGGTGTACGACTGAACGGCGCCTCTTCTTTTGCGTTTCTGACACGCCCACATCGCCCCCTAGCAATGGTTTTTTGAAAACCACATATACTGTAAAGTTACAAAACCATGCAAAAAAAATAAAACTGCGATATATATTCTGAAAAATACGGTAGGTGGGACTTGCTGGCGCCCATGTTGAACGTTAAAACTGTTTGATTGACAGATACCCCCAAGCCTGCTTTCCACTGGTAAGGGTATGGACTTCCAACAAGCGTACGTCTGATTGGCACGTGTCATAGAAACAATGACTCAGACCAATTCGGACCAATGGCTACCTAAACTGACAATGTCTGCATGGGGAGAAAAAGGTGTTGGAGCCAGAAGTAAGCCGTTTATTTTACTTTGAAGGATGATGTCACTCTCACTTGGTCCAGTTCTCTTACACAGGCAATGGAAAAATCCCAATTATTAATAAGGTCATTTTGACCCGACTAGGCTATGTTATTATTTCCAGAATTAAACTAAAGGTGGAACGCTGTTTTAAATTTACAAAAGATAAATTCCCAAAATGCATTTTTGTTGTTACAGTCTAGTTCCCCGAGCAATGTTACTGTCACAGAGATAAGCTGGTTGAAAATGGAGGGGGAGAAAAAAGACATGTAAATAATCTGGTGTAGGTGGATGGTTTTTTCTCCCGTTGTACAGCTAATTTAACTTTAGAACCTATTTAGAGATTATTATCAACAAGCCTTTATGTTAAAAATCATGTTACTGATCTTTATTTTAGGGTAAACACTTGACCTCTTTGTAGCTTAATGCATGTTGAGGTTATTCTCCTCAGCTTGTGCTCAGTCTGTTTGCTTTTTTTTATCTGCTTTCTGCCTGGCTGACATCATTTTAAGGGAAGCTTTGGTATTTCCTGACACCCCTTTTCCCACTTAAGCCTGCTGTTTAGTGAAATCACCATATTTATAGATGTTAACCGACCTAAATATAGTAATCTGCTACAACTGAAACTACCCATCAAGACATTGTCGCAAATTTTTTTTTTTTACTTTTTTTGCTCAAGTTTAAATCAAATTTGAAGGCTTTTGATCATTTGTAGTTAGACATATTCAATTGAAAAGAGAAATCAGTGCTTGCTCTCTTGATAAATTCTTTCGTTAACCCAACAACTTGGATAAAAGAGAGGCTTCTGGGGAAAAAAAGAGACAGGAACTCAAACCCTCTGAGGCTGTGGTGGAGGCTTCATAAAGAGTGCCGATTATTCAGTTGTAAGCTTAAAAAAATGTCAAATTTAGTCTTAGTGCACATATTTTACTGGTCGGATGGCAAAAATTCAAAAACCTATTAATGGGGAGCAAACAAGACTGCAAGACCCTGGAAACTGCAGACGTCATCTTATCTTGTGTTCTAGTTCCTGTGTTATTTTTCGTACCTTTGAGATTTTTGTGTGTACTCAACCGTATTTTTTTTAAACATCCTTCCCCCTACGTGTTTTGGAGGAATAACCTGTCCAACCAGTCTGGCTGCAGCCACCCCGCTAATACCCCTGCTGAGGACACGTTTTCACAGTCGCAGGGCCACAGTCAGGGTCGGTTGTGTTCACATGCCTAAGGTGATACTGGGTGTCGCAGGCTGTCAGAAGTGGAGGCTTTCTGAAGACAAACCCGGGTTTGATCAGAATGAACACACCCTTATCAAATGTCCTATTGTATTTGTGAGCACCAAGGTGCTGACAATTGTGGAGTAAAACACATTTTACCTGGAAAGGAAGACGAAATAGAAAATGATTGGTCTTCCTGTTTAACTCCACAAAACAATAACACCAGTGTCAGTGACTGAGGGCCCCCCTGTTCTAATGTTTGCCTGCGTTCCTTAAGAAAACATTAACCTTCCTCTTTGTCCACGTCTTTCTTCAGTCTCCTCCTCAATCTGCCTACTCCTGCTTCTCTGTGGTGAATTATTCACTCAATCCCATCAGTGCTGTGAATATGTTCTTCAGGGAGTTTTAATGCTGATAAGTCAACCTTTTAATGAGAGAAACCCCAGTCAAGCCAATATTGCCAAACGTGCACACACGCTGAAAAGCTGATGATGCAGGGAGAACGCATGGAAAGCAATGACGTGTCTTCTTGGCCCAAAACATGCGAAACCTGCTCTAGTTGGGTTGACGGTATGTAGGTTCTTACTTTTTCCTTTTGGATATTTGTCTGACCCTAAAATAATGTCATTAAATCAAATGTTCATTAAAAAATGGATGCTAAATAAATACATGCATAATTAAGGTTATCAAACGGATGAGTTGGTATTAAAGTTGCTACATTTTCAAGAGTAGTTTTTACTCTTGATTTAGTGTGTGTGTGTGTAGGTGTGTGTGTGTGTGTGTGTGTGTGTGTGTAGAAAGCAACATCTATGGTTCCATAATAGGTTTTTTGATTGGTGGAGAGTGGCAGCCTCAACCAGCTCTGCAGAGGGGCGGAGTCAGCAGCTGTGCACATGTACACATACACACACACACACCAAACATGACCAGGGGTCATAACACAGGGGAACCCTTCATGCCATGCATGCTTTCAAACCATGTTTTAGTGGATTACCAACAGTAACCTTGGAAACGGTGGTCCCAGCTCTTTTCAGGTCATTGACCAGCTCCTCCTGTGTAGTCCTGGGCTGAGTCCTCACCTTTCTTAGGTTCATTGAGAACCCAAATGATGAGATCTTGCATGGAGCCCCAGTCCGAGGGGGACGGACAGTCATGTTTAGCTTCTTCCATTTCCTTATAATTACTAAAACATGGGATCTTTTTTTGCATCAAGCCATTTGGCATTTTCCTC
Source organism: Oryzias curvinotus (assembly GCA_023969325.1). Lineage (NCBI taxonomy): Eukaryota > Metazoa > Chordata > Actinopteri > Beloniformes > Adrianichthyidae > Oryzias > Oryzias curvinotus. The sequence continues at coordinate 11,504,230 of CM043729.1, read as the reverse complement.
ATAGCTACTTTCAGCCATGTGAAAGTCTACTATGTAGTCTCTGGTGTTTTTGGACAGCTCTTTGGTCTCGGCCATGTTTGTAGTTGGAGTCTTACTGATTGTATGGGGTGGACAGGTGTCTTTATGCAGCCAACGACCCCAAACAGGCGCTTCTAATTTAGGATTACAGAAAGTGAACTCTTTAAAGGTGGACTAACAGGTCTTTAAGGGTTAGAGTTTGTCTCTCACATGGACATGAATTTAAGAGGGAAATGTCAGACCCCTCCATGATTTCTAACTGGGAGAACTCGTGTTCAAACTCATTTGTGAATCAGCAGCAGGAGAAACAATTTTATTTAAAAAATATTCTATTGATGCCGTAGAAAATAGGCTTAGCGGGCCAAAAGCTGCCTGCGCTACGTCTTAACAGGGAGAGGAATTGGCGCCGGGGTTGCTTTGTGCTAATGTTCCCACCCTTAACTCAGAGGTGGGTTTAATACTCGTCCAAAAATGATTAAAGTTACTTTTTCAGAGAAATCCACATATGATTGGAAAGCTAGTTAAAAACTCATATTATTTAAAATTATAATGCAATGGGAGCTACTCCTCATCTAAAGAGTCCCTGTCAATTTATATGTATATTTATGTATAACCAAAGTATGTTTCTTTGTAACCAAAATTCCTTGGGTCATCTATTTCAGCTAAAAAAAATATTCTTCTCTTTTTTAACTCTTTCTGTCCAACAACAAGCTATTCCATTTACATTTCAATACTCCCAATCTTATTTGGTTGCTAGAACAGTTGTTTTTGTCTATTTTTCTTCTCAGGTGAGGCTGGGAAAACACCTCATTAGCTGTCCCATTCCGGAGTGCAGTGGCACCCTGGAGGAGAGGTTGGTGCTTTCCCATTTGACCACTGAAGACGTGGCCAAATACCAATACTTTTTAGAACTGAGTCAGCTGGACTCCAGCACCAAACCGTGTCCACAGTGCAGCAAGTTCACGTCACTGAAGACACACAACCCCAACCGGTCTGAGTCCAAGTTCAAGGTACCTCCAACTATGTAGAAGTGTGCGCACACACACACACACACACATAAGCACTGTCAGTTGTAAAAGAAAAAAAAGCACATAGTGGTTGGAACCATCAGTGATTGTTGTAATGTATAAAAATAATAAAATTAAAATGAAATCAATGTATGTAAATACAAGGCCAGCACAATAAATCGCAAATTTATCATTGTTGCGATATCAAGCTGTTCAATATGCATATAGCAAAGTTGCCGAAAATTGCAATAAATGGTCACCTTAACTGTGCTACAACAATCTCACAATCCACTTATGCATTTGACCAATCGGATGAACTCCTTTACATCATTGACCAATCAGATGGAGCCCTTTTGTTAGTTGCTCGCCTCCGATGTAGACGAGGGGCATTTGGAGTAAAAGTTAGGTTGACTCTTATTTAACTGAAACTGTTGCAATGAAATGAAAATGTTGTTTTGCTATTTGTTCAGAGTTTTCCTCATATCATGAAGCCCTAGTAAATATGGAACCTTTTGTATTTTATATTTATGTGTTTGTTGGGAAACATTCATATTTCTCTGCTGTAGATCCAGTGTAGCAATTGCCAGTTTGTTTGGTGCTTCAAATGCCACGCGCCCTGGCACGATGGAATCAAGTGCAGAGACTACAGGAAAGGAGACAAGCTGCTACGAAGCTGGGCAAGCGTCATCGAGCACGGGCAGAGAAACGCTCAGAAGTGTCCACGATGCAAGGTATGAGAGCCGGGTCAAAGCCTAGCACTTCTGTCTGGTTTAAACAGATCTGGTAGAGCAGAGGAACGCTACATGTGGCTGCAGCTGTCTGTTAATGGAGAGCAAGTAGGTTCATGGAGGATGAGATGAGTGGTGCTAAGTGAACCATTGAGGTCTGGGGCGAAATATGGAGAGCTGTTGAAAATATGGCAGCAAAGATGAAACCGCTTCTGTTGGTAGACAGTGTGGCATCACTGGGACTATTATAAAACCAGCCTGCTTTTATTTTACGCTCTAATTACTCCAAAGTTGATCAGCACAGCGCATAATCTGATTGCCACATATCCAAAGGAAGACATAAATTAAGACCATTGCAGGTTTATGGAAACTCATTTCTGTCTGCTGTTGTGATTTTTGTGACTCAGCTCATCATTTCTGCACTGCAAGAATGAAGAGTGGAGTTTTTTTTGACTGTGAAGCAGGTACATTTGTGTCAAGCTGTGTTTAGCTGGAAAAGATGACAGTAAAGATCCCCTTTCACGTTGAAAAAGCATTGTATTAAACTGTCGAGCTGTTTTCTGAAATTAGCTCTTTTTAAATAATATTTTCCTTTTAAAAAAATGTATTAAAAACTAAGTGTATGACAACTGCTTTTTTGTGATGTACTTGTTCTGCTTTGTAATAAAGAAGAGTGAATACTTTGCCCTTCAAAGAGCGCAGTGGAGTAAAACACAAGCTAATAGTTCTTTAATTTAATTTTCAGATCCATATTCAGCGAACAGAGGGCTGTGATCACATGACTTGTGCCCAGTGTAATACTAACTTCTGCTACCGCTGTGGAGAACGCTACCGGCACCTCAGGTCTGAGTCAACCTCCTCCGCTACGTCCCTCTCTGACTTTGTCCTTTTTTATCCTCCTGATGTCGCTTTCTACTATACATCGTTAGGTTTTTTGGCAACCATGCATCAAATCTCAGCGTGTTTGGCTGCAAGTATCGCTATTTACCCGATAAACCTCACCTAAGACGACTAATTCGAGGATCTGTCTGTGGTAAGTTGCAGAATCCTCTTAAAAACACTTGTTTTCTATTCTGTTACTTTGTATTGTGTAGCTTTACTTTACATAGAACGAAGATTTGCACTCAAATTGCATTATTTCCTCTGAGTCTATCATCTGTGACTGGAACTCCACAACAGGCAGCTTTAAACTGAGGATTATAGAAATGTGTATCCGAGTGTGAAATAGTGGTAGAAACAGCAGTTTAGGTATTGGATAACATATAAAGTCATAATAAAGGCACACAGCTTGGCATGCAGACCTTCAAACCTGCTCCAAAAATCTCCACATGCCTAACATGCAGTTAGTGTTAAGTAAGTAAGTCTGAGTGTCTGTATTTGTTAGCATATTGGCAAACCAACCATCTGATGGACTTTGACTTATCAATAATCCCAGGAACCATGTTTCACATGGTCTGATTTTCTTTAATGCATCAATTAATCCAGTTTACAGTAGTGGTAGATCAGCTCTAAACTACCTTCTTTAAAAAAAAAATTAAAAAATAAGAATTTTGGGAAGATTTTCCATTCTTTGATTCACAAAAAGACATTACCTTTCTTTAGGCATTCTTTGTTAACTCATGCCAAGTTGTTGTCTTGGTGCGTGACCCATTTTCTACCGAGATTCAGAGCAGATCTCTGCAGAACTTTATTTTTAGAATTTGTCATTTGTCATCCACTGACTTTAATGTAAGTTTCCACTTGCAGTGTCGTCAGGGAAACATTTGAATGAGATGGTATCAGAAAAGGTTCATATGGTGGCCGCATGGCGTCAGTTAAAAACATGCTATACCACGAATACAATGCCCCTTTTTGTTGCAGCTGTAATGAGTCAGTTTATGACATTCTCCTTTTAAATAAAATAGGAGTATGCTTTCAGTATATAACTCAGTTTTGACATGTGCACAGACATCTTTGAAACATCTTGTTTATAATGATTTTTTTTGGTTTATATTTACGTCCCAATCCTGAGGCTGGATGGCTCAGTTGGCTGCATGTAGGACAGGCACACGAAGACCAGGCTTGGTTTCCCAGGGGGTGCGATGGGCTTCAACCAGTGTGGGTCATTTGACAAGACCTTTAACGCTACTGCCTAACTATGTAGCCTTAAGGGGGCCCAAGTCTGGGTCTTCCTGTGCCGGTCCCCAGCCCCCCAAAAAAAAAAATACAGGGTTGTGTCAGTAAAGGCATCCGGCGTAAAAATCTCTGCCTACACCACCTGTGCAAATCAGTGAAAGCTGAATTATAGCAGCGACAACATTTATATCCGACCCTGGCTTTAAGCACTGTTGTTGATGCACAAGTACCAATGCTCAGAATGCCAACCTGACCAGCAGAACTGTAACGCACAAGTGCCTTGAGTTATTGTGGGTTTTTGTTCAGGAAATTGTGTCTTAAAAACACCCCTGTATCTCTTTCAATTACACATTAAAATGAAATAAATCACAATTAAAAACAAAAACGAGTGTTTTAATTTGCAAAATGTAAAGTTTGTTCTCCGTGCTTTTTTTTTTATCTTTTAATGAAATAAAATAAAACTCCACTCGGTGGTTATCACTGTCATCAAAATCACAAAATCTTTACAAAACCAGACTTTTTGTATTTCCTTTTAAATCTTCACGTTGTGTGATGCCTAACTGCTAAGTGACATTGTTTCTTCCTCTGCCTTCTTTTGACTTCTTAGCACTCTTTGAGGTGCATTACTGCCCCCACAGGTGGAGGTTAGAATAGCTTTCCCCTGATTGAACAAACTAATGAAATTGGTGGGCAGATGTTTTTTTATTTTTTTTATTTTTTTCATGGGTGCTCCTGTCGCTTTCTGGTCCTCCTTGTGAAGCTTCACGGAACATATTGGTTATAACATGAACAATACCGCCTCATTTGTTGTTCTTCTCTTTGTTTCCACCTGCAGCCACTAAGGTCCTGATAGCTCCAGTGGTCATTCTGCTGGTCATTGTTCTTGGAGCGCTTGCACTGGTGATAGGTAACATACCTTCATACAAGACCCACACATTAAAAAAAAAAAGTTAAAAAAAAAACAACACACTATGGCTGCAGTCTTTCTTTCAGCTAGAGACTTCCTATTGACTTATCTAAACACAGATCGAGATTGTTAGTCTGTAGGTACCAGACTGCATTTACTGCCCCATCATCCAGCTGGAGACACATTGATCTGATGCACTTATTGTGAGCTCAGCTAAACTGCAATTAGTGTTCATTTCTTTCCTGTGTTTGGCACTGATTCGTTGAGATGGAGAGTTCATACTGTTGTGCTGCCATCTTTCCAATCTTTCCTTTTACAGATCAGTTTGACATATTCCTAATCCCTCTGGATGTTACTGTTCAGTAAGACTTTGTGCTAAAGTCAATCAAAGAAACGTTTGTCTTTGTAATCCAGCTCCTGTGTTTCTGTTCCAGGTCTGGTTGCTTTTCCTGTCTACTACGTGTGCAAGAGAAAGAAGAAGCAGCGTACTCGAGGCTCTGGACGCTGGATCTGACTTCCTCTTCTCCCAGATGACGGACACATCTCCTCAGGGAAAGACATTTCCAGCCTGAGACGGGAGGAAACTCAGAGCAAAAGAGACAATTGGCAGTTAGCTGTTGTCTTTCAGCGGAGGAACATAACTGTAAAGCGGCTTGGATGGGTGCACATTTATAATATATTTATATTGCATGGGACACTATGTTAGAGGGAACGACTGTTGGCATCCTGGAAGTGGAAGAGGAGTAGAGTTTGGTTATGCAATGAAAAGGGACGTAATGATTCCCTAAAATTTCTCTCTAAACTGCACCTGGGTGTCCACTTTTTTGTGATATACATTTATCAATTGTGCAAAACATGAATATTCGGCTCCCTGAGAGACTAAATGGTCACCAGTTAGAGGTTGCTAGACTGATGGGTAATTGAATTCACGAAGGTGACCGGAATTGCTGGCTGCTGGGAGACATGGAAAGCCATGGCAGCGCCGCCCAGGTGCATGCCCTGAAAGAAGGCTTTTCCGTCTTGCATACAGTGTTTGCGCCACACACAAAAAAATATTTCATCAAACTGTGGTGAAGATCTTAGTTCTCGTATTGACTTGTATTTTTTCAAGCAGATACTCGGCTTTTGTTGTGGGAAAAATTTCCATTGCGTTTTGAGTCACACGCTGGGGGTGTGAGGTTCTGACCTGGATCTCAAATTCTTGCCAGAAGGCTAAAAAAGGTTGGGCGTGTGCCCCAAACTCCAAGCTTTAATCCACTGACATTTCTACATGATAGGTTCCTTTCAGCGGCGGAAATTTTTAGCTCTTAGTCTCGTTTTGTGTGTTGGTTTTTCCACACGCCTCGCTCGCTCTTCATTCTGGCGGTCTGTTTAGGGAAACTGAAGGTGTTAGCACCGGTGCTGCTTTTGCACATCATCTAGAGGAGCCTGCTGCAGAAATGGACAGATGAATCAGATATGTGGAATGTAGATTTGCTGGCGAACTCGGGTGAACTCCGCCTTTGCCCTGAAGTAGCTGGGATTGTATCCAGCAACCCCGTGATCCTGCACAGGACTAAGCTGGTATAGAAGATGGATGGAATGTAGAATGTTTTAGAGAAACATACCCTGTAGTTTTGTTAAAAAAAGAAAAGAAAAACATACCTCCTTTCACTATTAATAGATTATAAATGTTTTCTCTGAAAGCTTAAACTGTTACTCAAATGACCATTTCAAGACCAGCTTGCACTAAAATACAGGGTCAGATTTCTTTTTATTTGTTTTTACAGTTTCATAGAGTTTCAAAGTGAAGCAGAGTTTTCATAATACTTTTAAGAACAGGTGCATGTGAGAGGTCTTCTGGCTTATGCTCTTTTTTTTTCTCCCCATCTTTCCTCGTCTCTTTTCCTCCCGTGCCTGCCCACAGATGTCTGCGCAGACCGATTCCGTTAGAAGTAGAGCTAGAGAGTCAATGATGAAAATTCATAACTCCCAAAGCGATGCTAAAAAAAAATGATGCTCAGACTGAATTCTCTTGAGCTTCTGATATGCAAAACAGACCGAAGCTGCCAGGTTCTCAAATCAGCCACAGAGTTTTTATGTTGATTGGATTTTACATGGAGTAATCTGTCTTTTGTTTGAGCCTTCCCTCAATGAGGAATTTCTGAAAAGCCAAAATGTGCTTAAGCACAATATTTCTGCAGCGAAGAGTGAGTTTGTTACAGTATGCAAATGCATTGAAGAAAGAGAAATAATGAAGATTGGCAGCGTTGAGTGGATGCCTCTACATTTCCAGTGGCTGCCGGTGGAATATATGTTTCAGCACATTTCACAGCTGAAGGATTAGTGACCTGAAGGAAAAGCAGGGTTTTTGCATACTGAGATTTAGCAGTGGAACCATTTGCTAAGCTTTATCCAGGGGATCTAAAATATTTCCTGCATCTGAGAGTCAATAAATACACTGTACACATAAGGCTCAAAAAGGACATTGCAGACATTATTGTTACAGAGGGATTACAGTCGTCGTTAAAGGTCCCGACTCTGGGTTTAACCCACTCTCAGGGAGTTTGTTTTCTGTTTAATATACCCAGAGCTCTCCATCTACACATGCTGTGCCAAAGAAGTCACTGAGCAGAACTGCAGATTCAGAAACGCTGGCTGATGGGTTTGTCTGCAGCTGCCTAGCAACTGCACGGAATTCCAGGCAGCCAGAGCACAGTTGTGTCAAAAGAGATCAAAATGTTTTACAGTTGCCAACACCGTCTGTATCCCTGCATGACTCAGCTGGGCTGTGAAAGCTGCACTGAGGCCAGGGATTAAAAGTGGGACTCAAAAGCTTTTTTTTTTTGTTCTTTAAAGAATTTCAAAAATGGTTTTAGGGAAACTGAATGTCTAAGTTATACTCTGAATAAAATGCTGAAATGTATATGATTGTGATCTAGACCTTCACTGACCTATTTAGCTACTGATTTTTTTATTTTCCAAGTGTGCAAATTATGTGATAAAAGAAGTTTTAGAAGTCTTTGTAGCACAATTTGAAGTTTTGATCCTTAATTTTTCTAAAAAAATGTAATGAATTACATTATTTGCCAAAATGTTTAAGAAAGCCAGTCTTGATTAACAAACATGTTGACTTTTATTTTGAATTCTTTTTGGAGATTTTTAGGGTTACCCTCATTCAGCATATTTCACCTTCATTTAATAGCTGCGTGGCTTTAGATCTGTGCCTTAAGTGCAACTGCAGGCATGTGTTTTGCAGCTTTTCATGGCTGCTAAGAAGAATAGGATTTTATCACAGCTTGACCTTACACTTTATCCATTTAACAAAAACAAAACAAAAAACCTACAAAAAATGTATAAATCATAATAGTACCCCTAAAAACTGCATGTAACTATTGTCCAAAATATTTCTCCCACTGCACACACTGTAAATTCAGGTCTCTTGAAACTGTTTTACATGTTGCAGTCCTGACTTTAAGCTGCATCCCAAATATGCTTGTAATTTTGCACATGTGTAAAGTTGTGTCACTTTATTTTGGTTTCTACTATTCACAGTTGCAATGTAAACCCTGGTTCCACCATTAGATGCACACTTTAAGGCCTCTGTTTTCCTTGTTTAGGAGGTGACTAAAACAATCATGTTTAATTTACAGTAACACTGGACATTTATCGCTGCGGAAACTACCTTAATAGTGGTTTTGGTATCACTATCAGGATAGCCTGTCCTTTTGCCACACAAGATTGTTTCACAGTGACATGTTTGTATAAACATGCACCGCTTACTTTCCAGGTACCTCCTTACAGAGAAATTTACAGCTTGGTTAGTAACCTCCTTGTTTGGATGTGTTCTATCACCTGATGCGGCCCCCTTGAGGGAGCCTGTTCACACCACAGAGACTCACAGCAGCAGGCACACGAACACCGTTGTACCTGAGGATTTAATGGAAAATAAACTGAAACAATGCCAACATACTAGTATTTGTTTCTGACTGGTTTATTTAAAGGATTGCAATAGACAGCCATGCTGCTACAGCAAACATTTTCTGTTGTGTGTTTTTGATCAGTAGAGGTCACAAGTGTACCACTGGAGAAAATATCCCAGGAGCTTTGCGCTATTTTCTCTGTGTTGATCTTGTGTATTTACATGTACACAATTTATATCTTTTATTTGTCATAACTTTTTTGATTATATAGAATACATTTACTATTTAGTTGTGAGAGGTTTTATACATTCATTATTTGTGGTTTAGAAAAAATGGTTATGATGGACAAACTTTATTTGTGTGGGTTTCATCCATTTTCTTCATTATCTGTTCAGATTATTTTTTATGTTGATCGTTAATTACCTTTTATATATATATAATTCAACTTATTTGGAAGTGTGACGATACTATTTTTGTTTGCGTTGCATGTGTTATTTTCGAGGCAAGCTTTTTTAAATATTAATTTAAAAAAAGAAATCTGACCAAAATAAAATGTAATTTCTTTCCCTTTCAAAGACACAACCATAATTGATTCCAGTAATGCAACCTGAATAAACACCACAAGCGCGCGAGCCTACTAGCTTGGGCTCTAAGCTCCGCCCACGTCTTTTCACAGCGCGTGACATTCAAGGTGGATTGTTTGATCGAATAAACGCTGCCGCGCGCGCTGTCAGAATCTGTCTGTCCGCAAAGGTAATTTGAGGATTTCACCTGTCCCGTCTCTGATGGAAAACCGACAACAAGGTGAGACACCGGAAAGTGTATTTATTCTCTTTTATTTTTATTCATTTCAAGCGTTCAATATCCTCGCTGGCAAAACATTTGCTATTCTGACTGCACCGTAAGTAAATGGAACATTCCTAAATATTTTAACAAATATCAAATGACTCGTGAGCAGTCATTAAATTGCAATAGCTATTTTTCTGCCTTAACTTTTTAACTTTAGCTGAAATGTGTTACGCCAAAGTGGCTGCTTTATTGAATGTAGTCATAGCTTATTGTAGTTCTTTTTACATGTAAAACAGAGAATACAGTGAAGGTTGATTATTTTTTTATAGCACTTAAAGCTCTGTAGAATGTTCCATGGTGGTTTTCAGGTGTCAAGTAAAGTGTTTTAAGTGGGAGCAAGCCTTTATTTAACTACAGTAATGGAGCATGTCAGTGAGATGGAGGCATGTTTATCCAGGTAGTTGGTTCATTCCATCGCTAAATGTGTACCTGTTGCAGAAAAAGTAGGGAGGCCACTTTAAAAAAAAAAAAAAGTTCTGTTCAGGGTGTTATTATTTACCAACTTGAAGTCCTTAAAGGGTCCCAAATTACTCTTTTTTTTTTTTGTAAAGCTTGACAAGGCTGTGAAACTAAGAAGTTCATTTTTCCATATTTATGTTCAGGTCTTATTTATAAGCCGCCGTGAACAGTAGGCCCACTTTTCTTTCTGGTTGTGAACTTGACCTCCAGTTGCATCCTAATTGATTTTTCCAACCATATGACCATCCCTTGGCCTCTGATTTAGCCTCATGACCACTGCGGCAAATGGCAATCTTGTGACCAAAGGTATTTTGCCCCTTCAAAAGACAGCAGTAAAAACTGAGAGTAAGAATAGCAGATGGATGCTTTTCATTCTTGGAATGAGAATGAAAGTGTAGCTACAATGTATTTCATTTAGGCTGTGTTAATTGGTGTATTGGCGCACAGAAATGCATCAAACCTTAATTTGTTTTTAATGATCTCTGATCTTCTGTTGGGTTTGTTTTTAAGAGCAAATCCTCCTCACGACGTCCCTCCTTATCTGACAGTTCAAGTATGTTTAAGAGCTGAAGAATGCCAGATCGGTGTGTCAAAACAGATTTCCTGTTCTTGTGCAAATGCGGCGCCTGATAAACTGAAGTGAAACCGAACTCCCTGCCTGGCTGCTTCAGTTGACACAGGAGTAACTCCACGTCCTTTCTTTGTGTGCACATAATGAGCTTGCTTGTTTCCTCTCACTGCCGCCGCCGCCGCCGCCGCCTATACTGCAGAGTTGTACTCTAGTGTTCTGAGCGAGGCAGTGCTGGACTGGGGCAGCACGGGCCCTGGAGAAGAATGGCTAAACTCCTCCACATATGAGGGAGAGCAGGGTAAGGCTACAGACAGGAAAGCAAATCCACACTGAATCTGGGAGAAGAGGCTGCTCAATATCCTGTGCAGCAAAATCAAGTTTTTTCCCTGAGGCCTTCTGGGATGCGGTGTGGATTTGCCTTATTAGTCAGGAGGATCAGTGTGCATGCTCCAAGTCAATCGATTAGTAGGGGTGTGTATCTTTACTCTTGCATGATTTGATACATGATTTACAAATCGATGCATGTGTTTTATTGTGTGCAACAATTTCTGACATAACGGCTTCAAACCTTTTGGCCTGTTTTGTTCTTTGTTGAAAAAAAGTGTGTCCTATTAATTTATTCAGGCATTGTTTGAAGTGATCTGATGTTTAGTGCACACAACGCACATCCCTCACTGTGGTTCAGACATTTGTAATCAGCCCGACTTGGTAGAAGCAAGCTTGTGATTGGACGTCTTTTTGTGTGCATCACATGTACAAAAAAAGGCACAATATTGACACAACTGGAAGAGAAACTTGCAAAGTTTACCAGAAAATTTTGATACGTTTTTAACCAACATCTGTAGCTTTCATTGAGTATTACTATTACTCTCATAACTAGATCATTTTTCTATACGCATCTTTACATCCTTATAAATGAGTAAATAAAGCATGAATTAAGTTGCATTAAAAACATTTGTGTCCTTTCCATTCCAACATTTCCAAAATCCAGTGCCCCAGAATTTTCCCAGAAGTCTCTGCAAAAAAACAGTGGATTGTATTTGAACAATTTTTCCTGTAAAAAAAATATACCGTAATTTTATTTATCTTTTTTATTATAAACATTGAAGTTTTAATCTTCAGAACACAGTGGATTCATAAATAGTTTTCATGAAATGTTCATTTTTTGTAGGTTTTTACTTCAGAAAACCAGTGGGGTCATATTTGCCGTTTGACAAAGAAGGGGGTTAAATTCTCCTGAGCGTCTCTTCTTGGACAGTTTGAACCCCAGGAAGCTCCAGATGCTGTTGTCATGTCGGAGTTCCTAGCAGGGAAGAGAAAGAAGGAAGCTCTTCAGGATTCACTCGTGTTTGGCCGACCAACCTGTTTGCTGCCGAATCCCGCTGTATGTTTCCAAAGGGGGGGGGGGCTTGGTTCCCATTTGCTTATGTAAATGACCAGTCCATTCAGATGTCCACATGTGGCTCTACCACCACAGATCAGCCTTTGTCCTCACAGAGTCACAGCAATCAACGTAAAAACACTTCAAGCAAACAAAGAACCCGATGTCATGAAATGTGGAATGCTTTATGCCCTTCTCTCAGGGTTGCACTAAGCTGTGACTTTGCTCAGGTTTGAATCTGGGTATGTTTTACCCCCCTGGTGAGGAGTCAAACGGCAGGAGCTCATACAGGGAGGATCTGGCTCCGCTGGTCCAAAATGGGGAGAACCTGACTCAGTGGTGTAAAGCCTCACCTCAGGAGAGGGATCAGTGGTGTCACACATCTGTGTCCTACTCTGACTTGTGGGTCACATCCTCGACTTGGGACATGCAGGAAAACAGCTCAGGTGATGAGGGAAGTAGACTAAAGCTAGACTAGATTTCTAGTCCTTTTGGTTGAACATCTAGACTACAATTTGTACTCATAATCTTAAATATTCTTAATAATGTGATTGTAAATCCAGGCATAATGGATGCTAAACTGCTTCCTAGATATTTTCATGAATGTTTCTTATATCTAGAGTTCAACCAAAGGTAGATGTCTTGATATTGTAGAAGATGAGGAACCTGTTAGATTACTTTAAAAAAATGTAGATTTTACAGTAGATTATAACTTCACATATAGATCTTTTTTTTCTGAAAAGTGAGCTAAAAATGACCCCGTTTGTGTCTCGTGTGCCATATTTGTTTGATGTTTGCATTCACTTGAGTACCTAGTCCTGAATGTTTTGGTGTGTAAAGAAAATAAGTAGGATGTTGCCCAAACATGCTAAGACATCACATGACCCAGAAAAACCAAAACGGCACCATTCAGTGGCTTCATAAGGAGTAGCCCACTGGGTGTTTTTAGTCTGGTAACTTGATGTAAATGCTTGCCGCAAACACAGTTTACAGCACAGACATTTTCATTGTGGGTCTGTATGGTCACTTAGTTGAAAGAGCGCGGCCCCGCCTCCCCATCTCTGAAGAAACCAGAAGAGCTGTCAGGAACTATCTTCTGGAAGCATGTAGCTAGATTACAAAGTCCTGCATGTATTAAACATGCAGATAAACAGGTCTGTCCTGACACTGTATGCCATCTAAAGCCGTCTTCTACCTCAACCACTGCAGTCTGCTCCCCTCTCTGCATTTGAACAAACTCTTACACTTTTGTCTCTACCTGTTTTGCTTGAACTCTTGGATTTGAACCCCCAACTTTAAGGAAATGCTTCTACCGTGTCTCTTCGGTTGGCTAACCTTCCCTTAGTGCTGTAGAAACAAACAAAACAAGAATATTTGAGGAACTTTGAGATGAGACCCTCGATGTGTGATGCTAGCTGCAGCAGCTCTTTGCTTCATGTGAGCGTTCTGTGTTTGAGCTACACCTCAGACGTGTGCTGTAGTTTTTACCGTCAACAGCAGTCAGTCAAATCCAAAAAAGCCCTACATCAGCCTTGACTGACCCCACTGTTTTCATTCATGTTGTCCTCATGCGGCCAAATCTAGAGCGAGGATACCTTACTGCAGGTACTGTAACTCTGTAATGTCTGTCAGAACGATGCAGAGCATGTTCTACACTAATGTTTACACATCTGTTTTTGCCCTTTTGTGTTACATTTACACTGTTTTCTCTGTTTGTTGTTCCTCTTCTGTATCTGTTTTCTTGACTGTATGCAATAAATGTAAGAAATGTGGGACTAAGAGTTCTTGCGAGCCAAAATCTTAAGATTTAGCCAAATGTAGGACACTTTTGTGTATTTTTTTAAACTGCTACTGACTAAGAATAACACTCTACTGCAGCCTCCATGAGCTCCTTGGGCTTTAATGGTGTTGTAATGGTCACACAAAGGGTAGGAGGTCCTACCAACTTCATCTAAAGGATATGGTTAATACAAAAACACTACGGCAATGAAAAAGTGCAGGTTGAAATCTAACAGTGTGCATCAGTCTGTATCCGACTGCACTGCCGGTCATCAGAGTTCAAGCAAGATAATCCACATTAGTAAAACCAGATTAAAGCGCCACCGGCTGCAAGCGGGGAGGGATTACATAACTGTCAGACAGACGCTGTGGCAGATGCACGGACACAGATCAGATAGGCAGGGCCATTCTAGCTTTAGGGAAGAAAACAAGGTAGAAATGGAGAACCCCGAAATGTGAGCATTTCCTCTTTGATTCTAAAGAGGACAATGTGATGGGGAAGGTGCGCTGCACTAAAATTATTTAGGACAAACGGGGGAAGTATGATCAATTGGAAGTACGTTCTCTTCCTCAAAGATGTGGTGTGAACTTCATTAACTCTAAAACTGAGCATTTCAATAGTTTTGCTATTTAAAAAAAATTAAAGAAATGAGTTGTTTTTTATTTATTTACCTTATTTCTGGAGCTTTTGTGTGTCTCACACAGGCTTTCTTGACTCTGAGCCTCTAAGAGAGGCGGACGAAGATGCGGCATCAGAAGTCCACCTCAATAACTCCCTCATGACGGAAGAGGAGAGGGAGGAGATTCAGCAGGAGCTGGTTAAAGTATGCACAGACATGCACACACGCAGAACGTTACGCAACAGGACAGCAACTTTTCCCGCTTCTTTGTGTGTGTGTGTGTGTGTGTGTGTCCAGCTGGAGGAGGAGATCGGCACACTGAAGCAGGTTTTGTCTTCCAAAGAGAAGCAGCAGGCAGAGCTCCGGCAGAAGCTGGGCATCACTCCCCTGAGCGAGCTCAAGAACAACTTCAGCAGAAGCTGGCATGACGTGCAGACCTCTGCAGCGTGAGTGAAGAGGGGCTCCCATTCACACAGTCACACAAAATCCATTGTTTTTCTCTTTTTTTTTAAGAGCACTGCTCGTTGTTTTCTGTTTTTTTTTTTCCTCATTGAAATACATAATTGATTTGATTTCAAAACATGGCTCGAGGCTCGAGGCTGATCTTTGAGCCTGATTAGCTCCACATGCTCCCTGCAGCCACTGGAAATGATATCAAACTCCTGTAAATCATATTAGTTGCATTTGTAATTTCTTTTATTTTTAAATAAATGTTCCACTTTACAGAGGATGACATATATCTAAAATATCTGTTGGTCTAAGGAACTTAAGGAGTAAAAAAAAAAATGATGCTTGTTTTTATTATTTACACTAAAACGCGCTTTTTGCAACTTCTCTTTTTGAAATTCGCACCAAAAAATAGTCTAATTGATGTTTTTTTAAATTTGGATTGGCATTTTATTTTCCTAAAAAACCCACGACAATGCTGTCATATGTAGAACTTATGCGTTTGGTTCAAAGAAATGTTTTCACTGTGATTGTTGTCAACGTGGAACTTTCATCCAAACACCAAAAGACAAAGGCGGACGGTCTTCTATATCCGGTTACACATTCAGGCGTGGATCGGCTTCCACATGCAGCTCGTATCCTCATCTATAATGAAGGAGGGTGACCACAACGGTGTGATTGGCTAAGGCTGCCACATGTAAACAAACGCTCGCACCAACATAGTCAGGAGATCACACCATTTGAGATTTTACATCATATTTTGAGTTTTTTCATATAAATCCGTAAAAGGTTAAGGTGCTGACATCACACGAAGTATTTAGTCCCCTAAATTTTTCTTTTCTGGTATCGTCTTTAGATTTGTACATTTTTAAATGCTTTTTCTGTTCCCAGATTTAAGAAGACGTCTGAGACCTTTTCCACAGCAGGACAGAAGACATCAGCAGCCTTCAGCACCTTCGGCAGCGCCATCACCAGGAAGTTAGGAGACATGAGGTAAACGATGTTTAAGCATGATCCCTCAGGTGAAAAAAACCCAAAACAACCCTGATATTTCTGTGATTTATATGGTGAGAGATAAAACCGTCACATTTTATGTCTGAGGAGGAAAAAAACTCATCGAAATCATTAGTGAGAATCAAATCAAGGAAACCGGGAGCTAATGTGTGTTGAACGACTAAATCTGCTTCCTGAAAAGAATGTGAAGCGATTACCAAATGTCAGCAGAGTCTTCAGACTTAAAATACAAAAGGAGAAGAATGCATACATGAGGTGCCGTTTTCTTCCTCTCTAAACATGATTATTAGAGAGCATGAAGGGGGCAACAACATAACTATGAATAATTTTAGGTTCAGCCACTAAAAAAATTAGACTTTGTGTTTTTTTAAAGTTCTTTTTTAAATAAAAATTAAGTAAGTACGTTTTTTTAAGTAATGGAGACCCATTTCAAAATGACTAATGTGTTGAAAAAGATGCACCTATAATCATAATCCCTATAAAATTCTGATATAAAATTTGAGGACTTCTGAAATGTTTTAGGTAGTTATGTTGTTCGGTGCTGTGGAACATTGCAAAACCAAATACTCCAAACTCACAGAGAAAATGGGTAAAACACCCACTCTTATCATCTTTTGATCCACTCTTTGGTAGCGTTTCAGTTGTCTTTTGATTATGATGATGTCATTTTTAGCCAGAATCAAACTCTGCCGCTAGCTTACAGCCCCTAAGTGGGACAAAATGCAGAGTAATATTGGAGCTCTCCAGCCGTACAGCTTAGATCCAGATTCCAGCTCAGACCAGGGAAACAAAGACGTTCATGGATCTATTTGTCTGGAAGTGGATGCATCAGAATGGAGCAGATCAGGGAGCTTGAACCCCGCCGATAGCAGCTGCAATTTCACAGCTGCAGTCTTTTTCATCTGCTTCCGATTCCAAATCAGTTTCATCATTTAACAAAATCCCGCAGTCGTCTTTTTCTAAACGTCCATTCTCAATGGATTTGACTGCTCCATCCTCTGGTGTACTTCTCTTTCTGTTGTCCATTTCTGCATCCCAGAATTGTGACTCTTGCTGTAAGGAGTTTAGAGTTTCAGGTTATGTAAGTCAACATTAAGCTGCTTCCTGAGCTGAAAGGCTTGTGGCAAAGCCTGTCTCCTTCAGTCACTCTTCGTCTCGTGGTTGAGCCCTCCGGCTCTGGAGTCCACGTCTGTCTGTGGAGCAAATGAAGCTTTCTTTGTGTTTATGATGGCTGGACAGTGTCGCTCTGTGTGACCTCACGCTTTGCTGAACATGCACACAGTATGAAGGGAAGAAGAAAAGCTTTTTAGATCTAACATTTCTAAAGAAGTTTTTTTTAGTATGAGGTTTAAACTCATCTCTGCCATTAAAGTTTGATCATTTTCCACAGCACAACTATTGGACAATGGAAGATGCAGGGCATGAAGGGAGAAAGCAGCCAGGAGCTGCTTTTAACTGTCCTGTGTCCCAGTCTTTCTGTTACAAAAGGACTGAAATCAAAAAAATAAAAAAGTTTGTTCCCTGAAAACCCTCAAATTAAACTAAATAGTAACTCTAGCACTAGCAGATGCTTACATTTTCCTTTAAAGTCCACTCCGATGAACATTTGAATGTTTTTAACATGTTCCTGTGGCATTGTTCTGATGGTGGAAGACATATATGAAAAATAAAATTGTTTTTCTGAGTTTTTCTTTATTCAAATTGTTGTGAATCAGGGGCAGACAAAAAAAAAAAAAAAATCACTGGGCAGGAACTGAAATACCCAAAACTCAGCAGCAACTTTCTAAAGAGCTATTGCAGCTCTGCACAAACTATTTCCAAAAACAACAGCTTTTTTTTTGTTTGTTTTTGGCTAAAAATGGCATAATTATGATTAAAAGAATGCTTTTAAAAGAGATCAAAGGAGGACTGGAGCGAGTCTTTAGAGTTGTGGAAACTTCAACACAAATTAGATTTCTTTGAGAAGAAAAGTTAAAAATAGCAGTTTGGTCTATTTAAGAATTATAATTACCTTAAGAGATATTAAAAACAGCACTTCTTTTTGTGTCAAAATGTTTCTGGGATGTTGGTATTAAAAAAACCCAAACTGTATTCCAGCATGGCTGGTCTAGAGTTACTGTTCCCACGGAGGTATGTGCCGCCCGCGTTTGCTTAAGTTTATTTTGGAAAGAAGCATGTTTGATAGTAGCACACTTCACTTGCATGATCTTTTTTTAAAGCTTTTAAAATATTTTACACTTTTCTTTTTTTTCTTGTTTGGGTTTGAAATCTGTAATCTGTATTAGTCATGCTGACTTTAGTCAAAAATGAATTTCTTCTTTTACTCTGAGTATTTGTTATAGAAATGATAGATATCATTTCAAATAGTATTTGCTTTAAAAATAGTAGAAGAATGAGAAATATTGCATCTGTTGAATATAGTTTGAATTGGAAAAACCAGTCATTAAATGCTTTTTTTTCCCACATTTTTCACATTTGTTCCATCCTTTTGTTGTGCTTCTCTGAGTATGCAGTGTGTGTTTGTGTGTCACTATCAGAGCATGCATGTGCGATTTAAGAATAAAAAAACATTTCTTTCCTGTTTTCCAAAATGTTGGTACCACCTTAAATGTTCTTCCTCCTTCTTCACGCTTCCCAAGGTCCAACTCAATCGGGTAAGAACCCCACAACTGATTCCTCACGTAGTCACAGGAGAAACCAGTCTTTAGATATCATCAATAGCTGCAACATCCTTTTGGAGAAGGGAGCTGCTTTGTTTTCACACAGCTTGCCTAAAAAAAAAAATAATTAGTGCTGTTCCCTGTAGGAAAGCTTCTTTTGAAAAACAATTCTTCCTTAACTGACTAAAGCTGCACAACACGAAGGAAAACCCCTTCCCCTTGTGAAGAACTCTCTGTGTGTATTTTCTGCTAATCATTGACTCTTCTCCCACCACGCTCTCTGGGGGACAGCTACTCTGTCAGACATTCAGTGAGCATGCCCACCATGAGGTAATGCCCTAATGCCCCCGCCTGCCCCTGTGTTTACGTGTGTGTGTGTGAGAGAGAGAGTTGTGCATTCAGATTTATTACACTTGTTTTGCTAACTCTTACAGCTAAAATAAGTTTGTGTTAACATTGATGAACACTTTGCGTCACTTCAGTGTGCACAAAAAAGGATTTTGACATTTATTAAGTTTATGGCTGAGTGGAAGGACTGAAGTACCTGGAGATTCAGTCACCTCCATGTTTCCAGCAACCCTTACAGGTTTTGCTGAAATAAATGTATTCTTAATGGTTTTTTTATGTTTTGTCTTCAAACTGTTATGAAGAACAAATGTGGTTTTTGTCTTTCACAGAAACTCTCCCAGCTTTAAGACTTTTGAGGAAAAAGTTGAGAGTACCGTATCCACTATCAAGGTAAACCAAGTCTTCTGTTTATGACAGATTCTTAAAAACAACCTGAGCAGCACAATGCTTAGGATTTTTACAAAAAACCTTTTCCATCTCCACATTTGATGAATTGTTTTGTTGGTTTAAAAAAGGTTGTGGCAAAGATAGGTAGTTCAGTTTTTCTAAAATGTACAAACCAGTAGTTCCTAATTTCAACTTTTTAAAACGTATTCATATGGTGGAAAAACTCCAAATCAATTTTAAAAAAAAAGTTTTGTGAAATCTTAAAAATTCCTAAGTATATTTGCATTTTATGGGAAGGATTTGTCAAAATGTGGAACGGAAATGGGCCAAGACAACTTCCATGAGGAACTCCGTCTTTAAAGGATTTAGAAGAATTTATTAAAAAAAAATCTTCATTACCACTTCACTAGCATAAAATTGATGTTTATAGCAATTTGTTGTTTGTCATTAAAGATTTATGACCGAAACTCATAAGTCAGCAGCAAAATTAACTTCTTGTTTTTCTCATTATGTTTCAGATGCATTTTAATGTAATAAAAGCAGCAAAAACACTTATGGAGACCTTTGTGCTGCTTTTAAACACAATAAGAACTTATAAACCGAATGTATGTAATCACTGACATTTACTCTGACAGTAAACGCAGCGCTTATAGGAAGTCACAGTAATGCAGAATGAAGCTGCAAAAATGAAAACAACTATTTATTGTTTCTCATTAGATCAAACTTTATTTATAATGAAGCACAAACTCATCTATAAATGCTTGGAGAGGTGGTAAAAGTGCGCCCCCTTGAGTTGAACTTTTAGAATGAACTATGCAAAGGAATCTAAGGCCGCATTTACACTGCAGGTCTTGATGCCCAAATCCGATTTTCTGACTATATCCGATTTTTTTGACGACCTGCTTACATCATCTTTTAAAAGTGACCCGTATCCGATTTTTGCATTTACACTATACAATGCTGAAACTATCAAACGTAGACGTTCTAAGGACTACGTGGCAGCATTTCCACCTTCCGCGGACCTCCTTCAGACTTTTGTGACTGCGGTTGTCATGGAGGCAACGCAGCGACAGAAGGAGGCGTTGGCTTGGGCGCTCCTGAGGGGATGCACGGAGGAGAGGAAAAAAAGGAGCGCTTATCAGTTCTCTCTGAGTTTTGAATGAGGAAGTGTTTGCAGACGTGCTGTCCGAACAGTTTGATCCAAGTGTTGAACCTTTCCTGCGCGATGACTCCTCTTTCCGACCGTGGTCAGAAACACACGGGAGATTCTCCTTCGGGGTTCACTTTTCCGTTCTGAACCATTAGCCTTCAGAGTGGGTTGAGAAAGACTCCAAAACGTTTGGGGGAGGGAGACACCTTATTTGTAATTTACGGTTCTCTGACACTCTCCCGCTCCGCGCTCACACCCGCTCTCCTCTCCTTACACACACACACACACACACGGTCCCCATCATACACGCCCCCCAAAGAAATAAACGGCCTCTAGCCTGTTCCAGAGCAACGGTGTCCCGCTTGATTAGTTACCGTTTGCGTCCCGACCGGAAATAACAGCGGTTTCCGACTATGGTCTGAAGCCTGAGGCTGAAAGGTAACACGCTGACAGCAAAATCAGCACAAAAGCACTTTAATAAGTCATGTGATCTCAGGTGGTGTCCTGAGTTGATGTCACTGACGTACGACTCGCATTTACTGGGGAATATCCGATTTGTCTGCTTACACGGCACACGCAAATGCATGTATCCGATTCGTATCCGATTTATTTCCACATATGAATGAGGCCTGTATCCAATCTGAGAAAAACGGAATCCATACGCTTTTGTCCTGCTTACATGCTCACCGGTCATATCCGATCTGTGCCACATGAGAGGAAAAAATCGGAATTGGGTCACTTGAACCATGCAGTGGAAATGTGGCCTAAAAGACAAAAAAAAAAAAAAAAAAAAAAAACATTCTTGTTTACTTTCCTTGTTTGTTTCTTAACCAGACCAAAGTTGGAGGTTCAGGCCCGGGCGGCAACTTTGAGGAAGTCCTCTCATCTGCAGCGAACGCCAGCTCTCAGGAAACGCCAAGCAACAACTTAACAGACGTCTCCGAGGTGCTAGAGAGCTAAACGCCTACCGACAACCCGGACTGAAGCCAGAAACTCCATTTCTGCCGAAACAGCACTTTTCCTGTACGTAGTTCTAACTGAGGTGGCGACCAGTTCATAGACTGTCTGGAGTTCAGGCTCCAGGAAATCCTCTTAAAATCGGACCAAAAGTGACTCGTTTAGCTTTTACTTTTATGCAACTTTAAAAATAAACACACATTTGTGACCTTAATTTGATTATTTATAAAGCTGCATTTTTGGAATAAATCATTTCATACCAGCTGCTTAAGGAAATCAGAGCAGAGGTTTGTCAGAACCAAAGAAGTTATTAAAGCTCTTTTTTTTTGCTGTTACACCCCATTTCCCCCCAGAAGTCTCTTTTTAAATCAAGAATTCTTTATTTTGAAAAGATGCCCTCTTTTATTTTCAGAAGCTGATTTTTATATTCACCATTAGTTACAGAAAGTGCAGTGAAAATCTCTGCATAAAAATAATTGTTCTTAAGTCCGTTTGCTTTTATTTGAGCCGTTCTTCTGGCATTTCAGCAGAAATCTTTTTATAAAGCTTGTTTCTAAAGTCTGACCTCTCTGGGAATTTGTTTTAATGTCTTTAGGATTTAATCTGTACAGTTCTAATACTTCCTAAAGATTCCCTTTGGTGTGTCAGAATATTTAAATAACCTCCACATTTATAATCAAATCTGAAACACCAGAAATGACGTTTTATGAAAAATAAGCGGATGAAAGACATTTTTATTAATTAACTGTTGGGTTTCCATTTAACACATAAGTATATACTTAACATTCAAATATTTATTTCACTATAACAAGGTTTCTGGTTTGATGAGACGATGTAAGTGAGTTTGCAGAGCATCCAATAGCATTTGCCGTTTTGTTAGCAGAACACCGACTTCAGACTGTTGTTCCAAAAATAGTTTTGGGACAAAATAAAAGAACACGCCGCGGGGTTAGCAGCAACATGTCATGGCAACCTTTTTTTTTTTTTTTTTTTATATTGACGGCCCTGTAATCGCCAGTCTAATCTGATGGTGTGTATAATCATTTAATAATAAAAAATGTGTTTGAAACCGTCAACAGTTGTATTTTCAGAGTCTGTGAATCTGGTCATGTGACCTGTCGGTTCATCAGCCATCGAGAACTTGTCAGTCTTCAAGTCGGAACATTTTTTTTTTGGCAAACAGTCAGGAATCGTGTGAGGTTGTGGGGAGCGTTTCCGACACGGAGCCATCAGCCCCCGGCTTGTTTTTGCCCTCCTCCTCCTCCTCCTTGGCCGTGTGACGACCCCTTTCTTCATCTAGAGAGCTGATCAGCTGAAGGACGTCTTGGTGCTGAAACCGACCTAAAAGGGAGATATTATGCAGGTATTTAGAAATTCAAGTCTAAAACGGCGACAGATGGTTTGAAACGGTTCAAAATGAAAATGCAGGAGCAGGGAGGAGTCGAACCGGCAGTGGAGTCGAAGAACTCCTGCAACCTTCCAGGTGTTCCCTCCAGCTCCTCGTACTCGTGAGCCTGCAGGATCATCTCCAGGAGGTCAAACTGCTTCACCAGACGAGCTTCTGAGCTGCTCTGGAACTCGTATTCCTGCCCGTCATACAAACACTTTACGCTTTTTTCATTTGAAATGGTTTGTTTCAAGCAATCAAATAGGAATAATACACAAAAACAATACAATCATCAGTTATCCATTCATACAAAGACGTATCAAACTTAGGATAATTAGACATATTAATAAATATTGCTTGAAAGGGAGTGGAAGGAAGGGAACTTATATAATCCCACCACTGTTCTATGATTTATCAATATCCGGTTCCTAGACAGAATTGAGAATCATTAAGTATCAATAAAGCACATAAAGATGAATTACTTATTATGTAAGAAAATAGACATAACTATTTTAGAAATCAACATAGCAAATGCAGATCAGTTATCTAAAATATATGCAGATTATGTTGATCAGAAAAATCATGTATATGATTAAAGAATAATACTATATCAGAAAAATAGACATAACACTGTTTCAAAAATCTTCATAGCACAAATTGATCAAGTATCAAAAGTTAAAAATATGTGGAAATTATGTTTCATTAGGAAAAATCATGAATCAATTTTTGGAGCAAGTGAAGTAA
Organism: Oryzias curvinotus; assembly: GCA_023969325.1. NCBI lineage: Eukaryota > Metazoa > Chordata > Actinopteri > Beloniformes > Adrianichthyidae > Oryzias > Oryzias curvinotus. The sequence continues at coordinate 11,480,800 of CM043729.1, read as the reverse complement.
TATAATTAGAAATCGATCATTTTAACCATCCTCAAAAATTGATTAGGAAATTTTATTTTTATTAGTATAATAAGGTCATTTTAGAAACATTGTGTCTGGGATGTTTTTGCATGGCAACACACCTCCCATAAAGAATAAATCTCCTTTTTGAGTCCCTCTGGCAGAAGGCTGGTCAGATGTCTCATAGCTTCCTGAAGGAGAAGAAAAAAACCTGTTGTTGGGGTTTTTTGCATTCTTACGATGAAGTAGTCATGCAGCTTACACTTTCTCCTTCCTTTTTGGTTGTCATATTCTTGTTTCTCTGCGTCCAAACTTTATTTAATGTATCCCTCCTGCCTGTAGTGTACCAATCCTCTGTTTAACCTGTCATGTGATGCAGCGGCCTAAAACCTACCTTCTCTCTTCTGTGTTTCTCTTCTTTACTGACATTGTCTGATGGAGCAATGTCGCCCACAATTGACTCTGCCATGTCATGAACAAGAGCCAGTTTGATGCATCTAAAAACAAACATTGACATTTTTTTTTTTTTATCCCAAACGTCCTTGTGGGTTTCAATAAAATCTACAAACCTCAATCAGAGTGCAAAGCTCAGCCCACCTGTCTTTGTCCACGGCCGGGTCAGTGATGGTCAAGGACATGACGGCCATGCGATACATGTGGTCAGAAACACTCTCGGGTTCCTTCACCTTCCGGTAAACCCAGCCGGTCCGTGGAACCCTCTGTAAGACAGCATCCGCTTTATCACATGAGAAAAAAAAAAAAAATCAGCTTTTCACGAAGTAAAGGACCTCATATGCAAGTCCTAAAAATAGCATGAATCATCAGAGGTGAACAGTAGCGAGTTACATTACCTTCAGTAAGTTTTTGTTAAAGTTATACTCCTAATACAACCAAATTAAGCATCATATTACAACTTTTGAATCAATTTTATTACAATGAGTTGTAATTTATTACTTTTTTGTTTGTACTATTTCTATTAGTGATGTACAATACCAGCAATTTCCGCATTTCCTCATAGCTTAATAAAAATGAAAAAAGAAATAGATTCACCAGGGCTGTCAGTCAGTGTGATAATACTTTATTTGACTGAACTAATTGAAATTTTGACTGCAGGAGAAAACCAAAATGTATGTTCTTTTGAATTTTTTCTTTGCCTAATTCCATAATTTTAAGACTTTCAATTAAATATTTTCAAAATGTCACACTATATTGAGTAATTTTTATTCAAAACTTAATAATTTCACTCTAACTCTGGTATTTATTTGAATAATTTATTTTATTTTTTTAGAATTTTGAAATAATCCTGATCTGAACAGGGTACAGTTTTAAATGTCCCTGCTTCTATTACTAAAACGCGTGTGTTCACTTAAGGCAGCCAAGAATGTATTTTGGATTCCAAATAATTCGATGTAACATAAAATATCTACAGTTACCACAATAAAGTTAATTATGTAAATACTTATTAAAGACTATTTGCAAGCACATCACCATTTAGAAATGATTGTTCTTCAAAACTCCACCAAAGACAAAAACATTGCAAATGTGTTCTGAATTTCTCGAAAAGCCTTACTTTAAGCTGTCCAATGATTTTCAAAAATTTGAGCATGTTACTCATGCCGGCTGCTTTCTCCTGGGGGGCCGCCATCTTTATCCGCTGACCCGGATGAGATTAGTTGTGTTAGTTATCCCACACAGCCGCTAGATGGCAGCATAAACTAAAATCTTACGTTTAGATTGACTTTACATGAGAATTTAAACATTTCTTTTTCTAAAAGTTATTATTTTTTCATCATATTAAATGTTTACATTTGCTGTTATGAGTAAAAACATGACCCTATTTACATATCACATCTTTTTTTTTTTTTTTTAATAATAATAATAAGAAGAAAAAAAAAGGAAACAGGACGGGGGTTGTTCCGGAAGTTGCGTAGAGCGGGAAGATTTTGAAAACGTAAACAAAGGTGCTAACTTTCTGTGTCTGATTTCACTCCGAAACGCAAACCAAGATGTTAAACAAAACCCCCAAATTAAAAAGTACAATCAGAGCAAAAGCGAAAGGCCACATAAACATTGGGCCAGCGTCAGAAGCGATGGTAAGTGACACTTTGAAAAGAATAATTCCTGTTTTTGCAGGTAGCGTTGGCTCATCAACGGCTACTACTAGCTATGCTAGGCTATAGCATATCAGATTTGTCTTCTTGTTTTCAGATTGAATTGCTCACGTTGCTGTTCTTGAACAGCCTGGCTGAAGAGGCAAAGACTAAAGCCTTTGAGGAGAGATCAGCAACGATCAGGGGTCACCATGTTAGAGCCGTCTCAAAGGTAACTTCTAGTTTGAACGAGATCAATCTCTTGCAGTCCCCCTGCACATTGTTGCTAACAGGCTTCCGTACATATCGCACTGAGGGTTGATACAATAAAAATACTGCAGATTAGGTTTTATAAAGACAAAGAGCAGCTACAAAATTTATATAAACATCACCTGCAGCTTACACTTGTTTCGCCTTTCTTTTTGGTTGTAATATTCTTACTTCTTTGTGTACAAACTTTATTTAATGAATCACTAATTTAAAATGCCTGTGTTGTAACAATCCCCTGGCCTGTCTTATTTCTATCAGCAAAAATGGTTAGTTTTGTATGTGGCAAAAATCAATGTGGTTTGAATCCAGATTATCCACACACTGAGACTTGTCCTTGTGTCCAAACCTACATTTAATTAAACATGAATAGCTTGTTTAGGTAAATTCCTTTTTTCCAGTAAAGCATCTCTATTTTTAACTTGGCAAACAGGTCATCAAATGAAAATTTGCTGAATATATATTATTATGTGTATCAGGTTTTAACCAGAGTAAACAAATGACATTTTTGTGCTTTTTTGTTAATATTTGATGAGAATATTATATGTATTTTAGGCCCCAACTCTGCTTACTATTGTAGCTGAAAATTTCTGTCTTTTCCAGTCTATTTGCTCACACATCTGTAGATTTTATTCATGTGGTTCCAGAGCAGAGTTTGTCCATCCAGAAAGACTTCAGATTGTTGCCGACGTGTGTGTTTGGTCTTCCTTCTCTCTCTCATGGCAGTTTTTATTCATTCTATTTTAGTTGTCTCGCATCATAAAAGCAGGGAGTCTATGCTATTAAAAAAATGGGGACCAGCATGTGATGCTAAAAGTGATGGATCAAGTTTGTTTTATAATATTATAGTTATTTTGCGTGTCAGGCAGTTTGGTATGTGTGAATGTTTGCCGGTATTTTTTGTTATTCATTTTCATAACTATTAGACCTCTCTGCAGTGGATATTTTCTTTCTTTCTTTCTTTCTTTCTTTCTTTCTTTCTTTCTTTCTTTCTTTCTTTCTTTCTTTCTTTCTTTCTTACATTTATGACTTAAATCCCAGGTATTACCATTATTTCTTTTATCAAATAATTGTGGTTAATATTACTGAATTACTACTGATGTTTATGGGAGCAGCATTCACTGACACTGTGTTTTAATCTGACTGTTTTTCTCTTTTCCTGCTTTATGAAGGCTGCAATTTTCACTTGGTTTCACATTTTGGGGATTTTTAACGTTTCCCACAATCTCTCACTAAAACAGAACTAGTTTAAATTGTTGAGTTTCCAAGTTTACATGAAAATGCTATAACGTGACAAGACTGAAAATGTCATATGGGAAGAATGTAGCATAGTTTATTGGTACTTCCATGTCTGACTTGCTGACAGATGTTTTCTGTTTTTTTTTCTTTCTTTCCTTTAGAAAGTTTTGAAAAAGTCAAGAGGATGAAGAGAACAAAGACGTCCCAAAAGGACAACAGTGCTTTTTGCTTTGGTTTTTCTCCCATTTTTCTCCCATTATAAACATTGTAATCCTTTTTAGAAGTTTTCCAATGGAAAGTTACTTTGATTTTTTTGTTGTTGTTGTTGTATTTATATAAGTTATGGCAAAGCTGTTTTTGAAACGGTAGATAACAAAATAAAAACTAGAAACCTCCTTCATTTGTCTGTAGATGATGTAAATATGCATTGGGCCGCGTTCGACCGCTCCATCACGGTTTTCATCTTCAGCTGCATGCTTGACAAACTCTTTGAATTCCTCACCTCTTCACGCCCTGCAGATCCTCTGCGCTCCACATCATATCCTGCTGGTTGTCTCTGCAGGGTCTCCTCACTGCCAGATCTTTGCATGGCAAACTCTGCGCTGTAATAAATTCATCTGTTTGCAAAACGAAGGGTGTTTTTAATCCGTAAAGAATGCGATTTCTCTTTTTTATTTTTTATTTCCAAAAATCCATATCAAAGAGCTGACTGTTCTTCAAATAAGGAAACAGAGTTCTGACTTTAGTGTTTCCATCTGAAAACTAATGGCTTCACATAGAACAGTTTCTCAGCTCTGCATCCATATGTTTTATATCGGTCTCTCTGGCACCACGGTGAGTTTTGTTCGCCTTGTCATGTTTATGTTCCCAGTCGGATTTAGGGAGGTGTTGTCCAGGCTTAACAACTCTCTTTGAAGTCTGCTGCCGTCTGTAATTCATATATTTGAAAAACTAGAGCCTCTTAAGAACTCTTAGCCTTCCATTTTGAGATATTTGCTTTACAGTAAAAGTCCACAAATCTTATCTCTGCATGGTTGGATACCAGCGGATGGAATGACTATTTTGTAGTTGTTCATTTGAAAGATTTGAAAGCGACAGCATCTCTCTTAGGATAAGATCCAAACTGCCCCCACCTCCGGTAACACTTTTCCAGGCAAACTGATGCGAAATTTAAAAAAAAAAAAAAGTTGCCTCAGTCTTAACTGAGAACACATGGCCTAAAAGGCATTGGAAGCGGCCATTATGCTGATCAAAAAGGAGTCTCAGAGGAATGCAGAAATTGGCCCACACCACGTTTGTCTTGTTTGCACAAACCCAATGCAAATAGAAATTGACAGGCTCTGAAAACACAAAGACCAAAACAAGATTATTGGGACACAAAGTAGAGAGAGAAGTCTGTTTTGACGAAGTACAACCTCTGAGTTCTCATAACAGCTGATAACACGCAGCAGGACGGCAAACATTGAAATTCCTGAAGGACCCAAATTCTCATTTGGTGGGAATTTAAAATCCTGTCTTGCTTCAAAGTTTCTAACTTCTTATTGGGGAGGCAGTTTTGGTCCTCACTGCCCAAACCCACATATTTAAAGGAAACTCAATGTCAGCACATGGCTGATGTGAAGCCTGACAGTAAAACGTTTGGACACAAGACTTTCAGTCTGTCAGCACTGTGCTATTATTGCTACCATTAGTTTTCATTCTTGGCTTGTCCTATTGAATTTGTTTGTAGAAACCTTCAAAGGTTATCGCTGATGTGACAGATCCCATTAAAGCGCTGCATTTTTATTTTAAATGGAAACAAATGAGGACATTCTTTGTTTATGTGCTTTCTGAATTGTCATTTTGGAAGCCCCAAAAATGGGAAGTCCCTGCTTTGATTGATTGTGTAGTAAAAAAAAAAAAAAAAGCGCAAATAAATGAATGAAAAATAAAAAATGAAGCTGATTAAAAAAAAAATACATAACATTTATTATGAGTTAAAAAAAAGCTTTTACTGAGGGGTTATCTTTCTGATTATTAAATGTATTTGTTGTACTGTCTTTAAAGCTCACAGAAGGGGTGGATTTGCTTAATTTGGACAAATCAGCATCATGGAAAGAGAGCCTGCATAGAGGATGAGGAGGAGGAGGGCTGAGAAGAGAGCAAAGGGCGGTGGGAGTGTGAACGTCTGCAGAAAAAGCCCACAACAGCTTACCCAAACTTTATATCAGGTCTGGGCTGCGACTATCACATGATCAGTTCTCTCCTGTTGGCACTCTTCCTGGCCGCTTGAGTGATTCCACTGAATCCACAAGGGACTTCTCCTCAGCAAAAGATCTCTATTGCTCATCTGCCGTTAACCGGGCTGGAGTTTCTATGTGGGTCCATCTGAGCGATCATGGAGAGCCACAAAAGCTTTTTGAAATGAGAGCTGAAGAGAGGTACCTCTGCTGAAGGAAAATGCAAATACCGTCATTCATTTTCCTAATTCATTGGCTCTTGAGTATTTCTATAGGCCACGGACGCTCAAATATTCAAAGAAGCAAGCGTAAGTACTCAAATGTGAGGTGACATGAGTTTTCTAAGTACTAGAGTACCGTTGAATGCTATATGGAGATAATGAGTTCGTTGTTCTGGGGTCATACAGGATCTACCTGCATCTACACCAACAGACCATCTTGTAGTTCTGGAGTTAATTTATCCTCACAGGTTCCTCTTCTTTCAGGAAGTTACAACTGTCTGCCAGGATGTGCAACCTGTTCTCCTCTGAACGGCTGTCTGTCCTGTAAGCCTCGCTTCTTCTTCCACCTGGTGCTGGAGGGGATTCGGCAGAGGGGCGTGTGTCTTACTTCCTGTCCTCGGGGTCACTATGGCATGCGCTCTCCACACGTCAGTGTTTGCATCAGTAAGTGTCCGCTAACGTCTGGTCGGTTGGTTTAGCGTTTATACAGCTTTTGCTCAGCTGGAACACTTGACTTTCTTTTTTCACTTTTCTTGCTGCATAAGTTATATGTTGTTTTTTTAAACAAATTCACTTATATTATCTTTACAGTACATGACATCAGCCAGGTACAAATATAATTCCTTAAAATAAAATTACAAAGCCTTGACAAGGTGACAACACTCTGATCTCTACTTTTTTTTTTCTTTTACTTCAAAAAATATCTAAATCATTTATTTCACCTTTTGCAATTAAATATGCCAACAGAAAGGCCTCAGAAAGGCAACTTTACACAGGTTGACTGGCAGCTTTGTTTTGTCTAAAGGGATGAAGACAAACTCAAAGGAACCACATCAGTTAAAGCTACTTGAGTTTTGTCAAAGTTACTCACAAACCCTTGTTTTCCTCTCTAAAGTGTCGGTTCAACCTTGTTGTCATGGAAACAAAGGATGTAAAGTCATCCTCCAACTTCTTGATCACCCTTTTCCTTCTTTGTACCCTTGTCCTCCATCTTTAATATCATTTTTTGTTTCTGTTTTCTCTTTCACCTGGTATTAAAGAAATGTGCACAATTTTAGGACAAAGTTTATACAAATATACACCTTGTGTGTCTGAAGTCCCCTATTGTACCAGTAAAATCTGTCCCTCAGCTATAATTCGTTTGTTTAGCTGCTGGACTGAGCAGAAAAAAAGGTGCAAGTGTGACCATGTCTTAGCCATCTACCCTCAAGGTTTTAAACAAAATATTTGTTTGTCTTGCCATTTTGTTTTTAGATTTCATTATATTTTTATGCAAAGCACTTTGAGTGACCTGTGTTGTAAAAGTGCTATATAAATAAAGCTTGATTTGAATGGGATATCCCCACCACCATGCTTTATAGCTTACATTGACTATATGGGAACTGGACGAAACAAGAGTGATGTCACCTATAGAAAATGACTTACCGGAACAGCCAAAAGAAGTCAAGTCAGTTGCAATTTTTTGTAATACGGATGGCACCATGTTAGAGCTAAACGCCTTTATTAAGCAGTGACTGGTCCAAATCTGTCAGAGTCATTGATCATATGGCAACCACTCCGGCCAATTAGGAGTGAGCTTGTTGGAAGTCCACACCCCTACCTCTTGAAAGAGGGCGCGGGAGAATCTGTCGTTTTGCACGTTTGAGGTGGGAGCCAGCAGGAACCACAAACTTTTTAGAAGTTTCTTTTGGCCTGTTTATAACTTGAATAACTTGCCATAGAAAAAAAAATAAGATCATCAAGAATATGTTTTTAAAAGAGTACCAGAGAAAGAAGGGTTATTCTGACCAATAGAATGACTGAGTAATACTGTTTAATTCTCTATAGAAATCCATGGGATATTTGGCATCTTGAAGCCAGCGGATACTTCCTGTTTGGAATGCAAGAGGGGCGGGGTTAATCAATCCAATTCTCATTTACAATCAATGTTTACCCATCAAACACTGACTGTAATCAAGCAAGCTACATTTGGTTCATTTTGACCGTAACACCTTTTTTTTTCAGAAACAGAATGTTTTAATGAATATTTTCCCTGGGATAATTAGAAGTGTTTTGCTCTTATTGTCCTGCAGAGTGCAAACCAGACTGTGCCTCGTGCTTTAGCGAGCATTTCTGCACACGGTGTCACCCGGGTAGTTTCCTGTTTCAAGGGAAATGTGGAAACAGCTGTCCAAATGGACTGGCAGCCATTACAGAGCTCAGAGAGTGTGCAGGTAATATAAGTTTCAGCACATCTAACACCTGAAACTGGTTATGTCACAGGGGGATTTGTCTGTGTGTGTCAGAGTGTCCTGCAGGTTGTGAGCTGTGTGTGAGCAGAATTGCGTGCGAGAGATGCAGAGCAGATATGTACCATCTGCACGGCCTCTGCCACCACACCTGCCCAGGAGGGTTCACGCCTGACTTGCAGCTCATGCGGTGCAACCCTCAAAGTGAGCTCGAATTCTTAGATTTGCATCCCTCTCTTTCTCATCAAAGTTGTTTTTTCCCCCCCTGATTGTTTGCTGTCTTCCCAAACTCTCTGTGAGATCGGAGAATGGACAAGTTGGAGTTAGTTTTTCTGAAAGAGGTCACTTGATTTTTTAGAAGGAGAGAGGAAACTCGTACTCGACAAGTCCCTCACTTTTTGAGGGTCCATGCTGACCCCTGCCCTCATGTGTCAGAGGTCAGAAAGTGTATCATCAGGAAAGGAGTGAGCAGTAATGAGTTAAAAAGTGTTTAACCAGTTGATATTTTATACTAAAAAGGGAAGGTTATGAATAAAGTATTAAACTAAAACATATTTTTCAATTTACAGTCCAAGAGAAAAACGTGTACTTTTTCATTAATTCTGCATACATATCAATAACAATAACATATCAATGAAGATCTTTACATCCTTTTTTGCACTCTCATACCAAAAGACAGAAACTCTTATTTTCAGTATTTTAGGCAGTGGAGGCCTAAAGTTAGTATTAGGCCTGTCACAGCTTTCAAAATGTTAGTTTAGTCTTTCTGAAGTGTAGGACAGAGCTCATGAACACAGACAAACACATATTCTAGAATGGTTGACGGTTCAGTGACACACAGAGTTTAGGATCTTTGGGGTGGGGTCTGCAGTTTAACTGATTAAAAGCTGTCTGGTAACCAGAAGGTCAGGGGTTAAAATCCCAGTCTTCACAGTCATTGTGATCATATGGAAGCGATTATGTAGCATAAATAAAAAGCAAAGTCAAAACCAGAAATGCTTTTTCATTTTCAAAATGAAGCTGCATTTTTTGACTCAAAATAAAATGAAAAAGCAATCCACCAAAATGCTTTTTCATTTCTTTTCTCAACACAGCTTATTCTGTCACTTAATTAAAATTAAAATGAAAATGGTATTTGACATTTCATTTTCAAGACGTTCTCTGGTAAATGTGTAGCATAATTCATTTAGAATATGTCTAATTTGACAATTAAAATGGATTAATAGTCTTTAATAGTCTTTATTTTTGTTCTTGACACCACTTTTAAACACAAATTCATATGATGGTTTCTCAGATCGTAGCAGCATTTCCGCCTTCAGCGATCATCAGGAGCTTCGCGCTCCGCTATGCGGAGGCAGCTGGCGGTCCGCAGAACAAAAGCTTGTCCGCGGTGCGTCAGGAGGACCGCAGAAGGCGGACATGCTGCTATGTAGTCCGGAGAAGCTGTGGAAACTCATCAGAAGTTCACAACCAACTCAAAGCCGTTTTCTCTGCCGCTAACACAGTCTGCTCCTGGTGTGTGTGTGTGTGTGTCGCTCAGCGGCCAGACACACAGAGAAAGCAGTGACGTCATCGCCCCGCCTCCCCTCTGCTAATGCTTTTTCGAAATGAATATTGCGACAAGGTGCGCGGGATGGATGTTAAAATGCAAATGCAATCCCCTCTTTGCATTTTCGTTTTAATTATGACCCAGAATAAGCGGTTTTAAGTATAAAATGAAAAAGCATTTGGAAATATTGCTTTTTCTTTTTAATTTTGAGTCAAAAAATGCAGCTACATTTTGAAAATTAAAAAGCCTTTCTGTTAATCTATTTTAGTTGTCAAATTAGACATTTCTAAATGAATTATGCTACACATTTACCAGGGACCTTTTTTAAAATGAAATGTCAAATACAATTTTTAATTATCATTTTAATTAAGTGACAGAATAAGCTGTATTGAGGAAGGAAATGAAAAAGCATTTGGAAGTATTGCTTTTTCTTTTTAATTTTGAGTCAAAAAATGCAGCTTCATTTTGAAAATTAAAAAGCATTTCTGTTAATCCATTTTAATTGTCAAATTAGACATTTCTAAATGAATTATGCTACACATTAAACAGAGAACGTCTTGAAAATGAAATGTCAAATACCATTTTCATTTTAATTTTAATTAAGTGACAGAATAAGCTGTGCTGAGGAAGGAAATGAAAAAGCATTTTGGTGGATTGCTTTTTCATTTTATTTTTGAGTCAAAAAATGCAGCTTCATTTTGAAAATGAAAAAGCATTTCTGGTTTTGACTTTGCTTTTTATTTATGCTACAGAATCGCTTCCATAATATGATCAAGGTAGTTTGTCTTTTATTAAAAAAAAACAAAACGAAACTTTTAAGTGTTTGCTACATTATTTAAATATTTAAAGTAAAATATACATAAAACTCTAGAAAAGCACAATCTATCAATAAAAATAATAATTTTAAATAGCTGTATCAGAGACAATTTTGAAACTTTAGTACATAAAAAGACAAAAAATCCAATCGAAAAATGCATTCAAAAAAATTATATATATATATATATTTTTGTTGGTTGGTATGATTTAATACCATTTTCGACAACCATGTTGTTACAGATTGTAACCGGAACTGTTCCCGGACATAGTGCACACTGCGCACGCGTGTTGCAGGTCACGTGAGGTCATTTCAGGCAAGAAGAACTAATACGTTTTTAAGTCCAAATGCTGGCAGTTAGTGCTAAGTATATGTATATTAAAAGCAGGTACATTTAATGCAGCTGTGTGTGTACCGGCGACGCAGCTAACGAGAGTTTTTTGAAGGGAGTTCCCTGTGTTCGGGTGAGTATTTACATGACATACTGAACAAGCTAATTCGGCAGCTAACAGCAACTAGTTACCGGAATAGTAACAAAAACGCCATTTACAAATGTTTCCGCCGCAAGTTGTGCGGTTATGTTGAGACTTTATGATATATACACAGACTTTCTATACCACTTGAAAAACTAACTGTTCAGAATTTGATTAGTAGCTTGTAAACTTCAGCATCTAGTAAGCTTAAGCTATGTTGCCATTCTTTGCTATTTTGGCTACCCCCCCCCCCCCCCCCCCAAACTGTATTGCAAAAACACAGATCCTAAAAAAAAAGGAAGGTCATAAGTGCTCTGCAGAGAGAGAGAAAGAAAATTCGCTAGGATGTTTATGCCAAAATATAGAAGCTTAAACATGTATGTAGTGGCGTTTCCAGAGGTGTCAATAAAGCAGCTCCGGGTTGCCAAGTCGTGTGACAGAAAAAAGCCAACCGACCCATAAATACACAAGCAAAAAAAAAAAAAAACAGCTTAACTTTTAATAAGTATATTTAGTGTGACATAGCCGATTATCAGTTAAAACCATATTCTAATATATCAAGTTAGCATGGGATAAATTAAATTACCCTTTAATATTAAACTAAAATCCCATCGTACTCATAATAAAGGACTTATGTAGAATTGCAATAGTAGAAAGCTGTATTTTTCTTTATTCTACTTTATGTACCAGAAAGTGTATACATGTTCCTGATATTTATTTGCATTTGAATACTCTATTTAAACCTGCATGATTTAAAAATAAGCCAATATTTCATACTGAAGTGTAGAGACCCATAATGCATCTTTTTTGTTGTTGTATTTTTTTGTGCTTTTGCAGCATGGCAGGGTGTGAAGGAGTGGATTTTTCCAATGCAAAGTTGAAGGAGAAAGCTAAAGAAGGCTCCACAGGCTCCACTACCCCAGAGTGTGCTATCTGCCTGCAGAGCTGCGTTCATCCCGTCTGTCTCCCTTGCGCCCATGTCTTCTGCTTCCTGTGTGTAAAAGGTGCCTCCTGGCAGAGCAAGCGCTGCGCTCTCTGCCGACAGGAGATCCCGGAAGACTTTTTGGAGCGACCGGTCCTCCTTTCTCCCGAAGAACTCAAAGCGGCAGCTGCAGGGCTCGGTGGGAGTGAGTCCCGTGGGGTCTACGCCTGGTACTACGAGGGGCACAACGGCTGGTGGCAGTATGACGGGAGGACCAGTGGAGAGTTGGAAGACGCCTTTTCGAAGAACAAGAAAAGCATCGAGATGCTGATTGCAGGCTTTCTTTATGTGGCCGATTTAGAGAATATGGTACAGTATCGCAGGAATGAGCACGGCCGTAGACGCAAAATAAAGAGGGACGTGGTGAATATCCCCAAAAAAGGAGTGGCAGGACTGAGGTTGGAAGCTCCTTCCATCCCTAATTTAACGGCTGTTGCCTCGGCGACAGTAGAACGCATTAGCTCTGCTGATGGATCGGACACTGAAGGTCAGCCGCAGTCTTCATCTGTTGGAATCCTAGCTTCTGTTACTCCTATCAGACCCCAAACCCTGTTGGGACGCCACCTTATCAGTCCTGTGTCTACAGCCCCTTCCTCCTTGGAACAGGCTTTCTCCCAGCTTCTAATCAGCCAGCCAGAGGGCGAAGAAGTGGAGGGAGACGATGACTCACAAGCATATGAGATTGCATCAGGAAGTAGTGAAAGCGAAGAAGACTGTGATGAAGGGGGAATGGATTCTGCAGCACGGAGAAAACGCAGGCATTGTCCACTAAGAGAGAGTCAGCCAACCAGAATCTCTCCTAGAGGAGGGCCGCCGAGCTCCGCCGTCATCCCCCGCTGCCGCAGTCCAGATGGCAGTGCGGTGTGAAAAAATGGTCCATCCGCGAGTCTTCTGAGGCGCTCTGAGCGATCATCCAGCAAAAAAAAAAAAAATAGACATTTAACACCACTCCTGAAAGAAAGCATTCATCATTGCGTGCACAATGTAATCATCGTTTCAAAATGCTTCATTTCTTCCTACTTATACCCATCAAATCATTTTAGGTTCACAAGAAAATATGCCGTCTGTTAAAGGGTTTAATAACTTTGCAACAACCAGATGCAGCTTCAACAAAAAGTTCAAACTCTTCTGTTCCAGGATGGGAGATAATGTTAAAAAAGAAAAATATCGAACCAATAGAGTGGATACAACCTTGGGAGAAAAGTACAATGCAAAACTACTTCCATTTTCTTTATAGTAATAATGAAAAAGCTTTTACAAAATGGACTCTTGATGCTTTAAAAACTGCATGAAGTCATCTTTAGTTCTATCCGACACTAAAGTCTGATGTAGTTAAACCCCATTTAAATTCAATTTTATTTTTACTTTTGTTTTTTTCCATGAGAGGTAAGGTCAGCTTCCATGTAGCGCTTATGTCAGAATTTTTTTTTTCCCCAGCTTGTTGTTTTTTTTGTTTTTGTTTTTTTTTTTAATGTATGCAGTGTGTGCAGCTGTGTTTAGGACTATGTTCTAAAACACCACTGGCAGATCCACTGGATCTAACTAAACTTTTAGTTTATAGATGTAGAGACTCAGAAGGGGTTCTATTTCTTGTGGAAGTATTCCCAGCAGGGCCACTATCAAAGCTGCACTTGGATGAGCTCACTGTTTCTCTATTATGTGATCTGGTGTTTTTTTTCCTTCTGTGTAATCTTTGCCTTTGTGTTGAAATGTCAAGTTAATAAAATATTTATATATACAAAAATCTCTTGCTAATTTGTCATTTATTTCAAGTGCAGTAGCCATTGTTGTCCACAGAGTGTAGCTGTTTTTAAAAAATTATTTATTCTTTTTTTTTTTGACCCACCAACCAATTATAAAATGTCAAACGCTGGTGGTCACACTATTTTTTTATGCACCAAGTCTGCATCAATATCTTTATTATGGATATCTCAACCCCTAAGTGGAAAATATTCTAATTAATTTTTGTCAAATAAAAAAAACAGTTTATCAAGCTGATAAATGTTTGCACTAAAAATAAGAGTAAACAAGCAAAACTATTTGGTCTTCAGAGCTTTTTGTGTTATGTAAATGGTCAAATATTGATCCTTTGCCAACACACACAAAGCTGCTCACCAGAGTGAAGAAAACCACAGATTGTGCGTCTGCACTTGAGCTGTGACTTGAATAAGAATCCTCACTAAATGAGCCAGCCTTCTACTTTTCTTTTAAGAGTTTCCGTAAAAAGGATGCTGTGTGATGCATATTTATTAGTAGCGTTTGGCAAATGTGTTTTGATTTCAAACTATAGGAGACTTCTGCAACATGTATGTGAATCCTATGACAAGAAAAAAACCCTGCTTTTTTCAACTTTTTATTTTTTTTGCAGTCAAAGACTTTCCATTACTATAAAAAACAAAAATGAAAAACAAATCATATAAATATTTAATTAATTGCACATTGGATTGCATGAGTCTGCAGCCAGACAAGAAGCAACAAGGAAACATGTTGCATGAGTGTATCTATTCTCAGTTGACAGGCTATTGAATAACGGGAAACCAAACAAAAAAGGATTTGTTGTGGTCCTGGCAAGGAACAATAAAGGTTTATTACGGAAAGGTACAAAGAAAAAAAACGACTGGTGGGTCCTTTTATACAAAACCAGGACACTGTGAACGGTTTGCTCATTTCTCAAGCTCTATTACTGTCACAATATAGAATAAAATGCCATAAGGGCTGTTAAGGTGGATGTATGGAAGTCATTTGGCGTATATGACAATATAGGATAATTTAGCTTTTTCTGGAGCTGCTCTGGTAGGTTTGTCCTTCAGCTGGATAACATCTGCCTCATTTTTTTTCACTAAAGCACAAAAACAAAGAGGAAATCTTTACTTTTGGCCCAGTTGAGCCTTTATTGACCTGCTAATTGAACCACATAAAATCCAATAAGCAGCTTCCGGAACAATCTATACATTCCAGTCTGATTATTAAAAAAAAAAAAAAGTTCCATCTATCAGTGTCAGATTCACATAATGGAAACAAAATCTTTACTTAAAATGAGCAAATATGGAGGAGCATTTAGCCAAGGACATTTAGGGACAAACTTCAGACGATTTGAAAGACAAGGACGGAGACACAGAATCATGCAGCCCTGACTAACGTTATATGGCCAGACTGAATGCAGTATACGATGTGGCCAAACATAGTTTGTCAGACAGACAGACAGGAGACGACTTTACTGAATGTTTTCAGACTCATAGCTGCTCTTAAAATATGCTCTGCATCCTGCTTTTAAGCCACCTGAAGTCTGCAAGACAGCACACACCCTGAAATCAGCACTGCTGCAATTATAGCCACATCAATCACTTCTTTCATCGCCCTCACACCAGCAGAACATTGTTGATGCATGGATTATTTATGACCCAGTTTATACGTTTGCTTGTTAGATGTTCATTTAGTGTCTTTGCACGGAAACATCGTCGACAGATGTAGCAGTTATCACGTAGCTTTGCTGCACCTTTTTTCTGGTCTCTATCCTACAGCCGTGCACAATACATTTACGCAAAGTGGGACGAGGGTTTCCAACTGTAACGCAAAGATTCACAGACTCGTACCTCACTGTTGCCAGGAGCCAGGGATGACTTCACTACTGTAACTCTCATCGACTTCACACCATTAGAGCCTATCAAGTGACATACCTCCCCTAAGCCTGCAGCTACTGAACCATTTATATCAGCAATGTATTAACGTGACGATGCCTAAAATCATAAAGTACTGGGAATGTTCCATAAAGGTCTTATGATATGACTTCACCAAGTATTTTTGGTTTGGACTTTGTGGCGTCTTATGGAAAAAACATAAAAGCGTTTCCATTTTTGCAATATGCTTTGCAGCTGTAACCAGTGAGAGCTACATTTCTCTGCATTCATTTTGTGCACGTTGCATTTCAACGTTCAAAATGGTGACTAATAATGCAAAATTTGAAATAATTACAATTTTTCTGGTACCATAATAACTACTTTAACTACTCCTGTATTTAAAGTCATTAAAAAAAGCTGATTTTCTATCTCTAATTTGAAGTAACGCATCACAACATATGAAAATATTTTTTTGAGCGATGTCACAAAAGTAAGTTTGCTGCTACAAAAAAGAATGGGAAATGAATTTTTGTGTTCATATAAAACACAACTTTAAAAAAAAAAGCTACATTTTCTTTGCTTTTGGAGAAAGAACAGCAAACATAAACAATAGAAGCTGAAAATAAAGAGGGATGTAATAACTTGGAGCTAAACCTGAATCTCACTAAAGTAGAAATAAAATTTTAGAAATGAAAAAGACTGCAGCAGAGATGTATAGTGTATAGTTATAGTTGCATTTTGGCTCAGTTTGTTTTAATGTTAACAAACTCCATAATTCCGTCCTCCTTTAGTGCAAATTAACATATTTTATAGATTAAAGTTTAGAGCAGAATGAGCCCCTCTCACCACCTTAATTACAGTTTTTCCTCAAACATCCTCAAAATTGTGGTGGAATAAAATTTGACAAAGCTGTTGGTAGAAAAATAAAACAATTTTATAATAATTTTGGCAAAAAAAAATAAGAACAGTTCATGAGGGGCAACATGGTAAATGGCATATAATTATATAGCCCTTTTTTACCTTCTAGAAGGGCCCAAGGTGCTTTACAGTCCCATTCACACATGGCGGCTCTGCTGGGACAAGCCTCTCACCACCAGTAGCAATGTGGCGTTCAGTGCCTTGCCCAAGGACTTTGACACACGTGGGCAAGCCAGAAATTGTAACCTGTGATTTTCCAATCGGGGGTCGATCACTCTACCACTACACCACAGCCACCCCATAAATAACGTGTGCACCAGTTCAATTCTTCACCAATTCTTCCATAGGAAGAATTGCCTAGGATAGCACAAGGGTTAACAGCGACTTCTAATTTCGTAAGCTTTGAACTCAAACAAGAGGTAAAATGTACTTTTAGATAAACTATCAATTAAACAATTTTGAGGTTTGGGCAAACAAAATTATTTTTTCTAGAGATTAATTTTAGAAAGAAATGTAGATTTTAGTGAAAGCAATACTGCTTAGTTTATTTGGTATATTGGTAATGCTGCAGCTGTTTTCCACAACTTAGACATTATAGTTTGAAAATGTTGAGGTTGTTTCATTTTCAAAAGTACGTTCTTCTTAGTCTCTGAATGGGGAAAAAAAACAACTTTTTCGTTTAAATATGTGTGCGTGTTTCCCAAATTAACATCGGCATTTGAATCATCCGCAGGCCGGTCGCTTAAGTTGTTCCCAGATGACCACTCCACTAAAATCAAATTAACATGGATTCATATTCGCAGCAAAGGAAACAACATCAGCCAATCCCACGAGAGCACGATGCCCTTGTTTTGAAAGTCGACTCCTGCGTTTCACCTTTCAAAGCTGGGACATCTGGGGCCGATTCTATAAAAAGGTCTGGAATTCTCTGTGCTTTTGGCTCCTGCAGCTTTGTCCTTAATGATTCCCCCCTCTTGCACCGCTACACCAGGATGGCTAGAATGGACACTGACACATCAGACAGGTGGATGAAGACAGAGTGATCTAGGTTATAATGCTAAATCCAGGTTATCTGGCGGAACATTTTGCACCATTCAGAATAAGGGGATGAAAAATGGATGTGCGGAGAGGTGGGATTTAAATGTATACCTGAGGTCTAACAGGGCTAACCCTTAAAAGAATGATTCAAGCCATCAGCACTCACAGCAGGTGGGCATTAGCTCAGAGATTTATGTGAACATTTATGATTCAGGCTAGAATTAAAGCTCAGTACATTAAAAACATTTTATTGAAATATTCAAGATTCAAGAAGAACTTTATTAATCCCCGAAGGGAAATTTAGTTGCAGTAGCAGCACTAAGGAAATGGGGGGGGGGGGGGGGGGGGGGTGTAAAGACAGACACAGACACAAAAAATACAGAGAGTAGAACAGGACAAAAATTGAGTAAAATACAATTTGAAAAGTGTAGTCTGTGACTAGAATTTTCATGTACATCCGAGTCTGCCAGATGAGTTGTGGAGTCTAATGGCTGATGGCAGGAATGACTTCCTGTATCGTTCTCTGGCACAGCGAGGGTGTATAATCCTGCCACTGAAACTGCTTCTCAGGTTGTCCACCTCCCTGAAGAGGGGATGGGAGGGATTGTCCATGATGGTCCCCAAAAAAATATTTTATTTTTATAAATTTTGTACCTACAATAATTTGTACTTATTAGTTTTAAAGAAACAACAACTGGTGCATCATTATAAATATAAATCCCCATGATAAGCCAGCATGAAAGATATCCATTTTTCCAACTTATTTTGACAGAATTATCAAAGGAAATTTATGAAAGCTTTGAAACTATTATGCTGATCTTTTGATTCCTGCAAATATTATTTTTTTAAATCAGAAAGTGTATTATGTAATGCACAGAGCTTCAGAGACATTTAAGGAGACCCCGTAAAAGAGCTCAACTTCAGACTGATCCC
This sequence comes from Oryzias curvinotus, assembly GCA_023969325.1. Classification (NCBI taxonomy): domain Eukaryota; kingdom Metazoa; phylum Chordata; class Actinopteri; order Beloniformes; family Adrianichthyidae; genus Oryzias; species Oryzias curvinotus. Next base: position 11,462,212 of record CM043729.1, on the reverse strand, counting down.
ACTTCAGTTCAAGCTCCAGAGCAGGGTGGTCCTGTCGCTCCTCTATTCACTTTTTGCGTGAAACGTAAACACATACCTCCAAAGAAGTACTTAACTTTCTATTTTGGGACTATTGCAACCATGACGGACACATGCTGAAGGTTTTATTGTGCCGCCCCCACACACACACACCCTCCAACCATGCTCCTGTGAATGACGGGACAGCGGAGGAGGACAGGTGGATGTGAGCATGAGGAGGAGAGGAGGAACGTGACATTCCCACGTGCTGCAGACTTCTAAGATGAATGAATCGACTGCCAGGAATGAATTTAGAGAGTCAATCTGAATATTTAGGTTTTACAGAAGAGTGCAATAAAAGGTGGAGGAGACTGTGGTGAGAGCAGCCATGTTGGTTTAGAAGAAGGCAGAGCTTGAGGTAGCAGAGATGAAGATGTGGACGTTCTCTTTAGTAGTGGTGAGGATGGATAAGATCAGGGGTCAATCCATCAGAGGAAGGATAAATCAGATGGAGGTAGTTTGAACATGTTAAGAGAAAGCACAGTCATGATGTTGGTGAAAGAATGCTGAGCTTGGAGCGAGCAGGATAGAGATACAGAGGAAGACCAAAGAGGAGGTTTATGAGTGTAGTGAAGGAGGACATGAAGGATGCAAGAAATTTGCAGTGGGGATCCCTAAAGAGAGCAGCTGAAAAACAAAGATTTAACAGGAAAATTGATCTCACATGGAAGTTTACTCTGACGGTCAAGCATATTCTATTGCAAACACCAAGTTACATTAAATACAGCAAATTTCTATGTTATCTTTGTGGAACAAAAGTTTAAAGTTGCCAACGCTTCGACAAAAAAAATGAACCAAGATGTAGTTATTTTGAGACAAATGTAGTTCACATGTTTTATAATCAGCTCAGAGGCTGAGTGGTAGAATGTTAACTCAGAGAATCAGAGATCTTGGCTTCGAATCCACTGTTGTGTTACACCAAAACCTGCTGGAGACTCAGCATCATGGGGTTAAATTGGGGGGGTTGAACCACCAAATGGTTTCTGAGCTTGTCTGTGACTGTAGTTCACTGCTCCCCAAGGGTTGGGTAAAGTACAGTGAACAAATCTACACACCAAGATGTGTGACAACTAATAGAACGTTTATAATCAACCAATAAGCCCACATTTTTTCGGATTTCTCTTGTCTGAATTATCTCAGTAACATGAGGGGTTAGTTTAGTTAGTGTCTATCAAACAGAATCCATGCTTGCATATTCCAGATGACAGCAATTTATTAAGATATTTCATTTAATATTTTAATCTCTGATGTCTTCATATGACTCGTGTGTCTTTGTACACTAATATATATGGACTATAGGAAGATATGCAAAAGCACAAGTCAGCGTTTCCATCAGAGCCATCATGGATCATCAGATTATTATAAATAGATCTATACATCAAAATTTACCAAATGGTTGATTAGAAATGGTATTATTTATTTCAGGTAATTAATTCTGTAATGCAAACAGTCTTTTTAATGGGTGTCATCTCTCCGCCCAGGTCAGAGTGAGCGTCTTAGTTTGCTGACGTCAAGGAAGCCATGGCTGCAGTTCAGCTGTCCCCTCTTGTTGTTCTTCCCCTTTTTCTCGCCTGTCATCTGGCTGTCTCCACTATTATGAATAGGCAGTCTAATGCAGGACACGCTGTGCCGCGCTCTGTCAGTGTGATGTCTTGAGTCAGGAAGACAAGAGGACAGGCGTAAGGAGGGGGGATAAAAAAGCATGCGCCTTTTCCAGACTTTATACGGCAGATCGTCTGTTTCACAGTTAGTTCATGCAGGCAGGGGGTCGAGTTATGAGGAAGAGCAGAGTGATATCCGACAAGGGCCCTCGTTAAAATGCTGCCGGCCATGGAGGTGCCAACCTGCCAGACAAACTGTCATTTAGACACAACCTGGAAGAAAAAACGGAACTCAAGACAGATCTGGATAGGCTGAAGCCGGCACAATAAAGGCACCTTAAAAAAAATCTAAATACAAATAGCTACCAAATGGAAAACAGTTGCTAATCAAGAAAAGTTTTCATTGGTAGATAAAAATAGTGATAAGCCAGATAAAAGAAGAAGAACTAAGGAGACAGCAAGAGGAACAAGGCCCCCTAGCCCCCACCCTCTCTTTATATATACCCCTAAAGACAGCAGGCTAAGATTTCTGGCACCAAAACACACGTCACGCTTGCTATTTCTGTCTGAGGTGCCGCATAGCGCCAAGAGGCTGGGTGACAGGGCCGAGGTGTCATACGCCAAGTGTCTTTCATACATCCACCTTAACAGCCCTTATGACGTTTCATAACACTTCTGCCAAAGGTACAATAAACATTTGTTCCTTATGTATGTGAGAACCATAAAGCTTGTCTAAACGGTTGTCACGCTTCCTTCACAGTGTAGGGGTGTGTGTTCGGGAAGCCAGGGGTTGTTGATGCTGTGTTGTGAGATGAGAAACAGGAAAAGGGATCTCTGCGCAGCAAACTGGATATCCTGATAACGACGGGTAACATAACTGCTCTTGTACTAAGTGTTTATGTACTTCGAAGTGTTATCATTATGCCACAACTTCAAAAATGGAACAAGGTCAACAAATCAAGTCTCACAATTCGTGCAACAGCTCCATGATTGGGGTTTGCTAATAAAAAGTCTTTGAGTTTAGCGAAAATTGTTTTGAAACTACAAGAATTTGTATGAAGAAAAATCTAATTGTAATATTTATATGGTAACACTTTATATTTACAACATACAAAATAAATGTAAAGAATTGGTTACATTTTGTGTAAAACAGGATGGAATTATACTGAGTCTGTTAAATTTATTTTTACGAACAAATAAATAAGAAGTATAAATATGATTAATTAGGAGAAAAAAAACAAAGAGAAAATAAAAGCGTTACCAAAATGGAACAGCCAATGATATCATACTAATAAAAACAGGATTAAAACCAGAAATTATTCTGTAATGAACATAAGTTTTTCATTTTACCAAATCAATGCTTTTTTCATTCTAAGAGCACCAGAAAAATCTTTCTAAGTTGAAAAATTCTCATTGAAATAAAGTTTTAAACTCTTTTGGAAAATCTGTGTTTTTGTCAAAAGGCTGAACCAATCTAATTTGGAATTTAGTCAAAAAGTCATCATACGTGAGTGGATATTATCACAAATCAGCACTTGAAATTGGGTTATTACAGAATACATCAGGACTAAAAGGTTAAGATTTTGAATATAAAAAACAACCTTTTGTCTCTCAAAGAATTCAAAGCTCCATTTATAAAATATTTGTTTTGTGGATGTGGACATAAAACAATGGTACAGAAAAGCTAATGGATGGTAACATCTTTCAGTTTTGGGGTTTAAAATAGGTTAAATCAGTTTATTCATGCTTTTGACTTTGGGGTTTACATGGACAGTTGGAAAAGTGATGTGTGAGCCATCTTGATAAAAGACAAAGAAAAGCAGCAAAACACACTTTACATTAAAGCACAGTCATATTTATTACCAAGAAAAGGTTCATTAAAGGCAACTTAGAATCACTTGACATTTGTTAATAGCACATCTTGAATTGTTTTGAGAAAATGGTGCAGTCAAACAGTTCTTGTTTTGAAGGTTGCAGAGGAGAATGCAAGTTCAGTTTCTCCCTGATGAGCAGGCCAAAGCGGATTCAAACATGACAACAACCACAACAACCAAACACGTAAGCGAGCAACCTCAAAATGGGGCTGCATGCAAAGTCTTTATAGATAAAACAGCTTCATTTAATACAAAAAAAAAACATGATTTGGGGAGCACTACAACAATTTGATGTCTCTGTAAAAGTGAGGCACGGAGGAAGTTTAAAGCTACAGCAACTCTGGAGAATGTTGGTTTGTTTTCATTTAAACGTAGGATCTACTCTAAACCCTTGCAGAACTCTGTGTGTCGCTGCTAGGTACAGAGTCGGTTGGCGGAGGGCGGCTATCACATAATGACAGTCTCAGTCTGTGGCTTGTAGGAGACAAGAGGCCGGCGCTTCTGTGCAGGACTTGGGGTTCTGGCCATGGGACTAGGTGACCGAGTCAATGGACTTGGAGAGCGGTAGATCGGACTTGATGGGGTGTTAATTCTGGAGTTGAGGGTGCGGCTTGCCCATCTAGATGGCGGTCGCTGGTTGGCCGGACGTGCGGGACGAGAGAAGCTCTTCTTGGGCTTGATTGAAAAGTCTTGGTTTTCCTGGACAGAAACACATATTTCATATAAGCCTTTACAGGTTTTCTGTGTGTGGGGAAGCCAGATAAAGAAAAACCTACCTGATGTAGTTCCTGCTGAAGACACGTGTATCTAGTTTTGGGATTGGAGCTGTAGTTGTGTTGGATCTCTAGCATGTCAAGCAGTTCAATAAGCCCTTCATCCTTCACATGGCTACAATCTGGTAACTTCTTTTGGAGCATTTGAGGCCCATTTGAAGAACTTGAGACTCTGTAGTCGACTTTGGACTCAAGGTGTTGGACTGTAGGCTTCCAGGCTTTATCTACTTGAACTGGTCCTCCACTACTATTAGCCCTGGGTCTGAGCTTTGGGCTTCCCGGAACCTGTGGTCGCCTCTGGGGCTGCTGGGTACCAAGTGGAGACCCTGCTAGACCACCAAAGCCTCCTCTCTGATCCTTGTAGTGTTGGCAACTGCAGCTTAATACTAAATCGGATTGTTGGCTGGAGGCTATCTCTGCTGTCAGTGTGTTGGAATCTGCTTGGCATTTTGGGTTAGGCAAACGCACGGGCGTCCTGCCTGCTACTCCAGCTGCTCCCAAAGCTCTGCGATGACAGCAAGAAGCAGGGCACTTTGCCTCTGGAGCTGGTCCATGATGGGTCACCACCCCTGCTTCAGTAAGCGTTTTCCCCTCATTCTCCTGAAGCATGGCTCCAAACTTCCGGAGAACAGAGGGGCTGCTGCCCTTCCTGTCTCCAAGAACCCCTGGGCCGAAGGCCTTCCTGTCCACAGACGGAGACTCGGCTGTGCCGACTGGGAGCTGTGTTTGTGCAATATTACTGTCCCTTTGCCCAAGAGGAGGTTTGGCACCTGTGCTTTCTTTGTTGGCGAAAGTCTCTCTGCAAGGGGAATTCCTCATGGGAGACACTCGATTCTTCCTGTTTTCAGTTTCCTCAAAGTTTCCCAAAAATGGTTCTTGTCCAAACCTGATCCAACACACACAGACCATCAGAAGCAGTCAGGAGCACAGCTACAACCTAAAGTGTTTTGTTTTTCCAACGCTACTGAAAAAAGCATGTAAATTCTACCTTTGAATTCCATGTCTGTTCCTGCCCTGACAGGTAGAGATGTCCTGGCTCACCTTGATTGTGTCACTGAAGTGCTAAAAGACATTTAAAACAATGTGTTAAAAAAACTGTCAAATACATCACAGGCCACACTGTTCTACTCATGCTGGTGAAGCATGTGGGCTCCGATGTGGACAACGGGACACTTGGGCATCTAACCTTTCTTCTCAGCTGTTCTGTTGGGTGTCAAAAAAGTGCTAGACTTGGGCTACAGTGTGAAACTAACTCCTATCTGGTAGCCGGCCTGTGCAAGCACGGCTTAAGCAACACTGTAATCAATATGTTCCTGCAAGAACCACAGCTTTGACTTGTATCGGGTCTAGCTATCTTGTTTCTTCACATGTGCAAAATGCCCAGAGAATGAAGTACAAGAAAGCAAAATGCCTCCACTTACTACATGGCGAGCTCCGTTGTTCTTTCGACTCATCTGCTTCCCGTTCTCCAAATAATCTTGGAGCAAATCACCAATCTCTGAGACCCCATCGGCGTGACAGTGGCCATTCTGATGGTTCCCACGGTAACCATAGCCATTGGCGGCATAGTTACAGCGGTCGCTTTCGCAGTGTGTCAGGATAATGTCTTCTGGGTGATTTTTACTGCGGTGATCTGTCAGATAAAGTCCTTTGTCGTGGCGCCCTGCCCTACATTCTAATGGGACGCCATTTTTCTGGTTGTCGTTGATGTCATTTACTCCTCTGCGGGTCTGGACTTCATTGTAGAGCTAGAAAATAAAAGTACAGAGAGGAAACAATTAAACGCTTTCAAATCAGACATCTGAAATGAATCTTTAGAAGTTTTCCGATTGGCTCTAAAATCCTTAAACTATTTTTAAGATCAACCCTTTATTCCTCTGCACATTTTATCTGTTTTCACATTTTGATCTGTAAGGTCTTCTTCAGTATCCACTTTCAGACTGTGTGTGTGTGTGTGTGTGTGTGCGTGTGTCTGTGTGTGCGAGATGGGAAAAATGTGCGTACCCAGCACATCAGTCAGCACATCACAGTTTAATTAGCTTGTTAACATTTGTTTGCGTCGGCCTGCGTTCAGCAAACTGTTTCTTATGGAGCGTGCACAAACTCTACACTAATTAACGCTCCATAGGAACGAAAGAAATGGACCATGGATCACACAAATGTAGGAAAAGTAATTGAGTTTGAGGAACACAACAAATTTGAAATTGCACCAAAATTTTTTTATTTTTTTTATCTCCAGCCGGGTTGGTAACCCTTTTATTTTCCACTGGTATCACTTTGTGTACAAAGTCTCACCTCTTCGATTTTTCTCTGAATGTCCTGCAGCTGATCCTCCCACTCCTGCATCTCCAGGTCGAAGTTATCCAACATCTCTGGCCTCTCCTGCCCCCACCTGCGGCCACTGTGCTCTAGCCCAAGCTCCAGATCAATGGCTGCCATGACGCAGGCAGCTTGATACCCTCAGGCCTTTTTAAAATGACTGTTTCCCCTTTCTCCCGTTTCACTTTTCTGGTCAGAGGTCACTGTTGGGCTGCCAATGAGGGGAGGAAAGATTGATGGCCTGGGAACACTAAAAAGGTCAAACACATAAAAGAGAGGCTTGTTGAGGTATGCACACTAAATACAAATGAAAATACATCAATCTGTCATCTTTTCCATTATATGTTTCAGCTGCAGAGCATCAGTGGCAATGACTCCAGGTTACTCCCTCATTAATGATCAAATTCTCCTGATATCATGACACAAGTTTCCCCTTGTTGGGATTAATAAAGTTAATTCAAAACTAAACCTTTTACAGAAAACTAAAGAGTGCCCCTTTCACTTTTTATTTTGATAGATTCTGACAATCTGCTCCAATTGGAGTTGATTCCAGAAGAGTCTTTTAAAAAAGGGCAAATAAATCAATCCAGCTGGGCTGTGTTGTTGTTGTTATTGTTGTCATCATTCAAAATGACATATTTCCCTGCCGAAAGTACCCGAATGTACCAGCCGCTGCCCTCCCACCTGTGATGTAAGAGTGGAGATATTAATACACTGCTGTAACTATGCATCCAAAGTGCCTGTGTCATGTGGGTTAAGTAAATGACAGGCGGACAAAATTGAAAAAATACATCAAATATTAACAGGACATGAGAACGGTCAAAGGAGTCAGGAACACTTTTGGCAACATTTGATTTCTTTAGATTGGGGATAAATGGCCATAATGCACATAAAAACTGTATTTAGTTTTAAACCTAAAAAAAATCACAATATACATCAAACATATCAGAATATTGTGTGTGTGTGACATCAGAGTAAAAAAAATACCCCTAAATTAAAATTCAACATTGTACAAATATATTACGCACAAATGTAAAGAAAAATCTTTAATTTAAATAAACAAATAAAAAGGACGATTGGACGATAATACAAAGTTATATAAAACGAATATATTGTCCTTAAACATCTAGTAAAACTGAGTTGCCATCCTTTAAATGAATGTTCGTACCTGCTCTGCGCAAAGGCGCTCCCTGTCTTTTACAAATCCTGTTCCAGTATCGCTTTGGTTTCCCGGCGAGACTCAGACTCTGCGCCGCCAAACAGTCAAGTCCTCTCTCTGAGGTGCTTCCCTTCAATTTCCACCCAGCTGAGTTATGTAAAGATCCACGACAGGATTTAAAGGGCCCTTCTTGTATCTAGACTAGAGCGTTGGGGCCCGGATCACTGCGCCACAGGGTAAACACGTTCTGTTCCAGCTGGGGTCCCCGGTCTTTATACCACCCTCCACTGTTTACGCGGGCGCGCGATCAGGGTCCGGATCGAATAGCACAATGTCAGATTTACTCCACCATTTGAAGTCTCCATGGGACGATTGTCGTCACCAGCATCCCGGTTATAATTACCGTGGCGCGCAAAGAGAGGGAAAGTGTTTACATAGCTGTTTCAGCTGCTGCGCTCCACGCAGCCAATGGGCTTCTCTGTTGCTACTCCGCTTTGGGATGCTGGGGCAGATTCTGCCTTGTGACCATGCCGCAAATCATTTGCCCCGAGGGTGCCAAATGGGTGTGGGTGACACAGTGAGTAATAATGTGTCACAGTCAATAATAACTTCTTATTAAAGATAGACACCACAAGGAGACTGTCAGGTGGATTCACAGCATGCTCTGCATATTTCAATATATACTTCTATTTTTTCCCTTTAAAATATAGTTTTGCTTATTTCAGACATTATGTCACATTTCTATAAAATACGTTTCATCAACTAAAAAGAAATGATAACCAGGCAAACATTTGCCAGAAACATCATTAATGAATTCAAACAAGGTGATAAAACCTTGTGAATTAAGCTTTTATCTTAGGAAAATTGCCATTCATGTGATAATTTTCTATTTCCTGACATATTAAGGGACTCAACTTACAGGGAAAAAAAATTCAGCTGACACTCTGATTAAAATCTCTCCATTATTTTATACATATACCAAGCAATAAACCATTAATGAGTGTTGAAATACTGTTATGAACTTCAGCTCAGTGAAGTTGGTTAGTAAAATGAGAAAGTGGGAAGTAGTTAAATACTTTATGCCTGAATGTCTTTCACCAGGGCTGAGGAGTGGTGCAATGGTTCTCACTCTTGCCTCCTGCCTGATTCAAATCTCGGCTAGGACCTCTCTGTGTGGAGTTTGCATGTTCTCTTCATACATCTTCTCTGGGCACCCTAATGTCCTCATTCCAAAACAGGCTTCACAGGTTGGTTGGTAATCTAAGATTGCCGCTTAGGTATGAATGTGTGTGTGTGGCCCTGACAGACTGGAGACCTAGTCAGAGTGCACCCTGCTTTGCCAAACAGCAGTTGGGATAGGCTCTGGCAACCCACTGACCTGGAAAAGGATTCAACAGATTCAGAAAACAGATGGAGTTTCTCTGAAGTTGATCTCTGTGGTCATTTTAGCAGTCTAACATTTAGTTTCAATGATAACAAAAAGCAAAGTTTAGGGTTTTGCCTTTTATAAAGCACAAAATTATAGTTTGATTCTCTTTTCATAAAGATTACAGACTTCTACAGAAAGGAAAAATCAGTTAATTTGATAAAGTTTTATTAGTTACTTTGGCTTAGCAAAGGAAACTACAGAACCAAAGACTAGGACTCCAGACTTAGAAATGTGTGTAAGTGTGATTGGTTTACTTGTTATTGTTTGTATAAGTGAATTTGGTGCTTCTGTTGATTAGTATTTGTGAAGGTTGGTCATTTTCAAATATGGTTGTTCAGAAAACTTGACTCATAAAGCATTTTATGATAAGTTTGAAAGTTGTGAAAAAGCAAACAGAGCAGCAAACCTAGTGTTTAGGGAGCAGTTGGAGGTTATCGTTTGAAGTGCGCTTTCATGAGAGCGTCCACGTTTGTTTATCTCAATGGACATTTTCTATTGACTCACTGCACTCATAAAAGATGTTGCTACAACATAAACTAGTTATCACATCAAGTTGGGAAGTTTTACAGTATTTAGATCCAGTTATATCTAATGGTAATACTGCTCTAATGGTAGTTAGGCTTATAATACTCATAGCCTGTAATGATGGATTGGCTTTTTCTGTGTTCCAGACACTAGAATTTTACAATGTGTCTCCATTATTCATTCACTCTTCATTCATTCTTGGTGATGGTAGCTACTGATGTAGCCACAGCTGCCCAGAGGCAGACTGCCAGAGACATTCATATGCATTCACACACCAGTACAGCCACAATGGAGGAAGGGAGAGTGAAGTGTTTTGCCCAAGGGCACAACAACAGTTCACTGGGGGGATTGAACCGCCAATGCTTCAATCATTGCCCAACCCGCTCATCCACCTGAGCCACTGCTGCCCTGTACATTGGGTAGTACATTTAGTTTATCATAAATAAACTGTAAATGTTTTCTTTATTCTGTGTTTTAGAACCAACACATACATAAAATCCTACATCAAAAAAGATAAAAGTCAAAATTTGTCATTGCTTGATGGTCATATACAGACCAGTGCACACTATGTGGTCACCAACACAATAAACCAAATACATAAGTCACTACCAATGGTTTTCTTGATTTGTGTTCAGTTTTGCTCTGCTTTCTGGGTTTCCCCCTCAGTCCTGGTATAGTTTCAGTTATACATCAAATTGTCCCTCATGTCCAATGAAAAGTCTTATTTTCCCTTGGTTTGTTTTATATTCTCTGTTTTAGATTTCTAGTTCTTTGAGGGTTTTTTTCGTACACTTTGCCTTTGTCATGTTAGGTTTACTGAAAAAGTTAAATTTGCTGTTTACAAGCTGCTTCCTCTACCACCAACACTATTTCAAACTGTTCCAGACAACATCTGCAGTAACAAAGCATCTAATGAACTTTTGAACTTCAGTTTATTCTTTCTCAAATGCAGCATTTATGAATCTGTTGCCACATCATTTCAGGTCTGACTTAATTCATAAATGAAAAAGCAAAAAATCAATTACCCTTGAAGGGTTAACTGGAGGTGATATATTTTGGGGATCAAACTAAACTTTCAGGTCTTAATTTGCTAAATTATGTTTCAAATGTAAAAGGAAATCTAATAAATGACTCAAATATAGTTTTATTTTAGATTTTTAAGCTTAGATTGGCAAAAAATAAATAAATGTTGATTTATACTGTTTTGGAAGAAACCCCTTTAAAGAGCTTCATACTTTAAGGAAATAAAATCTTAAGGAGTGTAGTAAAATTGACTTGAGGGTGGATGTGGAACCATATGGTTGCACTGGTTCTTTTTCTTCATGGTTGGTTTGGGGAAATACTAAATTAGCAGCTGGCAGCTGTAGATAATTTTACTCAACAAAACCCAGTCTGGAAGCTCTCAATCTTTATTTTAGGAGACTTACCCAAAATCAAAACTGAAAATTTTTGTTTGCAAACAGTAAAATAATTGTTTTTACCCCCTGTGCTATCCTATGACCCCACCCTTTTCATTGACGTGTTCTCCCTACCATGACAAAGGTGGATAAAGGTGAGGAGGATTTAATGTAATCCATGGACACCAGTGAAGATCACAAATCACTGAAGAAAAAAGGTTCGGTGCAGTGTCTTGTGGGGTCTAGATGACCCAACTACCAATGTTGAAGGGCCTAGGATAGCACAAGGGTTAAATGGTTTATGTCAGCTGTGTACAAGATGGTTTATGTTGACAAGCATGTTTCTCCTTTCACGTCACATCGTCTGTTATCAAGCTGAAACACCTTACCTCCTCAGGTGAGTTGTGCCGTTCGTGTTGTGCAGGTTTTAATGTAGACTCCAGCGTGGATGCCGGTGTGGGGGGCGAGTGCCGAGCTTTTCGGTGCTTTTAGTTACTTTGGCAACAGATACAATGTGGGCAAAAAAACAAACCAAAACAAAAAAAATTGAAAACAGCAAAAAAAAAAAAAAAAAAAAAAAAAAATTGGGGGGGATGACAAAAAAACTATGCGATGCTCACATCACAGAACAAAAAAGAGAGTAAAGAGGAAAACTAGTTTAAAGATGGTGGCATAGGAGAGCGATGAAAATAACACCAGGATGAGAATCAGTAAAATGATGGGCTGGAACATCTAGGCAACGGAAGACAGGAGAAAGAAAGGAAACACATCAGTACTAACAGTTTGGGAATATTTCTATATCTCTTTAGTTCGGCTCTTACCGACAGCGGCTCCTCTGCCTCTCTGTCCTCGAGCCTGGGCACCTCCAGTCTGTCTATGAAACCCTGCAGTTCTTTTCGGAAGGCTTTCATCTGAGCGTTGATGCGGTACAGCAGTTCGTGTTCTCTGATCCTGCTCCCATAATCCTCTCCACCGTCCTCCGCCGCCCTCCCGAACATTAGGTCACCATTTGAGACGTAGACCCTCGCCTCCGAGATGAAGGCGGCGGTGTCGGCGATGAGCCTGTCGATGGTTCGCATCAGCCTCTCCGCTTCCACACGGATGTCTATCATCTGCTGTCTTTCACGGAGGCTGCAGCGGCCACCGGGCAGGAATCTCGCCAAGGCGGAGGAGGCGGCGCCCTCTGGCCCGGTGGGGGTGTAGAGCCCCCTCGTGGGCGTCATGCATCTGCTGCTGCCGTTGTTGTTTCTGACTTCGTCCGAGTCACTCTCCCCACCCACAGGGCCCTCTCGCTTACGGTGAGGTGGGAGCAGGCGAGAGGAGGTGGAGTCCTCGTCGCTCTCACGGCGGCCGCTTGCGGCACCACCGGCATCACTCTCAGCATCGCTGTCCCGGGGGCTCGGTCTCAAGGAGAGGTGGGAGGCCAGATCATAGCGCTGCATGTTGGAGAGGAGAACACGGTTCTCGTACTGCAGCTGCATCACCTGTTAGAAACAGGAGAGATGTTAAAGCAGGTAGTTTGAAGCATTTTTATAAATAAAAATATACAAAAATGAAGCCAACTCTAAATAAAAGATTCATTTATCATACCATACTCTGGTGTTTTATTACATTTCTTCATAGAATAAAGAGATTTGGACCAGTTTGAATCAATAGTATTGCCAAATACTAGCAAAACTGAATTAAGTAAATAAAGAGGCACAACCAAGTGAAAAAAAAAACAGCTTCAAAGTCCTATTTGTGTTGGAAGATCTCCAGGCTCGGATTAGCATTTTAATCAAAGCTGGACTCTTAAAGACTCTGAGCTGCTTTTCAGTTTCTGAAATCCCACAATTATGCAAGTCTAATAAATAAATAGTTTTAATTTTGTGAAAAACAAAGAGATGATTGTAGTGATTCTGCCATAGATACCTTCCCACTGAGATCATTAATCTGGTGCCTTGCAGCTTTCAGCTCCTCCTGTAAAACTTCCGTTTTTCCTCCATCAGCTGCTCCACCTCCTGTGACTCCTCCTCCTCCATGCCTTGCACCTCCCTCATGAGTGCCAGCCTTGAAGCGTAACTTGTTCAGCTCAGAGGTCACCCTCTTGTTCTGCTCCTCAGCATCTGCAAGGTTCCTCCTCAGAAGCTCGGCCTCGTCTTCCACCAGCTGCAGCTGCTGTCGGAGTTCCGTTAGATCATCTCCGAGGCTGCGCCCGGCGCTCTGCCCACCCATCGCCCCACACCCGGAGCTTCCGGAGCCGTCTCCTTCACCCCGGAGGTCATCCAGCTCAGCTCTGAGGCCCCGGTTCTCCACCTGTTAGGAAAAGACCTAGAAGAAACATGTTTTCACACAAAAATTTGCCTTGACGTATTAGCCCTTACCTCCAACTCAACTATCTTTCTCCCCAAAATGTTGGCCTCCTCCTCCACCAGACGAAGGCGCAGCTTCAGTTCTGATTCCCGGGTGGTGGGTGGCCCCCCAGCCTCCCCTTTAGGATGGGAGCTGTCCAGTTCTCCATAGAAAGAACGATACTTCTGTAACTCCTGTTCCAGTCGATCCTTCTCCTTGTCGATCTGGGCCGCTTTCTTTCTCATGAGCACTGCCTCCTCTTTGACGAAAGCCAGCTGGCACTTCAGGTCATCATTGTCCTCCTGTAAAATAGAATAAATGCTATCCTGAAGAATTTCCAAGCATCTAATCTATCAACTGTCCTTTTCATCCTTTTATTTTGAAAGATGGTTCACAGAATAAGCTGTAAAATGGAAAGATGTTTGTTGAATAGCAGAGCAACTTTTTAAAGAGCATTTTTAAAAGGATATAAGCTAAAGATTTTTAATTTCTGTTCCAAAAATGTCAAAAAGAGAAAAATTAAGTCACATGTTGTGTTTAGGTCAACCATAAAAGACCTAAATTAGTGTTTAGGACAAAATAAAGGGATGAAATCCTGCTGCTGTGTTTGATAGCAGCTAACCTCCGTGGGAGTCTGTGCTGCCCTCTTGTCAGTCTTCTGGACGTCCTTGCTCCCTCTTCTTTTTTGTGACTGCAAATGATGGAAAAATTGCAGAAATCTCTTCAAAATTGTTCTTAGAGGTTGTAACGTGGAGGGCAGCAATTATTCTCCTACCTCTTTGGTTTTGTCCAGCTCATTCTGCAGAGCTTGTTTGGTCACTTCCACCTCGATGAGTCTCTGCCTCAGCTTTTCATTCTCCTCTTCTGTCTTTGTGCGTTTCTCCTCCACTTTTTCCAGCTCGTTGTGCAGCCGCACAGACACATCTTTGGCCACCTGCCATCCACATTAAAAATTCACCATCAATTCCCTGATTCAGGTTGTAATTTTCCTTTTTTTTATATCTCTTGAATTAAAATTGTTGATGAAACAACATTTCCTAAGCTAAAAAACAATGACTTATTTTTATTTTTAATTTTAGGAGAATGTCATCCCAGAGGCTCTCCAGCATCCTCATCCTACCTTCAGGTCCTGCTCCAGACACCTGAGCAGCTCTTCATCGATCTCTCCAGTCTGTGCGTAACGCAGCCTCTTCCTCTCCGCCTTGCGCAGTCTGTAGTGCAGGATCCGGCAGTTCTTATTGGCTCTCTCTAACTCTCGTCTCATCTCCTGCAGCTGGCAGGTGTCTTCCTCGTAGAAGGTGTCTCGCATCTCCTCCATCTCAGTCCTCATCTCTTCAATTTCGCACTAGTTGAGTCACAGCCAAAATGTGGACAACTGCTTTACTTGCAGAATGTGAAAAGTTCCAACTCACTGACAAACTAGTTTATTAGGTAAAATCTAATTAATTTCAACCATATATAAACATTTAATAAATCAAATAATTTTTAAATATCAAGCTTGTTATTTGTGCTTCAAACCTATAGAATGGGATTGAATTTGTAGACGGTCCCTTGCATAGGTGTGACGTGTCCTGTATCACTAATAAATCATGTTTTATCATTTACAGATCGTTTCATCCTAATGTCAATCCAAACTAACTATTGTTTACTCATTATTTAAGGATTATTTAGAAATGTTTCGGAACAAATTGATTTGAATTTCAAAATAAAAGAAGGCCGCGTTTGTAGATTACTTACCTCTGCTAAGATACCTTTTCTCGTCTTTTTAGGCAATAGACTTTTTATATGAAAGAGTCAAACCTTCAGATCCTCGTTTTCTTCCAGCAGCCTCTCCATCTCCTCTTCCAGGGCCTGGTCCTCCTGGATCCCCGACCCCGCCTCTGCCGCTTCAGCCGCCGGCTGTGGCTCTCCTCGAGTGTCCCGTCCAGCGTCCATGCTCTCTGATTGACTTTGCATCTTTCCCTCTTCTCTTCAATCCCGGTGACAGCAGATGAGCTCAGCGTGTAAGCATCCTTCTTCTCCGCCACAACGCGAGGCCCGTTCGCCGCCCACGGACGCAGGTTCGCTCCCTTCTTCTTCTTCCTCCTCCTCTTTTTGGCGCTTCTCTCAAACGGTGCGCCACAGAGGAGGCGCTAAGATGCTGGATGGATAAGGGGTGCGCGGGCAGCGGTGCAGGTGTCGGGGAAAATGAGGGGTTTCTCCTGACAGCATCCGCCCTGCGCGCTCGGATGAGATCAGCTTCAGCACCATCCGGGGGAACAGCTGCTGCGTTGGCTCTAGAGCTCCCTCTTTGCGCCGTCAGAGGACCGCAGCGTCTCCTTCAACACAGATAACTTCTTCTCTGCTCATAAAAAGGGAGTCGACACTTGAAGTGTCCTGCCACTGGCCTATGCGATCCTTCACACCAAAGGCCGGAGCTTCCTGCTGCTTTTTGAGCTCTTGTTTTCGGCAGCAGAGGACCTGCAGCGCCGCTCTGTGTTGGTTTCTTTTTCCTCCCTGTTGGAATCCAGTCAATTTTGTGTCAACAACTAATAACAAATATTTAAAAAAAATCAATTAAAAATGATAAAATAAACAAAACAAAACAAAAACTCCTAAAAAAAAGCATCAATAGTCGTAAATAAAATACATTTTAAACATGCCGTTATTTGGCCACTAGGTGTCGCTGTTCCC
Source organism: Oryzias curvinotus (assembly GCA_023969325.1). Classification (NCBI taxonomy): domain Eukaryota; kingdom Metazoa; phylum Chordata; class Actinopteri; order Beloniformes; family Adrianichthyidae; genus Oryzias; species Oryzias curvinotus. Next base: position 11,446,074 of record CM043729.1, on the reverse strand, counting down.
ACCTCTGGCATTAAAACTTGGGTTCTTCATTCTGGGTTTTACTAAAAATTAAAATTCACCAACCGGTTTGATCTTCCATGTGTAATAACACGAGTTTACAGAACCTTTCAGATGCATTTCTGCTACGTTCAGGTCCCTGACGGTCGAGGAGACTCAGACTGTGGTCACCGCCTGGTACTGTGGGTGGAGGAGGAGGGGGTGGGAGGTCTGATCCACCCGTGCTGTCCCCGACATCCGTTAATCAATCAAAAGTCATGGAGCAAAAGAATATATTACAAAAACATAAATAATGAAAACATAAATCCAAATTATTTACTCACAACAACACAAATAGATAAATGTATTTTTTGAAGCACATAATGGAAATTAAAAACTTCTCAACTCAATGTTTAACTAATGCAAAACAGAAATAAAACTATATGTTGACAATAACTGTGCACACTATTTTGTAAATTTACATTTTAAACGGTTTCTAGAATCAGGAAAATATAACAACCACAGTCAAAATATAGTCTGAAGGGTGTTGGTAACATTTGTTCTAAGACACAAAAAAGACAAGAATTTGTAAAGTGAGGCAGCTGTAAATAACTGTATTTAGCTTATAGATATAGAATAAGTAGACTACAAGGTTCCTGTAGAGCACATTTAGAAAACATGTTTCCCTGAGGTAGTAAGCATCCGAATAAAGACTTTTTAGCGATTTTGTCTAGGTCAAGTAGTTGAAGGTTTAATCCTCTTTACATCCTATCATCTCTTGTAAAATGTTTGACAGAATTCACAATAGGTCTTATAGTAGATCTCTCCAGTCTGAAATCTAACAAGTAAGTCTGTGACAGACCCAAGAGATACAAGTTTGGATGTTGCTGCTTCAGGATTAACCTGCTTGTTTGTACCAGTTGTTGTTGTTCAACAGTGGGTCTGTAGTCTTAGTTGTGTGTTGGATGGAGTGCAGGTTAACCCTTGTGCTGTCCTAGGTACTTTAATATTGGGAGTTGGGTCATCTAGACTCACTAGACAGTGCGCTGAACCTATTTTCTTCAATGATTTGTGATCTTCACTGGTGTCCATGGATTACATGAAATCCTCTCCACCTTTATCCACCTTTGTCATAGTAGGGAGAACACGTCAATGGTCATCTTGACCCCATAGGATACAACAAGGGTTAATCAGACAGCATCACATTGTTTTGCTGAAAATAGCAAATCATGATGACATTTTGTCTTAACCCAAGACCTGTTTCTTCATAGTGTGGATTGGCATAAGTGAAAATAGCCCTTTTCTTTTGCACCATTTCTTTTTTTTTTTTTTTACAATTTTACAAAAATTAGGCTTCTGTTTGAGGCTAAGTATGATAGCTGGTATGTTTATTGGAAAATTTGAATTAATCCAACAACATTGTTTGTTTTTACCCCCCAGAATTAGTAGTAACTTTTAAAATATATTTGTTTTTTAACCGATTTCCACTTTTTTTTCCTTTTACATTTTTAACAATGTTTTTGCTGTTTAGCAAATTGCACAAAACACTTTTTTTTTTTAAAATTCCATCAACTGTATATAAAATACAGATTTTAAACCTTTCTGAACAATAGGCTCCATTATTATGATTGATCCTGCCTTTTAAAATACTACAAGCAACAAATGTTTTACTTTAGTTCAATGAAAGAGTCAAGTTTATCTCGTTGGCTCCTTTGACAGTAGCATATTTTGCTCCAGCAGAGGGTACTCTTCATGCACGGAAGTGCTCAAGCACAAGGTCTGAGTGTAATCTGTCCATGCACGGCTGGAGAGCCAGTAAAACGCTGACTGTTTCCACTCTCTTAGTCTCACTTAGTCATTTAATTGCTAATGAGATGAGATGAATGACAGGTCTGGTTTGTAAGGCATTAACCCCTGCATGGTGACCCTTCACCCTGCTTGTATTGGACTATACAAGACAATTAGCACTGCCTGGGTCTCAAACGGAAAAAGCTTTTTCCACAACTATTGCACAGGAATGCTTTTATTTTTACCCATTTATTGTTAAATGTGTAAATATTTGTGAACCAAAATCCTTTTTCTGAATGCTTATGAATTGTTTTAGCTTGTTCCTGCAGCAGTGGGGATGCAGGGTATTGAGACCTGCGCTGAAAGCTTTGGCCCTCTTTGCAATCCTCTTAGTCTCTGCTTTAGATCCCTCTGTGTCCCTGAGGAGGACAAACACATCCCTCCACTCTCATCTCATTCTGTCTATCATAGAAATCTTCCCCCCAGGCCTCTTTCTCTCTCCACCTTAATGACATCCGTGTGAGAAAAACGGGTGGTGGTGCGGCTTTGTGAGAGTAGAAGAACAAGCTTCACGCAGAAGAGCATGAATATCTTGCAACTATGAGTTGAATGCAACATTTGTTTGGTTTAATGGCTCAAACAAGCTTTTTTTTTTTTTTTTTTTATAATTGCACGAGAAAACCAAAAATTAAAAAAAGATCACCCATTTGTTCCCTGAATTATATTCAGGAATAAATAATTTGCTGAAAAGTTTTTCTGTCTAAAGACATAAACAAAAAATTCCATTTTTTTCAAAATAAAAGAACCAGGATTTACGTTTCATTTTCTTGCAATAAAAAGGATGCATTTTGGGAGTTGTACACTTGTAGAAACTCTTGTCAGATTAGCGGTGGCCTCTCTTCCAATGACCTGCTTCCCTGGATTGACGTGGAAATAAGCTCTTTTAGAGCTAAAGCCAATTTGTCCTCAAAGATTAGGGCAGATCTGTCTGAACAGACACAACCTTCTTCCTCCACACCGACACACTCCTGCACTTCTCCACAAGATTTTTCCATCCTGTAGATCCCACATCGCCACTAAAGCAGAGGGATACAAGGATTGGGAGAGCAAAGCTAAAAAAAAAAAAAGAGGGGATGGTGAGACTTTGATCTGATGAAGTTCCTTAGCACTGGTGAAGCAGCTAGCTACATTTTATAAGTGAATAAAAAAGGGTTTTATTTTGAAAAAAGCACTAAAAGTACCACAAAGAAACACAAAAGTATCTTTGCAGGTGTGCTGACACCATCTTTATTTCATTTATATGTGCAGCCAGGAAGCTGTGTCACTTTGTTTTAAGATTGAAACAACCAATTATTTTCTTTAAAAAAAAAAAAAAAAAAAAATGCCCTGTCATCAGAACGTCTTTATCTCTAACCGGCAGTGAGACAGCATTGTGGCAAATATCAATCTCTTATTTTGTCACCTCTGCTACTTTACACAGCAAATAAACCTTAAGGACCCACAAAAATATGTATTTTATCCCCCATAGAATAAAAAGAAGTTCTACAGTGTGGTCATTCGTTTCCCACAACAAACAAAGGAAATAGCATCTTCTTGTAAACGCAGCAAAGTTGTTTTTTTTTTCCCCAGCTGGACACGGAAATAAATAAAAGGTTTGTGATATGTTGAAAGGACATAACTGAAGAACAGCAGTTATAGATGTGGACTATGGTCAACCCAACTACATGTCTGTAAACAAAAATATCCCCAAGCAAACAAAAAAACATAATCCAGTTGGTCATTTTTCCCCTCTTTATGATAAAACGTCACTTTCAAAAGCACTAATATATACATTTGCATATTAAGGACTATTCCAGCTGAAATATGAGAGTCCAGAGTACAAAACATGAAGGTGATTTTTTTTTCTTTTTTTTTGGTCATAGAAGTAAAGCAGGTTGAAGGTCCTTAAACATTTTGGTCCTATCAGAGCCCAAAATAAAGTTGGACAGAGGAGCAAACAGCCTACAACATCAAACATTTTCTTTGTTTTGATTAAAATAAACTCTTATGGAGACATTTTTTTCTCTCTGACAAGATCAGCAACTTCTTTTTTTCTTTTCTTTTAACAGACAAGCCCACAAACACACACTCCTATCCGTTCATCTCCCCCTGTTGGTCCCAGACATCTACAGTATCAGCAGGGATGCGTCTGATTTGATTTCTCCTCCCTCCCCTCTTCCTGTCCTCTGTCACCACGCAGCTGCGTCCTCCTCCTTCACTCCCTTTTCGCTCTCCCCTTCTTCTGCCTCTTCCCGTTCTCCTCCACCTCCTCTGCGTTGCTGTGGCCGTTAGTCAGAGAGGTGCCGTTCGCCACGTGTTTGCCTCCTTTCTGCGCTGAAGGTTTGCGTCTGTACGCGTGGTAGTAGAAGTTGGCGAAGAGGATGATGAAGGTGACGGCGTAGCCAATCAGAGCCCACTGCATCCAGCAGGGGAACGGACAGCCGGTGTAGAGGGAGTAGCCGGCGTGGCCGATGGTCACGTGGAACTGGATCTGTTTAACACAAAACCAAATAAAAAAACCTAAAAATCCAACATTTGCAATTGAAACAGTATGAAAATGACAACTTTAATTGTAATTTGTTGTCAGATAATCTAGTCTGATATTTTCCATGAAAAAAAACACACTTTTTATATTTTACAAAGCAAAACAAAGCCCTTCATAGCTTTTAAATCAATAATGTGATAATTTCTAACATTTTTGAAAAACTTTTTACTATGTAAAGCAGACGCCTATTGCTTACAAATGTATACATACATATGCATGACAGTCTTCATGCTTCATTTACCGCGTTATATATCGATAAATAATCTAAATCTGCTTTTAATAAGGGACTTATGAACTTTTTTGCTCTTTGAACTACCTTTACACCACTTTACTCTTTCAAACGTACCACCTTCAGCGCCTGAAGTCGTAAATTAAAACTTCAAATGGTTATGAAACATGTCTTTTACTACTTTGGCGTATATATTTTTTGGGATAATATGAAGCTATTAGAAATGAGTGGAACACGCTCTGAGGGTGTAAGTACACTGTTAACAGAGATTTAGAGCAGGGTTGGGTAAATCCAGGCCTCGACGGCCGGTGTGTCTGTGTGATTTCCAACATACCTATGTTCTAATTGGCTGGACACACCTGAACCAGGTAACCAGTCATGAGTAGGGCTTGGATATCTGGAAATCATACAGACACACCGGCCCTCGAGGGCTGGAGTTGCCGCCCCCCCCCCCCCCCCACACACACACACAAAAAAAAATGACCCTGCCCCCACAATACCCGTCTTGTGATTTTCTTGTTGTGGCGAATAATAGAATGCAATACCGACCATCTGAATAATAGTGAGATATTTCTTCCACCAGAGGTACTTCTGCATATGTGGTCCCAGGGCTGCCAGGCCATAGTAACCATACATGAGCACATGGATGGAGGAGTTGATGGTTGCACCAAAAAATGCTGGGGAGTTTATATCAGAAGTTAGTATAAATTCTAGAGGTTTCTGTAATTCTACGTAAATAATAGAAACTCACATTGTCCTCCAGGAACCCATTTAATCCCGATCCACCAAAGGATGAACATGGTGCAGTGATGGTAGACGTGAAGGAAGCTGACCTGATTGAACTTCTTCCTCAGAATGAAAAACACAGTGTCCAGGAATTCCACTCCTTTGGAAATGTAGTACCACCAAAGAGCTGAGGCTATCTGGAGGAGAAAAGAAGGAAGCGTGAACGTTTTTAGCTGACCAGTGGGCATTTCAGGAACATCTTGGTCAAACGACTGAAGCTTCTGGATGCTAACACCTGAATACATATCTGACATGTCCTTTCTGCTTTCTCTATTATTACCACACCAAAAACAAAACAGAAGCTGTTTAGCATAACCCGCAACAATACAGCATCCCTTGATTCATTCCCTCCACCAAGCCTCACAGCTACATTTGTTATGAAAGAACGTTTCTGTAGGATGAACACACTGGATGGCTATAGTAAAGTGAGACGGGGTTCCTACCCTGACTTCATTGACATCATTGGAGTAGTTGACAGGCTGACAAAGGTAGCTGTATCCAGCAGCACTCGATGCTAGCAGAAGCTGATGAGACAACAGAACAAACAATTCATCCAAGTTGAAGAAAGATCTTTAAAGTCAAATTTGATTTAAAAGAAAATCATTTTTTCAAATGGGAAAAACACATAAATAAGCTAATGAATTAGAAGGAGCAGATCTAGCATATTTGGTTATGAATGACATTTGAAAATATGGTAACAATGAAGTTCAATTTTTCTTTATCACATCAAAAAATTAATTTAGTCAAATCTGTTGCATGAAGAAGAATTCTACAAAATCTTGATATTTTCTTGATATTAGTCATAAACTATAAATATTTCTGTCCTTTTGTTGCATGAAATAAACCTTTGGACTAAATTTGCTTATCACACATTGTTCCTTTAGGTAACCTGAAGGACTTTCATTTCAGACAGGCATTAAGTCAATCAGTTCAAATCTTATTAAGTGGCTACTTTTAATGTTGTGCTGTTTTCAAAAGCTTCCTCTTTCCTGGCAGAGCACAAAGCTGCGCTGACCTCTTTGGCGATGTAAAAGTTGAGGACCACCATGCTGAAGTTGTAGACTATGAGGGTCTTCCTGAGTGTGTAGGGGTGGCGGTCCTGCATGTACTTAGGCCCCGCCCACAGGAAGATCAAATACAGGCAGCTGATGGCCAGGGTGGGCCAGGGTGATGACATCATTGGCCAGTTCTCCACCCTCTTGTCTGCAGGGAAAATCCAAGTCATTATGTTTTATTCATGCTTTCTTCCAGACAGTCACTTTGGATGAAATTCCTCGTTGCTGCCAGATAAACTTACCTGCTATAGTAAGGCTCCATTTGTAAAAGTCTACAGTGTCATTCATAAAATGTGTTACAACCTCCATGGTTCTACCGCTGGCTTGTTATACTGTGGAGAGAACAGGAAGAGAAACCAGACACAATATAAATAACAAGCCATCCGCATCATATTAGAGTAACAAGAGACAATTGTCTCTTTAATAGGTTGAGGGCACGCCAGTCCCCTTTGCAGCTGCAACGTTCAGTGTCTTATTCTTTTTTGAGTGCATATTTGGGTTCAGTTATCATATAAGGACCACACTAAAAACTTAAATTTATGTCTATTTTTACTGAAAGAGTGTTGCTCATCTAAGACTTTTTTTTTTTTTTTTTGTACAGTGAAACCAGAACCAATAGTCTGGTTTTGCATGATGCACTTTAAATGTTTTATTGCAGCTGTCCTGCATATGGTGCAAGAGGTAGGCAGGTGGTTGGATAGTGGCTGATGTCTACTTATCAAAATGTGCATCTTATACCAAAGTTGAGCAAAAATCTACATTTGGAAAGTCGACTCCGCTTTTGGTTTTATTGTGCAGCTATCAGACACTCATTAGGCGGGTTACATAACAAAACGTTCTTAAAGCTGAAAGCTAATAGATTATATTAATCTATTATTAATCCAATGCATCAGATCAGTTGTCCTATAAATAGTTAGTCTCGGTAACTACAAGTGAGAAAGTGCTGAGTACTCGCACAAATGTTGCACATGGGTTTGAAGGATTAAATAATCTGCAGAATGGACAATCTCTGCAGGATTCTATATGATAACATGTATGGTAATGGTCGGGCTTTAGTTTGGTTGCTCTGGGAGACCAGATCAGCCGAGGTTTAACCGGGAACAAAAAGACTGGGGCGCATGTGTCAGCAGGTTTCGCTCGCGCCGCTCAAGAGACTTAAATTCAATTGATCAACGAGCTTAGATGTAAGGCCCGCATTTCCACGCGCCTGCTGGATGGAGATCTGCCTACATGTGCAACCAGTACGCAGGGGAAACAGATGGAAATCTGTTTTGTGTCTCACAAAACCACACAAATCTGCGGTGATTTCATATAAGAGTACAGAAGCATCTTATCTGGGGGCTTTTACAAGCGGTTGGCTTTGAAAAATAAGCCAATTAAAGGAGAAACCGCAGAGCCAGACTGAGCTGATCCCAGAAATGGGTTGGTCTCCTTTTTTCAGCACTCGAACAGTTCCCCAGGACCCCATATAACCTCTAAACTGTAACTTTTCTCCCTTTTCCACCTCTACATGATAATTGTATATATAATATGCATGTCTAGAGTTTCCCAACTGCACTCTGCTTTTAAAAAAGCGATTACTCACGTAGTTGATAGTTAAAACCGTATAATGGCATCCGGTGTAATATGAAGCCCAACTCCGTCCAGTTACTGCTGCTGCTACACCCTCCTCCTCTTTGTGGTGTCACTCGGTGTCCTCGCCGCTCCGGTTACAGTTCGACATCGGAAAATAAATTTGGCATAAAAAGTCGGTGGAGAAGGCAAGTCGAAATCTATGGCTAAGAATGGCCAGCTACGCACGAGGTCCGCGCCGGGCGCTCAGCAGCATCATCTTCCTTCAATCTCCTGGAGCCGAGGACACCACGGGGGCTTTGCGCATGCGTGGATTGTCGCGTGTGTATGCGCGCGCGCAACAGCTGTTGTGGAGAGCTGAGCTCGTGCCTCTTAGCTCAGCTAATTAGCCTACTCTTTTATGTTAATTTGAGGTTTACTGCTCCTAGCTTTTTTTCTTAATTTAGCTTCAAATGAGTGAAATTTGTCATTTATAATCTCAAGCAAAACATTTAAGTAGTAAGTAGTCCTTTGCTCTTTAATTTGTGCTGACCGACCTTTGATCTATTTTTTTTTATCCCCCCCCCCCTACATTTGACATAATCAACACATAATGTGAGCAAAGACAAACTTATAACAGGAAGGGACAAAACTGGGTTAGTTTTCATTCACTTTTTAAAAAACAAAACAAACAAATGGCATCTCCATTGTAGAGTTCAGAACCCTTGGGCTCCTGGCCATTGCTTTCTCTTTAGTTTGGACCCTTGATGCAACAAAGATGACTAAGATGATTTAGAACAAGCAGGAACACAATGGCGGAGTAGATCAGACATGGAGCCAGGTCAGACAAGGATTTTCAGTTGAACAAATGCAAAAAGCCAGAAAAGAAAGCTAAAACAAGAACAATGTATTATTGCTTTGATAGGTGCACAGCAGTATTTGCACCAATTGCAGCTAATAACAAAAATGCATTTTTTTGGGGTTCTCCTCATTCTGGAGTTGATCAACTGAAATGCTCATTCATACAAAAGGCAAAGCTGTCTAAAACCAAGTGCACTGGCTCCCTAAGCAAATGATACCACTAGATGGCATTGTCACACTAATATTGTTTTCGCTCTACCTGGTGGTAAGCTTAGCAATTTACGTGTTTGAGATTGTTTTTTTTTAACATTACTAAAGATCCCTTCAATTTTTGCATAAAATATTCAGTAAAAGCTAATTTCTATTAATCTTTGACAGATTTTACGATTTTGAGAGCAGAGAAAAACAGCCATCTAAAAGTATGTTCCACAAGAGGAACGGATACATTGGAACTGGTAAAGCTTACAATTCACTTATGGACTCCACTGCTTTGTCAACTTTGAATTAATTCTGTCTTTTTAATTTTATTTTGTTTTTCCAATAGGAAAAGCTGGAGAGCCAAGCAATGTTTGCTCGTAGTGATTATAAATATAGCTTTCACAGGAATCAGAAAGTTTGCCTTGGATGTTTATATGTGTATATGTGTACCCTTGTATATGGGATAAACAATGTCACACAAAAAAAAATCAATGTTCTAAGCATAGAATTAAGAAAACCCTACATGTCCAACCTGTTGTTGAAGTGGCAGGCTCTTCGAGTTTAATATCATAAAAAAACATTGGCCATTACAGTTACTTTAATTTTTTAACAGTTGCACTATAATTTGGATACTATGATATAAGAAGTATAAAAAGTAAAAAAAAAAAGAAAAAGTAAAGACATCCTTTTTTTCACATCAGAGTCAGATAGACCAGACAAAAATAACATTCAGTATTGCTTCATGTGCAATGTTTCTCCTCAGGATAACATACTTTTGCAGCTATGAACCAACACATTTCTTTGAATAATATGCTTGGTTTATTATTTTAAGATAAGAGGAACTGGGAATGAGAGTTTCAAGTAGTTAGTCAGATCTTTGTCCATCTTGTCTGCGGGCTTTATGCTTGTTCTTCTACAAACTGTATGCAGTTTGGTTTGGATTTATTGCTTAGGTGATGCAACCACTACTCACAATGCAACACAGAAGAAGCTGATCTTCCATTAAAGAAATGGAAAGATAAAATCCTGAAATGTCTTCACTTTTTGTAAATATTGAAAACTCACTTCTTCATGACCTAGTAGTATGACTGATGATTGTGAACACGGATAACCCCAAACAGACTCATGCTGACCCACTTCACCAAATTACCTCAGCATTTTGTAACAAGCCAAAAGCAGACTGTAAGGTGAAATAAATTCCACTATGAAAAAGTTTGTTTCTACCAGCCACATAAGGCAAGCTGGAATATTAAGCTGGATACAGACTACGAGGTGGCACTTTATATCGAGTAATTGAGCATTATTAGACTAACTTTAACTCAAATATTCTGCAATGTTGGGTAACAAATATTTCAAGTAGTGTTAAGTTTCAGTAGACTAACGTGCTGTTGAGGCAGACACTGGCAAAGTATGGTCAATCGTGAGAAATTATGCTACTTCTACTGCTTGCATCAGTGTGTGTGCTTTTTGTATATTTACTCCTCTGGGTTGTTCAGATAATATAAGTCAACTTCCTGTTCTCACTTTCCCATTTTTGTTTTCATTGTCGTCATGTTTTCTGAAGGATTTACTTCAACGTCTTATAAAGCTACTGTCTGTTCATTTCAGATCTGTTTATCACCCTTTATGATCTCCATATTTCATGGAACCTCTGACGTTTTGAAAAAGAGCAAACATTTCACAATTTCTAGTCTTGTAAATGATGAAGTACAGCGTCCTCCCACTCTACTGCTAGATCCTTTTTTCCATCTTTCTATCCAAATATACTAGTGTGTGTGTGAAACACTGGGACACGCAAACCATGAAAGGATTTTAAAAACATTATCATCATGAGCTAAATCCTGCAACAATAATTAGGATTTTACTAGTTAAAAATGCAAATTGCCAACAATATACTTTTCTGCACATGTGATATAGACAAGAACAAGAGGTTGTCTGAATGGGTGTTGCTGCCAGAAAACTGACAAAAACGAGTTATTAGGCAGAGTGTTGCGAAACTTGTTGGCTCAGTGACCTGCATGATCATATCTGAACTTGAAGAAATGAAGCTTTAGTAGCTTTAGCATTTGAAAGAGCAGATAAATTTGTTCTCAATGTTAACCCTCTTGTACTGATGCCTCTCCTGGGACCTCCGAGGCTCTGAGTTGTGTTTGTGATGTTATGATGAGAAGAAGTGTCGCACGGAGAGTCAAAGCTTCAGAAACAGCGGTTTCAGGGATTGCAGTCAAGGTGAGGAACAGGTAGAACAAGGACAGTATTTATTTTTTTTCCAGAGGCACTCAGGTTCACAAACATTCCCGTAATGCTCAGACGCCACCTATTAGCTCTCCTTTCAAAGGAGTAACAGATGCTCTGACTTAATGCAACGCCGCCATCAGAGCAGCTGTACCTCATATAAGATATTGCTTCACAACATATAAAAAATAACATTAAATATAACTTAAAACGTGTCGTAGTTCACCCAACTCCCACTAAACATTCCATTAACATACCAATAAACACATTTGCACATTTTAAAAGGTTTTGACCAAAATATATATAAAAAAAATCCTGGACACCACGTTTCCCCCCTACCTGTCAAAGGAGTAAGAGATGTTCTGAAATCAAAATGGTGCTCAGAACAAACTTTCCCGGGCTACAGTATCTCTCAAAGGACAAAACATGCAACTGCAAACTTTCAAAAGTCAAAGTCACGGCGCAACAGCACCATCCACTGGCCGTAACTTTCAACTGCACTGCATGCACTCCCACTGATGGCGTCCCTGACATTGAACTTAAAAGAACAGAGTGAGCATTCTCATATAGATATGGGACCTCTGAGGTTTGGCGGGTTGGGGTCTCCACAGAGGCAATCGGTGAGTCCCAGAATGGTTGGGCTGCGTCAGTCCTGTCAGAACCTCACCAGCGCTCTTGTAGGGTGGCGCTTGGGTGCGGGGGCCTGGGCTTGTACCTTGGGCCAGCTATCTCTTGAGTCCTCTCTCTTTGTGTGGTGTGGTGGGTGTTAGGCCATGTGGATCGGCTCTCCTTGCGATGGGGCCCCTGGGCTGGGGATAATAGGGCCCAACGGTGGGGGGGCTGGGGATAATGGGGCCCAACGGTGGGGGGGCTTGGGGATGGTTGTTTCACCAATCGGGAGTCAGTCTGTCTCCGACCTACCCTTGTTCCTCGTACAACCACTTATTAGGGCAATAGGGAGGGGTGTCAGCCTGCGCTTCAGGGAGGAGCTACTTGGTAACGGTATCCGTCCCTCAGTTGCCGCATGGAATTTGGACCCTCCCCTCTCGGTTTTTAATTTCACCTTAGACATTTAGGGACCCTTGGTAGGGGGGGCTGCTTGGACATCACTGACAGAAAGCCGGAGATGTCTTTGCCGCGCCCCACCCACCAATTTTAACTGCACCATAGACATTTAGGGCCTCTTAGTGGGAGGGTGTTTGGACATCACTGTGAGGGCGATGCCTTACCAGCCAATTTTAATTGCACCCTTTACTACACACACCCCTTACGTCTCAAAAATACACACTCCAGCATACACACACAAACAAACAACACATACCTTACACAAGGAAGGTGGGACCTCTCATAATCTGTCCCCTACCCCATCCCTGGTGGGGGGAGTTCATGCCCTCGCCAAGGGGGCGATGTCCCTTGGTACTGGCTTCCCGGGCTGGGCAGACACTTTCTCCACACAGGGAGAGGGATCCCTGAGTTCTCTGGTGAGACCATGAACTGTGGATCATATCCTATCTGAGTCGGGGGGTGTCCATGGTGCCGGTTTTGGTCCTTGCCCTTGAGCCTTGCCCCCTCCAAAATTTAAATTGTGGGTAACCGTGGTTGGGCAACGTTTATTACACTCCCCCACCTCTCTTAGCTGTCCTCCTCATGGGCGTAGGTGGGCGGCCCCTGCCTTGCTCTCCTCCCGGCCTCCCATGTGGTGTGAGGGTGGCTGCCTGGAGCATGGGGCAGGTCTCCCTTGAGGGGCCCTGGCTCGTTCCTGGGATTGGGGAGGGGGGATGCCCAGAACTACAGAGTGGTGGTGGGTTGCTCGTTTGGGGATGGAGGGGGGGCTCTCCAGGGGCGGGGTCCCATGCTGGGCCAAAGCAAAGGGCTTTCCTCCTGGCTAAGCTGGGCCCTTCACTCTCCCTAGCTTCTGTGCCACCCTGCTCTTTGGCGTTGGGGGCCCCTGTGGTGGTCCTACTAGCCCTTGTCTGGGCGTCTGGCTGGATTGCCCAGTGGGCGGATTCCCTCTATCTGCCATACCATGCTGGTGTCGGGGGGCCCTTGCTACCGCTACCGCTTCGGCAGGGGTCTTGGAGTGGGGACGGCTGGGCACTCTCCCTCTTTTTGCATTTCATCATCCACCTCAGCAGAACATAAACACCCACCTGAGCAGATGTGTCAGCCTACCTTGCACAAATACTGAGTATGACAGAATGAAATCCTTTACATGTGCTGCTTTGAATGTGCATGTGTGAGTGACCTGTAGTTGTGTTGAGTACATATTGACATGATTGTATGTGAAGATTTTTTGAGCCAACAGGTATGTTTGTAACACTTGAGAATGTGTGTGGACAGGTCCTGCCCCTTTTAATTAACATTTTCACCAGACAGTAATGATAATATTCCTCCAGCATCTTGTTGCTTATTGATTGTACCCCCCCACCACCACCTCTGTAATCATACTCCAGATTTCCTTAACTCCACTTTTCCCCCCCTTTCTTCTGTGCCCTTACCCCCTGTCCCTCCTGTCTTTCCTCTTCTTCTTTTCCCTCTGGTCCAACAAAAAAAGGATACAAATGTTATCAACATATCCCATGGTTGCCATATGGAAACTGACCCTTCCCCTCTTGGTTTTAATTGCAGCGGTAATGTCACTTGGGTGCTGGCTTCCTGGGCCTGGAGGCCCTCTCTTCACACAAGGAGAGGGATCCCTAAGTTCTCTGGCAAGACCATGAGCCGGGGATCACATCGCATCTGAGCCTGGGGGTGTCTGTGGTGTGGGTTCTGGGCCTTGCCCTTAAGCGCCGGCCTTCTCCAAAAATCCAACTGTGGGTGAGCCTGGTCGGGCAATATTTACAACACTCCTTGGGGACACCCCACTTCTCTTGGGCGTCTTCCTCCTCATCGACATTAGTGCCCACTAGAAGAGGGACATCCAAACGATAGTCAGAGTCAGGAATCACAAAGGTAGGGGCAGTTTGTACTCCTTCCCAAGCACTTCCAATCTGATGTGCAGAACACCATAATATGAGACCTTCTGTCCTGCTGCTCCCTCTATTGGGATGTTGAAAGGCTGTAGTCCCATTGTATTCAGCTCCGGGTGGCTGCGCCAGAAACAGTAAGTCATGCTGGTTATTTTGGAACCAGAGTCAATCAACACCTTGCACTTTACTCCATTGGCAATCACTTCTCCCTCGTTCCTGGGACCCACTAGGGGGGTTTGTTCTTTTCAGTTTTTGCTTTTGGTGAGTTGGGGCTTTACTGTGTGCCAGCAGCTTCCCCAGGAACCGTGGGCCTCATCAGTTTAAATGCTGTGTTGAATGTGGAACTTCTCTCTCAACTGGGTTTGTAGGTGAATGTTGGTTGGCTCCCTCTGGGTTTGTATTTTGTCCCTGTTCTCCACACCGATGGCACCTAATATCCTGGGTCTGTGTGTTGGCCCTCCTGGGAGAGAAAGCTGTTTGCAAAGTGGCAGAAGGTGGGGGGATGGGAGTTATGGGAAGTTATTCTGGCCTGAAGCTGCGACAATTAAAGTATTTGTCTTTCCTGATTAAGTGCTAAATTCTTCACTATCTCAGTCAGTTCTGAGAGTTCAGAAAAAGCTCTTGTTTTCTTTCATTTTGTGCTTGTGCTGCTATCTGGTACACATTGCATTTAGGACATTGCTTTCTTAGCACTGCAGTGGAAGTGGGACTTTCTTGTTTACCTTGCTAGCTTGCGAAGTTCAGCCTGCAGGTCACGAATAGTCGTGGTTTGATAAGTAGATGCAATTCAAGCATACACATCTTCATTAGCTAAGTCCTGCAAGAATTGACAAATGAGTTTACTGTCTTGATTGGGGAAAGGCCTGTTCTGTCTTTCACTCTCTCCCGCTCTACACAGTAGGGCAACCGGTGCAATGGCATACAAACATGCTGACTCTCCTGGCTTCTGGTCCTGCCCCTAGAAGTCTGCTAGTTGATCAAGAAGGAACAGCTTAAGTTTGAGTTCTTTTAGCTTGTCTTTAACACTTATCAGTGATTGAGATGTTTTTTTGTTATATATCATGTGAGATTTGTTCTGTGATTGGCCAAACTTTTGAGTGGTTAATGCAAAAAACAGAGTACATTAAAGTGCATGTAGAATTCAAGATTGTGCTAAGCTGCACTATCTGATTGAAAAAAAAAACATCTATCTTCAGTTAATTGTTTTTCATTTTATTGGCAATCACTCAAACAATGGTCATTCTGTTATTTTAAAAACAACATTTTTCTCAACAGTAATTTTGGATTTTGCCACTGTGGTGTGCTTGTACAGCTGTTGCCCTGTACTGACTGTATTTTTAGATGAATAATGTGATGTGGTGGATGGATCTTGACATAAGTTTTGCACTTAAGCTTCTTGTAAAGACTGACATAGCCAGAGAGAACTTTGTTTATATTCTTGCAGCATTGTGTGCAAGAAAAAAGTTATGGCTGCTTACAAAGCTTACATTCAGCAACGGTACCACAAATTAAATGGAAAGTGCAAATGGTTAGAATGTGACAATATATTATTGCATTCTAAAGCAGGTTTCAATAGTTGCACTTTTTTATTACAAACAGGCTAGTTTTGTATTAACACGACATATAGTATTTTTCAGCACCATGCAATCGTGCAACAGTATTCTACAGCGATTTTCCATATCTTACGCTGGTTTTATTTTTCAGGACATATCCATCAGGCACAAAAGATTCAGTTTTCTTGGATAGTCTCGTTCAGTGTAGTATTAGGTCACAGACTGAACAATTGTGTTGACAATAGAGCTTTTTTTTTGCTTTTATTGCTTCCCATAAAAACAGGAAATGAGTTGCACATATTGACGCAGTTTATAGGTGGGCACACACCCTTGTCCTTGATTAACCTCATGTGAGAGGAGAAACTCTTCCCTGGGTTGCAGTGCGTGGCAGGCTAGTAACCAAGGTTTATATTAAATCATAATCTGATTTTTGCGAAACATTGAGTTCTGACAAATGTTAATGGCTTTCGTAAGTTCTCATTATTGCTCTCCAAATGTTTTTTTATGTTATTTTATTTATTTTTTTATGAACTCAACTACGGTATATTCTTTGGTTTTGTTTGACAGATTTTTTTTTTTTTTTCAATTGACCAAATTAAAATTAATTTGATCAGAAATTATAAATGACTGAGGGAAAACTTACAGGCATGTTTGGTTAGAATGATTTTTTTATGGGAAAGTGTAAGTGACTGACTTTTTTTATGTATAGATACATATATAATTGATAGGATAAATTTCTTTTTACAAAGTAACTTAAAGACCCACTCTAATGAATATCATGTTTTAACATGTTCTCATTGTGTTTTCCCAATGATAGAGGGGAGCTTAAATTCATTATTCAATTTGTTTTGAATCAGGGAGAGGCACAAAAAGGCCATTGGAAAAAACTTGTAGATGTGGCGTAGAAGCTACCACGGCAAGCCATAAGCTTTCTCCTCTGCTCTATTCTGATGCATCCACTTGTAGACAACTAGATCTATATATGTCTTCGTTTTCCTCATCTGGGCTGGCATCTGGCTCAAAACTGTACGGTTGGACAGCTCCAATATTGTTTGTGTTTTTTGTTGCACCATTTATTTTATTTAGGGGTTGTGAGGGGCTGTACGCTAGCAGGAAGGCATGTAAACAGAAAGCTCTGAGTTTAGAGTGGCGGATAAAGAGGACAGTCTTACTACAATAGTCCCGACCTCAACTCAGAGGTGAAGTTCTAATGAACTTTTGCAACTCTGCAGAAACTATTTCCTAGTAAAAGACAGGTTTTTGATTTTTGCCTAAATTAGCATAATCATAATGAAGAGTGGGGCTGTAAGGTAGCGGGAGAGCATGTACACAAAAAGGGATGATGGGAAGGGAAGGCGGGCTTACTCAGAAGCAAATTTCCAATAAACTCCTGCCGCTCTGCACTAACTTTAATAGGAAACAATGTCGTTTTTAAAAAGAAATTTTTTTTAACATTTTGGCTAAAACCAGCATAATCATAAGTAAAAGTGTAAGAGTGGGTCTATAAATGTAAGCCAAAGTTAGCAAATTTACATAATGAGAGCAGGAGCATCTGAATATCTTACATAACGATCACATATTTTTCAGAAGTATTGTAACTGTCCATAACCCAGATATTTTCTATAACATTTGGAGAACATCCTGAATAAAAAGAGCAGCTAAACAGATAAGAGTGCAAAGAGCTCTTGTCAAATGCTTAGAAACTGTTTTATGAACGCTCAATAACATGTTCCAGATAGCACAAAAAGATTATAAAAAGAAGTGCAAATGTTAAGGTAATTATTAATGTTTAAAGAAAAGTGACATGTTTGCTTTTTGGCTGTAAAAACATACTATACTCTCCAACTGACGTGGGCTTTAACACATTTTCAGCAGACAGGACTTTAACACACACAGTAAGGAATAGTGGTTTTATTAAGTGTTGAAATACCTGCCTGTCAGAGCAGAGCAATGAAATCACCCAGTGAATATAAAGTGAGCTGTGGGGGTGGAGCTGAAGTCTCTGCTCTAACCTGCTGCCACTTCAAATAAGCATTGATACGCAAAAGTTCATGCTTCATGAATGTACTTTCACAGTGGGACTATTGCTGTTGTCAGTGAAAGTCTGACATTATTTTGAGCGAAAATATTTTCCTCTTTGGACTTCTGTTTGCAGGATGAGGTTTGGCAAAAGGAGAGGAAACCCGATTTCCAAGTTCTTTCCTCACTGGCACCAACACCAGCCATGTTTTGACTTCACCAAGCAAAATCTGTCTGAGTGCATTTTAGCTTGCGTTATGTAAATTAATAAAAACAAGTAGCAGAATGCAAAGTAAGAGCTACATGGCATCAGCCTTAATGTTAAAAATAAAATAAAGTAGGTGGAAAATACTTAATTTGTTTTTTTGAAAGTGGGAGTAAATCTGATGTACTTCCAACATGCTGTGGTCACTGATTAGATTTACTGCTGGTTCAGTAAAAATTGTGCCAATAATCCACTGTGGAGTCAAGACAAATAGCAACCCTGTTTTAAAGCATAACATGTTATGGTTTTGTGAGTTCACAGACAGAGAGAAACAGCTCTTCAATCCAGAAGTGTAGATTTAAGTCCCATTTTTTTATTAATTGATATTAAATGAATCTGCCCCCCAAAAAACTCAACACTATAGAATTTTACAGTTTATCCTCTATTTTAATTTTATTTATTTTATTTTTTCTTTGTAAAAAAAAAACTTGTTTCTAATCCTTGCCACTTTTGAAAGACTTTCATAAAGTTAAAAACTACCAAATTTTACAATTTTTTTAAATGTACAATGTAAAAGATTTATTTTTTCCCAAATATGACATAAACTCAATTGAATATGTGGAAACTAAGGTATAAAGTATTCCTCCCTTAAAGTCTAACTCCGATCATCTTTTGATTCGTCTTAAAAGCTCTCCAGTGGTCTTTTAAAAAGGCTTTTTGGGGCTTTTTAGCCAAAATCCAAAAGCCTATGCCGTTTTAGAAATTTGACTCTGAGTTGTGGTGGGACTATTGAAGGGGAGCAATCCCGCCCCCCTTCCTGTCACCCATAGCTGAGATCTCTGTTACATGCTGTCCTGCTAGCTTGCAGCTCCTCACATCCTCAACCTAACATTAGTAGTGCAACAAAAATGGCGAACATTATTGGACACATCTAGTTGTACAGTTTTGAGGCAGATAAAGAAAACAAAGACATACACAGATTTATTTTTCTACAAGCGAATGTATCAGAAAGGAGTGGGCGCTTGTGACCTGCCTTGTATTTTCTACATCTCAAGTATGATATTTTTTGAACAGCATTTTTTGTTTACTCCTAATGTACAATGATTTAAATAAAGAAATACTCAGAAATGTAATTTTGGTCTTAATTTTGTTTATGTGTGTCCTCCATCATCAACTTAAATGGCCTAATAAAATGTGAAAAACACAACTTACAGCGGAGTAAACTTAGATGATTGCAGATGTAAATTATTGATTGAAAGAAAATGTGCACATATGCAGGCTCATAGAAAGGGAGAAACTCAGGATTTCATTTCCACACACAAGCTGACATATTTCAGGCATACTGTTCTTTATATGTATTATATTATATTTTATATATATATACCGTATTAAAAAAAAAAATAAGATAAACTTTGAAAATAAAAAAGTAAAGAAAAAAAAAGGACAAAAGCTGTTTCATCTAACTTTTTACATGTATTAATTTCTTTGATATTTTTAAAGTTCTGGAATCTTGTCATCACCATTCTAACTGCATTACTTACTTTAAACCTACTTATATTAGTATCTAGTATGGAATTAGGACAGCGTTATCTCTACCTGTTGTATCCACTGCAGGTATAGTCGACTCCAGGTAATCCTCTGCCCCACTGAGCTCAAAGTCTCTCAGAGCTGTCAGCTTGAGTTAACTTCAATCTGAGGTAGATTCACCGGAGAGTGGCTGACCCACTGCCTGCAACGCTGTTGGGGTCAGTGTCAGACCTCACAGCTGGCAGGGTTGACCTTTGCCAGCCTGGCTTCCGGTAATAAAGACTTTGACTGGCAGAATTAAATCTTTTAAATCCGAAATTATTTAGTGAGGGTCTGCTTCCCAAATGGGCTTTAATGCATTAAAAAAAAGAGAATCTTTGTTATTTTCCAGACCAATACAAATCAAGATCTTTTAAATAAAGCAAAAACTGAAACACTATATTTTAAATAAAAGGTGGACAGCCTTCTTTTAAAAACGTATCGTCAAATCCCTTTTCTTTCTGTAGCTCCCAAAAACACTGCTTCCTCAGATGATATATTTCCCAGAGTGGCTCTTTCTAATCATCAAAGACACAAAGATTTAAATGACAAAAGAAGACCCAAAAGTAACTTCCCAAATATGTGCAGACCATCCAGAATCCTCTTGCAGTGTCCACAATAATGATGCATTTGGAGTCTGATGTGGTCCTCAAACACCAACACTTCTTTGGTTGCACCAATTCTGCTCTCACAGCCATAAAGACTTGATAGGTCTTGGGAATGTGTTTAGCTGAATCATCATAACTTTTCTAAAATTCCAAGGATGTAGCTGGTAAGGCAGCAAATGTTATTCCTTCTGTGAAAAAAGCCTCTTATTTATTTATTTTAAACTCTAATAAAAATCCTTCATGCTCTGTTCATTTTTTTTCTAAAAGTGTGTCAAACACCAGAAGGAAAAGGAGATTCAGATGTTTGAGTTGAAAGTAACTCTGACACTAAACACAAAGTTCTACATTTGTCTTAATCTTCCTGTCCCATTAAAACAAATTTTAAATATTTAAATTTTCAGCCTTTCAATGTTTGTGTTTTTTATTATGGTATTGTCAGCAGCCAAACGTTTTCTGTAAGTATTCACAACTGTTGCTGGTATTTTGGCCCATTCCTCCTTGCAGTTCTCCTCTAGAGCAGTGATGTTTTGGGCTTGTTGCTGGGCAACAGGACCTTCAACTTCCTTTCAAAGATTTTCTATGGGGTTGAGATCTTGAGACTGGCCAGGCCAGTCAAGGACCCTGAAATCCATCTTACGAAGCCACTCCTTTGTTACACGGGCGTTTGTGTTTGGGATGGTTGTCACGCTGTAAGACCAAGCCATGTTTTATCTTCAGTGCTGTTGCTGATGGAAGGAGATTTTCACTCAAAATCTGACAATACATGGCCCCATTTATTATTTCCTTTACATGGCTCAGTTGTCCTGGTCCCTTTGCTGACAAACTGCCCCAAAGGTTGATGTTTCCACTCCCATGCTTTACAGTAGGTATGATGTTCTTTGGATGCAACTCAGCATCCTTCCTCCTCCTAACATGACAAGTAGAGTTCTTACCAAAAAGTTCTATTTTGGTTTCATCTCACCATAGGACATTCTCCCAATCCTCTTCTGGATCACCCAAATGCTGTCTAGCAAATATTAGATAGGCCTGCACATGTACTGGCTTTAGCAGGGGGACACGTCTGGCGCTGCGAGATTTGAGTCCCTGGCAATGTAGTGTGTTACTGATGGTAGCCTTTGTTACTTTGGTCCCAGTTCTCTGCAGGTCATTCATTGTTTGTCTTCCATTTCCTACTAATTGCTCCTACAGTTGATTTCTTCACACCAAGCTGCTAATCCATTGTACAGTACAGTATTCCCAGCCTGGTACAGGTCAACAATTAGCTTTTTTGGTGTCCTTAGAAAGCTCTTTGGACTTGGCCATAGTGGAGTTTGGAGTGTGACTATTTGAGGTTGTGGACAGGTGCTTTTTATATAGATACTCAGTTCAAACAGGTGCCATTTATGCGGGTAATGAGAAGTTACGGGTCTTTGAGAGCCAGAAATCTTGCTTGTTTGTCGGTGACCAAATACAAGTTCTTCCTTGCAAGCTCTTCTTAACCCTTGTGCTATCTTAGATGACCCCACCCTTACTTAGACGTGTTCTCCCTACCATGACAAAGGTGGATAAAGGTGGAAAAATTTCATGTAATCCATTGAACCAGTGAAGATCACAGAAAATAGAAAAAAAAAAGGTTCAGAGCACTGTCTAGTGAATCTAGATGACCCAACTCCCAACGGTAAAGTGCCTAGGATAGCACAAGGGTTAAAGGTGTTTGATACCATCGGCCAAAGTGTCACTGAAATGATCAACCTTTCACTTTCCACTGGTGTGTTTCCAAACGCATTCAAACATGCAATAGTGGAGCCTCTGCTGAAACTGGACCCATCAGTCTTCCAGAATTATAGACCCATCTCAAAGCTTCTATTTATCTCAAAGATTCTGGAAAAGGTTGTAGCTGAACAATTGTCAGAGTTCTTGGATAAAAGGAGCATCTATGACACTTTTCAGTCAGGTTTTCGTAAACATCACTCCACAGAGACAGCCCTGCTGAAAGTGTCCAGTGATATTTTGATGTCTGCTGATTCTGGCAAATACACAGTCCTCGTCTTACTAGATATTTCATCAGCCTTTGACACAGTTGACCACCAGATCTTATTGAACAGATTGAGGGACCTGATTGGTTTGTCACGGTCAGTTCTCCACTGGTTTTCCTCTTACTTATCTGGTCGGAATTTCAGTGTCATGACCAACCACAAAATGTCTCAGTCAGCAGACTTACTGTGTGGGGTTCCCCAGGGCTCTGTTCTGGGCCCTGTTCTGTTTCTCCTATACATGATCCCCCTTGGAAAGATCATTCAGGATTTCAGAGATGTTTGCTACCATCTCTTTGCTGATAATATCCAGCTATATTGCTCTTTTAAGCCCTCCGAGACACACAAGCTGGATTCTCTGATGAACTGCTTGATGCAGATAAAACAATGGCTATGGAAAAACTCTCTGCAACTAAACTCAGAGAAAACAGAAACCTTAGTTGTTGCTCCTGATGATGCAATACCAGTAGGGATTGGTACCGTGCCCCGGTATTGAACGAGCCCCGGGGCCACATTCTTCAAGACCGCAGTATCGTTGAGATCTGACCTGAACGGTTCTGCTATCGGTACTGGAGAAGTTACTTTTTCTTTTTCTGTGTGTGTGTCCCACAAGTGTTATCTGCCATATTAACCTCACCAAGTCAGTAAATTTTCTGTTAATTAATGATGATGATAATTTCGGTATTCTCGTTGAAGAGGAGAGCTCTGTCTGTCAATTTATGTTCACGGGGGCGGGGCTGTTGTTCAGACAGCACGCACACACACAAGACAAGGCAGCGCACACACAGTCAGTGGCGATCTTGTAGGGGACACGTGAGCGCCCTAGACTAAGAACACCCGTTTCTGCGTAAAAGTAATGAAGTTTGCATCAAGGAGCCCCTACCATCCTGTCACCTTGCTGCTACAATGACCGTATGTTGCGCTGTTTGTGTAGAACACGCTGGGGCGGCGTGGTCTACACAAAACAAACAGGTAGAGAGGCGGGGCTTAGATTCACCGCTTATGATTCCAGACCTGTGACAAACTATCAGCTGCTTCCTAATCCTTAATAATAATGAATAACTAATGATAGTTGTCATCCATAAAATTAATATAATTTATTGGGTTTACTGGATTTAAACAAAAATAAATAAATAGAAAGGAGTCTGCAAGTGAATTTGTTTCCATCATCTCACTCAATCCCAACTCTGGTGTTTGACAGACAGGATAGTCAATTCAAGGTTGTGAAAAATGGAAAAAAGATCAAAGGAAACATCACGCTCATAAAGAATGAAAATAATTAGGTTAAATAATTAAATGAATATCCTGTCTGGAACATTCTCATGTATAAAGTAAAACTTTTTGTTAAAAAAAACAGTGTTGTTGCACAATGAGGAAATAAAACACTTTATGTTCTTAATTTGTTATTTATTTATGTATTTTTCGTCCTCAAAAAGTATCTATAAGAGTACTGTTAAAATACCGGATCGATAAGAGTAGTAGTACCGTTAAAACCTTAACGATACCCATCCCTAAATACCAGGGATTAAGCAGCACTTGAGTTCTCTTGGTTAGGCTGTCAAACCCAGCCTTAGAAATTTGGGTGTCATTTTTGACAAAGATATGTCGCTGGAGCAGCACTCCAAACAGCTGATCAGGAACTGTTTCTTCCAGTTGAAGAACATTTCTAAACTGCGAAAGATGGTGTCTTATGAAGATCTAGAACTTCTTATTCATGCCTTTGTTTCTACACGGCTAGACTACTGTAACAGTCTGTTTTCATGTCTGAATAAGAAGGAGCTGTCTCGCCTGCAGCTGATCCAGAACTCTGTTGCGAGGATGTTGACCCGCACCAAGAGAAGAGATCACATCTCCCCGATCCTCAAAGCTCTTCATTGGCTCCCGGTTGTTTACCTTTATTAATACAAAATCTTAGTTTTGACATTTAGGGCCCTTCATTCTCAAGCTCCTCCATATGTTTGTGATCTGATCGCCCCTTACAGACCATGTCGTGCACTGAGGTCTGCGGATCATAACCTGTTGATAGTCCATCGCACACGGTTCCGAACTAGAGGAGACAGATCCTTCCAGGCTGTCGCTCCCAAACTCTGGTATGAACTTCCATTGTCCCTATGTTCCCTGGACTCTGTGAATTCTTTTAAAAGTCAACTAAAAACTTTTTATTTTTGCAAAACATTTTAACTGAAACTGCTTTTATTGGGCTTGAGATGAGTGTTTTAAGTGGTTTATGCTTTTTATCTTTTATGTTTTTATGTTTTTATATGTGTATATATATATACACATTTTAACCTGTGAAGCACCTTGTGACTTTTTGTCTGTGAAAGGTGCTATACAAATAAAATTTACTTACTTACTTACTTACTACTTATTTTCCACCATAATTTGCAAAAAATATCTTTAAAAATCAGATGTGATTTTCTGGATTCTTTGTTAATTTTTTCTTTCATAGTTGAGGTAATCCTATGATGAAAATTACAGGCCTCTCTCATCTCTTAAGTGGGAAAACTTGGACAGTTGGTGGCTGACCAAATACTGTTTTGCACCACTGCAAATCTGAAGTGTTTAGGTACTAAAAAAACAAGTCCCCAAAAATACTTTAAACCACATCAAATGAAAACCAGGGGAAACACAAGTTAAAAAGTCTGGGATAAATCGTTTATATGGTCAATGTGGTCTGCCTTTATGGATTTGTGGGGATCTATAATATTTAGCCCATCACATGCTGTTAATAAACACAAAGCAGTGACATAACTATTTTTCATGAAAACAAGTTCACTTTTTTGTCAATTTTTTTTAAAGCATATAATTTCTACTATATGCTAATTTCTTCTATATATATAAAAAAATTATCTTTTTGACCATTTGTCTTTTCTTTAATCCAGGCACTTAATTTTCGTATTAATAAACTAAAGTAAGAAATAAACTGTAAATATATTGTTTGCCATGACAGACGCTGAAGAAAGTTAGGAATTTAGTTTGTTTTGAAAATTTAGAAGAAGTTCAAATATATTAAGTTGGGCTGGCTTTCATGTATACTTCTGTTTTTTTTTATTTGTACATGATCTGAAAGTTTGTAATCATTATTATCCTCTGATGTATATCTTGCTTTTGATATAAAATACAGTTTTGATTTTTAATTTTTGTTATTGGTATTTTTACACCTTTACCCTTTGCTCTGGGATAGTAATCAGGTAAATCAGGACATCACAGCTCATTTCCATGTTTTTTCCATCTCTTTGAACAAAAATGTTCCATTGCAAGTGTTGCAAATTGCACATGCACAAACCACTACAGCTTGGAGCTTTTCATGTGCCAAACTATGTTTATCAGTGCATGTGCAATGTTTCGTGGCATCGTTAAGAAAGAGTTAGAACTTTGGGTACGAGCATTTTTTGGTTTTGTTAGATTCTGTGGCTCTTTTCAGCACATTTTTTTGCTGGAGTTCAGGCTGCAGGCATCACTCCAGATAGTGTAAGCTGATATAAACACGCGCAAACAAAGCAAAGGGAAGAGCAATGTCATGAAAAGAAAGAAAAGGGCAAAACCTCTAGCCATGCATCTTCTGAACCAGTTTAATCCCTTTTGGGGTCACAGGGCCGCTGCAGCCTATCTCTGCCACTGTTGGGCAAAGGTGGGGAACATCCTGGACAGATCACCGTTTGTTCAACGCACCCAGTGACAATTTAGAATAACCAATTCACTATTGAATCATATTTTTGGTGTGCGAGTCTGAGCAAAACCACATATGTAAGAAGTAAACATGCAAACTACACATAAAACAAAAAAGCCGGGATTTGAACCAGCACATTTTCACCGTGTGGCAAGAGTGCTAACAAGTACCCCACCATGCAGTCCTGAAGGCAAATCCTTTCAACATTTTTCCACTTAACCTTGGGGACACACGAGGCTGTAACTCTAAAATCCAGAGCAGTGAACGGCCATCCCCAAAAATGCATGTTTTCAGTGTTCAAATCATAGCACTCCTCCTGCATGTTTGACAGTTGGCACTTTTGCAAAAATGCCATATATTATTTATAAAATATCTCATGTACAAAGCCAAACTCTGTCCGGTACATTGCCCCTGATGGCTTGTTGTTTGTTCAGATGTTTTCTTCGTAAGACCACCGCACTAAGCCAGTCTTCCTCCAATTCTGCGTTCAGGAACATGTTGTCTTGGCATGCTCAGAGAGCACATTTGTGAGATACTTTGAATAGTGTACGATTTGTCCTTAGGGTAAATTTACTACATCTGCTTTCGGGAACACAGGCAACTGTATGCTTTCCACTAGTAAATAATCTTTCTGGTTGTAAGACAATGAACTCCAATTTTTTCAAATATTTCTCACAGCCCAAATTACCTTTGTCCCTGTAATCAACCCAACCAGAGTTCATATTCCCATCTGGTTTTCCTTTCCTCTTCTGTCTCCTCGGATATCTTCTCGACAGCTGTGCTTAAGGGGCTGCGCAGAGCAGACAGGACGAGCTTTCATAAAGCGTGCATGCTGACAAGCACCCACGTGGACACACGGTGATATGAAGTGACCTGCCACAGCAGGGATCCAGGACTTTTGTCCCACAGTCTAAATATCTCTTTTTTCAATGGACACAATAAAAAACAGATGCTCGTGACTCACAGTCATCTTTAAACAAATGTGGGTTATGGTCAGAGAAGGGCAAGAATTTGACTGTTTCTTTCTTTAAATTTGATTAGTGTTTTAATTGTTTTTCTTCTCTTTCTGCTTAATGTGAAATGATTTTACAAGAGAACTGAGCTCAGCACAAAATATTAAAAAAGAAGCTTAGATTGGTCTTTAGAACTTCTTCTTTTGACAACTTCAAGACTTACATCCATCTGGATGACAGAAAGGCTTCATTAAGGCATGCAGACCTACTGTTTACAAGACAAAAACAATTTGCACCTCTGCAGTGAACCGTGACTACTTGAAATCTGGGTCGTTTGTGTTGAGTTTGCGCCCAAACTTTGCAAGTTAAGTTGTTCAAGTTTTTCAAGTTCTTACTTAACTCTTATTCCCAAACTGCCACAGTCTTATACTAAGTTTACACTGGGCATGTGACTGGGCTTGTTAAGTCCATGGTATAAGCAGAGAGAAGATTCTTCGTACTTTTCTTTTGCCACTGTTTGTTAGTGCGTGTCATCAACTACAGCTGGCTTGGTGCAAAAAATGTCAAAGTGATGCAAATCACGCAAATTTTGGTTTAGGCTTTTTTTTTCCACAGCTCTGTTCCAGAATATGAAAGACCTGATGTAATAGAACCAAAACCAAAGTTTTTACTTTCACTCCATGATCAATTGCCAAACGGTTGGTACTTCTGTGAATTAAAAGGGACCTCATCCTTACATCGCTACAGTATCCAAGTCCCTGATAGGTGAAAAATTCAACCTGGTTTAACTTTCAATGTGTGTTCAATGGCTACACGCCTGTGCAATAATCATGCTGTCTAATCAGCATCTTGATATGGCACACCTGTGAGGTGGGATGGATTGTCTTGGCAAAGGAGAAGTGCTCACTATCACCGATTTAGACAGATTTGTGAACAATATTTCAGAGAACTGGTTATTTTGTGTATGTGGAAAATGTTTCACATCTTTGAGTTCATACCATATAAATGGGAGCAATAATGTTGCGTTTATATTTTTGGTCAGTGCACATTAGCCTATTGCTAAAAAGGGCAGCCTTGGTGCAGTGGAAGGAGGGTTGACCTCCAATCCCAAGGTTGCAGGTTCAATTCCTGCCTTGCCCGCCTATGTGTCGAAGTGTCCTTGGGCAAGACACCAAACCCCACCTTGCCCCTGGTGGGAGGTTGGCACCAGGGTATGTATGTGTGTGTGAATGGGTAAATGGGACTGTGACTATAAAGCGTTTTGGGCATTCAAGGGAGGTAGAAAAGCGCTATATAACTATACGCCATTTACCATTTATTTTTAAGAAAATCCCAATAAGTCGACCAGGTCTTATATACTGTAGGTCTGACCAATATATAAAAAACGCGACTTATATTCTGTAAAATATGGTACATGAATTTTACATTAAAACTGTACGTTAAAAAGAATTAATGATGCAGGTCTGCAGTAAAACCAGGCTAAACAAAAACACAACTTTGATCCCCTTTGCTAAGCAACACAATCAAAGCAAATCTTTTTGGAGAAGGATTCAGCAAAGTGTCACTTCTCACATTCATTTGTTACAATTGCATTTAGTATGTCCAGTCTGAGTTGTTGTCATGGTAATAGACACAATGGCAAGTTGCCAGACCTTCAGACTTGTGGTCACAGGCTTGATAAGTCCTGACCAGCTCCTCTGCAGGGTTTCACTTCTGACTGACTTTTGATGGTGAAGCAACAGCTGGGCTTGTTTTCTTCACCCTGCTGCAAAGATGTGAGCACACGAATGTGAGTAAAGACGTCAGAAAAGGTTCAGAGATGCTTACAGAACTGCAGTGGAAGATCCGGGTGATGGATGGTCTGAAAGGGATTCGGAGGATGTGAAGAATGATGGGCCTCATGTGTAAACACAGCTTAAGTGTGACGGGAGAGTGCTTCTGAAGTAAACTGTGTGTTCTGGAGGACAAGTGAATGAATAGGTTTGGCTTTCTGTAAAGATCCAAAACCAAGAATATTAGATCTTAGATTATTATAAATAATAGAGTTGATGATCATTCAAAGCATAGGAGGCTTGAACGAACCAAAAATTACACAGATTTAGTGATTAATGTAGACTTTGCTGTCCTCCTCACACTTTCCTCTTGGCAGTCAGACTCCCCTTTTTGAAGCATCACCCCTGACCTTTGACCTCTGCAATGACTAGGTTCATTTAAAAGCCCACAGTAGAAAGCCATAAATCTGCTATTAGAAAGACAAGGTCAGTGAGTTTGGATGCTAGACTTTATTCTCACAGACATGTGATTTTTCAAGTTTTAAAGAAACCCATCCACTGGTTTGTGGGAAAGAGAATAAAACCTGTCTAATTCGGAGAATAAAAAAAGTTGAGATAAAATAATTTACTGTGAAATCATCTTGCTTAAATTGTGAATTCAGAAAATGTCTCAATCATTATTATTATTTTTTCCATTTAATTTCAGCCAAGTAATACAAGTAGATCCATCACTGAGCCTGTGAAGCTGGCTCTCTCTTACATCTTACATCAACTTGCACAAACGCAACACAGACAGTCAAAACTAAAATAAACTTGTGGGAAAAGTCATATTAAATATCAAAACAAGCAAAAGTGTGTGTAGTTATATAAAGCAATGTAAACAATGATATTTTAATAAGGATGTACCTGAAAGTACAAACGTTTTGGGTACTGTGCAACTAGAGGCAGATAACCTAAAGAAAAATGGAGTTTATGCATATTGTATGTTTTCAATGGTTATAAGTGTAGTTATAACTGTGGGGGTTCAGCTTTAACCAATAGTTACCATGTGACTGTCTCAGCTTTGGTTACAGCTCAATTACCCTTAACTATCTTGTAACTACCAATTAGTTACAGTGGTAGTTGTGACTCATTTACCTCTGGGTCTTTAAAAGGCCACAAAATTGCCCATATTTGGATGTACTGATCCTGTGAAGGTGAGTGCTTTGATCACATCACTGAGAGGTAAAATGGATTAACAGAGCTTGAAAAGAAAAAGTTTGTAGGCTTTCATACAGAATATTGCACTAGGGTACAAGCGGATGAGGACAATCTATCAGTTATGAAGTAGGGAGGCTGAAAGCAGCCATGACAAGAGGAGAGGGGAGGGGGTGTGGCCTCTACCAGCTGGTGACAGACAAAGCTGACTTGAATGGACGCCATCGGCCTCCTGTAAAGGACAGATCAGTTCATGGTGAGCACCAATCACAGCATTAATAATAATGCTAATGCTAATAATGCTAATAACGCTAATGCTAATAAACTTTTCCTTACAGTGGGAACACCAGATCATTTTCTACACTCACACTGTAGTTCAGAAAATGGTAAATGAATAGCAGATGATAAAATCTAGACTATAGTAGTGGTAAGGCTGTACATTCCTTGTGTGAATACAACAGATAACTAGCAGTCACTTTAGAAATTATTCCCACAATTATAAAACTGTTAGCCAGTTTTTACAAAGTAATTACAATTCAGATTTTTTAATGAACATTGACTTTTTTGTGTTTTTAACATGTTCTTGTGGCAATTTTTGGATACTAGAGGACATAGATAAAGAAAATTTAGCTCAAAATTGCATTCCTGAGTGTTTTTTGTTCAAATTGTTGTGAGTCAAGGCAGATAAAATGAGCATGTTCGTTACATGGAAAATTCATTGTTCGGGCCACAATTATGCTTCTCTGCTCTATTCTCATGCCTCCACTTGTAGACGGCTAGATACGTCGTCCGTATTGGATTCCTTTCAATTCCATCACACAATTCTAGGTGAAACCATTTTTTTTTGGTGTTTTAATCAGTAAATGCAAACCTCCACAATCAGTACAACTGAATCCAAGATTGATATCATTCACTGTAGTCTGGTGTGCTGCTCCTTAATCAACAAACCTGAAAGCAAGTTTGAAGTGTGAACCCTTACACGTTCAGTTTAGCATTGATTGTTTAAAGGTCTTGAAATGACCTGAGATTGCCAGATGTTGAGCACACTCACCTGATCACGTGCATTTGTGAAGCTAGCAATGCAAGGAATGTATTTAATACAAACTAAAGAGTGACCCTAAAACAGAAGACATTTCTTTTCAAAAAGCTTTCAAATGTATGCATGAGCTTCATGCAAAATCTATTCCATGAATGTGTTTGTAAAACTACGGATTGTCTTTGATAATTTAGTTTTAAAAATATTTTTTCCTCCACCATTGAACAGATTTGCTTCTCATTCTTCTTTTTGTATAATAGTGTGTTTAAATTCTTTGCAGTTACTACCAAACTCACTACTTTTGATGTTTCTTATTTGAAGAATCACAAAAGTTGTTTTCTGCACATTCCATTTTTTGAAAAAATACCGATTTAGGCACAATAATACAGTTATTGTTTTCTGTCAACTAAAATGTTGTTAGACAAAATATAATGATGTAAAAAATACAATACTTGAATTTGGAAATTAAATAAAGAAATGTTTCATAATTTATCACTTTTAATATTCAAGTAAAAATTCATCTTCTTAGATGCTGATGAGATTATTATTTCTGCATTGCAATTTAATTGATGTAAAAGCTTTAATATCTTGGCCATTTGGCCAATATTTTGGTGTATACTTTTATGAGAGTTGTGACTTAAAATGAAATAAAGAGATAGTGGCATCTTGTCTCTTTGATCAGGGCTCATCTGTCCTAATTTCATCACGATACAGTTGCTGATGCACGATTCATTTTTTCCTCTCTGTGCAACGCTTTCACAGCAGGTCTAACAGTGGGACACCACCTTAAGACGAGCCCACGTTTTTATTAAATGATATACAGCATTCCCTTCTTTTGATGCAAAGCCAGAAAGTGACAACATCAAAAGAGTGTAAAAGATTGAAAAATGGTGAGGAAATAAAGAACACAAGCTGTTTCAGTTTACAAGTGGGGTCAGGAATGGTTCTGTCTGCAACGTTTTAGCGGACAAAAAGAAAGTAAATTTAACACATCTGGTTATGGTTAGATTGGCACCAACCAAAAAAAAAAAAAACAATGGAAAAAGTCTTTTTCCATTCATGAGACATAAAAGTTAAACCTAACTCTGTTAGGCTAACCATTCTGGATGCATATATTCTATATTTGTGCACAATGCATGCATCCTCTATCGCAGTGATTGGCCAAGCTCCATGTTTACTTTGCTGAAAGTCAAGCGCTGCTGAGCTGAACTGGAAAAAGGTCGGTGGACAGGAAGATTGCAGCTGACTCGAGATAATCACTTTGCTCTGCAAACATCAGATCGGTACAAGCAGCAACAACATGCACACACGTCACTGTCATGCATGCTGCACACTCCAAATGTATGACACAGCTTGAGAAAAGCAGAAAATGTACAAAGCGCCTTTTTTTTAAAAGAGGAAACTCTTCTCTGTTATGCTTCTATGTAGTTGAAAAAAAAGCCTTTAAAAATATCTATGGTGTCTGCATTCTTGGATATTGAAAAAAAGTATATTTTAAGTTTTATCAGTTTGCTGCAACTGCTTGTGACAAAACAACAAAGAAACAAATTCCAACAAATTTTCTGTAAATTGAGTTGAAAATGAGCACATCCTGCATTATGACCATTTTGGCAAAAAAATTAAAGTTCACATTTGTGTCCTGCAAACAGGACATTTGAGAAAAACGTTTGTGGCTGTCGAAGAGTCTTGCCCAAGGAGCCACACTGGATGAAGCTCATCGAGACCCCTGGGAAATGAACCCTAGTTTCCCATGAGCAGGAACACACGCAGCAAACTGAGCCATCCAGACACATGCAAAAAAGATAATCCCAATTGTTTTTATTTTTCTTCTTAAACAGTTGTAATTTGATATATAGATCGACAACACCTAAAATGTTTCAACTTTTTTGCTTTTTGAAGGACTAAAAGAGATTTATTGTCAAAAAATTAATGTGTAATAGTGTTGTAAAACCTACTGTCTTGTGCAAAAGAAAATGTCAAAAGAGCTTAAAATAATTTTGTGGCTGTTTTAAATGGTTTAATATTTTTCTAAATTTTTTAGTCATTTACTCTGTTTATATAATGAAATATCGATTCAATAAAGTTCTAAAAATACGAACATTTAAAATGTGAAGTGTTCTGTTTTTTCCATTTTTAAATAGTTAATTTAGATCTTAGCTTTTAGATCTAGATTTGATTTAGATCAGCTTAAACTGTCACAGCTGCCCCATATCAGCTTTAATTTGGTAAACTGGTATTTTGTGGTTGGTTAGATTCCTGTTGGTTGTTTTGGTATGGTAAGAAATAAAGCTATTTTTTTCTTTTTGTCTTCATTGTGCTGTTTTGGGAATAGTTTTTAAATGCAGTTTTAGGGGAAAATGTTTGTATGACCCCAAACAAATAAAACAATGTAATAAAATCCTGAAATTATATTTAGCCTTAATGTAGTAATAATAATAATAAAGCTACATTAGCAGAGCTACTAGCAGTTCTTTTTTATTAACTAATCCTTATGACTCTTCTTTCCATAAATTTCTATTTGATCAACCAACTAAAGAAGGTCCATTCAAGACAGCTTTAATTGTGAAATCTTTACTAGTTGGCAATTTGGTTTTGTTATTTTCTATCTAAATCTGCATCTGTTTCTTTTTTTTCTTGGGGTGGGGTGGGGGCAGTGGGGGTTTTGAGTGTTTTTTTGTTTTTGTTCTAGCTGAATCAAACAGAGCTGGTTGAGTATAACTTTGATGCCAGGGACCGCAGATCTTTTCCAAACTTCAACCAAAGAGCGTTGAATACGAACCCAAACCACATGAGTGGCAGATTACAAAATGCTAAATTTCCGATGACGAAAGAGCGGGAGCCCCTCACAAACACTGTCATGTCATCTCTTTTGTTAGCTGTTTGATTTTGATACAAACATTTTGACTCTGACTTGTGGATGAAACAAGCAGTTTCAGGACTGAAAAGTTCAAAGTAAGAAGACTGTAACTTTAAGAACAGTTATTCACACAGCTGGATCCAAGCTGTGATAGAAGAAAACTGAGCCGAGTAAAAGTCAGCAGGACTTATCTGATAAAGGTCATATGTTTGCTTCCAAAGTACACAAATCTTGCAAAAATGCTTTTGATGTGACAAAAATGCATGTCAAGGTGGTTAACATTAACATAGTGCGATGCTATTAAAGGAGGCTGTCTGGCTGCCATGGATCCGTTTCCCAAGCTGAACTTTCCTCCTCCAGCCCTTTTTAAAGATTCACATTAAAGTATCTTTGACTGTATTCTGAGACGGTGGCTTAATTCGCTTTTATTAGGAAGTAATTTGAAAAAGACGCCTGTCTGCAGCTGGTGAGCTCCTTGGAAAAACCTGCAGCTGTGTTGAACTGCACAGCCTTAAGTCAGTTTGTTTTGGTTTTCTCTGGACTGAAGCACAGCTGTCTAAGTGGAACAAACCCCGTCTGCTTATGAATGTCTGACCAACAGAACTGATAATGGTGTTTTTATACAACCTGTTGAGGCTTTAAAGGCTTAATTTTTTGGAAAAGCTCTTGAAACTGTTTTGAGATCTTGTAGAGTAGAAACAGCATCAGTAATATTGCATAAATATTGCATAAATGGTACTTTTTTTTTAAATAAGATGCCGTAAAGCTGAAGTTTACACAATGACTTTCAGATGTAGATTTTACCTTTCCATATATAGCTGAAAAGCTATACTTAACCACATACAGGTGTGTTTTTGGCTCAAATATGAAGCTGGCAGGTGTGTTTGTGGTGTTTGTGGTAATGACTGTCATTACAGGTGAGGTGGAAGCAGGCGTGAACAAGGCCAAAGTGGCGTCAAGAGGAAAGCAATTAAGCTTTTTACCAGGATGTGAGGGTACGACTGGCTTCTCTGCAAGTTCAACACACGCACACACACACTCGCTCATATGCAGGCATAGTCTAAGTTTAAACAGGCATGCAAACACATGGAGAAAATAGGCAGAAGGTGGATACTTGCAACAAAATTCACACAAATTGGCACCTTGGAGTTTTAAATTTAGCTCGAAATGAGCTCTTCAGATTATATCTATGCTGAAAATAAATTCACATTACAAACTTGGATTTTTCACACGGTGCATATTTAGCAAGGTTAAGAGAATCAAAAGCAACCTTAAGAATTGCTCATGAAGCATTTTGGAGTAAAAAGATTATACAATG
The DNA here is from genome assembly GCA_023969325.1 of Oryzias curvinotus. NCBI lineage: Eukaryota > Metazoa > Chordata > Actinopteri > Beloniformes > Adrianichthyidae > Oryzias > Oryzias curvinotus. Next base: position 11,411,076 of record CM043729.1, on the reverse strand, counting down.
GATGGCAGTAGAATTAAAGAAATAAATAGATGTTTTACTCTAGCCTTGACATTTGCAGAGTTTAAAACCAGTAAGATTTATGACACACTTAAGTGTTGTCATGTCCCTATAAGTCAAGATGAGTTATGACCAATCTGCACCTAGCATGCACACACAGATCCAGGTAACTGTGGTTGAAAAAACAAACTGTTCTGTTCTCAGGCAGGATGACATTGTATCTGCTTGTTACCGTCTGGAGTGAACCTATCCTGACTTTAAAATGCCTTTACACCAACAAACAGAAACGAGTGCAGAAGGAGACCTCATGAAAAAGAAGAAGTCTATGAAAAAACATTGAGAAGCTTTACAAATAAATTAGTTAAATTCTTTTTTCTTAGGGTTTCCTAAAAAGTCACTCCAATGAAAATTGTGTTTTTGGTGTTTTTAGCATGTTCTGATGGTATTTTTCTAATAATGGAGGACAAATACTTTAAGAAAAATTAGCTCTGATTTGCATTTCTGAGTATTTTTTTAAAAATTCAAATTGTTGTGAATCAGGAGCAGACAAAAAAATTGCCGTTTGAAAATATCCTATTTGTGACGTAGAAAACCCACCGGCTCCCTGCTTACTCATTCTATGCTCCCTTGTAGCAATGAACCACATTTTTTTTCTCGTTAGGGGTATGGTACATGGTGATAGCCACGCATTTGTGTTGCACGCTAAAGTTGAGGTTTAGACACTGAGCTACGAGAGAGGCGTCAAAGACATTACAACTAGAGTATTTTCTAAAACTACTGCGTTCTAGAGTCTAGCAACAATTTTGTTATTTGGCTACAATGGCAAACCTATATATTGGAACACTTGATCAAAACATAGATCAAAACCATTATATCGAAGACTATGAAACTATCAAAAAAATTACTTCTGGTCTTACAGATCCATATGGCTGTCTTTCAATAAGTGACTTTAGGATCTCTGTCCTCATAGATTTTTACATTTCAACAAGTGAGTCTATGTTTCAGTGCTAGTGTGGATCCATCTGGCCCCAACAGTTTAGACAACCAGGCCTAAACACCTCAGATTAGGGATCAATTTGATTTATTGTTTCAGCCAGTCAGTTCTTTGGCGTCAGACAGGATGGAAAAATATGTCAGTGGTTTGTTCTTCAAGTGCAGATTATTGTTATCCTGTTTCCTAATAATCGAGAGGATCATGTTTTTTTTGTGGTTGTTGTTCTCACTCTTCTGAACCAAATTCTACGAGATGTCGGACACCGAGGAAAAGGCTGTTGTGTAACACAAACAGGCAGAAAGCGCAAACCACCAATACAGACAAGTGTGCCAAAAAAACCTTCTTTATTATTTGTCTCTTTTATGCTCGTTCTCACAGACCCACAAGGAGTTGTTTCTCACAGTCTCATCTTGCTGTTGTTTGATTTACTCGGTGGCCTCTGACCCCGCTTGGGCTGAGCTGGATGGACTCTTGGCCCTGATTGCCGTTCCAACTGGTTCATCTCCAACACAACCCTAGCGTTTAGTGCACATGCATGTTTGTATGATTAGATTTAAGACTAATTAATTGTGACAGCAATGACCTCATCTGACCTTTGAGCTCTCAGGCCAGTGCAGAAATGTGAGATCATGATGGGGTTATCTATATGAAAACATTTCTTTTCTCATGAGTCTTTGGACTTAAAACTATTTCACATTGTTACCCTAAATCTGATTACTAAACCAGGTTCATCAGTAGCCGCGTTTACATGGGCAAAAGTAATCGGAAAGAACTCCTGATTGGAAGGAAAATGCGTCATGTAAACACACCGTTCTGAATACTCTGCCCCGGTCAGACTCGTTCGGATCAAAATTTCTTTCCGATCGAGATAGGTGGGTTATACCGGTCGTTTATCCGATCGTTGGTCATGTAAACGGTTCATTCCGATCGTGCGTCACTTCTGCTCTGGTTTTACGTCACACATAGACAGTGTTTCGCTCCAGAGAAAGCTTTGGAGCTCAAACAGAACCGACCGGCTCCTCTGCAGACGCCCGGTGCAAAGCGCCGCTTCGCCCCGCTGGCTCTCCGCCTCTCTTAAACCCCTCACGAGGGGGGTGCCGGGGAGGAGCGGGACCCTGCGCGGTCCTGGCTTGTGTGCCGGTGGACCGGACAAACTGTGTCTCCGAGCAGAGCAGCTGGATTAATAACTTTGTGTTTGAGGGGAGGATGCTTTGTTACGTGTGCGTTTTGTTGTTTGTGTGACTGCGATCCGTCCCGCTGCTCTCGGCTAGCTGCTGTCAGGAGAACTGTGCGTCTTTAAGCAGAGCTTGGACTTCCAGCACACAGTGGCTTTGGGGCGGTGTGCGAACTGTTTGAAGCAGAATGTCGCTCAGTCCTTAGAAACCGTTCAAACAATCACGTGGATTTGTGTTTCTAGTCGTGTCCCGACAAAATAAAGGCTGATGTTATTCCCACATATTTACGTGCAGCCAGGATGCAGATTGCAGCGTTTTCCGCATGAGTTTATCAAACAAGGCTAATGTTGTTAGCCCGTGTTAGCCTCTCCTGGGAGCTCTGTTCTTCCACAAAAAAGCACCAACCACACGGATTAAATATAAAATGATGAGCGAACATAATATTCATAACATTAATAAAAACACGTTTGGAAGATCGCCTCGTATGTTACCGAGCTGCTGCATAAATGTAAATGACAGCAAAGGTTTGTTTACTGTGGGGCTCTTTATGGTCTAAATGTTTGTGGGAAATTCTGAACTATTAAAAAAAACAGTGTAATACTTATTGATTGTTTAGAGATTGGGATCTAGACAACTCAAAAACCAGAGCTTTTTGGTGGCCACTTCACTGCCTTAACTTATAAACAAACTTTCAAAACTTTCAATAAACTAACATAAAACAAAGTTGGAGGGTGGCCTTTGGTCACTGCTCCTTGAAGATGGTCTCTCCGATTAGAGAAGTTGAATATTAGATATTTACATAACAACCACATTTTTACAACCAGTATTTTAATTTGGTGAAGTGCACCAATCACTTGTAAAGTTCTTCCAAACATGATAATCCTCCCACCAGGCCTTACTCCTGAGTTTTCCTTCAGGCTATCAGCATCTTCTTTTACGCAAAAGATGAGGAGTTATTGTTCTTGAGAAGGATATTAGTTGTCTTTAAAGTCTACACTTTGTGAAATACTCACATTTTTAATATCATCTATGGCAGTTTGATTTTTTTTTTCTTAGTAAAGGTTTCTTAAAACCTCCTGACACACTTTATTAGTTTGTAAAGTCTGTTAAGACGTGCAGTACCACACTTCATGTGTTTCACAGGGTCTATGTTAGTAGGTTAGCGCTTTTCCTGGTTATGCAACCACTCTGATGTCCTAAATCCCTTGTTCCTATTTCCTTCTAAGCGTTTGATAAGGAAGTGGTCAGATTGCTTCCCCTTTTTTTTCATCCCTGCAAGAGTGGCATATAAGATGGTGGGAGGTTGGACAGGTATGTGTTACAGGACAATAGCTGGTAAATCTCTGCACAGCAACTACACCAGAGCTTTGAGTGTGTGTTAGTAGAAAAAAGCTAATCAGCTTTTGGCAGATGGGCTAATGTCTTTACACTGGCTGAGAGAAGGACCTATATTTAGCGTCACACTCTCCCTCTTAACAAGGGATAACAGTTCTCCCCTCTGAGGCTACTTTGTCTCCCCTTTCATCTAGAAACCCACAGTGGCAGAGGTAACGAGAACATGCAAAGACAAACGATCTGGATTAGTACTAAAGATGCAATCTCAGCAAAATTGGTAAATCATTGGTTAAAATGTGTGGTTTAAGGTGGGACGAAGTCAAGAACATGATGGAGGCACAGACTCAATGAAGGGACAAGACTGAGAGAAATAGATTTAGTGGTTAAACTTTTTCTCAATGTCAGCAGGGAAAGTGCCATCTGGAGGCCAAGGCTTCAGGGCATTAGAGCCACGCAGACCTGGAGCCAATCCACTCAGCAAAATACCAAGACTTCCAGGAGACCAAGGCTCTGCTGGACGTTGGGCCTGCGCGGATCCGTGACATCTACCTGCTGTTTGAGATTCACTCAAAGCTAATAGGGTTGGCAAACGACACTGTGACGCCTGCAGACGCTCTTCTGTGACGTCTTGTGAGGGGAAATCCTTCACGTTCAGCTGTCACTTGCTGGCAGAGAAAGCGGTGCCCACTGGGATTGTACGGTCATCCAAGAGCATTGACCGAGTATAGACTCTCTTTCTGTCAGGACTTACCCATTCTGACAAAAAAAGGCATTTTGGATTTCAGTGTGACTGTTAGTCTAATCATTTTTAGCCAAAGATGACAAAAACTCTTTACTGATAATCTTTTGCTTTTTATTATCAAGTCAGTTCACTTGAAACAATTTTCTAACCTTTTTTTTTTTATCTCACCATCGAACAATCATTCAGTCTTATCAGAGCCACAAAAATCCACAAAAAACAGTTCAGAGCACACATAGTGAACACAATAAACACTCAACATAGTTGATGCATCCACTTGCACTGCCAGTCATCCCTATTAATAATAATAATAATAATAAAAAAAAAACTATTTTGCAAATGCCACAAAAAGAAATCCACATACAGCTTTATAAATCTGCCAGCTAGCTGAGCTCGACACAACCTGTACAAAAATAAAGACTGAAATATAGAAAAATAGGAGATTTGAAAGAGTAGAATCAGGGAGTTTACAACAGAAACCTGTCAACCGGAGCTTGTCTTATTGCTGTTTGTGTATTCACAATATGTTCAACATTGCACACTCTAAATGATTTTCTCACTGAGAAATTACCTCAAAAGCTTTGTGGCTTGATGCAATAATTGTAATGCCACCCCCCCCCCCCCCCCCTTTGCACCTTGCTGCAACATCCCCCCCCCCACACACACACCATTTACTTCTTTAGTGCACTGCTCAATCAGATACGCAAATGTTTAAAGCTTTTATGGGTAAAACAGCAAATACATTTAATTAATTTTGTATGTGTTGTACTACTTTACAGCATACAGACAAATATCTGATTTATTAAAAAATAAAAAATAAAATCAGGGATACTTCAGAGATTGTGCGATTCTGGTCAGCAACCGACGTCCATTTAAGAAAAAAAAATGTTTTCACTTTTTTTTTTAAACTCTTGATTGTCGTTTATTTGGATCCATTTTTAAATCAACTTTACCCTGACAGGCATTTTGACTTCAACTCTCCCTCCCCACCCCCATCTCAACCCACTTCTTACTTGTAATGACATGGAGTCATCGCTTCCTCTTTGGTGGTCAACATGTGCTTGTGCAGCAGAGTTGCTGATAAAAACAGAGCCTTCAGCTAAACAACATTCAGCAGACCACTTGGTTCAGTTCCGGGCTCAGTGTAAGAGACCTTCCTCAGCACTGATGCACTCCCACGTGCTTCATACATTCATTATTATCTTGGAAATTTTCAATGAGACATTAACTCTTCTCTAGGATAAAGAATCACAAATATAGCTCTTCCCTTTAGGCTTAGTCTAGGCACTTCAAAATTATTCCTGTATAGAAATAAAACATGCATTGTTTTGTTGTTTCTTGGTCTGCTTTCAGTTCAGAAAAACTTCAGTGTCGAAAGCAATTGTTTGGACTTGTAAACAGTATTCAGTTCCCCTTTCTTTGCATTCTGTGAAAAGACAATGTTGAGTCTCTGACCCTGATACACAAATAATATTTAAGCATTAATACTATCAGGATCCTCTGCTACTCTTTAGCAGGAGTATCAGCATTTTTTTAAATAATTCTGGATTTTGGTCTGGTTTGTTTGGTCAAATGGAAATTCTTGTGATACAGAATTCAAACACTCATCTGAGATGGTAAAGCGCTGCAGCTCGGATGCAGTTTGAGCTACCAAAACGCCTAGTCAGTGTCTCTCTGGCACAATGTGCTTGGCTCTTCCTGCTGTGGTACCAAAATCCAGGAAGGATCTTCCCTCAGTCTCACACTCCCTGATCCAGATTCTTTGTGTTGGCTATTTTTCCTCAGGAAACATTCCTTCACGTGGCCATGAGTTCCACCAGTTCCACAAAAGTGCATGGGCAGACAGAAAATTTAGCTACAGGGCAACCAGGTGGCATACATGGGATGCTGCAATGTAGAAAGGTAGTGCTGAAGATGTGAAGGTGGGCATGAGTAGACAGGCTGCACCTGGGCTATGTAATAGTTGCTAAAGTTGCCATCTGAGACAAAAGGGGCTGGCTGGTAGAAGCAGGTGACATTAGCGGCATTGGGGATGGCATTCTGCTCCGCCAGGACGCGAAGTGCCAAAGAGGAGATGAGGCTAAGCGTCTGCCGCCTCTCGTGTCCCATCAGGCACACAGTACTCTCTTGCACCACGTCGTATAGCGTAGCCAAATAGTCGTATTTTCTGTCCTCCAAGTCCACAAAATGGTTGTGAAGATATGACTCGAGCTTTCTCCTCTGCTCGTTCACGTCAGGGAAATCTATGAAGAAGCGCGAACACATGTAGCGCTGCAAAAGTTTCATCTCAGTGTCCGACGCTGCGCGAAAACCTCGAACCAACAGGTGGCAGTATTTCAGCAGACCGCCTCCGCGAATCTCCTCTGGGCTGCGAGTACAGATGAGGCGCTTGCGCAGGTGATCTAAGGCGGTCGGAAAGTCACCGTAGACGCTTTCTCCGAGAATGGTTGGGTGAAACGTGGCTGCCATGGAGTGCTCAGAGCATTCGTAGAAGAGTAGAAGGGAGTCGAGACGTATCTGGAAAGAATCGACGCTGAACTCAAACTGCCGCCGAAGAGAGTCCACAAACTTTAGCTCTACGTTCTTGCCACGATTGTTGGAGAGCGAGATGAGACTCCAGCGGTCAGAGTCATTGCACACCTTCACCATTTTCTGCACGTAGGCCTCCTGTAAAGAAAAAGATTAGGAGCATTCATAAGTACATCCAGAAAGCTTCAATGAAGTCTTTAAACCATCATTCCTCTTAAAGTTAGGCCCACAGGAGACTCCTCCTCCTCCTCTCCTGTAACAGCTGCACTATAGGTCTGCATTCCAAAAAAAAAAAAAAAAAAAAAAACATGACAAATATGCTTTACTCATCAGATAAACTAAAACAAGGTTGAACCCTTTTGCAATGTCAGTCTGCCTTTGTTTAAGGAAGCTCTGTTTTCTTCCATTCACTCTAGATAAAATCATCATGACGTCTGTTAGTTCTAAGGTTTTCTTGATCACATCTGTCTTTGGTGGGTCATTTGTAGCCTGGATCGGTCTTGGTGTCCAGGTATCTCAGAGCCAAATGATTAATGAGAATCTAGCTCGATTGGATTAGACAGAATCCCCTTTAAACTTAAAATCAACCTCAACATAATTTCTCAACATTTTTCATATCTTATCTTCATCTTTTACTTCCCGTTTTGGATGCGTTTGGAGGCTTACCAATGACATCTGAAAGTTTAAGGCATAGAGTTTAGTTTCAGACTGTGTGCCATATTTGTGCATTACCTTTAAGGTCACTGGTGTGATCTTTTCTTTATTTACCCCCTCAGGGAAGAAGTCCAGAAGTGAGTCAAGAACTAACTCTTTGACTATCTGAAACTCCATCTCTCCTTTGAGCTCAGCGCAGAATATTAGGTCCAGATCTTTCCATCCCAGACCGCTGTCCTCGTGCAGGACGTAGCTGGCCGCAGATCCGTTGAGTCGCACCTCCCGGACGTGGATCCGCTTCTCCTCCATGCGGCTCCGGACCACCTTGACGATATCCCGCGGTTTCACTTCCAGGGTCGGGAAGCTCCATCGCCCGTGGATGGGAATGGAGCCGGTCAGGATGGTGTCCAATCTCTGCACTTGCTCCCAGTTGAGAACGCTGAGGCTGATGCTGTCCCCTTCCGGCCCGCTGTCGGTCGAACTCGAAGCGCATTCAACACTCTCGTCCATTATAAGAGGTAGACAGTGGGGTGTAAACGAGAATTAAGCGAAATTATTTCGGGGCATCAGAGAGCTGCAGCGCCCCGCAAAGTGACACTTTCGGAGGTGCACGCCGCTGAGATGCAGGACGCTAAAACGTCTCCAAGCATGACGACAGGATCTGCGGGGCGGCGTTGCTCGACTTCTTACATAAAGTCTGCACAGCAGAAAAAAAACAGCTCAAATGTTTGTCCCAAAACAGCAGCTTTCCAGTCTCTCACCGCATCCAGGACTTTGTTGCTCCTCAGTCAGTCCGCTTTAAAAAAAAAATTCCCTTTGGCTCACTTTTACGCACAGGCTTGTGCGCGCCGCACCCCGCAATTCACAACGCCAAACATCGTTTTAAGGCTCCCCTTGAACTTTTTTTTGCACACCTACTTTTTGGAAGCGGTGTATAGTCGCTTAGGCCTCACATTTTGGCCAAAATCTTGATTGCTGGTTCTGCGTCATGCCGCAGACGACCCACTCCACAGCTGCCAGGGAGGCTGTGAACAACGCGCTTCCCGTCTGAGAAGGGTTGGGGCGGGTCAGTTTGACTGACAGCTCACAATTGCTAATAGCTTTCTAAAGCTTCTCTGAGTGGCTGGAAGCCTGAATATTAAGGCGTGTCGGAATATTGATAAATAAATAAAGAATAAAGATCAAAATAATGTTTGAATAAAGGCATTATTTTCCCCCACAGTTTTTTTCTTTTCTCCTGCATTGAACTTTATCAAAACCTACAAGAAAAGGCTGCTTTTGGCACGTTTTTATCATTTGTTAATATTATATTTGGCTTCAGTTCTCATCTAATTAGCTTAATCAGCTGTGGAAGAACTTTTTTCTAAAATAAGTTGCTTAAAAAGACAAAAAAGATGCAAAAGATGTTCTTTAAGTCTCACCACGCTCAAATGCATAAGAACAGCCCTATTCTTCCTCTCTTCAGTAAATATTTCATATATATTGCATACATTATTATTAGATGCATTGGAATTCAATTTTAAAGTACACTCATTAAATATGCATATTTTCAACTAACATTTATTGGATACAAGATGTAAGTTGGCTTCCAATATGTGGAGTAAGGGCCACGGTTGTCATGGAGAATCTATCAGCTCAAAGCTTGGCGCCCATGTCTGCGTCACTGCAGAGGAGCCCATTAACCAGCTTATCACAGATTACCCTCAATGAGCGCTGACACACATGCATTGGTACATGGAGACACACATGCATCCTCACAGTGTTAGAAGTATCATTGTCTAAAGCTGATATTCTTCTGAATTTTCTATATGTCAAACAAGGAAAAGACATTCTAAAAATATTATTTTATGTTCTTTTTGAAGAACTTTCTAATGCAACTGTCAAAAGCTTATTTATTGAGAATAAAAGCTATATTAACACAAATCATTTGATAATCCTTGTCATTTCTCAATACAGCTTTAGACATTCAGGTTGTGTTTGCTGTGGATTGTTTAAATATCAGTAGTATTTATTTGTTCAGTGCTGGGTTCACTTCTTGGTTCTGCTTCTTTCTGAATTTCCAGTGAGCCAAACTCACGTTAGATGACAGCGAAGCTCTACACAGGACAGCGGGTCAGCCTCTCTGCTCATTCATCCACTGGCTCAGTGTCAGAGTTCCTGCCTAGGAGACTTACAACAAAGCAGCTCGTTATCTGACCTTTGACATGCCAAGTGGATGACACCAGCTTGGTTCTAGATGTCTGACGACATCGGGATTAAGATTTCTGTCAAACCCCGGTGCAGTAGCCAGATAAACTATATTAAAAAATGAATATTTTTCTATATAATTATTGCTTTTACTGTGTTGAACATTTCTCCAACTAAGCATTTTTGGCCATCTGCTTTTTTTTTTCTTTCTGCAGTTTTAGTGCCCAAATTTGTTATTTTACCTTCTAAAGAAATATTTACAAAGGGGCCATGTTCAGTTGAGCTTACATTTTTGCAGTGAGCCCTCCTTCCTTCTGATTCCACTAGTCTGCCTATTTATGCTCATCCGCTTTCCAACCCCGTTTCACTATCACTAGTCATGAAAGTTCATTAAGAGATTATTGTAAAACCCCCTCAGGTGAAATATCTTCCATCCCTCCTTTTTTGTCTGACTTCTTCGGGACTCTACTTTAATCTGGATTCTAGTCAGTATGAAGTTGCATCAACTCAGAACTGATCTGTTTGTGCCTAAATGAAGCAGCACTTTTCTGGCAAAATTAATTTCTTAAGCATGATGGTGCATGACTTGTAAGTGTACGTGGTATCTTAGTGCTGCAGATTCTAGTGGTTCTGTACACTGTGAGATGCAACTTAATATCCAATGTTTTATGGGAAAGCAGTGTCCATTGTTAGCTCATGTTTATGTACATCATTCTTGAACTTTTTGTATCTGGAAAGATAAAGTTAATTGGTTTGAAATTGTGGGGCTGATCTAATTTGAGATGACAAGAACAGGTAAAGAAGAGCTTTACTTAGAGATTTAAGGACATCACTCATGTTTATAATGATTTGTAGATTCATGTAAAAGTAGCTCCATGTATCTACTACAACCAATCTTGAAAAATGAATCGTGACAATTACAGGATGTATCTTCTGGCAACACTCCCTGGTAAAAGGTGGCCCATTTTAAAGCTGGAAACAAAGCTATGGTCATCTAGAAGGTTTCTTGATTCAGAACTCCAACTGTTAAGCAGAACCAGGACATGGATCTGCAGCTCATAGAAAGACAATCTAAGTGTACCATGAAAGAAATGATCACAAATGTAAAGCAAATGTTGAAAAAGGAAAGGAAACATGGCCTTTAGGTGGACAGAAAGCAAAACTTAACAGCATGCCTGGATATTTGATACTTTAAATACAAAATAAAATCAAGAAATGTAGAAAATTAGAACCACAACAAAAACTGTGAAGGTATACTTTGTCATTTTGAAGACTGAGTCAGCTGTGTTGTTAATTTTGACATCATGTCCAGAGCCAGATTTGATAAACAGAGCTCAAGTTTCCCAGACGTTTTCTAACCGACAGGTTCCCGCTGGCTTGTTACTAATACTTTAGCAACAACGGTTTGCTCTGCAAGACAGGAAGTGTTTGTTTTGGCTCGGAAGTGGCACAGATGGTTTTTCAGGCCGGCTCAACTGGACACTTTGTTGCTGTTCCCCTTCTAAACCTGAGTGAAAGCTGATTTCTGCTTTTGCCCAATAAAAACAAATCAATGTGATGTCCATCTCCTGCCAGCCATTATCAGACATAAGTTTCTTTAACCTTAAACCCAAATTTTCCATTTAAAGACCTGAAGCTTCCATCAAAAATCAGAAGCCTTTTAATGTTGAAATAAAATCAGCTAAAAACTTGTATACATGTATTTGAATTGAGTTATGTTAGCCAACTAACTTAAATGCAAATGAACATTTTACAACAAGCTATAAATGAGCTAATCGCATATACCCTCTTGACATAATGCAACTGATAAATAGTATATTGGCAGCACTATGGGAAGGAGGAGTTTTTTTGCTTCTCAGATTCCACTGGTGCATCCAGGCTGGGAGTTGTGTTTCACCAGTGTGCATTAGATAATGTGGAGGGTAAAGTTAGGAGCAAAGACAGTCCTCAGCAGTAATTCCAATCAGTTTTAACCTCAGTAGGTGACCTTCCGTTGGCCTTCGTTAACCTTGAAGACCACACTGAGCACTGTAAGCCCCCAACTTACTGTGCCGCTAATGAGATTCCTCAATATGCTGAGCAGCGTAAGCCACGCAGCATCCATCCTGGAAAGTCCTGTGCCTGGAAGTACGCTATTCACAGGTCAACTATAAAGTTGAAATACTATTCTTAAAAATTGCTCTAAGGAAATGTCAGGGGACCCTAAATATTTGCTGTTGATTATGCGTACTAGTTTGTGCATCGCTTGTAGACAAAACTTATTTTTTGTGTACAATCAGTTATAAAAGTGAATTTTAAAAAACGTATATACCTGCCATCATACATACATGAAAACATTTCCACCACTGTTGCAACTCCTCTTTTTTTTGAGATGCTGAGTAACTGCAATGACAAAAATAAACAGGAAGTCAATCGCTCTATCTGTGAGTCAGTTTCCTGTGTGGTATTTTGGTGGGGCTTGTCAGTATCACCCTAATGACAGTTTTTGTCTTACCAACACAAGTGACTGCGCAGTTTGACATACAGAAAAGCCATGCATCCTCTTTGGTAAATGAAATAAAAATGAAGGGATTTGCCTTGGAGGAACTGGAAAGTTTCTTTGCAACAAGTTTTAAAGCAGACAGAACTTGCATTTACAAGCAATACTTTTGACAAGACCTAAAGAGTAGACTTGAAATCTAAGGTAGTTTGGACACAAATTGTGCTTTTCTTAAACTCTTTATTGTAAATAACGAGAGATTTTCAGGCCTAACTTTGTACACATACAAAAAACAAACCAATATTTTTTGGTGCAGTTGTTGCTTTATGCTCTCACTGCTTTTGTAAAATATGGGCAGTTAAAGAAAAAAAAAAGATTATTATGAGTTTTTTCTGTTAAAGACAAAAAAAAAAACCTGGACCTGTTTTTTTTGTCACTTTTGAATAAGTTCCACATCCAAAGATTTTCCATCTTTAGAGGTTTTGGGGTTTGCATATTTCTTACATGAGTTCTGCACCGGGATTATCTAATCCCATCTAATTCATCTGTTTTTGACAGTGGTGGGCGGGGGCTTCTACCTTTGTGCTTTCATGCAGGTTACTAAACACTTTTTGTACCAATAAAAGTGATAATAATAGTAGGAGTAAAATTAATATAAATTTTTGTATATCCTTTTATGAAACACTGAGTCTGTTTCATGTCTTTTTTATGTCATATAAATATACTTATGATTAATTACATGTTTTATATTATTTTATACGAGCTGTTTTAGCGTGTACGTATGTCATGTTAATTCTTAGTCCTTGGTTATTTTCTTCATACACTTTAAATGTCATGTCACTCACCTTTTATTAGTTTGCTCTGTCCTCAAATCTCCTTTTTTCTACTTTCATGGGGAAGCTGGAAAACCCCAGCCAGGAGCCAGAGGAGCTCTTCCTCTCACAGCATGAAGGAGCTCAAGCGCCACCTGCTGAATCTCAGGGAACATGCCATGAAAAAAAAAATAGATTTATCAGAAAAAGCCTGCTTGAATCCGCAGGTGGCGCTCTCTTCAAATTGGTGGATTTTTAATGACATCGGAATGGACTCAAATGTCAGCAAGTATTTATACAGCTGGGGTGGATAAACAATGAAATTCTAGAGCAGAGTTCGGTCATTTTATCTTCTAGTGTATCATGACTGTTTTTAAGTGAATAAAAAACTCAAAGACATGCAAGAAAAGCACAAGTCTAAGATCAATCTGTTTTCTCTCAGTCTCAGTAGTTGTCACATGCTTTGAGTTAATATGCTTTAAGTTCTGCTAAAATTACAGATCATCTCAGTGTCTGCTGTGGGAAAACTGCTGCTGCTTTCAGCTCCTGCATCTCACTGAGTGATCCTCTTTTCCTGCAGTTTCCTGAACTTCGTTTGTGTCCCCCATGCCAGCATTGTTGTGCTGCAAGGGCTTCCAACGTGTATCTTTGCTCTGTTAAACAGATGACTTAGTGCTGCAGAGGCAAATTCTTCAGCTCTGCTTCATTCTGCAAAATAATTTATGAGCACAGATGAGGTCAAAGTAGAAACAAATGCTTTCTGCACATCTGTCACCGCTGCCTATTTGTGTGTTAATAAAAACATGTTTATAAGATACGAATAAACCCCTTTTTTATTTTTTTTTATTTCCATGTGTCTTTTGTGACAGTTAAATAAGCAGCCCGATCCGTACCAAATTCTCCCAAAAAATGTGACAGCACGTAAAACAAACTTTTCAAAGAAAAGTTTAACATGTAAAAAAAAAAAAAAACATTTCCTTATTGGATTTCTGAGAAATCGAGGAGAAATTGGTGAAATCTTGAAGGAAATCCACTGTCCTTCTGTAGCTAAAGGTGATTTTTTTTAATGAAAAGTTGATCTATAGGTCTGTAACATAACATCTTTGTAATATTCATCTGGAATAAAAAAGCTCTTTCATTGCTAAATAGAGGGGGAGGGATGTTAAAAGTGGGAGGTAAAAAGGAGGTAAAAAGCTGGTCTTGGATGCAAAGTCCTGTAGTCCTGTGGGAAAAGCTGCAGGCAGACGTAAGGTGGGGAAGAATGATGAACAATAAGAGAAAGAAGATGTTTGTTTTTGAACAAACTGTTAAGAGCAGAGGTGGAAAAGTAATGACACCTCAGAGGTTCAGGCACAACTTTCAGTACGTTTTTTCACATCCATGTTTTCACCACAAACTCTTTCACCGTTTGTATTTGAATTCTCATCCATGTGAATTACAGTGCAACTTTGAAAAGATTTAAGCTGTCGTTTTTTAATTATTTTTCCTTTATAGTTATGGTTACTCCCATACTTCTGACAAAAAATTGGTAAAAGAATAATGCATTTTTTCTGTGTTAAAATGTAATAAAACCCTTAAACATCCACACTCTCGGGTTTTATTGTAATACTTCTAAAGGAAGCTAACTGAACATAGTTTTAAAAATGCAATGTTCAAGGTTGTGGTTTCAGTTTAGGTAACTTTTAATTTTTTTCCAGAGAAAGTCTGACCTGCTTTCAGTGTCCTTAAGTTTTTCTCACAGCATCACTTCTAAAAGCACAGTGTCCTCATATTATTGGGTCTCATCCTTTTATTGTGGACTACAACTAAATAACAAAGAGCAACTTCTATTCAAAATCAGAGTAAATGTGCAAAAAAATCCAACAAACATGTTGACTTGATAAGTGACTCAGTCAAACACTTTAAAATGCTTACAAGAATAATTTTTTTTTTGTACACTGTATTTATCCCAAGAAGGGAAATTCTATCTCCGCATTTGACCCATCCTCTTGGGGAGCGGAAAGCTGCAGCCAAACAGCACCCGGGAGGCCGTAGCATTAAGGGGGTCATGCCTAAGGACCCTCACTGGGTGATGTGAATCGCTCGCATTGGTAATTGCCCCCAGTACCATTGCTCAGTCCCCTCCGGGAATCGAACCCGTTTCCTGCATGGTAGCTTCCCAACTTACCTACCAAGCTACCTAGCCGCAAATAGAACAGATAACATTTCACTTTACATTTTAGAGTATTACTGGTTGAAAATAAATAAAATCTTTTTGATTTTCCATATTTTAAGAATGTTTTATTTCCATTTTTAGCATGCCGGTGCAGTGGTTAGCACTCTTGCCTCACGGTGAGAATGTCTCTGAAGCAACCCAGTGACCCCGAGACATAAGGTGTTTTAGAAAACGGATGGAAAAATTAACGGCATCTTAATATAATCAAAAATGTAGCGTTAGAACACACCGAGTCAAGTGCACGGAGCACAGACAAAAGGGAATCCTCAAAAATCTAAGTGTGGAATGAAGGACCAGCATGCAACATTGTGCACAAGTTCAAAATATCAAAATGACTTTCTATTCTTAACCTACAAACCAATTTAGGCAGGATTACTTCCCCTCTACGCCCACCAGCTCCTCCCTGTCTGAGAAAAATCACATAAATGAACAAAAATAGGATTATTACACGTAATTTCCAAGTTCCTTCCTCACTGAGTGTTGAAATTCCTTCAATTGATCTTTTTTTTAATATATTTGTGCAATGATCCTATAAAAAGCTCATCTTAACTAAATGTCTCGCTTATGCATAAATGGAGGGGAAGCAGTCTTGGATTACCTTAATTATATGCAGATTAGAGGGGCCTAATGCACAAAACTAAGACAAAAACTCTATATGATTTGCTGACTATCAGGGAATACAAGGGGTCTTATGGACCAGAAGCACAAATTGAACAAAGGCCAAACACACGCACTGAAAAAAAACTCTAAAACAAGTCTGTATCACCTCCCACATTAACACGCCTGCACAGACACACATCTGTTCTGATTTTGAATGAGGGAAAAAACAAAATCCCCCTCTTCCTCCTGCTGGAGTGATAACACGAATTAGCCACCTCACAGACATCAGCTTTGTTTATCAGGGGTTTTCTCATTACAGCAAAAAATCGGGAATGCTTCACTTGTGTGGTCAACGTCAACTTTATGTGAGCCAAAAGCAAACATTTGGAGCATTTATTTCTTCCCATCACTGTTTCTTTTACTGCAAATTCCTTCATCCAGATGAAGGAAAGCTGCGGCCTGCAGTTGTATCTATTTGCACTGATACAGCCTAAGACCTGAGTGTCTGGCTTTTTCCAAGTTTGAGCCGGGTTGTATACATTATTCATAAACCAGCCCAATATTTTACTGAATCTAACTTCATTTGTCAGCTAATTTTAAAGGTCTTTTTTTTCTAGCTTGATATCTTAGAGCGTGACTAAATCATGTTAATTACGCAGTTTTAACAGTGACAAACCAGTTTGCACTAAGTTCTTCATTTGACTAAACAAAAGGAGGGGTCTCAGGAAGCTTTATTGATGTTGAAATAACCATTAGAAAATGTTTTAAAGTGGTGAGCCAAGACAAACCCTCTCCTCCTCCACTGCTTTTCCCACCCTCATCTTTACTCTGCATCTGGTTCCTCAGAGAAATGCTGCAGCCAATTTCTTGTCAGCAGAAAGGATAGGGTTGTTTGTATTTTTGCTGATTGTAGAAAAAATAGTAAAGGAGGAAGAAAAAAAGAGGATTTGATGAAAGGAAAGAAAAAGTTTTGGAAATCTAATATTCGTGAGAAGCCAGGATTGAACAAAAAAAAGGATCAACCTTCCTAAAGCAGCAACGTCAGCGTTATCTGCTGCTCTCCAAAGACCAAAAACCTATATTTTTCATTATGTTATGTATTATTCTACTCTTATTTCTAAAGGAACCGGGGGGGGTCATAATAAGGCACTGAAATGAAAAGGAACAAAAAAGCATTTCGTGCGCTAATTTTTTCCAAAGCCTTTGTATAGATTGTGACAGACACGACGTTTTTCTCAAGTGTATGCTTTTTTTTATACTGCATTGTGTGCACATTGGTCAAGAACAAATGCAACAGCTAAATTTACAGAACGCTACTATGGCCTCATTGCATTTGCATTTAAACTTGGAGGATTTGCTGACATGCATTAGGCAGATATTCAGAACATTTTGATCTCTTTGGATTTTTGATTTAATGTCTGGAGTATTGCACTGGTTTTCTTATTTACCTTCAGCCAACTTGACAGTCTTTAGAATATGAAGCGATCACTAATCTTTGTTTATGTATATTAGCAAGTCAATTAACTGCAGGGAGAGGTGGCAGGACTGCAACAAAATAGTTTAAATCAACAAGTAAAAAAAAAAAACCCCTCTGTGTAGTGAGCATTACTGCTGCAAAATACACAACTGAAATGACTTTTTAACAAGTGCATGTACAAAAAGACAAAATGGAAATGATTTAGTCAACTATTTAAAAGGAAAAATAAGTGAAACTTAACTCGGAATTTTGAAAATACCATAAGAATCTTGTTAGAGATGAATAAAGTTATAACCTTGAAATATGTAGGGGTTAGGCTGAGATGTATTTAAAGAAAATAAGATGTTATTTTACACAAGAGATGAACTCTGAACTTTTAGGCCTATTTAATTGGTTAAATATCTATTCTGTCCATTTCCCTTAGATCATGAACAGTGCTCCAGCAGTCAAAACAAATGTTTATCTTTCCCCTGAATCTGAAGTTGCAATTTTTCAAGGAAGAATCAAATTTCAGCCCCAACAGTCTAGTTTTTCTGCACACTTCCAATAGCTACAGGACGTACAAGAGTGGATTCAGGCTGCTTTTCAAAACTACGAGTGTTCCACCAATATTAAGGAGTTGTTGCAAAATCCAAGTTGGTGTAAAGAGAAACCCTTGTAACCATGTTCCCTGTCTCTAATATCCCTTTCTCTCTCTCTCTTTGTCTCTCTCTCTCTAGTCTTGTCTAAAAAGATATGTATGCAAATATAATACTGCATAAACAAAGTTTAGTTTAAAATTCCAGAGAGGTTTATACAAATATACACCTGGTACGTCCAAAGATTCATAACCCCCTGATGGAACGGTAACATCTGTCCGATCCAAGAGGTCTTCAACTTTTTTTCTTTTGCGCAGCTGCTGGACAGGACAAATTTAAACAAATAAACCAATTAATAAATAGGAACTGGTAAATTTCATGTGAAGCTTTGGTTATGCAGACCCAGACACTCATAAACATAAGCAAGTGGAACTTTCAGTAAGGCTACCAAAAAAACAAAAACAAAAAAAAGCTAAGTTGTTATTACTTCTTAGACTATAAAATTGAGAAACTAAAGAAATAAATTCATGACTACAGGAGCACGGGCCACAGCATGCTTCCTCGTCATGTGAGCAGAAGCTCTTTTTGTTGGGCTGGTTCAAACTCGTGGACAGACTTTTTTTTTTTTTGTCTGTGTGAAGATGCAGCTGTGCTTCTCTGAAGAACATCCACGCAGCCTTTTATGAGAGTTAGGTTCCACCTAGTTTTTTGGTTTGTTTGTCTGTATAACCGGGGAACTGTAGCTTTTTTGAGGAGGATAAAGATTTACTAAAGGCTTGAAAGTCTCCCTGAGTGCAGGTAGGTTTTTCTTTTTTTAAACTTGATTTTTTTTTTTTTCTATTTGGAAGGGGTTTTAACAATAAGTGGGCTAGAAAAACATATAGTTTACAATATTTTCTTTTCTATTTCTTTCTGGATCCTTCAGAATCTGCCCATTTTGAAGTAGGAATAACAATTATACATATTTGAATTAATAATTTTAATCCTATTGTTTTTTTTAAATCATATTTAACTAGCGTTTTTTTTTGTTTGCTTACATTGAT
Organism: Oryzias curvinotus; assembly: GCA_023969325.1. Lineage (NCBI taxonomy): Eukaryota > Metazoa > Chordata > Actinopteri > Beloniformes > Adrianichthyidae > Oryzias > Oryzias curvinotus. The sequence continues at coordinate 11,392,262 of CM043729.1, read as the reverse complement.
TAGCACAATTTGGTGCCAACCTGAAAATCAAAAATAAATAATTTGTTGTTTCATCATTTAAGTGTTTTAAATATTGTATGGATTATTAAAGAATTGGCCAAATAAATCAGCTAATTGTCAGTAGTTATTGACTTGTTATTTTTATCAATATTATGGAATTAAAAAAAAGTATTTCTTTGCTTTTTATTTCTGGTTTTGGTTGTAAGGCGAGCTTTTCCGCCCTCTGCTGGTCATTGTCATTCTCTGCATCCCTGAGAATTTAACTTCTCTTCATGTTTCTGTCTCCATAGGATGGGCCTTGAACATTTGATGATTGTGCTGCTCTGTGCAGCTGCTGTGACAGTTTCTGCAGATTTGATGATGAATGAGAGCAGCCAAGCCAGTATGTGGAGCAGACAGAACCTGCCAAAGCTGCTTGTGACACAAACTAAACACTTAAGTACATCTTTGTTCAAAGGGAAACTGGGAAATGAAAGCAGTTGGGGGTCTGAGGTGTTTTGTGGAATTGAGTGTCAGAGCACCTTACCACCATTAGACCAAACCACTCAGGAGAGGATTCTGGGATATGAGACTCTGCATGAAAATGGTGCTTGCACACACACTGATGTCAGTCTGCAGTGGATTAATACGACTTTTCAACAACAAATGACTCCTATGCCTGTTCACACACGCAAAAAGCGTCAAGTTTACGGGGAGGATGGACGATTTGTTATCTCGGATTCTCAGTTCATCACCACCTACCCTTTCTCCACCGCTGTTCGCATCTCTGCAGGTTGTTCTGGAGTCCTGGTTTCCCCAAAACATGTGTTGACAGCAGCGCATTGCATCCATGATGGTATGGACTATGTAGAAGGTGCCAGAAAGCTTAAAGTTGGGCTGTTAAAGCTCAAGATAAAGAGGGGGAAAAGAAGAAGAGGAGGACGACGGAGGTATGTGAAACATGTAAAGAGCATAAGAGTTGAGTTGAATGGGAGGAAGAAACACTTAGAGAAAGAGAAAAAGATCAAGAGAAGGAGGGATGAAAGCAGAAGCCACATAGGAAGAAAACATGCTGGCAGGAGGGCAGCTGATGGACCAAGGAAGAGTTTTGCAAAACGAGAAAAAGGGAAACAAAATGACTTTAACCGTGTGCCACGCAGTGTTGGATCCACATCACAACAGCAGCCTGTTTTCCGTTGGACTCCCATAAAAACAATCAAAATCCCTCAGGGGTGGATTCACACCAACAGCTCCCCAGTTTCTGTCTTCTCTGACTACGATTACGCTCTCCTGGAGCTGAAACGGCCAGTCAAGCAGAAGCACATGGAGCTTGGAGTGGCACCCTCTTCTGCATCTCTGGGACGAATCCATTTCTCCAGCCATGACATCGACAAAAGCCTCCTGGACGGATTCAGAGAGAAGAACGTGGTTTATCGTTTTTGCTCAGTGACAAAGGAGTCAGATGATTTGATATATCATCACTGTGATGCTCAGCGTGGAGCCACAGGAGCAGGGATTTACATCCGCCTGAGACAAGAAGAGGATGGAAAAGGAAGGAAAGCAAAGTGGCAGAGGAGGGTGATCGGCGTGTTTTCAGGCCATCAGTGGGTGCAGGTGGAGGAAGGTAAGAATAGGGATTACAATGTGGCAGTGAGGATTACACCTCTAAAATATGCCCAGATCTGCCTCTGGATTCATGGAGATTCAAGTTTTTGCCAAAACATTTAAACCAAGGAGAAAATATAAAAATGTGTGGAAACCTTTGAAAAGTCTTTATAAACTCGAGTCAACGTTGAGCATTTAGTAAAAAGAGAATTTTTTGTAAAACTATATTTCCAAAAGAACATTATCATGAATAATTTTTTGTGTGGACTATCTTCTATCCTCTGTGCATCAACAAAAGAAAAAAGTATGTGTTATCCCTTAAAGTACAATAATAGTAATGTTGTTTGATGTTAGATATGATGGAACATGTTTTCATTGCAACACATTTATATTTCATATTTTGTAACCCATTTGCATGCTTGTAAAATCTTTTTTTTCTCTTCAAAATAAAGTATCTCTATTGAAAAAGAGTCCAACCCCTAATAGAATAAAAAAATAATGATTTCCCACAATGCATCTTTGTTAGAAACATCTTTAAAGCTTAGGGCAGTTGTGCTAATACATCACCATAAAATACTGAATGTGATCATTTGCTCAGTCGGTCACAAAGATGAACTGGAGTGAGATTGAGACCCTGATGAGAACAATGCCAGCCTCATCTGGCCATGGACCCAAACCTTTGGACAGATAAATCTACAGTGCTACCTAAACTCTAAAATTTTCTTACTTTGTATGAACTGGCCTCTACATATAATAATACTGTCTTGAAATGTAAAGTAAAGAAAAGATTGATGATAATTCTACTTTTACTTTTATCTGGAAATGTGCAGCCAAACCCAGGGCCTGAAGTGCAATGTATTCAGACACCTACTGATTTAAAGTTGATATCTGGGCTCAAAATTATTCATCTTAATGTGCGCAGCTTGGCTCCCAAAATGGACATGGTTAAAATTTGGTTTACATCAACTGAAGCGGACATTGTGATTATCTCTGAGACGTGGCTGACTAAATCTATCACAAATGAAGACATAAATGTAAATGGATACAATGTGTATCGAACAGACAGGCCAAAAAAAGGTGGTGGTGTAGCCATCTATGTTAAATCTAGATTTGAAGCATCAACAGTCATGTCCAAGTCCATCCCTAAACAGTTGGAGCTTTTAGTCTTGAATGTGAAATTAGCCAAATCCCTGTCCATAACAGTAGTGGGGTGCTATAGGCCCCCATCTGCCACCAAGGAGGCACTATCATCTTTAAAAGATCTTCTCTCCAGGATAAATTATGGCGAACTGTTAATGGTCGGAGATTTCAACTGGGACTGGTCAAGTACGGCCTCTGAAGAATTTAAATCCCTCTGTGACTCTATAAATCTTAGCCAGTTGATTAGTCAGCCAACTAGGCCAAATACTAAATGTCCAGAAAAGTCTACTTTGATTGATTTAATTCTAACAAATGCTCCACACAAATTTTCATCTGTGGGTGTTTTCTGTAATGATTTGAGTGATCACTGTGTTGTTGCTGCATGCAGAGACGCAAAAATCCCCAAATGTAAACCACGCATCATCTTTAGGAGAAATTTCAAGAAATTTAATGAACAAGCCTACCGTCATGATTTATCCTTGGTTAACTGGGAGCGCATAGGCCTAATGCCCAATGTTGAGTTAGCTTGGTCATTTTTTAGGGGCAACTTTGAAAAGATTATAAATAAACATGCTCCAATGAAGAAATTTAGAGTGAAAGGACGAGATAATCCTTGGTTCACCCGAGAGCTATCGGACATCATTCACCTTCGGAATAGGGCTTGGGCCAAAGCCAGAAAAACAGACTTAGCCAGGGACTGGTCCACCTTTAGACAACTGAGAAACAAATGCACTTCATTCATTAAAAAAGCTAAATCCGAATATTATCTATCTGTCACAACTGAGCATCTCAACAATCCGCAGAAATTTTGGAAGGTGATCAAATCCTTCTCTGTGAACAAAAGTTCACATGATCTTCCTTCATTTGTTTTAAAAAACTCAGTCCCAGTTTATGACAGAACTGAGGTTTTAAATTGTTTCAATAATCATTTTGTATCATCTGGCTCCTGCTCTGACTACAAAGGAGCTGCCTCAGTGCCCCACAGTGTAAACTCTTCTATGTTTTCCGGTGAACCCTTTACGTTTGTACCTTTTACTGTAAATCAAATTCATAAAGCTCTTAAAACTCTGAACCACAGAAAACCTCCCGGGCCAGATCTGATAGAGCCTTTCTTTTTAAAAATGGCTGCTGATTTTATTGCTCACCCTCTTACAACACTTTTTAATCTGTCAATTGAAACTCAAGAAATTCCTTCCATCTGGAAGTCAGCTTTTGTTACTCCCCACTTAAAAGGAGGTGACCCAGCAGTTTTAACCAACTACAGGCCAATCTCCAATTTGTGTGTCTTGTCAAAAATCCTTGAATCTCTTGTGTGCGAGCAACTCAAAGAGTTTTTATACTCAAATGAGCTTCTCTCAAAATTACAGTCGGGCTTCAGGAAAAAGCACAGTACCATTACTGCTGCTACAAAAGTGATAAATGACATTCTTGTTGCTCTTGACAATAAGCAGTACTGTGCTGCACTCTTCATTGATTTATCAAAAGCATTTGACACTGTGGATCACATTGTGTTAAAACAAAGACTTATCAGTTTTGGCCTTTCAAATCATGCAGTCTCCTGGCTCACAAATTACATGAAGAACAGAACCCAATGTGTTAGACAGGACGGTTTGTGTTCTGAATTCTTAAATGTACACACGGGGGTGCCACAGGGTTCTGTATTAGGACCCCTCCTATTTGTCATGTATATAAATAATATAGATCAAAATGTGTCTCATGCAAATATGCATTTTTATGCTGATGACACAATTATTTACTGCTTTGACCCATCCCCTACCACTGCTGTTAAATATCTGCAAAAAGCATTTGATACGGTACAGCACACATTTCTCCAGCTAAAATTAACGGTTAATGCAGACAAAACCAAATTAATGCTGTTCTCAAACTCTAGAAAAACACCACAGGGTTTCCTTACAGTTTCCACTCTAGAAGGAAATGAAATTGAGTTGGTTCACGTGTACAAATATCTGGGAATCTTGACTGATGATGCACTCTCATTCAAGCCCCACATTGAAAATCTTGTTAGGAAACTGAAATGGAAACTGGGTTTTTTATTTCGAAACAAGTGTTGTTTTTCATTTGGGATTAAAAAACGACTTGTCACAGCAACTTTCTAATCCATTTTAGATTATGGAGACCTTTTATATATGAATGCAACAGCCCAATGTTTGAGTAAGATTGATTCCGTGTATCACGCCGCTTTGAGGTTTGTGACAAACTGCAAGGCCTCGACTCATCATTGTGAACTGTACTCTCGCGTGGGATGGTCTTCTCTGTCCACCAGGAGGTTCACACACTGGTGCATTTTTATTTACAAATCTCTTCTTGGACTTTTACCTTCCTACATTTGCAGCCTGATCAAGCTGAGGACTGTGGAATCATACGGACTGCGCTCAAATGACCATCTATCGCTCGCCGTTCCATTTGCTCGTACAGAACTGGGGAAAAAGGCTTTTGCATTTCTGCCCCCTCCACATGGAACACTCTACAGAAAAGATGGAAATTAAAAGAACTCATTCCTCTGAATATTTTTAAATCCAAGCTGAGATTTGAGGAGAAAGTCACTTTTAACTGTACCTGTTTTACATGAGTTCTAATTTTTATTTGTTTTTAATGTTGACATTTTTATTGTAAATGTAATTTATTGTTTCCCCCCTAGCCAGGACTGCCTCGAAAAAGAGATTCTTAATCTCAATGGGACAATTCCTGGGTAAATAAAGGTTAAATAAAATGAGTATGCAGATGAGCCTTCCTGAGACAATTTCTGACAGTATGTGCAGAAATGATTTGGTTATGCAAACTGAATGTTTTAGGAGCTGTCAGAGTGGCCTGTCTCAGACCATCTTAGAGGTGAACATGCTGGATGTGAAGGTCCTGGGATGATGTGGTTACATGTACCATACAGTTCTGAAAATGATTGAAAGTACTGGAAATTTCTCTGAAACGCCTTTGGTGACGGCTTATAGTAGAGTAATGAACATTCAATTCATGAGCAACAGCTGTGGTGGACATTCCCGCCGTCAGCATGCCAATTGCACGCTCTATCAAACCACAGATGTGTGAACAAATATTGAGAGAAATTATTATGTTGTGTTTGTAGTTGTGTTTTGATCTTTGATTTCATTTCATAAAAGATGGGAGCAAAAGCTAAAGTGTTGCATATATTTATATTTCAGTCAGACAACTCATGCAGTAAAGAAATATTTCTTTTCCATATTTCTTTTAGTTTGGCATAAGGCTCAGTTCAGATACAATAAAACCAAGATCTCCATAGAAAACTTTGGATATTAAACTACCCCCCAAAACCAAACATAGATCAGCAAGAGTTTGATGACAATGTGGCAATGTTAAGATTATTATTAATGTGCGTTTAAGTCTGATGAAAGTTTTGAAGCTGCTTGTTTTCTGAGCCATTCCACATTTGACAGACTTACGCAGTAGTAGTAGTAGTAGTAGTAGTGACCTGGCCCCATTGACCGTAGGGCCGCTCCCGTTCGAGCACAGCGCCACGTAGGGAACACATAATCTAGTGGAACAGTTATGTGTACCAGGCATAATTGATCATAGAGCCGATCCAGTCCGAGACGGCGCCGCAGAGGAACTATATATATAACCGCCATGAAAAAAGACCTGTAAGAACGACACAAAGTGTCACGGTGCCTGTCAGACTCCTCCCCCTACAGCCCTGCCTGCTCTGCTCCCTGATTGCCACCAGCTGACTTCACTCACCTCATCTGCCGTGCTGCTTAAAAGGAGACCTCACTCATCAGTTCAACGCCAGTTCGTTGCCCATTATGGTGACTAAGCCTGGTTCACAGTCTAAGCGCTCATGCTCATGCCGTGCTCTCAGCCTTGCACTAACTCTGGCTCTAACTCTTGCTCCTTTTTCTCAGGATACCAACATCTCACGAGTGACGTCAGCACTGCCTTCCACTCTGCGGCTCTTGGGAAAATCTGAAGACCTCACGGATCACACTCACCACTCTAAGCCCTCCAGCCACGCCATCAGCCGCCGTCAAGACCGGACCTCATTCATCCACAACTACTACCAGCTCTGGAGAATCAATAAACCCTTTCTCACCAAATACTCACCTGTCTTTCCTCTGGGTTTCAGCATCTGGGTTCTCACGCTTTGAGCGCCATGACACAAAGCTTAACATCCATAAATTTGAGGATTCCACCTGGCGTAATATAATATTAAAACATCCATAATGCAAGAAATTATTTCCTTTGTGCTGCTAATCTTTTGGTTGATTTAAGTCAAATGTCTCTTTGGAGCACGGAGGAGGGCCACTGCCCCATCACTTTTAGTGCAGAAATAGGTACGTGGAGTGCAGCCGTCACTGCAGCACCAATTTTCAAGGAGTGCAGGGGGCGTGAGCTGCAGGGAAGCCGCAGGACGAGCAGAGACTGTGGAACCTGGAAGCTAGGAAACTTCTTGTTAAGGGTTTTACGCCATCCAGAAACAGAGGTGCTGACCAGGGAGGGGTCGCAGGCTCAGGAAACAATGCATGGATAAAGGACAAAAAAGCAGTCTTGGCAATGAATATCTGAATACCTTTGAGTAACTGATCAGTTTTTATTTTCAGAATATTTGAGATCAAGGGAATAAATCTGCTCGTTAAACGACAAATCGGAGAAAGTGTGATCAAGTAGTAAGTTTAAAAAGAGGGTTCTATTTGTGTATTCACTGCACCTTGCAAAGCCATCAAAAGCACAGATTCCAACAGAGAATCGACAGTGAGATTTGAAACCTGCACGTAATCTTAGCACCAATGTTATGCACCAATGGAAGAGTGTGAGGTAACCTTTTGTCATTTCAGGAGGGACGCACCTTTAGAAGGTCATCGAGGAGCAGGCGAAAAGAAGGGTGTCCAAGGAGATTCATAGAGGAAGTAGAACTGGACTGCAGCTTAGCTGGATTTGATACTTTGTACTTGATATTGGCAGTTCTCAAATAGGTGGACAACAAAAGCGCAGACACAGGGGTGACTGGATACTGGCAAAGGGAGAACCATAGGAGATCCATGAGGGATCCTAATTTTTAATAGTATTTTAGCCAGGCCAAACCTCATGTATCTAGAGGCAGACAACAACAAGTCTCTAAATTAAGATGCTCTTAGTCAAGTGTGATCTGCTTGAAAGCAGGGCAGACGGTGAGGACTGGCTTGCGGACACAAAATTAACTCTTGGAATTTGAAGCTAGAGAGCGTCAGCAATATTATTTCTACGGCCAGGGATAAAAGTTGCTCATAGTATAAAGTTACTTAATCATCAAACCATGTCAACTGCTGCATTAAACTATTAATCATTGCCCTTTTTGAACAATCTTTGATAATAATCACCACCGTGGCTGTATTATCGAAGAACACCATAATCCGTTAGTGGTCCATTTAGGCCCCCCCCAACCAACAGAGGGCGCAGAATCAGTAAACAAGTGGAGGAGGTCGAAGACTCGAAATGGTCATTGCAATAACTAAACACCACTCCAACCGTCGAGAAGGAGAGACACAGGACAGAGGGACAACTTCATCCAGAACAACAGGATCACGCAGGTCCATGACTGAACTAGCCAGAAGGAGAAGACGAAAAAAGGATCAAACGACCGTGGGGAATAATGCACATAGCAAATTCAGGTGACCCAATAGGACAAATGTGAACATTTAGATTCAATAACCGGGGGATGAATAAGGAAAATCGACCACCACGAAATCATCAAGAAGATGCAAAATGAAGGGGAGCCCACAGGATACATACATAGTCCAGCACGGGGCTTCTGACAAAGTAAAAAAACACGAGGACTACGACAACAGCAAAGAGAAAAAAAAATACTCTGAGCGCCACCTAACGCCAAAAAGGATGCCACTAGGAAGGATGGAATGGCAGAACGGCAAAAGCATCTGTGATATCCGTCTGGAAATAATCATGGAGATGGCATGGTCAGCAGAAGTGAAAAAACAAACAAACAGAGCGAGGGTCACGAGGAATTAGGCTGCTGAATGTAGAAATGGTGAGAAATACACAGGTCGACAATAAGATGCTTCAAACATGAACACCCCTGGGGGCTGACCCAAAAATGGGAGACAGAGCCCTGGAAAAGGGCCCATCATATGGCGCTCACAAACCTCCTTGGCCAATTACCGCTGGCGACTTGTTCAAAACTATCTCCAGAAAACTGCATTCATCTTTGAGTCTAGACTGTTTTTTACCCGTATCAGTGAAAACTGTCAGGGCCCAAAGCTGAGATAAAAACAAAAAAGATTAATTTCAAATGCATATGACGGTGCCGGTCCTGACTGTCTTCTGATTGATCAAAAAAAGGGGTAAATATTATTAGTGAGCAATAAAAGAAGAACACAGAAAGGAAAAACAAAAGAAATTCAATGATTTATGCAAAAAGCAAAAAAACAAACTTATAAACAGAACAAACTTTCAGTGGACATTCAGTAAGCATTCACTTCAAATGCAAAGTAGTTTACTTACACAATCTGACAGAAAAAAGTACTTTAAAATAAAACTCAACTCTCAGTGACTGTTCATGTGAGAAAAGTCTGACTGTGGAACATTCTGTTTGAAACTTTATTCTAAAAATAACATTTTCTTTATTCTTGAATCATATTTGTGTGTCAAATCTAATAATGGCAATAATATAACATATAGCATTATTTACTTTTGTCTTTGTACCTCATTTATCTTTTGTTGCAGGCTAAATGCAAGTGATGTTTGCAAGTAGAACTATTTACAGAAACAAAAAACAGTTTAACCTACAACTAGAACTTTGGTTGAATGACACGGTTTAGTTGAATAAGCTCAGTTACAACATCGTATCCAGATTTCTGGGACAAAGCAAATATAACCTGATGGAAAAATTCCTCTTCAGTGACTTCCAGATAATGTACTTATCTAACAGTTATAAAATCAGCAGTGACATAGTTTGTGAAAGTTAGAAACATCCACCTCATTGGTTTAGATGGTTCACACATTTACAAATGTGAGAAGTGAATGCATACAGGAGTGGATTCAGACAGCTGTTTATATATGTCAGTGCTACAGCAATGTCACGCAACTCTGTGAGACGTTTGTCAAGCCTCTCATTGTGTAAAGCAATAGCTCCAACATGCAATACATTTACAGTGTGGTATGGAATCCACAGGACAAAAAACACTATAACAATAATGGTAACCAGTCTGGATGTCTGAGGGTTGTTGAAAAATGCTGCTCGATTCACCTTCCTGTAAAGCTGAATGTATGAAAATGCTACAATAAAACATGAAGCAAATCCCACCAGAGTCTTTGTCAGCAGCACAGCTAACTTCTGGCTTCTGGAGGAGAATTGATAACTGCAGCGCACCCACTGCTGATCAGTGGTCAACTGTTTAAACACCAAAGCAGGGATGGAGAGAATCATTACTACCAGCCAAAGCAAAACAAACAGCAATCTTTTTTTTTTCTGACTGTAAAACTGCTGGTGCACTACGAGCATGTACCGCTGGAAGCTCAACAAAGCTATAGTTAGCAAACTTCCATAAACACAGCAATAATCGATAGATGCTAGGATTTTACAGGCCAGCAGACCAAAGATCCAGTTGTAGAGCAGATTGTAAATCCCCAGAGGGAGAGTCAGCAGACAGAGCAGGTCTGACACGGCCAGATTCAGCATCAAACTCTGGGTCATGCTGGACAGCTGCTGAAAATTTGGCTTCAGAATGATGACAGCAATGTTTCCAGGGACTCCCAGGAGAACGCAGAGAGACATGAATCACTGCAGGCAGCAAATGTCTGGAGTCCATGGAAGGAGAAGGGAGAAGTTCAGAAGAGGAGGAGATGTTTGAAGATACTGCAGTCAAGTTGAGTTGCTCCATGATGCCCAACACCAAACAAATGATGGACCTAAGAGTCACAAAATAATCAGGAATTTAGAGGTTTCACACTATTATAATATATCTGACCTAGATTTGACCACAAACATTCCTGATGGACCAAAGTATGTTTACAGTTACAAGAACAAAGTTCCCCGGAATAAAAAAAGGAAAGACTTTAAATTAGGATTGGCTGGAAACAGTGTCCACTATATTTTGTGTTACAGGCATTTATCACAAAATAAAGAATCAACAGCATCAATATTGAAGCAAAAGGAGAAAAAGCCTTTTGAATTCTTGAGATCTGATTTCCTTTTAATCTACAGGTTCTTAATACCTAAAAACGTTGATTTTTGTCCATTCTGATGGCATTTAATCATAAAAAACTGATACTATTCCTTTCTTTTCTTTAATACTGTACATCATAGTGCTAAAATGTAAACAGAAGAAAACTAAAACTATATAACACAAACATTGTTTGACATAAATATTTAGCCTTCATTTCAAAGTATATCGAAAAGAAAAAAAATCAAGCAATTGATGCTAAAAGGAATTTAAAAAAATAATTTACATACGAGAGATTCAAACATTTACACACTGAGTTACTACATCTTACTATTTCATGAATGCAACTGATACAAAGCTCTGTTCATTTCTCATCCGTTTCATTATCAACATAGTGACTAGAAACTGGTTTATCAGGCTATCAAAAACCAACACTTTTAAAGAAGTCAAACAAATATACATCTATACACAAATGTAATAAACATGGTATAATTAGTCACGTATTGATGGCAAATATCTAAAAATGATTTCCACACCTAATAATTGTCCAATCAAAACATGAAAAAGTGGCTGCCGCGGCTGCTGCGGCGGGGGTCTTGGTGTGGGGATGGCTGGTCACTCTCCCTCCTTCTTTTCACATTCCACCCTTCCATTTTAGAAGAACATAAAGACTCACCTGAGCACAGGTGTTAGCTCACCTTTACACTAATAGTTTGCATGATTGAATGAATGAAATATTTCACACCAGTTGGTTTGAAGGCATGAGTATGCGTGTGTGAATATTATCTGTATTGTGTACATGTTGACATGTGGACATTTTTGCAGCTAACAGGTGTGTATTATAACATCTGAGTGTGTGTGTGGACAGGCTCCGCCCCTTGAGATTTGTATTACACTTGAACCTTACCGTAATGATAAACATCCAGGAAACTTGTTGCTTTATGCTGCTTCTTGGTTTTATCCCCCCCTCTCCTTTTATCACCCTCCTACCCCCCCTCTCTCTAACATCCCTCTCTCTTCTTCCCTCCTTTCCTTTTCCGTCCGGTCCAACACCAAAGATTTTCAAATATGATTGAAATTAATAAAGTTTGGCCTCAATTACCAAAGGGGTTTATTCAGACATTCCTCTGGTTTGTCTGAAGATTAATAACTCCTGTTGTTAAAGTAAAATATGTCCAACACAAGAGGCCTTCAGCTCTCATCTGTTTGCCCAGCTGTATGACAGGACAAGTTAAAAAAAACACAAAAAAAACATGAAAAAGTAACACCAGTGTTTACTTTGAAATTGATAAAAACAAATTCACCTTTTTTTCTTTTCCTTTTTAATGTTTTTTATTTTCCCTTGTGGTTCGTGCAGCCACCGTAAGGGACATCATAAAAATGGAATCTACCATTGTCTTGTGTGGGGTAAATGTATTTAGATGTATTTGTAAGGACAATATAAGTTGCATATATTCATGGCAAATGGTACAGGTTTGAAAGGTTTAAAAATGCTCAAAAACAGCTTTTACATGCCTGCGTCTCACCCCTACATACTCTTACCCTTTTATTTGTCTTTGTAACAGGTTGTCACCGGCAACATGCCCATATTAAATTGTCCGGGAACATTCTTGCTCTACAGGTTCTCTGAACAGTCTGCAAACTTAAATATTTGTGTGGGTCACCTGCGTACAGGTATATACCCACAGAAACCATGTATCCGTAAAAACAGTTATGACTGAGGCATAAGACTCTCCACTTGTCATGTTAAGTGTGCAACATCCTGGAGCTCAGATCTTTGTAAAGTATTTTTGCAACATAATCAATAAGAGATGAATGCATACAAGAGTGGATTCATGCAGCTGTTCCCAAAATACAATGTAACTTACATTAAAACCAAAACTTTAAAAGGTTCTCGCTGTGTAAGACAGCAACTGCATCACTGAGCGCATCGAAAAATGATAAAGAACCCAGAAAGCAAAAAGAATTCTGATTAACAGCATTGTTCTTTGGGTTGTAGAAAAATGCTTCCTGCGTGCTTTACCTTTTTCTGGAGGCAAGTGAATAAAAATGCTACAACCAAAAAGAGTGAAACAACCTACCAGGTCCTTAGCAGCACTGTGATCCACTGAGCTTCTGTTAAATATCAAGACTTAATATGTTAGTTTTGTTGTGATCAGTGGTCACTCGTCAAAAGAGCAGGTCCGACTGAGCAGCTTCCTGTTTCTGACTTAAACCAAAAAAACATTTCCTTTGGTCTTGTCTCATTCTTGTGGGTCCCGTTTAACAATCCCAGCAAAATAAAAAGTGATGTTTTTTTTTTTAATCTAGATGCACATTTGAAAACAGATATTCACAAGTAAACTTATTCATGGAACAACTAACCTTGTTTTGGTTAAAAGTCTAAATGTTAAAGTTTATGTGCAACACCTCCTTAACTGCATCATCTCAGATACCACATAATTTCCTGACAGAACAAAAATAACTAGACCAAAATAAAATCCTCCTCAGTTTTCTCTAGAAAACTGACTCATCTCACTGTTTAAAAGCAGCAGTGACAGAGTTTGTTGAAGTTAAGAGCATCAACATCAGTGGTTCAACCATCTCTCACAATTACAAATTGACACCTTCTTTAAAGAATTGCCTAAGTCTTTTTTTTTTAGATTTTTCAAGAAATGCAAAAAACTGAACAGTTTTATGAATATACGATAGTTACTAACAATGTTAATCAAAATAGCTATGACAAGATGCCTGTTGACATACAAACAACAAAGTTACCCAAACATGGAACATGGGAGAATTTAATGACTTAGGCACATTTTTGAACATGTCTTTGTGATTTAGGCAATTTTACGCCTACTATTCTATTAGGAATAAAACATTACTAACAAACTAACTAAACATAATGCTCAGGAGGAATGTGCATTTCTTCACTTATCTTTCCAGCTCTTCTTTGTAGGGTTCTTGTCTAATGCATATCAGTGTGGGAAATTGTAAAAGGAGTGATGAACTTCTTGACTGGAGGTTCTGGAACTTTCTTCTTCAAGGCCCAAAGCACTTTACAGTCACAGTCCCATTCACTGAGTAACACACACATTCACACACTGGCGCCGGCTCCGCTGACAAACACTGGGACCAACCTCCCACCAGAGGCAAGGTGGGGTTCAGTGTCTTGCCCATGGACACATGGCGGTGCTTCCTCATCGTGTGAAAAGGTGATCTTTTTCCTGGGCCAGTTTAAACTATGGACATACATTTTTTTCCCTGTATTAAAGCAGTTGTGCTTTTTTGAAGAATATCCACTCAGCTTCTTGTGACAATTAAGTTCAACAAAACAATTTTTTCTTGGAAACTATGTATACCTTATTTTTGATGAGGATACAATTTTTTTTTCATTTGTCCTGTCTAGCAGCTGGTAGCGTAATGAACATTCAATTCATGAACAACAGCTGTGGTGGACATTCCTGCTGTCAGCATGCCAATTGCACGCTCTCTCAAACCACAGATTTGTGAACAATAATTGAGCGAAATTATTGTGGTTTTCTTTTGTAGAAAATGTTTCGATCTTTTAGCTCATTTCATAAAAGATGGGAGCAAAAGCTCAAGTGTTGCATATTCTTATATTTCAGTCAGACAACTCATGCAGTAAAGAAAGATTTCTTTTCCAAATTTCTTTTAGTTTGGCATAAAGTTCCATTCAGATACAGTAAAACCAAGATCTCCATAGAAAACTTTGAGAATTAAACTACCCCCCAAAACCAAACAGAGATCAGCAAGAGTTTGATAAGAATGTGACAATGTTAAGATTAATGTAAGTTTGAGTCTGATAAAGTATGTTTTGAAGCTGCTTGTTTTTGGAACCATTCCATATTTGACAAACTTACTCAGTAGAACTGCTATGTGTGACCCGGCACCATTGACCGTAGGGCCACTTCCGTTTGAGTACAGAACCACGTAGAGAACACATAATCTAGTGGAACAGTTATGCACCAATGGTAGAGTGAGAGGTAACCTTTTGTCATTCTCGGAGGGACGCACCTTTAGAAGGTCATTGAGGAGCAGGCAAATAGAAGGGTGTCCAAGGGGCGGCCGTGGTGCAGCGATAGGGCGGTCAACTCATGATCGTAAGATTGCAGGTTCGATTCCCGCCTTGCATGCCCATGTGTCGAAGTGTCCTTGGGCAACCCCACCTTGCCTCTGGTGGGAGGTTGGCGCCAGTGTTCGGCAGCTGAGTCACCGCCAGTGTCTGAATGTGTGTGTGAATGTGTGTGTGCATGGGTGAATGGGGCTGTGACTGTAAAGCGCTTTGGGCCTTCGTAAGAAGGTAGAAAGCGCTATATAAGTATACGCCATTTACCATTTACCAAGGAGATTCGTAAATGAGGAAGTTCGACATCTCAAGCAGAACTGGACTGCAGCTCAGCTGGATTTGATGCTTTGTACTTGATATCGGCGGTTCTCAAATAGGTGGACAACAAAAGCGCAGACAAAGGGGTGACTGGATACCGGCAAAGGGAGAACCATAGGAGATCCATGAGGGATCCTAATTTTTAATAGTATTTTAGCTGGGACGAACCTCATGTATCTAGAGGCAGACAACAACAAGTCTCTAATAGGAGATGCTCTTAGTGGAGTGTGATCTGCTTGAAAGCAGGGCAGACGGTGAGGACTGGCTTGCGGACACAAAATTAACTCTTGGAATTTGAAGCTAGAGAGCGTCAGCAATATTATTTCTACAGCCAGGGATAAAAGTTGCTCATAGTATAAAGCGATCGCTCTAGTTGGCACCCCCTCCCATGGTTGTAGTATGGTTTTATTTGCACCTTAGAC
The DNA here is from genome assembly GCA_023969325.1 of Oryzias curvinotus. Taxonomy (NCBI): domain Eukaryota; kingdom Metazoa; phylum Chordata; class Actinopteri; order Beloniformes; family Adrianichthyidae; genus Oryzias; species Oryzias curvinotus. Next base: position 11,376,585 of record CM043729.1, on the reverse strand, counting down.
ATGTAGGACCCTTGGTAGGGGGGGTGCTTGGACATCACTGCCAGCAAAGAGGAGGTGTCCTCTCAGTGCCCACCCGCCAATCTTAACTGCACCCCCTTAGTACACACACCCTTTAACCCTCAAAATATACACTCCAATACAAACAAATATGTGCACACACACACGGCTGTCCTGCTGGCCCTGGCCTGGGTGAGGGATGTAATTACCTGGGGACGGGTTGCTCTCCATCTGGTGCCGTTTGGGTGTTGGGGGGTTCTGGCTGTCGCGGATACTGCGGCGGGGGTCTTGGTGTGGGGATGGCTGGGCACTCCCCCTCCTTCTTTTTACATGCCACTATCCATTTTAGAAGAACATAAATACTTACTCAAGCACAGGTGTTAGATCACCTTTACACTAATATTTTGAGTGATTGAACGAAATATTTCACACTAGTTGGTTTGAATGCATAGGTATGCATCTGTGAACATTATTTGTATTATGTACATGTTGACAGGTGAACATTTTTAGGGCCAACAGGTATGTTTATAACATTTGAGTGTGTGTGTGAACAGGCCCCGCCCTTATAGACTTGTATTACATCTGAACCTCACCGCAATGATTATAACCATCCTTTATGCTGCTTCATGGTTTTACAAGCCCCCCCCCCCTTCTATAATCACTCTTCTACCCCCCCCAACATCCCTCTCTCTTCTTCCCTCCTTTCCTTTTTCGTCCGGTCCAACACAAAAGACTTTCAAATATGATTCAAATGAATAAAGTTTGGCCTCGATTACAAAAGGGGTTTATTCAGAAATACCTCTGGTTTATCAGAAGATTCATAACCCCTGTTGTTAAAGTAAAATATGTCCAACACAGGAGGCCTTCAGCTCTCATCTGTCTGCCCAGCTGTTGGACAGGACAAGTTAAAAAAAAGAAAAGAAAAGAAAGAAGTGCAAAAAAAAACAGAGAAAGGGTTACAAGGAATTAGGCTGCTGAATGTAGAAAGGGCGAGGCATAGACAGGTCTACAATAAGATGCTTCAAACATGAACACTTCCGTGAGGCCACCACTGGGGGCTGACCCAAAAATGGGAGACGGAGCCCTGGAAAAGGCCCCCATCATATTGCCCTCACGAACCTCCTCGGCCAATTACTGCTGACGACTTGTTCAAAACTATCTCCAGAAAACTACATTTATCTTTGAGCCTACTGTTTTTTACCCATAACAGTGAAAACCATCAGGACCCAAAACTGAGATGAAAACAAAAAAGATTAATTTCAAATGCATATTAAGGTGCCGGTCCTGACTGTCTTCTGATTGATCAAAAAAAGGGGTAAATATTATTAGTGTGCAATAAAAGAACACTGAAAGGAAAAACAAATGAAATTCAATGATTTATGCAAAAAGCAAAAAAGACTATAACATTTTTATCATGTATAACATACAGTTTTTCCTATTGCATCATCCAAACACTTTAAGCTTCATCCTACACTGATGGATTCATTTAATGAAGAATTATAACCAGATACACACTTAGACACAGAACAGACATTCAGTGGACATTCAGTAAGCATTCAGTTCAAATGCAAGGCAGTTTATTTACACAATGTGATTAAAAATTACATTAAAATAAGACTCAACTCTCAGTGACTTTTCATGTGAGAAAAGTCTGACTGTGGAACATTCTGTTTTTTATTCTAAAAAAAACATTTTCTATATTCTTGAATCATATTTGTGTGTTTAATCTAATACTGCCATGAATATAAAAGATGTTAACATTATTTACTTTTACCTTTGTACCTCATTTATCATTTGTTGCAGGCTAAAAGCAAATGATGTTTGCTAGTAGTACTATTTACATGAAACAAAAAATAATTTAAACAACTAACTAGAACTTTGGTTGAATGACACAGTTTAGTTGAATAAGCTCAGTTACAACATCGTGTCTAACTTTCTGGGACAAAGCAAATATAACCTGATAGAAAAATCCTCTTCAGTTGCATCCAGAAAAATTACTTATCTCACAGTAAAATCAGCAGTGACATAGTTTGTGGAAGTTAGAAACATCCACCTCATTGGTTTGGATGGTTCACACATTTACAAATGTGAGAAGTGAATGCATACAGGAGTGGATTCAGACAGCTGTTTATAAATGTCAGTGCTACAGCAATGTACCGCAACTCTGCGAGACGTTTGTCAAGCCTCTCATTGTGTAAAGCAATAGCTCCAACACGCAATACATTAATAGTGTGGTATGGAATCCACAAGACAAAAAACACTATAACAATACTGGTAACCAGTCTGGATGTCTGAGGGTTGTTAAAAATGCTGCTCGATTCACCTTCCTGTAAAGCTGAATGTATGAAAATGCTACAATAAAACATGAAGCAAATCCCATCAGAGTCTCTGTCAGCAGCACAGCTAACTTCTGGGATTGAGAGGAGAATTGTTGTGTGCAGCGTATCCACTGCTGATCAGTGGTCAACTGATGAACCATCAAAGCAGGGATGGAGAGAATCATTACTACCAGCCAAAACAAAACAAACAGCAATCTCATTTTTTTCTGATTGTAAAACTGCTGGTGCACTACGAGCATGTAACGCTGGAAGCTCAGCAAAACTATAGTTAGCACACTTCCATTAATACTGCAACTTAAGAGATATATTATGATTTTACAGGCCAGCAGACCAAAGATCCAGCTGTAGAGCAGACTGTAAATCCCCAGCGGGAGAGTCAGCAGACAGAGCAGGTCTGACACGGCCAGATTCAAAATCAAACTCTGGGTCATGCTGGACAGCTGCTGAAAATTTGGCTTCAGAATGATGACAGCAATGTTTCCAGGGACTCCCAGGAGGAAGAAGAGAGACTGAATCACTGCAGGAACCACACCTCTGGAGTCCATGGAAGGAGAAGGGAGAAGTTCAGAAGAGGAGGAGATGTTTGAAGATACTGCAGTCAAGTTGAGTTGCTCCATGACGGCCAACACTAAACAAATGATGGACCTAAGAGTAACAAAACAATTATTAGAAAATCAAAGATTATACACTGATAGGATTGTAGGAAGAGAGATTAAAATATTTACAGTCTGGATTCATATATTTTATTACCTTTCATGAATGCAACTGATATAAAAGCTCTTTTAATTTCTCATCTGTTTCAGTATCAACATAGTTGACTTGAAATTGGTTTATCAGGCTATCAAAAACCAGTACTTCCAAAAAAGTCAAACAAATATACATCTATACACACATCTTTAAATCATGGCATAATTAGTCACGTATTTATGGCAAATATCTAAAAATGATTTCCAAAACTTAATAATTTTCCAATTAAAACATGAAATAGCAACACCAGTGTTTACTTTCAAATTGATAAAAACAAATGTCCCTTTTTTCTTTTACTTTTCAATGTTTTTTTCCCCCCTTGTGGTTTGTGCAGCCACCGTAAGGGACATCATAAAAAAGGGAATCTACTATGGTCTTGTGTTGGGTAAATGTATTTAGATGTATTTGTAAGGAGAGCATAAGTTGCATATATTCATGAAAAATTGTAACTGTTACAAGGGGTTTAAAAAAACGGAAAGGTTCCTTTGACATGCCTGCGTCTCACCAATACTTACTCTTACCCTTTTGTTTGTTAACAAAAATTCTCTTAAACTGGTCCAGAACTCTGCTGCAAGGCGTTTAACTGGAACCAATAAGCGCACTCATACCACCCCTCTGCTTTTATCTCTACATTGGCTTCCTGTTAAATTTAGAATAGATTTTAAGATTTTGATTTTAGTTTTTAGAGCCTTGCACAGATAAACCCCAATCTATATTTCTGACCTTTGAACTCCCTACACTCCTGCACGTTCTTTGAGGTCCACAGAAAAAAATCTTTTATGTGTTTCAAAAAGTCATTTTAAAACTAGGGGAGATGTCGCCTTTCAGGCAGTCGCTCCCCGACTTTGGAACGACCTCCCCCTGTCTGCGCCAGATTGACTCAGTTTTGTGTTTTAAAGCTCAAGTTAAGACGTTTTTATTTAGGAGAGCTTTTAGCTGACTTTTACTTTTGTCCACTTCTGCCTGTTTGTTTATGTCTATGCCTGTGTGTGTTTTATGGGGTATCGTTACTGATTTTATATTCTTTTAACATTGTGAAGCACTTTGTGAGTCGCTCTCTGTGAAAAGTGCTATATAAATAAAGATTTACTTTACTTACTTCACTTTGTGTTTGTAACAGGTTGTCACCGGCAACATTCTCATAGATTAAAATGTGCAGGAACATTTTTGCACTATGGTTTCTCTGAACAGTCTTCAAACTTAAATAATTGTGTGGGTCACCTGCATACAGGTTTTTACCCACAGAAACCATGTATCCACCTGTAAAAACAGTTGAGACTAAGGTATAAGACTCTTCATTTGTCATGTTAAGTGTGCAACAAGCTGGAGCTCAGATCTTTGTGAAGTATTTTTGCAAAATAACCAATAAGATATAAATGCATACAAGAGTGGATTCATGCAGCTGTTCACAAAATGCAATGCAAGAACTGCAAAATGCTATGTAAATTACATTTAAATTAAAACTTTAAAAGGTCCTAGCTGTGTAAGACAGCAACTGCAGCACTGAGTGCATTGAAAAATGATAAAGAACCCAGAAAGCAAAAATAATACTGATTAACAGCATGGTTGTCTTGGGTTGCAGAAAAATGCTGCCTGCTTTGAATAAAAATACTATCACTAAATGGAGAGAAACAACCTACCAGGTCCTTAGCTGTCCTGCGATCCGATCTTTGGCAAATATCAAGATTTAGTGCGTTAGTTTTGTTCTGATCAGTGGTCACTCGTCAAGACAGCAGGTCTGACTGTGCAGCTTCCTGTTTCTGACTTAGAAACAAAAAAACATTTCCTTTTGTTCTTGTCTCATTTTTGTGAGTTCCATGTAACAATACCAGCAAAATATACGCTGTTAGGGTTGTTTTCCTTATTTATTGTGTTGATGAACATATGGAAAATATATACATGTGTTGTGATATTCACAAGTAAACCGATTCAGAGAACCAACCAGCCTTGTTTTGGGTAAAAGTCTAAATGTTGTAGTTTATGTGCAAAGCCTCCTTTCATGTCAGAAACCACATCATTTCATGACAGAACAAAAATAACTGGACCAAGATAAAATCCTCTTCAGTTTTCTCCAGAAAAATGACTCACCTCACTGTTTTAAAATCAGAAAAGACAGAGTTTGTGGAAGTTAAGGGTGTCAACCTCAGTGGTTCATCCGTCTCTCACAATTACAAATAAGTGAATGCATACAGGAGTGGATGATTGAAGCACCAGAATTTGAAGTTGTAAAAATACCAGAAAAAGTTACTGAGGGTCATAACAAATGTGTGCTGAACACATCTGTTTAATTTAATTTGTTTACAGTACATATGAATGATTTATACACAAAAATAGTGTTCTATACTGAAACATTTCTGTACATAATGAAAAATAAAAGTTAATAACAGAAATGTTTTTTCATTTTCAAAATGAAGCTGCATTTGTTAACTCAATATGAAAAAAAAGAAAACACAATCCTACAAAATGCTTTTTATTTTTCTTCTTAAACATTCTGTCACTTAATTAAAATGATAAAGAAAATGGTCTTTGACATTTCATTTTCAAAAAGTTCTTTTGTAAATGTGTAGCAAAATTCAATTAGAAATATCTAATTTACGAGCAGGGATTTACATCCGCCTGAGACAAGAAGAGGATGGAAATGGAAGGACAGCAAAGTGGCAGAGGAGGGTGATCGGCGTGTTTTCAGGCCATCAGTGGGTGCAGGTGGAGGAAGGGAAGAATAGGGATTACAATGTGGCAGTGAGGATTACACCTCTAAAATATGCCCAGATCTACTTCTGGATTCATGGAGATTCAAGTTTCTGTCAAAACTTCTAAACCAAGGAGTCGAAAGAAGGAAAATATAAATGTTATCATGAATGATTTTTTGGTGGATTATCTTCTATCATCTGTGAATCAACAAAATATATAACTGTATCTTTTCCCTTAAAGTACAGTGACAGTATTGTTGTTTGATGTTAGACATGACAGAAAATATTTTTGTTGCAACATATACATATTTCATGTTCTGTAAGCCATTTGCTTGCTTAAACATTTATTTTTACTTCACAATAAAGTATCTCTTTTAAAAAGAGAGTGACCCCCTAACGGAATCAAAATTAATTATTTCCCACAATGCTTTGTTCGCAACATCTTTAAAGTTTAGGGCAGTTGTGCTAATACATCACCATAAAGTTATACAGGGTGAACTAATAAAGCAATATAAGAATGAGAATAAGAATAAGAATGATCCCAGTAAAAAATACTCATGAAATATAGTAAATAATAAAAAATAAGGAATATTAAAGCAACTAAAGCTTATTTCTAACAAAGCTCAACAAATGACGTCAAAGTAAATTTGTTTTTCAAAAACATTTGAGACATAGAAACAATAACGATGCATTAAATGTGATTCTTTGTAAGTGTGTAGAAACTTGGTTGTAGAAGCTGCTTCACTCAGAGGGGGTTTTCTACATTATAACAAACTTTGAATTCAACACTTCATGAACATCACGGTTGATTGATTGATCCTTTTTCTCCCACAACCTGCTCTTTGCCCTGATTGCAATACAGATTTGCAAAGTTTCCCCAAACCATGATGGTTGTGATTTGTGCATTAATTTTTGCTGAGGAGCACCATAGACTGCCCAGAGTAAAAGATCACTCTGAAACATGCCATTGTGTTACATTGGGGTGTTTGGGGACTCAGAAAAGCGGTCAGTATCTGGTGTAACAACCATCTGCGTCATGCAGTGCAGCTCATCTCCTCAATATAGAGTTTGTGGCCTGTGGCTTGTTGGGCCACTCCTCGTCAATAGCTATGCAAAGTTGCTGGATATTGGCAGAAACTGGAACATGCCGTCTACACTGAAAGGGAAAAACAAAAGAGATCCAAGATTTATTCAAAAAGCAAAAAAGACTGCTAACAATTTTGTCACAAAGAACATACAGCCTGTACCTTTTGCATCATCCTAACACTTTAAGCTTCATCCTAAACTGTTGGATTCATTTAATGAAGAATTATAACCAAAAACAAACTATAAACAGAACAGACATTCAGTGGGGGAAAAAATGATATTTGTTTTCTTTTTTTTTTTTTTTCTTTTAAATGGTTTATTTTAAGCAATCAATGCAAGGATCATGCACAAAACAATACAATCAGCAGTTATACATTTGTACAGAGATGTATCAAACTTAGGATATTAAGACATTATTAAAAAAATTATGTGAAAGGGAGTGGAAAGAATTGAATTTATACAATCCCACCCCTGTTATACTGATCTATTTTTATTACATGATTTATCATTATCAGGTTAATAATATTTTATCAGACAGAATTAAGAATCCTTAACTATCAATAAACCACATGTCAAAGTTGAAATACTTAGTTATGTAAAAATAGACATAACTCTATTATAAAAAAAACATTTCACATGCAGATTTATCTAAAATATGTGCAGATTATTTTCTTATAACACTATTTCAGAAAACATTATTTACACAATCTGACTAAAAAACATTAAAATAAGACTCAATTCTCATGCAGTGAATGTTCATGTGAGAAAGGTCTGACTGTGGAGCTTCCTGTTTCAAACCTTAATCTAAAATCAACATTTCCTTTATTCTTAAATCATTTTTTTTACCATGAATATAAAATATGCTAGCGCAATTTACTTTTACCTTTGTACAGTACCTAATTTTTGTTGCAGGCTAAATGCAAATGATGTTTGCAAAAATAACTATTTACAGAAACTAAAACAAACAGTTGATTTCAACTACTAGAACTTTGGTTGAATGACACAGTTTATTTGAATAATAACCTTAGTTGCAACCAGTGACGTGCGGTGCGGTTAATGGCTGGTGAGGCACTGACGTCATCAGTCAGATTTACAAACATATGAACCATACTGAGTAACTTATTCACCATTTAATTCAGTGGTCCCCAACCATCGGGCCGCAGACCGGTACCGGGCCGCGGGACACTTGGCACCGGGCCGCACAGAAAGAAAAAATAATTTCCATTTTATTGTTTTTTTTTTCGACAAAAACGTTTTATTTTGAAAAGTAACCGGATTCACTTTGTTACATCTGTCACACTTAACGCACGTCAAAGTCGCGACACCAAACATCAGGTGATAAACCTCACTAAAATTAAACCCAAACAACCAAAATGAGTTGCTTTGACAAGGGGAAAATTATAATTATTATTGTTATTATCATTACTAAAGAGAAAATACCACCCCCGGTCCACGTGAAATCTGTTTTGCGTTGCACGTCAACCCCCCCCCCCTCCGGTCCGCGGTAAACGTGCCTTGCGTAGTACCGGTCCACGGTGACAAAAAGGTTGGGGACCGCTGATTTAATTGACAACAGTTAACGGGTTTTGTTTAAAATATCATTTCAACATGTTTTTTTTTCATATACAAACTGCAGCATAGAAAAAAAGCACAAACCTTATTATCATATTACCTTTACTTGTAAATAAAGTCCATCCGCCGCTCCTTCTGAAGAAAATGAAATGCCGCTTGCTATCACTTCTTCTATTATTTTTTAGTGTCATAATCTCAGGGCTCACCGGCGCCCCCTAACATGAGGCACGAGAACTTCTGGCCTCACCCAGCGGCTTTTTGGCCGGCGTTTAGCGCTCAGCACAAGAAACACGTCCCTAACATACAGTTATTTATAAAAACAAACACTGTGCATCATATACATCTGCTAAATTATGTAAACTCAGCTCATATAGTACAAGTGATTGAACCGACATACAGAGAGACAGCAGTACCGTCTGACTGCATAGGTATTGCGCAATCCAAGGTGAGGCTCAGCGGGCTGGTGCCTCATCGCACGTTACTTCTTAGTATCTGAACAGCAAATGCGGAAATTCAGCGATTTTGAATTGAAAAAACAACCAAAAATGGTACATTTAAATGGAAAATGACTGCAAAGCACAAATTACCGATTAAATATAATAATTTAATTTATTTTTTCTCTTTTCTTCCCATAATGACAGGTGAGGCACAGCCTCACCTGCCTCTCCTGACTGCACGTCACTGGTTGCAACACCATCTGCAGATTTCTGGGACAAAGCGAATATAACCTGATGGAAACGATTCTCTTTAGTGATATCCAGTGAAATTACTTATCTCAAAGATTTAAAATCAGCAGTGACATAGTTTGTGGAAGTTAGAAACATCCACCTCATTGGTTTAGATGGTTCACACATTTACAAATGTGAGAAGTGAATGCATACAGGAGTGGATTCAGACAGCTGTTTATAATTGTCAGTGATCCAAGAATGTACCGCAAGTCTGCAAAACGTTTGTCAAGCCTCTCATTGTGTAAAGCAGTAGCTCCAACACGCAATACATTCATAGTGTGGTATGGAATCCACAGGACAAAAAACACTATAACAATACTGGTAACCAGTCTGGATGTCTGAGGGTTGTTAAAAAATGCTGCTTGATTCACCTTCCTGTAAAGCTGAATGTATGAAAATGCTACAATAAAACATGAAGCAAATCCCATCAGAGTCTCTGTCACCAGCACAGCTAAATTTTGGGACTGAGAGGAAAAATGATATCTGCTGCAGCGCAGCAACTGCTTATCAGGGATTTCCTCTTGAGCCACCAAAACAGGGAAGGAAAGAATCATTACTCCCAGCCAAAGTAAAACCAGCAACAATCTCATTTTTGTCTGAAACTGCTGGTGCACCACAACCATGTAACACTGGAATTTCAACAAAACTACAGTCAGCAAACTTCCATAAAGACTGCAACACCTGAGATATGCTAGGATTTTACAGGCCAGCAGACCAAAGATCCAGCTGTAGAGCAGACAGTAAATCCACAGAGGGAGAGTCAGCAGACAGAGCAGGTCTGACACTGGCCAGATTCAGCATCAAACTCTGGGTCATGCTGGACAGCTGCTGAAAATTTGGCTTTAGAATAAAATTATTTGATGTCAAAAGGAATTTTAAAAAATAATTTTCATGAGAGAGATTCAAACATTTACACACCGGGCTACTACATTTTATTATTTCATGAATGAACTGATACAAAGCTCTGTTAATTTCTTATATGTTTCAGTATCAACATAGTTTCAGGTATGAAGTAATTCAGTGTTCTTTATATTTCTTAGAAGTTTGTGTTAGTCGTTTTTTTATTAACAGATTTGTGTATGTTACAATTGGTTAATTTCAACCTGGTTTAATTAGTCATGAATGAATTGGAAATATCTAAAAAAAAAAAATTCATACCTAATAATTGTCATAGCGTTCAGGTAAGGCAGACCCAGATGCTGAAACCCAGAATGATCACTGGAGAATTTGACTTGATAAGTAGGTTTTAATGTCAAGGTTTTAGTTGCAGAATGATTCAGGCAAGAGCGAGGTTCATGGCGTGGCTGGAGGTTAAACTGCGGCTCTGCGGTTCCGGACTTCGTCGAGGAAACAGGTAAGCGGCTGGGGACTTCAGCACAGTGGACCTTCGTCGAGAGGTATCCTGAGACAGGAAAGCATTGAGTCAGTAATAGGTAAGGCAAAAGAACACAAGGCATTAGCAGGCAGACCAGGTGTAGTCACTGTTAGGGGTAACGAACTGGTGTCGGCTGTATGAGCAGGAATTCCTTAAGAGCAGCCGACTGATGAGGGTGAAGTGGTAGCAGCTGGTGAAGTTCCGAGGAGAGCAGCGGGGGCGGGCCGGCAGAGGCACCGGGACAGTGATTTTTTAATCAAAACATGAAAAAGGCAACACCAGTGTTTACTTTCAAATTGATAAAAACAAATTTTCCTTTTTTCTTTTCCTTTTTAATGTTTTTTTTTTTCCCCTTGTGGTTCGTGCAGCCACCGTAAGGGACATCATAAAAATGGAATCTACCATGGTCTTGTGTGGGGTAAATGTATTAAGATGTATTTGTAAGGACAATATAAGTTGCATTTATTCATGAAAAATTGTACCTGTTACGAGGGGTTAAAAAAACAGAAAAGTCCCTTTGACATGCCTGCGTCTCACCAATACTTACTCTTACCTTTTTGTTTGTGTTTGTAACAGGTTGTCACCGGCAACAGTCTCATACATTAAATTTTGCAGGAACATTCTCGCACTATGGTTTCTCTGAACAGTCTTCAAACTTAAATAATTGTGTGGGTCACCTGCGTACAGGTTTTTTACCCACAGAAACCATGTATCCAACTGTAAAACAGTTGAGACTAAGGTATAAGACTCTTCACTTGTCATGTTAAGTGTGCAACAAGCTGGAGCTCAGATCTTTGTGAAGTATTTTTGCAACATAATCAAGAAGAGATAAATGCATACAATAACGGATTCATGCAGCTGTTCACAAAATGCAATGTAAAAATGCAAAATACAATGTCAATTACATTCAAATGAAAACTTTAAAAGGTTCTCGCTGTGTAAGACAGCAACTGTGACACTGAGCGCATCGAAAAATGATAAAGAAGCCAGAAAGTAAAAAGAATACTGATTAACAGCATGGTTGTCTGTGAGTTGTGGAAAAATGCAGCAGGCATGCTTTAGCTTCTTCTGGAGGCAAGTGAATAAAAATGCTACCACCAAAAAGAGTAAAACAACCTATCAGATCCTTAGCAGCAATTGTGATCCGCTGAGCTTCTGTCAGATATTAAGACTCAATGTATTAGTTTTGTTCTGATCAGTGGTCACTCGTCAAAAGCGTCCTGTTTCTGACTTAAGAAAACAACATTTCCTTTGTTTTTGTTTCATTCTTGTGAGTTCTGTGTAACAATACCAGCAAAATAAAAGATGATAAGGTTATTTTCATTTTTTTTATATCTTGTTGATGCACATTTGAGAAAAGATATTCACAAGTAAACTTATTCATGGAACCACTAACCTTGTTTTGGTTAAAAGTCTAAATGTTAAATTTTTTGTGCAACACCTCCTTAACTACATCAATTCAGACACCATATCATTTCCTGGCAGGACAAATATAACTGGACCAAGATAAAATCCTCCTCAGTTTTCTCTAGAAAAATGACTCATCTCACTGTTTAAAAGCAGCAGTGACAGAGTTTGTGGAAGTTAAGAGCATCAACATCAGTGGTTTCTCACAATTACAAATTGACACCTTCTTTAAAGAATTGCCTAAGTCATTTTTTTTAGATTTTTAAGAAATGCAAAAAACAAAACAGTTTTTTGAATATGCGATAGTTACTAACAATTTTGATTAAAATAGCTTTGACAACAGATGCTTGCTGACATACTAAAAACAAAGTCACTCAAACATGGAACATGGGAGAATTTAATTCTCTTAAATGGCAAATTTTTAAACATGTCTTTGTGATTTAGGCAATGTTACGCCTACTATTCTATTAGGAATAAAACATTACTAACAAACTAACTAAACATAATGCTCAGGAGGAATGTGCATTTCTTCACTTATCTTTCCAGCTCTTCTTTGTAGGGTTCTTGTCTAATGCATATCAGTGTGGGAAATTGTAAAAGGAGTGATGAACTTCTTGACTGGAGGTTCTGGAACTTTCTTCTTCATTGTCAAAGCACATGGAAACAATCTTATCCATACCAATGGCCCATTTGACAGCTGCACGCTTTATGACAGTTTTTTCCATACAGAGGCTTCTGAGAAGGAGAGTCTGAATGGATCTTGAACCACTGCTTCACTATAGATGGACAGTTGGATATCAAGCTTTCTTGCCTGGTCTGATGCTGAAGAAGAAATATCTATGAAGTTTTAGGAACCCATTGTGCTTAAGCATTTTCACGTGTTAAGGGGATAGCCTATTACTTTCAATCTGAAGTATTATGACATAGTCTCTTGGGGTAAAAAATATCTGCTAACTATTATTTTTTCAATAGTAGAATGAATGCTGTCACACTTCATTAGTAAGACCTGCAACAACGTATTTATGAGTTATTAGTACCCCATGTTTCCTTGCAAGCTCAGATTTTGCATTGGGATTCTGATTACAGCAACCATCACTTCACACTATGATCTCCTTGAGTTCTGGATAGCCTTGGATCAGACCTTCAAAATGACAATACCAAAGATGAGCATACACCTCACTACACCTTCTTATTTGTCAACTGCAGCAGTAGCTTTCTTTGAACCCAAGTTGAAATGGTAAAGGTTTTGACCTGCAGTTTAGTTTTGCAAGATGGACTGCTGGCTTGGGTTTTTGGACACAGTAGCACAGCTTGCAAGTCCATTGTCCAAAGAGAGTTCTCTTCATTGGTAGAATCCTTGTCCTGAGACTTCCCTTGCCTCGCTTCATCTTCTTGGAGAGACCTGAGTCAAATACATCCCTACTAATATTCCTGTGTTTGAATGAAACACAAAAGTCCTTTTCCAAATGTTTTTTCAGGATGACCAAGAGAAGCACACTTTGCACATTTTAACACTTTTTTTTTCCATCTTTGAGCTTCAGTTGGTAGAAAAATGCTGATTTGCAGCAGGATCCCTCTGCAACTTTGTTTGTTTTATGTTAATTATTGTGACCAAAGTGGTGATGTACAACTGGCCGTGTGACTCATTCAAAAATGTATGGTTACCCTGAGATACATTATTTTGTGGTCTTTTTCATAAAGCTACATTTAGGATTCCCATAATGGTTGCCTTTAGATATAGCAGAACAGCATACTATTACACCAGCCAAATCATAAAAAAATAAAATTGCCTAAATCACATTGAGTCGTTACTTAGGCAAAATAAAACTACCTAAGTCACACTCTTGACATGGGTAATTATACTTATGAGTATAATTACAGTTTCTGTTTCACTGAGGATGTAGGCAATTTTACCAGAGATGGTCAGCATCATGAGGAGATGATTTATGCAAATAAATAAATACAGTTTTGTCAAAAAAATGATAGGCAATTATTTTAAGAAGGTGACAACATGCGACAATTATAACAGCTATCTGAATCCACTTCAGTATGTAATCACATCTCACATATGTAAATATGAGAAGTGATTGCATACTGGAGTGGATTCAGACAGCTGTTTATAAATGTCACTGATCCAACAGTAGACTGTACGTCTTTGTAAACAAATCTTGCATTATTTTGTGCATCATCTCATGAAAATGTACGAGCCACAAGTGTCTGCATTGGCTAAAATTAATAATCTTTAAAGACTAAAATGTATAATTCATGGAATATATCAACCCAGATGATGATACAGCTTTAAAATATGAATATGATTAGGCTTTAAAATAATTGTATCATTCTCAAAACATTATTTTAAACATTATTTAAAACATTAATTATAGCAGTGGTTCATGACAATAACTACTCACGACACTTAGCAAAGTCACTTAAATCTGACTGCTGTAAATGCTGAGCAACAAGAGGTAAGTTAGAGCGGGGGTGACTGTTTTGACCCTGAGAGTCAAAGAGCCACACCACATACTGACCTGCCAAGACGCACACACACAAACATGCAATTAAGGCCATGTTATTTTCCATAACAGACTCCTCTCCCTACAATACAACAGCAGGTATTGTACTTGTGTTTATTTCAAGGAAAGTGTCCACTCTCAATACACACATCAAATGCAGCTTAGCCAGAGTTAACACAGAGACTACCCTGGAGGTCAGAGACCCCCTCCACAGACTCAGGGGTGCTTAAACATCACTGCCAGCAAGCAGGAGATGTCCTCTCAGTGCCCCACCCGCCAATTTTAACTGCACCCCCTTAATACACACACCCTTTAACCCTCAAAATATACACTCCAATACAAACACACATACATGCGCACACACACACGGTGGTCCTGATGGCCCTGGTCTGGGTGGCGGATGTGAACGCCCGGGGGGGCGGTTGTTCTCTATCCGCTGCCGTGCGGGTGTTGGGGGGGTTCTGGCTGCCACTGCGGCGGGGGTCTTGGTGTGGGGATGGCTGGGCACTCCCCCTCCTTCTTTTCACATGCCATCATCCATTTTAGAAGAACATAAATACTCACCTGAGCACAGGTGTTAGATCACCTTTGCACAAATACTTTGCGTGATTGAATAAAATATTTCACACTAGTTGGTTTGAATGCATAGGTATGCATGTGGGAACATTATTTGTATTGTGTACATGATGACAGGTGAACGTTTTTGGAGCCAACAGGTGTGTTTGTGGCATTCGAGTGTGTATGTGAACAGGCCCCGCCCCTGTAGACTTGTATTACATCTGAACCTCACCGTAATGATTATAACCATCCAAAAACTTGTTGCTTTATGCTGCTTCATGGTTTTACCCCCCACCACCGTCTATAATCACTCCTATCCCTCTCTCTCTAACATCCCTCTCTCTTCTTCCCTTCTTTCCTTTTCCATCCGGTCCAACACGATTTTCAAATATGATAAAAATGAATAAAGTTTGACCTCGATTACAAAAGGAGTTTATTCAGAAATACCTCTGGTTTGTCTGAAGATTAATAACCCCTGTTGTTAAAGTAAAATATGTCCAACACAAGAGGCCTTCAGCTCTCATCTGTTTGCCCAGCTGTTGGACAGGACAAGTTAAAAAAAAAATTCAAATATGTAGTAATTTCAAATGCATATTACGGTGCCGGTCCTGACTGTCTTCTGATTGATCAAAAAAAGGGGAAAATATTATTAGTGAGCAATAAAAGAAGAACTCAGAAAGGAAAAACAAATGAAATTCAATGATTTATGCAAAAAACAAAAAAGACTATAACATTTTTATCATGTATAACATACAGTTTTTCCTATTGCATCATCCAAACACTTTAAGCTTCATCCTACACTGATGGATTCATTTAATGAAGAATTATAACCAGATACACACTTAGACACAGAACAGACATTCAGTGGACATTCAGTAAGAATTCAGTTCAAATGCAAAGCAGTTTATTTACACAATGTGGCAAAAAAATTACAGTAAAATAAGACTCAACTCTCAGTGACTGTTCATGTGAGAAAAGTCTGACTGTGGAACATTCTGTTTGAAACCTTATTCTAAAAATAGCTTTTTTCTTTATTCTTGTATCACATTTGTGTGTCAAATCTAATACTGCCATGAATATAAAAGATGTTAGCATTATTTACTTTTACCTTTGTACCTCATTTACTTTTGATGCAGGCTAAATGCAAATGATGTTTGCTAGTAGTACTACTTACATGAAACAAAAAACAACAACAGTTTAACCAACTACTAGAACTTTGGTTGAATGAAACGGTTTAGTTGAATAAGCTCAGTTACAACATCGTATCCAGATTTCTGGGACAAAGCAAATATAACCTGATGGAAAAAATCCTTTTCAGTTGCATCCAGATAAAGTACTTATCTCACAGTAAATTCAGCAGTGACATAGTTTGTGGAAGTTAGAAACATCCACCTCATTGGTTTGGATGGTTCACACATTTACAAATGTGAGAAGTGAATGCATACAGGAGTGGATTCAGACAGCTGTTTATAAATGTCAGTGATCCAAAAATTTCCTGCAACTTTGCAAGACGTTTGTCAAGCCTCTCATCGTGTGAGCCAGTAGCTCCAACACGCAATACATTCATAGTGTGGTATGGAATCCACAAGACAAAAAACACTATAATGATACTGGTAACCAGTCTGGATGTCTGAGGGTTGTTAAAAAATGCTGCTCGATTCACCTTCCTGTAAAGCTGAATGTATGAAAATGCAACAATAAAACAAGAACCAAATCCCACCAGAGTCTCTGTCAGCAGCACAGCTAACTTCTGGCTTCTGGAGAATTGTTGTGTGCAGCGTATCCACTGCTGTTCAGGGGTCAACTGATGAACGACCAAAGCAGGGATGGAGAGAATCATTACTACCAGCCAAAGCAAAACAAACAGCAACAATCTCATTTTTTTCTGATTGTAAAACTGCTGGTGCACCACGAGCATGTAACGCTGGAAGCTCAAAAAAACTACAGTTAGCACACTTCCATAAACACTGCAAATTAAGAGATATGCTATGATTTTACAGGCCAGCAGACCAAAGATCCAGCTGTAGAGCAGATTAAATCCCCAGCGGGAGAGTCAGCAGACAGAGCAGGTCTGACACGGCCAGATTCAACATCAAACTCTGGGTCACTGCTGGACAGCTGCTGAAAATTTGGCTTCAGAATGATGACAGCAATGTTTCCAGGGACTCCCAGGAGGAAGCAGAGAGACTGAATCACTGCAGGCAGCCACACCTCTGGAGTCCATGGAAGGAGAAGGGAGAAGTTCAGAAGAGGAGGAGATGTTTAAAGTTACTGCAGTCAAGTTGAGTTGCTCCATGACGCCCAACACCAAACAAATGATGGACCTAAGAGTCACAAAATAATCAGAAATTTAAAGGTTTCACTCTATTATAATATATCTGACCTAAAGTCAATGATCATTTCTGAAGTGGGACAAGCAAAAAAGATTTGACCACAAACATTCCTGATGGACAGAAGTCTTTTTACAGTTACAAGAACAAAGCTCCCTGGAATAAAAAAAAGGAATGACTTTAAATTTAGGATTGGCTGGAAACATTGTCCATTATATTTTGTGTTACAAGCATTCATCCTAAAATAAAGAACCCACAACATCAATATTGAAGCAAAAGAAGGAAAATCCTTTTGAATTCTTATAATCTGATTTCCTTTTAAGCTACAGGTTCTTTAGGCCTAAAAAAGTTGATTTTTGTCCATTCTGATGGCATTAAATCATAAAAAACTGATACTATATCTTTCTTTTATTTAGTACTGTACATCATTGTGCTAAAATGTAAAACAGAAGTTAACTAAAACTGTAGAAATATTTTTTTTTACATGAATACATAAATTTCATCAAGCAATCGATGTCAAAGGGAATTTAACAAAAATAATTTTCATAACACAGATTAAAATAGTTACAGTCTGGATTAATATATTTTACTATTTCATGAATGCAACTGATATAAAAGCTCTTTTAATTTCTCATCGGTTTCATTATCAACTAATTGAAATTGGTTTATCAGGCTATCAAAAAACAACCCTTTTAAAAAAGTCAAACAAATATACATCTATACACACATTCAAGCATGGCATAGTTACGTATTGATGGCAAATATATAAAAATGATTTCCAAAACCTAATAATTTTCCAATTAAAACATGAAAAAGCAACACCAGTGTTTACTTTCAAATTAATAAAAACAAATTTCTCATTTTTCTTTTCCTTTTTAATGTTTTTTTTTCCCTTGTTGCTCGTGCAGCCACCATAAGGGACTTCATAATTACCATTGTCTTGTGTGGGGGAAATGTATTTAGATGTATTTGTAAGGACAATATAAGTTGCATATATTCATGAAATATTGTACCTGCTACGAGGGGTTTAAAAAAAAAAGAAAAATCTCTTTGACATGCCTGCGTCTCACCCTTTACTTTGTGTTTGTAACAGGTTGTCACCGGCAGCATGTCCAAAGATTAAAATGCGCAGGAACATTTTTTCACTATGGTTTCTCTGAACAGTCTGCAAACTTAAATAATTGTGTGGGTCGCCTGCGTACTGGTTTTTTACCCACAGAAACCATGTATCTACCTGTAAAACAGTTGAGACTAAGGTATAAGACTATTCACTTGTCATGTTAAGTGTGCAACAAGCTGGAGCTTAGATCTTTGTGAAGTATTTTTACAACATAATCAAGAAGATATAAATGCATACAAGAGTGGAATCATGCAGCTGTTCAGAAAATGCAAAATATTATGTAAATTACATTAAAACCAAACATTTAAAAGGTCCTAGCTGTGTAAGACAGCAACTGCAGCACTGAGTGCATTGAAAAATGATAAAGAACCCAGAAAGCAAAAAGAATACTGATTAACAGCTTGGTTGTCTTTGGGTTGCAGAAAATAAAAAATGAATAGTTGAAGCAGTTGAATAAAAATGCTACCACCAAAAGGAGGGAAACAACCTACCAGGTCCTTAGCAGTCCTGCGATCCGATCTTTGGCAAATATCAAGATTCAGTGTGTTAGTTTTGTTTTGATCAGTGGTCACTTGTCAAGACACCAGGTCTGACTGTGCAGCTTCCTGTTTCTGACTTATAAAAAAAAACAAAAAAAAATTTCCTTTGTTCTTGTCTAATTCTTTTGAGTTGAAGTAAACCTATTCAGGGAACCAACTAGCCTTGTTTAGGATAAAAGTGTAAATGTTATAGTTTATGTGCAAAGCCTCCTTTCATCTCAGATACGACATCATTTCCTGACAGAACAAAAATATCTGGACCAAGATAAAATCCTCTTCAGTTTTCTCCAGAAAAATGATTCACCTCACTATTTTAAAATCAGAAATGACAGAGTTTGTGTAAGTTAACCCTTTTGCTATCCTAGGCACTTTAACATTGGGTGTTGGGTCCTCTAGGCCCACTAGTGCGCTGAACCTTTTTTTCTTCAATGATTTGTGATCTTCACTGGTGTCCATGGATTACATGAAATCCTCTTCACCACCTTTGTCATGGTAGGGCAAACACGTCAATGGTCATCTTGACCCCATAGGATAGCACAAGGGTTAAGGGTGTCAACCTCAGTGGTTCACCCGTCTGCACGTTTACAAATAAGTGAATGCATACTGGAGTGGATGATTAAAGCACCAGAGTTTGAAGTTGTAAAAATACCAGAAATAGTTACTGAGGGGTCAAAATAAGTTCCAGAGCGAGACTTGAGGTTCGGCGGTGGCTCTTGACGTGGCTGGAGGTTCGGCAATGGCTCGAACTGAGGCGTGAAGTTTTGGCGAAGCTCCGTGAAGAAGTAGGTGGCTTGGGATGATGATCTGCTCGGGTAGAAACTGATTCGGACATCCAGTCGTGGGCATGAAGGTCCCGGAAACAAGATAGCTTGGGTACGGCGAGAGCAAAAGGTACATAGCAAGAAACTGTGAGAGACCAGACTAGCACCATCAGGGGCAACAAACTGGCGTTGAATCCTGGTCCTGGAGCTCCTTAATAAGGTCTGGCGGGGAGATGAGTGGACGCAGCTGGGGTGAATCAGTGGCCAATCAGAGATGGGCGGGGGAGGAGAACTGACAGAGGCACCATGACAGTACCCCCCCAACGACCGCCTCGAGGCAGTCCAGGACGGCGATCAGGATTGGCCCGGAAGAAATCCTTAATGAGAGATGGGTCCAGAATGAGAGAGCGGGAGATCCAAGATTGCTCCTCAGGGCAGTAACCCTCCCAAACAACCAGGAACTGGTGCCCATGACCCTGACGCCAAATGTCCAGGACACAGCTGACCATGAAGGCAGGGGCACCGTCGATGGTACGGGCGGGCGGCGGGGAAGTGTACGGCGGGCACAAAGGACTGTCCTGCACGGGTTTGATTTGTGAGATGTGAAAAGAGTTGTGTACCTTGAGAGCTCGAGGAAGGTGGAGACGGACACGGGTAGGATTGATGATCCTTTCAATGATGTAGGGTCCGATGAAACGTGGAGCCAGTTTACGGGAGGTGGCTTGAATAGGAATATTTCGAGCAGAGAGCCATGCCCTCTAACCTGGCTGGTAAGTGGGTCCCACCGCCCTGTGTTGATTGACGATGCAGCAGTTGCTCTGCTTGGTGCGGAGGAGAGCATCTTTGGTTTGGCGCCAGACACGTTGGCAACACTGGAGGTGTTGCTGGACAGAAGGCACCGCCAAATCTAATTCCTGGGACGGAAACAGAGGTGGTGTGTACCCGAGGGCGGCTTCGAAAGGTAACACCCCAGTAGCGGAAGAAGCGTGACTATTATGGGCATACTCGATCCACACCAAGTACTGAGACCAGTCCTCGTTGTTTTGTGCCGCCAGGCAACGTAACTCTGCCTCCAGTTCCTGGTTGGCCCTCTCTGCTTGACCGTTGGACTGGGGGTGATAGTCGGAAGTGAGGCTGACCGTGGCCCCCAGGGCGGAGCAAAAGAACTTCCAGACTTGAGAGACAAACTATCTATAGAAATTAGCAAAACCCAGAAATTGTTGCAGCTTCTTACAGTTGTTAGGAGGCTCCCAATTAGAAACAGCCTCAATCTTTGAAGGGGTGGGCTGTATACGACCAGCTTCAATGATGTACCCCAAAAACTGCACGGTAATTAATAATTCACATTTGATTTGATTTTGATTTGAAATGGTTTATTTCAAGCAATCAAGTAGAAACAATACACAAAAGCTATATAATCGTCAGTTATACATTCATATAGTAACTTATCAAACTTGGGATAATTAGACATATTAATAAGTATTGCTTGAAAGGGAGTGGAAGGAAGCGAACTTATATAATCCCACCCCGTTATACTATAACCATTTTATTACATGATTTATCAATATCCGGTTCCTAGCTTTTCTCAGACCGAATTAAGTATCATAAAGTATCAATAAAGCACATGACAAGGATGAATTACTTAATTATTATGTAAACATAACTATTTTAGAAATCAACATGACAAATGCAAATCAGTTATCTAAAATATATGCAGATTGTGTTATTTTAAGTCATTCATATGATTAAAAAATAATACTATATCAGTAAAATACACAACACTGTTTCAGAGATTTTAATAGCAAAATTTCATCAAGTATCAAAAGTTAAAAACGTACAAAATTATGCTACATTAGGAAAGATTTTTGAATCAATTTATCAATTTTGTTCGGAGCAAGTGAAGTAATATCATTAAACATCGATCAATTTAACCATTTTCAATAATTGATTAATCATTTGTTTTACTTTCTATATATACTTTCTATATATCACTTACTATATATTTTTTGTATTTTTTTTTAATATAATGAAGTAATGCTGTAAGGGAAAAATAAAAGGGTCCATAATCTGTCGATTGTCCAAGGTTGGTATTTCTTCTTCTGCTGAAAAAAACAGATGTCCTTCTGGGTTTAAAACAGTTTCTAGTCTCTTCGATGTTATGTCTGCAGACATTAGATACAGGTCCATATCCTTCTTCAGCTAATATCAGTTGCGGTGAAAGTTGAGGTCAAGTTGTCTGCAGGTCAGAAATCTCTGCTGTTGATTCAGGTGACGTCAGACAGATGGAGAAAGTGATGAATCCAGGTGTCATATTTCTTGAAATTATTTGGTTCTTTGGTTTATTACTCCATGTTGTTTCAGACAACCGTAAACAAGCACTTCTCAAAGTCTTTCATGGTGTTCACAACCAGAACCTTGGACCGGTCCGGTGGACCGAGTGGTTTGACGTAAATCCTGCAGCCTTTAACCCAAGTGTTCTCAATCTGCTTCTGCTTCCTAAGAAGCCGTGCATGTTTGGAGATTTCAGCATTCCTTCTGGTCAGATGGTCATTTAGATAAACAGCCGATCCTTTGAGGTTTTTACGCTGATTCATCAGAGCTAGCTTGTGTTTGTGATTCACAAACCTGATGAGGATCGCTGGTTTATCCGTCTCCTTTCTCCTGGGGAGCAGGTGGCAGGTCTCGATGGTATTTAGATCCAGGGAAATCCCTTTAGATGTGAGATGTGAATGTATTTGCTGACTTAGAGACTCTTCACCGCTCGCCGTGTGGCCGGCCCTGCTAGCTGCGCTAGAGCTAGCATTAGCAGTGCTAGCTCCTGCGTTCAGCTTCGTTCGAGGCTTGATTGGTACTCCAGTGAGAATGACATTATTCACCTTTACTTGCTGTTCCACATCGTCCAGTCTTTTCTCCAGAATGTCGACCCGGTTTTCTCGTTGCTCGTTTTGCGCCCGAAATCTTCGGAACTCTTCCATCATCTCCCACAGTGGCGTTAGCTTAGCCGACACCTCATCCATAAAAGATCTAAGCGTTTCTTGAATATCATCAAGGGTCTTTTTGAGATCGTCATATTCCTGGGTTTTCTTAAGGCCATGGTCAGCTCTCTTTTTGGAGAAAATCAACTTATGAAGTCATTTGAAGATAGTTGTATCCGCAGAGAGCTGCGACCACGCGTCTTGCCGTGACCCGGAACCGGAAGCATCCGGAAAGATGACAAATAGTTGGTTTTCTAAAAGTTGAGTGAGCACTTGAGGTACGTGTTGCTCATGGTAGGTTTGGTTGCTAGAATAAATAATAATAATCGATTAGATTTTTCTACGCATTTCCAGACGCTCAAAGCGCTTACATTGTGTCCATTATTCATTCATTCATCATTCATACTTGGTGATGGTAAGCTACTGATGTAGCCACAGCTGCCCTGGGGCAGACTGACAGAGGCATGGCTGCCATATCGTGCCTACGGCCCCTCTGACCATCACAGGGATCATCCATGCACATTCACACACCAGTGGAGGCCACACTGGAGGCAAGGAGGGTGAAGTGTCTTGCCCAAGGACACAACGACATTTGGCTGGTGGGAGCGGGGATCGAACCGCCGACACTTTGATCATTGGACGACCCGCTCAACCACCTGAGCCACTGTCGTCACCTAAATGAGGATGTCGTCAAGGTATATGAAAACGAAGCAGTTGAGAAAATCTCTGAGGACGTCATTTACTAGCCTTTGGAAGACTGCAGGGCATTAGTCAACCCAAAGGGCATAACCAGGTATTCATAGTGTCCTAGAGGTGTATTGACATGGACCAGGTGATAGGCGTTGCGAAGATCTAGTTTGGTGAAGACGTGAGCTCGCTGAACGGAGTCAAACACAGAGGTGATTAGAGGCAGAGAGTATTTATTCTTGATGGTTATTTTGTTGAGTTCCCAATAGTCAATGCAGGGTCGAAGAGTTTTATCTTTCTTTTCTACAAAAAAGAAACCTGCTCCTACGGGGGACACTGAAGGACGGATGTGGCCCATGGATTGCGCCTCCTGGATGTAACTTTCCTTCCAAGTTTTTCCGTCTCCCCTTAGGTAAGGTGGAACCAGGTAGTAGATTAATTTCACAATCATAGGGGCGATGTGGAGGTAAAGCGCTAGCTTTGGTTTTTCCAGAAGACATCTCATGAGTCTTGATAGCATGCAGGGATCTTATCCAGATTTGTCTTACTAGAAAACTCTGTGGGGTGATGGCGAGCAGAAGGTATAGCACACGAGAGACAGTTAGCTAAACAGTAGGCGCTCCAGTTAGTGATATGACCAAGGCTCCAAATGAATTGAGGGTTGTGCATTTTTAACCACGAGAACCCTAGGACTGTGAGTGGATTGCGCGATGAAAAATTGAATAACTTCTCTGTGGTTACCAGACGTGAGTAGCTGAACGGTGCGGTGCGTAATCCGGGAGAGGTGTTGACCTCCTAAACCTGAGGCCTCGATGGGAGTTTCCAAGGGTTCTGTGGGGAGGTAAGGTTCAGTAACAAGATCTTGATCAATAAAGCTCTGTTTGGCCCCGGAGTAAATAAGGGCCTTGAATCTATGGATTTTGGTTTTGCAGCATATCTCGACAGGAATGTACAGAAAATTAAGAGTAGCTTAAGTGGTGGAATTGTCCCCCCGCGTCATGCCACTTATAGGGTGGGGGTGCAGGAGTTTAAACGCAGGTTGCATTGAGAAACTAAGTGTTCTTGATAACCAAAATAAAAAATAATAAAAATAAAAACACGAACCCTCTTCCTTGCGTCTTTGTCACTCCTCCGCAGACAGTTTAGAATGGCCTATCCGCATAGGCTCCTCCGATGTACTGGGGTTTATAATGAAATCCGTTCTGGGAGGCGACTGGACCGCTACAGTAGTGATGGCAGGGTTACTGATGGCTTTTATTGGGTTTTGTTGATGATCGTTGTATCGTTCTCTGAGCCGGATGTCTGATTTGAGTGCTGCTGAAACAAGATCTTTAAATGAGTTAGCTTCTGGCTGGGTACACAAATGATCTTTAAAGGGGTTGTTTAACGACTGATAAAATATCCCTTTTAACACTAAATCTGGCCAGTCAGCTTCTTATGCCAGAATGCGGAAGTCTATGACGTGATCACTGACAGTCTGGTTTTGTTGTTCTAGGTTTAAGAGTTTGAGCCCACTGAAGAGCTTTGTTCCGGAGTGAGTTAATGATGAGAGTGATTTTACTGTGGTCAGAGTGATAGTACCTGGGGGCTTGCTGGAATATGAGCTGACATTGTAGTAAGAAGCCGCCACAGGATTTGATGTCGCTTAGAAATGGCTCCGGTTGTAGCTGCAAGTTTTCCGGTGTGTTGGCGGATTTCTGCCAGGAACTGGTCATTCACGCTGAAGTGCGTTCCCTTCAGCTCCCGGCCTCGGCCCTTCACCAACTCCTTTTGTTTAAAATGTTCAAATTTAGCAACAATTGGACGTGGGCGCTGGTTGTCGGACCTTCTTCTTCCGAGGCGGTGAACCCTGTGGAAAGAGATCTTCTGGAAAGAGATCTTCTAGACCTCCTCCTTGGAGAGCTTCAGGTGGGCCTCCATGAAGGTCTTCACCGTAGCCTCTGGGTCTTCCCCTGCCCCTTCTGGAATCCCAGAGATCACCAGGTTGTCCCTCATGCTCCTCGATTCCTATACATTTTGGATAAATGTTTTTTTTTACACATAAGATAATTTTTTTTTTTTTTAACTTGCCCTGTCCAACAGCTGGGCAAACAGATGAGAGCTGAAGGCTTCTTGTGTTGGACATATTTTACTTTAACAACAGGGGTTTTGAATCTTCTGACAAACCAGAGGAATGTCTGAATAAACCCCCCTTGTAATTGAAGCCAAACTTTATTAATTTCCATCATGTTTGAAAATCTTTGATGTTGGACCGCACGGAAAAGGAAAGGAGGGAAGACGAGAGAGGGATGTTAGAGAGAGGGGGGATAGGAGGGTGATAATAGGAGGGGGGGGGTAGAACCATTAAGCAGCATAAAGCAATAAGTTTACTGGATGTTTTTCATTACGGTAAGGTTCAAGTGCAGTACAAATCTCAAAGGGTGGGGCCTGTCCACACACACACTCAAATGCCATCAACACACCTGCTAGCTGCAGAAATCTCCACCTGTCAACATGAACACAAAACATGTACACAAAACAAATTGTGTTCACACACGCACACCCATGCCTTCAAACTAACTGGTGTGAAATATTTCATTCATTCAATTATGCAAACTATTAGTGTAAAGGTGAGCTAACACCTGTGCTCAGGTGAGTGTTTATGTTCTACTAAAATGGATGATGGAATGTGAAAAGAAGGAGGGGGAGTGCCCAGCCATCCCCACACCAAGACCCCACCACAGCAGCAGCAGCAGCAGCCAGAACCCCCCAACGCCAAACGGCAGCAGGCAGAGAACAACCGCCCCCCGGGCAATCACATCCGCCACCCAGGCCAGGGCCAGCAGGACCACCACGAGGCCCCCAGAGCCAGAGCAGGGATGCATGGGGGGAAAGAGAGTGCCACCCCTGCCCAGCCAGGAGAGCAGCCCCCCCGCGGCGCCGGTAGGGCCCGGCGCAGGGCCCCACCCGAGAAGGGCGCCCATAGCCCCAGACGAGCACCCCATCACCACCCAGGAGTTCCAGGCATCCCCCCGCCCCAACCCCAGGTACGAGCCAGGACCCCCCAAGGGAGACCCGCTCCGCACTCCAGGGAGCCACCCACCCGGCCCACAGTTGGTCCAGGAAGGAGCAAGGCAGAGAAAAAGCCGACCCCACCCAGGAGGGGGGCACCCCGGGGAAAAGGGGGGCCCACATGGGTTGTTGTAAACATGGCCCGACCAGGCTTGGCCACAGTTGGAAATTTGGCGATGCCCAGCACCAGAGGGCAAGGACCAGAACCCACCCAACAGGGATACAGACACCCCCGGCTCAGGTGTAATGTGAACCCCCCCCCCCCGCTGCGTGGAGAGAGCACCGCCGGGCAAAGGAAACCGGCACCCAGGGGACACGGCCGCCGGTGACAAGGGCCCAGTACCCCCCACCAGGGACGGGGTCGGGGACAGATGGACCTAGGTCCCACCTACCTTGCCAAATGTGTGTGCGTGTGTGTGTGTGTGTTTGTAAGGGTGTGTGTGTGCATGTGTGTGTGTTTGTGTTCGAAAGTATATTTTGAGGAGTAAAGGTGTGTGTACTAAGGGGGTGCAGTTAAAATTGGTGGGTAGGGCACTGAGGGGACATTTCCTGATTACTAACAATGTAATGTAATGTCCCCTCACCCTCCCCACCAAGGGGCCCTAAATGTCTAAGGTGTAGTTAAAATTGGCGGGTAGGGTGCTAGGAGGACATCTGCTGCTTGCTGGCAGTGATGTCCAAGCACCCCCCCTACCAAGGGCCCTACATGTCTAAGGTGCAAATAAAACCGAGAGAAGGAGGGCCCACTCCATACGGCATCCATGGGAGGGGGACCACTGCCAAGTAGCCCCCTCCCCAAAGTGCATCGCAGGCTAAACCCCCCACCCCCTCACCCTAATATGAGATTATATGAGGAAGGGGGTAAATTGGGGACAGCTGGTAGACTGTCAAAGTGACGGTGAAGCAGTGATTGAAACCTTAAGCCAGGCTGATAGATCGGCACATACCTGCTGCCAGAGAGCCTGGACAGGCGTGCAGAGCCACAGTGCATGCATGTAACTATCGGGTAGATTACTATCCCAGTGTTCACAAATGTCTGAGTTACTGAGACCCATCTTGAACATCCTCTGTCCAGTGTAGTAAATTCTGTGAAGAGATTTGAAATGGATTAGCTGCAAATCTAGACTTTTAGTCAGTTTAAAGGTGTTTTGGCAAATTTCTAACCAAAAGCTTTCATCTGTGCTGATGCTCAAATCTGCATCCCATTTTGCTATCGGAAGTAAAATATTCCGATCTAAATTGCATAAAAGTTTGTATATTTTGGAGAGAATTTTGTTCATTGAAAAATTAATCAGAGAGGTAACTACTTCTGGTAGCTTTAAGTTGTTGTCTCTGTATTTATTCTTTTTAGTAAAAATAGACTTAAGTTGCTGATATTCCAAGAAGTGATTTATTCCATGTTTGTCTTGAAGTTCCTGGGGAGTTATGAATCTTCCATCGATAATTAAGTGCTCTAGTAATGTTACGCCGCCTGCTTGCCAAGCTGGGAAGTGTATCATCTTTTTGTTTGTCAGGATGTCAGGGTTGTTCCAGATGGGTGTCATTCTGCACGGTTGAATTGATGAAACCTGCTCCTCCTGCATAGAATTACCTAACTTCCACAAGAAAGTACTTGTGGAAGTTAGGTAATTCTATGCCTCCACAGCTTTTTGCAGATTTTAAAGTTTTTAGACTAATTCTTGCAGGTTTATTGTTCCATAAAAAGCTTGATATGGATGAGTCTAATGTTTGAACCATTTTAGTGGCGGTTGTGTGCGGATCATTGAGAAGAGATAATTAACTTTAGGTAAAATTTTCATTTTAACTGTGGCTACCTTGCCCATTAGGGAAAGAGGCAGGTTAACCCAGCGTGTTAGATCGTCCTGTATGGTTTTCAGTAATGGGGTGTGGTTTAGCTGCACCAGTTCTGATAATTTGGGGGAAAAATAAATACCTAGATACTTGATATTGCCTGATTTAACTGGTATTGTGAGTCCTTGCTCCACATTACTGTTCAGTGGTAATAAAACAGATTTATTCCAATTAATGGAGTAGTCTGATATGGAGGAGAATTCATTAATGGTTGTTGCTGTTTCATTTACAGAACGTGAATC
Source organism: Oryzias curvinotus (assembly GCA_023969325.1). Classification (NCBI taxonomy): domain Eukaryota; kingdom Metazoa; phylum Chordata; class Actinopteri; order Beloniformes; family Adrianichthyidae; genus Oryzias; species Oryzias curvinotus. Next base: position 11,348,017 of record CM043729.1, on the reverse strand, counting down.
ACTTAAAAACAGTGATATGTCGTCTGCATATAGACTAATTTTATGATGGCTGTGTTTGGTGTTAATTCCTTGAATGCTCTCATTCTGTCTTATTGCTGCAGCTAGAGGCTCAGTAATTATAGCAAAAGGAGAGGGGGAGAGTGGGCAACCCTGTCTAGTTCCTCTTCCAAGAAAAAAACCTGTTGGATCACTGTTTATTAGTTCTCACTGATGCATTGGGGTTGTGATATAATATTTTGATCCAGTTGATGAATGATTCTCCAAACCCAAACTTATGGAGGGCAGCAATAAGGAACTTCCAATTTACTCTATCAAAAGCTTTTTCAGCATCCAATGATAGTATGGCCCTTTCCTTGTTGTTAATGGTGGCAAAGTCTATTATGTTAACGAGTCTGCGGACATTATCATCCGAGTGTCTGCCTTTGATGAATCCAGTTTGATCAAAGTGAATTATGAGAGGAGTGACTTTTTCTATTCTCTATGCTAGTGCTTTGCAGATAATTTTTACATCTGCATTGATTAAAGAGATGGGGCGATAACTTGAAGGACTCGTGGGGTCTTCAACTGGTTTTTGAAGAAGGATAATGTTGGCTGAGTTCATGTTAGGTGGTAGAGATTGGCTTTCATTGATAAATGTGACTGTTTTATAAAACGTTGGTGCCAATTGTTCCCAGAATTCCTTATAAAACTCAGCAGGAAAGCCGTCGGGTCCTGGTGCTTTGTTGTTAGGCATTTGTAACAGAACTTCATGAAGTTCAGACAATGAGAGCGTCGAGTCTAGATTTGTGATTTGATCTTCCTTTAACCTGGGTAGGTTTACGTTATTCAGAAATGAGTTGATGCTTTGTTCTGATGGATTGATCTGTGGTGTGTATAGGTTTTGATAAAAGTCTTTAAATGCATTATTAATTTTTACCGGGTCACGGGTCACATTTCCGGTTTGGTCCATAATAGAAGTGATAGTTGATTTTTATTTATTAATTATAAGCTGATTAGCTAGAAATTTTATTTGAGTTTTTATATCTTTCCAGTCGAAGTCTTTGTATCTGAAATTGTGTTTGTTTATTGATAATGTCATTTAACTGCAGCTTTACATTTTTCAGGTCGCCCAGAATGTGTTCCTGTGCAGAAGCTGCATAAGCAGTCTCCAGGGTTTTGATTTTATTTTCTAATTCTAATAAATCTGCTTTCTCTTTGTGTTTTTTATGCGTTGAATAAGAGATGATTTTCCCTCATGACTGCTTTTGCTGTTTCCCAAAGAAGACATGGTGAGATCTCAGAAGTATTGTTGAATTCTAAGAAGGCTGCCCACTCTTTTTTAAAGAATTCAATAAATTCCTTTTAACAGAGATGTATTAAACCTCCAGGTTGAACCTGAGGGTGTGGATATTTCCCTAGAAATAGTTACAGAAACTGGTGCATGATCACTAATAATGATTGGATGAATGTTGGAACTTTTAATTTCTTTCAAAAGAGATTTACTGACTAATAAATAATCTAAACGAGAGTGTAAATGGTGAACTGGAGAAAAAAAGGTGAACCCCTTAGTGTTTGGATGTTTGGAGACATTCTTCCGGTTCCGGGTCACGGCAAGACGCGTGGTAGCGGCTCTCTGCGGATACAACTATCTTCAAATGACTTAATAAGTTGATTTTTTCCAAAAAGAGAGCTGACCATGGCCCCTAAGAAAACCCAGGAATATGAAGACCTCAAAAAGACCCTTGATAGTATTCAAGAAACGCTTAAATCTTTTATGGATCAGGTGTCCGCTAAGCTAACGCCACTTTGGGAAATGATGGAAGAGTTCCGAAGATTTTGGGCTCAAAACGAGCAACGAGAAAACCAGGTCGACATTCAGGAGAAACGACTGGACGATGTGGAACAGCAAGTAAGGATAAATAATGTCATTCTCACTGGATTACCGATCAAGCTTCGAACGAAGCTGAATGAAGCAGGAGCTAGCATTGCTAATGCTAGCAGGGCTGGTCATACGGCGAGCCGTGGAGAATCTCTGGAACATCAAATACATTCATTTCTCACATCTAAAGGGACTTCCCTGGATCTAAATTAGGGTTGGGCGATGTCCCTTAAATTGGCAGTTGACGATGGTTGCAGTGAACCATCAGGATGGACGATGATATCGTCGGGGGGGGGGGGGATTTTTACGAGATTAAAGTGAAAGTGCGCCTGCAGAGCCGCAAGTGAACGCCGCGCAGCACGCAGCACAGCAGACGACTACATTCAATGGAACATATGAGCTGAATGTTTATTGATAACGTTCAAAATGTTTGGAAGCTCATTTGTTTCATGTACGATTTATAAATGTTTTATTTATTGATGGGTGGTTTGCAGGATCTGTGCAGCGAAGCCGTCGGCATCTCTGCAGCTGTCCAATTGAATCCTTTCAATTTCTTCCTCCACAAGACCAGAGATCTTTACGCTTGTGTCATGCTTCCGTCTTAGGAGGAGCAGCACTTTTGGCATTTTCAACATTCTTATGCTAATATGACAGATAATGTTCATTCATCTTTATTGTTTTTTGTTGAAAACGGGACGTTTCATCTGGAGGAGTGGGGCGTAACACTGTTTACTTGGTGTTTGGATGACAGGTTCATGTCGTAAGGTGACAAATGAACTTCAGGTTGTGTGAATGAAAAGGAGAATAAAGGCTGCAGCGATCCTCTACACCCAAACGTGTCTCTGCGCTCCTTATATTTTCAAATGAAACTCCGCTCCAACGAACCCCGGAAAGCCGGCTCCACTAAAATAATCTGATTTTGAGTCACCAAAATGTTCAGAATATCTTTGTTTTAAACCTATTATCCGGAAATAAAGCTTCACAAAAGGCTCCACATATTTCAACTTCGACTTCAAGCATGGCTCCGATAAACGGAAAGCTTTGGTGTTTCCTCGTTAATCCATAACTTGTTTCGCAAATTTTTCTCATAAATTCACGACTTAAAATCTCGTAATTAAACAGTTATGATTTTTTTCCTGTAAATTTACAACTTAAAAGTTGTAATTTAAATGTATTTTGTAAATTGCCCTAAAACTCTGTCGTAATTTCCAATAGATTGCACGTATGGGGGGGTTTGTGTGAAGTAGTGTCCTTACACTTAAGAAGAGTTGTGCACTTTTTAATATATCCTTTTACATAAATATTTTTTTTACTTCTTAAAAAAATATAATTTCATCATCCGGCCTTCCCAACAGGTGGCACGGGGCGGGGCGTCCTTCCACCTAGAGGGTTGATACAATGGCGTTGGTGTTGGTTGCTAAAAAGGGTACTTCTTCGCCTATATGGCAATTTTTTGGATTTAGACCTGACGAGAGTGGGCACCCAAGGGATCTGACTGAAGCTGTGTGCAAGATCTGCTCACATATGGTCCGCGCAAAAGATGGACAGACGACTAATCTTCATGACCACCTGCGTGTTCGCCATCCAGCAGAATATGCCACCCTGCCTGCACGTGCTGGACCTAGCAAAAAAGCTAGCCTGGGTCAGCAGACGTTAACTGGGGCTTTTGCAAAAGGCACTAAATATAAAACCGACAGTGACAAGTGGAGGCAGTTGACAGATTCGGTAACTCGCTTCCTGGCCAAAGAAATGGTTTTGTTTAATACAGTGGAGAAGCCGTCGTTCAAGGCCATGCTGCATTCCTTCGATAAACAGTATGAGCTGCCAAGTCGGAAATATTTTTCAAAGAAGGCTATCCCAAACCTTTTCAACGACGTCAGAAGTAACATCATGAATGCGCTGTCTGATGTAGAATATTTGGCTCTGACAACAGACATGTGGTCCAGCTGCAGTATGGTGCCCTACATGTCAGTGACAGTGCATTATGTAAACAAAGAGTGGACACTGCAGTCCAAATGCTTACAAACTAGTTTCATGCCCGAAAGCCATACAGCAGATAATTTGGAGGGAGCACTGCGCGAGGCAATTAATGACTGGAAACTACAGGAGAAACAAATTGCCTGTATAACTACCGACAACGGGGCAAATATTGTTGCAGCCATCCGACAGTTGAAATGGCCATGGTTAAGTTGCTTTGGCCACAACTTGAACCTGGCCATAAACAACTCGCTTGCGCAACAGAGGGCCAGCACAGACCAAGCTTTCGGAGTTTGCCGGGCCGTCAACACTGCGTTTTCGCACAGCTGGCTAAGGCGACGAGAACTGCAGAAAGCACAAGTGGAAATGAAACTCCCTGAGCACTCACTGATCATGGTAAATTTTAAAAGTTATCTAACAACGAAAAAAATATTGAAAAACTATTGAAAAATATTTCACACAATTACATTATTGTTTAAATAATTGAATATGTATTGTGAGGAAACTGGATTTACTAGAAAGGACTGTAAAATAGGTATATTAGATTGGTTCGTTCCCCTTCAGTTTCCAGCACACAGAAATAAATGAATAAGGACTCAGAGACAGTTACTTATCTTTGTGGAAGTTTTACTTCGTACAAACAGCACAGACATTTTGTACGAAGGGTTACAGACAGATGAACAGGCTGCTGCATCCAAAGTCTGAACAACGACACTCAGAAATGGGCTTGGTATATATACCTGGCATTTACATATTCAGAAGATGGTCTGAGGGTCTATGGTGTGAAAAACCCACCCACATGCTGTTGCAGGCTGGATACTTGAAGGTCATAAAGCTTCAAGTATCAGAGCTTTCTGATGTTCCCACAGACATTTGCCAGAGCACAAACACCAGAACACACAAAAAGTAAAAAGGGAGGATGAGGAGGAACTGTGAGGACAATAGTTTGGTTGTGCTGTCTTAGGATGTAATATAATTTTGAGATGATAATACATGCTCAGTGAATTCAGTTTAAACCATTAGTGTAATAAAAGGTACAAGTAAATGTAATAAAAGTAAAAAGAGAGTTTCTAACTATTCTATTTTTAATTATTCCTAACATACCCCCCTGTTTATCATATCAAAATTATATATGGAAAGTCAGCAGAACACTTCTCATCATCAACCATATATCATTTCACGAAGATTTTCAGAATAGGCATCATATTGGCTCTGCATTGAAAACACAAGTGGATAGGTACATGTAAATACTCTAGAGCAGATATAATCAACGTGAATAACTGAATAAAACAGAGGCGGTAGGTGATACATGAGTGTTGATGCGAAAACCTCCAGGGCTAAACTTAAACCATCTGTGTGAGACTTTCATTGAGCAATCAGGGAGGGCAAAACTCATCAACGGCTCCGTGCCCCTCGGCAGCCAACACTAAGGATACGCATGCATCACCAGTCCGGACCTCGGCACAAAGTCGTTAGTTAAAGTTACATAGAACCTGAAACAAAGTAGGACATAAAGAAAATAAAGAAATTCAAACCCAATAAAAGAAAAAACAACAACTAAAAATGAAAATAAATAAATAAAACATAAAAAATAAAAATAACTTTTCAAAGACTAGTTTCAACTACGAGTGGACGTGGACCAGGTGAATTGTAGGCATAGTGCTGATAAAGGGTGTTGACATACGTCGCACGGCCTGAAAGCATCTTGTCAATCATTGATCTAATACAGGGAACCACACAGGAGACGAGAAGAATAAATAAAAACAAGACACAGAGAACCGGAGTGACTAGTTTTATCAGTACACTCCACCAGAAGTGAACCAAGAAAACGGGGAACCAGACCAGTAGGTGTCAGTCATCTGAGAAGAAATGTGTGATTTAAGTTCCTTGACCTCATTGATGATGTGAGTGAGATTCGCAGAGGAAGAGGGAATAAAAGTACAAGATGAAACCATGAGGAACAGCTGGACCCATGTTAGCTGGTTCGAAGCTCACTGTAGCTGGAAAGAGAGCAGTGCCAGAGGAAACACTCCTGGGATCGCCCCTCGCCAGGAGTAGTGTCACACTGTGGTGGCTTCGTAGTTGGACTTCAACCAGGGACGTGTCTAAAAATGTCAGTCTCGTAGGCTCTCAGCAATGTACAGTGGCTTACGTGAATCCAGGAGGGTCAGTCAGCAATTTGTACTGCAGTTGGCATGGTGAGGAGAACCTTGAAGGGTCCTGTCCACCTCGGGTGTGACCAATCAGTCCGTTGAAAGGCCTTCAGGAAAAACCAGGTCACCGACAGATCTTCTGGTCAGTCTGGGATTCAGAGTCTGTGGGGAGGAGAGAGCTGGAGGCAGACTCAATGTGTTCCTTTGTTGTCACAGCTTTCTTCAAATAATCATGTAAATCATCAATGGTTGCATTAGAGTCAGGCACGAAAGTAGTAAATATCAGGCAAAAAATAAATAAATAAATAAAAATAAAAATAAAATAATATTTAAAAAAAAAAATGTGTGAAAAACACATTCAAAGGGAAACAGACAAGAACCGCGTCTCATTTCAATAGCACCATGAGCAGGCTGATAACAGTTTGACTAATGGGAAAGTTTGGACGGAAGGGAGTAGAGCATCTTCTGGAGAATTCGCACGAGAGAATCACAGGTCTCATTGTTTCAACCATCAGCCGCACAAGCAGCTGCAGCGAGTGAGTAAGGATGGGAGGTGGGGTTGGGTGGGGGCTGATTAGATAAGATGGCAAGGTCCGGGGGGAGAAATAATTTTGCCAGAAGCAGAAACTAAATGTCCCAAAAATTTAACCTGTGTTTGGGCCAGCCGGAGTTTAGATTTACTGCACTTATGGTCTTGAGAGCGTAGAAAAGACAAGTGTCTCCATGAGGCGAGGCTAACAATATGTCATCAAAGTAAAGTAAAAGTTGAAACCCTCCAGGAGGTTGAAACTTAGAAAGATTTGCATACATGTCCATTGAAAAAAATGCAAGGTGAGTAAGTGAACCAGAGATCCACAGGAATGCTTTTAAGGGGTCAATCCTGATTTACAAGCAGAAATGCAGGGACCTGATCAGTGGGGTCAGAAGGCTACAGTTAAACTTTTTATGAGTAGGGGAGAGTGAACCAAAAAAGGGAAGGCGGCATCCGCCATCCGAGTCTGAGCATGTTTATTCAAGAGGGAGGCGTGTCCTGCACAAACTGATCCACATCTGCTTAGAAGAAATGATATTTTCTATAGCTTTTTCTGAACATCTACTCTTGTCCATGTCCTAAACTCTAAAATATACACTACTACACACTAAAACACGACCCATTATTATTCTGAGAGCATAGAAAGTCGTTACATCTGCTTACAATGGAGAAATCACCCCTCCCCTCTGCAAGATTTCATCCTCCTATCTTCAGGGTCGGGCACGCGCACTCTGAGCTGTGAAGTTGCTCCCCCCTCCTTCTGCTCTCTCCTGCACTCTGAGGCTGCTCTGCCTTTTTTTTTTTTTCTTCGTTTCTCTGCCCCTCTCAACCAAATCCTGCCGTCTACATGTTATTCTGATCTTTTTCTGTCTTTTCTTTAATTTCTTTAATCACATTCTGCAATGCAGTTATTCTCTGAGTGTTTAACTGTCCATTAAATCCATAATTTTTTACGCATTTATCCAAATGCTTGATTTATGTAGATCCTGACTTTCCACATGCTTCCAAACCCATGAAAAGTTTTCCGAACCAGAGCAATGTGCTTCCTTTTGTTTAGTGAGAGTTTGTGAATGGGCACCCCCCATGTTGTTAAGGTTTGTGATCGACGATCAGCCACAACGTTCCCAGGAATTCAGCGACCACACCAGGCTTCTACAAAGGCTAAGTCCCTTGCGGATGTGGCTGTCCTGAGAACCAGCTTCTCAATTTCAATCACAAACCTGAGCTCCCACCCAAGTAACCCTTTTATTGGACTCTCCAGCGCTGAGTCTAATCAGCAGAAAAAGCTTGGAGAATCAGAAGAGAAGCCTAATTATTTGTCAACTGAGTCACCACATTCATCATTCAGTTATTTAGAATAAAATATTAATCAAAGCAATCATGAGGCATTAATCAAAGCGAGCATACCCCACAGAAGCCGTCGCAGAAACCACACTCAGACACAGACAGACAGAAAAAAAACACACACATAAATTCCCCGGAGCTCCGTTTATTCCCAAAAGTCGCGCACACAGCTCACGACACCTACGCTCATACCTACTCTTAAGCGAACACCTCCATCCCTATACTTCTCTTCCACCGCGAAAGGAAGGCCCTACACTCGCAGTCTCGCGTACTGCCACACACACCCTCCGCGAGGGGTCAAACGAACGACACCGCGTGTCAAAATGACTTCTTGTTTCCCACCGCGTGGGTAAAGTCATCCACAGCTCCGCGAGCTGACTGTCCTCCGCGAGGGGTTAAACGTACGACACCGCGTGTCAAAATAACTTCTTCTGTTGTCCCACCGCGTGGGTAAATTCATCCACAGCTCCGCGAGCTGAATTATTCTCACACCCTCCGCGAGGGATTAAACCAATGACACCGCGTGTCAAACTAACTGCAAGTCCCACCGCGTGGGATGTTGCGCACACAAGCTCCGCGAGCTTAGTAACTGTTTTTCGTCCGACGACACCGCGTGCCGTTAATATAACTTCTGCTCCCACCGCGTGGGGTTGCGCGCCGACGACACCGCGTGTCTTTAAGTCAACTTATTCTCCCACCGCGTGGGATGGCGCGCTGAGACAGCTCCGCGAGCTGTACACACTTCTGTTTCCTTCCGCGAAGGATGACACATGCACCCGCAGCAGCCAGGCTGCAGCGTGCACACGCAGCACCGTGACTCAACCCGTCCCTCTATTCTCCCCCGAGAGAGGATGCGCACACACACGAGGACACAAACACATTCAATATAACACCCTAACAAGTAAAGAGAGGACAGACTTTCTGTGTTGCATACTCACTTCGATCAAACAACCTCGTTAATTGATGAGGGTCCGACGTCGCCGAGGGCACCACCGGACCCAAGGGCAGGGCCACCGATCCTGAAGTCGGATGGATCAATGCTGAGTCTGTCTCAGACCACGCGTGGTTTTTGGGCAACCCCCCCAAGGGGTTCCAGCGATGTCCAAGGCACCCGTCGGCCGGACTCGAAGGACCAAATGTGAGGAAACTGGATTTTCTAGAAAGGACTGTAAAATAGGTATATTAGATTGGTTCGTTCCCCTTCAGTTTCCAGCACACAGAAATAAATGAATAAGGACTCAGAGACAATACTTATCTTTGTGGAAGTTTTACTTCGTACAAACAGCACAGACATTTTGTACGAAGGGTTACAGACAGATGAACAGGCTGCTGCATCCAAAGTCAAAGTACATATTCAGAAGATGGTCTGAGGGTCTATGGTGTGAAAAACCCACCCACATGCTGTTGCAGGCTGGATACTTGAAGGTCATAAAGCTTCAAGTATCAGAGCTTTCTGATGTTCCCACAGACATTTGCCAGAGCACAAACACCAGAACACACAAAAAGTAAAAAGGGAGGATGAGGAGGAACTGTGAGGACAATAGTTTGGTTGTGCTGTCTTAGGATGTAATATAATTTTGAGATGATAATACATGCTCAGTGAATTCAGTTTAAACCATTAGTGTAATAAAAGGTACAAGTAAATGTAATAAAAGTAAAAAGAGAGTTTCTAACTATTCTATTTTTAATTATTCCTAACATGTATTTTATTATTTACTGCGTCTTTACTGACAGGACTGTGCAACACCATGGGGCTCAAAACAGCAAATGGTGGAGCGAATCCTGGAGCAGGAGCAAGCCATCAAACGTGTGCTTGCCCAAGACAAAAGCTGCCGCCCACTTCCCCAGCTGATATGGCAAGACATAGGCGTTCTGGAATCTGTGAACAACGCGCTGAAGCCAGTAGCAGACTTCACAGACATTCTCTCTGGAGAAAATTACGTAACTGTGTCCTCACTGCTGCCCATGTTGGCTCATTTAGAAGGTGTGCTGGAGGAGTCAGGTGATGATTCCAAACTGACAGCCGACCTCAAGCATGTCATCCTGGAGCAAATGAAAGGCAGATATGATGATGACACCATCCAGAGGATGATGCGTAAAGCAACACTGCTTGACCCAAGGTACCGAGGGGACCATATGAAACCTACAGAACTTCGTTCTACAAAATTTGAAATAATGCAAGAGATTGATCTGTCGCTGCCAAGGCCAACACCAGGCCCCTCGCATGCTGGAAAAGATGGAGAGAAACCAGATGGAGAGGAACCAGATGTCGGCATCGCCACCGTGCCAAAGAAAAAAAAAAGGTCTTTAGGCAGCCTTCTTGCGAAGAGAGCAGCTGCACCCACGCTTACTGATGAGCAAAAGGTCGAGTCAGAAATGACAATTTACCTGCAGGAAATGGCTATCGATGGGGAAGAGGACCCACTGACTTGGTGGAAAAGAAACGAAACAAGGTTTCCGTTTATGGCCAGATTAGCGCGGAAATATCTGTGCGTATGTGCCACCAGTACTCCATCAGAGCGGGTCTTCAGCACAGCGGGGAGTGTAGTTACTCCTATTCGCAGCTTATTAAAACCAGACAAAGTGAATATGCTGGTATTTCTGGCAAGAAACATCGAAATTTAAACATGGTCTATGTAAAACCCACGTTGCGGTCTGAGTGTTGTTCCCGCTTTCTCGTTCTTTGTTGTTCTGTGTTTTAATAAATTTGTGTTATCTGTTCTGAACTACCTTCATTCTTTAATTTGATTTGACATTATGGCCAAGGAAAATTGTCTTTATTAAGCAGACAAAAATTGACGTTCGCTGAATTCTGGGTTTAAACTGCAGATTCAGCGCTGTAAAGTCACACATCAATGTAACAATGAGCATGATCTCCCGAGACACAAGGATACTAATTATTCATTAATAAGGCCCGGTTTTCTTGTACAAAATTAAAAATAAATGTACATTTAACATTTAAAAATAGTCAACATTCCAATAAATGTCAAGATCAAATGCCTCATCATATTTTCACATACTAACACACGTCACGTCTCTGCATAGACTACAGTGAGTTTTTAAACTAGCATATATATGCATTAGTAAATATTCTCCTTTTAATTTACAGTGCAATTCCTGCAAAGATTTTAGATTAACTATAATCTATGTTGCACCGAGCAAAAATGATAACTGCCGTGGAGCAAGTCAAAGTTTTATTAACACAGGATCACCATTATTTGCAGTACAATACCATCCCGATTACACCACAGCAAACGTGCAGGAAAAAAAAATTCGCAATCGACGCAAAACTAATAATCAAAAAATTCGAACATGCTAGAAATCTGTGATGCACCGCATCAGATACGGCACAAAAATAACGTCCTGTATAAACTGAAGGAAGGGACTGTAACAAAAAATAATAAAACAAAAATAACCCAAACACAATAGAAAAGAAGTAGTCCGCTCTGCGTTTGATAGTCAATCATGCCGAGTGAGCCCCGTGAGGAGCGGACAAACGCAACGCAAAAGCAATAACTTAAACAGGACAGCAGGGCACAATGTTCCAACACTAAAAACAGGAGGAGCAACATATTAAAATAAAGCATTTGATAAAAAGAAAAAAAATACCCATTGTTTAAAATATACCTCTGCTGTGATAAGAGCGTATCTGGTGCGTCGCGACTCACAATACTTCACGCCCAGTCCATAACCCCCGATAAAATGGGATCAAATAAAAACATCAAGCACTTCTTAAAAGCATCATCCACAGGCAAGGATAAAAGCAGTACTACCACACTCTCGGCTGGAGCCAACTAACGCTGCTCCGTGAGCTAACCGGCTTTGTCACAGGAAACTAGAACCATGGCAACCAAACATCAACTTCCGTTTTATACCCTCTGCGCCGTGGGTATAGCGACACCCTCAGGTGCCTCCCGTTACAAATAGAAAAGACTAGGATTAGTGTGTGTGTGTAATTTTTAGTCTATGGTGTCTTCTCGCAGCGGCGCAGCAGCGCGGGGGCGTGGCATCACGATGGTGGTCTCTCCATCGTGATGTCAGTCATCCATCACGATGGACGATGATATCGTCCATCGGCCCAACCCTAATCTAAATACCATTGAGATCTTGCCACCTGCTCCCCAGGAGAAAGGAGACGGATAAACCAGCGATCCTCATCAGGTTTGTGAATCAAAATCACAAGCTAGCTTTGATGACCCAAAGGAAACACTTGAAAGGTTCGGCTGCTTATCTGAACGACCATCTGACCAGAAGGAATGCTGAAATCTCCAAACGTGCACGGCTTCTCAGGAAGCAGAAGCAGAATGAGAACACATGGGTTAAAGGCTGCAGGATTTACGTCAAACCACTCGGTCCACTGGACCGGTCCAAGGTTCTGGTTGTGAACACCATGAAGGATTTTGAGAAGTGTTTTTTCACGGTCGTCTGAAACAACATGGAGTAATAAACCAAAGAGCCAAATCATTTCAAGAAATATGACACCTAGATTCATCACTTTCTCTATCTGTCTGACGTCACCTGAATAACAGCAGAGATTTTTGACATGCAGACAACTTGACCTCAACTTTCACCGCAGCTGATATTAGCTGAAGAAGGATATGGACCTGAATCTAATGTCTGCAGACATAACATCCAAGAGACTAGAAACTGTTTTGAACCCAGAAGATCAGCTGTTTTTTCAGCAGAAGAAGAAATACCAACCTTGGACAATTTACAGATTATGGACCCTTTTTATTTCCCCTTACAGCATTACCTTATTATATAAAAAAGAAAGAAAAAAAAGGAAAAAATACGAAATATATATATATATATATATATAAAGTAAAACAAATGATTAATCACATATTGAAAATGGTTAAATTGATCGATGTTTAATGATATTACTTCACTTGCTCCATAAATTGATAAAGTGATTCAAAAATCTTTCCTAATGTAGCATAATTTTGCACATGTTTTTAACTTTTGATACTTGATGAAATTTTGCTATGAAAATCTCTGAAACAGTGTTGTGTATTTTACTGAAATAGTATTATTTTTGTATATATCATTTTAATCTGTATATAATACAGATTAAAATGATGATTTAAGTTATATACAGTTTTCTCCAAGGCAAGGAGTAACAATGAACAAAGACACTTTTGTCGACTTTTGTGGCAGGACTGTTATCATTAATGTCACTTCACAGTATCGGTGATGGCAATATTGCTTTATTTTTTAGAAACACCAGAATTTCTGCCCCAACAGTTCTGTTTTCCGTACCCTTCCAAAAGTTACAGGACATAAATGCATACAGGAGATGATTCAGGCTGCTTTTCAAGAGGAAAGTGCTTTAAATGTGCTGGGACTTACTGCAAAACTCCAACAGACTCTCAACATTGAGAGAAACTGCAGTCACACTCAGTATGTTCATGACAAAACAGAGAAAGTTCAAGACAAAGAGAGTTCCTGTGGTCCTAGAAACCAGTCTGGTTTCTTGAGGATTGTTAAAAAATGCTGCTTACTTCCGTTTCCTATAAAGGTAAATGTATGAAAAATTATAACAAACATTGTCTTGTGATTTCTGCAAAAAGCATGGCTGCCGCCAAAGCTTCAGTAGAGAGCTGAAAAGAGCAACATGTCGTTTGATTGACTAATGTCAGCTGATAAATCACACACAGGTATGGACACAGTTAGTGAAGCCATCCAGAGCAGAACCAGGAGATGCTTTGGTCCAAGATGATTTAAGGTATTTTGCTGTTTCACAACAACCAGAAAGTGCTGGACACTTATCACTGTCATCTGGCTGCCATAAATGCTGCCTGGGCTTTCTGGAGAGATGTGAGAAGATTTGAGCTGCTGGGCTTATTTAACATTTTTCTTTTTTATGTTATTTTTCCTTAGATTGTACAGATTCCTCCAGCAGTCAACACAGATGTTTACTTTTCCCCTGGCTCTGAAGGTAGTAATTTGTGAATTACATGAACAGAAGTTAAAGGAAACACACTGTGCTAATGTGAGACTAGGAAACTTTAGAGATTATTCACAATAATGAGCCCAAAATGATTGAAAAACTGTTTTTTCTTAACTACTGTACATATGCTAATTAAAGTTATATACAGCTGTTTCCAAGGCAACAAATAATAATAAACAAAGTAGCATGATTTTCTTTTGGCAAAAAGGACTTTTGGGGCCAGTCTGTTATCAATAAGGTCACTACACATTGGTGATGGCAGTATTGCTTTCTCCTTGGGAGACACTAGAATTTGTGCTCCAAAAGTCACAGTTTTCTGCACACTTCCGAAAGTTACAGGAAGTTAATGCATAGAGGTAAGGATTCACGCTGCTGTTCAAAGAGAAAATTGCTATAGATATGTACCACCAAAAATAGCAAATCTCCATGAGGTCCTCATTATCGAGAAAAAATGCAATCACAGTCAGTATATTATTGACATGATAGGGAAAGTACAAGACAAAGAAGGTTACAGTGATGCTGATAACCAGTGTGGTTGTTTGAGGATTGTTAAAAAAAGCTGCTTGCTTCAGCTTTCTATAAAGGCAAACGTATGAAAAAGCTACAATAAACATTATAATAAATCCCCATGTGATTTCTGCTATGAACATAACCATACACAGTTGGTCTATTCTTTGAGGAGAACGTGTTAGCTCTAGAGCTATGCAAAAAGGGATGGGTGCAATTAGGAAAACCATCCAGAGCAGAACCAGGAGACGCTTTGGTCCAAAGTTATTTAAGGTATTTAGCTGTTTCACAACAACCAGATAGCGCTGGACACTTATCAAAGTCACTGTCATCTGACTGCCATAAATGCTGACATATGACAGGTATGTTAGAAGAAAAGAGGCCGCATCCCCAAGGGTCCAAATGTAGAGAATACCATAAATTAAAAAAGGGATGGTCAGCAGATAGAGAAGGTCCAACACGGCCAGACTTAGCATCAGACTCTGGTTTACAGGGGACAGATGCTGGATGTTTCGCTTGAGAATGATCACAGCAATGTTTCCAGGGACTCCAACCAGAAAGCCCAAACCTAGGACCACAACACAGCTTAAACTCCAGACATCCAAGGAAAGATCATCAGGATCTCCTGAAGGGGAAGTCATGGAGGTGAACGCACTGTTGGTGACCGGCTCCATCCTGTAGTTGTTATGGTGAATGGGGCTGGACCCAGAAGCAGGACAGAAACTGTAGTTGATGAAAAAATAGTCTTTAATTTGGTTCCAGTGGTGGTAGAGGATTCTGGCTTGAAAGATACGTGGCTTGGATGGATGACTAAATGGATGAGCTGCTGGTCTGGTGGAGGTTGTGAAGACTGAAGAGTGGAGCCTTGCTTGGTGTCCCGTTGGAAGACAATTGATGGCAGATGGTGGAGGTGAATCTGGTAGCAAGTCCTGAAGGGGCAAAACACAGAGGGGATAAGCGAGCAGGTAGACTGTTGCACTTGGCATAAGCTTGGCTTGAGATCTTAACATGAGTGTGTACTGTACCAGAGGAAGCAGATGGACTGACATCGACTGAAGGGTGAGGAATCCAGATAAAGGCTGCAGACTGATGAGTGGAGGGGTAGCAGGTGTGTAGATGATCCCTGGGTAGGCGTGGGAGAAGACCAGGATCCTAACGGTAGTCTGGCTGTCAAGTCTTAATGACTGGCTCATGAGGATGTGCTGTTAAATTTATGCTGCAGACGTAACAGGAAATTTTAAGTCTTACTTTGTTTGGAGACAAAGCTTCTCTGGAAGAAAATGTAGTTAAAGGAAATGCAAATCTTATGAAAATTTTTAAAGAAATTTGTCATATTTTACGGTATTATTTGCATGAAATATATTTTTTTTTTGGGAAAGGATGCTTCCTTGTCATGTGAGCAGAAGTTCTTTCTATATGAAGTTGAAGCAGCTGAAAAATCTGTCTGCAGCTTCCTGGCAGAATTAGGTTCAACATAAGTTTTTTTTTTTTGTACCCGCAAGCTAGGGCATTTATTAAATTCTTTTCTTGATGAGGATAAATATTTATATTAGGGGGTAGGTTCGGGGTGGTATAAACAGTAAATGCACAGAAAAAACGGTTTTTTTAACAGTACATTATCCTTAACCCCTTTTGGGTCCTTCAGCATTTCTCCATTTTAAAGTAACAAAAATAATGTTATATTTCAAAAATAATATGAATCATCTTAATTGATTTGTTTTCATATTTAAGTGGTGTAATTTTCCTTGTTTTTTTGTGTGGGATTTGGCACATTATTATGCAAAACTCCAAATCAAATATATATTGGTTGTTACACGGTGGAGCAGTGGTTAGCACTCTTGCCTCACAGCAAGAAGGCTCCTGGTTCAAGTCCCGGCCGGGGGACCTGAAACAGAACATCAATGGGGGACCCTTCTGTGTGGAGTTTGCATGTTCTCCTCGTTAATGCGTGGGTTTTCTCCAGGGTCTCCGGCTTCCTTCCACCATCCAAAAACATGCTTCATAGGTAAATTGGTCATTCTAAACTGTCCATAGGTGTGAATGTGAGTGTGCATGGGTGTGTGATATGTGAGCCTGTGACAGACTGGTGACCTGTCCAGGGTGTCCCCTGCCTTCACCCAAAGTGGCCGGGATATGCTCCGGCAGCCCTGCGACCCTGAAAGGGACAAAACGGAAGAGGATGGATGGATGGGTGGATGCTTATCTGATCCCTGGGTTATGTACGTGTCATTGATACCATCCAACCACTATTACTGAGTAAGAAGTGTAAGAAATGTTACAAAATGTATCCTGCTCTTGATTCATGGATTGAGAAATATTTAACAGATCAGCCTCAATACATGAGGTGGGGGGCTACAACGTCGGATATTGTGATAACAAACAATGTACTGTGACTTACTGCAAAACTCCAGCAGGCCCTCAATATTGAGAGAAACTGCAGTCACAGTCAGTATAGTATTGCTCAGCTCCAGGGCCTTTTGTAGAGTGTCCGCTCTGTGGCTGGAAAAAACCCAGGCTGAGTCAAACCAAAATAGGACCCAATGCCACCCTGCTTGACACTCAGCATTAATGGGTTGGATTGGGGGTTAAACCACCAAATGCGTGACCCGAGCGCGGCTGTGTCTGCAGCTCACCGCTCTTCCAGGGGATGGGTCAAACGCGGAGAGCAAATTTCACACACCTAGGCTTGTGACAGATAATAGAACTTTAACTTTAACTTATTGACATAATAGGGAAAGTTCAAGACTAATATGATCACAGTGATGCTGGAAACCAGTCTGGTTGTTTGAGGATTGTTGACTAATGCTGCTTGCTTTACCTCCTATAAAGAAGGAAAAACCTACAATAAACATAGTCATAAATCCCCCTGTGATCTCTTCTATCATCATAACCATCACCAGAAAAGTAGAGAGCTGGAGAATTTAATTGTTACAGTTTTTACCCATTCCCATGAAGGGATGGGTGCAATTAGTGAAGCTATACAGAGAAGAACCAGGAGACGCTTTGGTCCAAAATGATTTAAGGTAATTTGCTGTTTCACAACAACCAGACAGTGTTGGACACTAAGCAAAGTCTCTGTCATCAGACTGCCATAAATGCTAACGTGCAACAGGTATGTTTGAAATTTACAGGCCCCAGGCCCAATTTCCCAACTGAAGAGCAGATTATCGCTCCAGAACGGCAGGGTCAGCAAACAGAGAAGGTCCAACACGGCCAGACTCAGCATCAGACTCTGGGTCACAGGGGACAGATGTTGGATATTAGGCTTGAGAATGATCACAGCAATGTTTCCAGGGAATCCAAGCAGAAAGTCCTAAACCTAGGACCACAGCACAGGTTACATACCAGAAGTCCCAGGAAGGAGGATATCCTGGAGAGGAAGTATTGGGTCATTCCCTACCACTTTCTGATGTGTTTCCCATTTTGACTTTGGGGTTTCCAGTTGTCCACCGGAGAAAGGTAGTTTGCCATCTCTCCGTGGGTGGAGTGTCCCTGCCCCAGGTGGAGTAGTTTAAATACCTTGGGGTCTTGATCACGAGTGAGGGAAGATCGAAACGTGAGATTTACAGATGAATCGGAGCGGTGTCCGTTGTTATGCGGTTGCTGTATCGGTCTGTTGTGGTGAAGAGAGAGCTGTCAATCTTCGTTCCAAATTGACCTATGGTCATGAGCTCCAGATCATGACTGAAAGAACGAGGTCCCAAATACAAGCGGCTGAAATGAGCTTCCTCTGTAAGGTGGCTGGGCGCTCCCTTAGAGATAGGGTGAGAAGTTCGGTCACCCGCGGAGAGCTCGGAGTAGAACCACTTCTCCACAGGCTCAGGAATCTGGTCTAGATGCCTCCTGGACGCCTCCCTGGAGAGGTGTTCCGGCCATGTCCCACTGGGCGGGACACGTTGGAGAGACTACGTCTCTCGGCTGGCCTGGGAACAACTCGGGGTCCCCCCAGAGGAGCTGGAGGAAGTGGCTAGGGCGAGGGAAGTCTGGGCATCTCTTCTTAGACTGCTGCCCCCGCGACCCGGTCCCGAATAAGCGGAGGAAGATGGATGGATGGATGGATGGATGAATGCATGAATGGATTGAATGGTTTCCAGTTCATAGTCTGCACTTGGTTGTGGCATGTATGCTTTCTCTTGCCAGCATCTTATAGCATGACTTAAATCTCAGAGGTTACAGGAAGGAGGAACTGGAAAATGTCCTGAAAAGGAAGTATCACAGTTGAACACACTCATAGTGACCGGCTCCATCCTGTAGTCTGGCTGGCAATTTCTAATAAATGGCTGATGGGGATGTGCCCTCTATATTATGCTGGAGACGTAACAGGACATTTTTGGCTTTACTTTTAAAGGAAACAAAGCTTCTCTTCAATGACATTCAGAGAAAGGAATTGCAAATTGTATAAACAATTTGGACATACCATTAACATAGTTTCTGGTAAATAGTTTTGCTCCAACTATAACTAGAGACTGGTGAATTTATGCATGACCCAGACACTTATGCAAACCAAAACACACATCAGCAAGTAATAGGACATGCTCATGACTAAAAGAGCAAGGCCTAAAGTTTCCTTCAGAGAGATGGGCTTCTTAATCATGAGTGTATGTGGATAAATGTGTCTTTGGACAGGCTGAACCCTTTTGATAAATATTAACATTTGAAAGTAAGAATAATGACATCAAGCTTCTTGTTTGCTTTTTTTAATTTTTCCTCCTTTTTTTTAAACATCCTCCAACTATTGAACCCATTTTTTTCCTTTTTGTACCCCTGTCCCCATCTCTAATATTCCTCTCTCTCTCTCTCTCTCTCTCTCTCGCTTTCTTGTATCTAAATATTAAAAAGTTTATTTCAAAATACCAAATGGGTTCATACAAATATACACTTGGTATGTCCAAAGATTCATAACCCCCATTGTAAAAGTAATATCTGTCCAACAGAAGAGGCCTTCAGCTGTTATTAGTTTGCTTATGCTGGGCAGGACAAATTTAAATAAACAAATAAATAAACAAATAGTAACTGGTGAATTTCATGTGATGCTTGGATCACGCAAGACCCAGACACTCAAACATAAGCAAGTAATACTTTTTAGGCTACATCTGGTTAGTACTTCATAAAATTTAAAATTGAGAAATATAAAAATATAATGAAAAGAGCATGGCGAACAGTCCCTTTTAGTAAGCTCGCTTCTTCGTTAAGTGACCAGGCACAATTTTTCTCTGGCTAGTTTGTATTCCTGGACAGACCTTTTTTTTTGTCAACATAAAGATGCAGCTATGTTTCTCAGAAGAACATCCACACAGACTCTTGAGGTTTGTTTTTTTTTTTTTACTTACAAAATACATTAAACCTTTTTCAGTCAGACAACTCATTTAGTAGAGAATTATTTATTTCCGTAGTTTCTTTTAGATGGCAAGGCTCCGTTCAGATACAATAAAACAAGATCTCCACAGAAAACTTCGGGTATCAATCTACCCCTAATGGAGCTCACAGGTGGAAGCTGAGGAGGAGGGTGGGGAGACAAACTCAGCGCTCGAGAAAATGGATGAAGGGGGCCAGGCCGGACACCTGTTTTTTTTTTCTTTCTCTTTTCTTTTCTAACTTGTTCTGTCCAACAACTTAGCAAACAGATGAGCACTGAAGTCCTTTTGTATTGGACAGGTTTTACTATTACAAAAAGGGGTGATGAATCTTCGAATAGCCAGTGTGTAAATTTGTATGAACCCCTTTCTGTTTTTATTTTTTATTATTTAAGGCCCCAACTGAGAGTGTGTTCAGTGAATGTCTCAGGTGATGTAGAGCAGAGGACGATTGGTGCTGAAGGACAGATCTTCATGGTAGAACAAGCCTCTGCATGGGATGTACAACCGGACCTTAACTAAAGTGGCTGATATAAAGAAGTCCTACCAATGGCTAGAAATGGCTGGCCTATAGGACAGCACTGAAGCACTCATCCTTGCAGCTCAGAAGCAAGCCCTGAGCAATAGAGGCTCAGATCTACCACACCAGACAAGACCCAAGATGCAGCTGTGTAAAGAGGTGCCTGAAACAGTCCAGCACATAACTGCAGGGTGGAAGATGCAAACAGAGGAATCATTAAATGCATTTAAATCTGAACTACAAGGACAAACTTGGAAAACCCTGTGTGAAAGCAACGGTGTCAACTCAGCCTATAAAAAAATTCATGCAGGGGGTTACAACAATATACAACAAAAACTGCCCATTTACAAAATACTGTAATAGAAAACAATAATATAAAACCCATGAATGATAACTGGACTGAGAAAAACATGCAAATAAAAGAGCAATTTTTTACAAATAATTCTTAAAAAATATAACCGTTGAAGCGGAGCAGCGATGCAAAAAATATAAAAACAAATTGGCCAGCATCATGATAACATGCAAAAAGACCATTACACAAAAAATATGAAAAATAATCAAATCAAATACTAAAGAAATTTAGAAAGTATTGAACAGTGTCATTAGAAAACACAAAGAGAAAACCCATTATCCAGACTCTTTTTTTGGTAAAAATGAGATGTGCAACAATATTCAGGACATGACAAAGGAGTTCAATGAATATTTTGTAAAAATAGGGCCAAAGTTAGCCGACAAAATAAACTGTACTAATAAATCAAAAATGGAAACTGTAGAACACTACATAGAGAGAAATCCAAACTCAATCTATTTGAAACCAGTGGAAGCAAAAGAAATTCTAAAAATCATCAAAATATTAAAAAAACCAAACATCTACAGACTGTAACGGCATTAATATGATGGTGAATATAATTGATTCCATTGTTGACCCACCAACCTACATTTGCAATTTATCCTTTCAAACAGTAGCTATTTTCATTTTTTGTTGAAATGTTAAAGTAAATCCACTACACAAATCAGCGGGACAAACATCAATTAAGAAATTACAGACCAGTGTCTTTACTCTGCCAATTATCAAAAATGCTTGAAAAAGTGTTCCTTACGAGGCTGGGAAGTTCAGTTGAGAAACATAAACTAATGTCTGAAGACCAATATGGTTTCAGAAAAAGCAGATCAACATCCATGGCAATTACGCAACTAACTGAAGAAATTATTAATGGCATGGATAATAAAGAGTTCACAGTAGAAATGTCCATCAATCGGAAAAAGGCTTTTGACACAATTGATCATAGCATTTTAGTAAACAAACTGGAAAGATGTGGAATACGAGGACAGGCATTAAATTGGTTAAACAGTTACATTAAAAACTGGCAACAGTTTGTACAACTGGAAGGTTGTAAATCATCCCTGCTAAATTTAAGCTGTGGAGTACCACAAGGGTCAATATTAGGCCCAACACTCTTCATCCCATACATTAATGACATACACATGGTGTCAAATCAACCTTTATTTATATACCACTTTTCCAATGCATGTCACTTAAAGTGCTTAAATGTAATGTAAATGTCGAGTACACTTACTTTTTAAATGCCGACGACACAAGTATAATATGTACAGGGGAGAATCTCATTGAAGTAGTAAAATAGTAAACACAGAATTAGGGAAACTAAAACAATGGTTGGACAAAATTAAACTCTCACTCAATATTAACAAAACTAAATTCATGATTTTTGGAAGTCGCTACAGTCCTGAAAATTTGGAAATTAAAGTTTCTATTGGAAAGAGTGACTGAAATTGAGTTCCTTGGAGTAATTATGGACGGCAAAACAAGCTGGACGCCACATAAAAAGGAAGTCAGAGCTAAACTTGATAAAAGCATAGCAGTGTTGGGAAAAACGCGTCATACACTTACTCACAAAGCATGTCTACCAAAATATTCATCAATAATGCTACCATATTTAGAAAACAGCATAGAAGTTTGGGGAAATTCTTATAAAACAAATAAACAGAGTTTGTATATCTTACAAGAAAAAGCTATTCGAATCGTTCATGGTGTGGATTATGGGACACATACAAAAGGACTATTTTAAAGTTGGGTTTATTGGAATTATGAGAACTAGTGAAACTGAAGGCAGCACTCAAAATGTATAAAGCCATCACTCTCATTGTTAAGTGATGTTTTCCTTGTTTATTAAAATAATTTTGAACACAATGGTGCTAACCTTGAAACTGGTTATAAATTTGTTATTGTTTCATTTAAAGAGTTTTAGGTATTCTTTGTTTAATGAGAACGTTTCAAAATGAAAAAAACAATCACATCAGATTCACTGCCTATAATTTATAACAAAATTGTGGAATTTAAATTAAAAATTGATGATTGTGCAGCTGTCCTGCATTTGACCCAGTGACAGATGATATGCAAGACCTTTGCTCTTCTGGAGATGAGCTCTGGAACCACAGAGGGTCAACAATGAAGCTGTATCTCAAAAGAGCAAATGTTTCTTTCAAGATGTTTGTTTAGATTAGTTTCTTGACCTGTGTGGCCTGCATTGTTCCCCCCTCCCTTTTAGGAGCATCTATATGTAGAGAAACACCCTGATTTTGAATAAAAGCGAGGAGGCAGACCTTTGTAAGCTCAGAGAAAACTGAGAATTGCATGAGTGTGTTCCTAACTGCTCTCTCTCGAGAAAAGATTCAAAGTAAGTCCGTGTCCTTTCTTTCAGCTCAAATATAGTTGAGAAGTGTTGGTTTAGTTTAGACCCAACACTCTGCATCTCTGAGAATTTAACTTCTCTTCATGTTTCTGTCTCCATAGGATGGGCCTTGAATACTTAATGATTGTGCTGCTCTGTGCTGCTGCTATGACAGTTTCTGCAGATTTCATGATGAACGAGAGCAGTCAAGCCAGCATGTGGAGCAGACAGAACCTGCCAAAGCTGCTTGTGACAAAAACTAAACACTTAAGCACACCTTTGTTTAAAGGGAGGCAGGAAAATGAAAGCAGTTGGGGCTCTGAGGTGTTTTGTGGAATTGAGTGTCAGAGCACGTTACCACATTAGACCAAACCAAACTGTTCCAGCCTAGCTAAGCCAATGTTTTCTCTTACGTCTGGCCAAGAGATGTGATAGGGTCCAGTTAAAAGGCAACCAAGGCTCATACAGAAAACTCAAGCCCTCCGATTGGACAGATGAGTGTGAAATGTCTCTTTCTAAACTCAAAGACAGTCTTTTAAGTTGTGCTGTTTCTTTCACACCCAGACTTAACTCAGCCCCTGATTTTGTCCATTGATGTTTCGTCAGATGGGCTTGGTGCTGTGTTATTACAGGTTCACGCTGGCGAAACAAAGGCCCAGCCCGTTGCTTTTGGGCTGAGCATCATTCGCATGAATGAGGCCGAGCTGTTGCATAGTCCTTGTGGCATTCAATTATATTCGTAAAGTCCCATGGGAGTTGTGAATGCAGTGTACTTTTCGTCACTCTCTGTCATTGGGATATTATAAAATCCAAAGGTCAAGTCCATTGTGCTAAAATAGGCATTTCCACCTAGTGTAGCTAAGCAGTCTGACTGATGCATTGATGCATCTTTGAAAGTCCAGGCATTCAGCCGCCTGAAATCGATGCAGAGTCTAAGACTGCCATCCTTTTTCCACACTAGCACTAGCGGGGAAGCATATTCACTCACTGATTGCCTTGTGATGTCTTGCTCCTTCAGTTCAGACAACACTTGTAATTTCTGGTAGTGGGCATTTGGGCCGGTCTTTCATTTGCCTCACCACAATCTAGTGAATGTTTAGAGAAAATGTCATTGTGCTGTTTCAGTAGAGCAACTAGCTTTTCCTTACCACTGTGGCTTGCCTGGCACTGGTCTAAGTGTCTATACAGCTTCATTTCCACTTCATACATGCACTAGGTTTACTCAATGCTCCCTCACAACCCACAAGTACAACCTCCTAAGTTAAAGGAATAGGACCTGAGAGCACCATTTTGTTCAACATCTCTAACTCTGCTTTTTCGCTGAGAGTGCACGCCATGGATCCTGAATCTAACATTCCCTGTACTTCAAATCTGTTGTTCAACTTAATGGTTGTCTAAAATAGTTCATCATAGGAATCCACTCGCTGCATGTTCTGTACAATTACCTTGGCACTAGCCAGTGCTACACTGCTTTAACATAGTGTTCTTGAAAATCACCACTTTCGAGGGTTTCATCATGAACGCCCACACATCCCCTCATCCAATGCGGGCCAGCTAAAGGCTAAGTGTTCTGCTGGGTGGATGTGCCTGACTTTTGGGTGGACTGAACGTTAGGGCAGTTCCTTTTTATGTGGTTTGGTTCAAAACATGCTAAACACAAGCGCTTTTGTCTAAGATTTTATTTTACAAAATCTAAGATTTTATTTTATAAAATCTTAGATTTTATTTTTTCATT
Source organism: Oryzias curvinotus (assembly GCA_023969325.1). Classification (NCBI taxonomy): domain Eukaryota; kingdom Metazoa; phylum Chordata; class Actinopteri; order Beloniformes; family Adrianichthyidae; genus Oryzias; species Oryzias curvinotus. The sequence continues at coordinate 11,323,397 of CM043729.1, read as the reverse complement.
TAGATTTACGATTTTTCCCAGATTTTCCCTCCCTACTTAACCCTTGTGCTATCCTAGGCACTTTACCGTTGGGAGTTGGGTCATCTAGATTCACTAGACAGTACTCTGAACCTTTTTTTTCACTTTTTTGTGATCTTCACTGGTTCAATGGATTACATGAAATTTTTCCACCTTTATCCACCTTTGTCATGGTAGGGAGAACATGTCAAAGTAAGGGTGGGGTCATCCAAGATAGCACAAGGGTTACGCAAGGCAAATGTAATTATATGGATAATATATATAATAATATATATCATACATAAATGAAAACACTCTTGGAATCAAAGTCCCAGCTGCGTTTTAAGTCTCACTTTGTAGTCCAGACTGAATGGGGACAAACATTCATCTTGAGAGTAGCAACATTTTCTAAAGGATTAACAATACATTCAAATCTGAGGTAAAATACACAGTGATATCTTTCATCCTATCTAGGCCAAACAATGCAACAACATACAGGGATATATGGCATGAACATGCTACTACATCTTACTCTTAGCAAAATAAAAATTTCCAGAAACAGAAAAAAATACTCTGTCCTTAATTGCACTTTACATAGAATTTTAAATAATAACAAAAAGAGGCAACATCTCTGTCTTGGGTAAAACACTAATATAAACGAAAAATGTAAAAAATGTATGCAAAATAAATAATACATCAACTTCAACTGAAATTAATAAAGTACAAACTTTGCTTTAAAAACAAAATAAACCATGCCATTTGTGTCCCTAAAAATGTATGAACAGGAAAGAAAAAATGTTGGTTAAAGTGCAGAACATGAGATATGTGCGTAAGTTGCTGTCAATAACTGTTAAACATTTTTGGCAAGGAAAATCAGCCTGTTGTGCTGCATGTGACAACTTCTCCCCCATACTGCAATTCTCTGCAAATCCGATATATTGTTAATGAAATGCACCGTTAAACTCATATAAGGTTGCATAGTCACTGAAGTACTTGCGGCTGGGTAGCTCATGTCTGTGGTCTAAGGTTTAAATTACATAAATAAACCCCATTGTAGTAGGTTTAGGGGATGTCATCTGGACTTGGTTTTAAAGTTAGAAGACGTTTCGCCTCTTATCCAAGAGGCTTTGTCAATTCTGAATGAGCTGGTCTAAGAGCTGGTATATATGTGCTCATGAGGGAGGAGTCAGACCTGAAACTGGAAGGTATTGTCCACTCAGCCTACATAGTTTCGGGTCGTTAAGAGTCCTTTGTCCTCAGCTGGGGGTTGGGGAGCCAATGACTCCCTCTCCAAATTGGTCATCTCTTTTCACTGGCCACGGCAACTCATGCTCTGATCATAACCTGGCGTGGAGCAGGTTTAGTTGAAGGTTAGTTTGTTTTCAAAGAGGTGAATCAACATGACATGTCCATTTGAGGATGATTTAGTGGATGAAGAAGCTCAGATAATACTTTTTTCACCATGAGAGGGTGATAAGACCACATATGGATGTTGTAAAGATAAACTTTTTACTTTGCTCTAACTTAATTATTTGCTTCAGTTAAGGATTTTTTTGTTAAGTCAGCTTAAAAATATCACGTTGTTTTCCGACAGTTATTCTACTTTCATTCAAATTAATTCAATGAAGTAGGTGTAACTTTGGAGCTGCCGTTAGACCGGCACCGCAAGGGATTGTGGGATACCATTCCTTTTGCCTGTCTGGACGGATTTGGGTTTAAGTGTGGGTTTTTGACCAAATGTGTTTAGTTGTGTAGCTGTTTTACTGTGTTTTGCCGAGTTATTTTGTCCTACTATGCTTACGTCTTTGCACCATAAGTGAGAGTGAAGGAGAGGATGATGAGTTTTTATAGCAACCCTACCATTACATACTGTAATGACAATGATGGAAATTTCTTTAATGAATTTTTGCACTCTGTGCATTTTTTTGGTCCTTTTTATTGTTATAAAAATGAGTATATCTGCCGGCTCAAACTTAGACATATGAGAGATCAAGAAATATAATTAATTAAGATGAAAAAAAGATTAATTGAATTGGAGTAATATGACATTTAGTTAGATAAATACTTAAATTTGAGTTGAATAAACATTTAAGTTTAATAGACGTAAGAAATTAGGTTGAATGAATTTAACTCAATTACTTGTTACCAATAGAAGTAATTAATTTAAGTTGGCAAAATTGGATAAGTTATATATATATCCAGTTTCACAAGGAAACTGGAAATAAGATCAGAAACTCGTGCGTTTACTTTGTTCTTCTACTAGAAGCAGAAACTCTTCCTTTTGATGATGCAGCCGTGTTACTAGTTATGATGGGGGTATAATCTTCATACGCTGTCATCAAAATCTCAGACTCCGTCTCACTGAAGTATAGCGATTTCTTTTTTTTTCTCCACGCATTTCCATGGTGATTCCGGAAATCAGCGATCTATTGAGAATGTCTTCATGACGTGCACGTGCATTAACCCAGGGTTACCAAGTCGAGCGTAATTACGCTAACTCAAATCCGGTCTTTTGGAACCAACATACCCAGAGTAAGCAAGTTCAGGCGGATTTCAGCCAGAGTTCAGGCTTAAAGTCAGGCTAGTTTAAACATGCATCCTGGAATGCACTCACTTCTTACATTTGTAAATATGAGAAGTGAATGGATACTGGAGTGGTGGGTGTCTCGCTGTCCGGCGAGGCGGGTCCGGAGGACAGCTGGGAGGATGCGCTGTCCGGCGTGGTGAGGCGGGTCTGGCATGAAGTCTAGGGCTAGCATGGCTATGCCCGGGTGCGTTGACGGCTCAGGTGCCGGCAGGGAGTCCAAAGCCGATGTTCATTCTTCCTACTCCTTCTTTTTAAACATCTTCCTACTATTGAACCCCCTTTTTTTCTTTTTGCAGATTTATTATTTATTTTTTTTATTTCCTGTGTAGGTTGTGCTATCCTAGGCACTTTAACATTGGGAGTAGGTTGTTTAGACCCCACAAGACAGTGCGCTAAACCCTATTTTCTTCAATGATTTGTGATTTTCACTGGTGTACATAGATTACATGAGTTAAGGCAAGCTTTTCTGCCCTCTGCTGGTGTCTCTGTGTTGGAATAATTGCACATAAGTTATCTCATATTTACTCTGACCTTTTGAACTATTGACTGTGTGTTTGTGTATATGGCTTTTCTATACAAAATGGGTTTTTGGGAAAGCAGGACATAAGCCAGTGCAGCTGTCCTGCATTTGACCCAGTGACAGATGATATGCAAGACCTTTGCTCTTCTGGAGATGAGCTCTGGAACCACAGGGGGTCAACAATGAAGCTGTATCTCAAAAGAGCAAATGTTTCTTTCAAGATGTTTGTTTAGATTAGTTTCTTGACCTGTGTGGCCTGCATTGTTCCCCCCTCCCTTTTAGGAGCATCTATATGTAGAGAAACACCCTGATTTTGAATAAAAGCGAGGAGGAAGACCTTTGTAAGCTCAGAGAAAACTGAGAATTGCATGAGTGTGTTCCTAACTGCTCTCTCTCGAGAAAAGATTCAAAGTAAGTCTCTGTCCTTTCTTTCAGCTCAAATATAGTTGAGAAGTGTTGGTTTAGTTTAGACCCAACACTCTGCATCTCTGAGAATTTAACTTCTCTTCATGTTTCTGTCTCCATAGGATGGGCCTTGAACATTTGATGATTGTGCTGCTCTGTGCAGCTGCTGTGACAGTTTCTGCAGATTTGATGATGAACGAGAGCAGCCAAGCCAGCATGTGGAGCAGACAGAACCTGCCAAAGCTGCTTGTGACAAAAACTAAACACTTAAGCACATCTTTGTTTAAAGGGAGGGTGGCAAATGGCCAGTTGAGTGTCAGAGCACCTTACCACCATTAGACCAAACCACTCAGGAGAGGATTCTGGGAAATGAGACTCTGCATGAAAGTGGTGCTTGCACACATAATGATGTCAGTCTGCAGTGGATCAATACGACTTTTACACAACAAATGACTCATTCACCTGTTCAGATACAGGAATGACAATATGTTATTTCAGATTCTCAGTTCAACACCACCTACCTTTTCCTCCAGCGCTTTTCACATCTCTGCAGGTTGTTCTGGAGTCCTGGTTTCCCCAAAACATGTGTTGACAGCAGCACATTGCATCCATGATGGTATGGAATATAGATGAAGCGGAAACCTAGAGGAACAGGAGCAACAAAAAGCCAAAAACACTATTAAAACAATTTCATAAATCCATGAACCTCATTAAAACACCACATTTAACACCTTAAGTAAAGATTCAGTAAAATAAAATGTGAAACACAGGGGGCACGCGAGCATGAGAATCATTCAACAGCTGGAAGCTTTTTTTTCCTTTTTGAACCCCATTGTCACCCATGTCTAATATCCCTCTCTCTCTCTTTCTTCCACTTCTTTCTTCCATCTGGTCTAAAAAGAAATGTATGCAAATTTAGTTCAAAATACAAAAAGGGTTTAAACAAATATACACCTGGTATGTCCAAAGATTCATAACCCCCCTATTGTGAGTAATATCTGTCCAACAGATGAGGCCTTCAGCTCTAATTAGTTTGCTCATCTGCTGGACAGGACAAATTTAAATAATCAAATAAATAAACAAATTATATAGCTACTGGTGAATTTCATGTGACACTTGGGTTATGCAAGACCCAGAAACTCAAGCATGCTTCCTCGTCATGTGACCAGGCCTCCACAGAGTTGTTTGGGTAGAGTCCGCTGCTGCTTAGATGGGTTTTGTGGCCGTAAGTGGGGTTTTTTCACAGGTTCTTCACGGGACCCTTTCACCCGCTCCATTGGTCTGATGGGTTAGCAGCTTAATAACAGCGGCGTCCCCCCCCTGGAGGCCTTGTGGGATTCGTGAACATTTACCCCTCCCTACCTGCAACATTGATTTGTACTCAAGTGGATGTTCTCTTGTTGTTTCTTTGATTTCTGTGGTCCCATTGTGCATGTGAGTGGGGTGTTTTGGTTTTTGATCACCAGCTCTGTTTGCAGGTGAGCTTGGGCCCCTAGTGGTTTTTTATTCTGATTTCAATCATGTTTTTAACTATTTATGAGAAAATTCTTTTAAGTTGGCATCACGTCTCCACCTGGTTGAGTCTCCATTTTTTTTTTAATAAGTGTGCCTGAACCACTCGTGTTGCCACATTTACAAGCCTGCTGTAACATACCTGCTGTCTCTCAACCATTAGAGAAACTTCTCTTCATTCCCACTACATCCTTGTCTTTCAGCCTATTGCGTTTTCTGTTTTGAGCCCCCGGTTGTTTATTCTTTTGCCTTTCCATCTTTAGCATGCTGTCATCAGACAATTATACGATTCAAATAAAAACAATCAACCAGTGTATTCTCACGTATGCGCTGAAGCGCGTTCTCTTTGCAACCTTATCTGAATGAAGTAGGAGGCGCCCAATCAGTTATGATGTGCTTCGGTTACTAATATCGTTTATATGTGCTCAAACAGCTGTGAAATAATATAAATAACTTTCGCCACTTTGGTTTAGCACCGTCTGTTTCCCGATGCGCCTATGCGACGCATACCCACTTTTTGTGCCCCTGTAGAAGGTGCCAGAAAGCTTAGAGTTGGGCTCTTATAAAGCTCAACAATAAGGGGGAAAAGAAGAAGAGGGGAATGACGGAAGTATGGAAAACATGTAAGCATGAAAGTGGAGTTGAATGGGAAGAAGAAACACTTAGAAAATCCAGATCACGACAGCATCCTGTCTTCTGTTGGACTCCCATAAAAAATATCCAAATCCCTCACACCAACACCTCCCCAGTTTCTGTCTTCTCTGACTACGATTACTCCCTTCTGGAGCTGAAATGGCCAGTCAAGCAGAAGCACATGGAGCTTTAACAAAAATGAGTCAGAGTTAGACATTGTTTAAATACAGATCATATTGAGCTTTATTGCAATACAAACACACATAGAGAGATTTATATGTACATTACGTTAGCTTAGAGTACTGGCTGCCCCAAAATGTTTGAACCTATTTATTTTTTACTTTTCATTAATAGAAGAAGAAAAAACACAATTTTTAACCCAAAATAACTAGTCAACAAGTTAATAAAAGTTCAGGTAATTCGAATAATTACTGTTGGTGACCTGAAAAAGAAATCTACTTATGTCTTGGAGTTTAGAGGAAAGCCGGTCAAGTCCCAGAGCAAAGATAAAAACAAAAATATACAAACACTCCTGGGGGGTATTCCAGGAAGCACATTTAAACTAACCTGACTTTATGATTCAGTGAAGTTCATTGTGTCTATAAGTTCTATTAAGCACTTAAATTATTTTTTATCAGACACTGGGTTTGTTTTGTGTAAAACGTACCGACATGTTTCGGCGGAATGCCTTCCGCCTTCGTCAGGGTCGTCATCAGATGGTGGTGTGTGACGTCTTTAAAAACAGCTGATTGTGACTGAGGCGGAGTCACCTGTCAAACTTTGACAAGTGACTCCGCCCCTTGATGTTCGTCTTTTTCTGGAGGATGTTGCTCCAGGTGTGAGAGAGGAGGAAAGCCCCCTCATCCCGGTTCATGGAGGCGGTGGAGATAAGAAAGCAAGCCCACACTTCCATGAACCGGGATGAGGGAGTTTTCCTGCTCTCTCACACCTGGAGCAACATCCTCCAAAAAAAAGACGGACATCAAGGGGCGGAGTCACTTGTCAAAGTTTGACAGGTGACTCCGCCTCAGTCACAATCAGCTGTTTTTAAAGACGTCACACACCACCATCTGATGACGACCCTGACGAAGGCGGAAGGCATTCCGCCGAAACATGTCGGTACGTTTTACACAAAACAAACCCAGTGCCTGATGAAAAATAATTTAGGTGCTTAATACCCTGACTTTAACCCTGAATTCTGGCTGAAGTCCGCCTAAACGTTCTTACTCTGGGCATGTCGGTTCCTAAAGACGCGATATGAGTTAGCATAGTTACGCTCGACTTGGTAACCCTGGGTTAATGCACGAGGACAGCAAGTACGTAAAGACAATCTCAATGAATCGCAGATTTCCACCATGGAAACGCATGGAGAAAAAAAGAGCGCTATACTTCAGTAAGACAGTTGGAGATTTTAATGACGGCGTATGAAGATTATACACCTATAAAAAAAGTAATACAGTTGGATCAGCAAATGAAAGAGTTTCTGCTTGGAGAAAAATAACGGACAAAGTAAACGCACACAGTTTCTGTCTCATTTCTATTTTCATTGTTGTCATGGTGCCTCTGTCAGACTCCTCCCCCTCCCCTCTCTGCTTGGCTCCTGATGCGACACAGCTGCGACCACTTACCTCATCACCTGCCTGCCTTCATAAGGAGGCCCTGGACCAGACTTCATTGCCAGTCCGTTGCCCCTGGTGGTGCATAACATGATCGTCAAGTTTTTTGTCCTTGTTTCAAGCCTGTGCCTAAAATCTTGCTCTTACCTGCAGGAATTCATTGCCACGAGTGGTCACCTGAGTCTGCAGCCTTTCCGGAACACAGCCTTGTCATTGCCTCCTGTCAAGCCACAAGCCTCTGCCGTTTCTTCAATCCACCACGAGCCTCTGCCGAGCTTTCAGCCCATCACGAGCCGCGGTCGCAACCACCAGTGACGTCACGAGCCGACATAAACCCTCCATCCTCGTCGTGGGTGCTCCCCGGAGTCTGCCGCTTCACTAACAACCCTCTAAACTACCACAGGCACCACTGTCACCTTCACTTTCTCCAGTTCTTCTCTGAGTGCCTGGTATTTCTCCAGTTTCTCATGTTCCTTGTTACTGATGTTTCCATCGCTTGGCACTGCCACATCCACCACAGTGGCTTTCCTCTCTTATATGTACATACAGTGGTGGACAAAATTGTTGGTACTCCTCAGTTAAAGACAGAAAGTCCACAATGCACACTGAAATTACTTGAAACATTCAAAAGTAACAATACATTAAAATTTATCGAAAATTATATAATCAAAATCAGCCATTACTTTTAAATTGTTGATTAACATAATTATTTTAAAAAACTAACTAATGAAATAGAGCTGGAAAAAAATGATGGTGCCTATAACTTAATACTACCTTTTGAGGAAATCACTGCAATTAAATGGTTTCTGTATTTGTCAATGAGCCTTCTGCACCTGTCCACAGGTACTTTGGACCACTCCTCTTGAGCAAACTGCTCCTGTTGTCTCAGGTTTGACGGGTGTCTTCGCTGTCTTCTCCAAATGGCATGTTTCAGCTCCTTCCACAGATGTTCAACGGGATTCAGATCTGGCCTCATGGAAGGCCACTTCAGAATAGTCCAACGCTTTTCTCTTAGCCATTCTTGGGTGTTTTTGGTTGTGTGTTTTGGATCGTTGTCCTTTTGGAAGACCCGTGACCTGCGACTGAGACCAAGCTTTCAAACACTAGGCAGCACATTTCTATCCAGAATGCCTTGATAATCTGGAGATCTCATTTTACCTTGCACAACTTCAAGACACCCTGTGCCAGATGCAGCAAAGCAGCCCCAAAACAAAACTGAGCCTCCTCCATGTTTCACAGTAGGGACAGTGTTCTTTTCGTTGCTTCATTTTTGAGTATACAAACATAAAGATGATGTGCCTTAGCAAAAAGCTCCAGTTTTGTCTCATCAGTCCAAAGGACATTTTTTCACAGAAGCTTTGTTGCATGTCCCATGAAGTCCACTCTGGCTCAAACGACGACTAATGGTGCAATCTGACACTAGCTGTGTTTACATGGGCAAAAGTAATAGGAAAGAACGCCTGATTGGAAGAAAAATGCGTCATGTAAACGCGCCGTCCGAAATACTCTGCCCCGATCAGACTCGTTCGGATCAAAATATCTTTCCGATCGAGATAGGTGGGTTATACCGATCGTTTATCCGATCGTTGGTCATGTAAATGCTTCATTCCGATCATGTGTCAGTACTGCTCTAGTTTACGTCATGCATAGACAGTGTTTCGCTGAGAGAAAGCTTTGGAGTGCATACGGGACTGACCAGCTGCTTTGCGGAGGCCCCGTTCAAAGCGCCGCTCCGCTCTCGCCTGCTGGCTCTCCCCTCTCTTTCACCTCTCATGAGGGGGATGCGGGGGAGGAGCGCTTCATTCCCACGGACGTCTGCACCCGGTACCCGAGCTCTGTGTTCGAGCTCGGGTGCCAGTGGACCGAGTGAACCTCTCTGAGCAGAGCAGCCGGATTTATTAATATGTGTTTGAGGGGAGGGAGGAGGATGCTTTGTTACGGGTGCGTATTGTTGTTTTGTTATGTGTGGGAGAATTCGGACTGCAAGCCGACCCGCCGCTCTGGGTTAGCGGCTGCCGGCTTCAGGAGAACCGTGTGTGTCCGAGCAGAGCTCGGACCGCCAGCTCACACAGCGGCTTTGGGGCGATGTGCGAACTTCTCAAAGCAGAAATGTCACAAGGCTAATGTTGTGAGCGCTTGCTAGCCTCTCCTAACACTGGCTTCTTCCAGCTCCGTTCTTCCACAAAAAAGCACTGACCACACGGATTACAAATAAAACGATGACCGAACAGGCGCTTCATAATATTCATTACATTAATAAAAGCACGTTTGGAAGATCGTCTCGTATATTACCGAGCTGCTACATAAAATGTGTGTGGCAGCAAAGGTTTGTTTACAACGGGACTCATTTCCACTTGTGGTATTTCAACACTACTGCGCATACCCAAATGACTTATTCCGGCCGAAAGTGTGACCATGTAAACGTTTGTTCTAATCGGAAAAAGGTTTTCTGTGCCCACCTGCACGATTGAATTTTGAATTTTAACCCGACCATTGATCCGATCAAGATATTTTGCCCATGTAACCGCGGCTACTGATGCACCTTGATCTGGGAGTTCACCTTTAATGTCTTTGGAGGTTGTTCTGGGCTCTTTGGATACAGTTCGAACAAATTTTCCTCTTCCGGCCACGTCCAGGGAGGTTGGCTACTGTCCCATGGGTCTTAAACATCTATATATATATGTATATATATAACTTATCCAACTTTGCCAACTTAAATGAATTCTTTCAATTGGTAACAAGTAATTGAGTTAAATTTATTCAACCTAATTTTTAGTCTATCCAACTAAAATTTTTTTACAACTCAAATTTACATATTTATCTAACTAAATGTCATATTACTCCAATTCAATTAAATCTTTTTCCATCTTAATTTTTTGTACTTCTTGAACTCTCATATGTCTAGAGGCTGCAGACTTTCTCATTTTTATAAAATTAAAATAAATGATTCATTGTACATTTACAATATGTGCTTTGTTTGTAATCATCTTGACTCTGACTGCAACTACGATTCTTAAACCACATTACTGCAGTAGGGGTGCTATATAAACTCATCATCCTCTCCCTCCCTCTCACTCAGGGTGCAGAAAGAATTAAACAACAGGGTAAAATCACTCAGCAAAACACAGTAAAACAGCTAAACAACTAAACATATTCAGACAAAAACCTACAATTGTGTCATGATCTCGCGGGATTTCTGACAGACCCAAACGCTGGAACCCAGAAGGACACTTGGAGACGTGAGGTAAGTTTAAGAAAGTTTAATTCACAGAGAGTGAGAGGTTCGTAGGGATCTTGACGTGGCGCGGCAACTGACTGGAGGTTTGCGGCAGGAAGGTCCAGAGTGCGTGGCTTCGGCTGAATCCAAGGAAGAGGGCGTGAGCGGTGGACTGCGACCCGAGGTTCACATGTGATGCGGATAATTCCGTGGAAGGAACAACGGACTGGCGTCGAAAACAGGTCCTGGATCTCCTTAAGTAGGCGGGGATGAAGATGAGGTAAGTGAAACCAGCTGGTCGCGTCCAGAGCAGAGCAGGAACGGGGGGGGGGAGGAAGGTAATTGACAGAGGCACCATGTCAAATTGTACCCAAATCGGTCCAGGCAGGCAAAGGGAATGGTATCCCTCAATTCCTTGTGCCTAAAAGCAGCACCAAAGTTACACCTACTTGACCTACCTATTGAATTAATTTGAATGAAAGTAAAATAAATGTCTGATAACTATGTGTTATTTTTAAGCTAACTTAACCAAAAATAATTGATTTATCTTAACTAAAGCAAACAATTAAGTAAGATCAAAGTAAAACGATTTATATTTACAACATCCATATGTGGTCTTATCACCTTCTCATGGTGGGAAAAGTATTATCTGAGCTTCTTCATCCAAACTATTTTCAAATGGACATGCCATGCTGCTTCACCTCTCTGAAAACAAACTAACCTTCAACTTAACCTGCTCCAGACCATGTTATGTTCAGAGCATGAGTTGCTATGGCAACTTGACATACCCTAAAACATACCTCCATTTTTGGTACTGAAAGCTGAGGTTATCCACTTTCTTAGCCTCAAACTTACCATGGTAGAATAACCTGCTTTCTGGAATACCCCCAGGAAAGACTTAAGATAGAAATGTCTATAAAGGGGCCAGGTCCTATCAACTGTCTACTGATTTATCACAAAAGGGTATAAATACTTTTAGTGTGCAATAAAAGAAGAATACTGAATGGAAAAAAAGGAAATCCAATGATTTATTTAAAAAGCAAAAAAGACTGTTGTTAGTCTGTCATAAAGAACATACAGCTTTTCCTTTTCCATCATCCAAACACTTTAAGCTTCATCCTACACTGATGGATTCATTTAATGAAGAATTATAACCAAAAACAAACTTATAGACAGAACAGAGATTCTGTGAGGGGAAAACAATATTTGTTATTTTTATCACAATAGATTTAGAAAAAAATAGACAAGAAAATGCAAGAGTAAGCATTCACTTAAAATAAAAGGTAGTTTATTTCCACAATGTGACTAAAAACTAACATTAAATTAACACTCTCAACTCACAGAGACTGTTCATGTGAGAAGGGTCTGACTGTGGAACTTCCTGCTTCAAACTTTAATCTAAATATAACATTTTCTTTATTCTTGCATCATATTTGTATGTGAAATCTAATAATGTCATAAATATAAAAGATGTCAGCGTTATTTACTTTTACCTTTGTACCTCATTTTTTTATGCAAGCTGCATGAAAATGATGTTTGCAGGTGCAATAATTTACAGAAACAAAAACAAGTTGAACTTAGTTTTGGTTAAATGACATAGTTTGTAGGCAAAGCCTCAGTTACCACATCATCTGCTGCTTTCTGTGATAAAGTAAATCACTCTTCTTCTTTCAAAACAATCTCTCTTTCGAGGAGGAGTCGCATGGTTAACTTGGCAACGTTTTACGCTGGATGCCCTTCCTGACACAACCCTCTCAACATATTCAGGCTTGGGACCGGCACAGAAGAAGGGAATAGGGGACAAAGTAAATCACTCTGACCTAAGAAAATTCCTCTTCAGTGACATCCAGAGAAATGACTCATCTCACTGTTTTAAAATCAACATTTACAAATGTGAGAAGTGAATGCATACAGGAGTGGATTCAGACAGCTGTTAATTAATGTCAGTGCTAGAACAATGTATCGCAAGTCTGAAAGACTTTTGTCAAGCCTCTCATTGTGTAAAGCCGTAGCTCCAACACGCAATACATTTATAGTGTGGTATGGAATCCACAAGACAAAAAACACTATAATGATAGTGGTAACCAGTCTGGATGTCTGAGGGTTGTTAAAAAATGCTGCTTGATTCACCTTCCTGTAAAGCTGAATGTATGAAAATGCTACAATAAAACATGAAGCAAATCCCACCAGAGTCTCTGTCACCAGCACAGCTAACTTCTGGGTTCTAGAGGAGAATTGTTGTCTGCAGCGCTCCCACTGCTGATCAGTGGTCAACTGATAAACCACCAAAACAGGGATGGAGAGAATCATTACTACCAGCCAAAGCAAAACCAGAGACAATCTCATTTTTGTCTGATTACAAAACTGCTGGTGCACCACGAGCATGTACCGCTGGAAGCTCAACAAAACTATAGTTAGCAAACTTCCATTAATACTGCAAGACTCGATATATGCTATGATTTTACAGGCCAGCAGACCAAAGATCCAGTTGTAGAGCAGACTGTAAATCCACAGAGGGAGAGTCAGCAGACAGAGCAGGTCTGACACGGCCAGATTCAGCATCAAACTCTGGGTCATGCTGGACAGCTGCTGAAAATTTGGCTTCAGAATGATGACAGCAATGTTTCCAGGGACTCCCAGGAGAACGCAGAGAGACAGAATCACTGCAGGAACCACACCTCTGGAGTCCATGGAAGGAGAAGGGAGAAGTTCAGAAGAGGAGGAGATGTTTGAAGTTACTGCAGTCAAGTTGAGTTGCTCCATGACGCCCAACACTAAACAAATGATGGACCTAAGAGTCACAAAATAATTAGAAAATCAAAGATTATACACTGGTAGGATTTTCATGCCTTAAATATAATGTCAGAAAAATGTGAGCACATGCAAGCTTAATGCATTGCTTATTGTATCATCTCATGAAATTATATGATGCACATGTCTTTATTGCGTCATTGCGGAAAAATATTTCAGAAACTGATGTTTATCATTTGTTGAATATAGAAACCCACATTATGATACAGCTATATTTGTGAAATATCCTGAACAGAATAGTATTAAAAAAAATTTTTTTTTCTTTTAAAACAGGAGAGACAACATTTGCAAAGATGGATCTGGAAAGGCACTGGCCTAAAGAAAAACACAAGTTTTCATGGTAAAACATATCACATTTTTTAAGTCATATTCAAACGGACAAGAACAAAAAATATATAATAATGAAGGCATGTTTATGCATTTTAAGAATGGCAGAAAATAGTCTCCTTGGTATTGTATCTATTTTTGTTACAGGAAGTCATCAAAAAATAACATCCAACAATATGTGAACACTGAAGCTATAGGGAGAAAAACCTTTTGATTTGTTGTGATCTTTATTTAAGATTATGTCATGACAGCAGTTGCCCTGCCCCCCCAGCTGCTGCTCGTCACCTCTGATTCACTCCACCTGTTCACCTGAGTATATATTGCTGCCATGCAGGTCCACTCACTGCTGGAACGTCAAGTCTTCTGCCTGATTCCCAGCTTACACATGCTCTGTGTTTCCTGCCTGCCTGCCTGCCTGCCTGCCTGCCTGCCTGCCTGCCTGCCTGCCTGCCTGCCTGCCTGCCTGCCTGCCTGCCTGCCTGCCTGCCTGCCTGCCTGCCTGCCTGCCTGCCTGCCTGCCTGCCTGCCTGCCTGCCTGCCTGCCTGCCTGCCTGCCTGCCTGCCTGCCTGCCTGCCCTGCCTGCCTGCCCCAAGCTTTCAACAATCAATTTACCTGCCCGCGTTCCCCATTTTCTCACTGCCAAGTCCTCTCTCAAGATACCAAGCAGTAAGACATTCCTCATCTACAAACTCTGTGTTCACGGACTTCCTCATTCCTAGACCGACTCTGCTCCGTTCCCCTCCTCCTCTCATACCTCATCACCCACAAGTCTGCCTCAGCGCCCTCTGGTGTCAAGTTTCAGCCATCATCCTGCCTGCTCTGGACCTCAAATAAACTCTGAAGTTCTTACTCCTGGGTCTGTCATATTTTGTTGGTCCCCAAGACCTGGTCCTGACAGATTATACTGTAAGCAGTGTTCTTGTTTAACTCAAATTGACTTTTTTTTTGTTTTTTTTTTTTGTTTTTTTTTTTTTTATTACAACTGCGATAAACTACAAAAATATTCAATATTCTGAATGTCTGAAAATATTCAGATTTCAGACTTTTCCCACAAAGGTAAGGACTGAAAATTTGATCACCTTGACTGTCTAAGAAGACCAATATTTTTTTTTTTTTTCTCTCCAGGAAATGGTCTGGAAAGAGGCAACAAAGAGTAGGCAAACATTGGCTAGAATTTCAAAGGACTGAGATATAAAATTAATTAAGTCTTTATTTTATTGCTTGGGTTGTGTCTTTAATATAAAATGATTTCAGAGCCACAGGTCCTATAGAAATGCTTCCATTTTGTTCTTTTCACATCCCTAAATAATTCACATATGGATAATTGCGTTTACTACATTCAAGCTAAAAATAAAAACTTTAAAAGGAATATTCGGTTAACACATGTCTCTGTCTATGGCCGCATTTACACTGCATGTTTCAAGTGACCCAATGCTGATTTTGTTTTTTTAATTTTTTTTTTTTTCCCCTCTCATGTGGCACAGATCGGATATGACTGAACATGTAAGCAGGACAAAAGCGCATGGATTCTGATTTTCTCAGATCGGATTAAAGAAATTTATAATTTTGGTCCTCATTCTATTAGGTTTGTGTCTTGCTATTATTTCATTGAATTTCTCTTTTAGGTTTAATGTGTGTGGTTCCCGTCCTTTGAAATTTGAAGGGACTTTTCTGCAAATTGCATATGTAAGGAGGTGTTAGGACTGCGGCTGAAGCCTCATCCCCCTTCAGGGAAAACAGAGGCTTTGATCTTCTAAGACCATCTGGAAGACTTGGCTGTAGGTCTGACATGGACCATAAATTAATTGACTCTAGGATCCGATTCAATGTATGGGAATCTCTGAAGGCGCCAACTCACATATGGAGGACAAAGCAATGAGACTGCCTGCGGTGAAGGATCCGGGCGATTGTGTTGGACTCCCATGGGGACTCATTTGGGGGTCGGACACGTCCGTCTGTCAGATAACCCCCCTGGACATTTTTGGCGGGAACCGGATGCTGTGATTCCAAATATGGACTAAAGGAAGTGGGCAGACTTTTCTGCCGGCCAATCCGAGCGTCCAGAGGAGGAGTTTAGCAGCCATGTTGCATTCCGGAGGAGGGGGCTTAATCCACAGGTTAAAAACACCGAACGGAGAGAATTCCTTTGTCTCTCTTAACAGGCTGGCAAGTGAAGACACTGTTGAGCTGGTGCTTTACCAACTCTGGAAGCTCTTGAGGGGCCGGACGTCCGTTATAATTTTTGTTTAACTATGTCTTAGAAATATTGTCAGGGAAATACATTTTGTTTATCTTTTATCCGATCAAATCCAGTGGTTTTCTTGTTCTCGACTTTTTGAATACGCAAAGAAAATATCTACAAAGCGAACAGATATTTTTTTCCTTCAGGATACAGGCCTCATTCATGTGGAAATAAATCTGATACGAATCGGATATATGCATTTGCGTGTGCCATGTAAGCAGACAAATCGGATATTCCCCAGTAAATGCGAGTCGTACGTCAGTGACATCAACTCAGGACACCACCAACTGAGATCACATGACTTATTAAAGTGCTTTTGTGTGCTGATTTTGCTGTCAGCGTGTTACCTTTCAGCCTCATGCTTCAGACCATAGTCGGAAACGGAGTAAAAAATGTGTGTGATCTCACGTGCGTTTCTGACCACGGTCGGAAAAAGAAGTCATCGCGCAGGAAAGGTTCAACACTTGGATCAAACTGTTAGTACAGCACGTCTGCAAACACTTCCTCATTCAAAATTCAGAGAGAGCCGAGCAGCCCTCCTTTTTCCTCTCCCCTCTGGAGCGCCCAAGGCAACGCCTCCTTCCGTCGCTGCGTTGCCTCCATGACAATTGCAGTCACACAAACGTCCGAAGGAGGTCCGCGGGAGGCAGAAATGCTGCTACGTAGTCCTGAGAATGTCTACGTCTGATGGTTTCAGCATTGTATAGTGTAACTTTTCTGTCTGTCAAACACCAAAGTTAAGATGATGAAGATGATGGAAACAAATTCACTTTGATGCAGACTCTTTTCTATGTATTTATTTTTCTTTAAAGTAAAGCCAATAAATTATATAAATCTTATGGATGACAACTATGTTTTATTAGGAAGCAGCTGTTAGTTTGTTGCAGGTCTGGAATCATAAGTGGTGAGTCTAAGCGCCGCCCCCGCCTGTTTGTTGTGACAGGATAGTAGGGGCGCCCTGACGCAAATTTAATCAATTTTACGCGGAAAGGGGTGGTTTTAGTCTTCTTTGGGCGCTCATGTGTCCTCTACGAGATCGCCACTGGCTCTCTTTTTAGAAGAAGTTTCCATCCCATAACAGAATCTGGTCGGCGTTCACAGCTGCAGACACGCCGCCTCCGCGTGCTTATGCTGCTCTCTACCTCCTACCTGACAGTGTTAAAGGTACCACGACAATCTGAGAACTTGATAGTTATTTTACTAAACCACAGAGAGTCGCAGCATTTTGGACCGTTTAGTGCCATCATACATCTATGGTAGCGTTCGTATGTGCCCTTCCTTGTCTTTTGCTTGCGGGCCACGTACTGTCTGAACAACAGCCCCACCCCCCGTGCACACAAATACCCAGACAGACCTCACCTCTTCGACGAGAATAGCAAAATTAATATAATCATTAACTAACGGAAAATTGACTGACTTGGTGAGTTAAATATGACAGATAACATTTATAGGTTTGAGGTTTGACAAAAAAACATTAAAAAAAGCGACTTCTCCAGTACCAATAGCAGAACCGTTGAGGTCAGATCTTAACGATACTACGGTCTTGAAGAATGTGGCCCTGGGGCTTGTTCAATACCGGGGCTCGATACCCATCCCCAATCAGGTATTCTGTTTTTCTGACCCTGATTTTCCTCTGACTCCATTTACCTGCCGTCTGCCCTGAATCTCACCTGGATCCTGACTGCCTCTGTTACTTGTTTATGCTCTCATGCTCCTGAGGGTATTCCAGAAGGCAAACTACCCTGAGCCTGAAGTCCGCTACCCTTCGCTGAAGTCCGCCTAAACTTGCTTACTCTGGGTATGTTGTCTCAAAAACAGCGGTTATGAGTTTGCTGAATTATATTCCTCTCGGTAACCTTGAGTTAATGCTCGTGCATGGCAAGTACAACAAGGCATTTTCAATAGATTGCCGATTTCAGGTGTCACCATGAAAATGCATAAAGAAAAAACAAGAGCTTTATACTTCAGTGAGATGGAGTGGGAGATTTTAATTATGGCGTATGAAGAGCATACGCCCATCATAACGGAAAAAAAATCATATGGCTGCATCAGCAAAAGAGAGTTCCTGCTTGGCACAAAATAACACACAAAGTAAAAGCATTAGTTTCTATCTCATTTCCATTTTCATTTTGGCCAAAAATGCTTTTGGGTGGGTGGGCGGGCGGACGGACGAATGGGCAGACAGACAGACGGACAGACAGTATTTATTTTAGACTCATGGTCCAATAAATAAAAAGAAGTACACAGACCCACTACATTACAAAGGCACAGTGTCAAGAATACACAAGTTAAGAAATAGTATTTGAAAAATTACAATAGTTAATGAAGAAGAAATTAATAAAAAAGGATATTAATAAATTAACAAGATAAAAACATGACTTATACATCCTACACCATAGAACATTAGTTACAAGCACAATAAAAAGACAGTCCCTCCAGTGTTTCCATAAATTCGACCAGGCGCAATTACGCTCGACTTTGTAACCCCGCGTTACCAAGTCAAGCATAATTATGCTAACTTACATCCGGTCTTTTGGAACCGACACACCAAGAGTGAGCAAGTTCAGGCGGATTTCCGCCAGAGTTCAGGGTTAAAGTCAGGGTAGTTTAAACATGCTTTCTGGAATTAACACCTGCCTAACTCTGATATAGCCTTGTGGACTTTTAACTAAGCAAATAAACCTGCTGCATTTGGAACCAGTAGTTTGTCTGTTCTTGTGACAGCCTTCAGTACTAATATAGCTGCTGGAAAAAGAAATGTAGTATTCTTTATACCTTTTAATAATTTGTATTAGTTATTTTTCATCAAAATAAACACATCTAGTATTGATTCATTAATTAAAACAATAAAAAGTAACACAAATATTTACTTTCATTTTACAAAAAATGTTTTGAAGCAAGCTTTTGTTTTCTCAAAAAGACAGGGAGAATGTCTCCTTAAGCATAAGACCAGTCACTGTTATACCAAAAAGTAAATTGGAGCCAGCACTGAGAGTTTTTGGTTAGAAACTGAATTACCAAAATTTGAAAGAATAAATGACTCCACTGTCTTCATTAAGGCACTTCACTTGTGATCATCAGTATACATCCAAAGGAAGTGAGATCCTCTTGCTATTTTTGCAACAAACATTGTGAGAAGTAAATAAATACTAGACAGGATTTAGGCAGTTGTTCACAAAATGCAATGCTCTAAAGGTCTATAATGTAGTTAAACAATATTGGATTGTTGAAAAATGTTACCCACTTCTCTTCCTCTGGAGACAATTATATGAAAATACTACAAGAAAAAAGATGGGAAAACCTACCAGAGCCTCCACCACAGCAATTTCCTGAGATTCACAGCATCTTTTGCTCAGATCAGTGGTTACCTGTCGTGCCACAAAAGCAAGAATGGAAAGAATGATTGAAACCAGTCTGATGTGTCCAGTTCTTCTGATGCACCACCAGCAAGTAGCACTGAACAGTGATGCTTTGATCATGCCCTTTTCAGTTAAATAATTGGAAAGCAATATGATGAGGAAATAGAATTGTCAGGTTTTGACAGTTCCTGTCTCTTTGCTGCCCTCTCCTGTTCCTGTTTGGTGTATTTTCCCTTTTGGTTCTTTGCTCGCCCTATCTCTCATCCAAAAGTGACAAGAATGAGGCAGGGCATCCTGGCACACCTGCAACTCATCACTCCTACAGCTTTTAAGGCTGCTTCCTCCTAGTGATGGGTAGATGAGCCCTTGTGAATGTTTTCGGCACATTGGCCAAAGTGTACTGATACTGTGGTACTTAATACTGACTCCTGCTGGACCAAAAACGTCATTGCAGGCAACCAAGCTGAAAGACTCATTGCTAGTACTTCCTAATTCCCATATCTCGCTGTATAGTGCCCCAACATTGTAAATTTATTTAAAGTTTGACAGTTCTGTAGAACAAATACCACATTTAACCTCAAAAACATAAAAACATTTTTTTAAATAAGAGTCTGTTTGAAATGGAATTTTATTCTGCTAGATCAGGTGAGTCAAACTCATTTTGGTTTGGGGGCCACATTCAACCCTTATGATCCCAAGTGGGCCGGACCAGTAACATATAAGCAAAAAACAGGGTTGTTTTATTTTGGCAGCCTAATCACTTATTATTTTTAATTTATGTATTTTTTATTACACATTGTAATTTTTCACATACTGCTTCTTAACTTGTGTATTCTTGTCACTGTGCTTTTTAATGTAGTGGGTCTGTGTACCCTTCTTTATTTATTGGAATATAAGTCTGGAGTAAATTTTATCTATCAATCTATGGGGCGGCCGTGGTTTAGTGATAGAGCGGTTGACCTCTAATCGTAAGATTGCAGATTCGATTCCCACAGAAGTGTGTAGAAGTGTCCTTGGGCAAGACACTGAACTCCACCCTGCATCTGGTGGAAGGTTGGCACCAGTGTTCAGCAGCAGAGCTGCCACGAGTGTGTGAATGTGTGTGTCACTGGAAAGCGCATCTATCTATCTATCTATCTATCTATCTATCTATCTATCTATCTATCTATCTATCTATCTATCTATCTATCTATCTATCTATCTATCTATCTATCTATCTATCTATCTATCTATCTATCTATCTATCTATCTATCTATCTATCTATCTATCTATCTATCTATCTATCTCTCTCTCTCTCTCTATCTCTCTCTCCATCCATCCATCCATCCATCCATCCATCTGCTAAACATGGAATATATTAATTGAGATTATGATACAGCTTTAGAATATGTATTTGTAAAAAGCAGCTTAGGCTTTAAACATAATTATATCACTTTTATTATTATATTTATTTTTAACCTGTTCAGTCCAACAACTGAGCAAACAGATGAGAGCTGAAGGATTCTTGTGTTGGACATATTTTACTGTTACAACATGGGTTATGAGTCTTCTGACATCCCAGAGGTTATAAACCCCTTTTGTAATTTAGGCCAAGCTTTATTCATCTTACTTATTTCTTTTGTTGGACTGCACGGAAAATAAAAGGAGGGAAGAAGAGAGAGGGATGTTAGAGAAGGGGGAATAGGAGAGTGTCTATAGAAGGGAGGGGTAAAACCATGAAGCAGTATAAAGCAACAAGTTGCTGGATGTCTATAATCATTACGGTTAGGTACAGATGTGATACAAGTCTAAAATTTTATCATTTTTAAAAAATATGGAACAACATTTGCAAAGAATGAAAAATAATGCCAGATAGCAGTAGTTCATGGGATCTTGGAAGACTAAAGCTAAATATTACATTAGACTGTAAAAAATATCAAAATGTTCTGGTCTGTTTAAACAAAAAAGAAAACAAAATGTCCAAGAAAAAATTATAATGGAAGACATTCCTATACATTTTGGATAAATGTTCTTTTTTTTTACACAAAAGATAAAGTCTTTCGATTCTAAAGAATTTGTCCTTGAGTTTTCTGGACCGGTTAGGGCGGGGGTCGGCAACCCACGGCTCAGGAGCCGCACGCGGCTCTTTAGCGCTGCCCTAGTGGCTCCCTGGAGCATTTTCAAAAATGCTTGAAAATGTAAAAAGATGGGGGAGAGTAATATATTATTTTGTTTTAATATGGTTTCTGTAGGAGGAAAAACAGCACACAAACATTCTTAACAAACATTTAATGTCTTAACGGGAAAGGTAATCCATATGAGAGATCGCTTGCTCCTCTGTCTCCTTACAAAAAAAAGGTGTGTCGCCCTGTCACCTGACCTGGCTGTCACCTCTCAGCTGGTACAGTTGCACCAATGGGGTGACGACAAAGACAACACATGAAGACAAAGTTTTATTAAAATAAAACTTTTAAATAAATAACCAAGTTTTCAATCTTTACGTCATGCGCTGAAACTCATCAGTAGTGGCAACCATTACAGCTTGATGAAGTTGAAAGCGAATATTCTGATCTCCTGCTACACAACACAGTCTGATGGCTGTTCAGGGGTGACGTTTAGCGTCACTTTGTCGTCTGTTTAGAACATGTGAAAACATTCCTGAAAAGCAAAGACCTGAACTACCCGCAACTGGAAGATGCTGAGTGGCTGGAAAAGCTGCACTTTTTGGTGGGTGTGACTGTGACAAGCCACCTAAACAAGCTGAATGAAAGTCTGCAGGCGCCGCAAATGCTAGAAGCTGTTCTGTCAGTCGAGCGCAAGCTGACTGACTTTGTCAGAGATGTACAGCAAAAGAAGAGAAGAGGATGCTGCTGTTTTACCCTTGCACTGACTTGCTTGGCATTTGCACAGAAATCAAACTTAACAGTATTGATTTGATTTTATATACTTTACCTTTTCAAAAGGCTGCTGTTTTCTTTTTTAGAAACGCAGGCTGCGTTTTATTGCACTCTGTTTAATTCCCAGAGAGGGGCGCGTCAAGCACGTTCCATTTTACTGTTTTTTGTTTGAATCCTCAAAATAAAAATGACATCAAAAATCGGATTTCTTTATTACATTTCTTTAATTTTATCAAAGCAATGCAACATAATTCATTAATATTGTAATGAAGTTAAACTTCAACAGAGCAGTCACGTGACGCGTCGTTCTCCGCAGGATGCACTGCAGGGCAAATAAACATTTAATTGTTAATGCTCATTATGTGTTTGTTGCAACTTAGTCATTTTGATAGCAGGCTAATATAGTTAATAGATACATGTTGCATGTGTTGCCTTCATTATAAGGCTTAAATAATATTAAATAATATAATATTTTGCGGCTCCAGACATTTTTGTTTTTTTCGTCCTCTTTCAACATTTTGGGTTGCCGACCCCTGGGTTAGGGCAGTGCTTCTCAATTATTTGTTGCCAGGCCCCCCCTAGGGGAAAAAAATGCCCCCCCCCACACACACACACTCTTGCGCGATGACAATATATTAGTTTAGTATCTGTATAAAATGTGTAATTATACCTAAAATTGTATCTTTTAACATTCACTAAAGAGAAAAAGCAATATAAATCGACTTTCAATAAATATTACCTTTATTTTGTCGCACAGAAACCCTGTTAGAGTCTAAAACTGAACAGAAGCTTAAAGTGCCTGAAATAAGAAAATCCGTCAGTCCTTATTTAAACTAGAAACATTTTGACCAACTGAAACATTTGATGTTGAGAAAAATAACTCCATTAATAAACAATGTTAAATGTAAATTGATCTGAAACATTAACTCCGCAACACAAATATATTTAATGTTTTTAGTCTGAAGTCTGAAGAAATAGTTTAAAAAAAAACCTTGTGCTGATTATTTTCTAAATGATGATTGTTTATTTATGATGTCATAAAGTGCAGCTGTTTTCCTGCATAACATGCTGTCTTTCTAATACTGACACCAACTAATCCATGGGCAGACAAATAATACATTTATGGAAAATAAAGACACGCCATCAAAATGTCTACAATAGGTAACTGCTTTAAAAATGTACTGGGACTTCCTGCAAAACTCCAACAGGCCCTCAATATTGAGAGGATCTGCACTTACACTCAGTATGTTCATGACAATACAGAGAAAGTTCAAGACAAAGAAGGTCACAGCGATGCTGGAAATCAGTCTGGTAGTTTGATGATTGTTTAAAAATGCTGCTTGCTTCACCGTCCTTTAAAGGCAAATGTATAAAAAAAAGCTACAATAAGCATTGTCATGTGATTTCTGCTATAAGTACGCCTGTCACCAAAGCTTTAGTAGAGAGCTGAA
Organism: Oryzias curvinotus; assembly: GCA_023969325.1. Taxonomy (NCBI): domain Eukaryota; kingdom Metazoa; phylum Chordata; class Actinopteri; order Beloniformes; family Adrianichthyidae; genus Oryzias; species Oryzias curvinotus. The sequence goes on along the minus strand of CM043729.1, from coordinate 11,299,842 downwards.
AAGTACTATATGTCTTTTGATTAACTAATTTCAGCTGATAAATCACACACACAGCTATGGAAACAATTAGTGAAGCTATCCAGAGCACAACCAGGAGAAACTTTGGTCCAAGATGATTTGAGGTATTTCGCTGTTTCACAACAACCAGATAGCGCTGGACACTTATCAAAGTCACTGTCACCTGACTGCCATAAATACCATACATTCCAAACGGGACGGTCAGCAGAAAGAGAAGGTCCAACATGGCCAGACTCAGCATCAGACTCTGGTTCACAGGGGAGATATGCTGGCTGTTCCGCTTGAGAATGATCACAGCAATGTTTCCAGGGACTCCAACCAGAAAGTCCAAACCCAGGACCACAGCAAAGGTTAAACTCCAGACGTCCAAGTAAAGATCATCAGGATCTTCTGAAGGGGAAGTCGTGGAGGGGAAAGCACTGTTGGTGACCGGCTCCATCCTGTAGTTGTTATGGTGAATGGGTCGGGGCCGCCCCCGCACACCTGCCGCTGGTTCCCGCACCTGTTCTACATATGATTAGTCTGCCTTTTATAAGTCCTTCACTCCCTCCGGCCATCGTCGGTTCATCTGCTCTCCTCTATGGAAGAAGACCACTGATCCCGCCAAGCAAAGCCAAGCAAAGCCAAGCAGCTCCAAACCAAGCAAGGTCCAGTCAAGTTAAGCTGTGCTACTTCAAGCCAAACCAAGCCGGACCCAGCCAAGAAGCTCAAACCCACGCCAAGCCTAACCACTCCAAGCCAAGTCTGTCTCCAGAACTAAGCTGTCTCGTCTCGCCTCCCAGATCATCTGCCAGTTTCCTCTTTTGACGTCTATTCCCTTCTCAATAAATCTGTTTCCAGACTGCATTTGGGTCCAGCTGATTCAAAACCTGACAGGTATAAACAAAAATGCACAGGTTTTTTTTTAACAGTACATTTTCCTAAAGCCTTTTTGGGTCTTTCAGCATTTGTCCATTTTAAAGTGACAATAAACATTTAATATTATTTAATATTTCTTTAATGTCTAGATGCATTTTTCTGACACACATACAGTCATAGAGTTGGTTGACAGATAAAATTGGACCCTATCCCTTTCAGCTTTAGAACTGATTAGCAAGACTTCAGTCTTGTCTTCGTTGAGCTGCAAATAGTTCTCTCCCATCCACATCCTAATGTCTAAAATACAAATTAAAAGGCTATTCATGGGTCCAGTGTCATCAGGAGACACAGCTACATACAGTTGAGTGTCATCAGCATAGCTATGAAAGTTAATGCTGTGTCTCCTGCTGAGATCACCTGATGACAACGCGGAAGCATGTAAAGATTAACCCGTGTGCTATCTTAGATGACCCCCACTCTTACTTTGACGTGTTCTCCCTACCATGAGAAAGGTGGATAAAGGTGGAAAATTTCATGTAATCCATTGAACCAGTAAAGATCACAAATCATTGGAAAAAAAATGTTCAGCGCACTGTCTACTGGGTCTAGATGACCCAACTCCCAACGGTAAAGTGCCTAGGATAGCACAAGGGTTGAAAAGTGTGGGACCCAGGATGGAGCCTTGGGGCACCCCACATGTCAGTTTATGCCTTTCAGATGAAAAATCATTTAAATTAAAAATAAAATCTCTGTTTGTGAGGTCAGATTTAAACCAACTAAAAGCTGTCTCAGTAATTCCAACCATGTCGTGTAGTCTGTTTAAAAGGATTGAGTGGTCAACTGTGTCAAAGGCTGAACTAGTACAGATACTTTCTTCATGTCCGCATTGGACCTGAGATCATTTAAGACCCTGACAAGTGCCATTTCTGTTGAGTGATGAGATCTAAAACCAGACTGAAACTTCTCTAAAATATTATTTTCATTAATAAAATCATTCAGCTTAGTAAAAACTTTTAAAATTAAAATTTTACTTAAAAATAACAGGTTGGATACCGGCCGGTAGTTATTTAAATTTTACACATCCAAACCACTCTTCTTGAGAATGAGTCTCACCAAAGCAGTCTTTAGGGATGCAGGGAAGACTCCAGTCTGAAGAGAGCAGATCAAAATGTTTAGTAACTCTTCCCCACATGATGTGAAAACTGACTTAAAAAGTGAGGTGGGGATGGGATCAAGAGAACACGTTTTTGTTTTCGTTTTGGACATCACTTGTCGGAGTACTGCAGCGTCAATCCAGACAAAACTGTCGAGTATTTTCTCACTGATAGGAGGACGTACAGTGGAAAGATCAACAGGGGGTTGTTGATCCCTCCCCTGTAAGATAGATGATCTAATGCCATCTATCTTAGTGGTAAAGTGGGCTGCAAACTCCTCACAGGTTTTACTGCTAAAGTTGGATGGTGGGCCAGAGATTGGGTTTATTATTTTGTCTATTGTGGCAAAGAGGTTTTTTTGGCTTTGACTGATTTTCTGCGATGAACTTTGAGAAATAGTCTTGCCTGTCCTTTTTAACGGAATTATTGTAATGCGTTAAGGTGTTTCTAAAAATTTGGTGATGTATTGCGAGTTTTGATTTTTGCCAATGCCGTTCTGCCCTCCTTGTCTTTCTTTTGAGTTTCCTAATGTCTTCCGTTCTCCAAGGAGATGGAGCTTTCTCCTTAACTGTTTGCAATTTTAATGGGGCGACTTTTTTCAGAATTGTGGTGAATTTATTGTTAAAATGTTGAATCGATGAGTCCGTAGATGGATATGAAAGAGATGGTTGCTGATTTTCCAAATGTGAGATAAAGTTTGCAGCCACTTCAGGATGTAGACGGCGCCTTCTTATGATTCTCTCAGGGAGCTTCTCAATCATGCAGTCATGAAACTGGTCTGAAATGGTCTGAAATGCCCACATCCACAACAGAGGTCACTGTGGCCTTCAGGCCATGAGTAATAATAAGATCCAGAGTGTGACCTTTGTTGTGGGTGGGCACATTCACATGCTGAACAAAGTCCATAACTGTTAAAATATTCCCAGAATCATGGACATACACTTCTAAAGAATCATCAATGTGTAAGTTAAAATCACCTAGAACCATTATTTTTCTAAAATCCATGTATACTAAAGAAAGTAGATCAGAGAAATCAGAATTAAAAGATGAATTTTATTTAGGAGGTCTGTACACGATCAACCACAACATGACAGGATTATTGAATACAATGGCCTGGTATTCAAAAGAAGAATATTCATTAAATATGATGTCTTTAAAACCAATACCTGCAGATAAGATTGCAGCAGTCCCGCCACCTCTGGCATGTTTTCTGTCCTTGTTTGTGAAATTAAAAAGGGGTGGTGTTGCCTCTGACAGAGAAATTGGTGGACCAGAGTTCCAGGTTTCTGTTAAAAACAGGCCATTAAGGTTGTTATCTAAAATAAAGTCATGTATAAGAAATTATTTGTTTGAAAGTGATTGAACATTTAATAGTGCCAAATTAAGTTCGGTTGATTTATTGCTGTGACTGGATTGATGGTGACTGGATGAGTTCTGGATGTGCACTGCTTTAAGATTATTATAATTCCTGTTACATTTCCTATAGTAAATAGATCGTGTGGATATAACGGATGGTATGGTGGAGATGACAGTTGGTGGTGATGGCTTGTGGGATATCTGGCTGGGGGGTCTAAAGGAGAGGACAGAGTTTTGCTGTGACACTGCAGATAGCTTTTTGTGACAATTAAGTTCAACCAAGTTTTTTTTCCATGAAAACTATGACATTTATCTTTTTTTTTTTGATGAGTATAAAAAATGTATTTTTTTAATTTGTCCTGTCCAGCACCTGACCAAACACAGAAAAACGGAAGGCTTCTCATGTTGGACAGATTTTACTGATACAATAGGAGGTTATGAATCTTCTGACACACGAGGTGTATATTTGTATCAACCCCTTTCACATTTGAGAATCAATGTTTTTGATTATATTTGTATTATTCATAAATGGTAAATGGTGTATACTTATACAGTGCTTTTCTACCTTCTTTAAAGCCCCAAAGTGCTTTACAGTTACAGTCCCATTTACCATTTAATAAAATTAGTGCACATTGAAAGAACAACACTGAAAGGAAAAACAAAAGAAATACAATGTTTTATTCAAAAAGCAAAAAAGACAGCACTTAACATTTTTACCAGGAAGAACATACAGTATGGCGTTCCATGGCTGCCATTATTTGAACGAGCGCAAAGATAACGGAGCGGGTGTATTCAGGACCTGAGGGAGCAAACCTTATAAGTGCAAGGGCAAGTGCAATGCTAACCGAGCGAACCTACATTTAACAACTCCACGGTTGCAATCTTAACTGTACTGTGAACCACGCTGGGTTTGCACGCAGTAGGGGGTGTGTTTGTCACTTGGGAGCAGTAATCTTTCTGTTTCATCTGATTGGCCGAAATTGTAATTGTTGTAATTTCTTATTTAAGTTGTAAAATGCAGGTTCGCTCGGTTAGCATTGCGCTTGCGCTGTTGTAAGGTTCGCTCACTAAGTTTCTGAATATACTCGTTTAGTTATCTTTGCACTCGTTAAATTAGTCATGAAACGTCATAATAAAGCCTTTCCTATTGCATCATCCAAACACTTTGAGCTTCATCCTACACTATGGATTCATTTAATGAAGAATTATGAGCAAATGCAATTTTGTGAACAGAACAGACATTCAGTTTCTGAGGAAAATAGATTTTGTAAATACAAGCCAGTAAGCATCCATTTCGATAGCAAGGCAGTTTATTTACCCAATCTGACAAAATATTACAATAAAATAAGACTCTCAGAGACTGTTAATGTGAGAAAGGTCTGACTGTGGAGCTTTCTGTTTTAAACTTTACTCTAAAAATAACATTTTCTTTGTTCTTGTATAATATTTGTGTGTCAAGTCTAATAATGTCATGAATATAAAAGACGTTAGGATCATTTACTTTTACCTTTGTATCTTATTTACTTTTCACACAGGCTGCATGAAAATTATGCTTGCAAGTGCAACAATTTATAGAAACAAAAAAAAAAGGAAAAAGCACATTGAACTGACTGAGTTTTGGTTAAATGTCACAGTTTACAGGCAAAGCCTCAGTTACCACATCATCTGCTGCTTTCTGGGACAAAGTAAATCACTCTGACCAAAGAAAATTCCTCTTCAGAGATATCCAGAGAAATGACTCATCTCACTGTTTTAAAAGAAACATTTACAAATGTGAGACGTGAATGCGTACAGGAGTGGATTCAGACAGCTGTTTATAAATGTCAGTGGAAGAACAATGTACCACAACTCTGCGAGACGTCTGTCAAACCACGCATCCTGAAAAGCAGTAGCTGCCACACTCAATACATTCATAGTGTGGTATGGAATCCACAGTACAAAAAACACTATAATGATACTGGTAACCAGTCTGGATGTCTGAGGGTTGTTAAAAAATGCTGCTCGATTCACCTTCCTGTAAAGCTGAATGTATGAAAATGCTACAATAAAAAATGAAGCAAATCCCACCAGAGTCTCTGTTAGCAGCACAGCTAACTTCTGGGATTGAGAGGAATATTGATTTCTGCAGCGCATCCACTGCTCATCAGGGATTTCCTGACGAACCACCAAAGCAGGGAAGGAAAGAATCAGTGAAACGGGCCAAAGCAAAACCAACAGTAATCTCATCTTTGTCTGAAACTGCTGGTGCACTACAAGCATGTAACGCTGGAAGCTCAAAAAAACTACAGTCAGCAAACTTCTGTAAACACTGCAATAAATGAGATATGTTAGGACTTTACAGGCCAGCAGACCAAAGATCCAGCTGTAGAGCAGACTGTAAATCCACAGTGGGAGAGTCAGCAGACAGAGCAGGTCTGACACGGCCAGATTCAAAATCAAACTCTGGGTCATGCTGGACAGCTGCTGAAAATTTGGCTTCAGAATGATGACAGCAATGTTTCCAGGGACTCCCAGGAGAAAGCAGAGAGACAGAATCACTGCAGCCGGCACACCTCTGGAGTCCATGGAAGGAGAAGGGAGAAGTTCAGAAGAGGAGGAGATGTTTGAAGTTACTGCAGTCAAGTTGAGTTGCTCCATGATGCCCAACACCAAACAAATGATGGACCTAAGAGACACAAAATAATCAGGAATTCAGAGTTTTCAAAATGATGGCATTTAATAGTTGTTAACATCAAATTGTTTTAATGAAAAGTGAAGCAGTGTCAGTGATCACATGAACACATTCCAGAAAAAAGAAAAAAAAAAAAAACTTTAGAGAGTCAGTGTCTACAGAGACAGCAGAAACAGTTTCGAAGTGCCAAGGAATGTTGTTGAATGAATGTTCTATATATGTGGCAAATGCATACTCTGAGCTTGCGTTTGCAAGGAAATATGGGGTACTAATAACTCAGAAATACCTTGTTGCGGGTCTTACAAATTAAGTGTGACAGCATTAGTACTAATAAACAAAAAATAGTTTGCAGATATTTTCACCCCATGAGACAATGGAGTGTAAGGCTATCCCCTTAACCCTAACCCTTAACATGTGAAAATGCTTAAGCACAATGGGTTCCTGCCTCTTTCTTGAGACTCTCCTGAGATCTTTCTTCAGGCTAAATGTGAAATATATTTAGACATTTGATGTGAAAGTAGATTTTTATAAATCCTTTTCCTAGTAGGAATTCAAATATTTATTAACACTAGTTTTTTTTTTATATATAAATCTTTCATTTTATTATTATTATTAATATGTCATAAATACCACTGACAGAAATCTTTTTTATTTTACAAAATATTAAGGAGACATCTCTCAGTTGTTCTCTTTAATTAAATAGTTTCAAGACTGAAGAAATTCCTGTTTTTGGACATTAGAAAATGGACTGTACCATTGTAGTGAGTGTGGTAAGTGTATTTTGAAGCATTTATTAGGACAGTATAAATCTGCACATGCAGATTTAAAAAGCAGCTAAAAACCTATCTTTTTAAAATAGCTTTTTCTTAACTCTTTTTTATATTCTGTTTTACTGTGTTTACCAAGTTTTATCGTGTTTTACTGTGAACTTTGGGATTATCTTTTTATATTATTAATATTACTCTATTACTCTTATTATTCTCATTCTAATTATTACTCTTGTCATTAGTAATGTTTGCACACTTGTTCCTTACTTACCACACGCAATTGCTGCACGAACAGGGTGTACACATGAAACATACCATAGGACGCCTGTAAGATGCCAACACAAACTATGCTCTGTTGTCTAATTTCCTCATTTCTAACAGCTAAGCTGCAAGCAGGGTGCACTCAAAGAAGTGTGCAAGGAGCATGCAATTGAGCAACACTAATGGGCCTTTGGGGGGGGGTAAAAGAACAGAAAGATACCTCTGATACATCTATGCTTCACTCACCCTCACTTGTCCTCAAGGTAACTTATGTTTTTGCTACGAGTTGTCGCCCACAGCATGCCTGTAGATTAAAATGTGCATGAAGATTTTCACTGAGCGGTCACTGAAGCTCAAATCTTTGTAAAGTTTAATGCAAAGGAATCAATAAGAGATAAATGCATACAAGAGTGGATTCATGCAGCTGTTTCCAAAATGCAATGCTCTAATAATGTATATTAAATTTAAACAAAAACTTTAAGAGGTCCTCGCTGTGTAAGAAAGCAGCTGCAGCACTCAGTGCATCAAAAAATGACATGGAACCCAGAAAAACCAAAACTCTTAATGATACTGATAATCAAAATACTACTACCAAAAAAATAAAATATAAAAAAACGTACCAGGGCCTTCGCCAGCAGCTCTGCGATCCACTTCTGTCAAATACTATAACTCAATGGGTTAGTTCTGTTCTGAACAGTTGTCACTCGTCAAAACAGCAGGTCTGACTGTGCAGCTTCCTGTTTCTGACTTAAAAAAAATTTACTGGCTTACATTTTTGTAAGTTGCATGTAACAATATCAGCAAAATGAAAGATGCTAGGGTTGTTTTCCTTATTTATCTTTTTGATGCACATATTAAAAAAAGGCGTTCACAAGTAAACCTATTCATGAAATCAACTAGCCTTACTTTGTTTAAAAAGTCTAAAAGTTAAAGTTTATGTGCAACACCTCCTTAACTACATCATCTCAGTTACCATATAATTTCCTGACAGAACAGAAATAGCTGGACCAAAATAAAATCCTCCTCAGTTATCTACAGATAAATATGAAGCGCGTGACCTGACATGGATAAAATAAGAAATATCTTGTTCCCACAAAATAATATTCTGTTCCCTCGCATTAATTAATTTGTGCGAACGAAATACTTATTCACGTAATACGTCATTCATAAACCCAGATGTGAGCAATATTTGGATTTATAGCAGATACCTTCACATTTCTGTGTGTGTGTCTCATTATATTGCATGGAAGACACTGATGATGTTTAGAGATCAGATTTATTTATTGTTAAGAACACGAAAGTATCGGTAATCATGTCTCCATGTCTGCATTCATTCACATCCTGGTACCCTCTCCGGCCGCCCTGCTGCTAAAGCCCTTTTCGACTGCAACTTCCGTGTCTCTGTGACCCGCATTCATTGAAGAGGGGAAAACTAAAAACAAGAATGACCGATTTATTATTGTCTTGATGAAAATAAAAAAAAATATCATAAGATTTAGGTTGTCCAAGCTTCTGCTTCGCCTACCGGACATGCATCCTAGCTCCGCCGCGGAGCTCTTTTGCTTGTCATGCCGGCATTCGGGCAGCTGGCTAGCGAGTAGATGCACAGCCAGCTGCGGTGAGGGATATTGTAGTTTAGGGCCAAATAGGAATGATAATATTCATGATACTTGTCTTTTACTCTTTAGCGATCAATTTAGTTCTGAAGGCTAGTGGGCTACATCAATGAGTTATATCGCTAGAGGAGACATCACGTGATACTTCATCGGAAGAGAGCACCGCCATCTTGGTGAGATCAAGTCACTGCTGCAGTGCATGCATGTGAACACATTTTTTTGCAAAATGCCAGTTCATTGTGCAGGTTTCAACTGCCAAAATCTGAGAAATGAGTCTATGAAGGAGGAAGGCATAACATTTGAAAGGTAGGTACTATAATTTTTTTTTTCTTTAAATGCTGCAGGGGCTTCATTAATAGTACACATGTTGACATGCATGATGCTGCAGGGCTATTATCAACATGCTGCATGATGCACGTAGAATTTGCTGTCGACATAGATGTATACTTTATTTTGTTAAACCTATATATATTCTCCTTAACAACAGCATGTCCACCCTTAGTTACATGGAACGGGCACAGAGCTGGGACCAGAGAGAAGAGACTGAAAATAATGATGTTGTGGTTCTTTAAGAAACTCATTTGTCTAGTTCATCGGTGAATATCCTCACCACAGCAGATTTTCCAAACGTATATTCAGCTTGTTATAATTCTAGACAGAGAGGAGTAACAATTTGGATAAATAGGGAAGTTAAATTCACAGAAGCCAACACCGTCATAGATCCAGAAGGAAGGTTTATGATAGTCTCTCTTTCCACTCAAAATATGCAGCTATGCTTGGCTAATGTGTAGAAGATCCTTCATTCTTTCATTCCTTCTTCTCTGCGCTATCTTAGCATACAGACAAATCGCTAATTATTGCAGGTGACCTCGATATATGTTTAGATCCAGAGATGGATAGGCTAAGTAACACAGGAAATCTTAGAACACTGTTAAACAGTACATGGAGGATTTTGGTTTTTGTGATATTTGGCGGTCATTCCATCCCACAAAGAGAGACTATACGTTTTTTTCCACAGTTCATTAATCATACTCTAGGCTAGATTATTTCCTGGTCAACAGCTCCCTGTTGAGTATAACTACGGAAGCACAGATCCACCCCATTACTATCAGTGATCACGCACCGGTTTACCTGACTCTAAAAAACAGAACATCACCATCTTCATTAAGGAGCTGGAGGTTCAATACATTGTTGCTAAGAAACCCTAACTTTATCGATTTTTTGCTAAAGAATGGACCTTGCAATTACAAAATAATGACCACTCAGTAATTTCCTCATGCCTTTTATAGGAAGCCGGGAAAGCAGATATGAGAGGCAAAATACTTAACTTCTCATCCCGTAAAAAAAGAAAGGAAAACTTTAACCTTGTGGATTTACAATACAAACAATACTTGCTGTTGTACTGTAAGGAGAGAAGGGGTTTATGAGAAATAATATGGCTTTAATTGCCCTTTTGTGTGTGTATGTCTTGGCGGCAGTGACTCAGGCGGTAGAGCGGGAGCGGGTCGTCCAATGATCGAAGGGTCAATTCCCTCTCTCTCCAGCCAGCTGTTGTTGTGTCCTTGGGCAAGACACTTCACCCTCCCTGCCTCCATGTGAATGGGTATGAATGTCCTGGGGATGGTCAACAACATGATGGTAGGCGCGAACTGGCAGCCACGCCCCTGTCAGTCTGCCCCAGGGCAGCTGAGGCTACATTAGCAGTTACCTTCACCAAGTATGAATTAATAACAAACACACTGTAACTGCTTTGAGCACCAAGAAAAAGCACAGAGAAATCTAAGCCATTATTATTATTATTGGCAGGTGGGTGCGTGGCTCTTTGTGTCAAATTTGTTCACCACCCCTGGACTAGGCTATTATAGTAATATAGATTTATACATTTCTAATTCGGTGACTTTTTTTGCAGGTTTCCATTGGTATCGGTCTTAAGGAAAAAGCTATCAAAAGAGCTAAGATGGATCACTGTGGTTACCAGCTAGCAATACAATCTGACTATGCTCAAAACATCAAAACATTTTTTTTTTTTAAATTTCAGTTCATAACCACATAGAAGATTCTGGAATATGAGACTCTGCATGAAAGTGGTGCGTGTGGGGAGGTAACCAGATGATTGTGAGTATGTGTGCGTGAGTGCATGGGTGGACGGACCTGCGGGCTGGCTCACTGGAACCCTCTGGGGCTTTCCCTTCCCATCACAGAGAGGGTAGGGCACTTAAAGGGTAAGGGAGGGGGGGGTTGTAGTGGGTAGGGTTATGGGGGGTGGCTGTGGGTGCGCGGCGATCTCTGGGTTGCTCGGGTCGCGTGCCGTGGCTGGCTCGCGGACATGGGGCACCGGTCGGGGGGTGGGCGGCTCTTGGGTTCTGGGGCCCTGGCTTCGTCCTTGGCCCTTGTCTCGGCGTCCGGCGCCCAGCGGCACCCATGGCTGCCACCTGGTACGGCTAAGCGCTCCTGTCCTGTGGCCTGGGGGCCGGACACCGGGTTCGCTTATGCCTCTGGGCGTTGTGGGGGCCCCTGTAGGGGGGCCTTCTCTGCGCCTAGCTGGTCGGGTGGGCGGTCCCCGCCTCCCCCCCTCCCGGGCTGCCTGGGTCCGGTGTGGGGGGGGCCCTGGCCTTGGGGGGGCCTCTCCTCCCCTTTCCTGGTCTGGCTGCTCTGACTGGGTAGGATCTGGTTCCCCACAACACAAGGTTCACTTTGGCAGCATGCATGTATCTCCACCCCCACGTGCACGTGCACACTGCCACACTGCTCCCTGTCTGCTTCATCACTCCTTCTAACCTACAGTGTATTGATGGACAGATATTTTCCACTCATCTTCGTGTCAGATTTTTACCCATGATGGAATATTTGTCTTTCCAGCAGATCTGGTATAATTGTTACAGCTTAAAAGAATAACTGATCCAAATCAGTGCTTGTATCCCTCCCTTTTTTTTTCACCTTTCTTCCCTTTACTCTCTTCCACCCCCCCACCCCCACCCCCGACACACATTTTCCCTCTTCCTCCCCACACACACTAAATATAACAAATAAAGAAATAAATAATACAACAAAAAGGGGTTAATTCAGATCTACACTCTGGCTTCTAAAGTTCTACAACCTCTTTTTGTGATAGTAAAACCTGTCCAACACAAAAGGCCTGCAGCTCTAATCTGTTTGCTAAGTGGTTGGACAGAACAAGTGAAAAAAAAAAAAAAAAAAAAACACCCGGTGTCCTGGGTGTGTGCAGTCTTTCATGATGTTGCGTGCCCTCCCAAGACGGCGAGTGCTGTAGTCACAGCGGGACAATTGTGGCTGACTTCAGGTATAGTGGAATGTAGGACTGAGACAGTGATGAGTTGAAAATTTTGGTGAAGACCCCAGCCAGCTGATATGCGCACTCCCTGAGGACCTTCCCAGTCACACCATCTGGTCCTGCAGCCTTCCTGGTGTTCACTGCCCTCAGCATACACCTCACTTCATGCTCCTGCACTGTGAGAGTGAAGCTGCTGCAGTCTGAAGTATGGGGTTCAGCTGTCCCAGGTCTATCCACCTCGAAGCCTGCAATGAAGTGGTTTAACTCGTCTGCGAGCACAGCATCGCCCACAGCCGTCATGGTGTTACAGGGGTTGTGGTTGGTAAGGTGCTGGACCCCCTGCCACACCTGTTGTGTGTTGTTGTCTCTGAAGTGGTCCTCAATCTTCCTCTTGTAAGCTGCCTTGGCCTCTCTACTCTCTACTTCAACTACTTCACGAACCTCATTAAAATACCACATTCAACACCTTAAGTAAAGATTTAGTAAAATAAAAGATAAAACACAGGTGGGCGGGGAAAACGGGGGCGCACGAGCACAAGAATCATTCATTAGCTGGAAGCTTTTTTTCCTTTTTGTACCCCTTGTCACCCATGTCTAATATCCCTCTCTCTCCCTTTCTTTCACTTCTGTCTTCCATCTGGTTTAAAAAGAAATGTATGCAAATTTAGTTAAAAATACAAAAGTGGTTTAAACAAATACACACCTAATATGTGCAAAGATTCATAATCCCCCTATTGTGAGTAATATCTGTCTAACAGACGAGGCCTTCAGCTCTAATTAGTTTGCTCATCTGTTGGACAGGGCAATTTAAATAAGCAAATAAATAAACAAATTACATAGCTACTGGTGAATTTCATGTGACACTTGGGTTATGCAAGACCCAGTCACTCATGCATGCTTCCTCGTCATGCGACCATATGCTCTTTTTTCATAGGCTGGTTTAAATTCCTGGACAGACTTATTTTTGTCAATGTGAAGACACAGCTGTGCTTCTCATAAGAATATCCACACAGCCTCTTAAGATAAGTGGGTATTATGTACTTTTTTACCTATGACCTTTACCCTTTTTGATGAGGAAAAACATTTACTTACCGTATTTTCACGGCTATAAGGCGCACTTAAAAGTCATAAATATTCTTCCGCCAGCAGGGGGCACCCTATGAGTCGGTGCGCCTATTATGTAGTGGCGGGTCGTAGAAGTAGATGGAGTGAGGAAGGGAGGGAGATGTAAAGGCCAAGTGGGACCTACCTGCATTGTAACTATCTACATTTTAAAGCCTTCTATGCTCCTTCTACCTCATACGTTATAATCCTCAACCATTTCAGTACGGGAGGAGTAAGCAGAAAAGCATCTTGCCCACTGCTTTAAGCTGCTGTTTTCGCTAGTGCATAGGTAGGAGAAATGCAGAGACAGACTGGCGCAAGTCTGTCTGTGTGTGTGTGTGTGTTGAAAGGAGCAGGTTTTCGCTAGCGCGTATGAAGGAAGGAGACGTGACAGCACGGGAGCTCAAGTGTGTGTTTGTGTGTGTGTGTTTGTTTTCAAGCACACATAGAAAAGAAGAAAGGAGAAGTGATGGCACACGCTGCGCCCCTGTGTGTGTGTGCTGTGTGTCGTTAGCGCTTGTGTAGGGTAGGATAAGGAGGAAGGGAGACGAGAGCCCGCAAGTGAGCGACCATTCAGTTTGTGTTATTCAGTTAGGGAGAACAGTAACAAAATAAAATGTTTCCTCTAAAAAAAAACAGACTGGATGTTTTATTAACCCACTCTAGAAGCGCTGAGGGTCTGGGCAGGACATTAACATGCCCGTGCCTTAACACCCTGTGCACCTTTTGTATGTGTCAAAGCCGGAAAAATCCCCCGTGACTAAGACCGCGCCCAATGGCCCGGTGCGCCCTATGGTCGTGAAAATACGGTAAGTCTTTAAAGTCTCTCTAAGTGCATGTCAGATACACAGTCTCCCAGTCAGATAAACTGTGACCTTAGCGTCAGATAGTTGTGGATCCAGCGAACAAAAACAGGATCAACTTCCATCCTCTCGAGCTTCCCCTTTAGCAGCTGAGGCTGGACTGTATCAAAGGCACTTGTGAAGTTCCAAAAAGTATGTAGGAATGTAGGAATAAAATGTAGGAACATTTTGTTCTTTTTTTTTGGCTGGGGTGTTCTTAACAGTAAAAAGGTGGCAAAACTTGTTTTTTCAAGTGTAATGTTGACAGTTATGCACTGCCAGTTATCAGATCCCCTGCAGGAATAATAAGATGGCCAAGATAAAGATAAAGAACAGAGGGGAAGCCCTTGTGCAGTACCAAGCTTTGGAAACATCAAGAAGAACTTAAGAAATCCTGGAAGGTGAAGGTGACAGTGGTGCCTGTGGTAATTGGAGCACCTGGGGCAGTAACCTCCAAGCTGGAGGAGTGGCTACAACAGATACCTGGAAAGATCTCAGACATCTCAGTCCAGAAAAGCGCAGTGCTAGGAACAGCTAAAATACTGCGCAGGACCCTCAAGGTCTCAGGCCTCTGGTAGAGGACCCGAACCTGTGTAAAAAACCACCTACAGAGGAATGTATTAATTGTTAATTCATCATTTAAGTGTTTTCAGTATATAAATAAATCAGCTAAATGTCACAGCATGGCTTAAATATCAGAGGTTCCAGGAAGGAGGAGCTGGAAGATGTCCTAGAGAGGAAGTACAGTGACACTGACGGTGACCAGCTCCATCCCATATTCTGGCTGTCAATTTCTGGCTGAATTTTCTGGCTCATCTGGCTGGCAAATTTTAATATAACTAAATAAAAGTGTTTTTGTGTTACCTGATTGTTAGTGAGGGGTAATAGACTGATCCCTAAAATAAATTTGGTTTGCTTATTTTTTTGTTTTTAACTTTAGTAACGTACATGATGTTACGGGTCAACTTCAACCGATATATATTTATACTGAGAAGGAGGCAAAAAGTATATTTTTTAAACAATAGAACTTTAATATAAACACAACATCAAAATCTAGCACAAAATATAGAATTGCAAGGTCACACAATCGACAAAACAATAAATCAACTAAAACCAATTACTAGTTCGTAATACAACTTTTGTGTATTCAGATTGAAGGAATTTATATTTTTGTGGTCTTATTTCTCTTAGGTTTTTTGTCTTATCTTTTATTTCAGTGAAGTTTGTTTTCAGGTTTAAGTGTGTGGGGTTCTCGTCCTGTGAATTTCAAAGGGACATCCTGTCTGTTGTCACTGTAGCTCCAAACTCACCCCCTGCAGAGACACCTGGATTTTCTAAAGGCCATTTGGGACTTGGCTACAGTCTGACAATGGACCATAAAAATGTATCATTCCATGGGAACCTCTGAAAGTGCAGATTCACATGTGGAGACCAAAGAGTTGAGACTGACTGCCTGCGGAGAAGGATCCGGACGGGTGCTGGACTCCCATGGGGACACAGTTGGGGGTCGGACACATCCGTCTGTTAGATAACTCTCCGGAAACTTCCGGAACAGGATGCAGGGATTAAAAATATGGACTGAAGGAAGTGGGCGGTCTGTTCGGCCGGCCAATCCGAGCGTCCAGAGGAGGAGTGTAGCGGCCATGTTCATTTCTGGAGGAGGGGGCTGGAGCAACGCATCAATACCGCTGGACAGGGGGATGCCCTGTGTCTCTCTCTGAACAGGCTGGCAAGTTAAGACACTGTTAAGCTGGTGCTTTGCCATCTCTGTGGAAATTATAGAGGACCCGGGCGCTCGTTATAATTCATTATAATTATGTTTTAGAAATATTGTTAGGGAAATAAATTTTGTTCATCTTTTATCCGATCGAATCCAGTGGTCTTCTTGTTTTCAACTTTTTTGAACACGCAAAGAAAATATCTACAAAGCGACTAGATATTTTCTCCTTTAAGATGCATACGTGGGAAAATGTGACACATTTAGAGTATGCCTTGCAGAGATATTTCTTGCAGGTAGAGCACGGTGTATTTGTCTTTCTGTCCTTACTGCTTGAGCAGACCTGACACCTCTTCCTTTAATAGTCAGGTGGCCTGAGTGGGGTTGTGGCTGATGCAGTTGGTGTTGAGGCTGGGCTGGCTGTGGAGGAGGCTGATGTGCATGGTCTTTGTGGTGTGGACAGAGTACTAGAGGAGCTCTGCAGCTGTCTGACAAAGTCCGCAGCCTCTGGATGTCGGGGCACAAAATCTCTTTGCTCAATGTGCTCCTTGACAAGGGATTGTCCAAGATCCTCAAGAAAAATTCCCTCTTTATATTTTTTGGTTGCATTCCACCCTTCGTCTATGTGGGTCCGCAACATAAATGCATTATATGCAGACACATCAATCATGTTGAAGAACACTTTCACCACCTGTGACTTTCTCATTTGACTCATCAGATCTGTTTGTGTCTTCTGGATGATACTCCACATTATCTTCCTCTTCAGAGGCCTGCTCATCCACATTGCTATGCTGCTCTGTGTCATCTTCTTGGTTTTCATTAGAAATATGATCCAGAACTTGCAATATTCCAAATATTCTGCTCATTTTTGCATCATACAATTTGGAGATGTGCACTCTGCAAGTCATCAACAATATATACTGACAGTGGTGTCATGATCACGCGAGACTTGACAGACCCAAATGCTGGAACCCCGAAGGAGACTCAGGGAAACCATAAGGTAAGTATAATGGATTTAATTCACAGCTCAAGGTTGGATAATGAGCGAGATGGAAGCTCAGAGTTCTTGGGACAGCGAGATGATGTGGCTGGAGGGTCTTGATGGCAGCAACCTGATGACGGAGTCTGAGCTGGATGAGTGGCAAGAGCGAGGAGCACGGATAAAAGGCGGCAACCAGGTAAGCACTCGTGGTGTGATTTCCTGAAGGCGGGCAGACAGACAAGGACAAGGGAAAACAGGCATGGACATAACATGAGGAGGCCAAACTAAGCTCCATAGGAGTTGAAGGAATTTTATATTTGTGGTCCTCATTTTATTAGGATTTTCTGTCTTATCTGTTATTATATGGAAGTTTAGTTTCATTGCTGAAGTGTGTGCTTTACCTTTATTTTAACTTTGAAGATGCATCCTGACCTCACATTCCTGAGAGTGACCTATTGATTGCAGCTGTCAGCCCTTCCTCTACAGAGGAGGGGGAGATGTTGATCTTTGGGTGCTATTTAGCAGAACTAAGCAGTAATTTAGACACCACTATCATTTAAACCATCTGTGGGACAGATTATATTTGTGGGAATCTCTTCTTGGATCTGGTTGCAAGTGAAGAACAAAAGGCTGAACTTTGACCCAGGGGCTCTTGGAGTTCCTGCCGTCAATCTGATTTGTGGTGGACCCAACTTATTGTAACACCATGTGTTACTTTGAAATGTTCCCTGAGGAGATGGACTGGATCCGGGGAGTGACCTTCAACTATTGGCTGATGGACAAACGTGGATCATCTGTCAGCCAATCCGAGTGTTCCGGTTCGGAGATTTGGCCGCCCGGGAAGGAGGCGGGAGCCCAAATCGCCGTTAAAAGTCTCAGCGGAGCACAATTTTATTGTTCTCTCTTGTGGCCTTCATGTAAAGCGTATGTAGTTTTGTACGTTTTGCAGGCTTTCTAAAATGAGGACCCAGATCTGCTTTAGAACTTTTGTTAGGGAATAAACCTTCTGTGACTTTATCCAGCTGAATCCTGGTCTTCTATCTCCCGACTTTTCTGAGCATGCGTGGAAAAACTCAAAAGCGAACAGATTTTTTCCTACAGAGTACAACGAACTGGCGATGAATAATGGTCCTGGAACTCCTCAAGAGGCTGCAGGCTGATGAGGTGAGTAGCTCCAGCTGGTTGCGTCAGTCACGGAGTGACAGGGGGAGGGGGAGGAGACTGACAGACGCACCATGACAAGTGGGCTTGTCTGGACAGGTTTACAGGAAAACAACACATTGTGAGACTCTCCTCAAGTT
This sequence comes from Oryzias curvinotus, assembly GCA_023969325.1. NCBI lineage: Eukaryota > Metazoa > Chordata > Actinopteri > Beloniformes > Adrianichthyidae > Oryzias > Oryzias curvinotus. The sequence goes on along the minus strand of CM043729.1, from coordinate 11,281,903 downwards.
AAAATGATTGGGAGAGAAGCCCACTATAACTATTTTGGCTTACAGTGCAATTATAGTTTCAGTTTTGGTTGTAATAATTGATTTAAAATCAAGTTTTTATAACTGGGTCGAAACTGACCCAAACACTAGAAAAGTTACATTTTTAACCAGAGCTATTTAGAAATGGTGAAAATAAAAATTGGTTAATTATTTTTGTTGAAATATAAATTCCTGACCAAGTCAAAAAGCCTTGAAGCAATAAATCAACCCTATGTGGTTCTTTTATAGATTTAAAATCTAAAACGGATCGGTGGCGACCCTAACACAAGAGAAAGGTTAATTATATTTATATACATATTGTCATGGTGCCCAGTTCAGTTTCCCCCCCCCCCTTCCTCCAGCTGCTCCTCTCCTAACCACCACCAGCTGTCGTCACTCAACCTCATCAACCCTGCCGTTTAAAAGGAGACCTCTTCCATCAGTTCAACGCCAGATCGTTACCCCTTACGGTGACTATGCCTGGTCTCTAGTCTGGTTATGTCAAGCACTCTGTCTTTGTACTCGCCCTTGACTAATCTTATTCTCCTTGGAGAATTCCAGTTGGTTTTTGACCGAGGAAGCCACACGTAAGCTACTGGCGCTCAAACAACGTAACCGTCCCATTTCTGATCACGTTATTTATTTCAGGATCTTGGCGGTGGAGGCTGGATGGTCAGACCCTGCACTTAAAGTTGTGGGGAACTGGGGAGCAGGAAGGACCCAAAAGCAGAGGCAGGAGGCACACGGTTCCTGGGCAAGGGGTTTAATTACAAACAAAAGGCGCTACAGGGCAGGATAACAAAACAAAACATGGACATGACAGTCAGGGATGACGAGACATTAAGACATAAGAGACGTTAATGGACCAGCACAAGAGGAAGGCAGAGACGAGACTTAAATACAGACAGGGCAGACAAGACACAGGTGAACATGATCAGGACAGATTGGGACAAAGGAAGTAAAACTCAACTCATGACAAAACAGAAAAACTTTCAAAATAAAACAGGAAACAGAACTCAAGCATGACAGAACAAGACAGAAAGCAAAACCAATACAAAGAAACCCAAACCATGACAGTTTTCTATCAATCTCTCAATCTTCTTCTTCCTTCTTCCGATACCGTATTTATCCCTCAAGCTGACCACAGTCTGATCGATCACAGCATAGTCTCTCGTTTATCTTTACCCACTGAACGACTTCAGTCCCCGGTTAAAGAGGCCGGCCTGGTTGGCCAACATCTATCCGTCATCACGCATTGCACTAAACCCGTACTCCTTATTACTTCGGGTAATCATAGAGAGCACCTCCGGTTTTTCGTAACCCACTCCCCCCAAAACCCAGTCATGCTAGCGTTCTCTTGGCTCCAGCAACACAACCCCCAGTTCGATTGGAGTCGCCCTAGCCTCTCCAATTGGAGTAGTTACTGTCTCGCTAACTGTCTGCAGTCCGCCGTGCCCTCTGTTGTTAATTCCACAGTTACTGAACCAGAAAATATTGATTGAGCTAATAAATGCTACCATGACTTGCGTATGGTCTTTAGTAAATCTAAAGCTAGCTCCCTGCCACCTCACAGACCGTATGATTGCTCTATCAATCTCCTGGAGGGTGCTGCCCTTCCCTAAGGGTAGATTGTTTAACCTCTCAGGTCCCGAGAAAGCAGCTATGGAGAGTTACATCCATGCGGCACTTTCCTCGGGACACATTCCCCCTTGTCTTCCCCTGTTGGCACCAGTTTCTTTTTTGTGCAAAAGAACGACTAATCTCTACGTCCCTGTGTCGATTACCGTGAACTTAATCAAATCACCATAAAGGACAAATACTCCCTTCCGTTAATCTCCGCCGTTTTTGACTCCATTCAGGAAGCCTGTATTTTTTCGAAGCTTGACTTACGTAATGCTTCTCATCTCGTCAGGGTAAAAGAAGGTGATGAATGGAAAACCGCTTTCAACACCCCCTTAGGTCACTACGAGTACCTTGTTATGCCCTTTGGGCTTACCAACGCTTCTGCGGTTTTTCAGCGTTTAGTAAATGATGTTCTCCGGGATTTTATTAATTGCTTCATGTTCGTTTACCTTGACGACATCCTCATTTATTCTAAAGATCCGGTTCAACACCAGAACAGGTCAGTCAGGTTCTTCAGAGACTGTACGAAAACCAGCTTTTCGTCAAAGGTGAGAAGTATCAATTTCACACCTCCGTCATTCCCTTCCTCGGGTATATTTTTGAGTCCGGTTATATTCGCCCAGATCCCACGAAGATTGAGGCTGTATTTTCTTGAGAGCATCCTACCACACGCAAAAAACTCCAGCAGTTCCTGGGGTTCACAAATTTTTATCGTAGATTCATCAGGAACTACAGTGCCATTACCGCCCCACTCACCCAACTCACGTCCACCCTCAAGTCCTATGTTTGGAATGACGCTGCTCAGGACGCTTTCAAAACTCTCAAAAGACTCTTTATATCGACCCCCATCCTCATACAACCTGATCCCTCTAGACAGTTCGTGGTCGAAGTGGACACTTCGGACTTTGGTGTAGGGGCCGTCCTCTCACAACATGAAGAAAAGACAGGCAAACTAAAACCCTGTGCATTTTTTTCTAAGATGCTCACCCCAGCCGAGCGTAATTACGATGTCGGGAACCGGGAACTACTAGCTATCAAACTAGCAATTGAGGAGTGGCGTCATTGGCTGAAGGGAGCGGTCCTCCTTTTGTCGTTTGGACAGACCACAAAAACCTTGCTTATCTACGTTCTGCCAAAAGATTAAATTCTCGCCAGGCTCGTTGGAAGGTTGTCTGTTTCGGCTCTCCTCACAAGAAATCGTACTGGGATATTTTCTCTGTTTTTTAATACTGTCTTGTGTTTTCAGAAATAACCTTAACAAGTTGGTCCTTTCAAACTGGATTCCACTGACGATTAAAGAAATGATTAATGTCTGCCTGAATGTTTACAAGCCTGTTAGTAGCACTACTTAAATGTACCGGCTGTCTCATCATTAGAGAAACTTTTCTTCATTCTTACTACATCCTTGTCTTTCTCCCTATTGTGATTTCGATTTTGAGCCCCCGGTTATTTATTCTTTTGCCTTTCCATCTTAAGCGTGTTATCATCAGGCATGATTCAATTAAAAACAATCAACGCCGCGCTCCAGTGCATTCTTGCAGACAGCAACCTGTCTTCCATTGGACTCAAAATCCTTCAGGGGTGGATTCACTCCAACAGCTCCCCAGTTTCTGTCTTCTCTGACTACGATTACGCCCTTCTGGAGCTGAAACGGCCAGTCAAGCAGAAGCACATGGAGCTTGGAGTGGCACCTTCTTCTGCATCTCTGGGACAAATCCATTTCTCCAGCCATGACATCGACAAAAGCCTCCTGGACGGATTCAGAGAGAAGAACGTGGTTTATTTACACTGTGATGCTCAGCCTGGAGCCACAGGAGCAGGGATTTACATCCGCCTCAGACAAGGAGAGGGAAGAAATGGAAGGAAAGCAAAGTGGCAGAGGAGGGTGATGGGGTGTTTTCAGGCCATCAGTGGGTGCAGGTGGAGGAAGGTAAGAATAGGGATTACAATGTGGCAGCAAATATGCCCAGATCTGCTTCTGGATTCATGGAGATTCAAGTTTCTGTCAAAACATTTAAACCAAGGAGTCAAAAGAAGAAAATATAAACAAGTGTGGACATCTTTGGAAATTCTTTAGTCAGCAGTGAATATTTGACGAATAAAAAGGGAATTTTTTGCAAAACTTCATGTCATGGTGCCTCTGTCAGACTCCTCCCCCTCACCTCGGTTCCTGATTCAGCCCAGCTGCAACCACTTACATCATCATCACCGCCTGCCTACTTAAGGAGCTCCAGGACCAGTATACTTGGTCTTCACGCCTAGTTCTATGTTTTCTCATTACGTCAAGCCTGCGCCTAATATCCCTCTCTGCTCGCCTCCAGGAATCCATAGCCACAAGTGGTCGCCTGAATCAGCCTCAGCCCGGAACCCACATTCTGCCTTCTCCTCTGGACACACCTCGAGCCTCTGCCGTTCCTCCTGCCCCCCCGGATCTCCACTGACGTCTACGCATTCCAAGACCTGCGGAAGAATCCACCAGTGACGCCACCGAAGTCTGCGCCTTGTGTTGTGGACACCACGAATCCTGCTCTCGCCCTCAAACTTACCTGTTGATTAAATCCACTTACCTGCCGCGCTCGCTCTCCTCTGTGTTCTTTCCAGGTTCCAGCGTCTGGTTGACACTTCAAGTCCAATAAAAAAGTTATTGTGAATATTTTGTGCATTATCTTCCATCCTATGTGCATCGATAACAGACATATTTCATGTCTTGTAACATATGTTCATGCTTTGAAAAAAAATCCTTCAAAATAAAGTATTTTTATTGAAAGATTTTTACCCCTTATAAAATCGAAAAAAGAAATCTTACAATGGATCTTTTTTCAAGTTTAGGGGGGTTGTGCTAGTTCATCACATAAAAAGTGGTTTGGAAACTTGGTTGTAGAAGTTGCTGCTTCACTCAGAGGGCTTTCCCAACCTGATGAGGAAATTTTAAATAAACATTTCATAAATATCATGGTTGACACGTCCTTTTTTCAACCACAATCTCTAATTCTCCTCCTATTTTTCATAATATTCAAAGATCATTTTGTGCAAATACAAATCAATCACTTCTCTAAATGTTCTTCAAATATCTGTCTAAATCTGTGATAGTGAGGATGTCTCCTTTGCTGAGATCCATCCTACCTCAGGCAAGGATGGATAACAGATGAGAGCAAAAACGAAACCTTTGCATTTAAATTTTTGCTTGTATTGTTAAAAAAATTAAATGTATGTCAGCCACATGGATAAATTGTGTGCAGAATTTCACAAAAAGAGTCAGAATTAGACATTGTTGAAATACATATCATATTGAGCTTTATTGCAATAGAAGCAGACACAGATAAAGAAACATATATGTGACGTTAGTGTCACGGTTCCTGTCAGTTCACCTCCCCCTCCTACAGCTCTCCTGCTCTACTGATTGGAACCAGCTGACCCTCATCTACTCATCACCCTGCCGGCCTTCTTAAGGGAGCATCTCACCAGAATTCAGCGCCAGTTCATTATACTCACTCCGGTGCTCATGCCTGGCCTTTTAGTCTTTGCGTTAGTTATCAAGTTCATGTTACTTACCTCATCTTGTATTCACCTTCAGGTTTCATCCATTGGTCACGCTGGTTCCTCGCTCCACGCTGATTACGCCGTCCTCGGCGTCCACGGCGTCCACGCCTTGCCTCAAGCTGGTCCCGCTGTCCTCAGCGCCCACACCTCACTCCCTCTGGTTCCCCGGTCTGACGCGTCCTCGCGTCTCCTCTCTCTGGCTCCACTGTCCTCAGCGACATCAGCTCTCAGGACTGCAGGATCACTCCACGAAGGAACTGATTATCACAGTCAACTAGGAACTTTATTCTACTCTGGTAAAATAAACCAATTTCAAGCATTTCCTTGTAGCGAGTTACTTCCGGGTTCCAGCATCTGGGTCTGCTACGTCTACGACGTCATGACAGTTAGCTTAGAATAGTGGCTACCCTAAAATAATAATAAAAATTGTCATGGTGCCTCTGTGAGCTCCTCCCCTCTCTGCTTAGCCACTGATTCATGCCAGCTGCGTCCACTCAACTCATCACCCTGCCAGACCTACTTAAGGAGCTACAGGATCACTATTCATCGCCAGTTCGTTGCCCTGATGGTGCTAGTCTGGTCTTATCACAGGTTCATGTCATGTACCTTATGCTCTTGCCTTACACACCCTATCTTGTCTCCAGGACCTTCATCCCCCATGACTGGCTTCCCAAATCAGTTTCTACCTGAGTGGATCATTATTCGGGACCACCTACCTCGTCACAGAGCCTTGCCCAAACGTCACGCCTCAGCTCGAGCCACCGCCGAACCTCAAGTCTGGCTACAGAACCATGACGACTCTCCAGCCTCGCCGCCTTCCTGCCACAGCAAACTATTACCTCACTGGAGCATATAAAATCCATTACTTTCACTCACCTCCTGTCCTCCTTCCGGGTTCCAGCATCTGGGTCTGCCTAGCTTCGCTAGCCATGACAAATAAAAATAATAATCCATTTTATTTAAAGCGCCTTTCAAGAAACCCAAGGACACTTTACAAAACAAAGGTTAAAAATAGATATTAAAAGCAAAGTGTTTTAACCTTTTTAACTTTTTTTTTTTTAATAAAATCAGAAAAAACACCATTCCAATTCAAAATAAACACTTAACAATTCAATAAAAGTTCAGGTAATTAAGTATTACAATTGCTAGTGACTTGAAAAAGAAATCTACTAATGTCTTGGAGCCAAGATGAAAACCGGTCAACGCCCAGAGCTGAGATTAAAACTAAAATGTTCAAACACTCCAGAAAAGACTTAAGATAAAAAAATCATACAAAGGTGCCAGGTCTTATCAACTGTCTACTGATTTATCATAAAAGGGGGTAAATATTATTAGTGTGCAATAAAAGAACACTGGAAGGAAAAACCAAAGAAAAAGCAAAAAAGACTTAACATTTTCTTCACAAAGAACACACATTTCCTTTTGCATCATCCAAACACTTTAAGCTTCATCTTACACTGATGGATTCATTTAATGAAGAATTATAAGCAAATACAAACTTATATACAGAACAGACATTCAGTGGGAAAAAAAAAATTGTAATTAATAGATTTTAAAAAAAATGGACAAGAAAATGTAAGAGTAAGCAATCACTTCAAATACAAGGCAGCTTATTTACACAATATGACTAAAAATTACATTAAAATAAAACTCACAATAAAACACATCTGCTGCTTTCTGTGACAAAGTAAATCACTCTGACCTAAGAAAATTTCTCCTCAGTGACATCCAGAGAAATAACACATCTCACTGTTTTAAAATCAACATTTACAAATGTGAGAAGTGAATGCATACAGGAGTGGATTCAGACAGCTGTTTATAAATGTCAGTGGTATGACAATGTATTGCATGTCTGAAAGCCGTTTGGAAATGCTCTCATTGTGTAAAGCAGTAGCTCCAACTTTCAGTACATTCATAGTGTGGTATGGAATCCACAGTACAAAAAACACTACAATGAAACTGGTAACCAGTCTGGATGTCTGAGGGTTGTTAAAAAAATGCTGCTTGATTCACCTTCCTGTAAAGCTGAATGTATGAAAATGCTACAATAAAACATGAAGCAAATCCCACCAGAGTCTCTATCAGCAGCACAGCTAACTTCTGGGTTCTGGAGGAGAATTTATATTTACAGCGCACCCAGTTCTCATCCGTGATTTCTGGTTGAACTACCAATGCAGGGATGGAAAAAATAATTGAAATCACCCAAAGTAAAACCAACAACAATCTCATTTTTGTCTGATTACAAAACTGCTGGTACACTACAAGCATGTAACGCTGGAAGCTCAACAAAACTACAGTCAGCAAACTTCTATATACACTGCAATAAATGAGATATGTTGTGATTTTACAGGCCAGCAGACCAAAGATCCAGTTGTAGAGCAGACAGTAAATCCACAGTGGGAGAGTCAGCAGACAGAGCAGGTCTGACACGGCCAGATTCAGCATCAAACTCTGGGTCATGCTGGACAGCTGCTGAAAATTTGGCTTCAGAATGATGACAGCAATGTTTCCAGGGACTCCCAGAAGGAAGCAGAGAGACAGAATCACTGCAGACACAACTCTGAATTCCATGGAAAAAGAACGGAGATGTTCAGAAGAGGAGGAGCTGTTTGAAGTTCCTGCAGTCAAGTTGAGTTGCTCCATGACGCCCAACACCAAACAAACGATGGACCTAAGAGACACAAAATAATCAGAACTTCAGAGGTTTCACAATGATAAAATGTACATGCCTTACATGTGATGTAAGAAAAATGTGAGCACATACAAGCTTTATGGAGATTATTTGTTGAATATAAAACCCAGATTATGATACAGCTCTATATGTCAAATATTCTAAACAGAATCGTATGAACATATATCTAACCTTTCTAAAACAGAAAAGACAACATTTGCAAAAAGGGATGAAGGCACTGTACTAAAGAGTTTTTATTGTAAAACATCACATTTTTCAAGTCTGTTCAAACGAAGAAAAAGAAAAACATTATAATAATGAAGGCATATTTAAACACTATAAGAATGGCAGAAAGTTTTCTCTTGTGTACTCTTATCTTTTTTGTTACAGGAAGTCATCAAAAAATAACATCCAACAATATATGAACACTAAAGCTAAAAGGAAAAAAACCTTTTGATTTGTTGTATTCTTTGTTTAAAGATTCCACTGTAAGCAATGTGTCATGGTAGCAATGATGAGACAGACCCAGTTGCTGAAACCCAGAAGGAGACTTAGACTCAGGGACTTGGTTGTAAATTTAATTAATATTAAATGTCCAGAAAATAAGCGTAGAGCTTGGAAGCAAAAGAGTCTGGTAGGAAGTTCCAATGGAGGTTCCAGAAGAGCGTCTGTGATTCTGCGCTGAGAATCCTGTGAGCACGAGGACGCGCAGTGGCGGATGATCCTGAGCGCAGCGAGGAGGACTGCATGGCTAGACCGGCCTGAGGCATGGAGTGACCAGCGGCACCCGTGGAGAGTAGAACCAGAGAGAGTGTAACGGACTGGCATAGAAAGCTGGGATGGATCTCCTTATGAAGGTCTGCCGGTGAGGAAGTGATGAGGTGCAGCTGGTTCCAATGAGCAGAGTTGGGAGGGGGAAGGTGACAGACGGAGACACCGTAACACAATGTTCTCTTTTAACTCCAATTCACATTTACTTTTTTTTTTATTGTAATGTGATAAATTGCAAAAATATTCAATATTCAGAATATCTAAAAAATATTCAGATATTCAGTCCTTGACTTTACAACAAAATTCAAGGACTGAATATTTGATCAGCTTGACTGTCTGAGAAGACCAACATTTTTTTCCAGGAAATGGTCTGCAAAGAGGCAACAAAGAGTAGGCAACAAATTGGCTGGAATTTCAATGGACTGAAATATAAAAGTAATTAAGTCTAAATTTATATAATTGCTCGAGTTTTGTCTTTAACATAAAATAATTATTTCACTGAGCCACAGGTCCTATAGACAATGCTTGAATTCAGTTCTTTTCACATCCCTAAATACGTAATTAAAATATAGATTGTAATGTTTTTACATTCATGCTAAAAATTAAAACTATAAAAGGAATATTAGGTTGACAGATGTCTTTTTCAATGAGACACTTTCACGTCACTACATAGATTTCCCTTTCAAGTCTTAACAATTAAATAAATAAAAGTAAATGGAAATATTTTGGCAATTTTTGACAAAGCAAATAAAAAATCAGACAGATTACAACACATACCCTTATTAGCTCAATATATTTCATTTCATTTAAGAAAAACAAGAGAAAAAATGGGAAAATATGAATTTCTTATATTAAAGTTTTGAGACAGTTTCCAATGGTTTTGTCAGACGTCAGAGCTCTTTTTCCCTCTCTGGTCACCAGTGGGATCCATCTCCTGAGTTCTAACCACACCTCCAGGATGCTGCACACTTTGACTGTCATTCACTCAATCAACCACAGCATACTTAAACTCTGCACTAAGCTTCACTTAGTGCGAAGTATTGTCTGTGCCTCTCTGTCTGCATTACCAAGTGTTATATCTGGATCTGATCTTCTGTTTTTCTGACCCTGTTTTGCCGCTGACTCCATTTACCTGCCGTCTGCCCTGAATCTCACCTGGATCCTGACTGCCCCTGTTACTTCTTTTCTGCTCTCATGCTCCTGGGGGGTATTTGGCAAACTACCCTGAGTTTAACCCCTTGCTGAAGTCCGCCTAAACTTGCTTACTCTGGGCATGTCGGTTCCAAAAGACCGGTTATGAGTTTGCTGAATTAAATTCCTCTCGGTAACCCTGAGTTAATGCGCGTGCACATTAAGTACAACAGGCAATTTTCAATGGATCGCTGATTTCTGGAGTCACCATGCAAACGCGTGGACAGAAAAAAAGAGCGCCATACTTCAGTGAGACGGAGTTGAAGATTTTAATGATGGGCGTATGAAGAGCATACGCCTGCATCAGCAAGAGTTCCTGCTTGGCAAAAAGTAACACACAAAGTAAAAGCATTAGTTTCCATCTCATTTCCATTTTCATTGTGACCAAAAATGCTTTTGGGAATGTATTGATAGATAGATGGTATTTATTGCAGACTCATGGTCCAATCAATACACACACAGACCCACTACATTGAAAAGGCACAGTGTCAAGAATACACAAGTTAAGAAACAGTATTGGAAAAATTACAATAGTCGATAAAGAAGTACTTGATAAAAAAGGATAAAAATAAATCAACAAATTAAAAACATGACTTATACATCATACACCATAGAACATTAGTTACAAGCACAAATAAAAAGACAGTCCCTCCATTGTTTCCATAAATTTGACTAGAAAGCGTATTACGCTTACTCATATCCGGTCTTTTGGAGTGAGCAAGTTCAGGACGATTTCAGCCAGAGTTCAGGGTTAAATGGGTGGGTTAAATGTGCCTTCTGGAATTAACACCTGCCTAACTCTGATATAGCCTTGTGGACTTTTAACTAAGCAAATAAACCTGCTGCATTTGGAACCAGCAGTTTGTCTGTGTATTCTTTATACCTTTTAATAATTTGCATTAGTTATTTTTCATCAAAACAAACACATCTAGTATTGATTCATTATGTGGTGCTGTTAGAAAATAAAACAATAAAAAGTAACACAAATATTTACTTTCATTTTACAAAAAAATGTTTTGAACCAAGCCTTTTTTCTCAAACAGACAGGGAGAATGTCTCCTTAAGCATAAGACCAGTCACTGTTATACCAAAAAGTAAATTGGAGCCAGAACTGAGAGTTTTTAGCTAGAAGCAGAATTACCAAAATGTTACAGAATAAATGACTCCCCTGTCTTCATTAAGACTCTTCGCTTGTGATCATCAGTATGCATCCAAAGGAAGTGAGATCAAGCTTTTGTTTTTTGCAACAATTTTTTTTGTGAGAAGTAAATAAATACAAGACTGGATTTGGGCAGTTGTTCACAAAATGCAATGCTCTAAAGTCTATAATGTAGTTAAACAATACTGGATTGTTGAAAAATGTTGCCTGCTTCTCTTCCTCTGGAGACAATTATATGAAAATACTACAAGAAAAAAGATGGGAAAACCTACCAGAGCCTCCACCACAGCAATTTCCTGAGATTCACAGTATCTTTTGCTCAGATCAGTGGTTACCTGTTGTGCCACAAAAGCAAGAATGGAAAGAATGATTGAAGCCAGTCTGATGTGTCCAGTTCTTCTGATGCATCACCAGCAAGTAGCACTGAACAGTGATGCTTTAATCATGCCCTTTTCTGTTAATTAAGGGGCCAGTAATATGATGAGGAAATAGAATAGTCAGGTTTTGACAGTTCCTGTCTCTTTGCTGCCCTCTCCTGTTCCTGTTTGGTGTATTTTCCCTTTTGGTTCTTTGCTCGCCCTATCTCTCCTCCACAGGTGTCAAGAATGAGGCAGGTCATCCTGGCACACCTGCCATTCATCTCTCCTACAGCATTTAAGACTGCTTCCTCCTAGTGATGGGTAGATGAGGCACATTTCGGCACATTGGCCAAACTGTGTTTATACTGTGTCACTAAATACTGACTCCTGCTGGACCAAAAACGTAATTGCAGGCAACCAATTAACTCAGCTAAAAGACTTCATGCTTGCAGTTCCAAATTCCCATATCTCGCTCTATAATGCCCCAGCATTGAGAAAGTTATTTTAAGTTTGACAGTTCTGTAGAACAAATACAACATTTAACCTCCAAAACATAAAATAATTGATTTTAAATAAGAGTTCGTTTGAAATGGAATTGTATTCTGCTAGATCAGTGGTGTCAAACCCATTTTGGTTTGGGGGCCACATTCAACCCTTATGATCCAAGTGGGCCGGACCAGTAACATATAAGCAAAAAACAGAGTTGTTTTATTTTAGCAGCCTAATCACTTATTATTACACATTCATTCACAGAGGCCAATGTTTGTCAAATAGAATGAATTTCCCTTTAAATAGGTTTATTCAAATTTATACAGGCTGAATATTTTACAACTGACACTAAAGCAATCCCAAAAATGAACTCAAGAGGGGCTACGGAAAAAAATCAAACACATTTCCTAAAATGTAAATGTGCAAATCCATGGAAATTAAAAGAAATGAAACTTGCAAACATTTGTAAACATAGGAATTTGGGGTTAACCTCCTTTCTCTCCTGAAACTTCCCCCAGTCATCAAAATCAGGATTCAGATCCTGTGCAGAAACACATTTACCATCATTCAAGTGTGAAAAACACAATGAAATGTCCAAGAGTCTTTTCCTGGTTTCTGTCTGAATTTTGTGGCAACACCTGCCTTCTTCCTGACCTTTGATAGGCGCCATCAGTGACCAGACTAACATCATGTGACCAGTTTACTCTAGCTTCGCCTAGTGCAGTAACTAGAGAGCTGACTATGTCATCAGCTGTTGTTGTGTCCATCAACTCAAGACTGTGACGTCTCTTAAACACCTCTAATAAATATACACAGTTGTATATATATCCAGTAAATGACTGGATTCCTTCATTTGGCCATCCAAGTCTTCTCAGAGATGTTGGATCTGATTGTAATCCTAGACTCATGTTAGAAAAGGTCGACTTCTTTTTTGGGAACAAAAGTTTTGCAGCCTTCAGCATTTTCAGCAGCTCACGATCCGAAAATGGCTTGGATGTTTGCAATAAGGTAGCTGTCACTGCTCCATTACTGACGTCACGGCTGCAGTAAATGCAGACGGTTATTTCGTCAGTCCAGCTAATAGTTGATAAATCTTATCTTTATGGTGAGTCTCATAGTGATGCAGAATGTTATATTTTTTGAGCACTGCGACCTGTTGATGACATACCAACCATGCAGGTTTTGCATTCAGCTCCGTGAACAAATAAAACTCAGTTTTTTCCTGGAAAGCTCTGCACTCCACTTCAACTTTTTTTTTTTTCTTTTTGAAAGCATTTTGGTCATTAAGGTGTCACTACTGATCATTCTTATAGCAACGTAACAATGGTGAGGCTCATGAGGAACCAAACTACATGGTACCCAGACACAGAGCTGTTAGGTTTCGCTTTGGCACATGCAGAGATATGTTGTTTCACCTGTTTTGCTTTCCCTTTCCTCTCCCTTTTGGTGGAATTGCTCATTTCGGTTATTTCTTTATAAAGTCATAACTTCACACAGGAATGGACTAGAAATGTGTTTTTTTTTCAAACTTCCTGATAATTTTTACTCTTCATGACTGGGCCAGATTGAACCATCTGGCGGGCCGGACATGTTTGACACCCCTGTGCTAGATAAAGTGTTAACCGGAAATAACCAGAGACACGAAAATCCCAAAACACTTTTAAAACATTCCACAAACCTCATTAAAACACCACATTCCACACTTTAAGTAAAGATTCAAGATTTAAAAAGCAGCTAAAAACTATCTTTTTAAAATAGCTTTTTCCTAACTTTTTTTATATTCTGTTTTACTGTGTTTACTGAGTTTTACTGTGAACTTTGGGATCATTATCTTTTAATATTACTCTATTACTCTTATTATTCTTACTCTAGTCGTTAGTAAGGTGTGCGCACTTGCTCCTTATCTACCACACGCAAATGATGCACAAACAGGGTGTACACATGAAATGCACCATTTGACATCTGTAGGATGCCAACACAAACTATGTGTCATGGTATTCGAGGCTTCGAGACAGACCCAGATGCTAGAACCCGGAAGGAGCACAGGAGAGTTATACAGTAAGTAATATGATTCATTTTGTTCTTCTAGGTGACTGTCCAGTGGCGAGGTCTTCGGCTCGAGACGGCAGGTAAGTGGCAGGAAGATGAGCCGTGGCTTGAGGGCTTCGATGGAGGCAGAAAGGGTACGAACAGCTCAGCGAGAAGAGCGTGGAGAGAACAGGCAGTTCCGGAGGAAATCCCAGGTAGCACTTGTGATGATTGAGTCCTGGAAGCAAAGCATAAGACAAATTACTAAAACGGATTAACTTTCTTGGCATAAACATGAGAGCCCAGACAAGCACCATGGAGGAGCAACGAACTGGCGATGAATACTGGCTGTGGATCTCTTTAAGAAGGCAGCAGGGCTGATGAGGTGAGTGGCAACAGCTGGGAATTCTCCGGAGCAGAGCAGAGAGGGGCGGGGCTGACTGAGGCACCATGACACTATGCTCTGATTGTCTAATTTCTTCATTTCTAACAGCTAAGCTGCAAGCAGGGTGCACTCAAAGAGGTGTGCAGGAGCATGCACTTACTTGAGCAGCACTAATGGGCGTCTTGGCAAGAAGCTCAATTGTTTTAATTTTAAAGGAGAAATGTCTTTCTGTCATTTATGCCTTAATCACATGCACTCATATGGGGGTTTACTCGTACGGGTACTGTAAGCCTTTGGGTTTTCAGGGTCAAATAGGGGGGGGGCTGTTTAAAAAAAACCTGAAAAATACCTCTGACACACCTACGTCTCACCCACCCTCACTTAGCCTCAGGGAAATTATGTTTTTGCTACCAGTTGACGCCCACAGCATGCCTGTAGATTAAAATGTGCATGAACATTTTCACTGAGCGGTCACTGAAGCTCAGATCTTTGTAAAGTTTAATGGAAAGGAATCAATAAGAGAGAAATGCATACAAGAGCGGATTCATGCAGCTGTTCACAAATAGCAATGTAAATTAAATTGAAACAAAAACTTAAAAAGGTCCTTGCTGTGCATGAAAGCAGCTGCAGCACTGAGTGCATCAAAAAATTACATGGAACCCAAAAAACCAAAACTCATGATGAAAATGATAATCAAAATACTACTAGCAAAAAGATGAAAAAAGAAAACTACCAGGGCCTTCGCCAGCAGCAGCTCTGTGATCCAATAAACCTCTGTCAAATACTAAGACTCAATGTGTTAGTTCTGTTCTGATCAGTTGTCACTCGTCGAGAGAGCAGGTCTGATTATGCAGCTTCCTGTTTCTGACTTTAAAAAATTTACATTTCTCCTTTGTGTAAGTTGCATGTAACAATGTGCACACAAAAAAAAAAGGAAAGGGTTGTTTTCCTTATTTATCTTGTTGATGCACATAAGAAAAAAGATGTTCACAAGTAAATCTATTCATGAAACCAACTAGCCTTGTTTTGGTTAAAAGTGTTTAATGTTATAGTTTATGTACAAATCCTTCTTAACTACTTCATCATATTTACCACAGAATTTCATGACAAAACTAAAAAACCTAAACCAAACCAAAATAAAGGGCTTGCATGCGCTCACTCATGTTCAAGTTTATCTGCAGACTAAATGCTTCAGAGAATTTTCTCATCTTGGCTATAAGAAACATTAGATTTAGCGCCATATGCTTCCAGTGAAAATTTATGGAAATTCCGGAGGGACTGTCTTTTTATTTGTCCTTATTGTTTATGGTGGGGTATGTATAGGTAATGTTTTATTTTATTCTTATTTTTAATTTATGTATTTTTTATTACACATTGTAATTTTTCACATACTATTTCTTAACTTGTGTATTCTTGTCACTGTGCTTTTTAATGTAGTGGGTCTGTGTACCCTTCTTTATTTATTGGAATATAAGTCTGGAGTAAATTTTATCTATCAATCTATGGGGCGGCTGTGGTTTAGTGATAGGGCGGTTGACCTCTAATCGTAAGATTGCAGATTCGATTCCCGCAGAAGTGTGTAGAAGGGTCCTTGGGCAAGACACTGAACTCCACCCTGCATCTGGTGGAAGGTTGGCGCCAGTGTTCAGCAGCCATCAGTGTGTGAATGTGTGTGTCACTGGAAAGCGCATCTATCTATCTATCTATCTATCTATCTATCTATCTATCTATCTATCTATCTATCTATCTATCTATCTATCTATCTATCTATCTATCTATCTATCTATCTATCTATCTATCTATCTATCTATCTATCTATCTATCTATCTATCTATCTATCTATCTATCTATCTATCTATCTATCTATCTATCTATCTATCTATCTATCTCTCTCTCTCTCCATCCATCCATCCATCCATCTATCTGCTAAACATGGAATATATTAATTGAGATTATGATACAGCTTTAGAATATGTATTTGTAAAAAGCAGCTTAGGCTTTAAACATAATTATATCACTTATTATTATATTTATTTTTAACCTGTTAAGTCCAACAACTGAGCAAACAGATGAGAGCTGAAGGATTCTTGTGTTGGACATATTTTACTGTTACAACATGGGTTATGAGTCATCTGACATCCCAGAGGTTATAAACCCCTTTTGTAATTTAGGCCAAGCTTTATTCGTCGTACTTATTTCTTTTGTTGGACTGCACGAAAAATAAAAGGAGGGAAGAAGAGAGAGGGATGTTAGAGAAGGGGGAATAGGAGAGTGTCTATAGAAGGGAGGCGTAAACCATGAAGCAGCATAAAGCAACAAGTTGCTGGATGTCTATAATCATTACGGTTAGGTACAGATGAGATACAAGTCTAAAATTGTATCACTTTTAAAAAATATGGAACAACATTTGCAAAGAATGAAAAATAATGCCAGATAGCAGTAGTTCATGGGATCTTGGAAGACTAAAGCTAAATATTACATTAGACTGTAAAAAAATATCAAAATGTTCAAAATGTTCTGGTCTGGTCTGTTAAACGAAAAAGAAAACAAAATGTCCAAGAAAAAATTATAATGGAAGACATTCCTATACATTTTGAATAAATGTTCTTTTTTTTTTACACAAAAGATAAAGTCTTTCGATTCTAAAAAATTTGTCCTTGAGTTTTCTGGACCGGTTAGGGCGGGGGTCGGCAACCCACGGCTCAAGAGCCGCACGCGGCTCTTTAGCGCTGCCCTAGTGGCTCCCTGGAGCATTTTCAAAAATGCTTGAAAATGTAAAAAGATGGGGGAGAGTAATATATTATTTTGTTTTAATATGGTTTCTGTAGGAGGAAAAACAGCACACAAACATTTTTAACAAACATTTAATGTCTTAACGGGAAAGGTAATCCATATGAGAGATCGCTTGCTCCTCCGCGCTTCTGCGTCTCTGTCAGCTGTGCATTTCCCCCCTCGTGCTCCCGCATCTCCTTACAAAAAAAAGGTGTGTCGCCCTGTCACCTGACCTGGCTGTCACCTCTCAGCTGGTACAGTGGAACCAATGGGGTGACGACAAAGACAACACATAAAGACAAAGTTTTATTAAAATAAAACTTTTAAATAAATAACCAAGTTTTCAATCTTTACGTCATGCGCTGAAACTCATCTGTAGTGGCAACCATTACAGCTTGATGAAGTTGAAAGATCTCCTGCTACACAACACAGTCTGATGGCTGTTCAGGGGTGACGTTTAGCGTCACTTTGTCGTCTGTTTAGAACATGTGAAAACATTCTTGAAAAGCAAAGACCTGAACTACCCGTAACTGGAAGATGCTGAGTGGCTGGAAAAGCTGCACTTTTTGGTGGGTGTGACTGTGACAAGCCACCTAAACGAGCTGAAGATGCCGCAAATGCTAGAAGCTGTTCTGTCAGTCAAGCGCAGCTGACTGACTTTGTCAGAGATGTACAGCAAAAGAAGAGAAGAGGATGCTGCTGTTTTACCCTTGCACTGACTTGCTTGGCATTTGCACAGAAATCAAACTTAACAGTATTAATTTGATTTTAAATACTTTACCTTTTCAAAAGGCTGCTGTTTTCTTTTTCAGAAACGCAGGCTGCGTTTTATTGCACTCTGTTTAATTCCCAGAAAGGGGCGCGTCAGGCACGTTCCATTTTACTGTTTTTTGTTTGAATCCTCAAAATAAAAATGACATCAAAAATCGGATTTCTGTATTACATTTCTTTAATTTTATCAAAGCAATGCAACATAATTCATTAATATTGTAATGAAGTTAAACTTGCACAACAGAGCAGTCACGTGATGCGTCGTTCTCCGCAGAATGCACTGCAGGGCAAATAAACATTTAATCGTTAATGACGATTCATAATCGTATTTCGGGCAGATGACTCGTAGCAGGGTTTACAGCTTACCCTAGGGCGGTTCAGTCAATTAATGCACCTGCTCAGCGTCCTATTTAAGCCCAGGTGCGCAGGCGCTCATTCTCTTTCTTACCTTCAGCGCTCATTCTTCGCCGTTCCCGGTGCTCGCGGATCCCCGTGCTCGCGGATCCGGCCGCTCTCCTTTTCTTCGACGTCTTGCTGTATTCCCCCCGTCCTTTGGATGGATGATCCCCGTTTCTGATGTGGGTTTTCCATTTTCGCCGCGTTTGCTCCTTTTTGCGGATCTCGCCGGGCAGCTAGCGGCGCTCGCGGGCGGCTAACGGCGCCCAGCGCGTTCGTTTCGCCGCGGTCGCGTGCATCTGCAGGGGGTGCGCTTTCCGCGGTGTTCGGGTTGTCCGTGGGCCCGGATCTGGAGCTGTCCGGGTCTATCATCTGCCGTGGTCGGACGGTCTTCTAAGGTGTGCGGCGTGCGAAATTTCCTGTGTAGTTTTCTGGGCTGAGTCTTGTTTTGTTTACTTCCGTGTATGGTGACGTCGCGCCCCTAAGGACCCTGGGAATTGTAGTTTTTGTGACTCGTGGTTTGTTCATGGGGCCTTTCTGTTTCATTTTCTGCTGTTGTTCTGCGTAGTCCGATCATTGTTTCGGGAGTTGTGGGGTCTTTTCTGTGGTTGTGACGGCTGGCGGTCCTCGTCTGGCCTGGTTTCTCATACTGGCTGACTTAATTGCGGTTTTTGCGTTTTCTTTGTTGCTGTTTTGTTCTTTGGGTGCTGAAGGTGACTCTTGACTATCTTTGATTAGATGCTGGCTTTATTATTATGGCGGTTCTTCTGTTTATTTTCTTCGTTGTTGTAGCTGCTGGTTAGTCTGAATGTGAATTGGTCTCTCTTGGACCTGTCTCTCCTCTGTGGACAAATTCCTTATGCTCTTTATGTAGCGTCTTTGGCTCATTTTAATCACTCATTCGTTGCCCCTGCACGTTCTGCATCTGGTTCTGCTTCGCCTGTTTTTTCCTCGCTCTGTGTACCCAGTGGGTCCTGGCCTGGCTCGAGGACTTGCGTCGGTCGCATTAGTGAGTGTGTCAGTCTCGTCGCTGCCTTTTTCTCGGCTGGACAGTTAATTTGTTATTCTCTCTCTGGTTTGGTCTGGAGGTTTGTGGGGGCTGTGTGATGGTTTTTTCCGGGGCATCGTTTCAAAGCCACCACTGAGGGTGGCCCCTTCGACGTGTTCAGGTTCTCGTGACGTGATCTGGACCCGTTGGCGCCTCACGGTTCATCTTTCTGGGCATCAGTGGCTGGTTCCTCATGCGCCTTCAGGATTAGTGTATATTTTCTTCAGCTGCCCATGCTGTCTCCGCGATTTTCTTCCGAGCACAATATAAGGCTGTGGATGTCTTATCGCTGTGGTTCTCCCTGTTCTGCCTATATGCCTCTCGGCGTCTTTTGGCATTCGGTTGGCGCTCGACACGTTTGCCGGTTTACTTTTCAGCTGCCGTGGCAGTCCTCCTCCTTTCCAAATTCTTGGCAGAAGCTCTGTAATGTTTATTTGTAGGCGATGGGTCCCCCTCATTTTGCGAGTTATTGATGGTTTCTCAGTGGCCGAATTTCCTCTGTATCCCTGGTCTTTTGGATATCTGTGGGGGGGGGGTTCTTTTCAAATCTGGGTTCCGCGTTGTCTATACTGTATGGTCCTCCACCCTTCCGGATTTATTTTTCTTCTATGGATCGGATGGTTCATTGCTGCTTGTCTCTCCCCATTATGTCATCTTTGGCTTTTGTGCAGCGTGTTGTTTATTCATTGTTTGGTTTGAATATGATTTGTCGATGATTGGGCCACCTGACATTTGCTGTGGCTTTGGTCCTATGGTCATCTGTTCATCTTGTGTTCTTGTTCTGGGTAGTTCCGTCCTGGGCCCTGTGTTCCTGTTCTGGATTTCGTGTCTTGCGTTTGTTCCTTCCCTCTCTATGCTTGACATAGTTATGTTATGATGCCTGTCGTGTCTTCAGGCTCCCTCCACTTGTTCTTCTGAGGCTGTGCCTTCTGGTTTGGGGGAAAGGATTTAAGAGTGGTTTGTGTTTGTCTGGCCGCCAGAATCTACAGCTCTGATGATTTATAAGGTGTCGTCCAGTTATTTCATCCTTGGAGATTGTATTAAGGCTGTTTCAATAGTGAATGATAGTATTGTGTCATCGGTTGACTTGGTTAATGTTTAATTACCACCTTGAGCAATTTCTACCCTGACCGTAGGAGTATATCACTTGTGCTCTCAAGCTTGGTTCAAGAGTTAAATCTTGTGTTCACAAGTCGGTCTTCTATCTGCCTTGCTTAAGCAGATGACAGTCTGCTAGATGCTTCCCCATTAGTGGCTTGTTATACTCCGCCTCTAAATGCTTAAGGTTCAGTCTAGGAAAGAATGCTATCAAAACCTATGGTTCCTCATGGCTCTTAAGTTCTCTTTTTCAGTATCCAGACGCCCTTGGCTAATTACAATTTCAGTGGCCTGTACTTGTTGTCCACCAATTTGAGGACCACTAATATCAAGGACAAAGCATCAAATCCAGTCAAGCTGTAATCCTTTGCTACGTGGGATGTTGATCTTCCTCATCTACAATCTCCTCGGCTGCTCTTCCCATCACCTACTCCTCGATGGCCTCCTGAAGGTGCGTCCCTCTGAAACTGTCAAAGGTTACTTTTATTATCTTTGGAATATATAAAAATTTGGTGTTAAGACTTTGTGCAGGTTATGTAGTTCACTATCATTTCACTGATGGAATTTATAATTATGATGGTTTCTAGGGTGCGATAAATCCACAATGGGTCTTTACCTTAACTATCTACTAAATTTCACTTCTCAGATTTGTTCTTTAAAAGCACTGTTATTTCATTTATCTCAAGCTTTTTGAAACTGATCAGTTTCTGGGTTATTTCTATATTCTTGTCAAGACTAATACTGCTTTGTTTTATCTACGCACCACATCCTGAGCCTGCGAACCGCTACGCCCCGATCAGCTTCTCCGTTTCCATGAAGTGCTGTCACCCCTGCATTCCTTGATCTGGTGTTGCAACGATGACTGCTCGACGCACCTATTGCTGCACTGAAAGTGATGGGGCGGTGGACCTCCTCTGCATTCTAATGACACTTCTGACTGAATTAATCAATCAATGTCAACAGCAGAATGAATGTAAATTCTTCGATTATAGATGTTAAAAGAAAATTATAGCCAGGTGGAAGCCTCAAAATTAGGATGTTCTAAGTTGTATCATAGTATGCGCTGGAGCTCGAATTTGGTTCTTAAGCCAATTTTGTAGCATGCCAATGAAGCATAGTAATTATGGGCGTTGAACTCGTTCTTAATATTTGGTTAGGATCTCATTAAATGATGTTCCTTGAGCGCTTATAATTGGTATGCCGAATGGAGAAAAAATTATGGCTACTAGGCTCGTTCGTTGTCTGTCGTTGGGAGCTTCGAAATAATGGACGTACTTAAGCTCGTGTATTTATAGTTGCCACAATGGCAGAAGTTATGGCCATCAAGCTTGTTGTTGGTTTACTAGAAGTTCAAATAATGGCTGTTCAGCATGTCTAATACGCCATCAAAGCTTTGGATTGGATGTTAAGTTATTGTATCATACGGGTTGTTAGGCGGTACAAATTATAGTTTCGCACAGCGTTTTGGGGAAGTGAGCTTACGTTCTAAGATCAGGTATGAGTAATTTTATGTTGGCTCCTCTTTTATTTCTTCCCTCTCTCTTTCAGATAGTATGTTCCTCTAGTGGTTTCCACGAACAGGAGCGACCCTACGGTCAATGGTGCCGGGTCACACATAGCACATAGCACATAGCACATAGCAAATCCACTAGATAGCATGTTCCCTTCGTGGCGCTGTACTCGAACGGGGGCGGCCCAAACGGTCAATGGTGCCGGGTCACACATAGCAGATCCACTAGATAGCATGTTCCCTTCGAGGCGCTGTACTCGAACGGGGGCGGCCCAAACGGTCAATGGTGCCGGGTCACACATAGCAGATCCACTAGATAGCATGTTCCCTTCGTGGCGCTGTACTCGAACGGGGGCGGCCCAAACGGTCAATGGTGCCGGGTCACACATAGCAAATCCACTAGATAGCATGTTCCCTTCGTGGCGCTGTACTCGAACGGGGGCGGCCCAAACGGTCAATGGTGCCGGGTCACACATAGCAGATCCACTAGATAGCATGTTCCCTTCGAGGCGCTGTACTCGAACGGGGGCGGCCCAAACGGTCAATGGTGCCGGGTCACACATAGCAGATCCACTAGATAGCATGTTCCCTTCGTGGCGCTGTACTCGAACGGGGGCGGCCCAAACGGTCAATGGTGCCGGGTCACACATAGCAGATCCACTAGATAGCATGTTCCCTTCGTGGCGCTGTACTCGAACGGGGGCGGCCCAAACGGTCAATGGTGCCGGGTCACACATAGCAGTCATACTGGGAAATGAAATGGAAATGGAATGCTGCCGAAAACACACCTCATTTTATTACACACTGATTATACATACACATTTTTTCTTCTTCTGGATAATTAAGTGTTGGGGGTTTTTGTTACCCGAAAGTGTTATGGAAATCTCTCATGGAATTGAACGGAGCCTTATGCCAAACCAAAAGATGTGAATGCTAACTAAAGTATGTGGAAAATGTCAAATAAATATTTCTTACTGCAAGAGTTGTCTGACTGAAATGACGATTCATAATCGTATTTCGGGCAGATGACTCGTAGCAGGGTTTACAGCTTACCCTAGGGCGGTTCAGTCAATTAATGCACCTGCTCAGCGTCCTATTTAAGCCCAGGTGCGCAGGCGCTCATTCTCTTTCTTACCTTCAGCGCTCATTCTTCGCCCCACCCTCCTCCCCGGCTTCCACCTGTGGGCTCCGTAAAGGGGGGTTTTTGTTACCCGAAAGTGTTATGGAAATCTCTCATGGAATTGAACGGAGCCTTATGCCAAACCAAAAGATGTGAATGCCAACTAAAGTATGTGGAAAATGTCAAATAAATATTTCTTACTGCAAGAGTTGTCTGACTGAAATGCTCATTATGTGTTTGTAGCTACTTAGTCATTTTGATAGCAGGCTAATATAGCTAATAGATACATGTTGCATGTGTTGCCTTCATTATAAGGCTTAAATAGGGCTTTTAATATTTTGCGGCTCCAGACATTTTTGTTTTTTTCGTCCTCTTTCAACATTTTGGGTTGCCGACCCCTGGGTTAGGGCAGTGCTTCTCAATTATTTTTTGTCAGGCCCCCCCTAGGGAAAAAAAAATGTAAAATTGTATCTTTTAACATTCACTAAAGAGAAAAAGCAATATAAATCGACTTTCAATAAATATTACCTTTATTTTGTCACACAGAAACCCTGTTAGAGTCTAAAACTGAAAAGAAGCTTAAAGTGCCTGACATAAGAAAATCCGTCAGTCCTTATATAAACTAGAAACATTTTGACCAACTGAAACATTTGATGTTGAGAAAAATAACTCCATTAATAAACAATATTAAATGTAAATTGATCTGAAACATTAACTCAGCAACACAAATATATTTAACGTTTTTAGTCTGAAGTCTGAAGAAATAGGTAAAAAAACCTTGTGCTGATTATTTTCTAAATGATGATTGTTTATTTATGATGTCATAAAGTGCAGCTGTTTTCCTGCATAACATGCTGTCTTTCTGATACTGACACCAACTAATCCATGGGCAGACAAATAATACATTTATGGAAAACAAAGACACGCCATCAAAATGTCTACAATAGGTAATAAAGAATGACATTCGTAGCATGAGCTGAGTCATCTAAAGGCAGGTGATGATCCTGGTGTTGCGCAATACAGGAAGCGCTTGAAGCTCTCCGTGTGAGCATTCCACCTAGCAGTCCGAGCACTTTACCCCTCCCTTTTCCTTCTCACACACGCAGCCGCATGAGGCAGGAGACAGGAGCAGCTGCAGGGACGGCAGTTCACTGTTTCAGGCTGTTACAAACTCTGTGATATAACAGATAACAGGAACCGAATAGTGGCACAGATTTTTTTTCCCAAGCACTGAGCTGCTGTCACCACCGACCCCCCGTTAAATTTACACCCAGGACAATTGCCCGTATTACCTGTGCCTAAAACCGCCACTACTGCGCGCCCCCCCCTGGCATGGCATTGTGCCCTCTCGGGGGGGGGGGGGGGGGGGGGGGGGGCACTATTTGAGAAGCACTGGGTTAGGGGAACTCTGATCTTTTAGACTTATTCAATTTTTTAGGCTTACTTTTGTCTTTTTGCTGAAAGTCATGTCCAAACCAGACATGTGACGTCTGTGTAGACCATGGTGTATTCATTTGATGGCTTTATCTTACACAGCTCCAGGGACTCCAACCAGAAAGTCCAAACCCAGGACGACAGCAAAGGTTAAACTCCAGATTTTCAGATCTTCTGAAGAGGAAGTCATGGAGGGGAACGCACTGTTGGTGACCGGCTCTATCCTGTAGTTGTTATGGTGAATGGGGCTGGACCCAGAAGCAGGACAGAAACTGTAGTTGAATTAAATAATAGTCTTTTATTTAGTTCCAGTGGTGGTAGAGGAGTCTGGCTTGAAAGACACGTGGCTTGGATGGATGACTAAATGGATGACCTGCTGGTCTGGTGGAGGTTGTGAAGACTGAAGAGTGGAGCCTTGCTTGGTGTCCCGTTGGAAGACAATTGATGGCAGATATAGGAGGCGAATCTGGTAGCAAGTCCTGAAGGGGCAAAACACAGAGTAGAGCAGGTAGACTGTGGCACTTGGCATAAAACTTGGCATAAGTTTGGCTTGAGATCTTAACATGAGTGTGTACTCTACCAGAGGAAGCAGATGGACTGACATCGACTGAAGGGTGAGGCATCCAGATAAAGGCTGCAGGCTGATGAGTAGGTGGGTAGTAGGTGTGTAGATGATGGAATGGAATGGAAGCTAGGGCATTTTTTAATTTATTTTTCTTGATGAGGATAAACATTTACATTAGGGGGATGGGGGGAGGTATTAACAAAAAATGCACAGGTTTTTTTTTAACAGTACATTTTCCTAAAGCCTTTTTGGGTCTTTCAGTATTTGTCCATTTTAAAGTGACAATAAACATTTAATATTATTTAACATCTCTTTAATGTCTAGATGCATTTTTTCTGACACACATGCAGTCATAGAGTTGGTTGACAGATAAATTGGACCCTATCCCTCTCAGCTTCAGAACTGATTACCAAGACTTCAGTCTTGTCTTCGTTGAGCTGCAAATAGTTCTCTCCCATCCACATCTTAATGTCTAAAATATAATTTAAAAGGCTATTCATGGGTCCAGTGTCATCAGGAGACACAGCTACATACAGTTGAGTGTCATCAGCATAGCTATGAAAGTTAATGCTGTGTCTCCTGCTGACATCACCTGATGACAACGCGGAAGCATGTAAAGATTAACCCGTGTTCTATCTTAGATGACCCCCACCCTTACTTTGACATGTTCTCCCTACCATGAGAAATGTGGATAAAGGTGGAAAATTTCATGTAATCCATTGAACCAGTAAAGATCACAAATCATTGGAAAAAAAATTGTTCAGCGCACTGTCTACTGGGTCTAGATGACCCAACTCCCAACGGTAAAGTGCCTGGGATAGCACAAGGGTTAAAAAGTGTGGGACCCAGGATGGAGCCTTGGGGCACCCCACATGTCAGTTTATGTCTTTCAGATGAAAAATCATTTAAATTAAAAATAAAATCTCTGTTTGTGAGGTCAGATTTAAACCAACTAAAAGCTGTCGCAGTAATTCCAACCATGTCGTGTAGTCTGTTTAAAAGGATTGAGTGGTCAACTGTGTCAAAGGCTGAACTAGTAGAGATACTTTCTTCATGTCCGCATTGGACCTGAGATGATTTAAGACCCTGACAAGTGACATTTCTGTTGAGTGATGAGATCTAAAACCAGACTGAAACTTCTCTAAAATATTATTTTCATTAATAAAATCATTCAGCTTAGGAAAAAATTTTAAAATTAAAATTTTACTTAAAAATAACAGGTTGGATACCGGCCGGTAGTTATTTAAATTTTACACATCCAAACCACTCTTCTTGAGAATGAGTCTCACCAAAGCAGTCTTTAGGGATGCAGGGAAGACTCCAGTCTGAAGAGAGCAGATCAAAATGTTTAGTAACTCGTCCCCACATGATGTTAAAACTGACTTAAAAGTGAGGTGGGGATGGGATCAAGAGAACACGTTTTTGTTTTCGTTTGTCGGAGTACTGCAGCGTCAATCAAGACAAAACTGTCGAGTATTTTCTCACTGATAGGAGGACGTACAGTGGAAAGATCAACAGGGGTTTTTGATCCCTCCCCTGTAAGATAGATGATCTAATGCCATCTATCTTAGTGGTAAAGTGGGCTGCAAACTCCTCACTTATGCTAAAGTTGGATGGTGGGCCAGAGATTGGGTTTATTATTTCGTCTATTGTGGCAAAGAGGTTTTTTTTGGCTTTGACTGATTTTCTGCGATGAACTTTGAGAAATAGTCCTGCTGTCCTTTTAAACGGAATTATTGTAATGCGTTAAGGTGTTTCTAAAAATTTGGTGATGTATTGTGAGTTTTGATTTTTGCCAATGCCGTTCTGCCCTCCTTGTCTTTCTTTTGAGTTTTCTAATGTCTTCCGTTCTCCAAGGAGATGGAGCTTTCTCCTTAATTGTTTGCAATTTTAATGGGGCGACTTTTTTCAGAATTGTGGTGAATTTATTGTTAAAATGTTGAATCGATGAGTCCGTAGATGGATATGAAAGAGATGGTTGCTGATTTTCCAAATGTGAGATAAAGTTTGCAGCCACTTCAGGATGTAGACGGCGCGTTCTTATGATTCTCTCAGGGAGCTTCTCAATCATGCAGTCATGAACCTGGTCTGAAATGGTCTGAAATGCCCACATCCACAACAGAGGTCACTGTGGCCTTCAGGCCATGAGTAATAATAAAATCCAGAGTGTGACCTTTGTTGTGGGTGGGCACATTCACATGCTGAACAAAGTCCATAACTGTTAAAATATTCCCAGAATCACGGACATACATTTCTAAAAAATCATCAATGTGTAAGTTAAAATCACCTAGAACCATTATTTTTCTAAAATCCATGTATACTAAAGAAAGTATATCAGAGAAATCAGAAGTAAAAGATGAATTATATTTAGGAGGTCTGTACACGATCAACCACAACATGACAGGATTATTGAATACAATGGCCTGGTATTCAAAAGAAGAATATTCATTAAATATGATGTCTTTAAAACCAATACCTGCAGATAAGATTGCAGCAGTCCCACCACCTCTGCCATGTTTTCTGTCCTTGTTTGTGAAATTAAAAAAGGGGTGGTGTTGCCTCTGACAGAGAAATTGGTGGACCAGAGTTCCAGGTTTCTGTTAAAAACAGGCCATTAAGGTTGTTATCTAAAATAAAGTCATGTATAAGAAATTATTTGTTTGAAAGTGATTGAACATTTAATTGTGCCAAATTAAGTTCGGTTGATTTATCGCTGTGACTGGATTGATGGTGACTGGATGAGTTCTGGATGTGCACTGCTTTAAGATTATTATAATTCCTGTTACATTTCCTATAGTAAATAGATCGTGTGGATATAACGGATGGTATGGTGGAGATGACAGTTGGTGGTGATGGCTTGTGGGATATCTGGCTGGGGGGTCTTGTAAGGTTCGCTCACTAAGTTTCTGAATTACTCGTTTAGTTATCTTTGCACTCGTTAAATTAGTCATGAAACGTCATAATAAAGCCTTTCCTATTGCATCATCCAAACACTTTGAGCTTCATCCTACACTAATGGATTCATTTAATGAAGAATTATGAGCAAATGCAATTTTATGAACAGAACAGACATTCAGTTTCTGATGAAAATAGATTTTGTAAATACAAGCCAGTAAGCATCCATTTCGATGACAAGGCAGTTTATTTACCCAATCTGACAAAATATTACAATAAAATAAGACTCTCAGAGACTGTTAATG
Source organism: Oryzias curvinotus (assembly GCA_023969325.1). Lineage (NCBI taxonomy): Eukaryota > Metazoa > Chordata > Actinopteri > Beloniformes > Adrianichthyidae > Oryzias > Oryzias curvinotus. The sequence goes on along the minus strand of CM043729.1, from coordinate 11,253,755 downwards.
TGAGAAAGGTCTGACTGTGGAGCTTTCTGTTTTAAACTTTACTCTAAAAATAACATTTTCTTTGTTCTTGTATAATATTTGTGTGTCAAGTCTAATAATGTCATGAATATAAAAGATGTTAGGATCATTTACTTTGACCTTTGTATCTTATTTACTTTTGACACAGGCTGCATGGAAATTATGTTTGCAAGTGCAACAATTTATAGAAACAAAAGAAAAAGGAAAAAACACATTGAACTGACTTAGTTTTGGTTAAATGTCACAGTTTATAGGCAAAGCCTCAGTTACCACATCATCTGCTGCTTTCTGGGACAAAGAAAATCACTCTGACCAAAGAAAATTCCTCTTCAGTGACATCCAGAGAAATGACTCATCTCACTGTTTTAAAATCAACATTTACAAATGTGAGAAGTGAATGCATACAGGAGTGGATTCAGACAGCTGTTAATTAATGTCAGTGGTATAACAATGTATCGCAACTCTGCAAAATGTTTTTCAAGTCTTAGTTGAATAAGCTCAGTTACAACATCGTATCCAGCTTTCTTTGACAAAGCAAATATAGCTGCATCCAGATAAAGTACTTATCTAACAGATATAAAATCAGCAGTGACATAGTTTGTGGAAGTTAGAAACATCCACCTCATTGGTTTAGATGGTTCACACATTTACAAATGTGAGAAGTGAATGCATACAGGAGTGGATTCAGACAGCTGTTTATAATTGTCAGTGCTATAACACTGTCCCGCCACTCTGCAAAATATTTTTCAAGCCTCTCATTGTGTAAAGCAGTAGCTCCAACACGCAATACGTTTACAGTGTAGTAAGGAATCCACAAGACAAAAAACACTATAACAATACTGGTAACCAGTCTGGATGTCTGAGGGTTGTCTCTGTCAGCAGCACAGCTAACATCTGGGTTCTGGAGGAGAATAGGTCTATGCAGCGTACCTAGTGCTCATCAGGGACATCCTGTAGAACCACCAAAGCAGGGATGGAAAGAATCAGTGAAATCAGCCAAAGCAAAACTAGAGACAATCTCATTTTTGTCTTCTTACAAAACTGCTGGTGCACTATGACTATATAACGGTGAAAGCTCAAAAAAACTACAGTCAGAAAACTTCTGTATGCACTACATTACATGAGATATGTTAGGACTTTACAGGCCAGCAGACCAAAGATCCAGCTGTAGAGCAGATTGTAAATCCACAGTGGGAGAGTCAGCAGACAGAGCAGGTCTGACACGGCCAGATTCAGCATCAAACTCTGGGTCATGCTGGACAGCTGCTGAAAATTTGGCTTCAGAATGATGACAGCAATGTTTCCAGGGACTCCCAGGAGGAAGAAGAGAGACAGAATCACTGCAGGCAGCACACCTCTGGAGTCCATGGAAGGAGAAGGGAGAAGTTCAGAAGAGGAGGAGATGTTTGAAGTTACTGCAGTCAAGTTGAGTTGCTCCATGACGCCCAACACTAAAATGATGGACCTAAGAGTCACAAAATAATCAGGAATTCAGAGGTTTCACAATGATAGAATGTACATGCCTTAAATGTGATGTAAGAAAAATGTGAGCACATACATTCAAGTTTTATGGAGATAAAAGTCCTGCATTACTTATCGTATCATCTCATGAAATTATTTGAAGCCATTTCTTTATTGCGTCATTGAAACTGATGTTTATTATTTGTTGAATATAAAAACCCAGATTATGATACAGCTCTATATGTGTAATATCCTGAACAGAATAGTATGAAACTATTTCTATCTAATCTTTCTAAAACAGAAGAGACAACATTTGCAAAAAAGGAATCAAGGCACTGTACTAAAGAGTTTTCACTGTAAAACATCACATTTTTCAAGTCAATTCAAACAAACAAGAAGAAAAACATTATAATAATTAACGCATGTTTATACATTATATGAATGGCAGAAAATAGTCTCTTGTGTACACTATCTTTTTTTGTCACAGAAAGTCATCAAAAAAAAAACATCTAACAATGTATGAACACTAAAGCTAAAAGGAGAAAAACCTTTAGATTTTGTGTGGTCTTTGTTTTCAGATTCCACTGTAAGCAGTTTTCTCTTTTAACTCAAATTTACATTTACTCTTTTTTGTAATCGTGATAAAGTGCAAAAATATTCAATATACTGAATATCTGAAAAATATTCAGATAATCAGACCTTCACCTTTTCAACAAAAGTCAAGGTCTATGTATTTGATCCCCTTGACTGTCTGAAAAGATCAACATTTTCTTCCCAGGAAATAGTCTGGAAAGAAGCAACAAAGAGTAGGCAATATATTGGCCGGCATTTCAAAAGACTGAAATATAAAAGTAACTAAGTCCAGATGTATTTTATTGCTAGAGTTGTGTCTTTAACATAAAACAATTATTTCACTGAGCCACAGGTCCTATGCTTGCAATTTGTTATTTTCACATCCCTAAATAATTAGAATATGCATAATTATGTTTTTACATTCATACTAAAAATTAAAACTATAAAAATGAATATTAGCCTGACATGAGACATGCTTGATGTCTCTTTCTATGAGACACTTTCACGTCACTACGTAGATTTCCCTTTCAAGTCTCAACAAAAAAATAAATAATAAACAATTTTTTGTTTTGGCGATTGTTGACAAAGCAAGTAAAAAATAATTTTTACAAGAGAGATTACAACATATAATCGTTTTAGCTCAATGTATTTCATTTAATTTAAGAAAAAAAAAAGAGAAAGAAATGGGAAAATGTCGACTTATTATATTGTTATTGTTATTGTTAATAATTAAAGTTTTGAGACAGTTCACAATGATTTTGTCAGACGTCAGAGCTCTGTCTCCCTCTCTGGTCACCAGTGGGATCCATCTCCTGAGTTCTAACCACACCTCCAGGATGCTGCACACTTGACTGTCATTCACTCAATCAACCACAGCATACTTAAACTCTGCACTAAGCTTCACTTAGTGCGAAGTATTTTCTGTGCCTCTCTGTCTGCATTACTGATCTTCTGTTTTTCTGACCCTGTTTTGCCGCTGACTCCATTTACCTGCCGTCTGCCCTGAATCTCACCTTGATCCTGACTGCCTCTGTTACTTCTTTTCTGCTCTCATGCTCCTGGGGGGTATTTGGCAAACTACCCTGAGTTTAACCTCTTGCTGAACTTCCTAAACTTGCTTACTCTGGGTATGTCTTTTCCAAAAGACCAGTTATGAGTTTGCTGAATTACATTCCTCTCGGTAACCCTGGGTTAATGCGCGTGCAAATTAAGTACAACAAGGCATTTTTATATGGATTGCCGATTTCCAGAGTAACCATGAAAACGCGTGGAGATAAAAAGAGAACTTTATACTTCAGTGAGATGGAGTCTGAAATTTTAATGATGGCGTATGAAGAGTATATGCCCATCATAACAAAACAAGTCATACCGCTGCATCAGCAAAAGAGAGTTCCTGCTTGGCAAAAAAGTAACGCACAAAGTAAAAGCATTAGTTTCTATCTCATTTCCATTTTTATTGTACCCAAAAATGCTTTTGGGAATGAATAGACAGACAGGCAGGCAGGCCAACAGGCAGGCAGGCCGACAGACAGACTGATGGTATTTACTGTAGACTCATGGTCCAATCAATAAAAATAAGTACACAGACCTACTACATTAAAAAGGCACAGTGTTAAGAGGGCACAAGTTAAGAAACAGTATTTAAAGATAAAAATAAATCAACAAGATAAAAACATGACTTATACATTCATTCATTCATTCATTTTCTGTACCGTTTTTCCCTTTCGGGGTCACGAGGCTGACGGAGCCTATCCCGGCCACTTGTGGGCGAAGGCAGGGGATGCCCTGGACAGGTCGCCAGTCTGTCGCAGGGTAGAATGTCCTCAATCACACACCCATTCACTCTCAGACTCACACCTAGGGTCAATTTAGAGTTTCCAATAAACCTATGACTTATACATCCTACACCATAAAACATTAGTTACAAGCACAAATAAAAAGACAGTCCCTCCAGTGTTTCCATAAATTTGACTAGAGAATGTATGGCATAAATGTCTAATGTTACCTATAGCCAAGATCAGAATACTCTTTGATATAGCCTTGTGGACTTTTAAGCAAATAAACCTGCTGCATTTGGAACCAGTGGTTTGTCTGTTCTTGTGACAGGCTTCAGTACTAATATAGCTGCTGGAAAAGGAAGTGTAGTATTCTTTATACTTTTTATAATTTGTTTTAGTTATTTTTCATCAAAATAAACACATTTAGTATTGCTGTTAGAAAATAAAACAATAAAATGTAATACAAATATTTATCTTAATTTTACAAAAAAATGTTTTGAACCAAGCCTTTTTTCTCAAAAAGACAGGGAGAATGTCTCCTTAAGCATAAGACAGTTATACCAAAAAGCAAATTGGAGCCAGCACTGAGAGTTTTTGGCTAGAAGACGAATTACAGTACAATAACTTTAAAGAATTAATGACTCCCCTTTCTTCATTAAGACTCTTCACTTGTGATCATCAGTATGCATCCAAAGGAAGTGAGATCAAACTTTTTTTTGCAACAAAAATTGTGAGAAGTAAATAAATACTAGACTGGATTTGGGCAGTTGTTCACAAAATGCAATGCTCTAAAGGTCTATAATGTAGTTAAACAATACTGGATTGTTGAAAAATGTTGCCTGCTTCTCTTCCTCTGGAGACAATTATATGAAAATACTACAAGAAAAAAGATGGGAAAACCTACCAGAGCCTCCACCACAGGAATTCCCTGAGATTCACAGCATCTTTTGCTCAGATCAGTGGTTACCTGTTGTGCCACAAAAGCAAGAATGGAAAGAATCATTGAAGCCAGTCTGATGTGTCCAGTTCTTCTGATGCATCAACAGCAAGTAGCACTGAACAGGGATGTTTTAATCATGCCCTTTTCTGTTAAATACGGGGCAAGTTATGTGATGAGGAAATAGAATAGTCAGGTTTTGACAGTTCCTGTCTCTTCGCATCCTTCTGTTTCCTGTTTGGTGTATTTTCTCTTTTGGTTCTTCGCTCGCCCTATCTCTCCCCTAAAAATGACAAGAATGAGGCAGGTCATCCTGGCACACCTGCCATTCATCTCTCCTACAGCATTTAAGACTGCTTCCTCCCAGTGATGGGTAGACGAGGCCTTGTGAATCGTTTCGGCACATTGGCCAAAGTGTACTGATACTATGTTACTTAATACTGACTCCTGCTGGACCAAGAATGTCATTACAGGCAACCAAGTAACTCAGCTGAAAGCCTTATTGCTTGTAGTTCCAAATTCCCATTTCTTGCTCTATAGTACCCCAGCATTGGGAAAGTTATTTTATTTTTGATAGTTCTATAGAACAAATACCACATTTAACCTCCAAAACATAAAATAATTTATTTTAAATAAGAGTCCGTTTGAAATGAAATTGTACTCTGCTAGGTCAAGCAGAAACCAAAAGGAACATGAGAAACAAAAAAACAAAAACACTATTAAAACTATTAAATAATTCCATGTTGCTTATTAAAACACCACATTCAACACCTTAAGTAAAGATTCAAGATTTAAAAAGCAGCTAAAAACCTATCTTTTTTCTTAATTCTTTTTTAAATTCTGTGTTTTACCGTGTTTACCGAGTTTTACTGTGAACTTTGGGATCATTAGCTTTTCATATTATTAATATTACTCTATTAGTCTTATTATTCTTATTCTTACTCTAGTTGTTAGTAATGTTTGCACACTTGCTCCTTATCTACCACACGCAAATGCTGCACAAACCGGGTGTACACATGAAACATACCATTTGACATCTGTAAGATGCCAACACAAACTATGCTCTGATGTCTAATTTCCTCATTTCTAACAGCTAAGCTGCAAGCAGGGTGCACTCAAAGAAGTGTGCAAGGAGCATGCAATTGAGCAACACTAATGGACCTCTTGGTAAGATGCTCAATTGTCTTAATTTTAAAGGAGAAATGTCTTTCATGTCTGTCATTTATGCCTTAATCACATGCATTCATATGGGGGTTTACTCGTAGGAGTGCTGTAGGCTTTTGGGTTTTCAGGGCCAAAAAAAGGAGGGGGGGGCTGTTTAAAAAAACCCTGACAAATACTTCTGACACACCTACGTCTCACCCACCCTAACTTACCCTCAGGGTAACTTATGTTGCGAGAGAAAATATTAAATATTTGCTTTTCAATAATTTTTTATTTTTTATTCTGCTTTTAAAATTATTTTGGTTGCTTTCAAATTTTTTTTTTTTTGCCTTCAAAAACTTTTTTTTTGCTTTCAAAAACGTTTTTTGCGTTTGCAAAACACATCTTTTCGCGTGCGTTGTGTCAAATCTCGCTTTTGACCTATCTTTAATTTTGCTGACTACTTTGAGGGCGACTTGGCGTGATGTGACTGCCACTATTGCCACCGCTAAAAAGAAATTCGCCTGCATTGTGTGTCATCTCACTTTTGTCCTATCTTTGATTTTTGCTCAAATTAGTTTCAGTTTGACCTGACCAAGCTGCCATCAAACAGCTGCTGATTGGTCCAGATTCCAACTAATCAGGTGTCTCTGTCTGATATTGACGGTGCTTGGAGGCAGACATGGACTTTGGACTGTTCTGTTCGTACGGGGTTCTGCCGTTTTCAACCATTCTGTCCCATTTCTCTCAGAATAAAACTCAGATGGAGCAGCAAAGCAGCTAAAATCAAATAGAGTTTTGTATTTATTTATGTCAGTGTAGTGACCAGCGTGTTCAAAATGTCTGCAGCAGAAATAAAAATGTCCGAGCTCCGATTCCGTCCAGCCGAAAGTAACACTTTTTGTTTATAGATTTGTATCTGGACTATTGTTTTATTCTAATCAATAAATGATGAAATATTAAGAGAAACTAGTCTTTTTTTATGACAAAATTTTTTTTACTTTGGAGAAACGCTCAGGAGTTCTAAAACACGAGAGACCGTGAAAATAAACGTAAAAGTTAGAAATGCTTCATCTGTTAAATATATTGAGTCTACTGTGGGGTGACCCATCATTCTTTTGCTTATTATTTCTGTTCATCTGATCCCAAACACGTGTGCAGCATACAATAATATGTGCTTTAAATATTTTATTCTCTTGTTTTAAAAAACAGACCTTAAAGAAAATCACACTATACACTAATAATTTGCTCTGCAGGATTCAGATAAACTTTATAGTTTCAGGAGATCCTCAGCCATAAATTCACAAATCTTACTTAATAAAAATTAACCAATGCAAAAAAAGAAAGAAAGTATGAATTATTGTTACAATTATATTAAAAAAAAAAAAGGAAAAAGTCTTCATCCAAAAAGACTAAATTGAGGGTTAACAGCGCAACTTAGAAAGTTTTATGTTCAACTTAGAAAGTTTTGTGTGCAACGTGGTGGCAGAAATATTACTCCATACCTCTGAGCCTCTGTAGCAGACACCATGTTAGATTCATATGAATGATTCATATGAATGAGCGATTTGATTGGTTAGAATCTGGACCAATCAGCAGCTGTTTGACGGCAGCTTGGTCATGTCAAACCGAAACTCAACTCAGCAAAGATAGAAAAAAAGTGAGATGACACACAACACATGTGAAACCTTTTTGGCTGTGGCAGTGGCAGTCACATCACGCTAAGGCGCGCTTAAAGTGGTCAGCAAAATCAAAGATAGGACAAAAGCGAGATTTGACACAACGCACGCAAAAACATGTGTTTTGCAAATGCTAAAAACGTTTTTTAAAGCAAAAAAAAAAAAAAATTGTAAGCGAAAAAAAAAATATATCAAAGCAGAATAAAAAATTATCGAAAAGCAAATATTTAATATTTTCACTTGAAGCTCAGAAAGTTTTGTGTGGAACTTAGAAGGTTTTGTGTGCAATGTGGTGGCAGAAATATCACGCCACTCCATATAGATTGGGCAAATTGCTTCAGCAGTTAAAACAGATTTGTACTTTTCCTCTGGCTCTGAAGGCACCGATTTGTCTGTCACCTGCTGTTACGTCCCTCTTCAGGGGTCACAAAACATGTATAGACATTTAAAAAAAAACAAAAAACACTGGGCTGATGTGAGATTAGGAAGCTTCAGAGTTTATTCACAAAAACAAAAACCAATACCAATTAAAATCTGGTTTTCTTTTTTCATATCTAAAGTATACAGTACAGATTAACATGATGATGAAAGTTATATACAGTTGTCTCCAAGGTAAGAATTAACAATGACAAAGACACTTTTGTCGACTTTTGTGGCAGGACCGTAATCATTAACATCACTTCACAGAATCAATGATGGCAATATTGCTTTGTTTTTGAGAAACACCAGAATTTCTGCCCCAACAGTTCAGGTTTTCCGTACACTTCCAAATGTGACTGGAAGTAAATGCATAAAGGAGAGGACAAGTGTTTTAAAAATGTACTGGGACTTACTGCAAACTCCAACAGGCCCTCAATATTGAGAGAAACTGCAGCCATACTCAGAATATTCATGACAATACAGAGAAAGTTCAAGACAAAGAAAGTCACAATGATGCTGGAAATCAGTCTGTTTGTTTGAGGATTGTTAAAAAAAGCAGCTTGCTTCACCTTCCAATAAAGGCAAATGTATGAAAACTTATAATAAACATTGTTATGTGATTTCTGCAAAAAGTATGCCGGTCCCCTTAGCTTCATTAGAGAGCTGAAAAGTACAATATGTCTTTTGATTGACTAATGTCAGCTGATAAATCACACACATAGGTATGGACACAATTAGGGAAGCCATCCAGAGCAGAACCTGGAGACACTTTGGTCCAAGGTGATTTAAAGTTTTCTGCTATTTCACAACAACCAGATAACGCTGGACACTTATCACTGTCATCTGACTGCCTTAACCCTTGTGCTATCTTAGATGACCCCACCTTTACATTGATGTGCTCTCCCTACCATGACAAAGGTGGATAAAGGTGCAAAAATTCCATGTAATCCATGGACACCAGTGAAGATCACAAATCATTGAAGAAATAAGGTTTAGCGCACTGTCTAGTGGGTCTAGATGACCCAACTCCGAATGTTAAAGTGCCTAGGATAGCACAAGGGTTAAATGCTGTCTGGGTTTTCTGAACAGATGTGGGAAGCTTTGAGTTGCTGGACCTATTATTTTTCTTTTTCCTTTTTATGATATTTTTCCTTGGATTGTGCAGATTGCTCCAGCAGTCAACACAGATGTTTACTTTTCCCCTGGCTCTGAAGGTAGTAATTTGTGAATTACATGAACAGAAGTTAAAGGAAACACACTGTGCTAATGTGAGACTAGGAAACTTTAGAGATTTTTAAAAATATGAGCCCTAAATGAATGAAAAACTGTTTTTTTCTTAACTACAGTATACTGTACAGATACACATGCTAATTCAAATTATATACAGCTGTCTCAGAGGCACCAAATAATAATTAACAAAGTAGCATGATTTTTTGGGGGACAAAAAGGACTTTTGGGGCCAGTCTGTTATCAATAACGTCACTACACATTTGTGATGACAGTATTGCTTTCTCTTTGGGAGACACTAGAATTTGTGCTCCGACAGTCACAGTTTTCTGCACACACACACTTTCGGAAGTTACAGGAAGTTAATGCATAGAGGTAAGGATTCACGCTGCTGTTCAAAGAGACAATTGCTACAGATATGTACCACATACGGCAGCATATATCCATGAGGTCCGCATTATTGAGGTAAAATGCAATCACAATCAGTATAGTTTTGACATAATAAGGAAAGTACAAGACAAAGAAGGTTACAGTGATGCTTATAACCAGTCTTGTTGTTTGAGGATTGTTAAAAAAAGCTGCTTGCTTCAGCTTCCTATAAAGGCAAACGTATGAAAAAGCTACAATAAACATTATAATAAATCCCCATGTGATTTCTAATATCAACAAACCAATATAGAGATGAGGAGAGTACAATAGCGTAAGAGCTATGCAGAAAGGGATGGATAAAATGAGTAAAGTCATCCAGAGCAGAACCAGGAGACGCTTTGGTCCAAAGTTATTCAAGGTATTTTGTTGTTTCACAACAACCAGATAGCGCTGGACACTTATCAAAGTCACTGTCATCTGACTGCCATAAACGCTGAGCAATCCCAGGTATGTTAGAAGAATGGAGGCCACATCCCCAAGGGTCCAATTGTCAAGAACATTAAAAATTCTAAACGGGAAGGTCAACAGACGGAGAAGGTCCAACACGGCCAGACTCAGCATCAGACTCTGGTTTACAGGGGACAGATGTTGGATGTTCCGCTTGAAAATTATCACAGCAATGTTTCCAGGGACTCCAAGCAGAAAGCCCAAACCCAGGACCACAGCAAAGGTTAAACTCCAGACGTTCAAGGAAGGAGGATAAGGATGTCCTAAAGAGAAAGTCATGGAGGTGAATGAATTGTTGGTAACTGATTCCATCCTGCAGTCGTTATGGTAAATGGGTCTGGACCCAGAGGCAGGACAGAAACTGTAGTTGGATGAAATAATAGTCTTTTATTTAGTTCCAGTGGTGGTAGAGGATTCTGGCTTGAAAGACACGTGGCTTGGATGGATGACTAAATGGATGACCTGCTGGTCTGGTGGAGGTTGTGAAGACTGAAGAGTGGAGCCTTGCTTGGTGTCCCGTTGGAAGACAATTGATGGCCAATGGTGGAGGTGAAACTGTTAGCAAGTCCTGAAGGAGCAAAACACAGAGTGGATAAGTGAGCAGGTAGACTGTGGTACTTGGCATAAAACGTGGCATAAGCTTGGCTTGAGAGCTTAGGATGAATCAGTAGTCATATGGGAAGCTCGTACAGGAAGCAGACGGACTGATGTCAGCTGAAGGGCGAGGAATCCAGATAAAGGCTGCAGACTGATGAGTGGAGGGGTAGCAGGTGTGTAGATGATCCCTGGGTAGGTGTGGGAGAAGACCAGGATCCTAACGGTAGTCTGGCTGTCAAGTCTTAATAACTGGCTCATGAGGATGTGCTGTTAAATTTATGCTGCAGACGTAACAGGAAATTTTAAGTCTTGCATTTTTAGAGACAAAGCTTCTCTAAAAGAAAATGTAGTTAAAGGAAATGCAAATCTTATGAAAATTTGTACATAAATTTGTCATATTTCACAGTTTTTTTTTTCATGAAATATAACTGTAATTTTTTGCAGAGTATGTTTCCTTGACATGTGAGCAAGCATTCTTTCTCCTGGGCTGATTCAAACTTTTGGACAGACTTTTTTTTATTTCAGTTTGAAGATATAGCTGTTGAAAAATCTGTCTGTAGCTTCCTGTGAGAATTCAGTTCAACCTTTTTTTTTTTCTTTTTTCTATCTGGAAGCCGGGGCATTGTTTTAATTTTTTTCTTGAGGAGGATGCAAATTTACTTTAGGGGGATGTAGGGGTGGTATTAACAGAAAATGCACAAGAAAAACTGTTTTTTTTAAAAGTACATTTTCCTAAAGCCTTTTTGGGTCCTTTAGCATTTGTCAATTTTAAAAGGACTAAAAGAATTTAATATTTTAAAAATGCTATAAATCATCTTGATAATTTTTGTTTTCATACTAAAGTGGAGTTATTTCCTTGTTTGTTTATGTGCATTTGGCACAGTATGTTGCAAAACATAAAACCAAAAATATATTGGCTGTTGTTTCATGATCCTGGGGTTATATTTGCGTCATATTTTTTGATTTTTTTAAGTGCAGTTAATAACATCCAACAACTATTACTGAGTAATAAGCTTAAAAATGTTAGGAAATGTAGAATGGATCCTGCTCTTGGTTCATGGATTGAGAAATATTTAAAAGAGCAGCCTCAATACATGTAGTGGGGGACTACAACGCCAGACATTGTGATAACAAACATTGTACTGTGACTAACTGCAGAATTCCACCAAGCCCTCAATATTAGGAGACACTGCAGCCATAGTCAGTACTTTGTTGACATGATAGGGAAAGTTAAGACAAATATGATCACAGTGATGCTGGAAACCATTCTGGTTGTTTGAAGAGTGTTGACAAATGCTGTTTGCTTTACCTCCTATAAAGACAAATGTTTGAAAAAGCTACACTAAACATTGCCATAAATCCCCCCGTAATTTCTTCTATCATAACAACCATCAATAGAGCAGTAGAGGAGAGTGCATTGTTGAGCCATGAAAACAGGGATGGGTGCAATGAGTGAAACTATCAATAGCAGAACCAGGAGACGCTTTGGTTATAAACGGATTTAAGGTATTTTTTTGCTGTTTCACAACAACCTGATAACGCTATTAGCAAACTCACTGTCATCAGACTGCCATAAATGCTGAGGAACGACAGGTATCTTAAATGTATAGGCCACAGGCCCAATTTCCCAACTAAAGGGCAGATTATATGATTGATTGATTGATTGATTGATTGATTGATTGATTGATTGATTGATTGATTGATTGATTGATTGATTGATTGATTTTATTTTATTTCCGTGTCATGCGCCATAATGTGCTCAGCCCGCACGGGCTCATATGACACTGGAACACAAAAAACAGAAAAAAAATATAGAAACATGCCCATCACAAAAATACAAAACCCACCTAGTCAGAGTCTAACAGAATACAAAGTTTCCATTCTTATTATCCATGCCTTTGAAACAAAATTTGCCAAACAAAAAATGTCATTTTCGAAAAGCCAAAGTAAAATTTTATCTTCAGATAACCAATACAAATCAGAACATTTCTTTGCTATTATCTCATACAAAAAGGTCTTTGTTTTTTTGTACAAAGGACAATACAACAAAAAATGAAATTCCTCCTCCACCACTTGAAGCTCACTGACCTCACAGTCTTTCCTCCTCAGGAACGCCTTTAAAGCGCCCTACTTCCACCTGTAGGGGGGGGGCACTCCTGCTCTAAGTTGAGCACATAAGGATCTTTGTCCTCTTTTTAAGTTGTACACAACACATGGCTCAGTGGAAAATGTATCTATAATTCGCAAGTTTGTAATTTTGGTTTTTGGAGCAGTTTCATTTTCCAGTCTTTTTCATAATAATCAACAAAAGTTTCCTTAATATTAACTATCTTACATTTTAAACAATTAAAAAATAATGATTGTAGGTTCACAGAGGACAGAACGTTAAACACATCTTTACACCAGGGATAAATAAGAGCTCTTGAATATTTTATGTGCAAGTCTTTCTTCAGGTAAAGTCACCAGTCGGTTCCATGATACTGTAGAAAACAATAATATAAAACCCATGAATGACAACTGGACTTAGAAAAGCATGGAAAAAAAGAGCAATCTATTCAAATAATTCTTTAAAAAATCAAACTGTTGAAGTGGAGCAGCAATACAAAAAAATATAAAAACAAATGAACCAGTATCATGAGAACATGCAAAAAGACCATTATACAAAAATATTAGAAAAAAAAATTTAAAGAAATTTGGAAATTATTGAACAGTGCCATTAGAAAAAACAAAAAGAAAACAAATTATCCAGACTCTTTTTTTTTTTTTGGCAAAAATGAGATATGTAACAATATTCAGGACCCGACAAAGGAGTTCAATGAATATTTTGTAAAAAATAGGGCCAAAGTTATATAGCCGATAAAATAAACTGTAATAATTAATCAGAAATGGAAACTGTCAAACACTGCATAAAGAGAAATCAAAACTCAAATTATTTGAAACCCGTGGAAGCCAAAGAAATTCTAAAAGTCGTCAAAAAATTAAAAAAACAAAACGTCTACGGACTGTAACGGAACTAATATGATAGTGAATATAATTGGCATTGCCTAACCTACATTTGCAATTTATCCTTTCAAACAGTAAGATTTCAACAAAAGATGAAAATAGCTAAAGTAAATCCATTGCACAAATCAGGGGACAAAAATCAATTCACAAATTATAGACCAGTGTCTTCACTTTACCAATTCTCCAAAATATTTGAAAAAGTATTCCTCACAAGGCTGGAAAATTTTGTTGAGAAACGTAAACTAATGTCCGACGACCAATATGGTTTCAGAAAATATAGATATAGCGATTACACAACTAACTGAAGAAATTGTAAATGGCAATGGCAATTAAAAGTTTACAGAAGTGTTCATCGATCAGAAAACGGCTTTTGACATGATTGATCATAACATTTTAGTAAACAAACTGGAAAGATGTGGAATACGAGGGCTGGCATTAAATTGGTTAAACAGGTACATTAAAAACCGGCAACAGTTTGTACAACTGGAAAATTGTAAATCATCCCTGCTAAATTTAAGCTGTGGAGTACCACAAGGGTCAATATTAGGCCCAAGACTCTTCCTCCTATACATTAATGACATACACATGGCGTTGTGGTGTAAGAATTAAATGTTTTTAATTTAGTATAATTAATCTTGACATTTTCATACTCATATTGAAGTGTTTTTTTTCCTGTTTATTTAATTAATTTGGCACACCATGGTGATAACCTTGAAACTGGTTATATATTGGTATTTTTTTTTCATTTAAAGTGTTTTAGGTATCCTCTGCCATCCATCTTCCTCCGCTTATCCGGAACCGGGTCGCGGGGGCAACAGACTGAGCAGAGATGCCCAGACTTCCCTCACCCCAGCCACTTCCTCCAGCTCCTCTGGGGGGACCCCGAGGCGTTCCCAGGCCAGCCGAGAGACGTAGTCTCTCCAGCGTGTCCTGGGTCTTCCCCGGGGCCTCCGCCCAGTGGGACATGCCCGGAACACCTCTCCAGGGAGGCGTCCAGGGGGCATCCGGACTAGATGCCCGAGCCACCTCAACTGGCTCCTTTCGATGTGGAGGAGAAGCGGTTCTACTCCGAGCTCTCCGCGGGTGACCGAGCTTCTCACCCTATCTCTAAGGGAGCGCCCAGCCACCCTACGGAGGAAGCTCATTTCAGCCGCTTGTATTCGGGACCTCGTTCTTTCGGTCATGACCCATAGCTCATGACCATAGGTGAGTACTGGAACGTAGATCGACCGGTAAATTGAGAGCTTTGCTTTTCGGCTCAGCTCTCTCTTCACCACGACGGACCGATAGAGCGACCGCATAACTACGGACGCCGCTCCGATCCGCCTGTCAATCTCACGCTCCGATCTTCCCTCACTCGTGAACAAGACCCCAAGGTATTTAAACTCCTCCACCTGGGGCAAGGACACTCCACCCACCGAGAGATGGCAAACTACCTTTCTCCGGTCAAGGACCATGGCCTCAGATTTAGCGGTGCTGACCCTCATCCCAGCCGCTTCACACTCGGCCGCAAACCGCCCCAATGCACGCTGGAGGTCCTGGTCCGATGAAGCCAACAGGACAACATCATCTGCAAAAAGCAGAGAGGAAATCCTGTGGTCCCCAAACCAGATCCCCTCCGGCCCCTGGCTGCGCCTAGAAATTCTGTCCATAAAAACTATGAACAGAACCGGTGATAAAGGGCAGCCCTGCCGGAGTCCAACGTGGACTGGGAACAGGTCTGACTTACTGCCGGCTATGCGAACCAAGCTCCTACTCCGGTCATACAGAGACCGGACAGCCCTCAGTAAGGCTCCCCGGACCCCATACTCCCAGAGCACCCCCCACAGGATGCCACGGGGGACGCGGTCGAACGCCTTCTCCAAATCCACAAAACACATATGGACTGGATGAGCGAACTCCCACAATCCCTCCAGCACCCTAGATAGGGTGTAGAGCTGGTCCACTGTTCCACGACCAGGACGGAAACCACACTGTTGTTCCTGAATCCGAGGTTCGACTATCGGACGGACTCTCCTCTCCAGTACCCTGGCATAGACTTTCCCAGGGAGGCTGAGGAGTGTAATTCCCCTATGGTTGGAACACACCCTCCGGTCCCCCTTCTTAAAGAGGGGAACCACCACCCCTGTCTGCCAGTCCAGTGGTACGGTTCCAGACCGCCACGCGATGCTGCAGAGACGTGTCAGCCAAGACACTCCCACAGCATCCAGAGACTTGAGGTGCTCAGGGCGGACTTCATCCACCCCCGGGGCCTTGCCACCGAGGAGCTCGTTGACTACCTCGGTGACTTCAGCCCGGGTAATAGACAGCCCCACCCCAAAGTCCTCATTCTCCACTTCTTCAAAAGAAGGCGTGTCAGCGGGATTGAGGAGATCCTCGAAGTACTCCTTCCACCTCCCGACAATGTCCCCAGTCGAAGTCAACAGCTCCCCACCTGCACTGAGAACGGTGCCTGTGGAGAACTGCTTTCCCCTCCTGAGTCGTCGGACGGTTTGCCAGAATTTCTTCGAGGCCAACCGATAGTCCTTCTCCATGGCCTCACCGAACTCCTCCCAGGACCGAGTTTTTGCCTCCGCAACAGTCAGGGCCGCAGCTCGCTTAGACTGCCGGTACCTGTCAGCTGCCTCTGGAGTCCTGCAGGCCAGCCAGGCCTGGTAGGACTCCTTCTTCAGCTTGATGGCATCCCTTACTTCCGGTGTCCACCACCGGGTTCGGGGGTTACCGCCGCGACATGCACCAGAGACCTTGCGACCACAGCTTCGAGCAGCAGCAGAGACAATGGAGGTGGAAAACATGGTCCACTCGGACTCAATGTCCCCAACCTCCCTCGGTACCTGTTTGAAGTTCTCCCGGATGTGGGAGTTAAAGACTTCCCTGACGGAGGGCTCAGCCAGACGTTCCCAGCAGACCCTCACAGTACGTTTGGGTCTTCCAAGTCTTTCCGGCCTCCTTCCCCGCCAGCGAATCCAACTCACCACCAGGTAGTGATCGGTGGACAGCTCCGCCCCTCTCTTCACCCGAGTGTCCAAGACACAGGGCCGAAGGTCGCCTGAAACAACTACAAAGTCGATCATTGACCTCCTGCCTAGGGTGTCCTGATGCCAGGTGTATTGATGGACACCCTTGTGTTCGAACATGGTGTTCGTTATGGACAAGCTATGACGAGCACAGAAGTCCAATAACAAAACACCACTCGGGTTCAGATCAGGGGGGGCGTTCCTACCAATCACACCCCTCCAGGTGCCACTGTCATTGCCCACGTGGGCATTGAAGTCCCCCAGGAAGACAATGGAGTCCCCCGTTGGGGCACTTTCCAGTACCCCTTCGAGAGACACCAAGAAGGCCTGGTACTCCGAACTGTTGTTCGGCCCGTAAGCCAAAACCACAGTTAGAGACCTGTCCCCCACCCGGAGGCGGAGGGACATGACCCTCTCGTCCACCGGGGTGAACTCCAACACTTGGCGGCTGAGCTGGGGACTCACGAGTAAGCCCACGCCAGCCCGCCGCCTCTCACCTTGGGCAACTCCAGAGTGGTAGAGAGTCCAACCCCTCTCTAAGGACTGAGTTTCAGAGCCCAGGCTATGTGTGGAGGTGAGCCCGACTATATCTAGACGGTATCTCTCAACCTCTCGCACCAGCTCAGGCTCCTTCCCTCCCAGAGAGGTGACATTCCATGTCCCAAAAGCCAGGTTCCATGATTGGGGTTTGGGCCGCCGAGGCACCCGCCCTCGACCGCCACCCAAACCACACTGCACCGGCCCCTTCTGAGGTCTCCCACGGGTGGTGGGCCCATGAGAGAGTGGTCCCACGTCGCTCCTTCGGGCTGTGCCCGACCGGGGCCCGTGGGAAGAGCCCCGGCCACCAGGCGCTCGCCTGCGAGCCCCGACCCTGGGCCTGGCTCCAGAGCGGGGCCCCGGTGACGCCAATCCGGGCGACGTAATCGGGTCCATGTTGTCTCTTATCATCAGGGGTTCTGAACCGCTCTTTGTCTGGCTCGTCACCCAGGACCTGTCTGCCATGGGAGACCCTACCAGGGGCTTAGGCCCCAGACAGCTTAGCTCCTGGGATCACCCGAGCTCTCAAACTCCCCCACCACGTTAAGGTGGCGGTTCACGGGGGAGAGGTATCCTCTGTATTATGCAAATGTTTAAAAAAAAAAACAATCATGACAAATTCACTGCTTATAATTTGTAACAAGATTATGGAATTTAAAATAGGATTTTTTTTCCTTTTCTATATCCTGTTGGTTTTAAGGTGAGCTTTTCTGCCATCTTTTCGGCCATTCTCATTCTCTACATCTCTGAGGAGTTACTTTGTCTCTTCCTGTTTCTGTCTCCATAGGATGGGCCTTGAACACTTGATGATTGTACTGCTCTTTTCAGTTGCTGTGACAGTTTCTGCAGATTCAATGATGAACGAATGCAGCCAAGCCAGCAGTGGAGTAGACAGAACCTGCACAGAACCCGCCAAAGCTGCTCTTGACAAAAAACTAAACAAGCACACCTATGTTTAACTGGTAGGAGGGCAATTAAAGCAGTTGGGGGTCTGAGGTTGTAACACTCACCTGAGCCAGGGGTGTCTGTGTCCCTGTGGGGTGAGTTCTGGTCTTTGCCCCCGGGTGCTGGACCTCGCCAAATTTCCAACTGTGGCCGAGCCTGGTCGGGCCATGTCTACAACACCCTCGTGGGCCCCCTTCTCCCCGGGGTGCCCCCCTCCTGGGTGGGGGCGGCTGGCCCCTGCCTTGCTCCTTCCTGGACCAACCGTGGGCCGGGTGGGTGGCTGCCTGGAGTGCGGAGCAGGTCTCTCTTGGGGGATCCTGGTTCGTGCCTGGGGTTGGGGCGGGGGATGCCCAGAACTCCTGGGTGGTGATGAGGTGCTCGTCTGGGAATGTGGGCGCCCCTCTCGGGTGGGGCCCGGCGTTGGGCCCTCCTGGGGCGGCGGGGGGGCTGCCCTCCTGGTTGGGCTGGGGCGGCACTCTCTTTCCCCCCATGCCTCCCTGCTCTCTGGCTCTGGGGGCCTCGCGGCGGTCCTGCTGGCCCTGGCCTGGGTGGCGGATGTGGTCGCCCGGGGGGTGGTTGTTCTCTACCTGCTGCCGTGTGGCGCTGGGGGGTTCTGGCTGCCGCGGCTGCTGCGGCGGGGGTCTTGGTGTGGGGATGGCTGGACACCCTCCCTCCTTCTTTTCACATTCCACCATCCATTTTAGAAAAACATGAGCACTCACTTGAGCACAGGTGTTAGCTCACCTTCGCACTGATGGTTTGCGTGATTGAGTGAAATGTTTCATGCTGGTTGGTTTGAATGTATAAATATGCATGTGTGAACATTATCTGTATTGTGTTCATGTTGACATTTGGACATTTTTGCAGCTAACAGGTGTGTTTATAATATTTTAGTGTGTGTGTGGACAGGCCCCGCCCTTTGAGATTTGTATTACATCTGAATGTCACCATAATGATAAACATCCAGTAACTTGTTGCTTTATGCTGCTTTATGGTAATTACCCCCCCCCCCCTCCTATGATCACCCTCCTACCCCCCCACCCCCCTCTCTAACATCCCTCTCTCTTCTTCCCTCCTTTCCTTTTTCGTCCGGTCCAAGACCAAAGATTCTCAAATATGATTAAAATGAATAAAGTTTGGCCTCGATTACAAAAGGGGTTTATTCAGACATACCTCTGGTTTGTTAGAGGATTCAGAACCCCTGTTGTTAAAGTAAAATATGTCCAACACAAGAGGCCTTCAGCACTCATCTGTCTGCCCAGCTGTTGGCAGGACAAGTTAAAAAAAAAAAAAAAAAGGGAGACAAGGTTGTCAGGATCCAGGCGAGAGTCGCGGCAGGCAAACAGACTCACCTACAGGGTCAGGAGATAGAAGATCAGGTCCAGAAATAACACTCGGTAATGAAGGCAGAGTGACACAAACAAACAATACTTCACACTGAGCTTCACTCAGTACCAGTTGGTACCAACAGTTGGTTCAAGAGCCAGTTGGTCAGCATCCAGGAAGTGTGCGTTGAGGATGCTGGGAGCTGTATTGTGGTTAGAACTCTGGAGACAGTTACCGCTGGTGACCAGAGGGGGTGACAGAGCTCTTACTTCTGACAATGGGAGCAAAAACTAAAGTTTTGTGTTTATATTTTTGCTTTTATTGTTAAAGTAAATAATGTCAGCAACATGACCTAAGTGTGTGCAGAATTTACCAAAGAGTCAGAGTTAGACATTGTTGAATACAGATCATATTGAGCTTTATTGCAATAGAAGCAGACATAGATAAAAAAAAAAAAAAAAAAAAAAAAAAAAATTATTGTGACGTTAGCTTAGAATAGTGCCTACCCTAAAATGTTTTAACATTTTCCATTTCTTACTTTCATTAATCGGAGCAGAAAAAACTAATTCTATTCAAACTAAACAACATGGAGAATCCCAAGTCAATAAAAGTTCAGGTAATTCTAATAATTACTGCTGCTGACTTGTAAAAGAAATCTACTGTCTTAGAGCCAAGATAAAAAACGGTCAAGGCCCAGAGTTGATATTCAAACTAAAATGTACAAACACTCCAGAAAATATATAAGATCAAAATGCATTTAAAGTTGCTAGATCATATCAATTGTCCTCTGATTGATTAAAAAAGGGGTAAATATTATTATTATTATTATAAAGGAAGAATACTGAAAGGAAGAAAAACAAGAAATCCAATATTTTATTCAAAAAGCAAAAAAGATTTAACATTTTTAGCATGAAGAACACGACTTTCCTTTTGGATCATCCAAACACTTTAAGCTTCATCCCACACTGATGGATTCATTTAATGAAGAATTATAAGCAAATACAAACTTATATACACGACAGACATTCAGTGAGAAAAAATATATCAAGTTAAAATATAAGTTTGTAATAATTCCCTTCAAATACATGGTAGTTTATTTACACAATCTGACAAAAAAATTGCATCAAAAAAGACCCTCAACTCTCAGAGACTGTTTGTGTGAGAAAGGTCTGACTGTGGAACTTCCTGTTTTTTAATCTAAAAATTACATTGCCTTTGTTCTTGTATCATATTTGTATGTCAAGTCTAATAATGTCATGAATATAAAATATGTTAGCATAATTTACTTTTACCTTTTTACCTCATTTACTTTTGATGCAGGCTGGATGGAAATGATGTTTGCAAGTACAACAATTTATAGAAACCAAAAACAAGTTAAACTAACTTAGTTTGGGTTAAATGTCACAGTTTTTAGGCAAAGCCTCAGTTACCACATCATCTGCTGCTTTCTGTGACAAAGAAGATCACTCTGACCTAAGAAAATTCCTCTTCAATAACATTTAGAGAAATGACTCATCTCACTGTTTAAAAATCAACATTTACAAATGTGAGAAGTGAATGCATACAGGAGTGGATTCAGACAGCTGTTTATAAATGCAAGTGCGATAACAATGTCCTGTACCTCTGCAAAACGTTTCTCAAGCCTCTCGTCGTATAAAGCAGTAGCTGCCACACTCAATATATTTATAGTGTGGTATGGAATCCACAGGACAAAAAACACTATAATGATACTGGTAACCAGTCTGGATGTCTGAGGGTTGTTAAAAAATGCTGCTCGATTTACCTTCCTGTAAAGCTGAATGTATGAAAATGCGATGATAAAAAATGAAGGAAATCCCACCAGAATCTCTATCAGCAGCACAGCTAACTTCTGGGATGGACAGGAATATTGATTTTTGCATCTTAGCCAGTGCTCATCAGGGATTTCCTGTCGAACCAGATAAGCTGGGATGGAAAGCGTCATTGCAACCAGCCAAAGCAAAACCAACAGCAATCTCATTTTTGTCTGATTGTAAAACTCCTGGTACACTACAACCATGTAACGCTGGAAGCTCAACAAAACAATAGTTAGCACACTTCCATAAACACTGCAATAAATGAGAAATGTTATGATTTTACAGGCCAGCAGGCTGAAGATCCAGTTGTAGAGCATAGTGTAAATCAACAGCGGGAGAGTCAGTAGACAGAGCAGGTCTGACACGGCCAGATTCAGCATCAAACTCTGGGTCATGCTGGACAGCTGCTGAAAATTTGGCTTCAGAATGATGACAGCAATGTTTCCAGGGACTCCCAAGAGAAAGCAGAGAGACATAATCACTGCAGTCGGCACACCTCTGGAGTCCATGGAAGGAGAAGGAAAAAGTTGAGAAGAGGTGGAGATGTTTGAAGATGCTGTGGTCAAGCCGGATTGCTCCATGACACCCGGCAAACAAATGATGGACCTAGGAGACACAAAATAATTGGAAAATCAAAGCTTATGCACTGATAAGACTGACATGCCTTAAATGTGATGTAAGAAAAATGTGAGCATATACAAGCTATAGAAGTCCTGCATTACCTTTTGTATCATCTCATGTAATCATAAGTCACGTCGTCTACATTGCATCATTGACCAAAAATATCTCAGATACTAATGTTTAATATTTTTTTTGATTTAAAAACCCAGTTTATGATACTGTCACAAGAACAGGCAGACGGCTAGATCCAAATGCAGCAGGTTTATTAGCTCAGCTAAAAGTCCACAAAGGTAAATAAGGGTCGGACAGGCAGGGGTCAATAACAGGCAGAAGTTCGTCAGAGGAGAGACAGGATGGGGAAAATTCCGGCGATGGACGGGGCAAACAGAGTTAAATACAGGGTCAGGAGACAGACGCTCATGTCCAAATACACCGCTATGTAAGGGAGTCAGATTGCCACAAACAATACTTCACACTGACCTCAGATCAGTGTAGAGCAGGGGCCGGGAACCTTTTTGGCCGAGAGAGCATTAAACGCCACATATTTTTAAATGTAATTTCATAAGAGCCATACAATACTGTAGCGTCCCTTCCCACACTGAGGCACGGAGACTTAACCTCTTTTAAGGTTCTTCATTCTGGTTACTGCAGGCCGTAACCAACGGCGTACAACTAATTCAGCAACTCCTGAATCTCTTCCGCCGAGAGCGCTTCTCCCAACTTTATATTCCCTCACTGCCGCAACAGCCCTCCTATTTCCCTTATTCGGCCCATAGTTGAATCCCATCGGTCCAAACTACCTAACAACAGGCTGAGCGACAGAACTGAGGGCCAATCAGCATCTCTGCCTGATGTGTTCAATGAACTCTGGAACTTAGAACACGACCCAACAGCCACCCAGTCCAACTCAGTCTGCTACAATATGTTTAAAACTAAAAATACAAGTGAATGTGAGCATTTTATGTAATTTCAACACTTTTAAAGTACAATAAGTCTGTGGATTCTTTTTAATAACATTGTTATGCTGTTGCTAATAAATGATGAGTATTTCTCACCATTAATGTGACTTCTGGTGCTGCATGGTTTTGCTGATGGTCTTGTCTAGTTGATACGTGGTGAGTTTAAGCTTCATGCAGGCATTGAGACATTCATCCGTTACACGTGATCGTAGGTTTGTCTGAATGTTCTTTAGATGTGAGAAAGACTGCTCAGATGCAGACGCGGAGCAAAACACATACTCAAACACTGCAGTGTGTGACGGGCAGAGAGTTTTAAGTTTTGACAATCCGTGGGCAATTCACCTCGCTGCCTGTGCCCACTACCCGACCCCCCCCACCACCACCACCACCCCCTTCTTCCTCACACATTCCGTCCCTGCAATTGCATGCTCTTTCTCAGAGATGGGAGCGCGCA
Source organism: Oryzias curvinotus (assembly GCA_023969325.1). Taxonomy (NCBI): domain Eukaryota; kingdom Metazoa; phylum Chordata; class Actinopteri; order Beloniformes; family Adrianichthyidae; genus Oryzias; species Oryzias curvinotus. Next base: position 11,230,349 of record CM043729.1, on the reverse strand, counting down.
GCTGCAGGGACGCCAATTCACAGGTTTTAGGCTGGTACAAACTCTGTGATATAATTTTCCAAGCACCGCTACTACTGCGCGCCCCCCCTGGCATCACATCGTGCCCAAGAAAGACTGATCAAATGAAAAAATATACATAGTTAAAGATTTGTCTGTGAGCCAGATGTGACCATCAAAAGAGCCAGATATGGCTCGCGAGCCATAGGTTCCCAACCCCTGTAGTGGAACTTTAGTATGCTTTGGTTGATTGAGTGAATGAGAGTCAGGTATGCGGCATCTAGGAAGTGTGGTTAGAACTGACTGTCTATGGCAAAATTTCAAAGGACTGAGATATAAAAGTAATTAAGTCTATCTGTATTGTATTGCTTTAGTTGTGTCTTTAAGATAAAAGACTCATTTCACTGAGCCACAGGTCCTATAGAAATGCTTGCATTTTGTTCTTTTTGACATCCCTAAGTAATCCACATATGGATAATGATTTATTTTACTACGTTCAAGATAAAATTTTAAAATTAGAAGAGGAACATTAGGTTTAACACATGTCTCTATCTATGAGACACTTTCACGTCACTACATGGATTTCACTTTTCAGTCTCAACAAAAAAAACACAATCTTATTAGCTTAATATATTTCATTTTCTTTTAGAAAAACAAGAGGAATAAATCTGTTTTCATAGGAAATATTTTATACTGTCAATGGCTTCAGTACTAATAGAGCTGCAGGAAAAAGAATGTAGTCTTCTTTATACTTTTTTTTAATTTGTATCACTTATTTTTTTTTTAAATCAAAATAAACATATATAGTATTGATACGTGGTGCTGTCTCAAAATAAAACAATAAAAGGTAATGCAAATATTTACTTTCATTTTAGAAAAAAATGTTTTGAGCCACGCCTTTTTTCTCAAACAGTCAAGGAGAATGTCTCCTCAAGCATTAGATCAGTCACTGTTATACCAGAAAGTAAAGTGGAGCCAGCCAGAGTGTTTTTGGCTAGAAGCAGAATTACCAAAACTTTAAAGAATAAATGACTCCCCTGTCTTAAGAGTCTTCGCTTGTGATCATCAGTATGCATCCAAAGGAAGTGAGATCAAGCTTTTGTTTTTTGCAACAATTTTTTGTGTGAGAAGTAAATAAATACAAGACTGGATTTGGGCAGTTGTTTACAAAATGCAATGCTCTAAAGGTCTATAATGTAGTTAAACAATACTGGATTGTTGAAAAATGTTGCCTGCTTCTCTTCCTCTGGAGACAATTATATGAAAATACTACAAGAAAAAAGATGGGAAAACCTACCAGAGCCTCCACCACAGCAATTCCCTGAGATTCACAGCATCTTTTGTTCAGATCAGTGGTTACCTGTTGTGCCACAAAAACAGGAATGGAAAGAATGAAAGAATGTCCAGTTCTTTCGATGCACCACCAGCAAGTAGCACTGCACAGTGATGTTTTAATCATGCCCTTTTCAGTTAAATAGGGGGCCTGTAAGATTACGAGGAAATAGAATTGTCAGGTTTTGACAGTTCGCTTCCCTCTGTTTCCTGTATGGTGTATTTTCTCCTTTGGTTCATTGCTCGCCCTATCTCTCCTCCACAGGTATCCAGAATGAGGCAGGGCATCCTGACACACCTGCAACAGCATTTATGACCGGTCCTCCAGCTTTTCCCTTCCAGTACGGCTGCTTACCTCATGTGGTATTGAGACCACATTTGAGTTTGCTTCCCTGGCCGTTTACTCATATCCTAATCAGATCATTTTGTTTCTGCTCTGACCGGGAACCATGCTGCATGTTCTGAGAAGGGATGCATAAAGGAGTGGATTTAAACAGCTGTTCATGACTGTCCGTGCTCCAACAATGTACCACAGCTATGCAAAAGGTTTCTCAAGCTTCTCCTCATGTAAAGCATTAGCTGCCACACTCAATACATTTGGTGTGGAATCCACAGTACCGGTAACCGTCTGAATGTCTGAGGGTTGTTAAAAAAATGCCCTGTAAATGTGTGAGGCCAGCAAGCCTAAGACCCAGTTGTAGAGCACACTTAAAGTTATTTTTCAAGTCTTTAAAAGTGTTAAGGACAAAGGTTCCCCACACACAAACAAAAAAAATGCAAATAAAAAAAATGATGGTATGTCTCTAAAGCAGGGGTCTCAATCTCGCAGCCCCCAAGATGTTTTTGACAAGACATTTTGCGGCCCCCGCCCTAATATGAAAGTTTGATGTTAATGCATCCCGCCAGTTTTTTACAAGTGACACTTTTTCAGTGTTGTGCCGGAGCTGACAAACCAACCAATCACAGTGGGGTATATGAGTCTTGGGGGTGTGACATTGACCGTGCTTGAAGGCAGGGGAACATTTAAGGCAGGAAACCTGACAGCCTCCTCCCCAGAACACATTAAGGAGTTCCTTGCTTTCCTTTTTAGAAAGTGTCTATTCGCTTGTAAATTCCTAAATACATGCAGCCAGTGCTAAACTTTTTTTCTAGGCCACACAGGCGTATTAACCCAATTGATGCCGCTTCAATGCTGCTGGCACGTCGTAACTTGCTGCTCTCGCTATTTTCAAAGTTGAATTCCTCTTCTACATCCCTCACTTCTGGTGTCCCACAGGGCTCAGTTTTGGGACCTTTATTGTTCATTTTATAGCTGCTGCCTTTGCAGCACATTTTAAGTTATTTTGATGATTTTGCTTATCATTTTTATGCTAATGATATTCAGTTTTATGTGTCTTTTAAACCGCAGGATGTTTTTAAAATACAGATTTTACCTAGGTGTCTGGATGCTGTCAAGAGTTGGATGAATGATAATTTTCTCCAACTAATTGAAGCTAAAACTAAAAAACATTCCAAAGCTGAGTCCAATTGTGTCACGTTCTGAGATGGAGATGATGATCCACCATTTTTATTTCATCTCGTCTTGATTATTGCAAGTCCATCTTCACATGCTTGAGCAAAAAATCTTTAGAACGGCTCCAGGTTGTCCAGAATGCTGCTGCAAGGCTTTTAACAAAATCATCCAAGTTTTCACATGTCACCCCATTGTTAATCCAGCTGCACTGGCTCCCAATCCGCTACCGAGTACATTTTAAAATCTTGGTTTTAACATACGCAGCTCTCAATAGCGAAGGACCGGTCTACATAAAAGACCTTTTGCAGCCGTACACTCCCAGCAGGTCCCTGAGGTCATGTGACCAGGGTTTGCTGGTTGTTAAGAGAATCCGGTTAAAAACTAAAGGTGACAGAGCCTTTGTAGCAGTGGCCCCATCTCTCTGGAACTCCCTTCCTCTCAGCCTCAGATCTGCAGACTCAGTGTTTTCTTTTAGAAAGCAGCTAAAAACTTATCTTTTTATAATAGCATTTTCTTAATTTTCTCTGTATTCTGTGTTTTACCATGTTTTATTGTGTTTTACCGTGTTTTACTGTGAAGCACTTTGTGATTTTTATCTTGAAAGGTGCTATACAAATAAAGTTTATTATTATTTGTTTTTTTTTAACCCTCTGACATTTTTGCTTGAATGTGTTTTCTTCTTCATCCGTCCGCGACAGCCAATCTTCCAACGAGCGCCCCCTATCTTCCCTCCGAAGAATCGGGTTATAATGGTTAACATAATATTTTACAGGGTCTTGAAATGTAAATAAAAGGTCGATAGTTAATGAAGACGCATCGAGAATCAATCACGGGACTAAATATTGCGATATATCACCATATCGATATTTTGGTACACCCCTATTTGAATGCAACTATGAAAATATAGGAGTTGCTGACTGGCTGCTCTACAATAACTTGCGACCAGGGTTTAAATGTGAAAGAAGTTATAAGAAAGAAAATCCAAAAATGGTATTTGAATTTTGTTTCTCCTTTACTGATTTGTGTTTTAAAGAGTAAGCTTAAAAAAAAAATGTCCAAGTACTGTCCAGATTTACTGACAATAATCTTTAAGCCTTAATGAGGGTCTCAGCTGTAAGGGAGGAAGTAATGCCAAGTATCCAGCAGTATGAGGAAGGCAAGGGAAGCCGTGTTCAGAAGAACCCATTGGTAGAGGTTACAGAACTGTAAAATTGGAGTCTTCTTTCGTGTTTAATTGTTACAATTCAACAGTCTTAAATAACCTGTGTTAATAAGGAAAATTTAAATCAGAAAACAGTGGATATATAAGACTGAATAAACAAAAATGTATTATTGATTTATTTACATATTGATTTTTTTTTATTTGGGTATTTTATTTATTTGAATGAAATTTTTATAAGTACATTTTATACAGAAAACAGTTAATAATAGAGTATAGTTAATAGTATAATATACATTCCATACAAATTTACTCACCTTCTACCGTTTCTCCACCGCTGTTCGCTTCTCTGCAGGCTTTTCTGGAGTCCTTGTTTTCCTAAAACATGTGATCACAGCATCGGTATGGAATATAAAGAAGCAGGGGCTATCCTTGCAGTCACATTACAACCCCCCCCCCCCCCCACACACACACACACACACGCACACACGCACAATATAAAACACCACATCCACCCCTCCTCAAGCTAACTACACACACACAACACATTTTCTGTGTTTAACTGTATAAATCTAATTTTCAACCAAGTATTGCCTAAATGAGTCCCCAATTTTTGTGGTGATGACCCTACAGTAGGATTTTGAGTAATGCCTTGCCCAGCCCTCTCCACTGTACCTTTCTGTTCTTCTCCTCTTCATCGCTAACTTTCTCTCTGTAACCGTTGTCATCATCATCTGAACCTCTCTCCTCATTTGCCGCTCTTGTGACTGACTTTTGATGTATGCCTGCACTTATTTTCCCAAAAGGACATGGTGAACAGGGGCCTCATTTATAAAACCTTGCGTAAAATTTGCGTCAGAAGTGGCGTACGCATGAAACATAGGACGTGCGTACGCACAGAAATATTCGGATTTATAAAACCGTGCGCACGCACATCCTACGCATCCTTCCCTTAATAAATCACAACCAATTCTAAATGCTGCGCAGCTTTTGCGGCTTCATGACACGCCCATAGTTGCCCATAAATAGTCCGTGAAACGCCCACAAATGAATATTCATTGATAGCGAAACCATGGCAAACACAGAGAAAAAAAAAAAAAACGGAACTTCACTCGATGTGAAGTAGAAGTTATCGTTGGCGAGGTGGAAAAGAGGAGAAAAATGTTGTTTGGAGGGCACAGTGTGGGCATTACTAATGCCGAAAAAGCACGTGAGTGGCAAACAGTGACAGACGGACATCAAAGTCGGGGCAAAAAACGTCTGGCGCTGCATCGCTAGAGTGTGTCCGCCACGGGTGGGGGACAGGGCACACCGGAGCCGACCCCTCTTGATGAGAGAGTGGCGGCAATTATTGGGGAATCCCTTTTACGTGGAGTAGTGACTGAGGCGGGGGGTGGGGGGTGTCGGGGAGGACACCGACGCGCCAGATGCACCGGGTGACACACCCCCAAAAGCTCCAACAGGATGGCTCGAAGAAGTCGGAACCGGCTCATAAGCCACTCGTCCTGATGCGTTTACTCCCAATTCTTCCATTTGCCACATCTTCTAAGATCCAAGATCAGCCATTGTGCGTCATTACGCATTGTGATGGAGCATTTTATTTCCATCCATTTAATTGCATCTGACAAGCTACAGATGTCTGTAATAATCCACGTGGAAATGGGAAATTGTTCATCAAATGTAATTTCTTGTTGCTTTCTGAATGGTTGAGACATACGCCATACATTGTTTTATCAAAAATCAAACAAACTAAAGGCATATGCATGAATGCCATAATTCCATAGCTTACGAAGAAATGTTTTACTATGAAAACAACTTTCCCCAGTGGACAATTAATACGTCCGTCCGTCTGTCTGTCTGTCTGATTCGCACGCATCTGGCGGCGCGTGCACACGCAGCGGCTCTATCGGCTTTATTGTTTTTAAAAGAATGTATTTTTCAAGTCATTTATTTATTATTTTATATGCTGCTTGCACTGTGGAATGAGAGGAAAGCAATTTCATCTGTGCTGTATGTCTTACGGATGCTGCATATTTGACAATAAAGCTGACTTTGACTTTGACTATATCTGCTCCGCCAGACGGACACATTGGCGAGAATATCAGTTTTTTACATTATTTCGTTCTGTTAACTATATTATTTATGAGGATGAATTGCACAACATGCCAATATTGCAGAACATATTTCACTTTTCTTTTTGCAAGTAAGTGTTCATTTGAATTTCTGTTGTAATTGTCGTTTGATTTTCTTTTTGTTTGTTTCACTGCTGATCGATCAAACAGGTGTTCGTGTAGGCTGTTCATTGTGAGACTTGCTTTGTGAAGTCTTCATGTTATTCATGAGAGGCAGTGTTGTCATTTTCACTCTCACGTGTTTCTTCCATCTGCCGACGGTGTCGCCGTTTCTCATTTCACCCGTTTTTGTGCGTACGCCTGGGTCAGAGCTTGCGTGAAGGACCGCACATTTTCCCGTCAAGTTTGCTTTTTATAAATCTCAACTATTGCGTAGAGAGTGGCGTACGCCTTCTTTTGTGCGTACGCAACGTTTATAAATGAGGCCCCAGGTCTTATTCTTTCTTCTTGTTTTGCGTGTTACCCCCGGTTGAGACACAGGCTGCATTCAAGAGCTCTCCAGGCAGACTGGGTAAGTTCTTTTAGTTGTTCCCATGTGTTCCCCATGCTCTTGACCCCTGCTTCCAACTCTGTGCCCCATGTGTTCCTAGGTCTCCCACTTTTCTTTTTCCTTGGGGATTCCATGTCGGCGTCAAAGTGAACAGGTGGTCCACAGAAATTCAAACTTGAATGTGCATCTTAGTTTTTGTGGCTTCATTTGTGGTTGATTCCTACCTGAAGTCATCACTGCTCTCGATTATATCAGATGCCTTCACCAACCTCATGTCTGTCTCCTTCACCGCTTGCCTATGTTCTTCTCCACTAAGTCATATAGCCAAGCAAGAATTATGTAATTTTTGTTTTCATTGGTGCCTTCCACTATTTAAACCACATTTTAACTGGCTTTGCCCTGAACATCTATCATAAGACCAACCTGTTTCTTTCCTCCTTCTGTCCTGATTCTTTCTCTCTTCTTGCCTTTCTCTTCATCTTCAGAGCCGTATGATATAGATTATTTTTAAAGCCTAAACTGTTTTTCACATATACACATATTTTAAAGCTGTATCATAATCTGGGTTAATATATTCCATAAATAATAGATCTATGAATAACAGATAGATAAATAGATACATCTATCTATCGTCCTTCTCCCTCTTGCATTTTCTGTTTTGAGCCCGCGATTGTTTATTCTTTTGCCTTTCCATCTTTAGTGCGATGTAATCAGACAGATGCACAAATCAAATAAAAACAATCAATGGCGCTCTGTAGGTGCATTCTTGTATAGATATGCGCGAATGCGCTCTCTGTGACATAATACCAGAGTGAAGGAGGAAGTGTCCAATCAGTTATGATGTGCTTTTTTGCTACTGATCATATCATTTATATGTGCATAAAGAGATGTGAAATAATAAAAAAAAAACAATTTTCTCAACTTCGGCTTGGAGCCCTCTGTAGCCCATGACTCCTATGTGATGCATAAACTGCATACCCACTTTTTGCACCCTGTGAGGAAGGTGACAGAAAGCTTAGAGTTAGGCTGTTAAAGCTCAAGAATAAGTGGGTGAGAAGCAGGTTCTACTTAGTTGTAGAACCTGCCGCTTCCCTTTAGTGCGGTTTCCCCACTTGATGACAAACTTTAATTAAACATTTCATGATTATTATGGTTGACAGATCCTTTTTTTCTTAAATCACAATCTTAAACTTGCACTTGATGGCAACGAAGATTTGCAAAGTTTGCACAAACAACATCATGTTAGCTTGTGACTTGTGCATCACCCCCCTCTCCAAACTTTCCAATATCTGACAAAACAGGAAGTAGACTGATGTTCATTTTGAACTCAGCAATGAAAGACTGTACACAGAACACAAAAAAATAAATGCAACTCTCATTTTTCCTCCTATTTGTCATGAGATGAACTCAAAGATCTGAAACAATTTCTGCAAACACAAATCAATCAATTCTCTCAAATGTTCTTCACAGATCTTTCTAAATCCTTGACAGTAAACATGTCTCCTTTGCTGAGTTATAATTAACAATTATATACAGTATATAAAAAGTTGGATAAAAGATGGGAGCAAAAAAAAGTTGAACTAACTGAGTTTTGGTTAAATGACACAGTTTACATGCAAAGCCTCAGTTACCACATCATCTGCTGCTTTTTGTAACAAAGTAAATCACTCTGACCTCAGAAAATAACTCTTCAGTAACATTCAGAGAAATGACTCATCTCACTGTTTAAAATCAACATTTTCAAATGTGAGAAGTGAATGCATACAGGAGTGGATTCAGACAGCTGTTAATAAATGTCAGTGGAAGAACAATGTACCACAACTCTGCAAAATGTTTGCACTCTTGTTGTGTAAAACAGTGGCTCCAACTCTCAATACATTTATAGTGAGGAATGGAATCCACAGGACAAAAAACACTATAACAATAATGGTAACCAGTCTGGATGTCTGAGGGTTGTTAAAAAAATGCTGCTTGATTCACCTTCCTGTAAAGCTGAATGTATGAAAATGAAAATGAAAAGATGAAGTAAATCCCACCAGAGGCTCTGTCTGCAGCACAGCTAACTCATTTTGGTCTGAAACTGCTGATGCACTAGAGGCATGTAATGCTGGAAGCTCAACAATGGAATTACATCCATGGATTACATGAAATCCTCTTCACCTTTATTCACATTTGTCATGGTAGGGAGAACACGTCAATGTAAGGATCAGGTCATCTGGACCTCATAGATGGCACAAGGGATACATGAGATATGTTAGGATTTTACAGGCCAGCAGACCAAAGATCCAGTTGTAGAGCAGACTGTAAATCCACAGTTGGAGAGTCAGCAGACAGAGCAGGTCTGACACGGCCAGATTCAGCATCAAACTCTGGGTCATGCTGGACAGCTGCTGAAAATTTAGCTTCAGAATGATGACAGCAATGTTTCCAGGGACTCCCAGGAGAAAGCAGAGAGACAGAATCACTGCAGCCGGCACACCTCTGGAGTCCATGGAAGTAGAAGGGAGAGGTTCAGAAGAGGAGGAGATGTTTGAAGTTACTGCAGTCAAGTTGAATTGCTCCATGATGCCCAACACTAAACAAATGATGGACCTAAGAGTCACAAAACAATTAGAAAATCAAAGATTATGAACTGAGAAGATTGACATGCCTTAATGGGATGTGCTGTTAAAATTATACTGCAAACATTACAGGAAATGTGGAGTTTTACTTTTTTGACAAAGCTTCTCTGAAAGAAACTGTAATTAATGGAAATGTAAATCTTATGAAAATAGGTACAAAGCATGTTCATATTTCACGCACATATTTGCATGAATACAGTTTTTTTTTGGGGGGGGGGGGTGGTACACTTCCTTGTTTATGTGAGCATCCTTTCTTTCTCCTGGGCTGATTCAAATTTGTGGACAGACTTTTCTTTCTTTCAGTGTGAAGACGTAGCTGTTGAAAAACATGTCTGCAGCTTCCTGAGAGAATTCAGTTCAACCTGTTTTTTGGTTTTATTTTTTTTGTACCTGGTAGTTGGAGCATTTATTTTATTTCTTTTTTGATGAAAAAATTTACTTTAGGGGATGGTAGGAAATGCACAGGAAAAACCGTTTCATTATTAGTAAATTATCCTATACCCTTTTTGGGTTATTTAGCATTTCTCCATTTTAGAGCATAAATAAGAAATGAATTTAATCTAAAAAAAAATACTATGAATCATTTTCATTGGTTTTGGTTTCTTATTTAAGTGGTGTCATTGTCCTTGTTTTTTGACATGATTTGGCAGAATACCTTCAAACCAAGAATATATTTTTTGTTGTTTCATGATCCTGGGCTTATGTACGCATCACGTTTTCTGATTTTTCAAGCTCATTTGATACCATCCAGCCTACACTACTAAGTAAGAAGCTTAAAACACGTAGTGTGGATCCTTCTCTTAATTCATGAACTGAGAACTATTTAACAGAGCAGCCTCAATACGTGAGGTGGTGGGCTACAATGTCAGACATTATATAACAAACAATCTAATGTGACTTACTGCAAAACTCCACAAGGCCTTCAATATTAAGACAAACTGCAGTCACAGTCAGGACATTATTGACAAGATAGGGAAAGTTCAAGAGAAATATGATTCGGCTGATTGAGGATTGTTTACAAATGCTGCTCTCTTCACTTCCTATAAAGGCAAATGTATGAAAAAGCTACAATAAATACTGTCATGAATCCCATTTTAATTTCTTCTATCATAGCAAATATCACCAGAGCAGTAGATAGTTTTTTGTAAAACTACATTTTTAAAAAAAAATATCAGGAATACTTTTTTAGTGTATCAAAGCAACTAAAGCAGGGGCCCCCAAAGCCAGGCCTCGAGGGTCAGAATCCTGCTGATTTTCCAGAAACCCTACCATATTTGCTTCTGATTTCCTTGATCAGGTGTGTTTAGCCAATTAAGAGCTTCAATGACAGGTTGGTTGGAAACATAGTGGGACACCGGCCCTCGATGCTGTCATGGCTACAGAACACTTTTCGACCCAGACGCTGGAACCCGGAAGAAACACAGAGGAGAACGAGCGTGGCAGGTAAGAGGATTTAATCAGTAGAAAGACAGAAAACCGTGGGCAGGGTCTAGGGTTCCCAGAGAGTGAAGATCGAACTCGAGTGGCGTCAAAGCTGGATCTTTCTGCAGGCAGTCGGAAGGAGTTGTCGTCGGAGGGGGTCCGAGAGATGGCAGGAAATGGCAGAGGCTCGAGGTGGGACCAGCAGGAGCGAACGGAGGGAAGGTTCCAGACAGAGGCTGATGCAGGCGACCACTTGTGACAATGGATCCCATCAGGGGCAACGGACTGGCGAAGACTGATGATCCAGAGGCTCCTTATGAAGGCAGATGAGGTGATGAAGTAAGTGGCAGCAGCTGGGATGGAGAAGCAGCCAAGTGGAGAGGAGAGGGGGAAGAGTCTGACAGCGGCACCATATCAGATGCCTGGATTTGGGAATTCCAGAATTAAGCTCATGTCTCATAAAGCTTAATAAATGACATTGAAGTAGATTTTTTTTTCTTTTCAAAAAACATTTGAGACAAAGAAACTGTGCATTAAATGTGATTCTTTGTGAGGAAACTTGGTTGTAGAAACTGCTGCTTCACTCTGGGGTTTCTCTACTTGACAACAAACTTTGAATTAAACACTTCATGAACATGACTTTTTTTTTCCCCCTACAATCTGTGTTTTGCAAATGCTGCACAGTATGGCAGTGGTTACCTTTCTTTGTGGAGTCTACAAAGTCTCCGCAAACCATAATATTAATGATTTTTTGCATTAATCACCCCCCCCCCCCACACACACACACACAAACACATAGACACTTCCCCATAGCTGACAAAACAGGAAGTAGATTGATGTTCATTTTGAACCAAGAAATGAAAGACTTTGTACACTGAACATAAAACAAAATGCAATTCTTGTTTTTGCTCCAATTTTTCATGAGATGAACTCAAAGATCTGAAACAATTTCTACAAACAGAAAAACAGTTTCTCTTAAACATTTTCACAAATCTGTCCAAATCTGTGATAGTGACCTTTTCTATTTGCTGAGATAATCTTTCCTACCTCACAAGAGCCATAAACCATAAAGATCATAAAGTCATAGAATTCAATAGGCAAGGGCTAGACTAAACTAAACTGGGCATCCCTGCCCTTAGAGTAGACCTTCCTTCGTGGTAAAGAAAAACTTATACAAAAATGGATAGCAGGAAAAAAGAAAAACCTCAGGGGTGACAACATGAAGGAGGGATCCAGGACGGGTTGAGATGCAGGCAAGATCTGGAGCAGCCAATGAGAAAATAATTGTCAATGTTATTACATTTAATTCAAACATATTACCGGTAATAGTAAATTAAATATCCTCCGGTACCTAGCTAGTCTGGCAATAAGCCTGTCCAAAAAGGAATTTCAAGCCTAACTTTGAATGTAGAAACTGTGTCAGTCTCTCTTACATGAGCTGGGATCTTATTCCATAAGACAGGGGCTTGGTGGCTAAAGGCTCTACCTACTACTTTACTTTAAAAAATTCAAGGAACCACAAGCAGTCCTGCATTTTGTGAACTATGAGTTCTTTGATTTAGGATGGGTTGGCAGCAGTATTTTAAACTTTCTAGATTCAACTGCGAGCCAGTGGAGTGAAACTAACACAGGAGTGATGTGATCTCTTCTGCTGGTTCCTGCTAAAAATCCTGCTGCTGCATTCTGAACAAACTGGAGACCTTTTAAGGAACCTTTTGGGCAAGCTGCTGACAAAAGTAAATGGAGCTAGCACGGAGAGTTTTTGGCTAGAAGCAGAATTATCAAAACTTTAAATGACTCTCCTGTCTTCATTAAGGCATTTCACTTGTGATCATCAGTATGCATCCAAAGTGAGATCCTCTTGCTATTTTTGCAACAAACATTGTGAGAAGTAAATACATACAAAACTGGATTTAGGCAGTTGTTCACAAAATGCAATGCTCTTGTCAGGTGGGGAGGGCTGAGGAGCATGAAGGACCCAAAACGCAGAGACGGGAGCACACGGTTCCAGGGCAAGTGGTTTATTGAACAAAAAGCGTTACCAAGCAGGGTACCAAAACCAATACTAACTGTGGGCTTACTGTGGGAAGACTAACATGGAAGAGACACCAATGGACCAACACAAGAGGAAGGCAGAGACAAGACCTATATACAGTCAGGACTGACAAGACAGAGGTGAACATGATCAAGAGAGATTGGAACCAGGGAAGTAAAGCTCAAAAACATGACAAAACAGGAAACCTTCAAAATAAAGCAGGAAACAGAACTCAAATCATGACAGTGTGTCACCGGCTGGCCTTTGAGCAGTGGGAGTGTAGGAAGTCCTCAGAGGTCGGGTTAAATTCGTAGAGATCTTTGTTTGTCCAACACATTCACAAACAAAAGAAGCCCTCGCCACTAAAATTACAGGTGGTTTAAATACTAATTAAACATACCATCTCCTCCTTCCTGGAAGGAGGTTTACTTTTCCTAGAATCTACAATTCATATAAAAATGCTAAATTTTTTATTCTAAATTCCTTAAATAAATTCTAAAATCCAATTCATCTTTATTACTCTAATTTAAAACATCAAGTAGAAACATTAAAACAACACATATCTCCCAAATACAATGACTTCCCCCTTTTGGGCCTCTGAATAGATTCTCCTGGAACCTTAAATATAGCTCTGTTCCTAGGGGAAGGGTTTTGCTGGAGCACACTGGGGAGGACAAACACAGGTGAGTACATCTTGCAGTCACACCTTAATCTAATTATAATGAAAACTAACATTTCTTTCTTCCAGGTAGCTGCCAGTTCATCTACACACCACACAGGAAAGATAAAATCATGCAAACCCAATAAACCCTTATTCAAACCTATAAAATGTGCCATTTACTGTTTTAAATGTTATTTTTTTAAAATGTTGTGTGCCCACGTACCGTACCAATAACTTTAATAAAGTAACGAAGGTGATCTTCGTTACACAGTGACATAACAGAAGCAAAAACTAATACAAAGAAACCCAAACTATGACAGTACCCCCACTCAAGGAAACGCACCTTGTCTCTGCCTTGGCTGACTCCCAGTCTCTGGACTTGGTTGTGCCCCCCGTTGAGTCTCTGGGTTTCCCTTCCTTGGTTGACTTTTTTTCTTCTTCTAATAACTTCGGAACGCTTCCTTGAGGGGGGGTATCTTATGGTTTTAGTTTCTTGGCTTTTGTGTTTGGGTTCTCGTTTTGTTCTGTCTGGTTTTGAGTTCATTTCTGTTTTAATTTAAAATGTTCCTGTGTTGTCGTGTTTTAGAGTTTTACTTTTGGCCCCCATCTGCCCTCACTGCTTCCATCTGTGTCTCATCTGTTCTGTATGTATTTAAGTCCTGTCTTTCCCTTTCTCCTGTGCTGGTCCATAGTTTGATGTTTCCCCTGTTCCAAAGTAGTTTGACATAGTTTAGCTGTTCCCGAGTTCCTGTGTCTAGTATTTCGAGTTTGCCTGCCTGTTACAGTGGTATGTTGTTTGGTTTTTGGACTCTAAAATTCTGTGTTCCTGGAAACTTCTGCCTCCTCCTCCTCTCTGCGCCTGGGTACTTTCCTCAACTCCCCCCTCGTAACAGCTATTTTCTAAGATTGCTTTTTGAATCCTGTTGACCTACACATTGTTATTTTTTTGTAAAACTCTCCAAAATAATGTTATGATTACTATTTTGTTAATTTCACCATCTTCTGTGCACTGACAAAAGTATGTAATACAATTTTGGATATGGTACCAATTTCATGTCTTGTAATACATTTGCATGCTATAAAAAAAATCTTTAAAACAAAGTCTCTCTACTGAAACATCATGAAAAATCTTAAAAGAAAATTCCCACAATGTCATGCGGGAAGGTTGAGGGTGTACCCAGGTGCAGAGAGGAAGAGGAGGCAGAAGGTTCCACGGAAGACGGGAGCTTTAATAACACAAACCAAAACTACAAAACCACTGCAACAGGCAGGCAAAACTCGAAATCTACAACCACGCAGGAACTCGAGGAACAACATAAGATGGACCAGCACAGGAGGACGGAAATGACAAGACTTAAATACATACAGGACAGACGAGACACAGGAGAACACAATCAGGACAGATGGCGACCTAGATAAAAACCGGCCAGAGCTGAGATTAAAACTAAAATGTACAAACACTCCAGAAAAGATTTATGATCGAAAATCATATAAAGCTTGTATCAACTGTCTTCTAATTGATTAAAAAAGGGGGTAAATATTATTGGCGTGCAAAAATAGCAGAACACTGAAAGGAAAACAAAAAGAAAAAAAATCCAATAATTGATAAAAAAAAGCAAAGAAGAGTGTTGTCAAAATTTTTGTCGCACAAAACAGAGTATTTGCTTATGCATCATCCAAACACTTTAAGCTTCATCCTACACTGATGGATTAATTTAATGAAGAATTATAAGCAAATACAAACTTATATACAGAACAGACATTCAATTGGAAAAGACACATTAGTTTTTAATCAACATAGATTTTGAAAATGTAAGAGTAAGCTATTCACTTAAAATACAAGGCAGTTTATATACACAATGAGACAAAAAAAAAACAAAAAACATTAAAATGTGACTCTCAACTCTCAGAGACTGTTCTTCAGAGAAAGGTCTGACTGTGGAACCTCTTGTTTTAAACTTTACTCTGAAAATAAAATTTTCCTTTATCATTGCATCATATTTGTGTGTCAAGTCTATTACTGCCATGAATATAAAAGATGTTAGCATTATTTACTTTCACCTTTGTACCTCATTTACTTTTGATGCAAGCTGCATGAAAATGATGTTTGCAAGTAAAACAATTTAAAGAAACAAAAAACAAGTTAAACTAACTTACTTTTGGTTAAATGTCACAGTTTACAGGCAAAACCTCAGTTACCACATCATCTGCTGCTTTCTGTGACAAAGTAAATCACTCTGACCTAAGAAAATTCCTCCTCAGTGACATCCAGAGAAATGACTCACCTCACTGTTTTAAAATCAACATTTACAAATGTGAGAAGTGAATGCATACAGGAGTGGATTCAGACAGCTGTTTATAAATGTCAGTGGTACAACAATGTACCGCAACTGTTTTTCAAGCCTCTCGTCAAAATAAGCAGTATCTGCCACACTCAATATATTTATAGTGTGATATGGAATCCAGAGTACAAAAAACACTACAATGATACTGGTAACCAGTCTGGATGTCTGAGGGTTGTTAAAAAATACTGCTTGATTCACCTTCCTGTAAAGCTGAATGTATGAAAATGCTACAATAAAAAATGAAGCAAATCCCACCAGAATCTCTATCAGCAGCACAGCTAACTTCTGGGTTCTGGAGGAAAATAGATATCCACAGCGCAGCCAGGGCTCATCAGTGACATTCTGTCGAATCACCAAAGCAGGGATGGAAAGAATCGTTGAAATCAGCCAAAGCAAAACCAGACACAACCTCATTTTTGTCTGAAACTGCTGGTGCACTATGAGCATGTAACGCTGGAAGCTCAACAAAACTACAATCAGCAAACTTCTGTAAACACTGCAATACATGAGATAAGATAGAATTTTACAGGCCAGCAGACCAAAGATCCAGTTGTAGAGCAGACTGTAAATCCACAGTGGGAGAGTCAGCAGACAGAGCAGGTCTGACACGGCCAGATTCAGCATCAAACTCTGGGTCATGCTGGACAGCTGCTGAAAATTTGGCTTCAGAATGATGACAGCAATGTTTCCAGGGACTCCCAGGAGAACGCAGAGAGACATAATCACTGCAGCCGGCACACCTCTGGAGTCCATGGAAGGAGAAGGGAGAAGTTCAGAAGAGGAGGAGATGTTTGAAGATACTGCAGTCAAGTTGAGTTGCTCCATGACGCCCAACACTAAACAAATGATGGACCTAAGAGACACAAAATAATCAGGAATTCAGTCAGGTATGTTTCTTTAGTTTCTTCTATTTTTTTGTTTGTTTACATTTTCCTTTCATGACTATTTATCCAAAATAAGCTTGATATATTTACTGATAGATATTTAGTTGCATTTCATTCATTCAAGTAGCATTTAATAATAAAAAATGGATACTACTAGTTTTCTTTTCTATATTCCTAAACATTTTTGCTAGAAACATTTAAAAAAGAAGGAAACTATATAGTCTACTTAACACATAAAGACTTAATTGAAATTTCTATATATAGACTTCTCTTCAAAGTGCCTTCAAAATGTGAAATACATTTAAACATTTGATGTCAAAGTAGATTTTATAAATCCTTCTCATGGGAGGAAGTCAATACTTATTAACACTGGCTTTTTTTTTTAATAAATCTTGTTTTATTTTTATTCATATTTCACAAATGCAACTGACAGAAAGCTTTTTTAATTTCAACGTATTAAGGAGACATCTCTCAGTTGTTTTCATTAACTAGATAGTTTCAAGACTGAAGAAATCCTGTATTTAGTGGACATCAGAAAATGGAACGTACCATTATAGTGAGTGTGGTAATTGTATTGTGAAGCATTTATAAGGACAGTATAAGTTGCATGCACTCGTGACGTGCGGGTGCTGCTATACTCTTGTCATTAGTAATGTTTGCACACTTGTTCCTTACTTACCACACGCAAATGCTGCACAAACAGGGTGTTCACATGAAACGCAGCATAGGACGCCTGTAGGATGCTAACACAAACTATGCTCTGATGTCTAATTTCCTCATTTCTAACAGCTAAGCTGCAAGCAGGGTGCACTCAAAGGAGTGTGCAAGGAGCATGCAATTGAGCTGCACTAATGGGCCTCTTGGGGGGGCAGAATTTTTAAAAGAACAGAAAAATACCTCTGACACACCTATGCTTCACTCACCCTCACTTATCCTCAAACATATGTTTTTGCTATGAGTTGTCACCCACAGCATGCCTGTAGATAAAAATGTGTATGAACATTTTCACTGAGTGGTCACTGAAACTCAGATCTATGTAAAGTTTATTGCAACATAATCTATAAGAAATAAATGCATACAAGTGTGGATTAATGCAGTCGTTCACAAAATGCAATGCTCTAATAATGTAAATTACATTGAAACAAAAACTTTAAAAGGCCCTCGCTGTGGAAGAAAGCAGCTGCAGCACTGAGTGCATCGAAAAATGACATGGAACCCAGAAAACCAAAAACTCATGATGAAACTGATAATCAAAATACTACTAGCAAAAAGATGAAGAAAACCTACCAGGGCCTTTGCCAGCAGCAATGCGATCCACTGAACGTCTGTCAAATATAAAGACTCAATGTGTTATTTGGGTTCTGGTCAGTTGTCAGTCCGTTGACAGCAGTACTGGCTGTGTAGCTTCCTGTTTCTGACTTTCTAGAAAAAAAAAAGCATTTCTCAATTTTATGAGTTGCGTGTAAAAATACCAGCAAAGTAAAATATGTTAGGGTTGTTTTCCTTATTTATCTTGTTGATGCACATATGAAAAAAGATGTTCACAAGTAAACCTATTCATGGAACCTACTAGCATTGTTTTGTTTTAAAGTCTAAAAGTTAAATTTTATGTGCAACACCTCCTTAACTACATCATCTCAGTTACCAATACATTTCCTGACAGAACAAATATAGCTCGACCAAGATAAAATCTTCCAGTTTTCTCTAGATAAATGACTCATCTCACTGTTTTAAAAATAGCAGTGACAGAGTTTGTGGAAGTTAAGAGCATCAACCTCAGTGGTTACCCTTTCTCTCACATTTACAAATGTGAGATGTGAATGCACACTAGAGTGGATTAAGACGATGTCAATGATCCAACGGTAGACTGCATGTCTGTAAGGAAAATCTTGCATTATATTTTGTATCATCCAAAGAAAATGTATGACTCACAAGTGTCTGCATTGACTCAAAATAATTAAGGAAAGACATCTTAAAGCTAAAGTTCATAATTAGTGGAATATATTAACTTAGATTATGATACACCTTTAAAATATGTATATGGGAAAAATAGTTTAGGTTTTGAAAATAATTGTATGATTTTTAAAACAAGAGGGACAACATTTGCAAGGAATGAAAAATAATGCTGGAGAGTAGGAGGAGTTCGTGGGATCTCAGAAGACTCTAAAGTGTCATGGTGCCTCTGGCAGCTCTTCTTCTTCTTCTTCTTCTTGTTTTATTGGCGGGAGGCACCAGCGTAAAGGTGCATTACCGCCACCTACTGCGCTGGAGTGTGGGTCAGAGTGTGGACAACCTAACCAACTATACCAGGGACAAAACAAATAAATAAATAAAACCCACCCCTAGATTCTCCTCAATAACCTGGTTCTCTTCAAAAAAAACTATAATCACACCATGTACATTCTCCTCCCCTCCCAAAAGCTTCTTTAAACTAAGGTGTTCACCCTCTCTCAACCGTACCCAACTTTCCAGTTGTCTTCTTTCCTCTCTATACAGGTCACAGTGACATGAAACGTGCTCCACCGACTCTTCCCCTTTCCCACACTTACACAAAACCAGTTGGGTGTTTCCCTATGAGATGCAATGTATTATGTAAACTAGTGTGTCCCATCCTCAACCGTGCTATTATGCCCTGATCTCTGGTGTTTACTCTGATATTCATTCCTCTCCACTGCGCGAAAAGAGCCAGAATCTGTAAATATCTGTTGGGGATACTTTTTTAAATATCTAAAGAATCTGGACCATTTCTGGTGCATATCCAGACATGCAGCATATCTGAAGATATCTGGGCAGAAGATACTGGTTGTGTCTTATTTTGGTCATGTCCAAGTACCGAATTTGGGTTAGGGTTAGGCTCCAAGGCAAGGATTAAATAAATGTCGACCTTTCCTCTCCCTTTCCCATTGTGTCTGCCATTCGTCCATAATATGCCTCCTAATAATCACCCTTATTTCTGTTCTAGCTAACGGAATTTCCATCTGTATACCCCGTTTCAACGCCCTTTTAGCCAGAAAATCAGTCATTTCCCTCCACCTCCCTATGTGCTGGTACCCACATAAATCTAATGTTTATTTTCAATTTTTCCAACCTGAACAAACTCTCATAAATTTTATATAATACATCTGATCTGCTATCAGAATAGTAAGACTTCAGAGACATCAAAGTTGACAATGAGTCTGAACAAATTATACCATCTCCAACTCTATTCTGTTCTAACCAGCTTAAACTATGTGAAATTGCCAACATATCAAGCCTCTGGCAGCTCTCTTCCCGCTTCCCGTTTTAGCTCTGTTACTGACACAACCAGCTGTGACCACTCACCTCATCAACCCCCAGAGCTACTTAAGAAGATCCAGAGATCCAATGCCAGCATTCATTGCCAGCTCGTTGCCCCCAGATGGTGCTTAGTCTGGTCAACTAAGTTTCTTAGTCCAAGTGTTTATGCCTCGCCTAACCTCACTCTATGCCTCGTCTCCAGGACATTATACCACGAGTGGTCACCTGAGTATCCAGTCTTACGGAACAAGAGCTCATCAAGGAATCCGGAGGACTCCTCTGCCCAGCCTCGAACCTGTATCTAACTCCAATCAAGCCACGAGCCATTGCTACCTCCAGCCAAGCCACGATCCAGTCACGCCACGAGCCACGGTCAAGTCACGTCACGTCACGAGCTTGGATCCGGTCACCAGCCTCGACACAACTGCAAACCCGCTGACAAGAGAAATAAATCTTTTACTTACCATCTAACTCACCTGTGTATTCCTTCCGGGTTCCAGCATCTGTGTCTGCTTCGCTAAGCCATGACATAAAGCTAAACATTACTTTAGACTAGGGGTGTCATACTTATTTTAGTTCAGGGGGTCACATTCAATCGGTCGGACCAGTGGGTCGGACCAGTAATATAGGACCAATAATAGCTTCACATATTATAACAAATTCATTCACAGAGTGCAATGGATCTCAAATAAAATTAATTTCATTTAAAAAAAAAATGGGTTTATTCAGTTTTATACTGACTGAATCTTTTACAACTGACACTGAAGCAATCCTAATAATAAACTCAAGAGGAGCTACAGAAAAAAATGAAACACCCTGCCTAAAATGTAAATGTGCAAATCAATGAAAATTTAAACTAAATTAATAGAGTTTAGAGTTTATTTACAAAAATGAACAAATAAAAATAAAAATTGGGTTTGTTTTTTCGTATACAGTATACAAATTAAAATGATGAATCCGGTTTATACACAGTTGTCTCCAAGGCAAGGATTAACGATGAATAAAGACACACGACTTTGTTGACTTTTGGGACTGGATCATTAATAATCCCGTCTATTCACAGCATCGATGATGGCAATTTTACTTGGTCTTTGGGAAACACCTGAATTTCTGCCCCAGCAGTTCAGCTTTTCCACACACTTCCAAAAGTTATAGGAAGTAAATAGGAAGTAAATGCATACAGAAGAGGATTCAGGCTGCTTTTTAAGAGGACAAGTGCTTTAAAAATGTACTGGGACTTCCTGCCTAACTCCAACAGGTCCTCAACATTGAGAGAAAATGCAGTCACACTCAGTCTTTTCATAATAATGCAGAGAAAGTTCAAGACAAATATGATCACTGTGATGCTGGAAACCATTCCGGTAGTTTGAGGATTGTTAAAAAATGCTGCCTGCTTCACCTTCCTATAAATGCAAATGTAAGAAGAAGCTACAATATAAATATTGTCATGTCATTTCTGCTATAAGCGCACCTGTCACCACAGTAGAGAGCTTAAAAGTGCAATATGTCTTTTGTTTTTTTGATTATTTATGTATTTTTGCCAAATGAGATTGTTTACGAGTGTTTTCTCACCCTTGGCTGGGGTGTTTGTGTCTATTATGACACCCCGGCCAATAGAAGGACAGAGTAGGTGCCTACTGAGTTCTCTCTTCTTTCACTATTTTTTCTTGTTCTTTTTTGTGTGTTTTTTGTGCGGGGCTTATTTAATCATTTTATTGCATGAATAGGAAGTGGTGTTTTCTGCATTCTAATTTTGTTTTTATGTACAGCACCATGAACTGTTTTGTACATGAAAAGTGCTATATGAATAAAATTAATTTGAATATGAATTCGATTCACTTATGTCACCTGATAAATCACACACAGGTATGGCAACAATTAGTGAAGCTATCCAGAGCAGAACCAGGAGACACTTTGGTCCAAATTGATTTAAGGTATTTTGCTGTTTCACAACAACCAGATACTGCTGGACATTTAGCAAAGTCACTGTCATCTGACTGCCATAAAAGCTGCCTGGACTTTCTGGACATTTGAAAGAAGCTTTGAACTGCAGGGATTATTTAATTGTTTTTCTTTTTTTTATGTCGTTGTTACTTTACCCCTTAGATTGTGCAGATTGTGCCAGCAGTCAATACACTTACACTTACTCAATACACTGTTTACTCTTCCCATGGCTCAGAAGGCACTAATTTTTCAGTCACAACAATATAAGTTAAGTGAAACAAAATATGCTGGTGTGAGATTGGAAAGCTTTAGAGTTTACTTACAAAAATGAGCCCAAAATACATGAAAAACTTATTTTTTCCCCCTAAATACACTACAGGTACACGTGCTAAATTAAGTTATATCCAGTTGTCTCCAAGGCAACTATCTTTTCTGGCAAAAAATGACTTTTGGGGCCAGTTTGTTATCTTTAAGGCCACTTCACAGAATCAATTATGGTAATATTGCTTTGTCTTTAGGAAACACCAAAAGTCCTGCTCCACACTCACAGTTTTCTACACACTTCCAAAAGTTACAAGAAGTAAATGCATACAGGAGAGGATTCAGACTGCTGTTCCAAATGACAATTATTTCGACAATGTACTGCGACATATTGCAAATCTTTATGAGATCCATCATATTGAGAGAAACGGCAGTCACACTCAGTATATTCATGACGATGTTTGGGAGGTTCAAGACAAAGAAGCTTCACCTTCCTTTAAAGGGCAAATGTATGAAAAAGATGCAATAAACATTGTAACAAATTCCTCTGTGATTTCTCCTATCAACACGACAGGTTTTTAGTTATTGAGCCAGAATCTGCAACATCTCCTTTTAGGAGAACATTTTAGTTGTTGAGGTATGCAGACAGGGATGGGTCAAATGAGTAAAGCTATCCAGAGCAGAATCATGTCTGACGATGTTCTTTCTAGTTTTTATGAAGACATTTTGCCACAATCCGCTTGTTATTCCAGTTTAAGTTCAGCTGTGGCTGAAAATGTTGTCATCACAGCTAAATGTTGTTCTTCCAGGTCCGTTCTGCCAATTCAATTAAAGAATATTCATAACAATAATAAACAGCACGTCTAGAAGATATTCTCGCTCTATGTCGGAGCTCTGTTTATTTACAACAAACTTTATAATATCTTCTTCTATGGTAGTATAGTAATTTGTCCAGACCAATGTATAGCCAATCACATAATGTGACATCAGCATTAGTCCAGGACGAACGGTTATGGTACCTACACCGGCTCCATGCTGTAGTCTGGCTGTCAAGTCTAAATAACTGGCTCATGAGGATGTGCTGTTAAAATTATTCTGCAGACGTATACCAGGAAGTTTGGAGTCTTACTTTTTTAGAGACAAAGCTTCTCTAAAAGAAAATAAAGGAAATGCAAATATTGTGAAAATGTGTACATAAAATCATCATATTTTACTGTAATATTTGCATGAAATATAACATTTTTTTTGGGGGGGGGAATTTCCTTGACATGTGAGCAGGCGTTCTTTCTCTTGGGTTGATTCAAATTTGTGGACAGGCTTTTCTTTCAATGTGAAGATGTAGCTGTTGAAAAACCTGTCTGTCTGAGTCCTGAAATAATTCAGTTCAACATAAATTTGTCTTTGTTTGGTTTTTGTTTTTGTAGCTGGAAGCTACAATATTTACTAAAAAAAATTTTCTTGATGACAATAAACATTTACTTAGGGGGTTTTACTGTAATTGCACCTCCTAAAACCTTTTTGGGTCCTTCAGCATTTGTCCATTTTAAAGTAACAAAACGAATCTAGTATTTTTAAAATACTATGAATCATCTTAATTTTTTTGTATTCTTATTTACTTTTTGTCATTTCCTTGTTTTTTGACAGGATTTGGCACAGTATGATGCACAACTTAAAACCAAAATTATATTGGTTGTTGTTTCATGATCCTGTGGGTTTGTACGTGTCAAGTTTTTATTTTATTTTATTTTTTTTAAGCACATTCAATACTATAGGCTGGTTTATATTCCTGGACATACTTTTTTTGTTAACATGAAGACGCAGCTATGTTTCATAGAATAACATCCACACAGCCTCTTGAGATAATTAGGTTTTATTTTTTTACTTAGAAAATACTTTTTCATGATGATAAACATTTACTAAAGCCTTGAAAGTCCCCAAAGGTACATGTAGGAACATTTCTTATTAATTGTTTTATTTTTTGGCGGGGGTTTTATTAACAGGAAGAAGAAACTCACCCATCACGGATGTTAAGACACAATATGTCATCACCATACATGGAGGGTTCCATCCCAAATTCAGCACCTAGAGACTGTATGCTAGCTGCAGGAGGAAGGAGGCCGAGGACTGGTGAGCGTGGAAGCAACTATCCAGGATGAAACATCCAAGATGCATGAGTACATCAAGCTCAAGACCCCAACTGACAGTGTGCTCAGTGAATGTCTCAGGCAATGGAGAGCAGAGGATACAGTGCTGGAGGACAGATCCTCATGGGAGGACAAACCCCTGCTTGGGATGTACCACCGGACCATAACGGAAGTGGCTGATATCAAGAGGTCCTACCAATGGCTAGTAGGGGCTGGCCTACAGAACAAATGAGAGTCAGGTGTGCAGCACTCAGAAACTGCACGCGTGGGTTGCTAGGAGATGAAGTGCATTCAGTACTCTGGAGATTGCCCGAACGGTGACCAGAGGGGGAGACAGACCTCTGACTTTTGACTAGCCTACAGTTTCTTTCAGAGCAGGTGCTTCCTCATCCTCGTGAAAAGGTGCTCTTTTTCCTGGGCTGGTTCAAACTATTGGACACACATTTTTTCAGTGTAAAGATGCAGTTGCACTTCTCTGAAGAATATCCACTAAGCTTCTTGTGACAATGAAATTCAACCAATTTTTTTTTTTTTAAACTTGAAGTCTATGACATTTAACTTTCATTTGATGAGGATAAAAAAGTATGTTTTTATTTGTCCTGTCCAGCAGCTGAACAAACATATAGGAGCTGAAGGCCTCTCATGTTGGACAGATTTTACTGTTACAATAGATTTCCACCAAACTCAATACACATGGACTCCCCAACACTTAGACATGACACCTGCTTGACACCTGTAGATTGGCAAAAGTGGGCGTGGCTTATGGGTGAAAACTTTTTTTCATGCATTAAAACTTAGAAATTTTATTAAAAATTAGTCGTTTGTCTACAAACCTAAGATTTGCACAACGTATTCCTTGAATCATGCCTGACATTTCAGCAAACGCTTAAGCAGTTTTTTCAAAAGTATGCTATTAAGCGCTAAGTGTGGATCTTCATAACCGATTACTCAATCAATACCAAACTTGCTAGTAGTGGTATTCAACACTGAGATGTGTAGTCTGGCAAGTTCGGTTAAGATCCATCAAAGTACAAGTGTACAGCATTTTTTTTATATTTTGCCATAAAACAGATATCACACTAAACAATTTTTTTTCACAAACTATATATAAGGTTACCACAAAAAAAAATCCCCAGCCTTCAGAACACAGTTATACGTTCTGAAAGCTGTTCTTATGCATATTTATTTTTGAATAAATATATTTATTATTTAAATTTTGACATCTGACATGGAACATCAGAAAAATATTTTTTTCTTTTAGACCTGTTTTCCTTGCATTCTCCCAAGTGCACAAGTCTGACAACTGCTTCAGTTATGATTTGAAACTCTTTGTGCTAGAAGTCTGTCACTTCCAGCACACATTTTTCAATTATCTTTCTACATTTTAAGCCTCGGCGAATTTAGAATTTACTCCTCCTGCCGAGATGAGGGCCAGCAACTGCGGTTAAAGTAGGCAATCCCTGCCGGTGGGGCAAAAACTGTGTGGAGGTCGCCCGGGGAGGCAATGCACATAGCTTGGACCCCGCCATATCTGCTTGCAGATCTAAATTGTTGTTTTGTTTTGTTTTGTTTGGGACTTGGGGTTTAATCAACAGTAAATAGGCAGGAAGAACAGATTTTTTAACAATAATTCCTTTTTGGTTTCTTTAACATTTCTCAGTGTTTAAGTATTATAAGAAATAGATGTTTTTAATTTGATATAGTAATCTTGACATTTTCATTACCATATATAAGTGGTTTTTTCCTTTTCAATTTACATTATTGAGCACACCATGGTGCTAACCTTGAAACTGGTTATATTTTGGTTATTGTTTCATTTGAATTATTTTAGGTATTCTTTAAAAACAATGTAATTCTTTAAAAACAATCACAGCAGATTCAATGCATATAATTAGAAAAAAAGGAATTTAAAATAGGTATTTTTCTTCCTTTTGTAAATTCCATAATCGGTTTTAACACAAGCTTTTCTGCCCTCTGCTGGTCATTGTCATTCCCTGCATCCCTGAGAATTTAACTTCTCTTCATGTTTCTGTCTCCATAGGATGGGCCATGAACACTTAATGATTGTGCTGCTCTGTGCAGCTGCTGTGACAGTTTCTGCAGACTTGATGATCAACGGGAGCAGCCAAGCCAGTATGTGAAGCAGACAGAACCTGCCAAAGCTGCTCGTGACACAAACTTAACACTTAAGCACATCTTTGTTTAAAGGGAGGCTGGCAAATGAAAGCAGTTGGGGGTCTGAGGTGTTTTGTGGAATTGAGTGTCAGAGCCCCTTACCACCATTAGACCAAACCACTCAGGAGAGAATTCTGGGACATGAGACTCTGCATGAAAGTGATGCTTGCACACACACTGATGTCAGTCTGTGGATCAATAAGACGTTTGCACAACAAAAAGCGCCAAGTTTACGGGGAGGAGGACGATTTGTTATCTCAGATTCTCAGTTCATCACCACCTACCCTTTCTCCACCGCCGTTCGCATCTCTGCAGGTTGTTGGTTTCTCCAAAACATGTGTTGACAGCAGCGCATTGCATCCATGATGGTATGGACTACGTAGAAGGTGCCAGAAAGCTTAAAGTTGGGCTGTTAAAACCCAAGAAAAAGAGGGGGAAAAGAAGAAAAATGGGGGACGATGAAAGTATTGGACAAATGCAGAGAGTATCAGAGTTAAGTTGAATGGGAGGAAGAAACACTTAGAAAAGATCAAGAGAAGGAGGGATGAAAGCAGAAGGTGAAGAGCAGGAAAACATGCTGGAAGGAGGGCAGCTGATGGACCAAGGAAGAATTTTGCAAAAAGAGAAAAAGGGAAACAAAATGGCTTTAACCGTGTGCCACGCAGTGTTGGATCCAGATCACAACAGCAGCCTGTCTTCCGTTGGACTCCTATAAAAAAAATTCCTAATCCCTCAGGGATGGATTCACACCAACAGCTCCCCAGTTTTTGTCTTCTCTGACTACGATTACGCTCTCCTGGAGCTGAAACGGTCAGTCAAGCAGAAACACATGGAGCTTGGAGTGGCACCTTCTCCTGCATCTCTGGAACGAATCCACTTCTCCAGCCACGACATCGACAAAAGCTTCCTGGACAGATTTGGAGAGAAGAACGTGGTTTATCGTTTCTGCTCAGTGACAAAGGAGTCGGATGATTTGATATATCAACACTGTGATGCTCAGCGTGGAGCCACTGGAGCAGGGATTTACATCCACATACAAGAAGAGGATGGAAATGGAAGCAAAGCAAAGTGGCAGAGGAGGGTGATGGGGGTGTTTTCAGGCCATCAGTGGGTGCAGGTGGAGGAAGGTAAGAATAGGGATTACAATGTGGCAGTGAGGATTACACCTCTAAAATATGCCCAGAACTGCTTCTGGATTCATGGAGATTTAAGTATTTATCAAAAAATGTAAACCAAGGAGTTGAAATGAAATGTTGAAATGAATAATTAAAAAGGGAATTTCTTTCGGAGACATGTCCAAAAAAATGTTATCATGACTATTTTGTTTGGTGTATTATCTTCCATCCTATGTGCATCTGTGGGAACTTAATTGTAGAAGCTGCTGCTTCATTTTCTTCCCCTCCTGATCAGGAACTTTTAATTTTACATTTTGTTAGTATTATGGTTTTCAGATCCTTTTTTTAACCACAATCTTTAGTTTGTGGCAACACAAATTTGCAACGTTTGCACAAACACTATTGTGTTAGTTTGTGACTTGTGCATTAATGACCCCCCCCCCCCTCCCCAGCCAACCATTATCTGACAAAACACGAAGTAGATTGATGTTCATTTTGAACTAAGCAATGAAAGACTTTGCACACTGAATATAAAACAAAGTACAACTCTTGTTTTTGCTCCCTTTTGAGATGAAATCAAAGATCTGAAACAATTTCTGCAAACACAAATCAATCACTTCTCTCAAATGTTCTTCACAGATCTGTCTAAATCTGGGATAGTGAGTGTCAAAGGGGGGCTGGAATGTGTATGATTATGTCCTGATCCTCATTTTTTTCCTTATGTGGGCTGGATTTGTGTGCTGTGCTATTTTGTGTCATCTTTTCTTCTCATCTCTTCTTTTCTTTGCATGGTGTGTGATTGTTTGGATTGTGGCCTTTTTTGTACACACCTGGACATCATTGAACAGGACTCCTCCCCACTCCTTAAATGGAGCTCTGAGGATTTGCCTGAGCATTTTAGGCAGAGGCGCCTTGGGTGACGGGGGAGACCAGAGGGCTAGCGGACCAACAGCTGATTGCCAGCTCAACCTGGACATTGAGGACATGATGGGAGCCTTGTAAGACGAGGGGCATCGACCGTGCGGAGGGACGCCAGGGCTGACCAGGAAGCTGCATGAAGGACCTGAAGGCCTATCAATCGGTGATTAAAGGAAAGTCTGCTCTCCTCCTGATCTCCATCGATGTGTGTGGCTGAAGTTAGTGCAGCACCCTGAAGTTCCTCTTTGTTTGTGTTCCTTTAAGCCACCGAAGCGCTGGTTTTCCTCCTCCACCACCGGTTTCAATGGTGGATCTATGAGGAGTGGCTTTGGACTAGGTAGACTTTTTTTTTAAGCTGTGGCTTTTAATCTCGTTTTATGTCTTTTTTTAAATTATCGTAACCTGTTGCAACTGTTTTCTGAGATCACTATTTATTGAATACCATTTTTTTTGTCATTTTTACCAGTGTGTATTGAGCTGATTGAATCACCAGTGTGACACTTGTTAATTGTTGGCGTTGTTGGTAGGATCAGCTCAACTGTGTAAAAAGGACTTCAGAAGCCTATGATGATTCCATTCCAATAGTGGCACAGTTCACATTTCCATGGTTATTGGGTGGAGCATATGTTCCATAGATTAGTTTTGATAAGTCCATGTTTGCAGAATGGAGGATTCAGGTGGAAGCTATGTTATGTTCACAAGGACTGGTGAGCAAAGCGGGAATTGCTCCTGGTAGCAACAGATGAGAGAAATATTGTTGGATCACTATTTATTGAAAATCTTTTTTAAAATTTTTTATCGTTTGTCATTTTTGAAAAGTGTTTATTGAGCTGATTAAATCACCAGCGTGACATGAGCACGTCTCCTTTGCTGAGATCCATCCTACCTCAGGGATGGATGGATAAAAGATGGCCTTTTTCAATTTCTTACTTTTCATTTATAAAAGCAGAAAAAAACTGAATTCTAATTCAAAATGAACAGTCAACAATTCAATAAAAGCTCAGGTAATTCTAATAATAACTGTTGGTGACTTGAAAAAGAAATCTACTAATATCTTGGAGCCTAGATAAAAAACAGTCAACGCCCAGAGCTGAGATTGAAAAAAAAATGTACAAACACTCCAGAAAAGACTATACATCCAATAATACAATCCAATATACTACAATGCACAATAAAAGAAGAATACTGAAAGGAAAAACAAAAGAAATGCAATTATTTATTCAAAAAGCAAAAAAAGACTGCTAACATTTTTGTAACAAAGAACACAACATTTCCTTATGCATCATCCTAACACTTTACACTTCATCCTACACTGATGGATTCATTTAATAAAAATGTATAAACAAATGCAAACTTATTTGTAGGGGGAAAAAAAACAATTTTTTAATCAAAATACATTTTAAAATATAAGTAAGCATTCATTTCAAGTACAAGGTAGTTTATTTACACAATCTGACTAAAATATTACATTGAAATAATTTAATTTGATTTGAAATGATTTATTTCAAGCAATCAAATAAGAATAATACACAAAAAAACATTACAATCATGAGTTATACATTCATACAAAGACATATCAAACTTAATTAGACATGAAATTAAATATTGCTTGAAAGGGAGTGGAAGGAAGCAAACCTATATAATCCCACCCCTGTTCTTCCGTAACCATTTTATTACAAGATTTATCATTATTCGATTCATAACTTTTATCAGACAGAGTAGAGAAGAAAAATAAAAGTCTCAACTATCAGTGGCTGTTCTTCTGAGAAAGGTCTGACTGTGGAACTTCCTGTTTCAAACTTTAATCTAAAAGCAACATTTCCTTTGTTTTTGTATCATATTTGTGTGTCATTTCTTAATAAAGCCATGAATATAAAATTTGGAACATTATTTACTTTTACCTTTGTATTTATTTTGATGCAAGTTGCATGAAAATGATGTTTGCAAGTAAAAAAAAT
Organism: Oryzias curvinotus; assembly: GCA_023969325.1. NCBI lineage: Eukaryota > Metazoa > Chordata > Actinopteri > Beloniformes > Adrianichthyidae > Oryzias > Oryzias curvinotus. Next base: position 11,199,967 of record CM043729.1, on the reverse strand, counting down.
TATAGAAACCAAAAACAGGCAAGACCTCAGTTACCACATCATCTGCTGCTTTCTGAGACAAAGTAAACCACTCTGACCTAAGAAAATTCCTCTTCAGTGATGTTCAGAGAAATGACTCCTCTCACTGTTTCAAAATCAACATTTACAAATGTGAGAAGTGAATGCATACAGGAATGGATTCAGACAGCTGTTTATAATTGTCAGTGCTATAACACTGTCCCGCCACTCTGCAAAATATTTTTCAAGCCTCTCATTGTGTAAAGCAGTAGCTCCAACACGCAATACATTAATAGTGTGGTGTGGAATCCACAAGACAAAAAACACTATAATGATAGTGGTAACCAGTCTGGATGTCTGAGGGTTGTTAAAAAATGCTGCTCGATTCACCTTCCTGTAAAGCTGAATGTATGAAAATGCTACAATAAAAAATGAAGCAAATCCCACCAGAGTCTCTGTCAGCAGCACAGCTAACTTCTGGGTTCTGGAAGAGAATTGAAATTTGCAGCGTACCCAGTGCTCATCAGTGACATTCTGTAGAATCACCTAAAGCAGGAATGGAAAGAATCATTGAAATCAGCCAAAGTAAAACCAGAAACAATCTCATTTTTGTCTGAAACTGTTGGTGCACTACAAGCATGTAACGCTGCAAGCTCAACAAAACTACAGTCAGAAAACTTCCATAAAGACTGCAACAACCGAGATATGCTAAGATTTTACAGGCCAGCAGACCAAAGATCCAGCTGTAGAGCAGACTGTAAATCCACAGAGGGAGAGTCAGCAGACAGAGCAGGTCTGACACGGCCAGATTCAGCATCAAACTCTGGGTCATGCTGGACAGCTGCTGAAAATTTGGCTTCAGAATGATGACAGCAATGTTTCCAGGGACTCCCAGGAGAAAGCAGAGAGACATAATCACTGCAGGCAGCAAACGTCTGGAGTCCATGGAAGGAGAAGGGAGAAGTTCAGAAGAGGAGGAGATGTTTGAAGTTACTGCAGTCAAGTTGAGTTGCTCCATGGCGCCCAACACCAAACAAATGATGACCTAGGAGTCATAAAATAATCAGGAATTTAGAAGTTTCACACTGATAGCATTCAATAATTAACATAAAAATGTTTTAAAGGGAAGTGATCAGTGATCACACAAATATATCAGAGAAATAAACTTTATTTTTTATTTATTTATTTTTTTTATTTTTTTTCACTTGTTCTGTCCAACAACTTAGCAAACAGATTAAAGCTGCAGATGTGTGTTGGGGGGTGGGGGGGGGGGTGGAAGAGAGTAAAAGGAAGAAAGGTGTAAACAGGGGGGATACACGCACTGATTTGGATCAGTTATTCTTTTAAGCTGTAACAATTATACCAGATCTGCTGGAAAGACAAATATTCCATCATGGGTAAAAATATGACACGAAGATGAGTGGAAAATATCTGTCCATCATTACACTGTAGGTTAGAAGGAGGGATGAAGCAGACAGGGAGCAGTGTGGCAGTGTGCACGTGGGGGTTGGAGGTACATGCATGCTGCCGAAGTGAACCTTGTGTTGTGGGGAACCAGGTCCTACCCAGCCGAGCAGCCAGACCAGGAGAGGGGAGGAGAGACCCCCCAAGGCCAGGGGCCCCCCCAGCACCCGGACCCAGGCAGCCCGGGAGGGGTAGGCGCAGAGAAGGCCCCCCTACAGGGGCCCCCCCAACGCCCAGAGGCATAATCGAACTGGTGTCCGGCCCCCAGGCCACAGAGAAATAAACTTTAAAGAGTCAGTGTCTACAGAGAAAACAGAAACATTTTTGTAGTTTCAAGGAATGGGTAATAAATGTTCTGGGAGCCCTTTATGTATGTACATATCTATGTATCAATGTTTTTCTTCAGCTTCTTATTCATTTATCATTTTCCTACAAGTTCATGACAAATTATCCAAATTGAGCTTGATATATTTATACATAAGTACTTGGTTGCATTTTATTAACACACTTCAAAGTCCCTGCAAAATATGAAATACATTCAAACGTTTGATGTTTAAGCGGATTTGTATAAATTCTTTTCATAGGGGGGATTCAAATACTTGTTTATACTGGCTTTTTAAAAATTAATTATTTTATTATTATCCATATTTCACAAATGCCACTGACAGAAAGACTTTTAATTTCAAAATATTAAGGAGACATCTCTCAGTTGTTTTCATTACCAAAATAGTTTTAGGACTAAAGAAATTCAGTGTTTTGTGGATGTCATGATAATGGAACGTACCATGTGGTGGTGAGTCTATTGTGAAATATTTATAAGTACAGTATAAATTGCATGCACCCGTGATGTACAGGTGATGCTATACTCTAGTTGTTAGTAAGGTGTGCACACTTGCTCCTTACTGACCACATGCAAATGCTGCACGAACAGGGTGTACACATAAAAAGGCAGCATAGGACGCCTGTAAGATGACTACACAAACTATGCTCTGATGTCTAATGTCCTCGTTTCTAACAGATAAGAAAGTTGCAATAAGGTGCACTCAAAGGAGTGTACAAGGACCACGCATGAACATTTTCACTGAGTGGTCACTGAAGATATCTTTTTTATTGTAGCATAATCTAAAAGAGATAAAAGCATACAAGAATGGATTAATGCAGCTGTTCACAAAATGCAATGCTCTAACAATGTAAATTACATTTAAACGAAAACCTCAAAATAGAGGTTTTCCACTTTAGTTAATATCACCACCAGTCTCTTAGCTTTGGTCTGTTTTTACCCTCCCTGTTCCCTTAATCATGTCCCCCTCTGCACTCCATTCCTCTCCTTTCTTTCACACAATCTACCCTTCCCCTCACCTAAGCTGCCACATAACTCAGCCACACTACATTAGTACTGATTTGCACAAACCGCTTATAGACTCAACATGCCCAGCATTACATCACATACATTGTACATTACACACAGTGCCACATAGCAACAATAAGCGCACCAGTATGAGTATGTATATACTCATTTTTGCACTATTAAAAAAATAAATAAATAAAACAACATATCCATGGAACCAGGTCCAAAGAGGAGAGACTGAAAATAATGACCAAATTAAAATATCTCAAAACTGACTTTATGTATCTTTAAGAAACTCATTTGTCTAGTTCATCAGTGAATATCCTCACCACAGCAGATTTTCCAAACGTATATTCAGCTTGTTATGATTCTAGTCAGAGAGGAGTAACAATCATGATAAATGGGCTGATTAAATTCACAGAAGCCAACACAATCAAACCCCCAGAAGGAAGGTTGATAATAGTCACTCTTTCCAGTCAAAATTTGCAGCTTTGCTTAGCTAATGTTTACGCCCCCAATGTAGATAATCCATTATTCTTGCATTCCTTCTTCTTAGCACTATCTGAGCACACAGACAAATCAGTGATTATAGGGGGAGACCTCAACATGTCTGTAGACCCAACAATGATAGGCTAAGTAATACAGGAAATCTTCCGTGCCTTCTATAGGAAGCCGGGAATGCGCTCATGAGAGGCAAAATAATCGCCCTCTCATTCCATTAAAAAAACAAAAACTCTAACCTAATGAATTTAGAGCAAAAAATTAGATTTTTGGAAGAGGCCCACAGCAACTTTCCGGATGAACAAACTCTGTAACAAATAAGAAAAGTTAGACTTGAACTAAAGGAAATAACTAATCAAAGAACGCAGCTTTTTATTACAGAGGCTACTCTTAGAGAGGTTTCAATCAGCAGAAGATGGAATACCAACCTTGGACTACTGTCAGAATATGGAGCCTTTCATTTCACAGCATTACCTTATAATAGTAAAATTGCTTAATCAATTATTGAAGATGGTTAAAATGATTGATCTCTAATTTTTTCACTTGCTCCAAAAATTGATTCATGATTTGGTAATGATCATTATATAATAATATATTATAATAATAAATGTCTTACTAGAACCTCAAACAATAATAATACTTCTTAATTTCTTAACAAAGGTTGTTTATAAATCTTATTAAGCTTATTAACACTTAGGCTTGTATGAGATATCTATAATGCCAAAAAATGTATCATTAGCATCTTAAAAACATTCTAATAATAATGCTTGTAAATGTGTTAACTAAGTAATTTAATAAACCTTATTAGACTTATTGTACTAATAAATGTTAGGCTAACACCCTAAAAATTCTATTATAATGCTTGTTAATGCATTAACAGAGCTTGTTAAGGAATCTTAATGTAAAGTGTTACCCATGATTTCTTTCTAATAAAAAATAGTTTGCACATATTTTTTTTACTTTTGATACTTGGTCTACATATGCTATGAAGATTTCTGAAAAGTGTCATCTGTTGGGATGGATGCAATGAGTGAAGACATCCAGAGCAGAACCAGGAGACGCTTTGGTCCAAAGTTATTTTAGGTATTTCTCCATTTCACAACAACCAGATAATGCTGGACACTTAGCAAAGTCCCTCTCATCTGACTACCATTAATACTGATGACTGACAGGTATGTTAGAAGTTTACAGGCCATAGGCTCACTGTCAGTCAAACTGACGTGCATATATTCCAAACAGTCAGCAGGCAGAGAAGGTCCGATACGGCCAGACTCAGCATTCGAGTCTGGCTCACAGGGGACAGATGTTGGATATTCAGCTTGAGAATGATCACAGCAATGTTTCCAGGGAATCCAAGCAGAAAGCCCAAACCCAGGACCACAGCACAGGTCATAAGGAAGGAATATGAAGATGTCCTGAAGAGTAAGTTTTGGAAGTGATCACTGTGACCGGCTCTATGCTGTAATCTGGCTGGCAAGTCTTAATAACTGGCTCATGAGATTGTGCTGTTAAAATTATGCTGCAGACGTAACAGGAAATTTGAAATGTTAAGTTTTTAGAGATTAAGAAAATGTAGTTCAAAGAAATGCATATCTTATGAAAATGTGTATTTGACTGTACTCTTTGTGTCAGGAGTCAGAAGTCTGTCACCCCCTCTGGTCACCGGTGGGAACCATCTCGTGAGTTCTAACCACATTTCCTGGATGCTGCACACCTGACTCTCCTTCACTCAATCTACCACAGCATTCTTAAACACTCTGCTGAGCTCAGTGCGAAGTGAGTGCAAAGTATTGTTTGTGCCTCTCTGCCTTCCTTACCGAGCGTTGTAAATGGACCTGATCTTCTGTCTTCTGAACCTAACTCTGCTTGGCTGCTGCCTGCCCCAACCATCATGAATTTTGACCATCCTGTCTCTCCTCTGATGAACTTCTGCCTGTTATTGACTCCTGCCTGCCTGACCCTGACTTAGCCTTGTGGACTTTTAGCTGAGCTAATATAGCTGCTGCATTTGGATCTAGCCGTCTGCCTGTTATTGTGACAGAATACTTCGCCAAACATGGATCCAGGAGCAGGTGTTCCTAGCCAGACAAACCCAGCACAGTATGCTACTTTGTCACTGGAGCTCGGTTGCCAGCTCCAACTTCTGAACTCTGCGACCAAAGCACATCATGTCACGGCTACAAAGCAAATCGCCTGTCAGTAATACATCTGCTGCGACACTTCTGGCTGCTCAGTCATCGGCCATGCTTCTGGACAAATTCAATGGGGACCCCGAGCAATGCGTGGGCTTCCTCATGGGGCTACCCTTCCACACATATGTTGCGCATAATCAGTTACACAGGATCAAGCAGGGGTAACAGACTGTTAATTATTGTTTTGTGTATTGTATTTCTGCATCAGAGTGGGACTTTGTTGTTTTTGTAGATCTTTGTGTGTGTCTGTCTGTTTTTGTCTGATTATTTTCAGGTGTGGTGCTGGAAAGGGTGTGGCTTCCATTTGGACTCTTGCGAGTGGTGGCCAGCTCAGTGGCCTTGTGGCCACTGTAACTGGAAGGTTGTGGGTTCAAACCAAGGCCGAGTCATACCAAAAACTTTAAAAATGGGATCCAATGCTGCTTGACACTCAGCATTAAGGGGTTGGATTGGGGGTTTCCCAAGCAGACACAGCCTGTGTCTGCAGCTCACCACTCCCCCAGGAGATGGGTCAAATACGGAGACCAAATTTCACAGATGTGACAGATAGTGGGACTTTAAGTTTAACTTTAATAAGGTAGCCTGCAACATGTTTCCCCTGCAGCTTGGCGCTCTTCTCCACCTTCTTTGCTGTTCTTTGTAGTTTTGTGTTCAGGCCCACTCTATGTAGTTTTGTTTGTTCTGGTTTGATTTAAATAAAGCTGTAGGGGTGAAATGCCATTATTCTTTCACAGATGTTTTCTCCTGTTTATGTTAGTCTAGGGAGGTCAGTGTTTTGTCATTGATTTCCCTTTTCTTTCATTTACTGGTAAAATTACATATTTCAGTTAGGTGGGGTTTTGTGTGTTTTTTTGGCTTTGGTTCAGTCAGAAGTTTTTATGCTTTACTTTAAGTTCTTGTTGGTTGTTATTTATTAATTTGTAAATAAATTTGTTATATTTGTATGGAAAATCTTTTGGTGTTTTGTTAATTTAAAATGGGCAAAAATATTTACTTTTATGTAATGCTCCTCCAGGTCCCCTTAGACATCAAAAAGGGGCGTAACATAAATTTGGGGGCTCGTCTGGGATTGTTTGCCATTTAGGTTGATATCATTTGTTGAGATTTGATCTAAATGTGTTTTGTTCAAATTCAGTTGTACTTGGTGGCACACATTGTGAAGAATATATAACACATAGACTTGAAGAATGTATAACCCATAGAACTGGTTCTGAATCATTGTCAGCAGATCATGCATGCATACATGTGAGAGACCCCACTGCAGTGTAGAGGAGCAGACAAATGGGAGTGCAGGTTGTGGAGGTGGGTGCCAGGCACTCATGGTATGGGGGAAGACTCTTTGTAGGTTGTGTTCTGGATTCTCTCTGTGCAGATGGTTACGTGACAGCTAATGGCCCTGGGAGCCGTGGAGACAACTGACTAACGGATTCTGCACCCTCTTCTCTGCATTTACATATTCATCAATACAATGTATATATCCCCGGACAGGGAGAGAAACAGTGCTCTTGTGTTCCTGCTGTGAGCCCTGTTTTAATAAAAGGCATTCAGGGAAATTGATTAATGGATAATGGATATCTGTATTAGAAATATTGTTAGGGTAATAAATCTTTAGCTTGAATTGGAAACCTCATGTGTGTGTGCTTTCATTCCAACATAACCTCAATGCTTCAGTTGGTTAACAGTTTTTTTTCTTTTTTTCTTTGTGGGCCACAGCTTGGTGTTTGAAGTCAGTGACCTGTTGACTTTGGAGACAAGAGCATTTTGAAAGAGCAGTTGTTGTTTGAGCAGGGAGTGCTCCAACCCTCAGGAAGGCCTTGGCTGGAGAGATCAGTTGGAGGTGGTGTAGGCGGCAGTGTAGGAGTGGAGGTTGCTGCAGCTGTTGTCAATGCCACTAACCCTGATCGGACGGACGCACATGCGGAAGTTCTTGAAACCGGTGCCGGGGCTAACCCAGTTGCATTGCTCCAGGTTGGGGTTGCCACAGAGGATGTCCACTGCTCAAAGATTCTGTGAGTAAAAACATCGCTCTTGTTTATATTGGAGAGTCTGGTGGATTTGTATCAGCAGAAACTGTAACTCCCCCTCTCCAGGCATTTGTCAATGACAATTTCCGGGACATGCATTAAACCCATCAAAAACTAAAGAGATGATTGTGGAAGATTCCCATCTACCTGTTAAGGTAGACAGAAACAAAATTGGGATTGTCCTATATATTAGTTGTGACCACAAACTGGACTGATCCGTGCAAATGAGACCTATTAGGAGAAGGGTCAGAGCAGACTTTTCTTTTTGAGAAGGCTAAGGCCATTCAACGTCTGCAATGGAATGTTACACATTTTGTATCAGTTGGTTGTGGCCGGTGCCGTTTTTTATGGTATGGTCTGTTGGGGCAACAACATCACAGTGTGAGACAGTAATCTCCTGGACTAATGGATTAGGAAGTGTGGAAGTGTTTCACTCTGTGGGGTCTCTGGTGGAGGACAGAAGGAAAAGTTGGATGCAAGCTTTCCTCAACAACACAGATCACCCACTGCACAAAACGTTGGCTTCTCAGAGAAGCTGTCGCAGTGAGAGGTTTATCTCACTGTGCTGCAAAACTGAGAGGTTCTGCGGATCTTTTATTCCGGCTGTTATAAGATTTTACAATAAGTAATTGAGATTTTACAATGGATTTGTAGGAGTTTTTATCTTTTTGAAAGCATTTTAAGCATTTATTTTATTTGACTTTCAATTTTATTGGTGTTGTGATAGGCACTACTGAATTTCCCAGTCCCGGATAAGCGGAGGAAAATAGATGGAGGTTGTACAAATGAAAAACTGACACATTGTTCACAAATACAAGTATTTATGGAAACCAAGAAGTTGAACTAGCTGTGTTTTTGGCTTCTCCAGAGAAATGACTCATCTCACTGCTTTAAAATCAGCAGTGACAGAGTTTGTAGAAGTTAAGGTCATCAACCTCAGTGGTTGACCTGTCTCTCACATTTACGAATGTGAGAAGTGAATGCATACAGGAGTGGATTCAGACAGCTGTTTATAAATTTCAGTGGTACAGCAATGTACCACAACTCTCTAAATAGTTCCTCAAGTCTCTCATAGTGTAAGGCAGTAGCTGCCACTCTCAGTACATTCATAGTGTGGTATGGAATCCACAAGACAAAAAACACTACAATGATACTGGTAACCAGTCTGGATGTCTGAGGGTAGTTAAAAAGAAAAGCTGCTTGATTCACCTTCCTGTAAAGCTGAATTTATGAAAATGCTACGGTAAAACATGAAGCAAATCCCACCGGAGTCTCTGTCAGCAGCACAGCTAACTTCTGGGTTCTGGAGGAGAATAGATATATGCAGCAGAGTCAGTGCTTATCAAAGAATTGGTTGTTGAACCACCAAAGTTGGGATAGAAAGAATCAGTACAACCGGCCAAAGCAAAACCCAAAAGTTTGTCTGATTGTAAAACTGCTGCGTCTCTTTAAACATAAGGTCATTCACTATGGTACCAAATAGAAAAGTGGAGCCAGTGTTGAGAGTTTTTGGCTAAAAGTAGAATATTTAAGACTTTGAAACAGAATTTTTCTTTGTTTGTATTTGCGTTTATTAAGGCTCTGAGGTTGTAATGTTCTGTATGCATCCAACCAGGAGCTCAGAATTTACAGCTTTTATGCAATAAACGTGAAAAGTGAACACATACAGGACTGGATTCAGGCAGCTGTTCAGAAAATGCAATGCTCGTGTAAAATGCATTGAGACCGTATTGGATTACTGAAAAATACTGACTGGCTTCACCTTCATCTGAAGGTGTTATATGAAAATACTTCAAGAAAAAATACAATAGTAAAACCTACCAGAGCCTCTGCCAGCATCAGGATTCCCAGGGCTTCTGTCAGTTGTCACCTGTCGTACCACTAAAGCAAGAATGGAAAGGATGATAAAAACCAGCCACTGCAGCACCAGCCTGATTGGTATAATTCTTCTGATGCACCTCCAGCAAGTAACACTGAACTGTGATGGCTTTAATCATGCCCTCTTCTGTTATAAGGGGGCAGTGATATGATGAGGACATGGGATGGTGTGAACAGCTAGAACTATGTCTAACAATGACATCAACATAGGAGATGCTAGGGTTAACCATTTAAATGTATTTTAGGCTGTGCAGATGAAAAATTATATTCACTAGCAGAACTTATGGAAACCAAAAACAGGAAGAACCAACTAGATATGTTTTGGCTAAAAGTCACAGTTTCTATTTGAAAACCCAAGTTATTACATCCTCTGCAGCTTTTGTGGGAAAAGAAAAAAAAAACGATCCCCTGAGCAAGAAATTCTTCAATTAAATTCAGAAAAGTATTGCAGCCATAGAGACATACAAAGGGTGCATTAGAACCAGTCTGACAGGTTGGACACATAAGATGGAGAGGTGGAAGTGCACAGATAAAGCAGAGAAACAGAGATGGAAGGATGTGCAACAGGCTAGGGTGATCAATGACAGGGAAAGAAAGATGTTATCAAGTTCCACAAGTGTGATGGAAAGATAGAAGATGAGCTTTGAAGAGCTCAAGAATGAGGAAAATCTCAGTGAGCTCAAAGTAGATGAGATGGTTGTTGGAAAGCAAGAGGATGAGTTGAATCCAAACATGTGCTTTAATATAAAAATGTTCAGGAAATAAGAAACGTTGTTATGAAACATTTAGGGACTGCGTTCACAAATGATGAAGTCCTAAACAGAAGAACATGAATGTTAGAAAATCTGTTTCCTGATTTTCTTTTAACACTTTGAGAGTGGTCGCAAAGCAGATCTATTGTTGTGTTAGGAGCATTTTAAGTTACCATCTCTCTTTCTCTCTCTCTCTACCCCTCTCTGTCACGGCAGGAGTTGGGTGGAGAGTTGAGGGAACTGCCTCCTCCCCTGATCCCATCTCCTACTCACCTGGAGCCCATTTTCCCATTAACATTCCTGCAGGATAAATACAGTTTGTTTCTTTACACAATATCAGATTCTCCAATCTTCATTTTCTGTTCCTGCCTGCCTGCTTGCCTTCCTTGTTGCTCACACTCTCTGTTCCAATCCTGATCTCCAGGGCCAGCTCTCTTCTCCAGCTTCTGAAAACACAAGACATCAACCCAGCTTACCTGCCAGCCAGACCGGTCCAGCCTTTTCTCCTGATTAAGACTTCTGGTCTCAATAAAAAGTCAAAAGATTCGTCTGTTTGCTGCTTTGATTCACCACTGCCCCACAGGACATTGTGATGCAAAATAAAGTTATTTAAAATCAAAACAAAAAGCAAATGAATCATATTGAGGAAGTGACATCTCTTTGTCTTTCCTTTGATTAATGTGCAAAAAAAGTAATGCAGTACAAAATGTCAGAATGTGGGACAGTGATACTCAATTACATTTAGTATACAAAAGTGAGTTTTTTAGAAAAGAAATATTTAGAAGTTATTTTTAAAAATCATTTTTAATCTAAATTGTCTTAATGCAGTGTTTTATCCTGTGCGTATTTATCAAACCTTTGGCTTATTTATTTACGCCAAATTATGAATGAACTGTGACCGTGCCTGTAAGTTATAAACCTCCTGGACATCAGGGATGAGGGCAAAGGTAAAGGAGTCTCCAGACCAAGACAAACAGCTTTTTCCACACTGCTGTTTCTATACCAACTCAGTTTTCAATCAATCATACGCACAATAACTAAATACTTTGTCACACCTCAAACTGACCAAACACACTATAATTGCTGTGTAGAACTGTTTTTGTAAATTACCTTTTATTTGTATAGTTTTCAAATTATTTATCAGCGCTTCAACTTTATTGCACTCATAGTATTTAACTTCTCTGTTTATGGTCATTTAAATAGTTTCATGTATGCTAATGTATTTCCATTGGATAACCTGCATCTGTTTGTCATTTGCACCATTGTTCTTAGCTTTTCTCTGTACTCTTTAAGGCAGTGGTCCTCAACCCCCGGGCTGCAGACCGGTACCGGTCCGTGGGTCATTTGGTGCCGGGCCGCACAGTAGGAATAAATAACTTACATTACTTCCGTTTTATTTATGTCGGAGTCTAAAAAGATGTTTTATTTTAAAAAAATGCCAGAATCTTTGTTACATCCGTTAAAGTCACTCTTGACACAGGCCAAGGCGCTCTTATCCGGTCACATGAAAGGTTAACGCTAAAATAAAACCCTAGGACAGGGGTCGGGAGCCTATGGCTCGCGAGCCATAAATGGCTCTTTTGATCTGGCTCGCAGACAAATCTTTACTTATACAATTTTGTTCATTAGACCAGTCCTTCTCGGGCGCAATGCGATGCCAGGGGGGGCGCAGTAATAGCGGTGCTTGGAGAAATAAAAATCTGCACCACTATCAACTTACTATTATCTATTATTTCATAGAGTTTGTAACAGCCTGAAACCTGTGAACTGCTGTCCCCGCAACTGCGCGTTCCCGTCTCTGAGAAAGAGCGCGCAGTCGCGGGGACGGGATGTGGGAGGAAGAAAGCGGGGTTGGTTGTGGGCACAGATAGCAAGGTGAATCGGGCAGGGATTGACAAAACTTAGAACACGCTGCTCGTCACATTACACATACTGCAGCGTGTGAGTGTGTGTTTGGCTCCGCGTCTGCATGTGAGCAGTCTTTCTCACGTCTAAAAAACTTTTTTTTAATTCTCTCTTTTTTATTTTGGACTAGTGAAAACAAGTGTAAAATAACAAAATAAGACAAAAACAAGACAAAACTTGCAAAAAACAAGAAAAAGACAAGTAAATTATATAAAACAAAACAAAATTATATAAACACAAGCCCAAAAGGGAGTGAGAAGAAGAAAATTCTTATAAACTCTCACCCCCCTTTACCTTAAGTCCTTACTTTCCCACCATCAGAGTCCAGTGCCCTACCCGAGTGTATATGTACATATATACATGTAATTTTCATTTCCAAACAGCATGCAAATGAATAACAAAACGTATTGTCAAAGTATGCAGATTTATAAATGCTGACATTCTGTATTTTTTTGTATTTGCACATATTTATCCATGATCATCTTTCTGTATCTATATTTAAATTCTTTTATGTTTGGACATTGTTTCAAGCATTTACTGCTTCTGTTCCACAACTTCACTCCACAAATTGAAACACAGAATCTCTTTTTATTTGTACGTGCTTTATGTATGACAAATGTATCTTTTTCCCTAAAATTGTATTTTCCCTCTCTTGTAATAAATAACCTTTGGATATTCGTCGGCAATAAATTGTTTTTGGCCTTGAATATTATTTGAGCGGTACAATACTCTACTAAATCGTAAAATTTGAGTAATTTTGATTCTATCAATAATTTATTTGTGTGCTCAAGGTAACTGACTTTGTGTATGATTCGTATTGCTCTCTTTTGAAGTATTGAAAGTGAATGTAACGTTGTTTTATAGTTGTTCCCCCAAACCTCTACACAATAAGAAAAATATGGTAAGACTAATGTAGAGTATAACATGTGGAGTGATTTGTGGTCCAGAACCAGTTTAGCTTTATTTAAGACAGAAATACTTCTGGGTAGTTTAGCTTGTATGTAGCTAATATGTGCTTTCCAGGTAAGTTTGTCATCAATTATGACCCCAAGAAATTTCTTTTCATAAATTCTTTCAAGTTTCACCCCATTTATGTGCATGTCAATGTTAATATTTTTACCCTTATGGTGACCAAATAACATCATTTTTGTTTTACTTAAATTTAGTGAAAGCTTATTTTCATCAAACCACAGCTTCAGTTTTTCCATTTCCTTCTTAACAATTTCAATGAGTTGCTGCAGATCATCCCCATCACAAAACACATTTGTATCATCAGCAAATAGAACTAGCTGTAATTTGTTAGAAACCTTAAATAAATCATTTATATGTAAAATAAACAATATTGGTCCCAGAACCGACCCCTGAGGCACACCACAAACAATGTCCAAACATTGGGAACAAGCACCTTCAACCTTTACAAACTGCTTTCTGTTGCTCAAATAGCTTCTGATCCAGTCTAGCAGTAACCCCCTAATGCCATACCGGTCCAATTTATTAATTAACATACCGTGGTTAATTGTGTCAAAAGCTTTTTTTAAATCAATAAATACCCCGATTACATGTTTTTTATTATCAATAGCATTTGTTATATTTTCTATTACATTCATCAGGGCCAGTGATGTTGATCGATTTGACCTGAACCCATACTGTCCTTCGTCCAGTATCTTGTGCTTTTCAATGAAAGAGTTTAATCTGGTTATGAACATTTTTTCCAATATCTTTGATAACTGCTGTAACATAGAAACTAGCCTATAGTTTGTGAAGTGATGCTTGTTTCCAGTTTTATACAGTCGTATAACTTTTGCAATTTTCATTTGATTAGGAAATGAACCTGTTTGGAATGATAAATTAAAAATATATTCTAATGGTTTCAGAATTCCACTGATTACTGTTTTCACCAAAGACATATCAATGCCATTAACATCAGTAGAGAGTTTACCCTTCATTCCTCTCACGATCTTTAATATTTCATTTTCAGTTACTGGGTTAAGAACCATGGTACTGGGATTTCTGTCAATTAATATTTGCACATCCTTTCCAAATGTTCCTGGATCCGGGATTTGCTTTTCTAATTCAGGTCCCACGTTTACAAAAAAATCATTGAATCTTTTAGCAATCTCTTCCCTTTGATCTATTTCTTTATCCTCACTAATGAAGTACTTTGGATAGGAGTCTTCCTTGTTACAGCTTCTTAGAATAGTATTAAGTATACCCCGTGTTTTTTTTATATTACTTTTGTTTTCCTCTAAAAGTTTTCCATAATATTCCTTCTTGCATGTTCTTATGATCTGCGTTAGCTTATTTTTGTATTTTTTATATTTAATTTCTGCCTCTTTTGTTCTCTTTTTTAAGTAGTTTTTATATAGAGTATTATTTTTCTTACATGCATTCTACAATCCTTTTGTAATCCATGGACAATGGAAATAATTAATTTTTTCCTTGAACTTTTTAACTGGACAATGTTCATCATACATCGAACCAAATATCCGCAAAAAATTTTCATAAGCCTCATCAACAGTTTCTTTTTGATAAATCACATCCCAATTATGCTCAAGTAGCTCAGCTTTAAGTGCATTGATGGAGGTTTCTGTTTTAATTCGTCTGTATCCCATTGAGAAATGCAACCTGTGGTTGACATAACTACTGTCATATACTGTGAAAACTGGAAGATGGTCACTGATTTCATTAATTAGCAACCCATTAACTGTTTTATTTTCAGTGTCATTGGAGAATATGTTATCAATTAATGTTGTGCAACTTGCAGTTATCCTACTTGGTTTTGTAATTCTTGGAAATAAGCAAATGCTGTACATTCAGACCTACGATCACGTTTAAAGTCCCAACGCCTGCAAGAAGCTGAAAGTGAAACTCACCATGTATCAACCATACTAGACTATCAGCAAAACCACCATGCAGCACCAGAAGTCGTAATAATTGGTAAGAAATACTCATCATTAATTAGCAATAGCATAACAATGTTATTAAAAAGAATCCACATATTTATTGTACTTTAAAAGTGTTGAAATTACGTAAAATGCTCACATTCATTTGTATATTTAGTTTTAAACATTTTGTAGCGGACTGAATTGGACTGGGTGGCGGTTGTTGGGTCGCATTCTAAATTCTGGAATTCATTGAACGCATCAAGCAGAGTTCTCTTGCTCAGCCTGTTGTTAGGTAGTTTGGACCAATGGGGTTCAGCCATGGACCGAATAAGGGAAATAGGAGGGCTGTTGCGGCAGTGAGGGAATAAAAAGTTGGGAGAAGCGGGAGTGATTCAGGAGTTGCTGATTTAGTTGTACGGCATTGGTTACGGCCTGCAGTAACCAGAATGAAGAACCTTAAAAGAGGTTAAGTCTCCGTGGCTCAGTGTGGGAAAGGGACGCTGCATTATTGTATGGCTCTTTCAAAATTACATGTATAAATATGTGGCGTTTATTGCTCTCACAGCCAAAAAGGTTCCCAACCCCTGCCTAGGAGCTAGCAAAATGAGTAAAAAGCAAACGTCTTCTGGAAAGTTTTTTTTGCCAAGTGGAAAATGCCAAGCCAGGAGACAGAAGAGGAACCTTCGATTCAAAAAAGAAAAATACATTTAATAGACAGTATTTCTTTTTTGCCCCATTAGTGTAGGAAGGGGAGAGGATGATGAGACCTTTGCGACGTATTAATTCATACGTGTCAAAACAAAAGCTCAGTAGTCGTCTAGTTATTGTTGCTACGTTGAACTAGCGTAGCGACGGTACAATAATTCTCCGACCGCCCCGTGAAAACTTGTGTGACGTCATACTGGGCCTTGGCGCTAAAAAGGTTGGGGACCACTGCTTTAACCCTCGTCTTATCCTATGGGGTCCAGATGACCCGATCCTTACATTGACGTGTTATCTCTACCATTACAAAGGTGGATAAAGGTGGAGAAGATTTCATGTAATCCATGGACACTAGTGAAGATCACAAATCATTGAAGAAAAAAGGTTCAAAGCAAAGTCTAGTGGGGTCTAGATGACCCCACTCCCAACGTTAAAGAGCCTAGGATAGCACAAGGGTTAAGGCATATTTCTTATTTTCATATTATACAGTACTTTATTTTTTGCACCTCTAGTAACTCATCATATTTACCTTCCTATGTATATTCATGCTTAGTGAATGTATTGTTATACTTCAAACATAATAATTTATCCATAAAATAAATTATTTGCACTGTAAAATTGATTTCTGGCTGGATGCTAACTCTTCTTGTTGCCTCCTGTGCTTTGACAATCTAGTCTGAAGCTCTTGTCACAACAATCAGGACATTAATGTCTGCCAGTTTTCTAGGAAATGGCCTCCCATATCAGTCACAATCATGAAGAGTTCACAGCTTTATGTCAGTATGCAGAAAAGTGGTACTCAAAAATGACTTGAATAAAAAAGGTTTTAATGGAAAGTGCAGTATCAGTAATTGCACAAAAATAGTTGAAAAAAAAGCCAAACTTTCATAGAGGCAACACTCACAAATGAATAAAACTCATGTGCATAAAAAATGGAATGCGTGCCATATGACTGCATTTGCAATAAAGGTATTACTGTAGTTGTGTCTCTTATAAACAAGAACTACTGATCTACAGGAAGTACATATGAAGTAATAAGACTATTTAGACTTCACTCAACAGTCTGCAAAAAAGGACAAAAGTAAAAATCCATATGTCAAAACAAAGGAAATAAAACAAATAAAAAGAGATAAAAACACAGGATTATTGTATCAAGTCTACTACAGCCCCATACTTTGGATCAATCTATTTTACTTTTACATTTCATAATTTCTAATATTAATAAAACGTGTGATATTGTTTACATTCCCTAAGTGTAAATAAAAAAATAAGGAAAGGATTTCCAATCTATCTTTCAATGCTATTATGCAAATGCAGTAATCTGAGATAAAAAATGTTCTTTTGTTGAGCCATTAGATAGTCACTGTTTACAAACTTTTTTTAAACACCCAGGAACAATATCTAGACTGAAAAAACTTGGAATCCATCTGTACCAAAAAAAAGTAAATTTACAAAAAAACTTGAATGGTCTTGAAAGGTTTTTAAAAATTTCTACAAAGATGCTTTCTCAGTCTTTCATCGATAACACTTAACAGTTGTGATATTTAGAATGCTGTTAACTAAAAAGCTCAGATCTTAGCGTTTTTCACAACAAAAAATGTGAGAAGTGAATGCATACAAGACTGGGTTCAGGCAGCTGTTCACAAAAAGCAGGGCTTTAACTGTGTACAAAGCTTTCAAACAATACTTGAAAAATTCCTCATTGTGTAGAAAAATAGCTGCAGCACTAAGAACATTGAAAAAAAGATATGGAACCCAGAAAACTAAAAGACTCATGATGATACTGGTAACCGGCCTGGTTGTCTGTGGATTGTTGAAAAATGCTGCCTGCTTCACCTTCTTCTGGAGACGGGTGTATGAAAATACTACCAGAAAAAAGATGGTAAATCCTACTAGGCCTTCCACCAGCAGGACTGTGATCCACTGAGCTTCTGAGGAAAGTCAATTCACAGAGTGTTGTGATCAGTGATCACCTGTCGAAACACCAGTGGAGGGATGGAAACACACCCTCAACAATGAGAGAAACTGCAGTCAAATGCAGTATATTCATGACAATACAGGGAAAGTTCAAGACAGAGAAGGTCCTAGTGATGCTGGAAACCATTCTGATTGTTTGAGGATTGTTAAAAAATGCTGCTTGCTTCACCTTCCTACAGTGGTGGGCTGTCAAGGCCTTCAAGACCTACTCTGAAGGCCTAGCAAATAGCTGAATCATGTGTTAATTCAAATTCAAATTAATTTTATTTATATAGCACCTTTCATGACAGCAAAGACAGCTCAAGGTGCTGTACATAAAAACAAAATCAGACGCAATAAAATACAATCAGACACATTAAATTAGCCCCACACAATAAAATACACAAAGACAAACACCAGTGGAAAATAAATAAATAGATAAAGATAAACCAGAGAAACCAGAAGGCGCCATCTGCCCTGTCCTTCTATTGGCAGGGGTGTCAGTATAAAACCCAAACACCCCAGCCAAGGGTGAGAAAACACTCGTAGACAGTCTAATAAAATAAATATGTGTTAAAATATCATAAAAGTATGCAAGTAAAATTCTAGATTAAACAGATATGTATCTGATAAAATGTCATAAAATACAAGTAAATAAATGTCATAAAATACAAGAATAAAAATTCTAGATCAAGCAAATAAAATAATAAAATGATGTGATGAAACATCATAAAACATAAAAAGATTGAAGAATAAATAAAATATAAATAAATATATAAAAATGATAAGATATCATGGAATATAAAAGTAAAAAAAAATAGATTAAACAAGTAAAATGCTAAAATTATGTAGTAAAACATCATAAAACATAAAAAGACATAAAATCTAATTGAAAGCTAATTAAAACAGGTGTCTCTTTAATTTCTTTTTAAAAACCTCCACAGTGGATGAGGCCCTCACATCCTCAGGTAGGCTATTCCACAGACAAGGCCCATAGTATCTAAACGAGGCCTCGCCGTGGTTTTTTGTCCTGACCCTGGGGACCTTCAGCAGGCCTGCACCTGAGGACCTAAGGACTCTAGGAGGTTCATACGTTAATAGCAAGGCTGATATAAAAGAAGGACTAAGACCATGGACACTCTTAAAAACTATTAAAAGAAGTTTAGAAAGGGAAGTTAAGAAAGGGGTCTCACTCAGGTAATATTCCTTAGATCAGTGTTTTTCAACCAGTGTGCCGTGGGAGATGGTCAAGTGTGCCATGAGAAAATGCCCTCATTAACTGATCTAAAAACATTTCCCATCTCCAGGATTTCAGCTCTGTGTTCATCCAAACAAACCCTGATAAAACACTGAGCAGTCGGGAATATGAAAGATCGTTAAAATACTTTTTTCTTTGCGTTTATTTTATTTTATTAAAGACATTTTGATAAGAATTACAGTACCGCGATTTAACTGCAGCTACGGCTGTATTTTGGAAAAGTCCCACCCCTTTAACTGTCTCCACCAATCATTCTTAATCACATGTCATCAGTCTGACCAATCAGAAGTGGTTAAAGTCTTCACTTTCTTGTCCCGATTCTGCTCATAAAGTCTCTCAGTTCTAACAAAACTACCAGCTAAAGCTCGTCTTTAGCTGAGTAGCTTTCCACAGAATCCGGTGTCAGACCGTGGAACAAGTGAACAAAACAATGAAGCTCTGAAAAGCGTTTATATGCACTACATCTCCGATGATGCATTGGGTTAAAGTGAGCATAAGGAGATCTGTTGTTAAACGTCTTGAAACCAACGAACACACCTCCAACTGTTTTTAAATCTTCTAACTTAACTTTTATTACATCTTTTAGAAAAAACAGTTGCAACTTCCAGCTTTTTCTGCCACAATGATGTCAAAAATGCACGTGAGATTGTGGAGGGGCTGTAGATCTATACAGACTATGAGTTTCTTCCTTTTTTTTTTTCATTTTTGGATGCTGGTGTGCCGCGCGATTTTTTTTAAGGTTAAAGTGTGCCGTGGCTCAGTAAAGGTTGAAAAACACTGTTCTAAGAAATGGCCTCACATCCATATCAGTCACAATCATGAAGAGTTCACAGCTTTATGTCATTGTAAGAAAACTGCATTGACTTAACGGTGTGCAAAGAAAAGACAGAAAAGTGGTACTCAAAAATGACTTAAATACAAAAGGTTTTAATGGAAAGTGCAGTATCAAATATTGCACAAACACAATTGAAAAAACACAAACTTTCACAGAGGCAATACTCACAAGACAAACAAAACTCAAGTCAATATAAATGGAATGCGTGCCATACGACTGCATTTGCAGTGGAGATTTTACTGTAGTTGTGTCTTTTATATACAAGAATCACTGATCTACAGGAAGTACATATGAAGTAGTAAGACTATTTGGGCTTCACTGAAAAAGTCTGCAAAAAATGACAAAAGTAAAAATCCATAATATTACAAAACAAGGGAAATAGAGAGATAAAAACACAGGATTATTGTATCAAGTTTACAGCCCCATACTTTGGATCAATCTGTTTTATTTTTACATTTCATAAATTCTAATAAAAGAAACAAACATGTGATATTGTTTACATTGAGTGCAAATAAAAAAATTAAGGAAAGCATTTCCACTTTATCCTTAAAATGCTATTAAAAATGCATTGATCTCAAGTAAAAATGTTCTTTTGTTGAGTCATTAGATAGTCACTATTAACAAGCCTTTTCTTTAAACACCCAGCAACAATATCTAGACTGAAAAAACTTGGAATCCGTCAGCATGATACCAAAGAAAGTACATTTACAAATAATGCAAATGAAAACTGAGAGTGTTTGGTTAAAAGCATAGGTTTTTAAAAATTCCTAAAGAGATATTTTCTCAGTCTCTCATCGATAACACTTAACAGTTGTGATATTTAGAATGCTGTTAACTAAAAAGCTTTCTTTTGCAGCAAAAAATGTGAGAAGTGAATGCATACAAGACTGGGTTCAGGCAGCTGTTCACAAAAAGCAGGGCTTTAACTGTGTACAAAGCTTTCAAACAATGCGTGACAAATTCCTCATTGTGTAGAAAAATAGCTGCAGCACTAAGAACATTGAAAAAAAGATATGGAACCCAGAAAACCAAAAGACTCATGATAATACTGGTAACCAGCCTGGTTGTCTGTGGATTGTTGAAAAATGCTGCCTGCTTCACCTTCTTCTGGAGACGGGCGTATGAAAATACTACCAGAAAAAAGATGGTAAATCCTACCAGGCCTTCCACCAGCAGGACTGTGATCCACTGAACTTCTGAGGAATATTGGGATTCACAGAGTGTTGTGTTCTGATTGGTGATCACCTGTCGAAACACCAGTGGAGGGATGGAAAGTATGATGGAAACCAGCCACAACAGCACCAGCAGCAATCTCACTCCCGTCTGATGTGTCCAATTCTTCTGATGAACCACCAGCAAGTATCGCTGAACACTCAAAACAGTCACAGTTAGTCGACTGCCATATGTGCTGCAGTACACAAAGAACGTTAGAAGCTTACAAGCTACCAGTCCAAAGGTCCACATGTAGAGAAAGGTATAAATCCACAATGGAAGAGTGAGCAGGCAGAGCAGATCTGAAACAACCAGGTTCAGCATCAGTTTCTGGCTCACAGAGGACAGGTGCTGAAAGTTGGGTTTGAAAAGAATCACAGCGATGTTCCCAGGGACTCCCAACAAAAAGCTCAAAGAGAACACCACAGAAGGTACAAGACCATTGTAGTTCCAGGAAGGATTAAGGATAAAATTCCCTGAAGATACAGATGCATTGGAAGACAGCTCACTGGAGTTTAGTTGCTTCATGCTGTGATCCTACTCTCAAGACTATACAGTCATCAGTGATAGTTTCCAGTAAAGTGATGAGGAAATGGACTGGTCTCTAAAGGCGAAACTGCTCATGTTCACTTCTCAGGAGTATTTATAGAAGCTACCCTTGAAAAAAAATGCTGTGGTAATGGTATGGTTTCTAGTTTATCATGAGACACTACATCAACTGCAACATTCTCTGACAAACCAAAACTAGTTGAAGTGAGACCAAAAACTTTAGTGGTAGAGTTTTTTTTCACATTAAAATATAAGATCAGCTGTTGATACATGTTTCTGCTTCAAAAGTGTGTGTGAACTCTCTTTTGTGTAAAACACTAAGCCACACCAGGCTAGTGACCAATCTGGAGGATTCAAATAAATTCTCTTCTGTTGTAAGAAAACAGGAGCTTGTTTTACAAAGTTGGACTTTTTCCGCGGAGAGCTCAGAGTAGAACCGCTTCTCGTCCATATCGAAAGGAGCCAGTTGAGGTGGCTCGGGCATCTTGTCCGGATGCCTCCTGGACGCCTCCCTAGAGAGGTGTTCCGGGCATGTCCCACTGGGCGGAGGCCCTGGGGAAGACCCAGGACACGCTGGAGAGACTACTTCTCTCGGCTGGCCTGGGAATGCCCCGGGGTCCCCCCAGAGGAGCTGGAGGAAGTGGCTGGGGTGAGGGAAGTCTGGGCATCTCTGCTTAGACTGCTGCCCCCGCGACCCGGTTCCGGATAAGCAGAGGAAGATAGATGGATGGATGGATGGACTTTTTCCATCAGGTTTAGACAACATCAACATTCCCATTTGTCATTAAATCTATTCATAATTTTTGAATAAATGCATTGATTCATAAAATATACAGAAGTTATTATGGTCCTTATGGTTGCCATAAGATGTAGAGTTTAGTCTTTAGCAGGCTTAGAACCTTGTCTCTTTTTTATGTTGAGTAGTTAAAATGGTTTCTTTAAGATTCTGTGGAAGGCCACAAAAAATAATGAGGAATAAAAGAAGAAAAAGAGATGCAGCTGATAAAACACTGAACAAAGTTATGAGAAAGTCCAGCCCATTGCTGCTTATAAACATGTTTATATCAGTGTTACAGTGCTAGATGAAGTAGGCTTTAACAGGAACAAAAGTTTGTAGTCATGCAGCAAGTGTCATCTGTTTTTTAAACTTCCTGATTCCTTATCAAACAGAAACAGCAACAAATTTAGCATATTAGATTCTCACTTTTAGATCTAGTAATCATGACTGTGTTTTAGTTTGGTTAAATAAATATTTTTGCTTGAAAATGTTTCATTTCCACCTGTTTTCAAGTTATAGCAATAAATTAGCCACAATGTAAGGGTCAGTTATCATTAAGACTTTGCATTTTTGAAAATATTTGACAGGGTGAACTAGAGCTCATGTCAGGATTTTACCTTTTGTTTGGTTTGTTTAAGTTAGTTGTGTTCTCTTAGTTCCTAATGATTTGTTTTCCTGCTTGTTTTTCCCTGTCACTTGTCTTACCATGTTTCATTTGCTAACTATACAGCGATCCTAACTGATGTCTCTAATTACCCTTAGTGTATTCAAGTGTCTGGTTTTTAATAATAATAATAATAATAATGGATTGGATTTATCTGCGCTTTTCAAGACACCCAAAGCGCTTACATTGTGTCCATTATTCAGTCAGTCCTCATTCATACTTGGTGATGGTAACTACTTTTGTAGCCACAGCTGCCCTGGGGCAGACTGACAGAGGCGTGGCTGCCAGTTCGCGCCTACGGCCCCTCTGACCATCACCGGGATCATTCATGCACATTCATACACCAGTGGAGCCACACTGGAGACAAGGAGGGTGAAGTGTCTTGCCCAAGGACACAACGACATTTTGACTGGTGGGAGCGGGGAATCGAACCGCTGATCCTTCGATCATTGGACGACCCGCTCAACCATCTGAGCCACTGTCGCCCCCCCTTCTATTTCTTCTTTGTCAGGTTATCTGTTTTCTCATCCTTTTGTTGTGTTCTTTTTTTGAGATTTTAACTGTTATTTCTGCCACTAGCCTGTCCTCTTTCCATAGAGAAGTAGCTGTCGCACCAGTCACAATATTGAAATAACATCAACGAGAGAAAAAAACAATTCATGATGATACTGGAAGCTGGTCTGGTTGTTGCTGAATTGCTGAAAAATATTGCTGCTTCACTCCTTTCGGAGACGGACGTATTCCTTCCAGCGTGTTTTGATGTACTACACAAAAAAAGAATGCTGTTTCATCATCCGATCCTGTGCAGACTCATGTCTGAAATGACTTTTTCATATGTGCATGTACAAAAAGTCAAAATAAGCTTATTCTAGTCAGATACCTATAGGAAAAATAGGTAAAACTTAACTTTGAAGGTTTGAAATTACCTTAAGATTGTTGATTGAGATGTTTAAAGTTACAGACCTTGAAATAATGCTGTTGTTTTAACCGCAGTGGGTTGTATTTTAAGAAGACAAAAAGGTGATTTTACTCTTAAATAATTTCTACCTGGTATTTCTGGAAAGGTAGGGGAAGCGGTAACGTACGGTGGCCCAGAAGGGTCACAACACAACACATTAACTCACAACACAACACCATAACTTACAGCACAACACATTAACTCACAACACAACACATTAACTCACAACACAACACAATAACTCACAACACAACACATTATAATAAGTAATAATAAGTAGTTCCCATACACGACTGAATATGAACCCTTTTTTATTTTACTTCACAGCATTACCTTATCATGAAAAAATAGTCACATTTTGGCAAGACAAAAGTTTTGTCGCCTTGTCATATGATGCACCCAATCCTAGATTACAGCCTCACCTGTAATCAATTACTGATCAATCAATTAGTGGGTGTGTATAAAAAAAAAACCCAGCACGCCAGGCCTTCACATCAACTGCAACTTGACCTCTGACAACATGCCTAAGAATCACCCTGAGACCAAAGCGTTGATTATCAAGAGGCTGAAGACCAGATCCACTGCTGAGGTGGCTGACACCTTCAATGTGTCTCAGCGTCAAGTACAAAGAATAAGAAAAATATTTGAAGAGACTGGAGATGTTTTTGACAAGCCCAGGTCCGGCAGACCCCGCAAGACAACTGCTCGGGAGGACCGTTTGTTGGTTGGAAAATCCAAGGCCAGCCCCTTTTCCACTGCAGCAGAGCTCCACCAGGCCTGGTCACCTCAAGTCCCTGTGTCAACCAGAACAGTTTGTAGAATTCTGTCTCAAAATGGCCTCCATGGTCAAAGCAGTGCCCAGAAACCAGCACTAAACAAAAGGCAATTGAAAAAACGTGTGGTATTTGCCAAGGTCCACAGCCTGCTAAAAGGATGGACGCTGGAAAAGTGGCAGAAGGTGGATTTCTCAGATGAGTCTTCAGTTGAATTACATCACAGCTGCCCCAAATATGAGGAGACCAACTGGAGCCCGCATGGACCCAAGATTCACCCAGACAACAGTTAAGTTTGGTGGCGGAAAAATCATGGTCTGGGGTTACATCCAGTATGGGGGTGTGCGAAACATTTGCAGGGTGGAAGGCAATATCAATGGCCTATAATATCAAGAAGTATTAGCTACCTCTTACATTCCCAACCACAAAAGGGGGCAAATTCTGCAGCAGAGTGGTGCTCCATCGCATACTTCCATCTCTACATCAAAGTTCCTCAAGGCGAAGAAGATCAAGGTGCTCCAGGACTGGACTGGCCAGACCAGTCACCAGACATGAACATCATTGAGCATGTCTGGGGTAGAATGAAAGAGGAAGCATTGGAAGACGAAACCAAAGAATATTGATGAACTCTGGGAGGCAAGACTGCCTTCTTTGCTATTCCTGATGACTTCATCGATAAATTGTATGAATCATTGTCAAACCGCATGGATGCTGTCCTTCAAGCTCATGAAAGTCATACAAGATAGTAAATATGGATCTCACAGTAGCACTACTTAATTCACGGATGTTATGCAACATATTTTTGTTTTTGAAGTAAATTATTTGTTACATTTTCACATTACTCTCTGTAGGCGACAAAACTTTTGTCTTGCCAAAATGTGACCTTTCTGTGTTCATTAAATGATCAATCTTTCTTCAGTGAAGCAATTTTATTTTATTATTATGTATTATTATGTATTATGTATACATATTATTATTATGTATTATGTATTATTATGTATTTTATTATTATGTATTTTATTAATACTTTTGAACCTTTCTGACTGCTTTTCACTAACACAATTAGAAAAAAGGAAAAAATAAAAAACATCCTTTTTCAGAAAAAAGAGTAAACAAGTCAATGTAAGTGCAGGTAATTCTAATAATTCTTTTGTGAAACCTTTTATCACAAAGAACATACAGCCTTTTCTTTTGCATCATCTTAACACCTCTGCGCTTCATCCTACACTGTTCATTTAACGAATAGTGATAAGCAAACACGCAAAAACAGAACAGACATGCAATAGGAAAAAACACAATAAAAAAAAATCTAAATATATTTTCAAATTATAGACAAGAAAATGTAAATGTAATTGCTTCAAGCACATGGCATTTTATCAACACAATCTAACTAAAAGCTTTATTCTAAAAATAGTATTTGCTTTATTACTGCATTATATCTGTCTCTAGTCAAAAAATCCCATGATTATAAAAGATGCTAGCATAATTTACTTTTACCTTTGTACTTCATTTAGCTTTTGTTGGAGGTTGTACAAATAAAAAATAATTATATGGAAATTATATGTAAAGCCTCAGTTACCCCATCATCTGCTGAGTTCTGTGACAGAACTTATAAACCCTGATGGAGAAAATCCTCTTCAGTTGCATCCAGAGAAAAGACTTGTTGTTCACCTTTCAGGATATCCCTTCTGGGGTCGCCAGATCAAACGAGCTTTCATGAATTTGGTTTAGATGGTTCACACATTTACAAATGCGAGAAGTGAATGCATACAGGAGTGGATTTAGACAACTGTTTATAAATGTCAGTGCTGTAACAATATAGTGTTTGTCTCCAAATAGTTTCTCAAGCCTCTCATTTTGTAAAGCAGTAGCTGCCACACTCAGTACATTTACTGTGAAGTATGGAATCCACAGAACAAAAAACACTATAATGATAGTGGTAACCAGTCTGGATGTCTGAGGGTTGTTAAAAAATGCTGCTTGATTCACCTTCCTGTAAAGCTGAATGTATGAAAATGCTACAATAAAAAATGAAGCAAATCCCACCAAAGTTTCTGTCAGTTGCGCAGCTAACTTCTGAGGTTGAGAGGAAAATTGATTTCTGCAGCGCAGCCAGTGCTTATCAGGGATATCCCTTCGAGCCACCAAGGCAGGGATGGACACTATCATTACAACCGGCCAAAGCAAAACCAGACACAATCCCATTTTTTTCTGATTGTAAAATTGTTGGTGCACCACAAGCATGTAACGCTGGAAGCTCAACAAAACTATAGTTAGCATACTTCCATAAACACTGCAGTACATGAGATATGTTAGGATTTTACAGGCCAGCAGACCAAAGATCCAGCTGTAGAGCAGACTGTAAATCCACAGTGGGAGAGTCAGCAGACAGAGCAGGTCTGACACGGCCAGATTCAGCATCAAACTCTGGGTCATGCTGAACAGCTGCTGAAAATTTGGCTTCAGAATGATGACAGCAATGTTTCCAGGGACTCCCAGGAGAAAGCAGAGAGACAGAATCACTGCAGGCAGCACACCTCTGGAGTCCATGGAAGGAGAAGGGAGAAGTTCAGAAGAGGAGGAGATGTTTGAAGTTACTGCAGTCAAGTTGAGTTGCTCCATGACGCCCAACACCAAACAAATGATGAACCTAAGAGTCACAAAATAATTAGGAATTCAGAGGTTTCACACTATTAGTGTATATCTGAATTTAGGTCAATGATCATTTCTGAAGTGACACAAAGCAAAAAAGATTTGACCACAGACATGCCTGATGGACAGAAGTCTGTTTGGTTTTAAGAACAAAAACATCCACAAAATGAGAATAACAATGACGGTATGACTTTAGATTTATAAGAGTGGTTGGAAATAGTTTCTTGAGACCTCCATCTTATTTGGTTACTGATAGTCATCACAAAACTAAGAACCAAAATAGTAGCAAAAGTGAAACATAAAGTTGAAAAGCCTTTTTATTTGTTGATATCTTTATTTTGTCATCAGAACAAGACCCTATAATAAGGAGTGTTTTTCCAACTACGTTTCTTGCAGCTTTATACCGGTGTCAAACAACTGTCAGTTATTATCAGCTTAAAGGTACAAGTCATGGGCAGGAAAGTGGCATTATGAAATACTTACATAAAAAGGTTTTAATGCAAAGTGAAGAAGTGTCAGTAATCACACACACAGAAAAAGAGACGATCTCTAGAGCACAAAAACCTATTTGAATTTCTAAGGAATGAGCAATAAAAGGGAAATATGTTTGTTCCCCTTTGGCATCACTTCAGGGGTTGCCACAGTGAATCATCTTTCACCAATTTGTCCAGGTGGATGGGCAGAGAATTTTACACCAGAAAACCCTGAATTCAATCAAGTCTGGGAATCGGCACAGGGAGACCCAGACGTGGGTCCACTTGTGGCTACAGTTAGGCTGCCAACCTGAAGTTCAGATCTCTGTTTCGTTGTTTTTTTTTTTTTTTTTTGCAACATAAGAATAAAAGTGAACATGATAAGATTAGCAGCAGTTCACAAAATGCAATCCTTTTACAGAAGAAAAATACTTTTCAACAAAAACTTTAAAAGGTCCTTGCTCTGTAAGAAAGCAGCAACAGCACTGAGCACATTGAAAAATGATATGGAACCCACAAAACAAAAAGACTACTGATGATACTGATAAACAGCCTAGTTGTTTGTGGGCTGCTGGAAAATGCTGCCTGTTTTACCTTCCTCTGGAGGCAAGTGAGTAAAAATACTACAAGAAAAAGATGAAAACAACCTACCAGGTCCTCCACCAGCAGCACTTTAATCCACTGAGCTTTCGTAAAGTATTAAGACTCAGTTTGTTGGTTTTTTTTCTGTTCAGTGGTCGACATCAGAAAAACAGTTCTGAGCAGTTTCCTGTTTCTGACCACATTCTAACAGGAACAATTCAATGTGTCTCATTTCTGTGAATCGAGTGTAACAAAAGCAGTGATATGCAGTAATAGATGTAAGGGTTGTTTAACTTATTAACCCTGTTGCTGCACAGATGAACAAAGATGTTAGCAGGTAAAACAATAAAAAAAGCATGTTGAACCAACTAACTGTCACAGTTTATTTGCAAAACCTCAGCTACCACATCATCTGCAGCTTTCTGTTACAGAGCAACAATACTCTGACCAAGAAAAGCCTCTACTGTTTTCTACAAAAAAGTGACTCAGCAGTAATAGAGTTTGTGAAAGCATCACAGGTTTAGCAGTTTCACACATTTATTTTGGTTTGAAATAGTTTATTACAATAAATCAAATGAGAATAATACACAAAAACAATACAATCATCAGTTATACATTCATACAATAACTAATCAGACTTAGGATAATTAGACATATTAATAAATATTTACAACATTTACAAATTTGAGGAGTAAATGCATATATGAGTAGATTCATACAACTGTTTATAACTTAACAACTGTTTATAACTGTTTTTAATTTGCTCCAAATATTAATCTTTAAGTTTTCGATAGTTTCTCAAGCCTCTCTTGCCTTTTGCTCCATCAACAACAGCCGATTCCCGCATCAAATTCACTTTGGGCGCCTCTGTCGAAAGCACGGTAAATCTGTTGCTTGACGCTTGTCCAAAAATCTGTTGATTAAATTGGTGCCCCAGATGCCTGTGAGAGGATGTTTTAAGCCATATCGCTGTGGAGCAATCTCTGTGTATTATTTACAATGCATGGAAAACATGAATGATGTTGGGAGATCGGGTTTGTTTACTCTGAAGAGCTCAACAAAGGTCTCCATGTCTAGGTTAATGAGATCATTCAGAGACTCTCCCAGTACAGTGAGGTCCCCCTCTCTGTGACCCAGTTTAAGAACTTTGGTCCAGAGAGGGAAAAATACTAATTAGAAAAACATAAGTTGTTGCAAATAAGTTGGACACACCTTACCTGGTTTTACTTGCTAACCACCTATAGTTGTCTTACTAAAAAGATTGACAACACCTTCGGTCGGAATAAATCCTTTGGACATGCACAGAACTTTAAAATACCTGAAAAGGAAATGAGTTCCGCTGTAAACAAGCCGAACTGCCGCATACATAGATGTGTGGCAACTCAGTTATATGCAAGATGATCTTTTAAACATGACGCTATTATAGTTATGGTTATGATGAAACGCGTGTTCGCTAATCATTTTATTAGTGCTTTTTTGTGGCGGAATGGAGCCGGAAGAAAGCTTAGGAGTAGGCTAACACGCACTAACAACATTTAGCCTTGGATGACCATAAAATCCATGCAGGGGCCTTAATTTATTTTGTTGGGACACGACTGGAAACAGAAATCCACGTGATTGTTTCAATGGTTTCTAAGGACTGAGTGGCATTTCTGCTTTGAAAAGCTCACACACCGCCCCAAAGCTGCTGTGTCAGCTCTGCTCGGAGACACAGTTCTACCGGGAGACGTTGTTCTCCTTAGTTCGGCAGCTCGCTCACGATGAGCAGCGTGCAAAGCCTCCCACGCATAACAAAGTGCACACCGTAACATAGCAATTCTGCTCAAAATTAACTATCTTCTGTCAGAAGAAAGGAGCTTTGTTTAACAAAGTTGGACTTTTTCCATCAGGTCTAGACAACATCAAGATTCCCATTTATCATTAAATATACTCATAATTAAACATTAAACATGTGAGAAAGTATATTCCATGTGAGCTGAATAAACTAAAGGGTTAACTCCAGTCAGCTTGGGTTTCCAGGGAGGCTGCATGCTATGTTCTTGCTTTTATGTAGATGCTAAATTAAGGCAATTTTAAAAATAAAATGGTTTAATACATATTTGCATGAATAGGCATCAAGGGGTTAAAGGGAAAAAGCAGTTGGGGGTCTGAGGTGTTTGTAGAATTTAGTGTCAGAGCATCTAAGATTAGACCAAACCACTCAGGAGAGGCTTCTGGGATATGAGACTCTGCATAGAAGTGGTGCTAACACAGGACAACAGAGGTATGGGGAACATGTCGAAGGCATGAAAGTTGAGTTGAATGGGAAAAAGAAATGCCTAAAAAAAACAAGAACGGCTTCAAAACAAAAGGCTCAGAAAACAGAAACATGCTGGAATGAGGGGACCAAGGAAGGATTTAGCAAATGTGCATTACTATTCATAATTCATAAACCCACAAAAACAAGTAAACTTTAAAAATAAGGTATTTTCAAATGAGTAATGCTCATCTCCCATAATGCTCAACAAAGTAAATTCAAGAAGTAACTTTTTTCATAAACATCTGAGACATAGAAATATTAACAGTCCTTTAAATGTAAATGTACTTTGGAAGTGTGTGGAAACTTGGTTGGCTCAGAGGAGTTTCCCCACTTGATGAGGACATTTTCAACAATTGTGAATTGTGCAGTAATTAATTAGCCCCACCCCCAATGTTCCCATAGCTTACAGAACAGGAAGTAGATTGATGCTCATTTAATAAAGGACTAATAAAAGATTATAAGGAAAGGAAATGTATGTCTGCAGCATGAACTCATCGTGTACAGAGTGAAACAAGAAGAGTCAAAATTAGACATTGTTGATAAACTGATCATATTAAACTTTATTGCAATCAAAAACAGACATTGATTATTATATAAATGTAACTAATATTAGCTTGGAATAAGAGCAACTCCAATACTTTTGAACCTTCAGAATAAAGAGTCAACAAGTCAATACAAGTTCAGGTAATTGTAATAATACTTCTGTCAAACGTTTTGTCACAAAGAACATACAGCCTTTTCTTTTGCATCATCTTAACACCTTAGCTTCATCCTACACTGATCAGTTCATTTAACGAAGAATTATAAGTAAACACGCACAAACAGAGCAGACATGCAGG
Organism: Oryzias curvinotus; assembly: GCA_023969325.1. Classification (NCBI taxonomy): domain Eukaryota; kingdom Metazoa; phylum Chordata; class Actinopteri; order Beloniformes; family Adrianichthyidae; genus Oryzias; species Oryzias curvinotus. Next base: position 11,168,491 of record CM043729.1, on the reverse strand, counting down.
GAAAAAACACAATTTTTTTAAAATCAAAATATGTTTTAAAGTTATATATGAGAAAATGTAAGTGTAATTGTTACAAGCACAAGGAATTTTATCAACACAATCTGACTAAAACCTTATTTTAAAATTGTGCTACTGTGAAGCTTCCTGTTTTAAGCTTTATTAAAAAAATAACATTTTCTTTACTCCTGCATCATATCTGTGTGTCGAGTCACACATTTACAAATGTGAGAAGTGAATGCATACAGGAGTGGATTTAGACAACTGTTTATAAATGTCAGTGCTCCAACGTTGTTTTGTATGTTTCGAAATAGTTTCTCAAGCCTCTGATTTTGTAAGGCAGCAGCTGCCACACTCAATACATTTAAAGTGTTGTGTGGAATCCACAAGACAAAAAACACCATGACAATACTTGTAACCAGTCTGGATGTCTGAGGGTTGTTAAAAAATGCTGCTCGATTCACCTTCCTGTAAAGCTGAATGTATGAAAATGCTACAATAAAACATGAAACAAATCCCACCAGAATCTCTGTCAGCTGCACAGCTATCTTCTGAAGTTGAGAGGAAAATTGATTTCTGCAGCGCAGCCAGTGCTTATCAGGGATATCCCTTCGAGCCACCAAGGCAGGGATGGACACTATCATTACAACCGGCCAAAGCAAAACCAACAACAATCTCATTTTTTTCTGATTGTAAAATTGTTGGTGCACCACGAGCATGTAACGCTGAAAGCTCAACAAAGCAATAGTTAGCAAACTTCCATAAATACTGCAGTAAATGAGATATGTTAGGATTTTACAGGCCAGCAGACCAAAGATCCAGCCGTAGAGCAGACTGTAAATCCACGGCGGGAGAGTCAGCAGACAGAGCAGGTCTGACACGGCCAGATTCAGCATCAAACTCTGGGTCATGCTGGACAGCTGCTGAAAATTTGGCTTCAGAATGATGACAGCAATGTTTCCAGGGACTCCCAGGAGAAAGCAAATAGACAGAATCACTGCAGCCGGCACATTTCTGGAGTCCATGGAAGGAGAAGGGAGACGTTCAGGAGAGGAGGAGATGTTTGAAGATATTGCAGTCAAGTTGAGTTGCTCCATGGCGCCCAACACCAAACAAATGATGGACCTAAGAGACACAAAATAATCAGGAATTCAGAGGTTTCACGCTATTAGCATATATCTGACCTTAGGTCAATGATCATTTCTGAAGTGGGACAAAGCAAAAAAGATTTGACCACAGGCCTGATAAAAAAGTCTGTTTAGTTCTGCGTTTTGTGCTCTGTGCTCACCTCTCAGCCTGCACCCTTCACCCCGCGCCCCATCCCTTCTCCTTCTTCACACACATTTGCGTCTACTTCTCAATGACAGGAGAGCACACAGCTGCAGGGTGGGGGCGCCGTCAGGTTTCAGGCTGTTACAAACTCTGTGATATAAGTAAAGCAATGGTGGTGCATCTATCAAGGGCTGAGCCGCCGGTGCCACCCCCCTTCATTTTCCGCCCCGGGCCACCGCCCGTATTGCCCGTGCCTAAAACCGCTACTGGTTTCAAGAACAAAAAACCCACAGAATAAGAATAGCAATGACGGCATGACTTATATTATTTATAAGAGTGGCTGGAAATAGTTTCTTGAGACTTTCATCTTATTTTGTAACAGGCAGTCGTGACAAAATTAAAAACCAAAATAGCATCAACATTGAAACATAGAGTTGAAAAGCCTATTTATTTGTTGAGATCTGTATTCTGTAATCACAACAAGACCCTAAAATAAGGAGTGTTCTTGCAACATAATTTCTTGCAGCTTTAGACAGGTGTCACACAACTGTTAGTTATTATCAGCTTACTGTAAATGCCCATGTGTTATGGGCAGGAAGGTGGAATTCCCCTTATGGGATTAATAAAGTATAATTGAATTGAATTGAATTGAATGTCTACAGAGCTCACAAACCTATTTGAATTTCTAAGGAATGAGCAATAATAGGGAAACATGTTTGTTACCCTTTCAGCATACCACTTCAGGGGTTGCCACAGTGAATCATCTATTACCAATTTGTACAGGTGGTTTGGCAGAGAATTTTACACCAGACAACCCTGGATTCTAGTCTGGGGACCGGCACAAAAAAAAAAAAAAAAAACGTGGGCACAATAATTTTACCAAGATTTCTCTCTGAAGCAAACAGGGACAATGAGGTCAGACACTGTGATACCAAAAAGAAAATTCGAATCAGCACTAAAAAGTTTTTGTCTGAAAACACAATTACCAAAACTATACATCAGAAACGTTTTCTCTTCACTTGTTATATTAAATAAGCTGCCAACCTGATCTTTGTCGTTTTTTTTACAACATAAGAAAAAGTAAAACTGAGGGAATTCACACAGCAGTTCACAAAGTGCAATGCAATGGAACCCACAAAACAAGAAGACGCCTGATGATACTTATTAACAGCCAGGTTGTTTGTGGGCTTCTGAAAATTGCTGCCTGCTTTACCTTCTTCTGCAAGTGGGTGAGTAAAAATACTACAAGAAAAAAAGATGAAAACAACCTACCAGGTCCTCCACCAGCAGCACTGCAATCCACTGAGCTTTTGTCAAATATTAAGACTCAGTTCATTAGTTTAGCTCTGACCTGTTCTCACACATCAGAACAGTATATATATATGACTGTGAAGCTTCCTGTTTCTGACCACATTCTAACATGAACCTTTCCGTCGTTCTTCTCATTTCTGTGAATCGGATCTAAAAAAAGAGCAGCAATACGCAGTAGAAGATGAACAAAGATGTTAGCAGATAGAACTACTAAAAAAATAAAAAATACAAGATGAACGAACTAATTGTCACAGTTTATTTGAAAAACCCAGCTACTACATTATCTGCAGCTTTCAGTTACAGAGCATAAATACTCTGACCAAGAAAAGCCTCTACTGTTTTCTAGAGAGTAGTGACTCATTTCACTGACTTCAAATCAGCAGTGACAAAGTTTGTGAAAGTCTCACAGGTTTATCAGTAGGAGTAAATGCATATATGAGTAGATTCATACAAATAACTGTTAGAACTGTTCATAATTGTTTGTGATTTTGATCCAAATACTTATCTTTCTTTCTATCTTTCTATCTTAAGTTTAAATAGTTTCTCAAGCCTCTTGTCTAAGGCAGTAGCAGCCTTATGTTGCGTTAACATCAAAGGAAATTCCCACGTCAAATTCACTTTGGGGACCTCTTCTTGGACGCACAGTGAATTTACTACTCGCAGGGACAGACTGTGCATTATACAACTGGGCCTTCAATAGTGCAACGTCTGAGTCACTCAACCCCTCATTAAGCACTTTTATGCCTCTAAATTAACCGAATAAATAAACCGTAAACAAATATTGTTATGCAACTACAGCCAGCACAAAACATTAAAAACAACCACATTATTTTGGAATCTTATTTATTATGATATTTATCAGTTCAGCCATCAAGAAATTGGATTATTTGAAGACAAAATCCCTCCTCCTCTCTTTCCTCAAAAAGAGTTTAATGATCCTGTTATGTAGTTTATGGCACTTCAGTTCCCTAGAGAAGTCCTTTTCTATACCATCAAGGCCAGTGCTGAGAGCCGAGTCTGTCTAGTTGTGTTTTTGTAATGAATAAATGAATTATTATCATCACTAAATGTCTTTATCCATTACATGTACAACAGTTAGACTTACGATTGCCAGGAAAATCACCGCCTCTAGCACCTTTAGAACCTTGTCTTTGTTTTTTTAAGTTTGAGTAGTAAATATGGTTTCTTTAAGATTTTGTGCAAGGCTACAAAAAAGATAAGGAACAAAATAAGTTAAAGGGATTCCGCTGATAAAACACTGAACGAAGTTTAGAGCAAGTCTTACTCTTTGCTTCCTATAAACATTAAAGTAACACATAGTCACGCAGTGCTACATGAAAGCAAAAAGTGTTTACTCAGCAAGCAACACCTTATCACATCTGTGTTTTAACTTCCTGCTTTCTTTTAACTTTTTTGAAAGGACACAGCAACAAGATTAACACGTTAGAATCTCTCTTTCAGACAATCAAGAGTGTGTGTTGCAGTTTGGTGTTTAGATTTGAGGCTTGTCCCCACCCGTCACTGTCTTACCTGGTTTCACTTCCTAGGCAAGGCAAGGCAAGTTTATTTGTATAGCACAATTCGTACACAAAGTAATTCAAGGTGCTTCACAAAACAGAAAAATGCATTAAAATCACAATACATCATAGAAATAACCAATGTAAAATTTACTTTAAAAGAAAAGAAAAAAAAATAAATAAAAAAATTGATTTAAAAAGAAAGGAAGGAAAGAAAAGTGCACATAAGACCTTTCAGTCATATACACGGCTAAAAAGAAATGTTTTAAGTCTAGATTTGAACATGAACACAGAAGAGGCCTGTCTTACAACTTCAGGGAGGCTGTTCCAGATTTTAGCTGCAGAATAGTGAAACGCTGTTTCCCCTTGTTTAGTTCTGGCTCTGGAAATCAACAGGAGGTCGGTCCCCGAGGTCCTTAGAGTACGAGATGGTTTATATGGCACTAACATGTCAGAGATGTAGATTAGATTAGATTAGATTCAACTTTATTGTCATTGCACATGTAAGTACAAGGCAACGAAATGCAGTTAGCATCTAACCAGAAGTGCAATAAGCAGTAAGTATAAAATAAAAGTCTATAATATGTACAATAACTATACAGGTAAGTATTATGGACATGATTTACAGATAATAAATACTATATGCAAGATATACAGATAGGTGTACTATGAACATGCTATTCAGATGGGCTATGTAAAAGTGTATAAACATTATTGGCAGAACTATGAACATAATTTACAGTGTTGCAGTGGACAGTAAAGTGCGTAGAAAATATTTCAATGAGCAAATGGACAGTAGTGCAAATAATAACAAGTTACTGTTTTGCTTGTGAGTAAATAAATACAGAATGTTGAAGGGGGGGGGGGGTCTATGGTGGTGTGGGGGGTGTTGAGGGGTGTCAGAGGGAAGAGTTCAGCAAGGAGACAGCTTTAGGGAAAAAGCTGTTCCTGAATCTTGTGGTCCTTGTCCGGAGGCTCCTGAAACGCCTCCCGGAGGGAAGGAGGTTAAACAGTCCGTGGTCAGGGTGAGAGGAGTCCTTGAGAATGCTGCGAGCTCGACGCAGGCAGCGTTTCCTCTGGATGTCCTCAAGAGCAGGAAGTGGTGTCCCAGTGATGCGCTGGGCAGTTTTCACCACCCTCTGCAGTGCCTTGCGGTCAGCCACTTTGGTGTACTTTGGTGCGTGGCCATGGAGAGACTTGTACACAAGCAGAGCTGCTTTGAAGTCTATTCTTTGAGGTACAGGGAGCCAGTGCAGAGACCTGAGCACAGGACTAATGTGATCATACTTCCTGGTTTTGGTCAGGACTCAAGCAGCAGCATTCTGGATGTACTGAAGCTGTTTTACAGCTCGTTTGGAGAGGCCGGTGAGCAGGCCGTTACAGTAGTCTAACCTACTGGAGACAAATGCATGAATAAGTATCTCCAAGTCTCGCTTTGACATTATGTTTTTGATTTTGGGAATGTTTTTCAGATGGTAAAATGCCGCTGATGTTACTGACTTGATATGGCTGTTAAAGTTCAGGTCAGAGTCCATGATTACCCCTAGATTTCTGACTTGATTTGAGGGTTTAAGAGACAGAGAATGAAGATAGCTGCTGACACTTTCTCTTTGTTTCTGTGGGCCAAAAACAATAACTTCGGTCTTATCTGAGTTTAGCTGGAGAAAGTTGTTCTGCATCCACTGATCTGTTGGAGGCAGCGGTTGAGTGAATCCACCGGCCCATAGTCACCTGTTGTCAGTGACACAGAGATCTGAGTATGATCTGCATAGTTGTGATAAGATATGTTATTACTGCGTATTAACTGCCCCAGTGGCAGCATGTAGAGATTGAACAGAAGAGGTCCCAGGATCGATCCCTGGGGCACACCACAATTCAAGCCCATGTAGTCTGAGACACAACTCTCAATTTCAACTAACTATTTCCTGTCTTCTAGATAAGACTTGAACCAACTTAGGGCAGATCCAGAGATGCCAACCCAGTCTTGGAGTCTGTGCAAAAGGATCCCATGATCAACAGTATCAAAGGCAGCGCTCAGGTCTAGCAGGATTAAGACAGAGACTTTTCCATCATCAGTGTTCAGGCGGATGTCATTGGTTACCTTGATAAGAGCAGTTTCTGTGCTATGATGGGGTCTAAAACCTGACTGGAAAATATCTAATGAATTGTTTAATAAGAGAAAGTCAGTGAGCTGTTGGTAGACAACTTTTTCAATGACTCTTCCTAAAAATGGCAGATTAGAGATAGGTCTGTAATTATTCAGTACAGTGGGATCAAGACTGCTCTTCTTCAGGAGGGGTTTAATGACTGCAGTTTTTAAGGCCTCTGGAAATATTTCAGATTGAAGAGACATGTTAACTATTTGAGTAATTGATGGCAACACACTGTTCAGGACAGACTTTAGAAATCTAGTGGGTAACACATCAAGGCAGCATGTAGACGAGCTCAGACGGGTGATGGTCTCTTGGACAGTTTGGTCAGTGACAGGTACAAAGTGAGTCAGCTTAGAGTAAGTAGGTGGCCATTGGATAGTTATATGTGTTGTGGAGTTGATGGCTTTTTTTAATGCCCTGAACCTTGTCATTAAAAAATACAGCAAACTCATTACATTTAGGTGTACAAACCAGTTCTATTGGTAGCTGGGTTGGAGGGTTAGTTAATCTGTTAACTGTTGTGAACAGGATACGAGAGTTGCTGCTGCAACTTCCAATTATTTCAGAGAAGTACCTTTCCCTTGTTCTGCATAAGATCTGGTTGTAAGCGTACAACTCCGCCTTATACATTCCTTAATGAACCTGGAGTTTTGACTTGCGCCACTTTCGCTCAGCTCTGCGGCACTGTTGTTTCTGTGCCCTGACTAGATCATTGTTCCTCCAGGAAGCTTTCTGTCTATGTTTTCTCAATTTAACCTTCATAGGGGCAATGGCATCCAGAACATTCAAGATGCTAGAAGCAACAGTAACCACCTATAGTTATCTAAAAAAAAATTGACAACAGAAACTGTAAGACCTCTTGTGCACACACATTGATTACTAGCAAAGGAGTCACAGGCGAGGATAGTTGCCTTTAGCTGTAATTCAAACCCTTTTGTAACAGCTTGTGCACATGTTGTCAGAACAAAGTCATCAGGGTATGTAAACTTTTGAACAGGATCATTTGGGAAGTTATTGTTGTCATTATGATTTAAAAAGGGAAAACAGAATTTTTGGACCATTAATGGGTTCACCCAACAACTAACTATGAATGGAAAAAGTTTTTGTTTTATCGTTTATATTCAATGAAAATGACTAAGAAATCTTAATTTCTTCCAGGGCATGTAAACCTCTGAGCCCAACTAAACATTAATTACATAAATGGTTGAAGAGCTGCGGTAGTTGAAAGAAAGTCAACACTGAAGCTAAGACGCCGGTGTTAAAGGGTTAACCTGACCCCTGGCAGTAAAACCAAGCACATTCTATTAAATACATTGGCACTTATTTCAACAACTGACTTGACCATATTTCAATCAGACAACTCATGCAGTAGAGAATGATATTTTTCCAGATTTTTCTTTTAGCTTGGCGTAAGACTCCCTTCATATTCAATAAAACAAGATCTTCCATAAAAACTTCAGGTATTAAAGTACCCCTAATGGAGCCCACAGGTGGAAGCTGGGGAGGAGGGTGGAGCGAATAATGCTGTGCTCGCAGAATAGGATGATAGAGGGCGTAGAGCACACCTGGTTTTTTAAGTAGGTCGCAGAATAAGGTGAGTTAATTGGGCTGAATCGTCCATGGGGAGGTGTAAACAGGTGAACACACTGCTGAGCTGCCTGCCTGAAATTCTCCCAAGGTCGTTTATTTTTTAGATTGAATTCAGCAAACATGTCAGGGCTACATTAAGGTCTCAGTTGTGCTGCCAGTGCCTCAACACTACATTGGCACACTCTAAAGAGAAATATCTAGTCTCTATTCTCTTTCAGCATGTAGACCTGGACATTAAGCAGTACTATTTCCAAACAGCTTAAAGTTTCTTAATGTGTGGACAGAGAGCACAGTGAATGTTATGCGTACCACTGGACTGCAAAGATTAAAAACATCAATGTTCAAAAAGACTCAATACAGGAAAGTCACTAATGGACACTGTCATTACAAGTCTACCTACTCCTGACATATCATACAATACAGAGACAAAACACTTAAGACCTTCCTTTCCTTTGTTTTTTTTTGTTTTTTTTAACTTGTCCTGTCCAACAGCTGGGCAAACAGATGAGAGCTGAGGGTTTCTTGTGTTGGACATATTTTACTTTAACAACAGGGGTTCTTAATCTTCAGACAAACCAGAGGTATGTCTGAATAAACCTCTTTTTTATTTGAGGCCAAACTTTATTAATTCCATCATATTTGAAAATCTTTGGTGTTGGACTGGACGGAAAAGGAAAGGAGGGAAGAAGAGAGAGGGATGTTAGAGAGGGGAGGGGGGGTAGGAAGGTGATAAAAGGAGAGGGGGGGATAAAACCATGAAGCAGCCTAAAGCAACAACAGGGCCAGCAGGACTGCCGCGAGGCCCCCAGAGCCAAAGAGCAGGTAGGCACCGGGGGAAAGAGAGTGCCGCCCCAACCCAACCAGGAGAGCACCCCCCCCCCCGCCACGCCGGGAGGGCCCAACGCAGGGCCCCACCCGAGTGCCCACAGCCCCAGACGCGCACCTCATCACCACCCAGGAGATCTGGGCATCCCCCCGCCCCAACCCCAGGTACAAGCCAGGACCCCCCAAGGGAGACCCGCTCCGCAGGTGTAATGTGAACCCCCTCCCTGCGCGGAGAGAGCCCCGCCGGGCCCAGGAAACCGGCACCCAGGGGACACAGCCGCCGTTGCCAAGGGCCCAGTACCCCCCACTAGGGATGGGGTAGGGGACAGATGGACCTAGGACCCACCTTCCTTGCAAAATGTGTGTGCGTGTGTTTGTGAGGGTGTGTGTGTGCATGTGTGTGTGTTTGTGTTTGAATGTATATTATGAGGAGTAAAAGGTGTGTGTACTAAGGGGGTGCAGTTAAAATTGGTGGGTAGGGCACAGAGAGGACATTTCCTGATTACTCACAGTAATGTCCCCTCACCCTCCCCACCAAGGGTCCCTAAATGTCTAAGGTGCAGTTAAAATTGGCGGGTAGGGTGCTAGGAGGACATCTGCTGCTTGCTGATCGTTCCCACCTGTGCTTTCCCTCCTCATATGTATTTATTGTCTACGTTTCCCTCTGTCCTGTGCCTGTTTGTCATGTGTTAACACTTGCCAAGTTATGCCAATCTCTTGAACTCTGGATTAAATAATTCCTTGAACTCTGCATCTGAGCCACACGTCTTACTTAGATAAAGCAGAACGCCCAGGTTTCGAAAACGAGTCACGACCATAGAGGTGCAATGACCTGGGAATAAAGGAGAAAAGTTGACCACTGAGAAATCATTGAGAAGATGCAAAACAAAGGGGAGCCCATAGGATTATACAAAAGGAATTAGGCTGCTGGTGCCCAGAATGGATGAACTGCAATGTGCAGACAGGTCTAATATAAGACGCTTCAAACCTGAATACTTCCGAGTGGCCACCCTTAGGGGCTGACCAGAAAATGGTAAAATGGGGCCCTGGAAAGAGCCAATCGTATAGCCCCCACGAACCTTCTCGGCCGGGAGTGAATCCACAATCTAAGGCTCTGCACGGACGGACAATTAGTTTCCACAAACCTGGGAAAAACAAGGGGAAAAACAAACCAGCCAGAAACCCATGAACCAACCAGAGAGAAAATAACAAAATATCTGTTAGGTTGAGAAGACTAGTTACAAAGGCTTTTGAGTACAAAAGCTGACACATGACCAAGGGCGGCTGATATCAAGTTCCCCAAAAGCTTGGGCTGGACTCTCCGAGGCAAACAGAGCGGAGTGGCTGTCCACACACCAGCTGGCCCCAAGGGAGGAAGGGTGGAGCAGAACCAGATGGCTGAGAATGGGGTTTGTGACGACACAAGGATCGCTGCTTCTGGACCAAGTGAATTAAAATGAAAAAAAGGAGACACAGATGCTGCATAAAAGAGCAAAATGTCCGCAGATGAGAGACAGGTCCTACGACAGACCAATCTAAATAGTGGTTAAACTATAACTATAGCAGCCTTAACAGAAAAGAAACAAAAACAGAGAGCCGCCATGAAAAGGCCAGCACCAAATGATGGCCAAGATTCACATCCGGCTCCTAAATAACACAAAAGCTAAATAACACAAATAACAGAAATATGTCAAAAGCACAACAAAGTCTGCCTGCGTGAGAAACCCATCCAGGCCAGACCGCCGCCCTTCATAACCACGGAGAAGACCCCTCAATCCCCAAAACACGCAGAGCCACACAGCAGAATCCAAACCAGGTGCACATCATTACTTTTAAGAACAGGAACTGCAATTCCCAGGGTCCTTAGGGGCATGACATCACCAGTGAACGGGTCAAGCAGAGAACCAGGAAGATCCGCGAGTGTGGAAAAGCCTCAACACGTAAAAACACAGAGGAAGAGGGCAACATGTCACGCTCACCATAGAGATTCAGGTAATCACAGCGTCTAAGGAGGCCCTGACATCACCCGATCGAGCGCCACTAACAACCTGAACACTGCAGGACGCTCCCCCTGCAGACGTATGCCTGAGACATGGGGCTGCGCCAGAAGACGAGAAGAGCTGTGACACTGCCGAAGCCTCAGAAAAAAAGGGGTAGACGCGGGGAAGACAGACGCCCCCACATCACAAGAAGAGGGACCATCAAATCCGAAAAGGAACAGGGGGAAGACATCATGACGCTGAGAAAAAGCGAGAAGGAGAACAGCAAGCATGGAGAACCGGTGATGAACGCAGAGCTCACAGAAATGGAGAAGAGGGATTGGACCGCACACCTGGAACTTAAGCAGACAGGTGAGTTGATTACACTGAACCGCCCCCAGGGAGAAATAACCAGCTAAACGCACTGCTCGAGTTTCCTGCCTGAAATACTCCCAAGGTCATTCACTTGCTTTTTTTTTTTTTTTTTTTTTTTTTTAACTTGTCCTGTCCAACAGCTGGACAGACAGATGACAGCTGAAGGCCTCTTGTTTTGGACATATTTTACTTTAACAACACGGGTTATAAATCTTCTGACAAACCAGAAGTATGTCTGAATAAACCCCTTTAGTAATCGAGGCCAAACTTTATTCATTTTACTCATATTTAAAAACCTTTAGTGTTGGACTGGACGAAAAAGGAAAGAGGGAAGAAGAGAGAGGAACGTTAGAGAGGGGGGGATAGGAGGGTGATTTTAGTGGGGGGGGATATAACCATGAAGAAGCATAAAGCAACAAGTTTTTGGATGGTCCAGCCACCCCTGCCCAGTAGGAGGGATGAAAAGACAGGATGGTCGCAGACAGAAAAAGTCAGACACGGCCAGACTCAAAATCAGACTCTGGTTCACAGAGGACAGATGTTGGATATTCAGCTTGAGAAGGATCACAGCAATGTTTCCTGGGAATCCAAGCAGAAAGACTTAACCAAGGACCACAGCACAGAGTATACGGCAGAAGTTCCAGGAAGGAATAGAAAGATGTTTTAAAGAGGAAGTATTGGAGGTGCAGACGCTGACGCTGACGCTGACCGGCTCCATCCTGGCTGGCAAGTCTAAATAACTAGATGTGCTGTTAAAATTATGCTGCAGACGTAGCAAGAAATTTGGAGCCTTGCTTTTATAAAGACAAAGCTTCTCTAAAATGAAATTTAGTGGAACGAAATGCTTTGAAATCTTTTAAAATGTTTTATGCACTACAGATACACATGCTAATTCAAGTTATATACAGCTGTCTCCAAGGCAAGGAATTAATGATGAAAAAAGTAGCATGATTTGTTTTGGCATAAATGACTTTTTTGTCCTGTCCGTTATTGTTAAGGTCACCTCACAGCAATGGTCATGGTAATATTCCTTTGTCTTTGGGAAATACCAGAGTTTCTGCCAAAACAGTCACAGTTTTCTGCACACTTCCAAAAGTGTGCACATTAAAACTCAACCGAATGTTAGGGACAACTCCAACTTCCTGTTCTCGTTCAGTCTTGCTACAGCTTAGCGTTCGCTTTCATCTCACCGCCTTTCCCTGCCTGCAGCCGTCTGGTCTTACCAACGATCCAGGCACGGTGCTGGTTCATCTCAAACACGTCTACTGCTGCTTTGTCCTTACGTATTTTAAGTGTGTCTAAGAATCTTAACCTTGTTTTTCCTCTCATGTATTTAATGTTAAAACTTCAGCACTGACTGCATGTATTTCGTACGATAAGACACTTTCTAAAAAGGAAAGTAAGGAACTCTGGAATGTGGTCTGGAGAGGGGCCTATCAGGTTTCCTGCCCTGAATGTTGTCCTTCTTCGAGCCCGGTGTAGATACCATAACTATTCGGCTTGCAATAACCGTTCGGGGTCCTTTCGACTGAGGATAATGTCACACTAGAATTTCTGCCCCACCGGGCGCGGCTTTTACGCACACCTCTGAAAGTTACAGGAAATAATTGCATACAGGACAGGATTCAGGCTGCTGTTCAAAATAACAATTGCTCCAAAAAGTACTTGCAAATCTTGAGGCTCTCAATTTTGGGAGAAACTGCAAACACACTCATTAAATTGTTGACATGATATGGAAAGTATGAGACAAATGTGATCACAGTGTTGGTGGAAACTAGTCTGGTTGTTTGAGGATTGTTGAAAAATGTTGCTTGCTTCACCTTCCTACAAAGGCAAATGTATGAAAAAGCTACAATAAAAATTGTAATAAATCCCACAGGGATTTCTTCTATCAACACAAGAGGTTTGTTAGTGAGCTGGAATCTGCAATATGTCCTTTGAGGGCAATTTTTTAGCTTCTGAGCTGATGGATACAATTAGTGAGGCCATCCAGAGCAGAACCAGGAGACGCTTTGGTCCAAAGTGATTTAAGGTATTTCGCTGTTTCACAACAACCAGATAGAGTTGGACACTTATCAAAGTCACTGTCATCAGGCTGCCATAAATGCTGACGAATAACAGGTATGTTAGAAGTTTACAGGCCACAGGCCCAAGAGTCCAACTGATGAGCAAAGCATACATTCCAAACAGGATGGTTGCAGACAGAAAAACTCAGACACGGCCAGACTCAGCATCAGACTCTGGTTCACAGAGGACAGATGTTGGATATGCGGCTTGAGAATGATCACAGCAATGTTTCCTGGGAATCCAAGCAGAAAGACTTAACCAAGGACCACAGCACAGAGTATACGGCAGAAGTTCCAGGAAGGAATAGAAAGATGTTTTAAAGAGGAAGTATTGGAGGTGCAGACGCTGACCGGCTCCATCCTGGCTGGCAAGTCTGAATAACTAGATGTGCTGTTAAAATTATGCTGCAGACGTAGCAAGAAATTTGGAGCCTTGCTTTTATAAAGACAAAGCTTCTCTAAAATGAAATTCAGTGGAACGAAATGCCTTGAAATCTATTAAAATGTTTTATGCACTACAGATACACATGCTAATTCAAGTTATATACAGCTGTCTCCAAGGCAAGGAACTAATGATGAAAAAAGTAGCATGATTCGTTTCGGCATAAATGACTTTTTTGGCCTGTCCGTTATTGTTAAGGTCACCTCACAGCAGTGGTCATGGTAATATTCCTTTGTCTTTGGGAAATACCAGAGTTTCTGCCACAACAGTCACAGTTTTCTGCACAGTTCCAAAAGTTACAGGAAGTAAATGCATCAAGAGGATTCAGACAGCGGATAATAGAGAGAATTGTTCCAAAAATGTACCTAAAATGATAGGGAAACTTCATGAGGTCCTTAATATTGAGAGAAACTGTTATCAAACTCAGTATATCAATGACAATAAAAGAAATGTTAGAGATAAATATGATCACAGTGATGCTGGAAGCCAGTCTGGTTGTTTGAGGATAGTTAAAAAAGCTGATCTCTTCACCTTCCTATAATGTGTGAAAAAGCTACAATAAGCAATGTCATAAATCCCACTGTGATTTCTGGTTCACAGAGGACAGATGTTGGATATGCGGCTTGAGAATGACCACAGTAATGTTTCCAGAGAATCCAAGCAGAAAGACCAAACCAAGGACCACAGCACAAGTTAAACCAAAGACGTCCTGGGAAGAATTAGTAGGATTTCCCAAAGAGGAAATATTGGAGATGCACACATTGACGGTGACCGGCTCCATTCTGTAGTCTGGCTGTCAAGTCTTAATAACTAGATGTGCTGTTAAAATTATGCTGCAGACGTAACAAGACATCTTTTATAAAGACAAAGCTTCTCTAAAATAAAATTTACAGGAAGGAAATGTTTTGAAATCGTGTGAAATATTTTACTCAACATCCACATATTTCATGGTGAATATGATTGGATTAATAATAAATTACTGGTAAATTTGGTTATGCATAACTCAGACACTTATGTAACCTAAACACACATCATCAAGGAATAGAACTCAAGTTGCATCTTACTACAACTTCTTAAGATTTATAGTTGAAGAAAAAGAGCTAATTAATAAAAGAGCATACACTTTCTTATGGAGATAATGCTTCCTCATGGGTGTTCTGTCTCTTGCTGAGATGTTTAAAGTTACTGAAAAATGAATTATGTTGTTCAACTGGAATGGGATGTATGCTAAGTAGTCAAAAAGGCAATTTTACACAATAGATAAACTCTTTCAAATGCATTTCTGCCTGGCCTTTCTGGACAGATGAAGGAAAGCTTTGAGCTGCCGGGCTTACTTTATCATTTTTCCTTTTGTTATGTAATTTTCCCTTAGATTCTGCAAATTGCTCCAGCAATCAAAACAGATGTTTACTCCTCCCCTGGCTCTGAAGGCACCACTTTGTCAGCTACATGAATAAGGGAAACACACTGCTGGTGTGATATTAGGATGTTTTAGATTTTATTTACAAAAATTGACCCAATTTACATGGAAAACTGTTTATTTTTCTTAACTACAGCATATTGAACAGACACACATACTAATTTAAATGATATAAAGCTGCCTCCAAGGCAACGATTAATGATGAACAAAGAAGCCTGATTGTTTTGGGGCAAAAATTACTTTCGGGGCCTGTCTGTTATCGTAAAGGTCACTTCACAGCAGTGGTCATGGTAATATTGCTTTGTCTTTGGGAAACACCAGAGTTTCTGCCCCAACAGTCACAGTTTTCTGCACACTTCCAAAAGAAGTAAATGCATCTAGAGGATTCAGGCTGCTGTTAAAAATGACAATTGTTCCAAAAAAGTATTGCAAATCTTCTTTAGGTCCTTAATATTGAGAGAAACTGCAAACACACTCAATATGTTATTGACATGACACGGAAAGTATGAGACAAATATGATCACACTGATACTGGAAACCAATCTGGTTGTTTGAGGATTGTTGACAAATGCTGCTTGCTTCACCTTCCTATAAAGGCAAATGTATGGAAAAGCTACAATAAACATTATAATAAATCCCCATGTGACTTCTTGAAACTGTGAGGTTTGTTAGTGAGCCAGAATCTGTAATATGTCCTTTGAGGACAAATTATTAGCTTCGGAGCTATGCAAGCAAGGATGGATACAATCAGTGAAGCCATCCAGAGCAGAACCAGGAGACGCTTTGGTCCAAAGTGGCTGTCGTGTCTTATTAACTGGCTCATGAGGAAGAGCTGTTAAAATTATGCTGTAGACATAAAAGGAAATTTAGAGCCTTTCTTTAATAAAGACAAAGTTTCTCTAAAATGAATTTAAGAGGAAGGAAATGTTTTGAAATCTTATGAAAACATCATCAACCGATTTCATGGTAAATATGATTTTATTAACCCAGACACTTATGCAACCAAAACATCAGCCAGGAAGAACTTAAGTTGCATCTTACTACAATTTCTTAGTTGCATAACTGAAGAAAAAGCTAATGAATGAAAGAGCACACACTTTCTTATGGAGATGATGCTTCCTCACCATGTGTGTTCTTCTCTTGAGCTGGTTCAAACTCATGGACAGACTTTCACACAGCCTCCTGTGAGAAGGGACTTTTGTTCTCTTATTTTTTACCAGGAAACTATAGGAGTTAACATTTTATCATTTAGGATAAACATTTAGTAAAGGTTATCAAATTTCCCTGGCTACATGTAGGATTGTTGTTGTTTTTTTGTTTGTTGTTTTTTCCCCTTCAGACATAGAGTTTACAGTAACCAACAGTAAAAAAAAATAAATAAAGAAAAAAATAACAATACATTTTCCTATTTCCTTTTGGGGTTTTTAAGTATTTTTTTAGTTTATGAGTATGATGAAAATTAAATTAATATCAATAATCTAGAAATAATAGGTTTTTATTTTGATCTTTATATTTTGTTTGTTGTTTTGTGTTTGAAGTGTTTTAAATATTCTATTTATTATTAAATTTTTCAAAATAAATCAGATTAATCCCTCCAAAATTTCTTCTAATAATTTACAACGATATAATAGGATTATGAGGACTACTTTATTTTCATTTTTGATGTTAGTTTTAAGGTGAGCTTTTCCGCCATCTTCTGGTCTTTTTGCTTCTCTGCATCTATGATTTTTTTTTAACTTCTTGTCTCTTCTTTTTTTCTCTAGCCCTTGGGGGGCATTGAACTCCTGATGATTGTTCTGCTCTGAATCTTCTTCTTTCTTCTTTTTTTTATTATCATTATGCAGTGCACAATGAAATTGTTTCCAGCAGTTCTCTTCTAATAAATATTAAAAATAGATAATACTAAAAACTGTTTAGTAAAAAAGAAAAAAAAAGAATGTTGCACACATGAAATGAGTATGAGTACTGTACACATTAAAAGAATATTGCACACATGAAATGAGTATTGCGCACATGGACTGAATATTGCATACTCATGGTTGCATAAAAGTGCAACCAGAGCATAGTCAACTCTGCACAGCTGCTGTGACAATTTCTGCAGATTTGATGACAAACAGTAGCAGCCAATCAAAATGTAGAGCATACAGAGCTTACCAAATCGAATTGTGACAGGCACAAGAAGAAACACTTAAGCACACTTTGGTTTAGCTCCTTGACTTTGAATTGTTTTGAAGTAAAAACAATTTTTTTTAAGTAAAAAAAAAAAAAAACGAACTGGTGCGCACCAGTTAGTATCAGGTGCGCACCAGTTAGTTTCAGGTGCGCATCAGTTAGTATCAGGTGCGCTTTAGTTAGTATCAGGTGCGCACCAGTTAGTATCAGTTGTGCACCAGTTAGTATCAGGTGCGCACCAGTTAGTATCAGTTGCGCACCAGTTAGTATCAGATGCGAACCAGTTAGTATCAGTTGCGCACCAGTTAGTATCCGGTGCGTACCAGTTATGCGCACCAGTTAATATCAGGTGCGCACCAGTTAGTATCAGGTGCGCACCAGTTAGTTTCAGGTGTGCGTCAGTTAGTATCAGGTGCGCACCAGTTAGTATCAGGTGCGCACCAGTTACTATCAGTTGTGCACCAGTTAGTATCAGATGCGAACCAGTTAGTATCCGGTGCGCACCAGTTAGTATCCGGTGCGCACCAGTTATGCACACCAGTTAGTATCAGGTGCGTACCAGTTAGTATCAGGTGCGCACCAGTTAGTTTCAGGTGCGCTTTAGTTAGTATCAGGTGCGCACCAGTTAGTATCAGGTGCGCACCAGTAAGTATCAGTTGCGCACCAGTTAGTATCAGATGCGAACCAGTTAGTATCAGTTGCGCATCAGTTAGTATCAGGTGCGCACCAGTTAGTATCAGGTGCGCACCATTTAGTATCAGGTGCCCACCAGTTAGTATCAGGTGCGCACCAGTTAGTATCAGGTGCGCACCATTTAGTATCAGGTGTGCACCAGTTAGTATCAGGTGCACACCAGTTAGTATCCGGTGCGCACCAGTTAGTATCAGGTGCGCACCAGTTAGAATCAGGTGCGCACCAGTTAGTATCAGGTGCGCACCAGTTAGTTTCAGGTGCGCATCAGTTAGTATCAGGTGCGCACCAGTTAGTATCAGGTGCGCACCAGTTAGTATCAGGTGCGCACCAGTTAGTATCAGTTGCGCACCAGTTAGTATCAGATGCGAACCAGTTAGTATCAGTTGCGCACCAGTTAGTATCAGGTGCGCACCAGTTATGCGCACCAGTTAGTATCAGGTGCGTACCAGTTAGTATCAGGTGTGCACCAGTTAGTTTCAGGTGCGCTTTAGTTAGTATCAGAGGCGCACCAGTTAGTATCAGGTGCGCACCAGTTAGTATCAGTTGTGCACCAGTTAGTATCAGGTGCGCACCATTTAGTATCAGGTGCGCACCATTTAGTATCAGGTGCCCACCAGTTAGTATCAGGTGCGCACCAGTTAGTATCAGGTGCCCACCAGTTAGTATCAGGTGCGCACCAGTTAGTATCAGGTGCCCACCAGTTAGTATCAGGTGCGCACCAGTTAGTTTCAGGTGCGCATCAGTTAGTATCAGGTGCGCACCAGTTAGTATCAGGTGTGCACAAGTTAGTATCAGTTGCGCACCAGTTAGTATCAGGTGCGCACCAGTTAGTATCAGTTGCGCACCAGTTAGTATCAGTTGCGCACCAGTTAGTATCAGTTGCGCACCAGTTAGTATCAGGTGCGCACCAGTTATGCGCACCACTTAGTATCAGGTGCGCACCAGTTAGTTTCAGGTGCGCACCTGTTAGTTTTAAATAATAACAGCAGTAATGTTGCTTACCTTGTCTTCCACAATCTTTTTGATGACATTGTCAGTAATATTTCATGTTTTCAGAAAGTTTACAAGGTCCATATCCTCAACTTCAGCCATTCTCACGACTACTGTAGCTACTTGGTGCATAAGGAGCAAGTAGGTCAACCATCTGATATCTCTAAGTGCGCACCAGTTAGTATCAGGTGCGCACCAGTTAATTTCTTTTTTTTTACTTCAAATTTTTTTTTCATCAATGGCCCTTTAGGGGCTCCGTAGTATCCCACTTTTATCCCACTTCTAACTGTAATAGGCTAGGAAAGGCTGATGCACTGTCTCGACATCTCTACGCCTCGATGCACGACGCCTCTACGGAAGGACCTGAACCCGTCATGCCATATCATTGATCCTAGCTCCTGTTCAGTGGGTCACAATGACGGAGTTGTCTGAAATTAATGCCACAGAGGCTCCACCACTGTCCTGCCCAGCTGATAGGGTAGGATAGGGTGTACATTTCCCCGTCTCATCAGCAACGGGCTCTCCACTTTGTGTATGACTGACCTGCAGCCAGACAGACGGCCAGTACACAAGCTTAGGGATAGAGATCAACCACAATGATTTGGAAAACAATCAATCACTGAGAGGATGGTGGTGTTACCTCTCGAACAAGGAAGATCAGTGATGAAATCTACTGTGATGTGTAACCATGCTCGTCGTGTTGTGGGTAGTGGATGCAGGAGGTCAGCCAGAAGTTGTCGAGGTGACTTAGCCATTTGGCAGGATGCACATTAGGTTACATACTGTGCTAAGTCAGCCTGTAGCATGGGCCACCAGAAAGCAGATGACCTGAGTGTTTTTTGCAAAATTTATGCTTTTTTGCTGTAAATAGAGTTGTGAAGTGCAGCTGCTTTATGCATCCGTGGCGTCTTCCCTGAGAACTGGAAGTAACTTCATAAAACATAAAATAATTAAAAGCATAAAACCAAATTAAAACATTGTAATGACACAAACAGAAAAGAATAGAAAGCATAAAACCAATTCAACAGAGATTCAAACCAGCCTAATAACAGGGCTAGGCTGATGCTAAAGCACTGAAATGAAGGAACAATTCTTGTCACTGTGCTAGATGAAGTAGGCTAGACAGGAACAAAAGTTTGTATTCAACAGCACGTCTCATCTGTGTTTTTAACTTCACTTTTTTTTCCCTACCGAAAGGAAACTGCAACAGAATCTGACTTTTAGACCTAGCAATCAAGAGTGTGTTTTAGTTTGGTTAAATAAATGTTTTAGCTCAAAAATGCTTTATTTTCACCTGTTTTCAAGTTCTAGCAATAAATTAGACACAATGTAAAGGCCCGTTACAGAAAATTGCATTTTTCCAGCCTGTCATCATTAAGACTTTGTATTTGTGAAAATATTTGACAGGGTGAACTGGAGCTCATGTCAAGAAGGATTCTGCCCGGGGTGCCCCCCTTCTGGGCGGGGGCGGCTGGCCCCTGTCTTGCTCCTTTCTGGACCAACCGTGGGCCTGGGGGGTGGCTGCCTGGAGCGCGGAGCGGGTCTCCCTTGGGGGGTCCTGGCTCGTACCTGGGGTTGGGGCGGGGGGATGCCCAGAACTCCTACCCCCCCCCTAAATTTCCTCTCTTTTCTTCCCTCCTTTCCTTTTCCGTCCGGTCCAACACAAAAGATTTTCTAATACGATTAAAATGAATAAAGTTTGTCCTAGATTACAAAAGGGGTTTATTCAGACATTCCTCTGGTTTGTCAGGAGATTAATAACCCCTGTTGTTAAAGTAAAATATGTCCAACACAAGAGGCCCTCAGCTATCATCTGTCTGCCCAGCTGTTGAACAGCACAAGTTAAAAAAAAAAAAAAACGGATTCTGCCATTGGTTTGTTTAAGTTACACACATGGATAACAGGCAAATGAGTCACAGGTCAGGATAGTAACCTTTAGCTGGAATTCAATCCAACACTCGCATGTTTCATGGGAACACAAGTTTTTTTTTATTGATTTATATTTATGCTCAAAACTAACAATGATAAAAAAGTTTTTTTATTGTTTATATTCTATGAAAATGACCAAAAAATCTAAATTTCCTCCATGTAATCCTCTGAGCTCATCTGAACATTATTTACATAAATGGTTGAAGAGCTGCGGTAGTTGAAAGAATGTAAATTTTAATTAAAAAAAATAACTGGGCAAGGATTTGGCCAACAAGTTGTACAGATTAGATCTCAGAGGCATTAAAGAATGGGATGCATATTATAGAAACATACATCGAAACACTTTGTCATAAAATGATACCCCTAGCATTTTCTTGATAGATTGCAAGTTTTTGTTGTGTTGAGTCAAAACAAAAATTTCCATATGCATTAATAAAAAATAAGAACAAGTTAATTTAGCTTGTTAAAAGTGATCTATTTTAAACCTAAATGCCTTTTACCTTGAAAATAACAAAACACACAAAAAAACTAAAGTTCTGTAGGCAATGTCTTCTGACAGCTTTAATTCTTGTAGAAATTTGTGGAAGTAATGACTCAGTGGTTCTCCTGTCTCCAACATTTACAAATGTGAGAAGTGAATGCATACAGGAGTGGATTTAGACAACTGTTCATAAATGTCAGGGATTTAACAATATCCTCTGTATCTGTACATTTTTGTTCAAGCGACTCCTTGTGTAAGGCAACTGCTGCCACACACAGCACATCTACAGTGTGGTTAGGAATCCACAGGAGAAAAAATACTATGACGATACTGGTAACCAGTCTGGATGTCTGAGGGTTGTTAAAAAATGTTGTGTGTTTCATCTTCCTGTAAAGTTGAATGTATGAAAAGGCTACAATAGGCAAAGAAGCAAATCCCACCAGAGCCTCTGCCAGCAGCACGGCTATCTTTTGGGTTCTAGAGGAATATTGATGTTCACAGTTCACCCAGTGCTCATCAGAGGTCAACTGTTGAACCACCAAAGCAGGGATGGAGAGAATCATTGCAACCAACCACAGCAAAACTAGCAGCAATCTTCTTTTTGTCTGATCCCAAGACTTCTGGTGCACCACGAGCATGTAACGCTGGAAGCTCAACAAAACTATAGTCAGAAAACTTCCATAAACACTGAAATACTCGATATATGTTAGGATTTTACAGGCCAGCAGACCAAAGATCCAGCTGTAGAGCAGACTGTAAATCCACAGTGGGAGAGTCAGCAGACAGAGCAGGTCTGACACGGCCAGATTCAGCATCAAACTCTGGGTCATGCTGGACAGCTGCTGAAAATTTGGCTTCAGAATGATGACAGCAATGTTTCCAGGGACTCCCACCAGAAAGCAGATAGACAGAATCACTGCAGGCAGCACACCTCTGGTGTCCACAAGAGGAGAATGAGGGAGAGGTCCAGGAGTAGAGGAACTGTTTGAAGTTGCAGCTGAGTTGAGTTCTTCCATGATGCCCTCCTCTCTAAAGCAATAAGAAGATTCCAGCAATATGAATTGTAACCTGCTGTAAAAATTCAAAATTTGTGTAAGACAGACTGCTAAATTTCAGAAAATTACAAAGAATATGTCCAATGAACATACTAAATTTGAGCTGCTCCACACTGCTGTCGTGCTGTACAGAATATGAAATCAGGACAGTATGCGGTCAAATGTAATGTATGAGATGCAAATGTAGAGACAACAGCTTTTTAATGCAAAAGGGAACAACTCCTCCCACCATTATACTTTTTCATGCAAAAGGGAACAACTCCTCCCACCATTATACTAAGTGAAACATGAACAAAGAAACTGGAACTTATTTAAAATTATACTTGTTTTTATTTAACACCTAGTTGTTTCATATAGATGTGACCTGACACAGTCGCAGTTTTTGGGTAGTTGTGTATATGATTAAAATTTTGCTTCAGGCTTCAGTTTCATATCCTTCATATTGCCAGTACAACAAAATTTTATTAACAACTTTTTTTTGTTTTGTAATTCGATTGTTTGGTTCTTTCTAATTCCACGTTTTGTTGTAAAAATCACTTTTTTAGAAAAATCTAAAAACAGAAAGGTAAACACATGGTCAGACACACACAAGAAATGTTGTGTGTGTATACACAGTGATCATATTTATTTCATTCCTCTTGAACTTTTATAGATAGGTGAAGTCTAAACACTGAAGCTACAAAAAATATATATGTACGGGACATATGACCCATTAAAAAGTAGAAACACATAGGGCAGACAATATGACACCGAAACAAAAGAAAAATTACAAGAAAACTACAATGAGCACAGATAGCTTGTAACTGAATGTGCAAAATATCAACATTTTAAAACAAAAAAAGATTTTTCAGTCTCTCATCATTCAGCTCAGATCTTGGTACTTACGTTTTTTTTTTCAACATAGATTGTGAGAAGTAAATGCATACAGGAGTGGATTCAGGCAGCTGTTCACTGCGTGCAGTGCTTTCACTGTGTACAATGTATTCAAACAAAACTTTAAAAGGTCTTCATTGTTTAAGAAAATGGCTGCAGCACTGAGGAAATCAAAAAAATGGTATGGAACCCAGAAAATAAAAAGACTCATGATGATACTGGTAATCAGCCTGGTTGTCTGTGGATTGTTGAAAAATGCTGCCTGCTTCACCTTCTTCTGGAGACGGGCGTATTAAAATATTACCAGAAAAAAGATGGTAAATCCTACCAGGCCTTCCACCAGCAGGACTGTGATCCACTGAACTTCTGAGGAATATCTGGATTCACAGAGTGTTGTGTTCTGATTGGTGATCACCTGTCGAAACACCAGTGGAGGGATGGAAAGTATGATGGAAACCAGCCACAACAGCACCAGCAGCAATCTCACTCCCGTCTGATGTGTCCAATTCTTCTGATGCACCACCAGCAAGTATCGCTGAACACTCAAAACAGTCACAGTTAGTCCACTGCCATATGTGCTGCAGTACACAAAGAACGTTAGAAGCTTACAAGCTACCAGTCCAAAGGTCCACATGTAGAGAAATGCATAAATCCACAATGGAAGAGTGAGCAGGCAGAGCAGATCTGAAACAACCAGGTTCAGCATCAGTTTCTGGCTCACAGAGGACAGGTGCTGAAAGTTGGGTTTGAAAAGAATCACAGCGATGTTCCCAGGGACTCCCAACAAAAAGCTCAAAAAGAACACCACAGAAGGTACAAGACCATTGTAGGTCCAGGAAGGATTAAGGATAAAATTTCCTGGAGCTACAGATACATTGGAAGACAGCTCACTGGAATTTAGTTGCTTCATGCTGTGATCCTTCTCTCAAGACTGTGCAGTCATCAAGTGATGGTTTCAAATGTTCTGTTGTCTTAAAAATAATTAAGGGGGCAGTAATGTAATATAGAAATAGAATGGTATCTGCAGTGGAGACCATGTTGTGGTAATGCCAAAATTTCCTGTGTTTTTTTCTTGTATTAACCATGAGACACTACATCACTTGAAGCCTTTTCAGACAACTCAGAGCTAGTTTCACCTCAAAACCCCATTCCATTTTTGTTTAGGTATGAGATTCAGAAGTTTGGCCATAAACTTCAGTGGTTGAGTTTTTTTTACAGATTTAAAATTTTACATGAGATTCAGTTAGCTGTTTATAAGTTTTTCTACTTAAAATTGTCTTGTATTTCTATATGAACAATATTTCTTTTTGTGTGTGTGTGTGTGTGAAAAAGTAACACATCAAGCTACTATAGCAGTTTTGATGTAAGATGATTCAAATGTCATTCTCTTCTGAAATAAGAGCTTGTTTTGAAAAGCTATAGATTGGTCTGACTTTTCTCAGGTTTGCCATCAAATATATTCCTACCAACAAAGACATATGTCTTCAGACTTGAAGTTGGCTTTAGGAACCTTAGAACTTTGCTTTTGTTTGATGCAAATGACATAGTTGAAATGGTTTCTATAATCTTGCTTGAAAGGGCATCCATTTAGAAAAAAGTGGAAAGAACTGACAGATCTTTTGCAATGAATTTGCATTGCATTGTTTCAGTGCTAGAAGAAGTGGATAGAAACAAACGTTTTTACTAATCCAGCAAGTAACACCTTTGTTAGCTTCCTTTTTTCTTCTTCCCTTTTGAAAGTATAAAAAAAACAGCACATGTTTGAATGCCACATTTAGCAGCCATGTGTGTGTTTTTCTTCTTAACTCTGTAATCACGTTACTCCACTCAGAGTGTGCTGCCTACAGTGATTGTATAGATTATGTGAATTTGTATAGGTATGATTAAGAATTGTAAACAGTTGTGTGGACGCCACATGATGCTGTGTGTACATGTGTGTATGAGCATCAACATATGTAATATTAGTTACAAATGACACCAATCCCATGACCTTGAAATATCACCCACCCACCCACCCACCCACCCCCTCCCCTCTCGTCCTGTCTGAGCGGCTAAAACTCAATAAACTTGTTCGTTATTAAAGTGTTCATTTGCTGGACAGGACAAAAATAATAATAACATTTCGGTAAACATTTTTGTTGAAAATCTTTTTTATTTACATCCGTATTCATGTCATATGAAAGTAGCATTGACTTTGTATACAATAAAAATAATTTTAAATGCAGCAAATTACAAGTCATATCTTTACAAAAAGTTCTCTTTTTGTAGAGAAGCAGCTGCTGCTTCAGTTAGAATCTTGAAATGATATGAAACCTAAAGAACAAAAAGTCTCAGGATGATTCTGATAAGCAGTCTATTGTCCAATAAATGTTTAAAAATGTTACCCTCTTCCCTTTTTGGGAGACAGATGAATAAAAATGTAATGAGATTACTGAGATTTACAGTGTGTTTTGTTCTGGTCAGTGGTCACCTGTTGTACCACTAAAGCAGATAATGGATGATTGAAACCAGCCACAGTAGCACAGGCAGCATTCTCCTTCCCACTTGACGTGTGTTCTTCTGATGTACCACCAGTGAGTAACAGTAAACCCTCATAGCAGTCACAGTTAGCCAGTGCCGCACTCTAAGAATGTAAGGAACGTACCTGGTTAAAGCTCCAGATTTGGAAAAAAGTATAAATTCACACTTGAAGAGTGAGCATTTAGAGCAAATCTAAAACATTTAGGTTTATTATCAGTCTCTGGCTTACAGGGGACATGCTTGGCTTGAAGCTAATCACAACTGCCATGTTTTCAACTGCTTGGTACTGATGGCAAACTATGACTATGGGTTCAGAAGTTTGTCAATTACTGATTTAACCTTTTAAAAGAAGGAACATGAAAATGTTCAATTCTTGGATGTTATTGGATTGGTATAGTTTTCTTTGGCCAACACATGGGGGCAGCATTGGGACACATACCAGTGCAGTCAGTGAGGTCTCAATCTGCATTCACAATGTTGACCACGCATGTTTTCTCTAATTTGAAAAAGAAAAAAATTTAGTGTGGGGAACCAACTAAATTTGTAAAGTGTTTCACCACCACAACTGAAAGTTTAGACTGGATTTTTATTTTTTTCATTGTATCAAAGTATCTGAGACACGACGTAGATGAGTCACCTGTGCTTCAGTTCTCTCCAAAAATTCTTGAAGATACATTTATATTGCTGTTTAGGTTTGGTAGTCTCTTTTTGTTTCCAAAAAAAATAATTTGCCAAATGATATTAGTGAGAGGTCATAGTTTGAATACAGACATTTTTAATACAAAGGCAAGTATTTTGTTAAGATGTACTCAAAAAAAGAGACAACCATTTATATAATTTTAAACCAATTGTGAAAAGTCCATAATTTCATGAAATCACCAAATTCAGAGTATTTCACAATGTGCTACAAAAAAGAAATGAAGATCCCCCCATGAACTGGGGAAGATGTGTTTAGAGCTTGAATTATCCAAGGACCAATGCTGTCTGGTGCAAATGTCAAGGGTAGGTGCCCCCTAGTTCAGCTCTCATGTTTAGGTTTACTACAATGAGGCTGAATGAGAGGGTTGTGTCCCTGGACCTCCAGGTCGGGGGCAGATTGTGGGTGAGAAAGTGCTTCTGGGTAATAAAAGGTGCCCCTACTCTGAACTCCATTGTTCTAATGGGAGGCTTCAGCACCCATGTGGGCAGTGAAAGCTGGAAGAGTCCTGTTACAGCCACAGCTAGTCAATAATTTCTTCTTTTCTTTTCGGCAATTCCCTACAAGAAAAGCCAAAACTTATCAGCTTATAGCTTGTCCTTAATGAACACCATATTTTAATCCGTCAGTGCACATGGCACCCGATCACCTTGGGAAGCTGATTAATGATGAATTTTGTAGTTGTGTCATCTTTGATTGTGTGAAGAGATGTGGAGAAGTGCACTGCAGATCAATCCCCTCTGCTTATACCCTAATGGGTTGTCATGTGAGAAAGGAGGATAGTTCGGGGTGAGTTTCTTGACAGATCCCCGACAACCATCACCCAGCGATGCCACTCATTGCATATGCTGGATTTCTGCCTGTTCCCAACCAGGTTTTGACATATGGCAATGGATCCCACTTTGTGGATAGAGGTCCCAAAAGCATCTCAGACCTTATTTTCTCCCCTTTTCTTAATTTTATTTATTTATTTATCTCCAAAATTCACAGTAATGAGGTCATGAAATGTTTTCTTTTTTGGCTCCTTGTTGTTTTGTGTCCAAGGTTCAAACATGCAAGCCGCTCGAGTCTTTGCTAAGCTGGCTACTCTCTGCTATTGACAAAAATTCTGCATCTTTTAGCTTTTATTTCTAATATGAAATAGGCATGGCCTAGGCTTAAGTTTGGATTGTGGATCATGCTTCTTTGCTTTGCAGAACCATCTCCACTTTTTCTGCATGGCCCAAATCGCAGTTATCGTGGACTCACGTTGCATTTCTCATGTTGGTTGAGGGCTCCCTTGCTGATCCCCATGATGTTGGTCCTTTTTTGGATGGATGGATGGATGGATGGATGGATGGATGGATGGATGGATGGATGGATGGATGGAAATATTTTAACTGTTAATACAGCAATTGTGAAAAACATTTCCTCCTTAATTTTGACAGAGCATCCAATACACTTCTCTGCCCAATTTGTTTAAAAGAAGTATTTTAAACAGTTTCTGACAATAGATCGTGAATGTGCAGTAATTAACATAACCTATAAGCAAGGACAAGTAAAAGATAAGAAAATAGATGAGTCAACCAGTAAAAGATAAGTTGAAAATTAATTCCCTAAGGCAACTGAAATCTTCTGAAAGATCTCTAAACTCTTGAATAAAAGACACACAGACAGTTGTTATTCTGTAAGAGTTTTTTTTTTCATGTTTCACATGTTATTTTGAAAAATAACATAATAGATTAACAGATTGGTTTTAGACACCCAAGAATTAATTGCATTGAAACAGACTGTGATAGCTAGAAACACATCTATTCCCTTCTACTCTTAACATTCTCACTTACTTTTTAATGAAATATTCATAAATGGTATAAAATAGACTTCTAAAAAGTTAAGGTAATAAAGTAAAGCTTTAAAAGTAATATTTTTTTACACACATAGGGACTTTTAAATATGTAATTTTCAACTTTAAATTTTCATAAAGCTGTTATACAATCTATTTATGACTTACTATAGAACTTTGTTTACATTTTTGGTCGTTTGAATATTCAAATACATTTTCTTTACATTCATGTCACATTGCTAAAAGTCATAGTTTATAAAGAAACTTGAGGTACATCACCAACTCCAATGCTGTGACAAAACAGCCAGGTTCTGTTGTAAATAAAGTCATCTGACAATTTTTCATCAGTGGAGATGAAGATTCAGTGGAAGAACATCAACGTCAGTGGTTCACCTGCCTCCCACATTTACAAATGTGAGAATTGAATGTATAAAGGAGTGGATTCAGACAACTGTTTAAGTATATAATAGCCCCAGTGATATCCTGCATGGTTTCAAATACTTTCTCAAGCTTTTCATTTTGTAAGACAGTTGCTGCCACTCTGAGAACATCTGCAATACAGTAGGGAATCCAAAGGCAGATGAACACAATGATGATAATGGTAACCAGTCTGGATGTCTGAGGGTTGTTAAAAAATGGTGTTTGCGTCACCTTCCTGTAAAGCTGAATGTATGAAAATGCTATAATAAATAATGAAGTAAATCCTACTATGCACTCTGCCAGAAACATAGCCATCTTCTGGGCTCTGGAGGAGAACATGTACTTGCATTGCACCAACTCCTGGTCAAGGGTCAGTTGATGAACCACCAAAGCAGGGATCGAAAGAATCAGTGCAACCAGCCAAAGCAAAACCAAAATCAATCTCATTTTTGTCTGATTGCAAAACTGCTGGTGCACCACAAGCATGTAACGCTGGAGGCTCAACGTCACTATAGTCAGCAAACTTGCATAAACACAGCAGTACATGTAATATCTTATGATCTTACAGGCCACCAAGCCAAAGATCCAGCCATAGAGCAGATTGTAAACCCATAGTGGGACAGTCAGCAGAACAAGCAGGTCTGACACGGCCAGATTCAGCATCAAACTCTGGGTCATGCTGGACAGCTGCTGAAAATTTGGCTTCAGAATGATGACAGCAATGGCTCCAGGAAGTCCCACCAGAAAGCAGAGAGACATAACCACTGCAGCTGCCACACCTCCAGAGTCCATGGAAGGAGAAGGGAGAAGTTCAGTGATGGAGGAGCTGTCCAAAGTTACGGCAGTCAGGTTGAGTTGCTCCATGATGCCTTGCTTCCTAAAATAATTAAAAATGTGAACGGAAAAACTGAAAGGTTTTGATATGAAGAACAACTTCCTGTATAATATAAAAACTTTTTTGAGACAGATTGCCAATTTTTAGGAAATTATTAAGAATATGTCCTAAATGAACATACCAAAGTGAAGAAGCTCCTTGCTGCAGTATTGCTGGAGAGAATGTAAATCAGGAAGTGATTCTGCCCAACGACATATCTGAGATTCAAAACAGCAGTGAGAGGTTTTACCATATGGAAAAATGAGCTCCTCCCACCCTTCTAAGGAAACCATTTAAAACATGAACAAGTAACGATAGAATTTATGCAAAACATATGAAAATGTTATTACAACCCCAAATTGTTTTCATGTCAGTTTGTGCCTAGCTGTTTTTTTTTATCTATGAAGTTTGGCAATGTACATTTACACTTTACCATTTCAAACAAAGTGAACCCTTTTAGGTCTTAGTTTGATGTCCTTGACAGTGTCAGCACAACATGAGTTTAGTAACTGAAACGTGCATGTCTCATAATTGCGATGTTTGCTAACTTGTAACTCTGACCACGATTTTGGAGAAATATAGAAATAGTTAGAAAAGAACACCAGCCTTCATCAAGCTTCAACACAATTTTTTCATTGTTCAATAATAATAAACAGTTGATGAACAGTACAGGACATCTTTTTTTCTTTGTTTTTATCATAACAAGAACTTTTGTTAATGTTTGTCTTTGATCCATGTGGGATTTAACCTGTCGTCACCCTAGTTGTGTTAGGCTTGAAGCCATTGAAGACACACAATGAGGAAAAGTGTGTTTATAGTGTTTTTAACATGTTTATGTGGCATATCTCTGATGAAAAATTAAGCTCCAAATAGCATTTCTGAGTATTTTATTATTGAAACCATTGTGAATCAGGAGCAGATGAAAATACTGTTTGAAAAAGAGTGTATATGTTTTTGTTGGAAAATAAACTGAGCAGGATAGAAGCTCTCTGCTCTGCTCCACAACATGGAGGAGAATGGGGGCGGGGTTGCTCCACACGAGCAGTCCCACCCACAACTCAGAGGTGAATTTCTGATGAACTCCTGCCGCTTTGCATGTTCAAGAAAACAACGTTTTTTTTTTCAATGTTATTTTATTTAAGATAAACACAACATAATCATAATTAAAGCCGCAAGCGGCGTTGTATGGCCCGCAGACGCAACCCGCCTTCCACGCCCTCACCGCCCTCACCGCCCTCACCGCCCACCTTTGATGAGGGATAGAAAAAGCTGCATAAGCTAATAATGCTAATTATGCTAACTATGCTAGCTATGCTAATGTGGCTAAAAGTGCTAGCATAGCGATCAGCATCATCAACTCGCTCGGAAAAACACATTACCTAAAAAGCTAATTATGCTAACTATGCTAGCTATGCTAATGTGGCTAAAAGTGCTAGCATAGCGATCAGCATCATCAACTGGCTCGGAAAAACGCATTACGTAAAATGCTAATTATGCTAACTATGCTAGCTATGCTAACGTGGCTAAAACTGCTAGCATAGGGATCAGCATCATTAACTTACTCAGAAAAACACATTGCTCCATTGGTGAAAGCTACATGTCATGAGTTGACAAAAAACCCACTTTTTTTCAAAATGGCCGCTTTTCTGTTGATTTTATCTCCATAGCAACCATTTTATGTTTTGTTTGCCTTGGGAGGACGAACGGATTGACGTCAGTTTCGGACAAATCGGGAAAAGTAAACTTTTTGTTGACCTTAGCAACAGTGGTTTTATGCTTACCACGCCCACATTCCTTATATGTCCTTGTCCAGTGTTTTTCAATGTATTCAGATCCAGGCATAAATGCTAGCATTCAATTTTCACTGTATTGTATTGAAAGGCATGGGAGTTATAACAGTGCGCCACTTTGCTAGCTCGCCACGCGCACGCCGTTCAAAATCTACAACTTCTAATTCCAACATTTTTTTCACAGTAGCTTGCCATTGATGCCCAAAAAGTTTCGAGATGATCATTGAAAATTTCAACGACAAGTTTACGTTTGAATCTGGTGATAAGGGTGTTTTTTATAGAAAATTCAAGATGGCGGCCTTTTCCCGATGTCAAAGGCCGACGAAACTCCAGAGGTGATTGTAGACTTACGCTAGGGACATGCGAGTCAAATTTCGTGAAAATCGCTCGAAAAAAAGTTCATTTTTCCATATTGTGAAAAAACGCGAAAATCTCAAAATGGCCGATTTTGGCACAAAATGGTGCCAAACCATAGGTCATGTCGCCATCACGTAATGATTTCAAAAGTTTGATTGGATATATCCAACAAAGTTATCTGGGTTTCGTTAACCGATTCTTAAAAAAAAAATCCGAAATTTTTTTTTTTTGCCGAGTCAGCACTTTTTTTTGCGATCGTTTTTTGCTTACCACGGCCACAATCCTTTATCAATCTTGTCGTATGTTGCATCGTTTTGTTCAGTGTGGGCCAGGGAATCGCATATTTCATTTTCACAACATTCCGATAAAATATGTGCGAGCTAGCTAAAATGGTGACGGTTGCGAATTCGCCACGCGCACGCCGTTCAAAATCTACAACTTCTAATTCCAACATTTTGTCCACAGTAGCTTGCCACTGATGCCCGAGAAGTTTCAAGAAGATCGATAAAAATCCCTAGGACGAGTTTTCGTTTGTATACATTACTAAAGGTGCTTTTTTTGTAAAAATCAAGATGGCCGCCCCTTCCCAAGGTTAAAGGTCAACGAAACTTCTTTGGTTATTGTAGAATCATGGTCTTGGCATGTGTGTGCGACTTCGTGAAAATCGCTCAAACAAAAGTGTCGTTTTCCCATATTGTCAAAAAACACGAAAATCGCCATTTCTCTGAGTTCGCCACAAAATGGCTGCCAAGCCGTAGGTCGTGTGGCCATCCCATAATGATTTCAAAACTTCTTTGGGATATCGGCAACACATGTGTTTTGGTTTTATAACTGTAATTCGAAATATTTTTTTTTTGGCCCCAAAAGCAATTTTCGGCCCATTCATTTTTTTTACGGGAACGCTCGCCGTGATGTCATTGACTTCGGGGGGGTGACGTTGACTTTGTGGAAAATTCATTTTCAATTTATTCTAGGTGCATGCAAATTTCGGTGAGTTTTCGGGTATGTGGCGGGGGTCAAAATTGAGCTCAACGGATCCGTTAGAAACGAGAAGAAGAAGAAGAATTAAAGCCGCAAGCGGCGTTGTATGGCCCGCAGACGCAACCCGCCTTCCACGCCCAACTCTACGCACCACCGCCGCCCTCACCGCCCTCACCCCCCACCTTTGATGAGGGATAGAAAAAGCTGCATAAGCTAATAATGCTAACAATGCTAATCATGCTAGCTATGCTAATTTGGCTAAAAGTGCTAGCATAGCGATCAGCATCATCAACTGTTTCAGGAAAACACATTACCTAAAATGCTAATTATGCTAACTATGCTAGCTATGCTAATGTGGCTAAAATTGCTAGCATAGTGATCAGCATCATCAACTGACTCAGAAAAACACATTGTTTAAGATGCTAATCATGCTAACTATGCTAGCTATGCTAACGTGGCTAAAACTGCTAGCATAGCGATCAGCTTCATTAACTTACTCAGAAAAACACGTTGCTCCATTGGTGAAAGCTATATGTCATGAGATGACAAAAAACCCACTTTTTTTCAAAATGGCGGCTTTTCTGTTGATTTTATCTCCATAGCAACCATTTTATGTTTTGTTTGCCTCGGGAGGACGAACAGATTGACGTCAGTTTCGGACGAATCGGGAAAAGCAAACTTTTTGTTGTCCTTACCAACAGTGGTTTTATGCTAACACAGCCCACATTCCTTATATGTCCTTGTCCAGTCTTTTTCAATGTATTCAGATCCAGGCATAAATGCATGCATTCAATTTTCACTGTATTGTATTGAAAGGCATTGGAGTAATAACAGTGCTAGTTTTGTTAGTTTGCTAGTTTTCGTTTGTATCTGGTGCTAAAGGTGCTTTTTTGAGAAAATTCCAGATGGCGGCCTTTTCCCAAGGTCAAAGGTCAACGACACTTCTGGGGTGTTTGTAGACTGGAGCTGGCAGCAAGTGTGTGCAATTGCGTGAAAATCGTTCAAACAAAAGTGTCTTTTCCCCATATTGTGGGAAAACACGAAAATCGCCAATTCTCAGAGTTCGCCACAAAATGGCCGCCAAGCCGTAGGTCGTGTGGCCGTCCCATAATGATTTCAAAACCTCTTTGGGATATCCCCGACACGTGTGTCTTGGTTTCGCGGCTGTATTTTAAAGTACATTTTGTTCGGCCCCATACGCGATTTTTGGCCCATTCATTTTTTTGACGGGATCGCTGGCCGTGATGTCATCGTCTTCGGGGGGGTGACGTTGACTTTGTGGAAAATTCATTTGCAATTTATCCCAGGTGTGTGCACATTTTGGTGACTTTTCGAGCATGCGGCGGGGGTCAAATTCTCGCTGAAAGGCGGCAAAGTCGTCGTTCCAACTGCGAAAACAATATGGTCCTTGCAGTCAGTGACTGCTGCTGCGGGCCATAATAATAAACATTCGAAAAACAATAAGAAGTTTTTTCCCCAGGTGCTTTCCTATGTATTTCAATGCAGCCAGTCTTTTACTATAGGCTGGGCATGTCTTTTTGGCTTTAAACCCGTCCTTTGAGGGCTTTTTGGGGCTTTTTCGTGTTTTTGTCGTCATTTTTGCGATTACAATTTTGTCGTTTGTGCGTTGGTGTTGTGCGTGTGTGTGTTTTTTTTTGTTGCGTTACACAATTGTTGTGTTGTTTTGTGCTTTGGGCGACTTTTGACCCCATTTTTTGGCATTTTGACGCGTTTTTTTGATGTTTTGGACCTTTTTGAGTGTTCGACCCTCGTAGCAGTTACAATATGGTCCTTGCAGTTGTGACTGCTGCGGGCCATAATTAAAAGACTACTGGGAACACTTGATAGATCAAAAGATGATCAAAATGGGTCTTTACTGGAGATGTCGCTGCATGACACCTAAATCATGTACTTTTTGGCTTACCATAACTCTTTAACTGTTGACACAATCGATGTGAATCAGCTGATTCTGACGTGGAGTTAAGCAACTTTACATTTAACATTTGCACTGATAAGAAAAACTTTGCATAATGGGGCAAAGCTGCTTTTCTCTACGATAGAATCAAATGATTTATGTTGATTTCATAAACACTTCACTAATGTTCTGTGTATCTCCACTTCAGAATCAGTTGGAATTACGTTAATTGTGTAAACGGTTGAAGAGCTATGGTTGTTGAAAGAATGTCAACACTGGAGCTAATGATACTGTTTTAAAAGGTTAATAATCCCCATGTACCTAAGTGCAAGCATCTTGCATTGCAGTCTTTCATGCTCCCTCACCTCCTTGCTATCTCTTGTGTTCCCACTGACTTTTATTTACAAAATTTACCATGTTGTAAAATGTAAACATAAAAAAAGAAGCGAGTGGAAAAACGTCACCAGACTGTGCTACGTGCAGCAAATTTCCAGCCTCAGAACATAAATGTGCTGTTTTGTACACCTTTTTGAAATTTAGGCATAAATCTCAATCACTGAATGTGAGACAGAACCAGATGTGCTGCCGCCTTCTCACTGGAGTTTGCCATCAAAGCCCAGTTGTCCAGATTAATCAAAATGCAAACGCCTCGAACCGTTGCTTACATGGTAGGTATTGCTTTCTACCATGGTTGGTCTTTAGCCAAGTATCTCCAGGAATAACTGCTGCTGAAGTGTGTGCAAGGTCATTGGTTTTAGTGATTGTCATGGTTTATACAATGCTTTGTTCACAGATTCCTGGAGACTTTCACGTGGCTCTTAATAACTGTAATTGTTGGTGTTGCCTGAAGCTGTTTCAAGTAATGACCCTATTTTTGAGTTGCTGCCTTGCTCACTGAAAGGGTATTTTGTTGGGCTGTGATCCCAAGTTGTATTTGGGAGGTTTGCATAGCAACCTTTCTGACCTGGTGTTCTGGCTCTTCTATGGCTTTGCATTTATGTCGTACCTCTTCAAATTTAAGATGGGATAGCAGTTGCCATTTGTGGATGTTGGAACATTGAGCTACTATTTGACTCACACTGGATTATGTTAATTGCTCATTGCACCCCCCTGGAAATCAAACCTTGTTTTCACGTGTCAGAGTTTATTTTAAGAGCTCTGGAAAACTTAAAGATCTGCTGTATTTTTAAATAGTGGGCCTCTAAACACCACATTTACCTGAGCAGAGATAACCGATCAAATGCAAATAGTATGTATTTTTTCTTTTATTGCATATCAATTTGAACCCCATGCAATTGAAACAAAAGGTTAATGTGAACAATAAATTTGACAAAACATACTTTTAAAAGAAAACCTGACAGCCTTTACTTATCCACATTTTCACTTTTTATGTTTAATACTCATCTTTATTTTTCTTTCAACACATTGGTAATGCCACAATGGATTAAGATACAGTCACTTTTTAAAATAAATACCACAGAAACATCCAGCAAATACTTGAGTGCGTTACACCGATTCTCAAAAGCAACAGCACCGCACGAGTTTGTGCACTGAGTGCTGCTGTGTTCGAAAAGACCCAAAGAGCTCAGGCCCTATTCCAGCCACAAACATGTTCCCAAGAGCCTCACAATTACTCTTCCTGTGGAGAGACCAAAGACGAGGAAAAGAGCTCTGAGAGAGTAATAAAATACATCTCTTAAATTGACCTGTGTTGCATGCTATGAGGAAGTACAACTCCAAACCAGCAAGGAGCGCAGCAGAATGTAATCCGGGCAGTACCTCCATTGATTACAACCTCAAAATATAGGGAAGATGTACAAAGAAAGTGGGGAACTAACGGTCTACTTGCCTTTTCCCTTGTTATTTAAAGTAACTAAAAATATATGATACATTTCTATTAAAAGAAGTATAGACGAAAATATGTGTAATCTATCATTTCAAATAATCTACAATGCATATCTCAATTTGAACACAGTTCACAAAGTTTTTGCATGTTTAAAACAGTCACTAAAAAAAAATACCTGAAAACAAAAAGAACCTATTTGATGTGCTTGATGATACGTCCAGATTTACAGAGCTTTCGCTTTGATTCCAGGAACTTAAAGTGGACAGGTGGGAGAATGAGCGGCCAAGCAGATACCAGTTCAAACGAGACATTAAACATAGCTCAATGTCTTAACATTTAGGGTAAAGGAGCGGGGTTGACCAGTGAAGTTACACCTAACAAAGTCCACATCTAAACAACACATGTCCCTTGTCTGGAAGTTGCACAAAGAGACCAGCATATTTCCACCAATCCGAGTCCATTGATATGCCGAAAGCCAGCATAAATCTAAATGCACGTTAACTTTTCTTTTTTTTTTTTTTTTATTTTGTGTAAAGGTAAACACTGAATTATACACACACACTCACTCACACACACACAAACAGAATTCTGGGTTTCTTTATCTACGGTTCACATTCACAGTTGTGCTACAACATTAGATAAGATAAGAAGGGCTGCAGTTTTTTTCTTTTTTAAGGATAGAGGCTGGTGGGAGGTTGGACGCAATGGCTGAAGAGATGATAGCTGGTTGGCTGGGACGGGGCATGAGGAGCGCAGACATCCACATCCACAGAATTTCAGACACAATGACAAACCTGCAATAAAGGGAAACACATTTGAACTTTATTGTAACAGGAAATAACTCTGGTAATTAATGCATTTAAGTGAAATTAAAACTAAAATGACAAGTAGTGAAAAACTAGTGCTTCCTTCTGCAAGTTCCCATTTTTTATTTATTTTTTTATTTTGTCTAGCTTAATTCTTTTTAGCCTTTTGAAATGGTCTAATAATTGCTGCCAAGATACAAAAAAAACAAACAACTGAAACAAATTCATCCATATAGTGCGCTCTAGCATCCCATCCTGTAAACAGTCTAGAAAGTAAGACTTAAAGTTAAAAGGTATCGTTTTTACCTTGGAATTTAAGGTTTAGAGAATCTACATGAAATCCTTAATGTTAAGGTCATCCAGAGCATTCCGGGGAGGTGGAGGCTTCCTGGGGCTCTGGGCCATTCCTGGAGACATCTGTAGATGCATTAAAAATATGAATGATTATTGATAGTAGCGCTGCTCGATATGATGAAAATGTGTGATATTAATGATCAATATTGCAATGCCGATATAACTTGCGATGCATAAACAGATAACAAAACAACCAAAAACATATAAATAAGAGTCAACATAACTTAAATTATACCCAAATGACCCTAGTCTACATAAGAGGTGAACATCTAACATAAAAGCTCCATCCGATTGGTTAACATTGTGAACAGGTCCATCCAATTGGTCAAATGCATAAATGGATTTATTTGATTCTTTTAAATACTTCAAGCTGCCATAAGATTTTTAAGCACATTTAAGGTAACCATTTATCGCAATTTTCGTCATCTTTTGGGGTATACGTATTGCACAGTTTGATATTGCAATAACGATGTATTTGTGATTTATTGTGCTGCCTAACTGATATATATGTACATATATAATAGCATAAATAACTGGGATATATCTGTAAATATTTATGAATATAAAATTGAATTGTGTGTGGATGCATTTGGGTGTGTTAGGGAATAAGATTTATATGTATCAAATGGGTGTTTATACATGACAATGTGTGTATGATGTTTCCATGTGTGAATGTTTCTATGCATATGTTTATCCAAATGTGTAGTAATGTGTGTGTATATGGGTATCTGAAACTGAATGTGTTCTCATTATAAAGG
The DNA here is from genome assembly GCA_023969325.1 of Oryzias curvinotus. NCBI lineage: Eukaryota > Metazoa > Chordata > Actinopteri > Beloniformes > Adrianichthyidae > Oryzias > Oryzias curvinotus. Next base: position 11,130,211 of record CM043729.1, on the reverse strand, counting down.
GAAGAAGATTATGATACATAGTGGGTGCACCGGGTGTAGTATTAAATTTGTATTAGGGCATGAAAGTGAAAATTTATAAGGTTTTTACTTCCTCTCACTCCCTTTCAGCTATTTCTTGTATTTTTTATCATCATGGCCCATCTTTCCTTATAAATTATACGTTCACAATAAAATATTATTATCATCATCAAAAATTTCTACTGCGTTGATTTTTACCGGTGCTCCCGGAGTCCCTCCAGTGGCAGGGAAGCCTGGTCTGACCATGGGCATCATAGGTGCTCCGGCAGCTGGTGCGCCCCCCTTTCAGGTACAAAAAAAAAGAGGCAAAAAAATGGACAATGAAAAAATGTCTGGCTTCTAATGGTTGCATGAGGGACACCTAATGGGCTGATTGTCCATCATTATCCAGAAATGTCCAAACGGGACATTACTAGGATAAACTGGAGTGGTCGTCTTACCATGGTGAAGCTGGGGTAAGTCCCCATAAAAGGAGCGACACCCATGGGTATGGTCTAAAGGTGTGGAAGGACCGGGAATGACAGGAGGGGTTGGGATGTTACTGTACTACAAACAACACAGACTTAAATGCTTTAAAATAAACACAGAAAAGGCATCAAACACGTGACAAACAATGTTTAAAAAAGACACGACAATTCTGAACACAGGAAATGAAGATCTGCCGTAACAAAAAGAGGTCACTTTAAGGATGAGGTTCTTTATTGACACATGCTTAGTCATTCAAGAGGCTCAGGAAAGCTTGAAGCAGGCAGATATCATAATAGAGCAGTGTCAATGAAGATGATCAGCAATGAAGGGAGAACCACTTGGCTGGTCTGACACTAAAATTTGCTTAAAAGAAAAGGAAAATGCTCTTACATGAGCAAAAGTAGTTTTCAAGCAACAGCTTCTTAGTTTGGTCACTTCATCACTCTCCAGTATTTATTCCAGATTCATTATATTTCTTTTAAACTGTGCTCATGGGTAAGTTTGGATACCGATGCACATGTATTTGTGGTTCATCTAATGCTTTGCCTTCTTTATAAAGCCTTTATCCAATATATTTATTTTATAATCATTGATTTTATTTAACTTTTTGTCCGTCAAAACCATTTCAGTTTCTTGGATAAATGGTCACAGTTGGAACCTGGAGAGGTTGATGAAGGAAATGCTTTGATGTTTCCTGTCTGCCATGCGGCTCCACTCCATGCTATAAGACACAGACAACATTTACCATGGGAGCACCCCAACTAGGGGGAGCTACCTGAGGGGCCGCTGGGGTTCCCATTGTGAGATCTTGGGCAAAGAGAGAAAGAGAGAGAAAGATGCCGCAAAATGGTTGTTTTAATGTGCACCATTATGATCAAATACAACTTCAGGTAGTTGTCAGACAGGGTCAACGAATGCATTTGTTTGACATTTTGGGGAATAACCCAAAACCACATTATAAAACTATACTGACTTAAACATTGAGTAATTTTTTAATCGTTGTCTGTATAAGAGAACTGGACAAAGTGAGTGTGACGTCATCCTGGCTCCAATGAAATGAAGTTACATCAGTTGCCATTTTTGTGAATGAATATGAATATTGCTGGAGCCAGACGTTGTCTGAGTTGGTCCGAGTCAACGTTTCTATGGCAACCATTTTTGCCATTTAGGAGTAAGGTTGTTGGAAGTCCACAGCTCTATGTCCTAAAAGCAGGTTACACAAAATCTGTCAATCAAGTGTTTCAAACGTTCAAGACCACATACTTTTATTAAGAAATCCGATCAGTCAGTTTATAATTTTAATAACTTCCAATAAAGAAAAGATATAATGATGATAAAAAAAACAATTAGTACTTTCACAAAAGTACTAATTGTACTAATTTTTTTTACAGAAGCAAAGCAAGAATGGTTATTCAGACAAATATAATGACTGAGTAATAGCTTTTTATTTCTCTAGAAGTCTATGGGATTTTGGCTTCTTGGAGCCAGTGGGTACTTCCTGTTTGGAACGCCAGGGGGGAGGAGTCACTAAATCCAGTTCTTATACACAGTCAATGGACCAGAGGTAAGATAATGTTTCTAAGCATGAAAAGAAAAATGTATGAACCTCACACATAGCGTGGCTATCAATTTGTATTTGAGTACTACATCTTTCATGCTGTTAAAATAATCAAACAGTATGTTTAGTGCAAAATAAATAACAAAAAGATACTTCTTACAACAACAAATGGAAAGTTGCAGCTTTATCATAAACTGTAACTACTACATGTGTCAAACTTGAAAAAAATCTTGTGGTATAATTTTAAATGTGTATTATCCATCTTCAGTGTGGTATTTATCTTTTCCCTCACCAGAAATTTACCAAGCCAATGTCAAACAATTGCTGTCATGAGGTGCTTCTTTTATGTCAGTGACTGTCTAAATTACTACTTACTACTTGCCATGTTAGCCATGGAGGTGTCAACATCCCCCACCTGGGGGATCACAGTAGGCTTCATTACATCCCCTAGGCCATCAAATACTACAGCAAGGAGGGTGCAGGAGATAAAAAGGAAGGGAGATATTGCAAAAGGTAGGGACATGTTAGCATCCCTCAGTTTGAGCTATTTTCACACTCTACCATGACTCAATAGCAGCCCTTCCTGCTATTGGGGATCACCATGACAACCAATGAGATATCTCCATGACAATAGAGAACACTAGGATTATGTGGGAAAATAGGGATCATCACATCAAATTGCAAAATTGCTCAATTTTGTCATATTGTCATATTTGATTAGGAGACACATCATGTTAACAATAGATTTATAAGAAATTTGACTTTTGTATCAATTTAATGGTATGTAGCAAAGAAATGCCTGAATGTAACACTGCAACTCTCCAGAAATTTGTAAAAATGTCAAGGAAACATTTGCATTGGTAAAAAATTGATATTTTGGGGCTGATATTGGGTTTTTGTAGTTCCTACAAATGGAATGAGGGCTGTAGCGCTGCAGCTGGAATGAAGGTAAATTACACGCCAAAGAAGCACTAATAGATACTTCCCCTTCAAACAGACACTTTGCAACTATCAATCTCCTTGGTGGCGGAGGGTACAGGGCAGTCAAGCTTGTGTTGCACCACTGCAATGCAGTGCACTGTGGGAAATTAGCATGTTAAAGAGCAGGGAAAACTCACCCAATCAAACGGCAGGAAGCAAGAAATGAGCCAGCGCGGGAGCCAGATGGAGAAAGAGAGCAGGGAAGATTGACGGAGAGAAAGACAGCAAGCACATAGATGCCAGGGAGAGAAAAGGAAGATGAAATGAGGTTTTAAAGGAGCGAGTGACAAAGAAACCTTCAGCTGTTTGTGGTGTTCAGTCAGGCAGGCAAAGAGTTAAGCAATAAGCAGCGAAATTGCAGAAGCTGGTGTTGCTATAAAAATAGAGGCAATATTTTCACATGTCCATTCAATGTAGATCATTGTGAAGCCCAGTAGTTGGACATCATTTAAAAAGATGTAAACATTTTAGACCAATTACCAATTTACAAAGAAAAAACGACCAGAGGAAAGTCTATTGAAAGCAACAAATATAATTATCTAGTTGGTCAACACAAAAAAAAAAACAGTTTACACAAAACAAAAAGTTGTAAATTGAAAAACATGACATTTTGATTAATCCACAACATTCTATTTTTAAATACTAAGAAATTATGTTTTACGTTGCAAGTAACAGAATAAGAAATTAGTTTGAAAAGTTTATTTGTTGTAGTAAGTGATAAATATTGTTTATTTTCTAATTTATTTATTTATTTTTGTGTGAATTTACAGTATTCTTATCAAACAGAGCTTATGTTCTAGCCTGGACGTTTCATTAGGGCACACAACAATGTTTTTGAGCTTTTCAGGCTAAAACATATTTTCAGATACACATTTCTTGTCATTTAAGAATTTTCCTTAGATCTGTTTGCTCTGAAAGAGTAACATGCAGACAAACATACAAGACATTCCAAAAGTTTGCTTATCAGTCATAGAAAGGAAGATGCATTGATAAGATCTTGTATTTTCATGCTGGTTGGTATTTACCTGACATCAGCTCAGCACCAGGGGCTGCAGGAGCAGCAGCAGGAGCAGCCGCCGGGGCATCTCCTCCTGTGGAGTCTGTGGCAGGTGGCAGAAACCCCCATCAAAGCGTTTCAGGTCAGAACAGGTTGATTCATTGGCATAAAGAGAAATAAAACAAAGAAAATCGTTAGCTCAAGATCTAACCACTTGTTTAATATAAACACCATGTTTATTTTGCTGTTTTAAGACTACTGTTGGTCTATTATCCTAATTAAACACGAGCATTTTAAATATTTCAAAAATGAAAAACCTTTTACTGGAACTTATGGGTCCAAAATATTTCAAAAATAGCTTCTTTCTTTTGTACATATAATGCTTCATTTAAGAAGCTCAGCTTGTTATACAAAGAGCATGCAGACAGATCTGCGAAAGTGGTGAGAAATTGTCTGCTAGACATACAAGTGGACACAAACCCAAAAATAAAGGCCACAAAGTTGCATCAACTGTCACTTTTGGTGATCGACTGTGAGTCCATTGCAATCATATGAGTTACCCACCACCAAACAAGCTCAGGATGGCTCCTGTGTCAATTTTAGGTGGGGGTGCTGAAGAAAGGTTGGGGGCAGGGGAGCTGAACACATCCGCTGAAGGAGGCAATGAAGATAATGTTTAAACCCACGCTTGCATTATTGTTATTATATGCTCAATAAGTGCATTAATTGTGGTTGCAGAGCACGCAGTGCATTCCAGAAAAGGGTAGGGAGGTAAGGATCACCCAGTAAAAGTACCAAACTGCTCAAGAGCTTTCAGCTGACCTGGAAGAGAGCAATCTCATTCCCTTTTTTATCTGCTCACTGATTTAAGCCAAGGACAAAGCTGAAAGGCAGACAGCGAAAAGGAGAACAGGAGCGCACTCAAGACAGCACACGCCGTGCAAAAAGGAGTACCTGCTAGCAATTCAGCACCAAGAGAAGGCTCCACTTTTGTGAAGCTTGAGTCTGGCACGGAGTCAAACATATCTATGAACACATGCACAACCACATTCAGAACTGGCAAAATATCCATATGCTGTGTATGTTTCTGTGCTGATACGGTTTATTGTTTCAATAAAATGCACAAAATAGGGGGTAGAGGGCAAGTCAGGAGGGAGGAATAGGATGATAGGTGGATGCAGGTCATGAATAAACACTGAGAGGAATGCTGAACCACACACTTCTCTATGTTTTACCGCTGAAAAGGTCAGTCACAGGGTTGGAGGTGTTTGTGGCTGAAATGGTCGCAGTGGTGACGATGATGCTGGATGAGGAGGTGAAGAGCGGAGAAGAGGAAGGGGAAGGGGAGGACTGGGGTGCAGCAGAGTTAAAACAGGCATCCAGCGAACTGTTATTCTCTTCTGTCATCATGCTGAAAAGATCTAGACCTGAAGATACGGCATTGGCACTACCGTCTGTAGGGGCAAAGGGGTCTTTAGGGGAGCGGGGGGTTGGTTTGAGACAAAAATGACACATAGAGAGGAGGAAAAATATTAGACATTGTTTTTAAACTGAAAAATTGACCGCTGTTACACAACTTATTGAAGTTATAGACAACTTATCGAAGTCAAAATACAGTATGAGATTCATATTTACTAAAAGGGAAAGTCTGATCTTCCAAATGATGCAGACATTTAGTTAAGTTTACATAAAGGCAGAAAGGTAATCAGCACTTAAGATCTGAGGATTTTTTATGACCCATTCCTCCTTGTTTAAATTTTACTTTTATTAATTGTCAGGTTACCTACCATGTAATACCACATACTGTGCAATAAAAGGTCGAAAGACGAAAACTGTAACCTAATAAACAGTAGCAGACTCATGACTTGGCAGAGTGACACAAAGCTCTTTTTTGTAGATTTTTCGAATCAAAGTTTTCATGTTTTTGCAACAAGTTCTGAACAATCACAAAGAAACAAGTAAGAGGCTATTCTGAAGAGCAGCACTAAAAACAAGAAACAAAAAAAAGAGATAAAGAAGAATGATGGACTCAATGTTCAGGAAGGAAGTGTTCTGCTGAAGCTGGAGGAAGATCTTTACTCTGAGCCCTTGAAGGGAAAAAGAATCAGTAAATGCCATAAGAAGAGCTCAAGAGGAAATCCAGTTCAAGCTATGAAGTGAACAAGATAAGTTGTGTGTAGAAAGGAATGATGTATCCAGCAGTTTGAAGTTGAAAACATGATGTCCATGAAACAGAACCTTGAGATGAATTCCGCTTAGGTCATATGAAACTCAGAGCATCTGCCAGTAAGAGGACTGTCTGAGAGAGAAAAATAAAGAGAGGTGTCACACGTGTGGCTGGAGTAGTAGATAAGCAGCTTTTAGTCAAATCATTTGGTATTTTTAGGTCACCTTAAACTTGGAGACATAATTTAGGGTCAAAAAGTACAGATCCCCTCTTTTTAGCACTTTTCATGTAGAAAAGTCCTTTTCCATCTGTCTGTTTCTCTGTTTATCATTCCATCAAAACCAAGAGCAGTCTGGGAAAAGCTCACATTTGTATTCAGTTGCAAAAAGCATATTCTTTAATTAGTAGAACCCTAAAACTTACAAAAACAGAGTAAAACAGTCAGAAAATGGCTTTTAGCAACCCCACCAAGAAAAAAAGTAGAAAAATGTTGGTTTTCTATTCGTTTTTGCGAGTATTACACACAGTTTAAAAAAAAAAAAGGTTTTCAAAATAGGCACAAATCTACGTCCATTCCAGTAACAGACAAGGAGATTGTTTTATGAAATAATATACACAAGGAGAAGCTAAAAGTTTAGAAAAGTAATGCATTGGGGTTAAGTAAGCAATAAAGTTTGCAAAAAGTTTAAAAAGAAATCACTTTTGGTTACACATGAATGAGAAAGTCACGCAGGTCATAGCAGTACACTTTGAAAGGTGCAAAACATCCAAAAGTCCTTACAAATCAGCAGAATACTAGATCATTTTTTTGGTAGTTGCCTGCATCAACAAAGATTTATTAAAATGGACCAACTGAATGTTTAATTAATTAAGTCTTGCAGTAAATATTAGTGGTCTCACATTAGATTTTTGGAACTGGAGCTGGTTATTTTACTTAATAAACCAGTTTATGATGAAAGTGAAGTGTTTCATAACGTTTCAAAACAATATTTGTAAATACTGAGTTTATTCTGGTACTAAAATTAATATTGTGTTTAAAAGTTTAGGGGAAACAGCAACAAAAAGGGAAGAAAGAATTGGTCAAGGAAATGAATAAATACTGTGAGATATTTGCCTGTCGCAGCCTTAGGTGTCTCACTTATAGTTGTATGTGTGAGTTTGTTTCAAACATGTTCACACTCGTTCACACCAACGACACGGGACAGTCACCCACCAGTTCCAGCGTTTGTGGCTGGGGTAGATGTAGCGGCAGCACCGCCCTCTGCCGCTGCAGCAGGGGCTTCAGTGGTAGAAGCAGATGTGGCAAAGGCTTCTGAAGTTCACGCGAAGAAGAAAGAAAGAAAGAAAGAAGAAAAAGAAGAAATGGAAAGAAAAAGGAAAGTCAGAGACAGATTCAAGAAAATAAAGGTGGTTTGAAACATTAGAGGAGGAAATTAGTCTGCCCCTGACACCTCAGCAGCTCCACAGCTTTACGGCATTGTGTGACACTGATGGTTGACGCATGGAAGGACAGATGGGTGTACAGACAGGAGGCACTATAGCAAGGATCCATCTACTGCACAAAGAGGTCAAACAAGCCAGCAATCTACAAAGGTTAGAGCTGCTATCGGAAGCTTGAGCATTGTCTTTGGGTTTGATAGATGTGCTTTACTCTATACTCTAGGAAAAGCACATCAGCCTATCAAACCAGACAAAGGCGAGCAATGGGTGTGGGCTTATGCTATATTTCAGCCAAATGGTAAGAGTGCAGACTAAACTGGGTATTTATGAAAGAATCTGAATATGTGAGTAAAAGAAAAACGTACTTGAAAAAAGTGCAAAGGGGAATGTAAGCCAGTGCAGCAAAAGTCTTGATGTTTGCTTGCAGTGCACAAACAACACCAGCTGTGTTTATATTCTGTACGCTTAATCATGCAATCATCTGTTTTTTGTGTGTCGTGCAACGGATTTTAGGGTTTGAGCTTCCCAGAGTGATTCCTTCTTCAAGAATTTTCTGGAAGCCCACTGACCTCCCAACAGATCCATATTGGCGGTACCGGGGGAAGTGGCAGCTGTTGAGCTAGGAGGAGGAGCTAGGGTAACTCCGGGTTCTGCCGCTGCTGGAGCGGGTGCTGCTGCTGCGGTGGAGGAAGGGGTGGGCTCTGCGGTGAGGGCAGGTTCTGATAACAAGGAATCGCCCATTTCTGCCAATGGGGAGTTTGAAATTCCCGTGGAAAAGCGGTTAAATAAAAGGAAAGAGGAGCAACCAAAGGAGCAAGAGGAGTCACCGATGTAACGCAAATGTGAAAGCCAAAAAAAAAAAAAAAATTCAAACAAAAACATTTTTGGATCAAGTAGATTGAAATGATCCACATGTGCATGAAACAAAGTTTAAAAAATATTCAACACCGCCAGTCATAAGTCATAAATAAGAAAGCAACCACCAAAAAAGCCCCCATTATAAAACCAAAAAACAGACAATGGAGTATGTGGAGGGAGGGGAGAGAAAACAGAAGAAATCAGTACTCAGACTACAAAAACAAAAAATGAGGTAACTATGTCATACTGGCAAGGCTATTTCAAAATGTTTTTTAGCCCTAAAGGGCCCCTTTTTGCTAAATAAAATAGTTGAACAGATCAATATGGGATATATCCTAAAGGTATGATGGAAGGTGCTCCTACCTGATCCAAGAAGATCTACGTTGGTACAAAAAAAAAGAAAAATATTAAAGTTATTCAAACATATTACTTAAATGAGTTTTCTTTTCTTTGCTGAACAAGTCATTGTTTCATATTGGCTCTCAAATGAAGGGTCACCATTAAACTCTATAAACTTACCCCCCCAAGATGTTGGAGCAGCTGATGCTGCTGGAGGACCAGAGGAGGACAGTGGATCCAAGTCCAACAGAGAGCTAGAGACAACATTCAAGTCATAACTTAAGCAACTTAACTCAAACTTGAAATAAAATAAAAAATAGCTTCAAATCTTCATCTTTAAAAATATATTATATGAAAACAGTGGCATTTTAATAATAGGATGATACAAATATTTGTATAGTAAAATTTGTCAGTGATTTAAAAAAAGCACATCTTTGGCAATAAAAATAATACTGAAGGTAGCACTTTAGAATAAGAATACTCAAGAAACTACTGGGGACCGATTTGTTTAACCCATTGGAACCCTGAACATTTTTTCCGGGAACAAAAAAAATTATATGGGAAATACCACAGACTAAGTGGACCACAGACCTTTTGATACACTGATGTCACCTTGGGTTCTTATGGGTTAAAGACTCAAATTCGATAAGTAAACTTTGTAATAAAATGACATTTGATGGCTAGTAGGGTCAATGTTTAGGCATGAGTAAATAAAAGAGGACCCAAACATTTTACAAAGTAATTGTATGTATCCTGATGTGAAACAACAAAAGAAAATCAGGTTTAGCTCTCATAACACTCCCGTTTGCTTCATTAAAAAGTGTATACCTTAAATATAAGCCTTAAAATTCAAAACAAAGTACATTAAATAATCCTACATCTAAGCCACCCATTTAATTTTATTTTAAACTAGATTTATGGCAACCATATATAATAATATATATGATAATAGAGGAGAACTTACTCCTCCGCTGGTTCAGGAGCTGCTGCAGCACCGGCTGCACTGTCCCCAGGAGGAGGCTGCAGTGTGGGAACAGCGTTTGAAGATTTGGCAGGAGTTGAGGTGGGAGACACATTGTTCGTTGGAGAACCCTGTATGATCATCAGAGGAGCACGTCACAGATGGTTTGCCAGACAAATGATCACAGTAGAGAATAAGAGAATACTTCTCTTCGTTTTTTTTTTTTTACCTTTGTTGGGGACCTACAAGAATAAAAATATGAGAGGAAACAGTTAGTTACTGGCTTTAACTGAGCACATTGGTGTAAATTAGATGGATAAATATTGACTGAGCACATGTGATCACGTGAAGAGTACATTTCCAGAGTGCAAATACTTTAGTTCTTTGCTGTATTATTCTACATGTAGAAATAAACAGCAATAAAGTTCACTTGTGGAATAAATCTCCTCATATAGTGATCCACATTGTCAATACCAGCATGCATACTGTTCACTGTATATCCATCATGTGACTCACAAATAGACAGAACACAAATACACTGTTTTCCATGTGAATCAGGTTAGCAGGAACTTTGGGTGAATAATGAGTATCTAGATATTTCACATGTTAACAAAGGTTAAACTCAGCTTATGGTGGACCTGAGAGACAGTGACTACATCTGTACAGTTCTCTATGCAAACTCCAAACAAAGCAGTCGTCAAATGCTCACCCTTCGCTGTCGTTTCCAAATCAACAAACAGAAGGATAAAAGAGAGGAGGGTTAAAGGAAAACATGGAAACATATCTTCCTTCCAGCATTTTTAATAATAATTCCTTTAAAGGCTCCATGTTAAGGAAAATGAAATTCCAGTCTGCCCACTTTGAAAAATTGTTCATTAAAAAGGTGAATTGAACTTCTTAGAGAATGTGATGTCACAACCAAGACAAATAACCTGTGTTACTTCATAGCAGAAACTTGGAAAAAATGCTAGTAGAGAAAAATACTGAGCTTACTTTAATTTAAGATCCCCTAATCAAAATTGTGCTGCTAGAAATGTAAACAAGCTCACCCCTTCTTTCCACCTTTTACATCTTCAAGACCGTTCATGTGTGTTTCCAGAGACTCCAGGATACTGCTGGGAGCCTGAAAACACAAAGGACAAGAAAACAACATTAGATTGTGAATGTTTTTTACTACGTTTTTTTTTTCAAATAAACCATAAAATACTTTATTTTTAATTCAGACCCTTCTTTGCCAAAGAAAGATTGTATGTCAAATCTATGTGCATTTCCCCTTCATTGCAATGCATAGTTGCTGTTATTGTTGTAATTAATCCAGATGTGCCTGCTGGGCAGAGGGGATTTTTTTATCTGCATTATTTGGTTTCTTGTACATCAATGGGAAAGAAGAAAATATTGCTCATGGCAGCTTGAAACAGACAGATGCTAAAAGTGAGAAATGATAACATTATTTTACATTTAGTACACAAGTTTTGACCTAATTTTAGAATGCATGCAGGTGTAAAGGTTTATGAGAGTAGAAACAAAAAAAAAAAAACCAGAAAACAGCAGGATTAAAAAAAAGCTTGAGATGTCTCACTTCAATCCTAGCATTCATGTGTAAATGCAGACACAATTATTTTAGTCTGGAAATAACTCTACATGCCAACACTTCATCCTGTACTTGAACAGGCAGTAAACCAAGGGCACCCTTCGTTTATGTGGTTACCGGGTCCTCAACAGGTTTAAAGGGACAATCTTCATCATCCGAGTCTGCTAGATCCACCACAACCCCAGGGTGGAGACACTATGTAGGGAGATGGTGTGGGATGAGTCATGGGCTTCTGTGTAAGTATGTGCAGGGAGGGAATGATGACATTTATGTGCATAATATTTTTGGTCCCGCAGCTTCAAGGGAAGGCAAATAGACACATTTCATTCAAATGTAACTTACATAGTTGATGTCTGGAATGTCATTTTTCTCAACTCCAACTGTCTGTTAAATAAAACGCAGAAAAAATATTATCTGTTGATTATGCACTCTACAGAAATGTTGAGTAGTTTAGTATTACCTCAGCCAGCTTCATAAACTCTCCAATTTTGGTCACCCTGGTCAAGAACCTCTTGTAAATCTCCAAGGCTTCCTTACAATCACTTTTTTTCATCTTAAAGAATTTCTCTGCAAAGTAAAGAAAAAAAAAACAAAAGTTAATGCATCCAAACATCATGTGATTGTATTTCCAAACCTGCTTATAGGTCACTGACCTAAAAGGTTGATGATCCCATCGTTGTAGGATGCAAACAGTTTGACCAGATCCTTGAAGAGAAGCAAGAACGCTGCATTGATGATCCCATTGTTCAGCTCTTTTGGATGAACCTAAGAGGAGAAACAGTGAAATGAGGCTCCCTGACCTGAAAACAACAAAAGGAGCACACAAAAAAAGACGCACATCAAACTCCAGGAGCGTGTCAATCTGGGTCTGCAGCACCGGCATGCCCTTCAGGAGCTTCTCAGTCGTCATGGTTCTCATCACTCCTTCAGCTCTGGGAGGAAACAATATCAAGAGCATGTTTAGGGGATAAAAAGAAAATACTCAGGTGTTTCAATTTTACTTCATCTTAAAACTTACCCTTTCTTGACTCTGGTGAAGTCAAAAGCCATCTGGCGGTAAGCAAAGGCTTTCTCATTCAAGTATCGTCCATACCGCCGAATGAATGTGGACATGTCATAGCCTCAACAGAAAGGCATATAAGTCAAAAATTAATCAAGTGCTCAGGAGCTTCACTAATGTTTATGCACATATTTGTTTATGCACAAACACACTCTGTGCACTTATCTAATACATGTCTTATCTAATCCATATATAGAATATTATGCATTTTTTAAGCAGTTTTTGTTTTTCCAAAAGCTGCATGCGAAAGTGTCTTCAGAGAACATTGGTAACTCTTGACAATCAAAGACTAAAAAAGTTACATAATCTAAATAGCATGCTCTTTGTAATGGTTTTTGGTTTTTCTTCGATTTTTCTTGTGATTACAGTGAAAAACAAGCCAAACTGCCACTTATATGCACTAAACTACAGTCCAAGTTCTATATTCTTACCATGGGAGCCAGTTTTGTCAATGAAGTTGCTGAGGTTGAACAGGGAGGTCCTGGAAGCCAAGTACTGAATAAACCTCTGAAAAGCAAAATTATACTTATGGTTTAGGGTTAATGAATGAATACATGAATGCTTGATCTGTGAGGCTCAGACTTCAACCCCCCCCCACCCCCACCCCCCCACACACACACTAAAGAACACACAAACAAATTACCCTCCAAAGATCCTCTTTAAACTCAATTCATTTGTTATACATCATTATATATTTTCCAGAAAGTGGGAATCTAATAGTTTTCTCTGGCTAACCTCGTTGCCATGGACACACAAATGGTGAGTGGTGACGAGCGCCTTGAAGACGACCACCCAGCTGGCATTGGTGGAGCGCTCAAACAGTGTGTCAGCCATCTGAGGGATGTTCACATTGGTGGTATTGGTGGCTGATACTAGATCTACAAGCACAGAAACAACAGAACATTTAACCATGCAGAAAATGAATTTTAAAAAGAAAATTGTAGGTGTAGGCAACTCTTTATTCATCTTCCGATTTAATTTTACTGCTAACTTTCGAACAGATCCCAATTTTTTATTCCAAATATATACAGAGAGGAGAAAAAGAATGTATCTTCTTCTCTGGTTGCTACTTTACAGACAGAAAAAGACAGCATTATGGGTGTGTTAGCAGAGCTCTCAATTCACTGTTGATATTCAAAGGAAGATGTTTTCAGATCAGAGACCTCAGTCATGCAGTCTGAGGCCTGAACCTGTTTGACATCAGACTAATAAACAGACAGGAGGGCAGATGCTGCTTTTACACAGCTCCTATTGAAGATTCTATATAAATGTCACATCTACAAGACAAATATTGGGAAACATCAGTGAAGGCGGGCTAAAAGGAAGGCCACTCCACTGCAGCCTTGAAGACGCCGGAAATAGACCTGCATTTTTTACCAGGGCTAACAGCGGCAAGGTGATAAAAGAGATTTGAAGAATGGAAAGGAAAGGAGGGCCAATTCCACAGCTGCTTCATGTCAGAACCCAGTGGGATACCAGATGAGATCTATAGCTAAAAGCTTAAAAACAGATTAATGTTTAACACTGATTGTCTTGTAGGATGTTAGACTGTCATGACTCCACCATTACATTTTCAGACTGAAGGAATTCTAAAACCGTGCCAATTTGTTATCTTACAGATGATGATTTCAAAACTTCTTCTGATCTTTCTGCAACTAATTAGACTCAAACCCCTGACTACCAGATGGCAGCACCTCTAATGATGTTTTTTATGCTTAATGAAGACTGCACTAACATTATTCCTCTGTAGCACCTCATTTCCCACAGTACTGTCTGGAATTCTCTACTGTTGATCATTTCCACCCACGATCTCTTCCTTGTGTTGGATTTTAGTCATATTGTTCAAACCTTCTCTGCAGCCTTTTTCATATAATACACAAGCACAGACATAGTCCACAAAGGGGAAATGTATAAAAATATCATGTCACAGACGCAGCTACGAGACAATATTTCTCCTGACACGGTGACCTCAGCCATTTTCTCAGCTACACTGCTTTTATTAACTGCATTTGAACGTCTGATTTCGACAATTAAATGGTGTTAAACCTTTTGCCAGATGGGGCTTATCACAGATCCATGCTTTCTGTCGTGGCATCATCACCTAAATGAACACACACTGACATACAACCCGTGTGTAGACGCATAATGAGGATTGGCAGGGTTAAATAAAGACTCTTATGCTAATCCAGCGCCTGGAAGAGGGTTTCTAAGAATGAACAGTGAGACTTCATGCTGTGTAAGAGTGTGGGTCTGTTTATTTTCTACTTTGTGACCGAGTCAAGCTGAGATACCTGTGTTACTGACAGTTACACACCACACCACTCTAAAACAAGACAGAAAATTCCAGAAAAAGGTGAAAATAGTACTAACAACCATAATCTATCAGCAAAATGGCAAGGGTTAAATAAGAATAGTTTAGATTGTTCTCAAGATATAACCTGTAAAGGGAAATGCGAGTTTTTCTGTCCCTGTGACGGACTGGCAGACTCCATAGGTTTCCTTGCATCTGTCTAACAGTAGCTGAGATAAGATCCAATGACCCCTGTAACCCTGCACATGACCAAGCGGGAATAGAGGAAGGATGAGTTTTAATTTAGGAAGTATGGAGCCATTGGGACTGTGTCTGCAGTGAGATATTAAACCTTTCTTTCTCAGAGAGTCCTCACACTGTGGCACTCATACACTTTTGTGCAGTTGTGATTGCAACAGTGTAATCAAAATTCACAAAATGCGCAAACATTGACACCCCAAAAAGTCACAGTAAATGTCAGAAAGCCTTGACTATAAGCTGCCAACTTTTTGCCAACTTGTAATCAGACATCAAGTCTAAAAAAAAAAATTGTAATAAATAGTTATATTTTTAAAAACAAAGACGAGTTGGTGCAAAAATGTAGACAGTGCCAAATTGCAACACTTTACAGTTAGACGTAAGGAGTACTTTTTTATTATTATTTTGACATGTCTGTTTGCTTTTTAATTTGATTTGCAATAAATATTTACTCTTTACAAGGAAAAAAAAGGGAAGTGACAGTAACTGAGGCTTCAGATGTCACACAAAAGATGTTTTTACTTCTTACCATGTCTTTTTTTTAGCATGCATGTAAATTCAGTATATTCTTTTATTTTATTTTTTTTATTTGTGTGAATATACGGTATGAAGAAAAATGTGCTTCGTTCTTAAGTTTTAACATGTTCGCCTAGATCTCCCAAACTACTAATATTTACAGCAATGTGATTGACGCAAAAGTGTCAGTGTTGTTAGGTTGGATGCAGAACGAATGCACTAGTCTGACTTTTGCCACCCATGGTGTTACACCGCCTACTGCTCCTTCTTCAGTGCTGAACAAAGCAGAATTGTGCATCATCACTTCTTCAAAAATCACATATCTAGCTTTGTGAACTGCAATTTTCAATTTAGGACATGGGCAATTAACAATTTTAAGTCTGGAAAATAAAGTAAAATGCACGTTTCTTTAATGCCCATGACAACTTAATGATAAGGCAATGCAGGATGTATGATTCACTTAGAGGGATGTATGGATATGTAAATTACCATCCAACTGTTTCCAGATATTCATCTGTAATATCATAGTAAAACACTTTAGCTGCAGCTAAAGGAATACTCTTTAATCTTGCAACCAGATCGTCTTTTGCCTCTTCAAATGTTCTGCAGCATTGTGCCTTTGTTCTTTCTGCTGTGTCTGTTTCTTTTAAATCTTGGGGGAATTAATTTCTGCGTTTTGAGGTGAAGATTTTTTTCCAATCCACTGTGCAAAAGAAGCACAGTGGCCTACATACACATACCCCAGAAAGAGACACAAAATACTCCCATTGACTAGAATCCTGCTGGAAAACAAAATTTGGATTTTGAATGCAGCTGAAGCACCCCAGAAACCAAATAAGTGTTTCTGGTGTGCGTTCGTAATATCAGAAGTCGACAAAGACAGAAAGAGGGTATCAGTCTTACAAGTTCAGGCCTGCACTGTTGAAAAGTTAAAGATAGAAGCGGGACGGTGGCAATGGCCCACTGTGCATTCTACCTTTAGCCTTATCACCTTTGGCTGTGTAAATAATGCAAAGCAGTCACTGGCTCATTATTAAATTATTCAACATAGGAGTAGATCCCAAGATATAAGAACCAGGAGAAGATGAAGGACCAGAACCAATCAAACCACTGGTCATCTGCAGTGTGACTATCTGTGCTGTATCCCTCATGAAAGCTCCCCTCTCTGTCACATTAGGGTGTGTCAATAAAGCTTTATTGACTTAATTGAAACACACCTGCACATTCAATTTGTATGCTATTTGGGTACATTATCTCGCTTATTGCAACTAATGCATTAAAGTGGCTTTACACAAACATGAAAGCTGTCATTGCCTTTTTATTCTTTGTCAATATTTTCCTTATAGCACCGCACCCAATTAAGATGAAGGAATAAGCACATAACTCAATGCATGCTGCTGCACCGCTGCACGTGATGTGTTGTGGGAGACGCATTAGTGGCTCTACAAAATGTTGAAATGAACAGCACTTACACTCCAGGTGCTTTTTCTTGGGCGCCATCACTTCATGAGTGGTGGCTTTGCATACAGCCCTGGCCATATCCGATCCCGTTAGCTGGTATTGCGCAGCGGCAATGCGATCAGTGAGCGTTTGCCCCGACATTTTCTCGATGCTGAGCAGAAACCCTCAGGAATTTGTTTCGCCGCGGAGCAAAAATAAAAACAAAAAATGGAAAAATGGAATAAGATTCGGCGGCTTCTGGTCCGTCTTTGGGCTCTCGCCTTCCTCCCGGTAATAATAGGCCTGTGACCTTCTGTGGGGGCGAAAAACGACAAACAAAATGGACAAAAATCAGAAAATATATATCCAATTCAGATCATGTGGCGGGATCACGTTGATAATTCGCGCTTTGGAATGAGAAAGACTTACGCAAGGTTGTGTATTCCCCACAGATGGGCCTGTAGTAGGCTTCTAGCGTTCAGTTCAGCACCATGGACAGCTAAAGCAACTCGGTTATGTAATACTCGGTGGCAATAACGGCCGTTTTGTCCCTCACAGGGAGTAAAAATTGCCCCCCCCCCTAAAAACCCTACCCGACCAAAGCCTCCTAGATCCTTAAAAAATATATAAATATTTGGATGATGAAATGAATCAGCGCGTCGTGAGCCGAGGCATCAAATCTGACTCCCTTTCCTGCATTAGATTAAAAAGGCTTTCAAAATAAGAGAAGAACCCGCAATGTCTTCTTCGGCTGCTAGACACAGGGGCTACGGTTCGGATGGGAAACGCCGCCCTGGCTGCTGTGGTCGTCTTCTCGGAGCGAAGGAAAATGCGCAGCGCTCCCGGTGGTGTCGCCAACACTGCGCACAACGAGAAACCGAGTAACGGAGAAAAAGGAACTAGTGTTTCATTTTTCATCTTGACTTTAATTTTTGTCGACTCGTTTGATCCCTTTTTCGCCTTTAACTGCTTTTCTTTAGGTTCTATAACGCTGATAAAAATGTAGTCTTAATTTGAAATTATTTTTAGAGCCTATTAAACTTGTATTACGGTACGTTTTTGGGCACGTTTCATATATAATTTCTATTGTATTTTAATAACTTATTCAAATCTTAGAATAGTTTTAGAACGCATTGTCTTTTAGTTAATCAAAGCAGGAAATTAACATTAAATTAATTTAGCACACCTGCAAAGCAGAAATCCCCAGTCACGCTCTGCGTATTACGTCACGTGACGTACCCGGAACTGGAGCCACGTCACCAATGGGGAGTGTCGCTACTACTAGAAAAAGGAAGTTCTGCAAACTCTGCTCTGCTGCACATATCTCCACATAAATAAAGTACAGTAAGTGAATTAATTTTGTCACACACAGACACACACACACAAGAAGATTATGTTTAGAGTGGTGACTATTTTGTAAGAACACCGCGATCGCGCTGTGTGTCGTGTTCGAGGCTCACTTTGTCGAATAGCAGAATGTTTCATTTATTCGACAGGTCGATTTTTATTGAGCTTATCTTTACAATGAGCCACACTATTCCTGCTTAAACTTTGTCCTCTGTTTATGCTACATGTGTTTGTAAACTCAGTGTGGTGCGTTCATTGGC
This sequence comes from Oryzias curvinotus, assembly GCA_023969325.1. Classification (NCBI taxonomy): domain Eukaryota; kingdom Metazoa; phylum Chordata; class Actinopteri; order Beloniformes; family Adrianichthyidae; genus Oryzias; species Oryzias curvinotus. Next base: position 11,111,662 of record CM043729.1, on the reverse strand, counting down.
TCTGATTTTTTCCCCCCTTCCTGTAACAAATGTTCCTATCAGAGAAGCTTTAAATTGTGGTTAAGAAGATTTAAAAAAAAAAAAAATAGAAAGCAGGTAAATACAGAAAACAAACACGACACTGGTTAAATTCGATTTTAGCTTTAGATTAAAAAAAAACAAAAAGCCTAACGTTGCATTTATAAATAACTAGGTATTTTTGAGGTTGCAGGATCATAAAACATTGATTTTGACCACAAAGAAAATGCAGATAAGTTTTTACATCACATCTCTATTTATTGGGATTAAATTTAAATTAACCAAAGTTATAATCCTGTTGCCATATAGAAAGTGTAATATTATTGAAACAGATAGAAAAATGAATGTTACCATTTTGATTCCTAAAGTTATTGTATCCTACTAGTTTCTAATTTTGGCTTTTATTTGAGTGGTTTGGAAATGTGTCTATATAAATACAAACAATCAGTGGAATTTCTTTTGAAGAACTACTTCTTTAAAATGGTATGCATTTGTTTATTTTTTTCTTGAAATTTTTAAAAGCTGTTTACACACAAACACATTTTTAACCTTGTAATTCAGTCTATTTCTGACCTATGTGAATATAAATTTTTAAACCTGACAGATTGAGAAAGGCCCCCTTTCTACATTAGTAATTTATTATGTAAATTTCTTACTTTTTACCACAAGTAAGAGTCATTTTTGCTGGTTTTTCAGAGATGGCTCAGTTTGAGGAGGTGTCAAAGCAGTCCATTCTGCATCCAAAGCCTGCAGGTTTGGTTTTGCAGTATGGAACAGCCGGCTTCAGAAGCAATGCCATACATTTGGACCACATAATGTTCCGACTGGGCCTGCTGGCAGTGCTGCGCTCCAAGAAAACTAAAAGTACCATTGGAATCATGGTTACTGCGTCACACAACCCTGAGGTTAGCCATTCATTCAAATCCAGTTGTCATTTTTTGCTTTTTCCTTGTTGTTGTTTTTTTTTTTTACTTCCTAGTTCTTTCTAATTTGTTCTTGAAATGTTTGGGGATGATTTACGTTATTCAAATCTTATTTTTTTGTCCCAAATGAAACCAATTTCATTTATGTTTATTTGTTATCAGGAAGATAATGGGGTGAAGCTGGTCGACCCCATGGGGGAAATGTTGGCTGCAACATGGGAAAGCTACGCCACCATGCTGGCTAATGCAGAACAAGAAGAGTTAATCTCAGCACTAAATGAGATCATAGAGAAGGAAGGGATTGACATGAGCCAGGAGGCTTCTGTGTTTGTAGGAAAGGACACCAGGTATAAATCAATCAAACAAATGTTGATTTAACTGGGAATGGGACCCTCATATGCGTTTATATGCTCTGTCTCCTTGCAGGAGCAGTAGTGTCAGTCTTTCACAAGCAGTTTTGGATGGAGTTCATGCTCTCGGTGGTCACAGCAAAGGTAAATTGCTGCAAAAATGCAGTGTTCTTATTACTTTATCTACATTTGGATTCGGTTTAACTAACATATGAGGTTCCCTGTCAGATTATGGGCTGGTCACCACCCCACAGCTGCACTACATGGTCTGCTGTAAAAACACACAGGGGAAATATGGAGATGCCACAGTGGAAGGATATTACAAAAAGCTCTGCCAAGCTTTCACGCAGCTCGTCGGAAATGTAAGAAGTCTACTTTTCAACTTCTCTTTCATTGTTTTGAGTTTAAACATTCTGTTTTTCCTTTTTTCCCCTTATCTGTTCATTAGGCATCCAACCGCACAGATGACCAGAAGCACCTCTGTGTAGATGGTGCAAATGGCATCGGCGCTTTGAAGCTGCGCGAGATGATAAGTCACCTCAACAAAGGGCTGCAAGTGACCATTTTTAATGACGGCAGCAAAGGAAAGCTAAACCACCAGTGTGGAGCTGACTTTGTTAAAGTGCAGCAAGAAACCCCCACAGGTGAAGCATACAGGAAACAGGAGTGAGATTAACCCTAACCCTAACCAGTCAATTAAAGTGAAGTACTTATGCTATTTGGCACAATGTTACATTTTTAAGCCATTTTCTGATGTTTCTATCTGAAAGCAAATTTGTTCAAATTGCAACCTTGAAATAGAATTCTTCTTTTTAGCCCCCTTTAGTGAACTGGTAGTGCAAGCAGGCACATACTTGTGCTCATTAAGAAGATTTGTGTCTCTTTTTTTTTCTGTCTGTGTCCAAAATGTTTGTGTTTCTTACAAAAAGGCATTCAGGTTAACCCCGGAGATCGCTGCTGTTCCTTTGATGGGGATGCTGACCGAATTGTTTATTACTTCACTGATTCCCAGCAAGTTTTTCACCTTTTGGACGGAGACAAGATTGCGACTCTCATCAGTACTTTTCTGAAAGAGCTGCTCATTCAGGTATGCTCTAAAATACGAATATATAGACAAAAATGAGGCATGTATTCCCTCATTTCTCCTCATTTTAATGCACAGGCAGGTTTGAACTTGAAGATAGCTGTGGTGCAAACTGCCTATGCAAATGGGAGCTCAACACATTACCTGGAGAACACGATGAATGTGAGGAAATTCACACAGTAGCCTACCAGTTTTAGTCTTGATTTGAATTAGTTTTTTACATCATTCATGTCTCCTAGGTAACAGTAAGATGCACTAAGACAGGAGTGAAGCATCTTCATCATGCAGCCCTGGAATTTGATGTTGGTGTTTACTTTGAGGCAAATGGTCATGGGACTGTAGGTAGTAACTCGTTTTAACAATTTAGAATGTTTGGAAGTAAAAGCTTCAGTTGTACTTGATTGTGCTGTTTCAAGGTGCTGTTTAGCAAGACAGCTGAGGACAAAATCCAGCAGCTGGCTCAGGACAGCAGCATCGATGACGAGAGGAGGAGAGCAGCTCTCATGCTGCAAAGTACCATCAACGTCATCAACCAGGTACAGACAAATCAAGCAGATGTCTTGCTTTGGTGAAGCATAAAGTGTTAACAATAATCCTCTGCTTTGTTTCCCTTAAAGACAGTTGGAGATGCTCTTTCTGACATGCTGCTAATCGAGGCCATATTAGCCATCAAAGAGATGACAGTGGAGCAGTGGGACAGGATCTACACAGACCTGCCAAACAGGCAACTCAAAGTCAAGGTAGACCCATGGCCAAGCTGGGGAACAGGTCAAACTGGAGGCACAGCAGCTTACTGGGAAGCTGTTTGCTTGTTCAGAAAAATACTGTGGGATTAGTCCCTGTTACACATCAGTATGAAGCTTTGCCATTCATTTGTATTCTAAAGTAATCAAACTTGTACCTTCATTGTTCTGCCTTTACACTAGAAACTACTTTTTTAACCATTTTTGAAAGACGCAGATGCCATTCTTTTTCTTTGACATTGTTTCAATCTTATTGCCAGTTTAAAAACTGGACAAGCTTTGTGGCTGGCAATATAAGAGGGTTTTCTCTAAACAGTACTGCAGACATATTTACAAATGTCACCAGACCAATACAGAGAAAACCTACCCTGCTGTGTGCCGACCCAGGTTGAGATTCTCTTATTTCAGGGTTATAGAACATTGGCACAAAAATCTGCCAAATCAAAATGTGTTGTTTTTGGTGCATGAAATAATTTGACATTTCATATCTACATGAAACTCTGAGTCAATTAATTTCGGTCTTTTCCCAAAAGGTGTCTGACCGCAGGGTAATAGACACAACAGATGCTGAGAGAAGGGCAGTGAGCCCAGCAGGCCTCCAAGAAGCCATCGACAACCTAGTGAAGAAGTACAGAAAAGCCCGCTCTTTTGTCAGGCCGTCTGGCACGGAGGATGTGGTGAGAGTCTACGCAGAGGCAGACACACAGGTGAATAGCGATTTTCAGACAAATGTCACGGTTCTTGTGTAAAAAAAAAATGTCATCAACTGTGGTGCATGGCGCTTAATTTCTCCCGATTGTTTGGGTTTCAGGAGAGTGCTGACACTCTGGCTCATGAAGTCAGCCTTGCAGTTTATCGCCTAGCGGGTGGAGTCGGCGATGAACCCAAACCACTTCATTAAAAGTGCATTTTCCAATCTAAAGATGCAGTATTTTTTAAAGAACAGTGCTGGTAATAATTTAAAAATGCAAATTTTTAGGGTTTTTTTTTTCCTGGGAAGTACTAAATTACTTTAAAATATTTATTTGCACTTAAAACTCTAACTGTGATTATGAGGGATTACGCTGGAAGATGGTAAGATTTGTTTGTACCTAAGTTTGATTTAATGTGACAGAAAGAAATATTATGACCTATAATGTCAGTTTTCTATACTGTTTAGGGTAACAATGAACTGTATTTTCTTAAACTGTATTGTTTTTTCTAAATCAACCCAATACTGTAAGCCATTTTTTTCTAAGATAATAATGAATTATCAGTTTACATGAAAGTTAATACCTCCTTCAAATTTTAGAAATAAAATATGAAAAGACAAAAACGTGGTTTTATTAATTCAGTGATGCAACACATAATAAAAATCACAACTATGCTTGCTTGTTGTTTATTTAGTTACTTCTGACACAGGAAGGTTAAATAAATACAGAAGCTTTAGGTTTGTTAGAAGCAGTAACAAAGCAGGATAAAACCATTTTCATAAATTATTTTGTTTTTTGTGGGTTTTTTTCTTTTTTCAAGTATTCTAAATCAGGATAAACCCCTGGTTCTGGCGATGACTGCTTTACTCTTCATCTGTGTCCTCAGCTGCTCCAGAAATGGTGATGATGCACTGCTTAGTGTTGCTCACATACGTGTCCTCATCTGTCTTAACCTTCCTGGGAAAAATGAAAAGAAAATGGGAAAAAGAATGTCACTAAGAAAGATGAATATATTGTCTGCAGTCGACGATTACCTGATGAGGAGCGTCTTCCTCTCGCACACTGCACATGCCTGATCCTGGGAAGTTCCATCCTTCTGGGTGTCTTCAGAAACGCCCTCTAACTGTCCGGAAGCTGCAATCTTCTCATTGTTGCCTCCACTTGTGTCTTGGTGACCTTCTGTGAGCTTCAAAGTACCTGTGAGGGCCGGTGTATCCGAGGAAAAAAGAGAGTCTGGAGTCGGATTCAAACCATCGGTCAGGCTCAGGCCTCCAACCATGGTGCTGAGACGACTGTCTTCGCCTTCAATCAGTTTCCTGCCACACAGAGAGAACGCACCGGCGCTAAAAAGTCACGCAATCCCCCTTCATGCTTCCTGTTTGATATAATGGCACACAGGGAAACGGCTGAGTGATCATTTAACTTGACCTATGAAAATCACCTGTATGTGGTGATTTCTATCTCCAAAGCCATCTTAGCATTCAGCAGGTCTTGATATTCCCGCATCAGCAGAGCCATCTTCTCCTTGGTGAGCTTCAGGTCAGCGTTCATCGACTCCACTTGTTCCTTAGAGACGATCAGGACAGTTGATCAAAAGGAGGACCAAAAAGGGTGTCACAGTCTCCCAGAGCTTAAAACAATTCTTGAAAAATCTTATGTTCATTGAATTACAACTTTAACTGTTGGATTTGTCACTAAAATGTAGATAAAGACATAAAAACATTTTTACAGACACACCATGTCTGTAAAACATGTAGAACATATTGTTTTCATTTAAAAATATATATCAAAGGCCATCTTGATTCTTTGATTCTAGTATTAAAGCAGGTAAACATAATCTGCAACATAAGAATTGGAAAAGGCACTGTGCTGTACTGTGGTCAGCTGACAATAAAAAAAAACAGGTTTAATGTTCCTTTTCAGTCTGTATGCTTGAACTCTGAACTTCTATGAAATTTGCATACTATTTTAGGTTATCTGGACTTTAAAAGGCATGTTTTTTCTCCTCTTAGTTGCAGAATTGCTATAAAATAATGTATCTTAAAGTCAAAAACCTTTATAGTAAATAAACATGCAACATCTGCTCAAATAACTCTGGTTATTTCTCTCTCTGGTACACTTATGGGATTTCTTTTATTATATTTATGGCTGCATGCAATTCCTTACTGATGCAGCTTTCAGAAACTTAATAAAAAGTAAAAGAAAAAACTTATTTTTGTTTTGTATTTGTGACGCCATGAAACATATTGGGTTGGTGAGATAAACACTTTTTAAACTTTATTTTAGCCACATTTTTGGTTGAGATTTTTTTTTTCATCCAGTTACTGACATCATATCTGTGAGTTTAATGACGTAACGTCGTCTTTGGCAGTCAGTTACCTGTAAGTTCTCCTCTTCGTTCTTGTTTTTCTCAATTGCTTCATGAATTTGAGTTTCCAAGAACTCATTCCTCATCTTCAGAAAGTCTAAGTCCCGCTCTTTGTTCAGGATCTAAATATACACATCAAAGAGTGTGCAGTGTTTTGTAGTATCAGAATCAGTTGTAAATCAAGATTAATAATTCATACTCACGTCCTTCCTGTAACCTGCGATTTCTTCTTTCAGTGCTCGAACACTTTCAGCATGTTTTGTAGAGGCATGGCTCATGTCATGAAACTTTGTTTTGTACCAAGTATCCATTTCCTGAAAGAAAACATTCATTCTCACAGCTCAAAATCTTGCAAATTTTTATTTTATTTTGTAAAAAAATGAAAGAAAATATTCCAGATACTACAGTCTCCCAGTCAAAACATAATCACAATACCTGCAGATTTTTGGCAGCAATGCTGTCATACTGAGACTGGATCTGCGTGAGAGCTGAAGAAAGATCTGGGAGGCCAAAGGTCAGGTCCGTCTTGGAGGAGGCTGCATAGATCTGCTGCATCAGCTCCTCGATTTCCTTTCAATGAATAAGAGCAGAAACACAAAAATACTGAACAACAAAAATCAAATCTCTGCATTTACAGTTATTTTGGCAAAAACAGGTTTTTAGAAGCGTCTTAAATAGTTTTTTGTTTCATATTTTGGTTAATTTTGATGAACATTGTGTTTTCTCCCACATGGGAGTCTTGACCTGGTCACTATTTATGGTCCCATTTACTTAGTCCACGTGTATATTTTCAAATAAGCCTCCAGTAAAGGTGGACAGTAACAAGTTATATGAACTTAAGCAGCTTTTAGTAAAAGTTGCATTCTTCACTTGAAGTTCACTCCATTTATAATGAAAAACGAGTACTACTACTACTAGCAATAATGAATTGTAACTACACTAACATGTTTTTTGTTGTTTGTTTTTTTTAAATAAAAAAAGAATATTTCAAAGAAACCCCACAGACAACAAACTCATTTGTATTTTATGTGTTGTACCTTCACAAAAAGAAAATAATGGTTAATTTATTGGTTATAAGTATAGCATGTATTTTAAAAATGACTAAGTATAAATAAATAAAAAAAATAATTTTGCATCCTGGTTTTATAAACACCTGTTATTGGCCAAAAAAAAGGTAATTGAATTTTGTCTTGTTTAACTTTGTATGATTATTTGATCAATACTTTTTACTTCTTTAGAGTAATACTACGGTACTTTGAAGTAACACTACTCTTACTTGAGTTCCATTTTTGGACACTTTACTCCTTCCTCACTATAACAACAATTTTCCATTATACCACTCATGGTAAAATGAAAGGCATGTCATGTGACAAGCTAAGGAGATGCCATATAAGACAGACAGTCGTCAGTGTTACCTCCTTGTGGACTTTCTGCTGAAATGCCAGTTCAACCTCCAGGTTTTCCTGTTGCTTCTCCAGTTTAATTCGGGCTGAGGTTGATTTATCCACATCCTGGGACACATGGACATAACAAAAAAGTTTCTTTATTGAAAAACTGATAAATTAAGCCACAATCCAGAGTTGCTGATTATTATTTTTTGTTTACATTTTTTTGCCTTAAGCCTTACTTACAGGACGTAAAGTCTCAATGTTGAGCTCTGTTTGCTTCCTGGCATCCAGAGCTTCATAATATTTGGCCTTCAGCATATCCAGCTGGCTCAGCTTTGCTTCCTTTTCTGCCAAGGACAAATTCTGCAGGGACACAATTGGCCAAACTGAAATGGTTTGATCTAAATCAGTTGTGATGGGTTCACAAGAGTCAACTGGTTTCTCACCCTCTGCTCTCTCATTTGCTCAGCTTCCCTGTTGAGCTCCTTCAGCTGAGACGCGTAGAGCTGCCTCAGGCTGGATGTTCTTTCATAGGAGCTCTTCAAGGCCTCAATCTCAGCCTCCAAAAGGTTGTTTTTGGATTCCAATGATCGAACCTGTGCAAACAAACACAGAAGTGAAAGACCTACCCAGTTGCCACGAGGCTTAAATTCTTTTCTTAAATGAGCAAAATTGTCAGGAGGTGAGCACCAAACAGAAAAGGGTTTAAGGTTTGTCATAGTGTGAATTTGACAGCCCAGTAAAAGAAGCATCTTCGACTTATAAATCTTTGTATCTTGCCTTTTCAATATAAACAGTCAGACGATCATTGAGAACAACCATCTCCTGCCTCTCATTGGTGCGTGTCAACTTGAAGGCCTGGTTTTGTGCTGCAGCCACATCCAGATCCATCTTATTCCCCGGTTCCATGGACGAACCTACACAAAGGACCCCCATGCTTGAACTGCTGCAGGAGCCCAAAAATAATGGTGTGAGTGACTTTGTGTTGTGGGCTTTTTGCGTAACTGGCTGAAGGTGGTGACCTACCTTGTCAGTTTTTGCTTGAGTGCTCTGTGCCCCCCCAACTTCCACCCGCCATTTCGGTTGAAGCTGGCTGAGCGGTGGCGGTTCTCTCTTCTGGTGGGAGAAGGACTGGACACCCGGAGGTGGGATGTTGAGGCAATGTTGTCCTCAAAACAACGGCGGTATGAAGACATCCTCTCTGGGCTTCGGCTCATGGCGGTTTTGAGTTGATGCAACTGTAGTTTAAAACTGGAAATGGATCCTTCGCTTCTTCTGTCAGTCTGAGGAGGTGGGGTCTTTATACACTTCTTGGCCCTTCCCCTAACACTACAGTGAAATGCTGAACCCTTCCATACCAAGCATGAATGCTTCCACAGGCATCTATCAACAATAAGCCAAATAATTTGGCCTATAGGCTGTTGAAAGAACATTGTGGTTCGAATGATGAAGGACTTAATTAATTTTGAAGTAAAAGTTGAATTAATAGAGTACTTTCAAATGTAAATTACAAGCAAAATGCACAATACAAACTGATTTTTATTTGTCTTACTTGCAATAAAAACAAGTACAACTGTTTAAAAAAAAAACAGGACACCACTGACTTCACAAAAGGTTAATTGAAAATAAATAAATAAATAAATAAAAAAATACAATAGAATACAATTTTCTGTTTTTCTATGGGGCTACTTAATTTTTTTTAGACCAAAGAAAAAAATGTCTGAAATCGCTATTTACAAGTCAACAGTCAGAAGTTGCTGGTTTTTTTTTTTTTTTTTTTGCTTTTTTAAATATTAATAGACTATATTAGGGATAAAGAGTGAATGCTGGATAACCCTTTACACAATGTGGAATAACCATAACCTAAATAAAACAATTGAAACAAACACATAGACAAACAAAAACTTGTAGTTGACTTAACCACAAACAAACATGGTATAAAAGCTCTAGTTACCCAAGTGCCTTAATATTCATTTGATTTTTAGGGGAAAATCAATGAACCCTTTAAATAAATAATGCTATGTTTATTTGACCACTTTCTTTATTTCTTTTTTATCTTTTGTTGAAAGCCTCATATACTAACCTCATCACATCTACTTTAAACGTCTAAACGTGGTCAGTGGAGATTTAAACTATTATTAGTTTTATATATGTATTAATCGTGCAAAACATGTGACTATACCCTCTTTAAAGTAATCATGTTTCCCAGCCATTGCAGGAGACTGCGGAACCAATCTTTGAGCTCGCCGGAACGTTATTCGTGATACACCAGCTCTGCCACTTTAATTACTTTTCTCGCTGTCTCCGCTCCTTTGTTTGTTAAAAAAACACAATTTTCTTGTCTATAAATTTCTACCTCAACTGCAGTGATGGCGGGTAACTTCTGGCAGAGTTCTCATTAGTGAGTTTTTGTAAAAAAAAAAAATGTCGATGTTTTTGTGCGTGTTTTGTCGTAATCACCCGTTTGTGTTTTGAGGCCTAGCTTAGCTATACACACGGCGAAGCTAGCAGTTTACTTTTAGCATTGTGGTGTAAAAATAAATAAAAAAAAATAACACTTGGGGAACACTCTGCAACTAAAAATTGTGGACTTTCTTTGTTATGAGCTCCAGAGTGATCTAATACAGCAATGGTTCTTGTTTTCGTTGTGTTTTGTTGATGCCGTCATTCAGGGAGCTTGTTGTTTACAGTGAATTTGACCTGTTCAAACGTCTGTATATTTTCATATAAAGTAATCTTGCTTCTCTTTTAAAGTCTTCAGTGGGTCTTGGACAAACAGGACCTAATAAAGGAGCGCCAGAAAGACCTGAAGTTCCTCTCGGAGGAGGAGTACTGGAAACTTCAGATTTTCTTTGCAAATGGTGAGGTTTTTTTTTTTTCTTTTTTGTTTTTTTTTTTAATCATGATGCATTCAAATTCATGCAGGCTTTGGTCTGTTTCGGGGTCTGTTTGAAAACATGAGAAAATCTCGGACTAGTCACGAACAAAACCTAAAATCATACACTTCAACTATTGTATTTCATTTGGTATTTTTCAGTTATCCAGGCTCTGGGCGAACATTTGAAGCTGCGCCAGCAGGTCATTGCTACTGCAACCGTGTACTTTAAGCGCTTCTATGCCCGGTAAGGAGCTCGAAACTGTTTTTCCATAGGTAAAGCTGTCAGTATTTTACACGTTTGTGCTGACAGCTCATGGAGGGTAAAGTGTGAACATATTGGGCAGCCCTAATGAGATTACATCAGTGTTGATGACAGTTTCATTTCTGCAGAGCATCAACAGCTTGTGTGGCCGGGAGCGGATAAGTTGGTCTGGCTTATTGAACCCTGTAACAAAAGGCTGTCGACATGTATCATTGAGTAAACAAAGGAATGTTTGTGCGGCATAAGCAGAGTGTCAAATACGTTTTTGTCTGTGTTTACTTTTGTTGACATTAGCATAACAGTTAGTAAGGCAAAAAAAGAGACTTTCCTCTTTTGTTTTAAATTCTTTCTCCTTACTATTCTGTGCTTACTACCCATGTAGCTGCACGGTTATCCTTGGCCTACTCTCACTTTGTGACGTTTTCTTTCTTCAACATTTTTTCATGACCTGCTTGTTTAATATTCAAATAATTTGTGTCATTTTTCAGGTATTCTCTGAAGAGTATAGATCCGGTGCTCATGGCTCCCACTTGTGTGTTCCTGGCTTCTAAAGTTGAGGTATAAATTTGGTGGAATCATTCTTTAACATTTCATCAGTGTTACATTTCATTGTTTATCATAATTGAGACACATTTTAGGGTCTTCAACTGCTTCTTTTGTACACATGATGATCTGTTTTGTATTGCTCTTTTTCCTGTAGGAATTTGGAGTTGTATCCAATACCAGACTGATCTCAGCTGCCACCTCTGTATGTAAGTGACCCACATTGTGTATCTCAAATTGAAGTTTTTCCTGTTTGTTTGCAGCAACACAGATTTTTTTTCTGTTTTTTTTGTAGTAAAAACAAGATTTTCTTATGCCTTTCCAAAGGAGTTTCCTTACAGAATGAATCATGTGAGTAAAACACAGTTGAAGTAATCCAATGACGTCTGTGATGTACGAAAAGTTAAGAATCAAGAACAAATCTGACCTTAAAAGATGCAGAAATGTGACGGTAAACAGGAAATGCCATTAAGGTTTACTCGTTTAAGTTTCAAGAAATCTCACGGCAGAAGGTGAGGTCACATCAAACTGCTTCCTCTGCAAAGTTATTTATGTGCTGCATTACAGCGTACCGAGAAGCCCTTAGACTGTATCACAGTGTTGCCACATTACTGCCTATCAGTGCGTTAGATTCCTCAGCTAATGTTCACACTCTGCTGACAAAAAAAAGTCAGTCAGGGTGCTTGCAGATCTCCAGAGTTTCCAGAACAAGACAGCTCTGACGTAATGCCATATAAGCTATAAATTACAGGGGGGCCGCTGTGGGGGGACAAAGCGGAGGGGTGTCACACAGCATAGATTGAGGTATCAGAGGGCCGTGACTCGTAAACATCATTCATCTTGTGGACATTGGACACATAGTAAAAGTGTGACAATGATGAAGTGCGAAGCTGTTAAAGGCAAACAAAGTAATCATCTATACAGCTGGAGGTCAAAGGCCAGTCTGATGAGATGACTTAATAAATAAAAATTAATTGACAAACTTTTGGGTGCATTTTCAAAGTGTAAAATATGATTAAATGTTTATTCTAAACCTCTTTTTTCCCCCCTCAGATTCTAGAATGTGAGTTTTACCTTTTGGAGCTAATGGTGGGTGGAAATCTAGATAAAAAGGATGAGTTGTTTCATAGAGAGAAGTACTGATCCTTAATCGGCTTAATGTTTCAGGACTGCTGCCTGATTGTGTACCACCCCTACAGACCTCTGCTGCAGTATGTGCAGGACATGGGGCAGGAGGACATGCTGCTGCCACTAGCGTGGTATGTTCTGCCTCGTTTGAACAAAACCCAATAAGTGAGCTTATTTTTGGATGAAGGCGTTGCATTGTTTTCTGCCTTTACCAGGCGAATAGTGAACGACACGTACAGGACAGATCTGTGTCTGCTCTACCCTCCCTTCATGGTAGCTTTAGGTAAGAAATGCCTCTCAGGTTTTGAAAGTAGAGCAGTGGAACTCACATTTCAAAAAGATGTATTAATCACTGCTTCTGTTCCTCCCTCAGCTTGTCTGCATGTGGCCTGTGTGGTGCAGCAGAAAGATGCCAGGCAGTGGTTTGCAGAGCTCTCTGTGGACATGGACAAAGTGAGATCATTACCTTCGCTTTGATGTTCTTGTTGCACGCTTGGCTTTAAATGGGTGTGTGTGTGTCTGTTTGAAGATCCTGGAGATCATCCGCGTCATCCTGAAGCTCTACGATCAGTGGAAGAATTTTGACGACAGGAAAGAGATAGCTGCTGTTCTAAACAAGATGCCCAAACCTAAACCGCCTCCTACCAGGTACGTTTGGAGTCCTGATTTATTAACGGTTTGTTTAAATCGTTTGAAAGTTTGTATGGGAATTGGACAAACGTGGACAATTTAACAGGAGCCATATTGTTATCAGAAAACAAAGAATGGTACATTTCTGGGAGGGAGAAAGGTTTCAGGCATCAAATGTGTGTCAAATGCGCCACCTCTGATTTGACATGTGTGTAAAATTTACTGCAAAGTGGGCCTGCAATATCAGCCTGTGTGATATGTGTACCGCAAAAGACGACACTGCGACAAATGGTGACCTTAAATGTTTACACACGTGCAAAAGAATCCCATGGCAGATTGAAGTATTTAACAAGTAAAAAACAACCCTCTACACCAGTGGTCCCCAACCACCGGGCCGGGCCGCGGGAAATTTTGGCACCGCGAGGCGCAGAGAGAAAAAATAATTTCCGTTTTATTGTTGTTGTTTTTTTCGAAAAAAAAACGTTTTATTTTGAAAAGTAACCGGATTCTCTCTGTTACATCTGTCACACTTAACGCACGTCAAAGTCGCGACACCAAACATCACGTGATACACCCCGATAAAATTAAACCCAAACAACCATAATGAGCAAAAAACCAAACTTCTTTAGAAAGTTGCTTTGACAAGGGGAAACGGTCCAATGAAGGGACAGAAGAGGAACCTGCACCCGGTAAAAAAGGGAAATCTGCCTTTAACAGCCAGTATCAAGAAACCTATTTAAAATATGGATTTATCGCCACGGGCAATTCCAACGCACCAAACCCGCTGTGCACAGTATGCGGTGATGGTAGAAACGATGTTGCTCATGGGATGTTCTGTTGTTGGTGTGACGTTACGAGGACACCGCTAATAAAGTTGCACATGATTACACAGTGGATTTACGTTCATTATTATTATTACTAAAGAGAAAATACCTCCCCCGGTCCGCGCTAAACGTGTCTTGCGTTGCACCTCAACCCCCCACCTCCACACATACACACACGGGTCCGCGGTAAACGTGCCTTGCGTTGTATCGGTCCGCGGTGACAAAAAGGTTGAAAAACACTGGTCTACACAATCAAATGGAGCGCTTTTATGTTAGAGCCCACTTCCTATGTAGAAGTGGGTCATTTGGAGCATAATATGTTATATTAGATCTAATTAAACGGTTGCATTGAAATGGAAATTATTTATCACAAGTCATCATCATCATTGCAATATTGATCACTGTCTCGCATTGCAAGTTTTGCTCCTATCGTGCTGCCTCACGTTTGTCAGACGTTTGTCCAAAAGGTGTTTTGTTGTCTTAAATTGTTAAACGTTTTCCACTTCATGTCAGTGAGCTGCTTGTTGTTTTCTCCCCGCAGTGACGGTGATCAGAACTCCAATGGGAACCAAAGCAACTCTTACAGCCAGTCTTAGCTGACAATCTCCATCTTGATGGAAACGTTTAGACTTGGGGATGAGTGGGGAAATTCGTAAACACAGCACAACCCTTTTTTAAGCGTCAGATGAACATAGCTGGTCTTTTTAACATCAACGGACAAACTCCTGAGAAGCTGGATCTGCTTTCCCCAAACAAGCTTCTACAGAACTGCCTGCAGTAACGGTTAATTTGTGACCCAGAAGCATCGTCTCGACACTCTGACTTGAAATGAACTAAATCTGAAGGAACTGAAATGATCCTGATGTCCTTGAACTGCCCAGAGGAGCGAATCATTTCACAAGAAGCTCCGAGGCATTTGTTAAAACTTGATCGCAAATGGAGTGAATGTGTGAGTTGCAGGTGAGACGCGGGCTTGTGTGAGTTTTCCTTCCTCAGGGATTTCAGTAATCTTGTAAAATCAGAGGATCTTTGTGCTGTTGCTGTGGATTTGATCGGAAATCCTTGTGATGCAAGTCGGCCCTGTGGAAAGAGTCTGTGCTGCTTTACTGAAGCACTATGAGAGAAAGAACCCCAAACCAGACCCCTCTTCATGATACTTCTTTAAATATAGGAATGTTTTGTTCAAACTCTTTTTTTTATTATTTTATTTTTTCTTAATTCTTAATGTAAATAGCTTTATTCTGAGCAAAATTCCGCTTGTTTTTATGGTTAAAATAAGTGTCCTGTTTAATAACTCTGTTTACCTTTTAGGTTTTTTTAACTTTCTTTTTTTTTGTCCTTTTTATGTTTGACACCGATTAAATCGCCAACTTGTGATGTTTGTGCGTATGCTTGTCCCTGTTTTTGTGAAGTGATCCTGTAAGAGCACTGCCATCAAGACAACATGCTGAAAAGCCTTACAAAATAAAAGCTGCTGAAAAGATCCTCAGAAACGGCACACTGTCTCCATCTAGGTCAGGTATAACATGTGTTTAGGATTTTTTTTTTAATCGGGTTTAGATCAATATAGGTGGTAGAAACAACAAAAATATGTACTTGAAGAAAAAAACATTTTTCTCTATAGAATGCAGATTACATGGACCTGATTCATTTAAGGAATTTTCATTCAGGAATTTTGGCCTGTTATCCTGATTCATTTGACAAAAACTTTGTATCTAACCTAATTACTCCTGTTTGTGTTTAAAATTATTTTGATTTATTACCACAAAACAGTTTTTTATGCACATTAAATCGCCCATCTGCTGTCATTGCTGGCATCATGTAATGTACTTTGGAGAATTTTCCAGTAAAACTGCAGTGCTATAACCATTTTTGTGTAACTTCAATGTCAGCTCAATGCTGCAGCTGTAGAAGGACCCCTAGAGGTGAATAAACAACATCTGACAGTTTAACCCCCCAAAAAGAAAGGCACCAAATACCTCTTTTTTTAAATATACTTGACTAATATGTTTTTTTTTTCCAATTAGAGTTCTGATGTTGGTTCTTTCTATTCTTTGCTCTGTGAATTACAATCTTAGAACAGTTAGTTCTCGTGACGTCATCAACTGCATGAAGCTACAGAGCGCAGCGGAAACAAGACCCCTTCCTTCAAAATAAGATTCAAAGCTTTTGAATTTTGTTACATCATAACCACTGCCTGGTCAAAGCTAGCAAATATTAAATGTACTTTTTATTTAGTTTTAATAGGTGTTGCATACAGTTTGTTTTTTTTACTTTAAGGTAAATTGATCATTTTTTGTGTGTGGCCATTCTCATCAATTTAGCATTTGTTCTTTTAATTGTTTATTGATAAAAAAGGACACAATTAAGAAGGAATTGAATACAGTAAACATATTGTGAATTGAGTCGTTTGGGTTTTAATATTGCCATCCTTGCTAAAAATAAATAAATATATAAATCGCGTTTTATTTTGAAAAATCCTAAACGGATCTGAGTTTTCAGGGAGCTGCGCTTCACACTAATCTAGGAAGAAGGGTCAGATCAGAGGGCTTCAGGCGGGCTTCAATGAAAGCCAGCTCCGCCGAGCGGAGAGGCCTTCGACGGGATGTTTGCGTCCACGCCGCCGTCCCCAGAGCCCCAGCTCTGCCCCCGCCTCTGCCGGCACCCATGAAGCCCCCGCTGATGAAGGCCCAGGCAGCCAAAGTGAGGCGGAAAGTGTCCGGAGACACTGAGCATGTACTGGCGCGTCGGGCTCGCGTTAACAGGCTCCTGTGTGATTGATCTTGGCCAGAACCAGAGAGTCCCCTCCGGGTTTCTGGGTTCCGATGAGCAGCTGCCTCTTTCTGGGTGCATCATCGCGTACCCACTGCACCACCACGGCGGGATCATGTCAGCTTTGGGCTCGGATTCGTGGTGGCGGAAAACCTTGTATTTGACCGGAGGGGCTCTGCTCGCTGCCGCTGCCTATCTGCTGCACGAACTGCTGGCCATCAGGTAGAACGACAGACGGTCAGACTGAGCTGCAGTCAGAGCTCTGCACTCCTCATGCAGGCCCCGGGGGCCCCAAAACACAGGCCGGTGCTGATAGATATCGATGTGGATTCGAGTGTTTTGACCAGTCTCTTGCATTTGTGCTAATGGTGCACGTTACTTAATTTTGTTAGTTTGGGCGGGGCGAGAGCTCAGTAACGGGAGGGGGGGGGGGTCGTGATGTAACTCACCCCTCTTACAAACACACCTTTGATCTCCACTTTAAATGACTTTTTTTTACATTAATGACCATCTGTTTTCTTGTAGTTTCGTTTTTTAAATCTGAAACTACAGTTTTAAAACATGTTTATTTAAATTGTTATGGCAGCCTGCCTCCCTTAAGCAGCCACTCTGATTGGCGAAGGACAAAAGTGACATAAGGTTGTGTTTTGCACAAAATCGGCCACTCACATGACCAGTTTTGTTGCTTTTATTGAGTCCCAGATCCTTTTAGGCTTTTGTTTAAATGCATATTCCTATAGACGTTTGTGTGAAATGCTATTTAATAAAAGATAAAGTTAGAAACTGCTGTATTTCTAGTAAATATCCCAAATCTCTACGGAGGGTTCTGTTGAAATCAGCTTTCTGAAAGACACAGCTGGCAGTTCAGCACCAGAGCGCGGACAGTTCTTGCGCGCGCGCCACTTCGTTTTTGTTTGTCTTTCAGTTTCAGCACCCGGATCAATGGACAGCTCCCCACGACTCTGCAGCCTGAATTTGTTCAGGATATGGGATGGCTTTATTCTATTATCTACCCATGGAGTCATATAATGAAGAAGCTTTTAACGTTTGAACTCCAGCAGTCTATATGCTATTCAGTTTGTGTCGTTATGTGACCTTTGCTGAATCCCTTACTATGGTATTCATTAAATTTAATTAGTGACTGGATAATTCACCTTAAGCCTAAGAACGCGTCACAGTTGAAAATGTGGTGTTTAATATCTTTTTGCCATCTTTGTTTACAAGAGAGCAGAATTCTGTCTGAAATATGTGAGATATGTCACCATTCCTAAATGTAAATAAATGTATATTTTTACTTTAAACAAGGTATAGCTGTGATCAGTTTTAGTTAAAAGTTTAGAAACAACTTTAAACATTTTGGACACTTAGCAACCTTTCTACAATACTGCCAGTCTTAACCTGTGCTTTTGTATCTCTATTGACTGAAGGAGATTTCTATTACAGGAGCTCCTGCTGTTTTCGTTTTTACAGTCTCAGTCTCTGTGTGACTTACTGCTCCTGTATCCACAGAAAAGAAGAGGAGCTGGACTCTAAAGATGCCATTATTCTTCATCAGTTCTCCAGGCCCAAATGTGGGGCCCCATCTCTGTCCCCCTTCTGCCTTAAACTGGAGACCTACCTCCGTATGGTTGATCTACCCTACAAGGTACACCATTACATCCGCAACACAAATTCCATTAAAGTGTTTGGTAGCATCCAAGCCCTCTTAGTGACTTTCAAATCCTGTCTTTTCCCTCTAGAACTCCTTTGATGGAAGGCTTTCTCCTCAAGGAAAGATGCCGTGGATCGAGTACAATCACGAACAGGTCTTTGGGACTGAATTCATCATTGACTTCTTGGACGAGAGGCTGGGGGTGAGCCTTAACAAGGGCCTCACGCCTCAGGAGAAGGCCATGTCTCGTGCCATCACCAAAATGCTAGAGGAGCACTTCTACTGGTAAGTCCAGACAAAAGCTCAGGCTGATTTTTTTGGTGAGTGCACAAGAGTTCAGAGAAGTAAAAGCAGATAATTGATCACCCTCCTAAAGATCCCTGAATGAGTTTGGTGTATTATTTTTAGGTTCAGATACCTTCTATGTTGCAGCTAAACGGTTTTACACCAATATTTGTTAAATGCCACCATATAGAAGTAAACAAAATGCAGTATTTAGGCAAGGTGGTGTAGTTTTAATGGTATGGGTTGGCTTTGTTTACAGCTGCCACACTTGAACATCTTCCAGTGACTGTGAGCTCAGTTGTTATACGGCCACAGATTGATCAAAGCTACCACCTTAAAGAAAACTGATCCAAAAGAACTCAGCAGCTCTGCATCAACTAAACCTTTAGGAAAATATTGAAGTTGGTTTCCAGTGACTTGCTTAATGCCACTTCATCTTTAATTACAGATAAATGATCCAGTTATTGCCTACAGTCATCAGCTTATAGATTGAAGCCGTTTTGAACCAACGTAAACCGTTGAAGCATAAATCTACATTTATATTGCTGTTTCAGGACTATAGCTTACTGCCAGTGGGTGGACAACTTGGAGGAGACTCAGAAGATGTTGTCGGTGAGCGGACCACTGAGTGACTTGCTCACATGGATCCTGAGTCACCTGAACAGCGGGATTGTAAAGAGGGAGATGTACGGACATGGGATTGGACGGTTCTCTGCTGAGGAGGTGTACACACTGATGGAGAAGGACATGCGCACACTGGCCACTCTGCTGGGTTAGGATCTTTATTTTTGAAAATATCAATATTTTAGATACGGTGGTCCCTTTGTTATCACTGGGGTTCTAAAAAATAACCCATGATTGGTAGAGTTACAGATGTTTTAACTTGATGCACTTTTGTCAGACAGACATTGACATTTTCACATTTTCTTTCCTGTATAAACTTCCAAAGTTCAAACCTTTATAGCAAAATATGTCCAGTATAATAGAATGAAAAGAAATATCTGATCACGATCAAAGATTTATGTATATTTTGGCAAACTGAAGCTATTTTGTACAGGAGATGCAGCCTGGAGCAGATTCATTGACAAGGCCAACCAAGAAGCAGAAAATTAAAATTAAATAAAAAAAAGAAAGAAAGAAAAACAAAAGCATGCAAAATTGCAGTGAAATAAATGTGTGAAACAGCAAGACAACAAGACATGACCCAAAAATAGTATTTACACTAATCACAGTAGTAAGAAAATATAGTTAAAAATTCCAGATTAAAAAAAAAACTCAAATAAAGATCCAGAGTGACTAGCTACACAAGTGCAAGTTTTTTTTTTAAACTCCACTCCAGTAATCTTTTGATCAATTTCAAAAGTGTGCTTTGTGGCCTTTTAATTATAATTAGGTTGTTTTTAGCCAAAATTCAAGAACCTGTGTCATTTTCTAGGACATAGTTTATTCAGTAGTTCATTAGAAATTCACCTGTAAATTGTGGGCAGAACTGTTGGCACTGAGCAAGCCTGACTTACTTCCCCATCGTCCCTTTGTTTACACTCTCGCCCTCTAGTTGACAGCCCCTCACAACCCAAACATTAATGGTACAACAAAAATGGGTATCAATATTGGAGCTATCTAGTCGTACAGTTGAGATCCAGATTCCAGCTCAGATAAAGAAAACACAGACGCACACGGATGCTCATTTTTTTCATCTGCTCCTGATTCTGGCAATTTAAATTAAGAAATATGCCATTTTGATCTTAATTTTCTGTATATGAATCCTCCCCCATGAGAAAAATGCCACAACAACATTTTAAAAAGACCAAAAAACATAATTTTCATTGAAGTAGGTCTTTAAAATTAATCTAACCACAGATAAGATTTTTCTTTACTCTTTTTAAAAAGTATCATTTTTTTTTATTGTTTTTTTTATTGCTGCCTTCTGCACTCTTGGATTTTGCTAATAGTAAACAGTTTGGGCACTAAAGTTTCCTTATGATTCTGTGAAACCTCTAGTTAAAATGTGCTGTATTATCTGGACACAAATACTTAACAAAACTTCTCAGCTAAAACAAAATAAAAAAGAAAGAAAATAAATGGGAAAAAAAGTAAATAAATCTACAAAGCAAACACAATTCTTTGCATTTTTTAAAGCAGAATGCAGGTTCTGTTTAAGCAGACTAGGTTTTAAAATGATTTACACTTTGCTTTTATATATATTTTAATATTTCTGAATTCTTTTTTATTGTTTTAAAATAAAATTGTACAAATTATTTGTCATACTTACATTTTACCTCACGATCTCCCTTCTGTAGTGAATTAATTGCTGATCTCATTTCTTTTTTATTAAAATCAGCAGATAAATGTTTTTAAAATATAGCTCAAGGCTGACCTCTTGTGGTATTGTTTGGCATTACGGTCTGTGCAATTTCAAACAAAACTGTTTTCCTCTTTAGGGGATAAGAAATACCTCATGGGCTCCAAACTTTCTACAGTGGACGCGACAGTGTTCAGTCATTTGGCTCCGGCCATGTGGACCCTGCCGGGATCACGACCAGAACAGTTAATCAAAGGTGAGTCTGAGAATTGATCGCTTTCAGGCAGGAATTAGATGATGCTCATCTGTAAAATATACAACTTATTGTACAATATTTAGAAATTATAAGAAATAATCTAAAGGCACCAAATAATAATGTAAAAACTCTTGAGAAGACATTCTGAAAGATTTTACTCTGGTGAACCCAGGAACAATTTCTTTTAAAGTAAATTTTACACGTTAAAAAATTTAAATTAAACCAAAAAATGGGGTTTAAAATGGCACGGGATGAGAAATATTTTTTCTTAAGGACTAAAATCATTGAAACAATATTTTTGTCTCACTGAGCTTCTTTTTCGTCCCAGGAGAGCTGATTAACCTGGCCATGTACTGCGAGCGCATCCGCCGCAGGTTCTGGCCGGAGTGGTTCGTTGACCTGGAAGACTTCAGCTACGACGACGTCACTGATCGCAGTGATTCCAAACTTGCCGATCTGGGCCTCTACTCCCGCACGGACTCTTCCCGCGACACACTGTCACGCACGCCTCACACCTCGCACACGCACACACCCACACCCCAGGAGCCGCCGTCGCCTGTCAGCGACCCCACAGGTCACTCTCTGTATGACTCTGACATGGACACAGAGTGTTCTGAGATAGATCCGCTCAAGTGTTGACGAAAGACACACTTTTTGCACACTCCACTGCAAAGGGGGGAGCTGTGTTCTTCTTCTTCTTCTTCTCCCTTGCACCCACCCTTCTGTGAGCAGGAAACAGCTGGGGGCTGGGGTTAGTGTTGCCTGAGTTGGCGAGGATAAAGGAACATAGAGCAAAGTCAGCAGGACATTTCTAAAACCTAAAAAAAAGGATTAAAATAAAAAGTGTTTGACAGCCTAAAATAAAAATGAGAAAAATCTAAAAAGGAAGCCACTGCTGAAAAACTCTTCCATGAGGTTGACACCATCCAGCCACAGCCTGTCGTCCTTGTTGCAATGTTGTTTCCATGGCAACTGCATTCCTATGTGCCCCCTACCATAGTCGAGCGTGATAACCTGCACCACCCAGCTTTGTGTGAGTTCTGACTAAAAAAAAAAAAACAATACACACTCATGGAGATGCATCTCTGTTGTAAATATTTCAAGAATCTGACAGAATTTTCCGATTGAATCAGTAGAATATTTGATGATTTTGTGAATATAAGCAGGAAAGACCACCTGAAGAACAGAGAATCAGCTCTTTTATTATGAAATATTGTAAATAATGCAGGTGATTAATCTTTAAAGCATCTTTGGTCTGGGATGGAGACCACAAAGTTCACTCTGCTGTCCTTGAATCAAAATAATTTGCAGCTGTTTACAGACAGTTAGTGCCTGCTGCCCATTTTTCATGCGGAGGGGGTTACGCTTCGCGAATCAAGGAAGCGTTCTAAAACCATGCTTTCATTTGTGCTTTAGTTTGCCCTAAAGTTGCCCTGCAGTCGAGCCAAGGTACAACATCTGAGAAGGTAAAAGAGCAAGGCAGGCCTGTAAAAGTCCATCTTTATCATACAATTTTAGCTGTTCTCTTGGTGTTTTTTTTTTTTTTGGGGTCAGTGTCTGTGACCAAAGCAGCCACACAAGTGCAAATAAAAGATCTTGAAAAAGAACTTTTTAGTTTTTAAGTTAATGTGTTGCTTCAGAAATCAGCAGGAGAGAAAATCTGCAGGGAGTCATTTGATGTCAGGCTATACAACAGATTATGTGACAGTCGGGGTTAAATGTTCATGTGTGTTTGTCATTCAGCAGATGCACATACAGCAGTATAGCTGGGCCATGCTGGGGTGCTTTAAGTTGCTTCTTGCGTTTGCTTCTTTCTGTGTGGCTCAAGTTTGGAGGCTGAAGTTGAACTTAAATGACATGCATGCGTCTTTTACCAACATTACTGCTCAATGATATTGATAAAAATCAGGGGGAAAAATGAAAAAAGGTCACTTCTGTGGAAGAAAATTGTCACATAGGAGAAAAAGATGAGACGATCTAAGCTTGTGGGATGAAGAAATTGATGTTTCCTTCGTCAGTGAACGATCCATTTTTCAAAACAAATTTTTAAATTACATTAAAACCCCCAAATACTACTTTAGGTTCCTTTTAAAAGCAAAAAAATCAGTCTTCTGAACAGGCATTTGGAATGTCCCAGAGATGATATATAGTGTCATTTTTTCTTATAACCATATAGCTATAATAAAAATGATTTATGGTAGATTTTAAATGTTATTTTTTATAGGTAAAATGGTGTTTATTTATTGTATGATAATGTAGAAATGAAACAGAAAGCATTCTGTTGTTTTTTTCTTTGAACTATCAGCATGTGTGTCTGTGTGCTAAAAAACTGTATTCAATGTCTTAAATTCCTCACTTCATTTCTGTTGCCTTCTTCAAACAAAAGTCTGATTTGTTGGAAATGAAGTTACACTACAGGAGTGCCAGTATTTGATTTCTGTTTTTATTTTTTTGTATAATTTTATGATGTTTAGGGGTTTTTTTAACTACAAGGTGGATTTTTTATTTAGCTTTTTTCTTGTTTTGGGTACGTTGGAGGAAAAAAATACTGTCAGACTAAATGTACTGATGTGTGTTTTGGTGCAATATTTTACCTTCTCCTCTAAATCCATATTACATATACTGACAAACTTCTTGCTGCTTTTTTTTTTTACTTTATGCTCAAAATGTTTACTTTACTGGTTGAAGTTTGAAGAAACCTTTCTCCGAGGTACTTCCTGTTCAGTTTAGGCTGAGATGCTGAACTGACTGATTCCAGATCAGCAGGATGAGCTGTGATCAGCGTGTCCCCACCCCTCGCAGGAGAATCTGTCAGCGGTATCCATGACCTCCTCTGTTTGTCCTCGTGCTTCAGAGCGTTTAAAAGGTCACGATCAGGGTTTGTTTTTCCCGCCAGCATTTCTGCTTGTAGATTGTAGAAGCCATACTGCGTTGTCTCCTCGTGTTGTGTGGGATAAGATGTGGAATTTCTGCAAAATTGTAAATAGGAGAGCCAGGAAAAATAAATATACGGAAGCATATATAAAATATAGTGCAGAATAAAGCTCTCTGTGAGGTTGGAATCAAAGATTCTCAAGAATGTATCACAAGTAGAGACAGAAAGCTGTACAGAAAAGATTGAACTGAAATATTTCAATAAAGCTGTGATCCTTTAATTTGGCTCGACTGCATTTTTGTGCATTAATTCCCCTTTAAAAGTGTTCACAATCAACATTTAGTCATGGGTGCACTCAGGCATGACCCTGTCTTTTAATCCCTGATTGTTTTATGAGAACACGGAGCAGGAGGATTAACTCTGTTCTCCTTTTCTTTGTTCTCAGAGCTCTGCAGTAACAGAAGAACAGCCCAAAGAAAGGAAGGATCACATAGTATTCAGTCTGCTGCCATCCGGGTGGAGACTACGCAGTCTTCAGGCCAGGACCAGCAGACTCAGAGACAGTTTTCTCCTCCAGGCTGTCAGGAAGCTGAACTCTCTCCTGGCCCAACCCCCACTCCCCTCTTGTTGCCCAGTTGCCCTCCTGCTCTGCTGATCTCTGACATCCGCAGGTCATCTACCTCATCAGCACTAACTGCACCTTCCACAAGTCCTCCAGTGCCGTAAAATATTAAGTTAACCAAGGAACTATACTTCAGTCACTTTATTTTTCTCCTCTCATTTTTAACATTGTTATTTTTTCTACTATTTAGTTTGTTTATTGTACAATTTGAAGTTGTCTCTCCGTTTAAAACTGAAGCTGAAGAGAAAACGAAATTTCAATTTCTATGTATGTGTCAACATTGTAGATTTTGACAATAAAGTTACTTTGACTTGACTTTGACTCGGGTGAGAAATAGCCTTGGAAAGGGGAGAAGTGAGATAAACAGATGATAGTTTCTCAGTGAAACTTAAAAAAAAAAAAAAAACATCAAGAGGAATCCCCTCCATAAGAGACGACAAACCTCTGATGGACAATGAAGGCAGACAGTCTGAGGAGATGGCGCACGATGTGAGGCTGCATGTGCAACATGCTGCATTCATGATGAGCATGCATGGTGACTGAGGTGAGGCCTTGTGTGTTTGAAAATGAAAAGATACCTGTAAGAGTGTATCGATCCATAAGGAGGATAGATGGTCGTTTACTGATGAATGTCAGAGTCCAGTGAACTGGATCCTCCATAGATCTAACTTCATCCAAATACACAAATACTGACATACACAATGAGTAAAATACACATTTTGTGAAGGAATCTTTTTTTTTTTTTATCACACTCGTAAAGCACTTTGGATATTTCTTCAACCCAACTTATTCTTGTAGGGATGTATGTTTGTAGATATACATTTTTTTAATGGGTAGTGGTTTAATTTTAACCAAATTTATGCTATTTTCATTAATTATTATTATTATTATTATTATTATTATTATTATTAGTATTAGTATTAGTAGTAGTAGTAGTAGTAGTAGTAGTAGTAGTAGTAGTAGTAGTAGTAGTAGTAGTAGCAGTAGTAGTATTCCTGAGTTTAAAATCCCCCAGCAAAAGTGAATACTGTTTTAAACTACTATTTCTTGATTGTGATTGGCTAAATTACGTTCTTCAACAGCCACAATAGTTTATACTTGAAAAGGATTAAAATTTAGAAGTTTAAAGTAAGCAGTTAATCATGAATAATTAGTAACATTTACTATGACCTGCGAATTAATGTTGACAAAAGTGTTTTTGTGCAGGCAGACTTTTTCTTTGGTTAGTGTCTTTAAATTCATTTATGTTCAGTGAATTTTTTTCATTTGAATTCAATATCATTATGAAGGGTTAAAGAATGCGGGCCGATTGGTTGGCTCTCAGACCTTTTCGACCTCACCAAAATCTATCCCTCTTTGCCAAATCCTCTTTAATTGCTATTACAAGATTTGACCAGTAGGTGGAGCAAGTGCATCTTCTGATCTAGGCATTGATCCGCTCGGTCTACTTTGAGGAGAACAGACTGAGATTTAGCCTGAAGGAGAAAAGAAATAAATAAAAAATACTTTTCATTTTGTGGATTGACTTCCTGACATCAGAGTTGCTGTGCTGGGGCGAATATTGTTTAAAGGATTCTATTCATTCTGGATAAAGTCAGATGAAGGCCTGATCAAATGAAGTTCCGGAGCTGTTTGCAATGTTAGGAGCTGCACTTTTTGCCCAATAAAAACATGCATTAAAATATGTTTACTTAGGTGAATATTCCAGTTATTGTACCATGCATTCCTGCACAAACATGAATGTATTTCTGCTATTAAAATCCCAGGCCCGCTCCTTCCGTCTCTGTGACACAATAATTTCACATTTGCAGATTATCAGCCTTCACATCTGCAGCAGCTGCAGGACGCTTTCAAGAGAGCGACTGATATAATCCATGACCACAATGAGGAGACGTGGACGACCAGTGTGACCCCCCACCCCCCTACGCCCCCACCCCAGCTCAATAACAAGCAAAGCCGCGTTTGTAAAAAACAAATACGATTTAATGACAAAGAGCATAGTATAGAAATTGTGCAACTGCTGATTTGATTTCCCTTTGTTTTGATCACAGATTTCAGGTCGATGCTATATATTGTTTTGGTTTTTACTGACCCCCGCTGCCCCCCCCACCTCACCAGAAACTCAACTTCATCTGGAATCACACGTGATGCGTTTGAGATTTTTGGAATTCTGGGCCTCCTTTCAATTAAAGATCGGTAATATACAGAAATCTGCCCAGTGTGTGTGTGTGTGTGTGTGTGTGTGTGTGTGTGTTATTGCTGTTTGGAAAATTAAAACACAGTTAATTAAGAAAAAAATAAAAAATAGAATATTATATTTAGATTTAAATAATTCAGGTGAATTTGAGTTTCTGGCTCCACGTTTGTGTTAGAATTTGGTGAAACAATTTCGTTTCTTGGAGATTAAACTCCACCGTGACAGATCAGGTTAGTAATCACAGGATTTTGGTGGCACAAGAACACGGATACGTGTTTGTGCTTTTGGCACAAACACGCAAACAAACAAACGAACAATTATAGTCACCGAAACAACCAAAGTAATAAAACAAATATATATTGGAAACACATCCCACTCGTCATGTTCACCGTGAGGAACAGAGTCAGACAGTTGAGGCCACTGTGGCCAGAGCTGGTAAAGAGGATCAAGTCACTTTAGGGTTTTATTTTTCTCTACTATAGGCAGGAAGGGCTGGGGGTCTGTGAGTTTTTCCAGCCTATACAGTCTCGGTCTTTTAGAAATCACAGCATCTTGGAAAAACAAAAAGCAAGAAGAAAACGAAATTTTAAAATGCAAAAAAAAAAGGGGACCAAAATACAATGTAAACAGGCGCAAAGAAGAGTCTGCGCGCAACAAAATGCAGCTCGGTCATCCATCATCACACAATCTGTAAATGTAAATTATTATTATTATAATTATTAAGATATTATTTTAGTATTATCACTAGGTTATTATAAAAAAAAAACTATTTAGAGAAATATGCTAAATGTTGCATGTAAATTCTGGATTTTAAATAATTTACACACCATGAAATAGTGCAATTCTATAATAATAATAATAATAATAATAATAATAATAATAATAATAATAATAATAATAATAATAATAATAATATTTCTCTCCCGTGCTGCTGTTTTCTGCTGCAGAACCCCCGTCGGTTTTGTTGTGATGGAAACATGGCGTGCGTCGTGCGTCCCCGCACACTGTGCTACCACCGCCTCCAGCCCCTAACTAGTTTTTGTTTCCACCTGCAGACCCTCCA
Source organism: Oryzias curvinotus (assembly GCA_023969325.1). Classification (NCBI taxonomy): domain Eukaryota; kingdom Metazoa; phylum Chordata; class Actinopteri; order Beloniformes; family Adrianichthyidae; genus Oryzias; species Oryzias curvinotus. The sequence goes on along the minus strand of CM043729.1, from coordinate 11,083,808 downwards.
TCATATTCTGGTTCTCCTTTTTTATGACACAATGACACAGTGGCGCCTCAGTGAAAGGGAGCTACAGAAAAAGGCGCATTGCTTTTTATCCCAATTTTGTTTTCTTTCATTCTTTTCGTTTTTTCTTTTTGGTTAGCACATATTAGCTCAATCAGCTCGCCGGGAGAAACCTCTTACATCGCTGCAATGAGCATTTAGCGCCTCGGTGCCACTCCATGTCCCCGCTGTGTCCTTCCAACATCCACACCTGCTGTTCCAATCGGTCCAGCGCAGAGAATTAAATAGGAAAGGAGGGATTACGCCTCCGTTTGGGGTCCGTGTTTTTCTCCAAATGACGCACGGGGGGTCACTGCACAGGAGTCTGTCCTCCGTGGTGAGGAGGGGTGTCCCCGTACATGTCCTCTCCTGCTATCTGTCCCCCAGCGGGCGTCATCCTCTTCTCCTTCTGCCGCCGGTTACAAAACCAAACCCTTACTACCTCCTTCTCCAGTTGCAGGCTATCTGCCAGGGAGTTGATCTCTGCCGCTCCTGGTTTCGGACATTTCAGAAAATGGCTCTCCAGAGCGCCTTTGACGCCCACCTCGATGGAGGTCCTCTTTTTCCTTTTCCTCCCCTGCGCTGCGATTTTATCCAGGCTGGTGGGGCTACCCGACGTGGAGTCCGCCTCCTCCAGCCACTTGTTTAACAAGGGCTTGAGTTTGCACATGTTTTTGAAGCTAAGCTGAAGAGCCTCGAACCTACAAATGGTGGTCTGAGAAAAAACGTTTCCATAGAGCGTCCCCAGAGCCAGTCCCACGTCCGCCTGCGTGAAGCCCAGCTTGATTCGCCGCTGCTTGAACTGCTTGGCAAACTGTTCCAACTCGTCAGAGGTCGGCGTGTCCTCGTCCGACTGGTCCTGATGGCCCCCGTGCTGGTGATGGTGGGAAAGAGACTGATGGTGGGCCCCGGGGCCGCCCCCGTGCTCACTGAGGTGCGGACTCTGGCTGTGGTGCTCCTCATCCCGCAGGGGGTGGTGGTGCATTCCTCCTTGCTCTCCTCCCGGCATTAGAGCGAAGCCGGACTGGGAGTACGTCAGGCTCTGGCCCTCAGATGTCGCCATACCGGAGATGTGCGTTGTGGCTGTGCTGGTTCGCCATGCTCTGGCGTCGTGATGCGCTTGCTGGTGCGCTAGGTGAGGGTGTCGCTGTTGCTGCTGTTGCTGTTGCAGACTGCTGGAGTTCTGCAGCTCCTCTCGGTCACTGTCATGCAGTATGGGCTTCACGTCCTGGTCTCCGAGGGGACTTGATGGCCAGGGCGCCCCACTGTCACTATGAGACAGCGCCGTTATCCACTGGTGCGCGTGGCTGAGCGGATGCCCACCACCTGGTAACGTGCCGTAGTCGCTTTGGAGCAGGGTGTGCGCGTCTCTGTATGCTGCCGCCTGCTGCATGCTCCCAGACTCCGAGTGAGGCGGCGGCGCGCTGCTGGGGGTGGTGAGCACGCTGTAGTGGTTGGACGTTGCGGTCGCCATAACTATGTAGAACAGAGTGAAAGCTGGAGTTAAAAGGAGGCTGCCTTTGACAGTAACTCTTTTGCGCCACGGGGCAGCAAGGCGTCTCTCCAGCATCTCCCGGGCGCTGTGCCAAGGGGACGCAGAGGCGCGCACCTGTGGTCCGCCTCGCTCCGCTCTTTATTGGCCAAGAACGGTTGACAGATGTAGTTACCCCTGACAGCACCCCGCTCATTGGTCACGGGAGATTGTACAGAAACCCCAATCACTCTGCCTAACAATACAAGCAGTCCTGCAGCACGTTGGAGCGCAAAACAGAAGGGGAATGTATAGCAGCTGAGTGCTCAAAGGAAAGGAAAAACTTCTTTAATTACAAATACCTTTTATACATTTATATAAGCTCAATTTTGTCTCTGATGTAGGTCAGTGGGTCAGATTTTCTTTTGTTTCAAACGTCCTAACGCTGCGTAAAAGTTCCAAAGTTTACCCAAAATATTACCAAGCTTGTAAACCAATATGTTTGGAAAGATACTACTTTGAGAAATACATTTCAGAGAAGTATTTGAAGGGGGATCGGTCACGAAGAGAAGCCCGCAGCTGCCTCGCTGCCCTTAGGACGCTGTCCAGTCCAGAGACAGAGAAAGGGAGAGGGGTGCTGCGTGCCTGCAGCTTTTGCCCCGTTGCCATGGAGAGCGCGGTGAATGGAACAACAACGCCCACGTCACAGCTGCAATCCGCTCCTTCTTTTCGTTCCCCTCCTAAGGGGCTCATTGGGGTCGGGCGCTCGACCGTCGGGACAAATAATGGGGGGCGATCAGACAAGGCAGCTCGAGGCCAAAGAGAGGAGCGCTGCAGAAATGGGACCCTCAGTCTGCCGCGGCCACTTCCACCTGCTTGTTGAGCAAACTTTGAGATGGATGATACCACAGACACAGGGGCCTGGATTTCTAAAAATCCTGAGAGTCCCCCCCCCCCCCCCCCCCCACACACACACTATTTTACAAAAATATTTAGATAGTAAATAATCTATAATCTGTCATTACATTCACAATTCAATCGCAGTTAAAGAATAAAAACGGAATTTAAAAAAAGGTTTTCATTCAGTTTGTGTAAAATATGACACATTACATTACTTTTATCTGAGAACTTAACAATAAAACTCAATATTTAGACAGAAAAAATATTTTTAGCTATATTAATTTGCTGATTGTCATTTTCCTAATATAAATATAGGTAGCAAACTAGAATATCCTAATTTGTGCACGCACAAAAAATTGCATGAGGGGGTTTACTTCCTTAAAACATAAACTGATCTTATAATTGTGCAATAACCCTTTTCTATTAATAACAATACTTTAGTTTCACTCGTGAAAGTGGTTTTTAAATTTTAAAAAATTGATGAGTGCAGTTTTTTTAAAGAACAGAAAATTTTCAGTGGACTAATTGCTACTCCTATGCAGAAATTAATGCAGCAATTCTGAAACAGAAATACAATTCTGCTGAGTTTTGCAAAAACCCTCCCAAACCCCTGCGGCATCTTTACTTTGGCAACTTTCCGTGTTGAGACATTGTGACTATTTGGTTCAAAGCTAAGAACTGATTTTTCATATTTTTTTCCCCAAATGTAAATATGACCCAAGAACAAAATATCTCTTTCTTCTATTTTGCAGAGAAGATTTGAAATAAAAGTGTTTATTTCAAAGTCAAAACGTAAAAAAGCAGCACTAATATGAATGACCAAAGAATAAATCTATAGGATAATAAATTTATCCTTTCACAGGTAAAACTGGAAACTTAAATCAACATGCATTGAATTTATTGGGATCAAAAGAACACTGGTTTATGATTAGGCTGTAATTCGTAGAATTACCAAATATGTCGCTGGGGGCTTTGGCAAACCGTGTACTAAGAGAGGCAAAACATATTACCCTAATAGACTAAAATGCAAACTACTGGCTATCCAATTATAGCAGCTAATAATGCATAAACGATGCCAGTCTTGTTCTTACAAGTCGAAGAGGTCACTGTTAATTCAGTCAAAGGCTTGAGCTTGCTGTCAACACGGGCAGCACTTTCAAACACATAATGTCTCAGTTTCCCTGCATGTGATCAGGAGTGAGGGTTAATGATGGAGATTCAGCATGTTAAATTAACAGTAATTATATGGCCCCGCTGCTGTAAAGATTCAATTTGTTCTAAAGTCTAATGGGCCTAAGTGTCCCTGTGTGCTGGCACAACTGAGTTACAGATATTAAACACACTCACATTTCCAGAAACGGATAAAAATGAAGCACAAAGCTGTTTTTGCTTTAGTGCAGATTTGAAGATTTTAAATCCAGACATGCAACTCCAACTTTTCCAATCAGTGTTCCAGATTCTTGATGCTCTACATGGAACCACCTGCTCCTTCACAATTACTCCAGAAAGAATGCTACAAATTCAATCATTGGAGGCAGTGTGTCAATGTTCAGCACTTTTTCAAGATCTGTACATGCCCCACTCGTGTCCTGCTCACTGTGGGAACCCCAGCACAGGGGTAACCCTGGCAGAGGGGGCTTCTTTATGCTGCCGGACACATGAAGATAATGGCCATTCCTCCACAGCTGGCCCTCACAATCAAAGCAAGAGAGGGCTCCAAGGATTCCAGCTTTAACCAGGCCATTGTCTGGGCTAATTACATCTGAATACAAGACCCTGACAATCCACCCCCCAAGGGCAAAACCTGCACAGAATACCCCAAACAACTCTTCAGAGACAAAAGAGAGTGCGCCATCACGTGGCACACACACACACACACACACATATATATATGGACCCCAAACCAGAGCATCAGCCCCAAATGTTAACACACACAGCATGCTCATTACCCACACACACACATTTCCATTCCCAGCAGGCTCTCATCAAAGTTTTGTGTCTCACTTGTGCACACTCACATGTGGCACTCGGCATTAGATCAGATCTCAGCTTGCTGCTCTCAGAAGCGATGAGGAGATCTTGGAGGACTTAGGCTGAATAGAAAACAGAGTGAAGAGCCTTTTCCTGATGCACCCTCATAATTCCAATCTATTCACCCCCTCTGGCCTCCAACCTCCAGTGCTCAACTCCATCTGTGGCCTGAACTAGCCTAAGCTCCAAAACAGCTCACTGATGACCAGTGATTGGGGTGAGGAGCCGCTCTGATTATTATTTTTTTTTCTTAAACAAGCGAGTCTTCAAAATAAAGTGTATTTAGTTTCTTAAAAGTCTTGCAGGGATATAAAACTTTTACTAAATGGTGTTTTTTGTACTTTCTCAGCTGGGAAATGATTTAATTCCACCAGTGTCTTAGATCACCGAGAGCTCAGCTAAGCTGCAAAAAGGTGTACCTTTTACAATAAATAAATAGACATCAAAGAAAACAGTTTTCTCATAATTTTGGAATTTATGGCAGGAAGAATGTTTCCCAGCAACATCTGAGAAATAACTGCAGTTCGTGAAGAGTTGAGTTGGTGTGAGTCTAAATAATTAAAAACATTAGCTGGAGTTGAGTTCAAGTGTCAAATTCTTTATTGTGCATGAAGACTACCAAAACAAGAGCAGCTGAGGAGCAAAAACCCAAAAGCAGTTAAAAATGTATGATGACTGAAAAAAATCTAAATAGCAGGGGGCAGTTTGAGCTGTTGTCAAGTTAAAGGCAAGTTGGAAGTTTTATAACACTATCCAGGTCTGAGCCGCTTTCTCTTCTGTGTGTTTATGAGATTCATGTGCATGTTATGGACGTGGACCTGAGGTTCCTTGGACACGTTTTGTGGGTTTGGTGTGTGTGTATGCTTGTCTGAGTGACAGCACCAGGGTTAGGAGGTCTCACTGGTGCTCAGTTTAGCATTGATTTATTCTCTTTCTCCAATTTATTTCCCCTCCGCCTGATCTGCCTCTGGGAGGACAAATGGAGGAGAAATGCCATGCACGCTGACTGTTCACACTCGCAAACACACACAAACACGGTGGCGAGCGTGTCGCAGAAACGCTCCTCATTTCATTTGTCTGCAAAAGACTTGCAAGAAAACGCCAACTATTATCCCTTTAAAACATATCTTTTTCTGGTGCTGGTGTGCCGGACCAGTAAGATTGACGACCATTCTCCTGGAGCCATCAACTAACCGAAACCTCTAAGTCTCAATGCACCAGAGCTCCTATAAGACTTCCCATGTTGTCCTGTATAACTGCCTTCAGAAGACATAAAGGGACACTCATACCTCAGGTTGAGTGTTCATAATTCACCTGCAGGTATTTCTTTTACCACATCTTTGCTGTCAAAGTGCACAGATTCATCTCATCTCCCATTTTTATAATGTCCCACATATACTCTGGATAAGGTGGAAGCATGTCATATTTTACTGGTAGCTCCTTGTCACATGCTTCTCTAATGCTTCCCATTTGAAACCTAGAGTTATGGGGACTTGATATCTGCTGTCGGGTGTGATCAGGAAACATACTTTTTGCTCCTGTGAGGAGAAAGAGATTATCAGAAAAGGGGGGATGTGAGGGACAAGTGAAGGGGCCGGTATGTTGTTAAACCCACTTGAAAGCTCAGCTCTGATCAATAGTCTTGGGCAAGCATGGATTAAAATCAGGCTAAGTCTGTTCCAATCGATACTGATGGGTAACCCCGAGGTTAAAACAGGACTAAATCTCCACGCATGCCCATACAGAAGTTAGCACTATGGTCTACATTAGGGATAAATCCACAGCGATCCATGCAAATGGACACACAACAGGTTTTAGTGCAAGGCAAGTCGATAGAAATGAGAGCCGCACGAGCTGTCAGAAGCAATATATTGTTAGAAGATTTAGGTAATTATTTTGGATTTATTGATGCTGTTCAGGAGAGAAAGTAAAGCTATTATTAAGGTATTTACAGACACATTTAGATAAAGCATGTTTGAATCATTTTGCATCAAACCTTTGAGCCTTTGAGCAAGAGAGATTTGATTCTTCTGTTTTTATTCATTTACACACAAAAGCAAAAATAAATAAAATAGCAAATTTTAAAGACAGGGATTTTACTTTCCTGTAATTGCTTTACAAAGACAAATGATACATTTTATTTCTTGCTTCTACGCTATTGCTGTCATCTGTAAATTTCATTGCAGGAGCATCTTTGTCTTTTGGCGGTTTCCTTTAAGGGTTGCCACAGTGAATCATCCATCCCCACATGACCCAATCCTCTGCATCTTCATCGTGCACCAACCACCCTCATGTCTTCCTTCACTACATCCATGAACCTCTTCTTTGGTCTTCCTCCAGACCTCTTTCCATCCTCAGCATTCTTTTACCAACATAATCACTGTAACCAAACCATCTCATTCTGCTTCCCTGCATTTATCTCCAAAACATCTCAAATGAATTGTCCCTCTGAATTGTTCCTGATCTAAACCATCCACATCATTCCCAAAAAGAACCTCAACATCCTCCCTTCTCCCTGCCTCCTGCCTCCTGTCTCTACGTCAGAGTCTCTAAACCAACAACATGGCTGCTCCCACCACAGTCTTCTGCACCTTTCCTTTCATTCTTGCTGATGCTCTTTTGTCACAAATCCCACCTGAAACCTTCATCCTCCAATGTGAAAATCCTGGCACCTGAAGTAGACATGCATGAGCAAAAACAGAAAGCCTTTAAAGCCAGGACTTTTTTTTTTTTTTTTTTTAACTGGATATCTATGAAGATCACATTGTTTTTTGAGCACAGAGAGTCAAAAGCATTTGGCACAAACCTCATAGTTATTGCTGGAAAAATTGGCCTCAAAATTGCAGAAATGTGGTAGTTAGTTGGCTACTGACAGCTCACAGGTGCACACTAGCAACTAAGGTGGTTAATTAGTAGCTTGATGAGGTGACTGTATGAGTGGAGGGGGTACGAACAGGAGTTTAATTTATTAAAAGAAAGGTTGACAAAAATTAACAAATACAACCCCCCCCTCCCCAAAAAACGTAATTTCTTGTGTCACCACTAATTTTTTGCTGTGCACAAAAATGACACACTTATAATTTGGTCAGTGATGTTGTTTTGATGATAATGACTTTTTTAGGAGACTCCGGATGTTTGCCTTTGCATCCGTCTTATACTTGCTCACATCCTCTGCGCTGCATGCTCTGGACCCAGCGATTGGAGTTTTCAGCAGTAATGCAGCACCCCATACACCAAACACTGCACGGCTGCCTTACATAAAATAAGGCAGCAACTTATACATTGGAGATTGTTCATGAACCTCTGATTGTGCAAGAAGTGCTGAATAAAGTGCACAAATACAAATCATTGCACACTAATCACAATGAAGCATGAAAGTCTCCTCGATCACATGGCAAATGTTACAAACCTTAACCACTAATCGAGGATGAAATGTCATCCACAAATTTGTCAGTATGACTGCTAATTGTGAGAACATAAAAGCTCACTTTCAATGTGCTAATAAAACTAATTTCAGTGATATTCTTCTCTTGTTTCCTTTGTTGGCCTCTTTTCTGATCTACTTCCATCCATTCTTCCTTTTTGCACGGCCTTCTTTGGAGAAACAAATTTCTCAATACCTTCAAAGAAATTGTCTCCCAGCACTTCCAGTCTCTAGTTACCCCAGGCTACAGATGTGCTTCAGTTCATTAAAGCATCTCTCACTGTGAGGAATTTCTCTGATTCCTAATGATCAGACAAATTCACCTTGAAGGAAAAAAAACATCAAAACAACATAATACCTTCTCTTTTTTTCTTTTTACAGGCACTCTCCCTAAAAATCCTCCCTAATTCAATTCACAAGCCTTACTGTAAGAGTTGCTCAAAAACTGGGAATAAGCTTTGCTGCGTTCATCCTTGTCAAATCTGCAGAGTAAAAAATAACACAGAAGCCATTTTTAGAGACCATCACTTTGTTGCAGCTCAGATCTCAAAGCTTCCCTAAACGGATGACAGGATATATTGAACATATCTGCGTCAAATATAAGCATGAGGTTGATTCATTTAGCCTTAGCTGTGGTGATACACAAACTCCCATTCGCTTTGTTTTCCCCTTCAGTAGAAATCAACGCAATTTTTTTTCCATAAAGCAAGCAAAATTAAATTTGCTTCACTAAATCAAAGGGCACAAATAAAGGGTTTTCTTGCTTTCCCTTTCAGAACACTTTTCTCTCTAAGGAAAAAATGACTCCACAAACATAAAAGAGTAAAAAATAATTACACACAGAGACAAAAAAAAAAAAAAGACATTTCAGTCAAGTGGGACTTGCCCTGTTATACAATCGTAGCATGCTAATGTTTGCACTTCTGGAGCAAGCGGCGAGAGGTCTTCCTAATGCTGCTTTGCTTGTTTGTTAGCCTGTAATTTCTGCATAGATGTACATTGTTAAAGTATTCATGTGCCCTTCCCAGCAAAATCCTTAAATGCACTTATTGGAACAACAAACATGGACGTTCTCTGAAAATAAGACACATGTGAGCTTGGTCGATGTCTGTCCGTGTTCCAAATTTTTCCCAAATTATATGTGTTTCCTTTTTTTTTTCCCTAACTTATTTAAGAAAAGAAAAACAGATTCCATTAAGCATTTGTGAAGTGAAACAACACCTTATATAGAGGAGACAGACTGAAGAGATACAACCTAATCAACCACAATTTGCTTAAGAAATACATTTTTATAGCTTGATTAACAGTCAATATATTGGCATTTTAAGATTGTGTGCTCATGCATAACTTTTTTACAGATAAACGCCTGATTTTGAATATTCCTATGTTAACCCTTTATACTGTATAGTCTATTAAATGAGATTTACATCACAACCTAATACACGTTTTAATGTAAACAGCAGCAAAGAAGAAGATAACTCTGACTGAGTGTGACACTGAGACTCATCTGAATGTTGTTATGATGATGATGATCACATATGGTGTGTTATGCACTCATATTTACACTAACAACTTTTCATGACGTTTTAGAAGCTGACTAACACTTGTGTGCCCCTTGTCTGAAAAAATGATTAAATTACCATAGTGCAATGCTTTATATTCAGAAAAAAAGGTTTGCAAACTTTACTTTGTGTCTCTGTCTAATTTGTGAAGCTGGATAAAAAAATGTCAACTGTGTCATTGTGAAGGTTGTTACAAAGAAATTGCCAAAAAGTCCTAAAATAGAAAAAAAAATCCTGTTCCTTTATTCCTTACTTTGCAGTTTTTGCAATCATAGTGTTTGTTTGTACCATGTTTTGGCAATAAAACTGTCTGTTTAAATTCAGGTAAATCATGTTTTAAGGATGTAGTATGAAGGAAGGATTATGACCATAAGTATACATTTCATTTTATTCCCAAGGGAAAGAAATGCTTCAAAGTTATTTTTTGGGGGTAAAACCAAATTTCATGTTTTCATTTTGTACCATTTCCCAAACCTGCAGGAGGACGTAATTCATATTGAATCTAAATCGGATCTTTAAAGTATTGTTTAATTAAAGATTTGTGATGGATCATCTTTTTTGTGTTGTTTGAACGTCTAACTCAGTCAGTTTGTGAGTGTAAAAGTTTATATTTGTGTGAGAACAAGATAGATCAGGAGTGGGAGCTCCTTGCGGAACACCACAGAGCTGTTGAATGAAAACAGAAGGGGGTGGGGGGGGTGGGGGTGCCGCTTGGCCGTTTCTATTGAACTTGACCTGCGGGCTAGATCAATGTATGTGCATGAGTGTGTGTTACATGTCTGAGCAGCAATCCCGATGTGTGTGTAGGTAGGTGAGTGTGTGCACAGTCAGATCAATGTGTCTCCGTGTGCCACAGAATGAGAGAGCACACTGATTACCCAGGGGGTGGCGGTAGGGAGGGGGTTGGAGGATGATGATACAGAGGAGAGCTAGTAGTTGGGAGGTTTTGTGGGAGGGGGAGTTGAGCAGAGGATGGAGTGCAGGCCAGGTTTAGGGAAAGAAGCTCAGCTCATTTCATTTTCATTTTGCCTTCATTTTGCAGTGAGCTGAGCCGAGCGTCGGGTCTCTCCACAAAGACAGCCAGAATTTAGATCCACAGCCAGACGGTGAGGATCAGTTGGGAAATGACAATCTGACAGCAGAGGGATGGTTGAGGCTCATCTAGCTCCACTCTAGTTTTTTTTCCTCAACATTTCTCATGAACCACCTCTACACTCACAAAATCCCAACAGACACATCAATAGATGTGTGCCTCCAGATTACAGTGCAGCAATAAAGCCCCACCGGCCTCAAGGCTATTAGGAGCATTTTTTTATGTTTGCATAGAGACTTCTGCAATCTGTGTCCTTGCCTGTCTGCCTTTTCTTGTTTGCTGAATTTTTCAATGTTAAGAATATGAAGAACCGCGGACCAATTCTCAGCACTGCAGGGGCTCCTCTCATCTCTCACGGTGCAGTCTTGTACGCAGCACTTCTGTTTGCAAACCCCTGCCTATACTTCCAATCAGCACATAGCCAGTAAAGCGTGTGTACGTGTGTGCCAGAGAGTGGGAAGGGGCCATGAGTGGATGGTGGAAGTGGTCCTCTGCTTTCTTTTTGAAGGGCCATATTTAATCTATGATGAGTTTTGTATGTGAATGTGCAGCTAATAGGAACTCCACAATGAGCATGTGTGTTTTTATGTAAATGGATGGACAAGCAAAAAGTGTTTCCAGGTCTCTGTTTGTAAGTAATCTTTCATCCTCAGACTTACTGCTTGATTTAGGAGCAGAGCATGCAAGCATGGCAAAGTTTCACAATTTCATTTTTTTGAGTCTTGTATGAAGGATATTTAGGTGTTATCAAGTTAAATGTTGACTACTTCAGCTCTTATCTTTAGTAATTGCTTACATTTTCGCTTCACTGCAAGAAATGAAGCAAATTGTCCTTCTTTAGATGAGAGTGGAAAAAAAATATGTAATTTTATGCCTAAGTCATAAAATGAATACTTTTCTGTGATGGTTTTCAGCTTTCTGTGAAAACTGAACAGCCCTGCAACAGCAAACACAAGAGCAGGATGAAACTAAAAGGCTTTTAATGCAACACAATGGGAGTACTTGCTTAAAGGGCTTTTAGCTAGCTTTCTTCATCTGAGTTCAATATTTCAATTTGTAATAGGGTCCAAGTCTAATTTAGCCATTTTCTGAGTATGGCTGTGGAACCTTTGCTTTTTCTCCATCTCCTGAAATTCTTTTATTTTAAATCCCTGCACTCAGTTCATCTTAGAGTGAAGCAAATAAAGAGGCAAAGCAGACCACAGTATTTGTCAGATGACCTTTATAAGTGTGTCTGCTGTGCTGCTTTAAAAGACCAGTTTGAATTCCTAACAAGTGATTTTTTCCGGGGGCCGTGAACAACTGTAGAGGCATTTTTTTATTCCCAAAAAACATTTATAGCAGGCAGCGGTGGATGCAGTTTGTTTAGGGGGTTAGTTACATTTCTCTGCTTCACGAGTAACCATGTTAGTTAATTCCAAAACTTAAAAAAAAAAAACGTTTAAAAATAAAAACGAAAATGTTGAAACAGCACACCTCCATGCGTCCGTGCAGTAAAGTAAATATAATTTAGTAGGTGTTATTCATGTTATTTTTCTTTGTTATTTGATAACTCTATATCTGTTCTAGTTCTACTGCAGACAAAAGATGAAAATAAATAGTTTCCAACTATTTGTAAGAAACCAGAAAACCAGAAAACTGGAAACCTGATTTTAAATATATCACTATAAAATAGCTTCTTTAAATAAGTAGTTATCTTAAGGTCAAACTCCCCATTTAACTTATTCTTGTGAAGATTTGAGGAAAGACAAAAATCCAGGCTTGCATCAGTTTAAATGTCTAATTGATCCATTCAATGAGCTGCATGGTGGAACAGAGGAGCTTGAATTTTCTCTTCATACTGTATATGCATGCATGAGTTCTTTCCAAAGTGTGTGCATGTGGGAGTGAATGTGTGGCCCTGCAGCACACAGGTGGCATATCAGTGTACCCCACATTTGCCCAACAGCAGCTAGGACAGGCTCCAGCAACCCCATGACCCCAAAAAGGATAGAGTGAGTTGAGAAAATGGATGGATGGATCAATATAATTGAGATCCTCTAAATTAAACATAATGAATATCAATAGCTAGAGCCATTTTATATATATTTGAAACTTTAAAATGTTCACTGAAAATGTTTCAATTTCACAATCACAAGAGAGAATAAAAAAATATTTTTCCTAATTAATTCAAAATCTAAAATCATGTCAATTTATCCATTAAATGCACTCAGATGGAAATGCTGCAAAAACTAGTTTTATAAAACTTGCAAGAAATTAAAAACCCATATAGGACTGGTATAATTAAAGTCACCTTTGACCGTTGGTTGAACACTTGCAAAAAAACATGTAAACGATGAAATTACAAGTGTTTGTTGCAATGTTGTTTTACTGTGACAGGGCGTCCTGATCTGAAGATACAACATGTGCTCATACATCACAGACCCTCTGCTCCCTTTAACCTCTGCCGGTGTGGCTCTACCTCAGGAGGAAATTCAATTGGAGAGTTGACCCTGCCTGACACGAGCCAAGCACCATTGATTTTTATTGAAACATGAGCCATCGATACTGAAATTGCTTTTGATTCACAAGGCCTCTGCCTGCGTTCCTGCTGAAAAGCACAATCTATACCTGATTGGAGTTCGAGGCATCTGCTTGTCGGGATTTGAGCTACACACAGATGTTTGACACATTTTTATTATTATTAAAAACCTGAAAGATCGCAAGTGAATTTTCCTAAAAAAAACTGTTCCCATGAAAACTAAATAAGAAATCTGGATATTTTAAATTTAATACGTCCGAATGACATTTTAAGTATGACATTTAGGGCATAATTTACAATATATCTCTTGAAAAATTCCAAAAAAATCCCATCACATGGATCTAAAGCCTCAACCTAGCTTGCAAATCTCTCGTTTTTGAGAAAAACAATTCCTAGATTCTCCTTGAAAAGCAAGCAAAGAACTGTTTACCGTCTGGCAAAGACTCAAGTGCAATCAACATGCACCTGCAGCTGCACAGACTGTCAAAAAAACACAGCAAACAGCTATTTTCCTCCTTTTGAACCCTTTATTTTTTTTAATAAATTCATACATTTAGTTGCTTATTTGTAAGAAATGAATGCCAAACTGTGAAAAATATTTAATATGATTTGTTTTTGTTGATGTTGATCACAAGACCATGCAGCACTTATACCAGCACTACATGCTCATGCACACTTCACAGATGAAAGTCAGGAGGAGAGGCTGTTGAGCTGCATACTGATGCCTCGCCAAGAGCTCCCTTCTGGGCTTAACTTGATCCCAGTGTGCCCCTGATGTCTTTGCTTCGCTCCGTGGTTAACCTGCAACACATTTAGAGACGCACATACATCCAGCCCTTCTGATAGCACCCTGCGAGGCTCCAGCTCTAGTTCATTTTATGAGCTTGAATTTGTCTTTCGGCTCACAGCCACAGTTTACCGTCACGAGAAAAACAAAGCGCGGCCATTGATGTGAGCCAAGCTGGGACTCTCGCTCTTCTCCTCCCTAACACATGCTGATAGACACTCATATTTCCTGTGGTAACAAGCATGAAAATGGCCTCATAAATCCAAAGTGGTTTTACGGGGACCACATCAGCAGTATAAAGGAGATGTATTACGTAAATAAAACAACATGCCATCAGTAATACTGGCTTGCTGCTACCAGCCGATCATAATGACTCAGTGGGAGACTTTTAGTGCAATGTTCCAACAGCTTGACTGAGCGTTGTGGTGCATGTGTGTGTTTGTGAACGCCAGGAAGCCTTCCGTCCCTGAAACACCAAATTGTTTGATGTTTCATCATAGGAATCTAGCCCAGCAGGGTGTGGGTTCCACCACCCTACCATGGTTCAACAACCTGTCAGTAAAGCACAGACGAGGAAGTATTTACTGCAAACATCCTCTGTGTCCCTCTCGCCACTGTATCAAAGGGAAACAAGTGAGAAAAGAGTGTTTCCTTGTGCATAAATGCTTGAATATAAACACACAGGGGCACTGAGGAGCGCACACGCCCATGCCCCAACGGTTCGCCCAGCCCCGACCTGTGATGGATTGGCTGCACTCCCGCCGTGACAGACGAGCGATGGATGGAGAGCTGAGAAGATGAAGGTAAGGGAAGAATAGAGGGAGGGGGCATGAGTGCATGCCGGCGTGTGTGAGGGTGTGTTGCATGGAAAAAAAAAAAAAAAAGCTGATCACAGTGGTGTTTGTGCCAGGTAGGATCTCACACGGGGACAAGAAAATCATTTCCTCCTCAGTAGCACATGTCATTTCCTCTAAACAAACAGCTCTTCTGTGGATGAGGGAGAGGCTGGCGGCTTGCTCTGTCAATCTCTTTCCTCGCCTCCGCCCCAGTATCTTCCTCTTCATGAGCCAGGATGAGCTGATTTTTATACTGCATGACAGAGCAAGCACAGCATTAGCTCTGTCATGTCAGGGAGTACTGTGGTGCAAAGTTTTAGTACTAAATAGATCTTTTTGGAGCTTCTTGTCTTCATAAAAATTCATACAGGGACTCCTTCCAAATCTTCATACCATCTGCTTCTACAGTGACGAGGTATACTAGGCTCAGGGTCAGATGTAATTTGTGTTTTACAGTCATGAGCTTGTTCTGACAGCAAACCACCAATTTAACTTGCTTCTAATTACACACTCAAAGACATAATTAGCCCCCCTTGCAACATTGATACACGAAGAGTAACCGGCATTAAACCAAGATAAGCACTCAGCAGAGAAAGAGTTCTCACGTGGCACACACACACACACACACACCAACACACACTCATGCATCATAATAAACCTATTTACTGTCCAGACTTAATATGTTGGAAAAACAATTTGGAGGTTAATCATATAATAAGTTCATGTGCTCTGGATTTAAATAGTATATAAAGTTTAGTGTGAGTATTAAGCTAAATGAAAGTCATTAGTATAAATGAAGTCATTTAGATGACACACCACAGGTGCTGATTTGAATTAGTGATGTTGGAAAATGGGGCAATTTTAGTCAAAGGTTTAAACTGTTTGCCCACCTGTTAAAATTTCACTTCTTGATGTAGCAACGCTTGCTTACTTTATTTGTTGTATTCTTAAGCTGGGAAGCGGATACTGATCAGAATTTGCTACACACAACTCAACAACTTTTTGAAAATGACAGCTGTTTGAGACAAAGTCAGGTCTAAAGCGCTGCTGGTTTCATCTAAGCCCAACTACCTGCCAATCAAAATAATCCCACAACGTTGTACTCTAATTAAATAAAAGTAATGTTACATTAGAAAAAAAATGCCCCCCACCCATAAAATTGCCATTAAAAGAAAAGGAGCAATGTATATCCAAAAATCCTTGAAATCAGATCGCAAACATGTCTGGATGTGAAATCTGACTTTTCTTTTCTACATGAGTAAATGGGAAATCCTTTTGTAATCTGCCTCTTGTGGTCAGTTATGGAATCACAATATATGGTACTTCCTGGTTTGTGTCAAATTTGGGAATGCAATGCGAAGATTGGCCAAAACACAAGAAGAATTTGATTTGTTTTAATGTCAGATCATCCTAAATTTGAAAATAAACAGAGGGGAAAAATGTCTGTCAGGTAAAATGGAAGTCAGGAGGTAAAAATGTTGCTCAGCTGTATTTCATAGGTCAAGCTGGTGATGTAATGTGGGGTGTCTACAAGGTACATATCTGCACCACATCCATTGGGGTGGCCATGGTGCAGCTGCATAGGGCAGTCACAGATCAGATCAGTCTCTGATTGGAAGATTGCATAGTTTGATTCTCGCCTTGATCGCTCAAGTGTCAAAGCGTCCTTGGGCAAGACAGTGAACCCCACTGGTGGTTATAGGTTGGCACCAGCAGAGGCTCTGCCATCGGTGAGTGAATGGGACTATGACTGTAAAGCACCTCAAGCCTTTGAGGAAGGTAGAAAAGACCTATGCAAGTGTACGCCGTTTACTATATCAGTCATTTTGGTGAGAAAGCTGATTTCAATCACTTGAATCAGAGGTTTCATTCTTTTTTTAACTGCACAGGTGAAGGTAGGAGCCTTGTTCAACAAGTAACTTGAAAGCTTCTCCCTTTGACACGGCTCTTTTCAATCCAACAGAGTGATAGAAAAGGCATTTGACACAACAAAAAATTGTCATCCTGATTCCAACTCACTCAGAACTAAACTCCAAGATACTTAAACTCCTCCACTTGGAGTGTCTCCTTTACTAACAGAAAAGAGCATCCAGTTTTTTTAGATTGATAACCATGCCCTTAAATTTGGAAGCACAGGTTAAAACCCCAATAGTCTTACAACCAACCAGGTCTTTCTGTTATCTTCTACCATCTGATCCAATTTTACTACTTACAAATGACCAGCTGACAGTTTGATCTTTTACCCGAGTATTCAAAGCATACGACCATTAAACTAACAACCAAACGTAATATAATGATTTCTGTTTCAGGTGTGGCTGTCTTGGTATCGCCTTCACTCCTTGACATTCTTCTTATTAGTCGTGGACTTTGTTTCAGGCAAGCTTGTGTTAAACTCCATTATTCTACTGTAGGATTTCCATGCAGAAACTTTCAAACTGAATGTTAAGATTTATTCCACTTGAGTGTGTGGACGCCAAGAGAAAGTACCTCTTTGCTAAAAGGGACATTTATTGTGACAAAAATATGCAAAGTTGATCCTAAAGCTATGGTCACACCACCCACGGCAACATGCGTTCAAGCGATCACTTCCAATGAAAAGTCCATATAAAAGTGCATAAATGTGTATTTCGGACTTTTGCATTTGAAACTCTTGCATTCATGCGTCGCTTCGCAAGTTTCTAAAACAATTTTTGGGGTCCATGTACAAAGGGAGTGGCCACTGAAATTGCATTAAAAGTTAAACCAGGTCCAAATTTGACCAATCAGGGACTCTGATATTGTGGAGATGTATAGATGTTGTCTCTTTTAATTAAATTTAAGGGCCAACCATTTAAAAATTGATCATGTAGGAGAAATGAATGATTGCGGCTTGAGGCTGAATGGTATTCTATGACACCCAAGTCTTTCATATGTCGAAAAGAGCTGTGAAAGAAATAGCCTGGAGCAAGATTCAAGATTTGCACTGCTTTGACATTTCACACCAAGCCTCTTCCAACTGGGAGGGGCGGACATGCGCTAGTGTCGGGTTGAGACAGTCCAGTGTGAACACCATATGCTAAACATGCGTTCAAAAATGCAATTTCATTTAGTTCTTGAATGCACGTCACATGCCTGGTGTAAAAGTAGCGTCATCACAAAAGTGGTACAACTATGCAATAAATATCCTCCACAGATTCCTGTTTTGCAATAAATGTAAAACCCAAATTTCAAGTAAAATCCGTGCAGGTACCGATTAAAACACCTTGTGTCCTCTTTGTCACCCTCTATTTTCTTCTGAGTGAACAGAATGCCCAATACGAAATGTCATTTCAGTCAGACAACTCTTGCAGTAAGAAATATTTATTTGACATTTTCCACATACTTTAGTTGGCATTCACATCTTTTGGTTTGGCATAAGGCTCCGTTCAATTCCATGAGAGATTTCCATAAAACTTTCGGGTAACAAAAACCCCCCCTTACGGAGCCCACAGGTGGAAGCCGGGGAGGAGGGTGGGGCGAAGAATGAGCGCTGAAGGTAAGAAAGAGAATGAGCGCCTGCGCACCTGGGCTTAAATAGGACGCTGAGCAGGTGCATTAATTGACTGAACCGCCCTAGGGTAGCTGTAAACCCTGCTACGAGTCATCTGCCCGAAATACGATTATGAATCGTCATTTCAGTCAGACAACTCTTGCAGTAAGAAATATTTATTTGACATTTTCCACATACTTTAGTTGGCATTCACATCTTTTGGTTTGGCATAAGGCTCCGTTCAATTCCATGAGAGATTTCCATAAAACTTTCGGGTAACAAAAACCCCCAACACTTAATTATCCAGAAGAAGAAAAAATGTGTATGTATAATCAGTGTGTAATAAAATGGGGTGTGTTTTCGGCAGCATTCCATTTCCATTTCATTTCCCAGTATGACTGCTATGTGTGACCCGGCACCATTGACCGTTTGGGCCGCCCCCGTTCGAGTACAGCGCCACGAAGGGAACATGCTATCTAGTGGATCTGCTATGTGTGACCCGGCACCATTGACCGTTTGGGCCGCCCCCGTTCGAGTACAGCGCCACGAAGGGAACATGCTATCTAGTGGATCTGCTATGTGTGACCCGGCACCATTGACCGTTTGGGCCGCCCCCGTTCGAGTACAGCGCCTCGAAGGGAACATGCTATCTAGTGGATCTGCTATGTGTGACCCGGCACCATTGACCGTTTGGGCCGCCCCCGTTCGAGTACAGCGCCACGAAGGGAACATGCTATCTAGTGGATTTGCTATGTGTGACCCGGCACCATTGACCGTTGGGCCGCTCCCGTTCGAGTACAGCGCCACGAAGGGAACATGCTATCTAGTGGATCTGCTATGTGTGACCCGGCACCATTGACCGTTTGGGCCGCCCCCGTTCGAGTACAGCGCCTCGAAGGGAACATGCTATCTAGTGGATCTGCTATGTGTGACCCGGCACCATTGACCGTAGGGTCGCTCCCGTTCGTGGAAACCACTAGAGGAACATACTATCTGAAAGAGAGGGAAAGAAATAAAAGAGGAGCCAACATAAAATTACTCATACCTGATCTTAGAACGTAACTCACTTCCCCAAAAACGCTTGGCGAAACTATAAGTTGTACCGCCTAACAACCCGTATGATACAATAACTTAACATCCAATCCAAAGCTTTGATGGCGTATTAGACATGCCGACAGCCATTATTTGAACTTCTATTAAACCAATAACAAGCTTGATGGCCAAACTTCTGCCATTGTGGCAACTATAAATACACGAGCTTAAGTACATCCATTATTTCGAAGCTCCCAACGACAGTACAACGAACGAGCATAGTAGCCATAATTTTCTCCATTCGGCATACCATTATAAGCGCTCAAGGAACATCATTTAATTGAGATCCCAACCAAATATTAAGAACGAGTTCAACGCCCATAATTACTATGCTTCATTGGCATACTACAAAATTGGCTTAAGAACCAAATTCGAGCTCCAGCGCATACTATGATACAACTTAGAACATCCTAATTTTGAGGCTTCCACCTGGCTATAATTTTCTTTTAACATCTATAATCGAAGAATTTACATTCATTCTGCTGTTGACATTGATTGATTAATTCCGTCAGAAGTGTCAGTGGAATGCAGAGGAAGTCCACCGCCCCATCACTTTCAGTGCAGCAATAGGTGCGTCGAGCAGTCATCGTTGCAGCATCAGATCAAGGAATGCAGGGGTGACATCACTTCCTGGAAACTGAGAAGCCGATCGGGGCGTAGGGGTACTTCAGGAGGCCATCGAGGAGTAGGTGATGGGAAGAGTAGCCAAAGAGATTTGTAGATGAGGAAGGTCAACATCCCACGTAGTAAAGGATTGCAGCCCAGCTGGATTCGATGCTTTGCATCTGATAATAGTGGTTCCCAAATTGGTGGACAACAAAGTACAGACTACTGAAATTGTAATTAGCCAAGGGCGTCTGGATACTGAAAAAGAGAACTTGAAAGCCATGAGGGATCATAGGTTTTGATAGTATTTTTTGCTAGACTGAACCTTAAGCATTTAGAGGCGGAGTATAAGCCACTAAATGGGGAAGCATCTAGCAGACTGTCATCTGCTTAAACAAGGAAGATAGAAGACTGACTTGTGGACACAAGATTTAACTCTTGAACTAAGCTTGACAGCGCAAGTGATATATCTCCTACGGTCAGGGTAGAAATTGCTCAAGGTGTTATTTAAACATTAACCAAGTCAACTGATGACACAATACTGTCATTCACTATTGAAACAGCCCTAATTTAATCTCCAAGGATGAAATAACTGGACGACATCTTATAAATCATCAGAGCTGTAGATTCAGGCGGCCGGACAAACACAAACCACTCTTAAATCTTTTCCCCCAAACCAGAAGGCACAGCCTCAGAGGAACAAGTGGAGGGAGCCTGAAGACACGACAGTCATCATAACATAACTACTCCAAGCATAGAGAGGGAAGGAACAAACGCAAAACACGAAATCCAGAACAGGAACACGGGGCCCAGGATGGAACTACCCAGAACAAGAACACAAGATGAACAGATGACCATAGGACCAAAGCCACAGCAAATGTCAGGTGGCCCAATCATTGACGAATCATATGCAAACCAAACAATGAATAAACAACACGCTGCACAAAAGCCAAAGATGACATAATGGGGAGAGACAAGCAGCAATGAACCATCCAATCCATAGAAGAAAAATAAATCCGGAAGGGTGGAGGACCATACAGTATAGACAACGTGGAACACAGATTAGAAAATAAATCCCCCCCCCACAAAGATCCAAAGACCAGGGATACGGAGGAAATTCGGCCACTGAGAAACCATCAATAACTCGCAAAGTGAAGGAGACCCATTGCCTACAAATATCCAGTACAGAGCTTCAGCTAAGAAAGTTGAAAGTATGAGGACTGCCACGGCAGCTGAAAGGCAAACCGACAAACGCGTCGAGCACCAACTGAATGCCAAGAGACGCCGAGAGGCATAGAGGCAGAACAGGGAGAACATCAGCGATAAGACATCCTCAGCGTTATGTCGCGCTCGGAGGAAAATCGTGGAGACAGCCTGGGCAGCTGAAGAAAATATATATACTAATCCTGAAGGCACATGAGGAACCAGGCCACAGATGCCCAAAAAGATGAACTGTGAGGCGCCAAGGGGTCCAGAGCACGTCACGAGAACCTGAACCTTCGAAGGGCCACCCTTAGTGGGGGCTTTGAAAACGATGCCCCGGAAAAAAAATCTATCACACAGCCCCCACAAACCTCCAGACCAAACCAGAGGAATGAATAACAATAACTGTCCAGCCGAGAAAAAAGGCAGCGACGAGACTGACACGCTAATGCGGCCGACGCAAGTCCCCGAGCCAGGGCAGGACCTACTGGGGTACACGGAGCAGGGAAAAACAGGCGAAGCAGAACCAAATGCAGAACGTGCGGGGCAACGAACGAGTGATTAAAATGAGCCAAAGACACCGCATAAAAGAGACCAAGCATAAGGAATTTGTCCACAGAGGAGAGACGGGTCCAAGAGACAAATTCACATTAAGACTAACAACAGCTACAACAACGAAGAAAATAAACAGAAGAGCCGCCATAACAATAAAGCCAGCAACGAATTAAAGATAGTCAAGAGTCACCTTCAGCACCTAAAAAACAAAACAGCAACAAAGAAAATGCAAAAAGCCACAAATAATTCAGCCAGCACGAGAAACCAGGCCAGACAAGGACCGCCAGCCGTCACAACTACAGAAAAAGACCCCACAACTCCTGAAACAATAACCGGACGACGCAGAATAACAGCAGAAAATGAGTCAGAGTGATCATGGAACAGACCACGAGTCACAAAAACTACAATTCCCAGGGTCCTTAGGGGCGCGACGTCACCATACACGGAAGTAAACAAAACAAGACTCAGCCCAGAAAAACGAACCAGGAAAGACCGCACGCCGCTCACCTGAGAAGACCGGCCGACCACGGCAGACGATAGACCCGGACAGCTCCAGATCCGGGCCCACGGACAACCCGAACACCGCGGAAAGCGCACCCCCTGCATATGCACGCGACCGCGGCGAAACGAACGCGCTGGGCGCCGGTAGCCGCCTGGAGATCGCCGCTAGCTGCCCGGCAAGAGCCGCAAAAAAGAGCAGACACGGCGAAAACGGAAGCCCACATCAGAAATGGGGAATAACCATCCAAAGGATGGGGGGAATACAGCAAGACGTCGAAGAAAAGGAGCTCGCCGGATCCGCGAGCACGGGGAACGGCGAAGAATGAGCGCTGAAGGTAAGAAAGAGAATGAGCGCCTGCGCACCTGGGCTTAAATAGGACGCTGAGCAGGTGCATTAATTGACTGAACCGCCCTAGGGTAAGCTGTAAACACTGCTACGAGTCATCTGCCCGAAATACGATTATGAATCGTCATATCGTTAAAAATCACTAAAAAAGTCAATACATGTGGTCAAACTATAGACCAAGCATTGGGAAACGACTACAGACCCACACCTGACTTCAAAACAGCCTATAGGGACTATGAGGCATTTAGCAACAAGAGGAATGAGGCACAAGCCTTCCTGCAAACCCTAAGAGAAACGCTGTTAGTGTGTACAAGTGTGTGTGTGATCGAGAGAGGAAGAGTGTGTTCAGAAGCCCTGACTCTCTTCCCGCAGCTACTTAAGAATCCAGTCACATCTCCTGCTAGCAGGCAGGCAGTAAGACGCTTTCACGCTCACAGGTTTGCTTTAGTGAGTCTAATACCCCTTTCTCTCTCTGTATGTGTGCTTGTGTGCACGTGAGCATATCCCTAAAAAAAACTGACTGAGAGCTCCACACTCCTTTGTTTCTTCACTTTCACTCATGACAGCTGTGTGTTCAAGTTTTATGACGTGTGAGTGTTGGCTCCCGGCATCACCGATAAACCCACTTAGACTCTCCCCTGATCTGTTCGCTCTGGGCTGGCAGCCCCCCCCCCCCCCCTCACCCCGCCCCGCCCTGCCCTGGCTGGGCTGACATACACAAACACACACGTGTACACACACTCACACACAGCCCTCTGCTTTAGCTGCTAGCTGATCTGTGACGGCCTGCCACTCAAACATAGCTCCACTGAGACACCGCACAAAGCAGCAGAGGAGGCTGGAAGTGCAGGGAGGAAGGGAGGAGGGTGAAGAGGTGATGGGCGGATGAGGAAGATGAAGAGTAAGAGAGAGAGAGAGTATCATTGTCTTTCTCTTGGGTTCCTGCTTGCTCCCAGTCTGGAAGACTCCTTATCTCCCTGGTCCTCATTCTCCTCCAACTGGCTGGCTTTGGCAGCTGCTCCTTACTCCCCCAACTCCCCTCATCTTTCCTTTATGCCTCTCCTTCGTTCTCCCTATTTCAATTTCCTCCTGTCTTTATTTTTCCACCTGATCAAATGTTAGTTCGCCTTGCCTCTAATTTACTTCTAAAGACGGGAGGACTTTACAGAAGATAAAAGGGAAAAATTGAAAAGGATGAACACGAGAAGAGAACATCGCAGGGAAAACCTGCAGAGGCGAAGAAGAGTCATATGGAGTAAAATTACTTAAAAAGACAACAGGTACAAAGCAGGTGTTGGTTTCTTTACAGTACCACAAAAATGTGGACAAAAAGTTGATCAATAATGGCTACATTGGTTGAGTTGCCCAGAGATTGGAGGGAAATATCATTTTTTCATGTCACTACATTGATTCTCGAATGCTCTCTTGTGCACTTGAGCTGCAAAAATACATTTCTAAGTGTGTGTTGTCAAATTGATTGAACATAATAAAGTATTTATAAATATGCTACATTCATTTTTTACTTTTTCGAAACATTATTTACAGTAAGCTGTGTAGACCTAAGCTATTGCAACAGTTTCTCTATTTTGTTTTGTTTGTAAAGACCACACCATTATTAAATAATAGAAAAACTGAAAGGTGTTAACACAAAGAGTGGTATTATCATTTATATATAATTTAGCATTTTTAAACCCTTATAAAAAGTCGATATTCTTTAGTGTTGTTACTAAAAAGAATAAGTAAAAAAAAGAATAAATTAAAGATCAAATGAAATAAATTGTGTGTCTGTGCCTGAAAAGATGTAAATGCAAAATTAAAATGTTAAAAACCATACTGATCAAAAAAACTGCCAGATTCCTTTTTTTTTTTTTTTTTTTAGAGGAAAGTGTTTTTCTTTATTTGCTTGTCTTAAACCCATTGCTGGGTTATTTCTAGCTATAAAAAAATGCACTTATGTTTAATGCTAAATTAAAGTAATTTCGGAGCTGAATGGGTTTGATGCATATTTGCATCAAAATATTACAATGAGTTAGAAATTTTGTGTTTTCGAATGAGTGTTTGCATGTAGGCTGTGTATAATAAAGACCCAGTGAACTGGAGGGTTTGCCTATGCTCAGACTCTTATCAAGCCATCCATCCATCCATCCATCCATCCATCCATCCATATCCTCTCTTGAGAACCCACAGATTCCCTTTTGGGATCACAGGAAACAGGTTGCCAGTCTGTTAGCTGCAGCACCAAAATAAAGGTCCCTACAATTTCATTTACTGGCTCCAAGCAGCTGAAAGGAATCTCCACATGCAGCTTTCAAAATAAATAAAAAAAGGCAACTTGTAAAAGTCTATTTACGCCTACAGCAGCTTCTGCAGGTGCTTCTTGCTTCAGAGCCAGAGGGGGGGGAGATAAAAGAAGAAGTGAGAAACAGGGCAGTAATCACAAACACCCTGAGATAAATGATGGAAGCAAAAAGTTGTTTCAGCCCAAGTTTAAAAAAAGAAGACAAAGGAAAGAGTTTTCTGCAGAGGAGAAAGAGCACGCTCAGCAATATGGATCTATAGCCGCGGGTTAGACAAGACAGAACTCTTCATCAGCACCTAGACTGCTGCCAATATTGCTGACTCATTATTAGCCTGGTACACAGCTGTGGGATAAAAGAGCTCCTGTTGTCTCCATTATCACACATCAGACCTTTTACCATTGTTGTAAGGCAGCAAACATTTCAAGAAATAGAACAAAAATGTGTTATTTCACCAGCTTTTTGAATGAGTCAAACTGTTGGAGTTTATTGCTATAACTTCTCCTCCTGAGGGAAGTAGGAGCTGCTGAGCATTCATCCTAGTTTCAATCTGTGTCTGGCAAAAACAGAACAACTGTGCAAAGTTCCTTTTTTTGATCATTCTCGCTCTTTCCTCGTTGGCATTTTTTTTTTCTTTTTAATTAAACAGAAGCAGAAGGCTGCGAAAACCTGCCGCTAATTACACAGCCTCTGCCTCCTTCTCCACCTCTCCCTCTTGCTTCTGTTTGCTTGGTCCTCTCTTTCTTTTCTTTTCTTTCCTCTCATTTCACATCTTCCCCATGTCTCTGAGCTAGGCTCTTGGCCAGCAGCCTGTGGAACAAGCTCTGGTGATGTGGGGTATGGTATTGTCAGCTTGCTTGAAGACATACAACAAAAATGAAACTATAAATGAAACGTTGAGTGAGTTTAAACTGCATTCACAGTTGCAAACAATGACATTTATTCCAAAACCTGCAAAACAACAGCCAAACATCACAGCTGTTTATTTTCCAACTTTCCTCTGATTTTTTGTTGAGATTGCACTCTTAAATATGAAGTCCTGTCAAGTTTACTGACATGCAAGTTGATGACAACAAGTTAGGGAAGCAAAAAACGAGATAAAGAAGATGGACAGTGTTGGACATAGTGCAGAAGCCCCCCCTCCTCTGTTGCAACCCAGCCTCTGTCACCATCTGGACGCCATTTTAAAACCATCAGCTGTGGCTCCCCGAGTAAACAAGGCCGTGACCCGAAACATGCTCTCCTCAGTAAACGGACTTGTTCTGGCATCTGCAGAATCCAAAATGAGTGAGTTAGCACGAGAAGAGGAATTGGAGCCAGAATTGCTGAGAAGAAGAGGAGGGGGTCTTTAGTCTCTGAAAGTGAGCAAAATATTTTATTATAATATAAATTTAGAATTATTGGTTTGTGCTTAAATCAGAGCTGCAAAAAGTGCAGAATTTAAATTGTTGACGGTAGATGTAGTGCTCAGTTCAAATGCTTTGCATAATTTCAACAACTGGTGGACAAGATATTGGAAAATAGAACTTTCTAGAGCAAAAACTGTTTGTAAGAAATCAGCAATCGGAAGTTAATCTATATGTTTTTTTAAAGCCCATGTAAAGATTGTTTTCTGTTATTATTCAGTTTGTAAAGTAGTTTAAAAATAGTTACACATTCATTGAAACTAGAAGATAAATAAATGTTGAACAATGTAGTGATTCAGTTACAAAAGTTGGGTAGACATAAGATTGGTGTTTTAGGAATTCCGCCAAATTGTTTTACAACTTTAGATTTGAATTATATATATGTTGATTTAAAATTTAAAATTGCATACTTGTAATATTTTTTAATTAATTTAAAAAAAAAGAACGATTCGATCAGAAAAAGATTTGAGAAGAAGCTAATGTGTGATTTAAAAAAATTCTCATGCACAACAGTAAAAGATGCTATCTTGCAGAGGAATACCGGTAACTTAATTTGACTTCATTTCATTAAGTGAAGAGCAAAAGGTTTATTAATGACTGTCTTTTAAAGATAGTGGTCGATAATCAACATTTATGCACAAAACTGGATGTGCAAAGTGTAGGAGGGCTGGCATCTAAACTAAAATTAAAATAGGACAAAAAAAGCAGGATTTTCTAAAATAAACCCATGAAAGAGGAGACTCTGTTGAGTCTCTCTGTGGTCTGATGGAAGAATGTCCACTGTGGCTTTGGGAGACTGTTGACCCAATTCCTTCCTGCTGGACCAGCATTAAGGGTTGGAGTGAAGGGTTATACCACCAAATGGTTCCCGAGAGCAGATCTCTCACGTCAAATGTGGAAAAATGAGTAATTTCACAAACTGTGACAACTAATGAGACTTTATCTTCAACTAAAAGCACTTGGGGAGATTATTCACTAAAAACAGATAACACAGCGCACACAGGTAATGCCTCAGAAAACCATCAAATATACTAAACTGAATATGGAAACCAAGTTGTAGAAAGTTGAACTGTTCACAAATGGACACAGACATCAACAAACAATGTTGGTGAGAGAAAAAACAGGAGTCAATCAGAGATTTATGATGAAGTAAGAGTGAAGAAGAGTGAGTGAACATGTGGAAGCTCAGAAAGAAAAACAGCTGACACACACATGCATGCGCGCACACACACTCAAACATATCGGGCAGCAGAAAGATAATGACATGGAAATGATATGGTAATGATATGGTAATCTGGCAACATTATTCTTCTCACCAGAGACCAGCAGAGAGAGGAACCTTGCCATAAACTACATACACACATCTACACACACACACATTTACACACACACTAACACACACACAGGATGAGCTTAAATCCAGACACTGATATGATTACGGTGAGTAAGACTAAAAGAAAGTGTGTGTGCAACATCACACACTAAAAGAAAGTGTGTGATGTTGCAAAAGTGTTACAGGTTAAACACAGTGTGTGAGATTAACTGCTGTTCTTGTTGTTTTGTGTTGTTAATACTTTTTATGGCGCAAATGTAATGCTGTTTAAAAAGTATTCTTTACCAACCAACCTTTCAAAAATTACTAATTAGTATAAACCTTTTTAAGTCATCCAAATGTTAAAAACAATAAAAGCTTATATTAAATAAGTAAATTATAATGTATGTAAGTGAATATAAAATGTATTTATTGTAAGAAAGAAACTAGAACTTTAAATTTATGCAGAGACTTTTTAAAACCAAATCCTTCCTTCACAATGGACACTACAGCGCCACCCTCTGACGTAACAATTCTACTACAGCCCTTATTTTGGAAACAGAAAACATCTAAAGTGAAGTTTTTCAAATCAGATAAACAGAATTGTTAGACAGTGCTTTGTACACCGATTTGGAAAGCTTTATTGATTCCAAAAGTTGTGTTTACTTTCTGTTTTAGAGACCCATAAACACAGAAAATGTGACACTGAGGCTCAGAGGCTCAGTACACAAAGAAATATATATATTGTAACCTGCGTGACTCAGAGACACAAATAATGGGTGCATTTCTGGTGCAAGTCTCAAAAATGCAATTAATACTTTTTCTTTTGTTTTGTAGTTTTTTTTAGGGGGGACAACTAATAGTTGCAGACTAGAACCAATGTAACGGGTTTCAATTACTTAAGTACATTAATGCTTTTTGATTATAGTGATGATGAGCCATGACCGAGCTGCATTATTGTTATTTATTTTTATTTTGTTATTTTTTGGTTGTTGCTGCTGTTTTGCTATTTATTCCATACATCATTGCTAACAATAAATGTTTATGTGATTTTTCTGAGATCATTTCTGTCGGTCTGATTCAATAATTCCTGAACAGGCAATCAAGTCTTGTAATCAAACTCTTTTTTTAACAGTTGCTATATTTCCTCTTACTCAAGTCATTATTTAGACAACAAATTCCCCGCTCTACTTGAGTAAATTTGAATTATTTTTACTAGACACAACTGTAGATTTAATGTTTCTACATTGGAGGGGGGGGGGGGGGGTGTACGTTTGTGATGAAGGAGCTGGAGAGGGTCCCTACATTGTACAAATTCACATCAGAGTCTCTAAGTACAATGGTTAATGCCAACCCAACTAGAATGTGTTGACTGTTCATTAACAACTTTAAACTGGTGTGGGACATCCGTTTACACAAATTGCGACCTTCGCTTTTGCATTCCTCACAAATTATAATGTGATATTTGTGCTCTGCACACAGATCTGGTGCAGTGAAAACACCAGCTTTTGACTTTTCTGTCTTAGATAAACTTGGCAGATTGCACACCACTTCCTCTTCTTTTGGCCCTCCTGTCTGCTCTCTTCAGGCTGGATGGTGGCTCTGTTTGTTTTTAAACCCACATTTTCCCATTGCCTGAAAATAATCAAAACAATAATAATGGATTGGATTTATCTGCACTTTTCCAGACGCTCAAAGTTCTTACAATGGGTCCATTATTGATTCATTAATACTTGGGGATGTTAATTATTATTGTAGCCACAGCTGCCCTGGGGCAGATTGACAGAGGCGTAGCTGGCGCCTACGGTCCCTGACCATCACCAGGACATTCACACACTAGTGGAGCCAGACTGGAGGCAAGGATGGTGAAGTGTCTTGCCCAAGGAGACAACAACAGTTGACGGTTGGGGGGCTCGAACCGCCAATCCTCCGATCATTGGCTGACTTGCTCAGCCACCTGAGCCATTGCCACCCAAAAAAGGTTTTGGGGTTGGGGTGTGCCCTAAATGTGCCTCTTTATATGTGGCATGACAAGCTCTTTGCCCAGCTCTTTGATAAAAAGCCGCCGTGCATTGCTGACACCACCCAAATAGCCAGGGTGTTGTGCAGTGAAGGCATAGAAGGTGGCAACATCCAGCATGTTGTACCAGAGAACCATGGGCCACCTCCGTGTTCTTCACTGACACGAATAGTTTCTAACCATTTGATCCATTGTGTCCACACCTCATTTTGATTTGTTATAGTACTGGATCACTTCTGGTTTCTTCTTCTGACTGTTGTCATCCACTGCTTTGTTATCATGTATGGTGCTCAAGAGGCACAAAAGACAATATATTTTGAACATATATGGAGGAATAAATGATTAAATGTAATTCATTTCAAAGTTATGTTGTGTAAATACTGAGCCATATGAGAAATAACATAGAAAATGAATGTGGGTCATTTTGGACCCATGTTGCCCATTAGAGGGGTAGTGATACAAAAGTTTTTAATCAAAAATTAAGAAATGAAAAAATAAGATAAACATGTGTGATGGTCTAAAACAAGTTAATTGAGGGATACCTTGACTGCTGAATGATAATATTAATTTATTGCAACGATATTAAAAAATAAAACTCAGTCGGGTCACTTTTGACCCATGTTGTGCATCAAAGGGTTAAGGAAGTTAATGCAACGATGGTAAAGCATCAGGGCTCTATAAAGACAACTGAAGCAAGATTCCCCTTTGAT
Organism: Oryzias curvinotus; assembly: GCA_023969325.1. NCBI lineage: Eukaryota > Metazoa > Chordata > Actinopteri > Beloniformes > Adrianichthyidae > Oryzias > Oryzias curvinotus. Next base: position 11,053,591 of record CM043729.1, on the reverse strand, counting down.
GTAAAAAACTGATAACACAAACGGAAATTCTAAATCTGCCGTCAAAGCAGATTTTATCTCTAAGTCGTCATAGAAGTAGTACAAACATTTCTGGAAGCAGGAAGAAAGCACTATAAGTGTAAACCTTTGCACATAGCATTCCATTTCAACAATATGTGAACAGAACAATGGAATTTAAAGAGGGAGTGTTTACTTCTTGACGTAAATGCATTTCTAGTAAAAAATGTATTTCATTGTTAATGTTGAGCTGCTGATTGAGGAGATTCCAGTCATTGTATTTCCCACATGAGAGTAAACGCAGTCACGATATTGGAAAATCACAGTTGCAATGCCAAAATATATGCTGTGCATAATTGGGCGGATGCAATGTGATAGGCTGTCTGACTGTTCAGGGTGTGCTCCACCTTTACCCGACAGGGCATGAGATAGGCTCCAGCAACCCTGTCACCCCAAAAGGGATTTTAATAAATGTATAATTTTTGTGGAAATAACATTTATGTTTCTATTCTTTTTTGTGCGACAAAAAAAGTGTTATTTAATTTATGGAGACTTTCTATTTAGAAAAAAGTTACTGAAGTTAAAAATATTCATAACAATCTTTATTTTTCATGTTGTTGTTTCCTTGCTGTCCTTCTCTTCCTCTTCTCTATTCGAGCTGCTCTTTTTTAAGTGACCGTGATTGACAGCTGGGCTATATCCATGCAATATCACCCAGTGCACGTTCCTATTCCCTCCTGGAACCTTCATCCGCCGGTCAAATTAACCTTCCGTTCCAATGGGAGGGGGCCCTGCGTGGGCCAATCAGCAGGTGATTAGGGCGGGGGTGGGAGGGGTGAGGGGTCACCGTGATGGGGCCATCGTAGGCCTGATTGGTTTCAATCAGCGGCCGGCCGCAAGGACAGCTGGGAGCTGAGCCGCAGCGAGTGCTAATCAACGCATCCCACAGTGAAGCATGAACACCCACCACACACACACACAAACACACACCGGGAGATTGATGTTTGTATGCACACACCAGCGACACTTCCTTCTCTGCATGTACACTCACTCAGGAAAAGAAACAAACACACACAGCAAGATATGTGAAGCAAAAAAAAGAACAGCGTAACAGAAAATCTCATAAAAACCAGAGCGAGTCGTCCTCAGAGGAACCACAGAATCCACCAGAAGACTGTCTGACGAATTGCATTGGTTTTGTTAATTAAACCACCAATAGATCTGCTAGGCGCCCGTGACATTGGTTAGGAACACATCAACACGTCTCATGTGATGTATCAGATGTGGAACAATCCACATTTGCTTTGCTATGTCTGATGATATGCAAATTACTGATAGATGAACACCAGTAGGGTTAACCACAATTGAGCCTCTGAGGAGACGAAACAAAAAACAAGTAAAATTCAAAACAGCTTCACTGATCTGTTCATGTCTACCCACTTTTATTTTGGATTTATTTAATTAGATGCAAACATTAAGCAACTATTACATGCTTTATTGAATCCTCAGCTCATAGGATCACATCTGTTTTTGTTTTTTGTGCTTATTCGCGACCAAAATATTAAAAGAAAAGAAAAATGTCTCCTAAAGATTAAAAAACAAAATAATAATAAGCGATGGCAAAAATAAATGTAAAATAAAAAATAAAAATTAAAAATGACAACAAAGAATTAGGATCAATGTAATTATTTTTTTTCTTTTTAATAGTTTACAAATATATCACAACACATTATTCTTGGGGATTTAGTTTTCTACTGCTGGGCTGAGTTTACATTCAAGCTTTTCTTTAAACTAACAAGAAACAGCAAACCTTTAACAGATATCACACACTGACATTTAACCATAAGGATCAAAAGAAAATAGTATCAAATAGTATTAGATACTTAAACAAAACATTGACCAAATTTAAAGTGTATCTGTAAAGTGTATATTTTATTTAAATTTACATGGATGTTGTTCACACTAAAGTCTAGGTAAAAGTATAATTACTTTTATATTCATGTTTTTCATGTTTATTATGTATGGTAAAATCCCTTAATCAAATTGCAGATTAAAACAAGAGGGGGGCCATGTGACAGACTGGTGACCTGTCCAGGGTGTACCCGCCTTTGCCCAACCCTGTGGCCCTAAAACGGATATAGCAGGTTAAGGAAATCGATGGATGGATGGATGGATGGATGGATGGATGGATGGATGGATGGACAAGAGTGGGACTAACTTGTAATAGTAAAAGACAAGGTTTAATTCCTCTGATTTAAACTTTTTTAAAGGTCATTTTTAATCACTTTTCTGTTCTGTTGGAGTCTCTGATTATTTGTCTTGGCATTGGCTGGGGGTAAAATGGAGTCACAATTAGGTTTATGTGTGGCGTCACATCCAACCCAGAATCTGATGCCAGACTTGACGGCATTTCCAAGGCAGGGTTAGAAATTCCCCCATCATCAGAGGCTTTGATGTCATTTTTATGACTATCATAGAGTTTTATGGAATCATTGGGAATACTGCGGCAGATAGATTTCTTCATGTCTCTATCCCAGTCTTTGTCGTCTTTCATGGTGTACCTTCTGATCATTTCATTGAAGCTTTCTTTAGTGTTTTTCTCCTTCCTAAAAAGAATGATGTAACACTTTGTGAAGAAATGACAGAATAGAATGCCATATGCTGAGATTAGAATAACAACCATCTCAACTGCTGGAAGGTACTGGCCTGTGACAGTAACATAAACAGGGCCAAAGATGATCCAGGAGATGAAGTAAATGAGCATTGCAAAGGTGATGAACTTCGCCTCATTGTAGTTTCCAGGCAACTTTCTACCCTTGAAAGCAAGACAAAAACAGATGATGGCTAAAAGGCCAATGTAAGCCAGCATGGCTCCAAATGCAGGAAAGAGCCTTTCGTCACAATATTTAAGACGCTCCCCGTCAGCTATATAATTATTCCATGTGTCTTTGGGAGGCGTTACTGCAAGCCACACAGTGCAGATCACCACCTGACCCAACATGCATATTGGAATAATGAGGTACGGTTTGTAGAGCTTCTCTAGGGTACTCTGTACGACAGGGTCAAATTCAAAGGCCATAAGGATTTTGAACGACTTGACCAAGATGCAGGAGACACACAATGTGAAACTCAGGCCAAAAATCACTTGTCGTGCTTGACACTGCCAACCAGAGGGGTTTCCTCCAAAGAAAGGTATGGCACCAAATGTACAAAACAGAGACAGGAGGAGCAGCACGGAGATGGGGCCCACAGATGACCGCACCATGGGGGTGTTCCAGTGAGCAAGGAAGATTATCCCTACAATAATGATGAGCAAAGCTCCAAGAGCAGCAAAAGACAGTAGCACAATGTGATACGTGTCCTCCCACCTCAGGAAGACCACTTTTTTGAGAAAGCACTTGTCACTACCCTCCATGGAGTATTCAGTAGCATTGTTACACTTATAGCAGTCATCAGAATCTGCAACATAAAGGTTAATCAAAAGTTAGTCCAACCAGGAGACAGTCCTATCCGTGTATTCATGAACTAATTTTATAGTAACGTTTTAGTTTCTTTCATCACTCACCTGTTTTGTTAGAAAAGTGATTGGCAGGACAGGGGACACATTGATAGCAGCAAACAGGCTGGCTGTCCTCTCTCTTCCTCCTGGTGCCATGATGACAGCGCTCTGAGCACCTGGATCTCACTTCTTGCTGTGAAGAACAACATAACCTCATGATGAAAGCAAATAATGAGATTTTTTTTTCCTGCTTTGTTTTTGTGCCACTGAGCTGCTAGGGTGAGGACATTTCAGTTAATTAATACAAACCTGCAATATTAGGCTGTGTTACAGCAACCCAAAACTTTTGTCAAAGCTTTTAAATGAACAAATGAAACATTTTAAATTTTTTAATATGAATGAAGACAAGTCAAACAAGGAAAATCATTGATGATGTGATCTTTACAAACCAATGTGCATAAGAAATTTAAAAAATAAAATAAAAGTGACTCATAAAAGGACTTACCATGTGTCTGCGAATGTCTTTTACACGTGTGTTAAAAATCAGCTTCTGAGTTTTTATGTCAAAGTAACCAATGACGTTGTTCATGTCCATAGAGGATCCCTCATCCCTCCACACAATCACGTCATATCCAGAGTTGACATCACCATATTCATCAAATGAGTAATTTTTACCATCCATGGAGAAGTTTGCAGCCCTTAGGGCATCCTTAAACTGAAATGGCAAAATATTACAAACTGTGATTAAATTATGATTTTTTAGTGTTTTACTAGAACCATGTGTTTTTCAAATCTCCTTCAAGTTTTTAACGAGTTCAGGTACATTTAAGCTCAGTGTTCATTTCATCCACATTATATTTGTAGGAAAGTTGACTATCTAAAGTTATTGAAACTATAAAAAAAATTGCAAGGAAATAAAAGTAGTAAAACTCTCACTTTAAAAAGATGGCAAAAAGTTGAAATTGTGTAATTTCATGACATAATGTGATTTTGAACTAGTAAATTATTCCAGGACTTGTTATAACCTAGTAGGAAAATAACCATGAACCAGAGCAGCGATCACATGTTGAAGTTATGTGTGTGGTTACCTCAGATGGTTTCAGCCTTTTTGGGTTGCACTCTTTTTTGATGCAGACATCTTTGAGAGCCTGAGTGATTGCTTTGACAGCCAGCTGAATACTGAACAGACCATAAGGGTAAGTCATGTTAATCAATTGCTCTTTCTTGGAAGCTTCGTTGCCACTTGAGTTGAAGAAATCAGTCAAGAAGCTGTTGTTCTTGTACTTTTCGGGATTTAGGTTTTTGAGGAAATTGGTATAGTCGGGGCTTTTGGAAGACTTCAGTGTTACTCCGATGACTGTTCCTACATCGTCCAGCTTCCACCTTGAAGTATTTAGTACATTGGTTGATTGTGACCAGTTATCACTGGCCACCCAAACTTTTCCTTTGCCTCCAGGTTTTTGGAGAACCTGATCAAAAATATACATCATGTGGTTTTGCTTTGCAAAGGAAATGATGACAGAGACTTTTTTGCTTTGTGCGATTTTGTTGGCGGCGCCCTCAATGGTGTGCATGATTCTTTTGGCCTTAAGAGACTCTGGCAGAATGCAGACAAAAGCAAGGCAGATGCCAGCTTTGTCTGCATGGACTTGAAGGCGTTCAATAGCATAGCGGCCGTATTCACCGTCGGTTGTCAACACACCAACCCAGTTCCAGTTGTAGTGCTTTAGAATCTGGATGATGACCTGGACTTGGTAATCATCTTCAGGTACAGTCCTCATGAAGCTTGGGAATTTGTTTTTATCACTTAGTAGACCAGAGGTTGCTCCATAACTTATCTGTGCAACAGATCAAACAGATAATACTTTTTATGCAGAGTTATGCAAAACTCCACAAAAAAACCTCTGTACACAAACTGTTTTACTTAAAGCTTCCTGAAACTCAGAATCTCAGTCATACCTCTGGGATGTTGTCCAGGTTGAGTTGTCTTGTAACTGACACACAGATCTCTGAATAGTAGCCGCCTATGACTGCCAGCACAGGAGGGAGAGTCGGGTCATTGATATCACCTGCACGAAAACATAAAATGCTTAAGGAAGACAACCTAAAATCCCATTTGGAAGATGTCTTTGGACAAACATACTTTTACAATATCACTGACATATCAGCATTAGGTACATCAAGCACTATTAATACTCAGTTATTTTAAACTAAATGTTGGACATTTTTCCCTAAAAAAGTTTATTTCTGAAAGGATAGTGTCCAGTTAGTCTTTCTTTAAAGCTCTTAACAGGAAGTTTATTTTTATTTTTTGGGTGTCTGTTTTGTTAGTCTATACTGGACCGATCTTTACATAAGATGTGGATGGTTTTAAAAGTTTCAAGCCTAAATTTTGGCAATGATGCCAATACTATGTCAACTTCAGTGGTAAACTCAACGATGTTTATTAATATATATTTAAAGTTTTCAAGTAACTAAATTAAAAAAAAGTGTAACATTTGAAGGAATAGTTTGGTAAAATAAACATTAGCGGCTCTCATCAGCGTAGTTTGCCAACCATTTCTATAATTACATCTACAGTATATACCATAGCTCCACCCATTTTGTCGGGTGGGAGGCTTTTTTTACCCAAAGATATTTGCTTGCTACTAACCTAACATAAAAACAAAAATACAACTTTTAAAAACAAGGAAGTACGGTGAACATCGTTAAGGCTGTAAAAACAAATACCAATCTAATAGTAAGGAAGCCAAAGAGGAAATGTTTGAAGAGCATTGTAAGTGCTCACGGGTTTTTTTTTTTTTCCCTTGGAAGAAAAAGGAAGAAAAATAAATAAATAAAAAAGTGAATACTCACGGGTTTTTCTCATGAAGACTTGAACATTTTCTAGTGCTGCAGAAACTTCACCACAGGAGTCAACTATGTGATACCCCAGAGTGATGTCCCCCAGTTCACGTTTCTTGTTCACCTCCTCAATTGCATAAACCATTATCATAGACTGAGACAGCCGCCCGATGCTTAGCCTGTAAAACCAGTTACTCAAGGTGAGGACAGAAAACTTTTTTTGAATGTACAATAATGGCCAAAAGTTTTAAGAAAGACACAAATATTAGTTTTTAAACGTTTGCTGCTAAACTGCTTTTAGACATTTGTTTCAGTTGTTTCTGTGATGTACTGAAATATAATTACAAGCACTTCATACGTTTAAAAGGCTTTTATCGACAATTACATGACATTTATGCAAGGAGTCAGTATTTGCACTGTTGGACCTTCTTTTTTTATGACCTCTGCAATTCTACTGGGAATGCTCTCAATTAACTTCTGGGTCAAATCCTGACTGACAGCAACCCAGTCTTTCAAAATCACTTCTTGGAGTTTGTCAGAATTAGTGGGTTTTTGTTTGTCCACCCGCCTCTTGATGATTGACCACAAGTTCCCAATGGGACTAAGATCTGGAAGTTTCAAGGCCATGGACCCAAAATTTTAATGTTTTGGTCCCGAGCCACTTAGTTCTCACTTTTGCCTTATGGGACGGTGCTCCATCGTGCTTTGTTTGTCACCAAACTGTTGTTGGATTGTTGGAAGAAGTTGCTGTTGGAGGGCGTCTTGGTACCATTCTTTTTTCATGGCGGTGTTTTGGGACAAAATTGTGAGCTAGCCCACTCCCTTGGATGAGAAACAATTCCACATATGAATGGTCTCATGATGCTTTACTGTTGGCATGACACAGGACTGATGTTAGAGCTCACTTTCTCTTCTTCAGACATGCATTTTTCCAGATGCCCCAAACAATTGGAAAGAGGCTTCTTTGCAGAATATGACTTTGCCACAGTCCTCAGCAGTCCATTCGCCATACTTTTTGCAGAAGATCAATCTGTCCCTGATGTTTTTTTTTGGAGAGATGTGGCTTCTTTGTTACCCTTCTTGCCACCAGGCCATTTTCCAAAAATGCAGATGCACTCACATCTATCTGCTGTCATTCCTGAGGAAGCTCTACACTGGAAGCACTCCGATCCCGCAGCTGAATCCTCTTTAGGAGATCCCTGGCGCTTGCTGGACTTTCTTGGATGGCCTGAAGCCTTCTTAACAAGATTTGAAGCTCTTTCCTTAAAGTTCTTGATGATCCTATAACTTGTTGATTTAGGTGCAATCTTAGTAGTCACACTATCCTTGCCTGTGAAGACATTTTTATGCGATGCAATGATGGCTGCACGTGTTTCTTTGCAGGTCACCATAGCTAACAATGGAAGAACAATGATTTCAAGCATCACTCTCCTTTTAACATGTCAAGTCTGTCATTCTAATCCAATCAGCCTGACATGATGATCTCCAGCCTTGTGCTCGTCAACATTATCACCCGAGTTAACTAGACGATTACTGAAATGATCTCAGCAGGTCCTTTAATGACAGCAATGAATTGCAGTGGAAATGTTTTTTTTTTTTTTAAATGACCAGTAAGTTGATTTTCATGGCAAAATAGGACTATGCAATTCATCTGATCACTCTTCATAACATTCTGGAGTACATGCAAAGCGCTATTATAAAAACTTAAGCATCAACTGTTCCAATTTCCAATATTTATGTAATTCTCAAACCTTTTGGCCACCACTGTAGACTGTCTAATGAAGTACTGGAGTCGACAAAACAAAAAGTTACCTGTTACAAGTCCATGTAGTGCTACTGTCATTGCTATGTTCCTGCACACTTTCATGTATTGGAAATATTCCTCCTATTATTATATCACCCGGCGCTTTGGCTTCCATTGTCCAATAGGTGCTGAAAAAACACTGAAACAAAAAAACAACAAAAAAGCTGCAACGTAGGAATGTTGTCATCTTTTTTATGACCAACAGTAGTCTCTGTCCCAGCTGTGTCCAGGTCCCCAGTTCGTTTGCAAATGACAGAGCTATCATCGCTCCACTTCTTAAAAAAAAACTGCCATTCGCACTGTTGTGCAAAGTCAGCCACTGTGGCACTCACGGAATGTGAAAAATGTTTTCCTCCTGGTTAAGAGCTATTTTTGTCCAACACTTCTCAGACGTCTCGTAAAGATTAAACCTTCTGTTGTAGTCAAGAAATTTACTGTAAATCTGGTTCAGACTTGTTTTGCGTAACACTTCTGGAAGATTAGAACATGTAAAAACATAATGGGGTTTCCCCAAAAAGTTGCAAAAGATTCCAGAAAAGATGAAGGAAGTATTTCTGCACTCTTTTATCAGCTGCAGGTTATACTTTGGGCAGCTAGAACTCAATTTGTTTGTTGAACATTTGCACTGTTTGCTAAAATTTTTTTAAGTTAAGCTGCACGGTGGCGCAGTGGTTAGCACTCTTGCCTCACAGCAAGAAGGCCCCCCCTGATCATGTCCCGGCTGCGGGACCTGAACAGAACACCAATGGGGGACCTTTCTGTGCGTGTTCTCCCCATGCATGAGTGGGTTTTCTCTGGGGACTCCGACATCCAAAAACATGCTTCCTAGGTCAATTGGTTGCCTTTGGTTGGTTCCCTGCCTTTGCCCAAAAGTGGCGGGGATAGACTCCGGCAGCCCCGTGACCCCGAAAGGGAAAAGTCTTTGGGGTACGCCCAGCAGAGGAATATTGAAACCTGTCATGAGGACTGGATAAGCCTGAGTGAGAGAAACTAAGAAACTTGTGTGGTTAGCGTGTGAACATAGCGTGTTTGCAGGACTACATTGAAGAATGACACAGAAAGAAAGATCTGCACACTTCAGTGAAGTACAGCAAAGAATTAAAAAATGTCACATATAAGAATGTGTTTTTTTTAACAAACAAAAATGTATTTATAGTAAAACGTTCCTTTTAAAGACACAGCATTTAATTCCATCTTTTTTTGTAGAAAGTCCTCGCAAGTTCAAAGCTTAGGCTTGGGTCTTTTGCAAAACCTTAGGTTCTTTTAATTATTTGTTTTTTTAGAGCCTTTTAGGTCATCCGCCTCCATCTAATTCTCTCCTCTACATCTTCCTTGCTCACACCAACCACCCTCATGCCCTCCTTCAATACATCCATGAACTTCCTCTTCCTCTATACCTCTTCCTGGTACTATAGCTCCAATCTGAGCATATTTTCACCGACATGCACTGTTCCTCCTCTCAACGTGTCCAAACCAAACAATCTGCTTTGCTGCATTTATTTCCAAAACATCTACCATGATCTGTTTCTCTGAAGAATTAACCCTTCATCCTATCTATTCTCATCACACCTAAAGAGAACCCCAACATCTTCGTCTTTGCTGCCTTCAGCTCTGCCTCCTGTCTGGTGAGCCCAAATCCAGGCCTGCTGGTTTTCCAGAAACCCTGCCTTATTAACTGCTGTTGATTACCTGGATCAGGTGTGTTTAGCCAATAAGGAGCTTTAATGACAGCTTGGTTGGAAAACATGTAGGACACCAGTCTTCAAGGCTTGCATTTGGGCACCACAGCACAACCAATATGGCTGCCCTCATCGGTCTTCTACACCTTTCCTTTCATTCTTGCTGTCAGACTTTTTTGTCCCACATCACACCTGAAATCTTCCTCCACCTGTTTGCACACTTTCCTTCACCTTTCCCCAAACTTTCCATTGCAAATGATTGTTGACCTACATTGACAAATGATTTCAGTTTACAGCTAAGATTCAATTGCAAAAGACAAAAGAATGAATCAGCATGGGGCCGTGCAAACAGACTGCCGACCTGTTCAGGGTGTCCCCCACCTTCGCCTTACAGTAGATGGGTAGGCTCCAGCAACCCCATGACCCCAAAGGAGATTCACCGGGTTCTGATGGATGGAAATAAAAACATTGAAGAACTTAAAAAACAAAGTAAACTGTAAGTTTACCCGAGGGCAAAGATTACCCAAGAAGGCAGCATATGATGTAACTAACAGAATAAAACATGCAGGAAGAAAGCAGGTGCAACATACCAAGGATGATCAGAAGAAGGTAGGAAGACAGAAGTAAAGAGCGAAGAATCCAAAATATGATGAAAATAAGGGGAAAAAAATAACAATAAGTCTACTACACATAAGGCAACTTCCTTAAAATTTGTTTAGGACAAAATACAAATAAAACATCAACTATTAAGCTCCTGATTGTACACATCGTGAGGAAAAAGTTACATTTGATAAAAAGAAGTGCATCTTAAGTCATTTATGTGCAGGATACTGATGTTTGCACAGGAGAGGTGACTTTTTAATAAGTCACCTCAAATAAAAGATAATTTTATAAATATTAATTTTGTACCTCTTAAATCTATCAGTTTAAACAAAAAAAAGCTGTTTAACAACTGTAATGGATTTTACTTTTTGATTTAGGCATAGTAGAAAAAAAAGGTCAGGAAGATCTGCTGACAACACAAAAACTGCAAATCAGTGAAAATAACAGTTGATCAAAATCAGGTGTCAAGTCTTTCCTCTGTTCTTTTTCTTGATGCAACAGTTTCCAAATACCGGTAAACTTAAATGTATATATGACTTTTTCCTAACACCGTTTGACAGCCTTAGTTATAATAGAGGAATCATGCATCATCATGACTATTGTGCCCTTTTGAATACTACTCTTCTAATTTAAAATTATATGATAATAAAATATTACAGATTTCCTGTAATAGAGGTAATGGTGGTTTCTATGGTACTATCCATTATAATAACATTATCTGCCCACATTTAATTAGTTATCTGATCAAAATAATATAAGATGGATTTAAAAAAAAACACATTTTCTAAACTTTTTAAAATAAAATGAAACTGATTCCTAATGTTTTTTTTTAAAAATTTTGCAACAAAGTGAAATTCTATATTTTTTGAAAAGTTAGTGAACTATTTAGACATTTCAAAGAGGCAAAGAAAAAAAAAGTTTCTACATACAAGTACAAACACAAATACAATTACATTTTCAATTTGATCAAGTTTGAAATTTAAAACCTGTTGTAGTGGGATACTTGTTTGCACAAATTCTGAGTTTGAGCTTGTATGCAAGAGTTTGGAAGTATTTGTGTAAGAGTTTGATAGTACTAACCAACTTCTATAGCCTAATAGTGTTACAGGACTAATAGTACATTGCGACAAAGCAATGCCTTGTGTGGCTTCTCCTAAAAGACAATAAGAAAGAAGTGAATGTTACTTGGTGAAGGATTTGGAGATGCATTTGTGCTCCATGGCTCCACCATGTGGAATAATAGAGCTTTTACGAAAACAACTATCCCCATCAAAGAAAAAATGCACAAAAACAAGCCTTTTGGGATGTTTTCTTTCACTTATGTCACACTATCGTATGTGCCTCGAGCTTAGTTAGTCTTTTTCGTCTGTCTGCATGCATGCATGTATATTTGTCATGAAAGACAGCTTTGGTCCAGAAAAATAAGACAAACACACATGCAAATGCAGATGAGGAAAGGTGTAATTACGCCTTTTAAAAAAATAAAAACAAATAGATTTGAAAGGCTTTCATTGAACTTGTGAGTCTCCCTTTTAGACCAAAATACTCAATTGACTTCAGCTTTGGTATTTTTTTCTTCATTTTGCTGTATTAAATCTGCTTTTCTCAAATGTTGCTGACAAGCTATTTATTATTAAGTATACAAAAAAATATGAATAATGTTCTTTTGAGGATTATTATTGATGATTTTTGGTGATATACCTTACAAAGATGTATGGCTTGTTTTAAAAATAAAAAAAGCACAAAAAACCCAAAGGAGACGAAAGGAGTTTAAGATTTTGATTTTCCTTTTGTCACAGGTTCATGCAATGAAGGCTTACAGTAACCTATCTTCTGGAGGCGGAAGTGAAACTCTATAAAAAAAATACTGCCACAGCACCCTCTGGAGATTTCTTTTGTCATTTACGAACCACAACCTTAAATAGTGCAAGATAACTTGTCTTAGTCATTTCATTGTCCCTGGCTGATGTTTCTATTTGTTTCATTGTAACTAATGATGTTATAACATGGGACAATATGTTCAAGTGAATGTGTGTCATGTGGAGCAATGTGAGTCCTTTGTCTTCATTGAAACTGTATCTGCCAGTGCAAGTTATGAAAATGTTTTTAATTCTTTAAAGCAAAGCTTATAAGTAACTTTTACCTTTAAGTCATTTTTTATAAAAAGAGATTTCATCATATATTTGTTCTAATTTATGTTACTTAATAATTCAGTTCTCCAGGCAGTGATAATGTCTGTCTGGTAGAAAATATTGACTTGATGAAAGAGGAAAGCATAGCTGATTGCTGTTTGATTAACTGGGATTTGAAACTTTGTTACTGTGCATGATGCTGCACTCAAATCAACTAAAGGGACACCAAGCATGCATGAGTCAACTTATCATCTGCACAATCAGACACATCAAAACAGGGGGGCGATGACAGGGGGATAAGTCCTAACATTGTCTTTTGTCAGTTTTTAAATGTCTACATAACTCATATGTCCTCAACAATGATGAGAAACATCATCATTTAACCATTTAACACATGGTTAAATGAATGATAATTGTCAAAAAACTAAACCCTGTGGGACACCACGTGTGAAGGTGACTCACCAAGACTTTTTGACCTTCAGTGGCAAAATCTACCAGAGATTATTTAAAATAAAATGGAATATTTAAGATACTACACCCTTGATACAGTATAGAGCTGCTGCTTTGTATGGCTTTGTCTTTTCAGCTTCCCGCAGTATTCAGCAAATCCAACTCCTCCCTTTCATAAAGACCTTTTTCAACCATCATTCCGAAAAGCATATCAACGTGAAAACTTCTGGAACCCTTCACAAGTTATCAGCAAGTGATTAGGCCAGGGAGAGGGGTGGACAGGGGTGTCATTTAGTTTTTAATCAGAAGCCAGCTGCAAGGACAGATGAGAGCTGAGCTGCAGTGAGCATTAATCAACGCGTCCTGCAGTGAGGCATGGAGCCAGATATGTACGCACACACTCGCAAAAAGAAACGGATGTTTGTCAGCACACTTATAATACTTCCTCCTCTGCGTGTTCACTGCTGAGGAGAAGCACATAAACACACACAGCAGGACATGAGAAGGCAGAAATGAAAAGCACAACAGTTAGACTGGAAAATTTGCAGAAATCCTTTGGAAATATGGAGTTGGATTATACTGACATCAATGAAATAACAGAAAAGTGTCAGGTGAATTACATATATTTTTAATAAGAACTCTGTTGGGGCCTATTGGTTTGGAATGCTCTGTCCTGAAAAGAACAGAGCTCATGTGATCTATGCACACTGGAACAATTTAGATTTACTTTGCTGTCTGCTGTTATGCAAAAAATATAACAAGTACCCATGAAATGAACTGTGCATCAGTTGCTTCAGTCCAGTTTTACTTCAACTTTACCTTATTTACTGTAATGATCACTGAAAATGAGTGCCATCATGTGTTTTATTTAAATGTGTTTTAGTTTACTTTGGCAAATTATATTTTTAGATATATTTTGACTTTGGTGACTTTGAACATTTGCTGGATAGATATGTAGGAAAAGAGAGAAAATTTCTGACCTATCAATAAATATCTGTTAACACTAAATCAAGTCATTTCCATTTGTGGTCTTTCAGACCTTTCTAAATGTTCTTCACTGTCCACTGTGATGGCACTTGGCCATTTTTATATTATAGTAAAGTGAATGTACCATGCCTCAATCCAAATGGTATTTTCCGATATTGATATTTTTGATTTCTTTCGTTTAAAGATGATTTTATAATTGTATAGGTCAATTCGATTAATAACCTGCCTCAAACAAACTTGACGGATCTAGGAGTATAAATTGATAACTCAATTACGTAGATTAATCGTTACACCCCTATTACTTGGATATATTCTAAATTGGCCTTCAGGTGTGAATGTGATCTTATACGGTTGTGTAGACCGTCTGTGCCCCACCTTTACCTGAAAGTTAGTAGGGCAGGCTCCAGCAACCCTCAGCAAGTTTAAAAAATAGATGAATGGATATTTCCAAATGTATATATTTATAAATTGCTGTGTATCACGAAAAAGTCGTGTTTTTTCCCCCTGCTTTGGACAAAAAACTTTCTGCTGAACAAATATTAAACACAGCTTTTGGGGGTTCCACCGGAAATACCTATACATTTTCAAAGTAAGTGCATGTATTTTTGTTTCTATTTGTTTCACCAATATGGTAATATTGTACAGTGGCAGTTCAACTTCGTTTTAGGCTAGGTTATTTCAAATAACTATTTTTTTTTTTTTAGATATAACTGATTCTAATAGTAACTACAACCCTTCAAAAGGCAATGGGTTTAATACTGAAAGGGCTTTCCTTGAATCCATCAGATTGTTGAAGAATGTCAACAAGACGCAAGCCACGACCAAAGGTTTGCTGTTACTTATTTTGCTGACCGACAGAAAAAAATCAAAAGTTCATGTGACTTATTGTGCTGCTTAAAGTGTCATGTCAGTCCCTCCCCAGGCAAAGCCTCCTATCTATGTTGACGCCCCTTCAGAGAACTGCAGAAGAAAGTTTGGGACAGATGTCGTAAACTGCTGCGTCTGCGCATACGCGGAACAGCGTGACGAATGAGAAAGAACCGATTCTTTTGCATTGACAGAACTGAAAGAAAAGATCGTTCTCCAAACAGGACCGTCTGGATACTTTAAGAGCAATCTGGATATCTGATCTATAACGTTTTGCTACAAGGAAACTACATTTAAAAAAAAAAAAAAAAAAACGGATGTCCCAAAACGGATTGACTTCAGGTACTTAAAGGTAAGGTTATTTAATCCAAAAGAACTTTCTGTACAATTTGTGTAAAGACTTTAGAAAGGGTTTTAGTAGTAGACCAAACAGCCTGTGTTGTTTTTGTTCCACTTTGGTGTTTTCAAAGTTTGCCCCAATCACTGTGTGTCAGAACTCCCAACGACAGCTGTTAAACTTTTGCTGTTTAGCTTAGGGAACTAAAATAAATCAATACACATATGCTGTTGTGTTAACGCGACTCAGCAATGTGGTTATGAGCGGTGACTGTGAAGGTATGTCGAACTTTATAACTTTAGTCCGCTTCCGCATGACCTGGAGCGTGCTGGACAATTACGGGAAAAGCTACTGTGTTGACTTGTGACGAATTAAAAACGACCGCGCAGCCGCAGACGGTCTTTGTCTGGAAAATAAATAAATAAATAAAAAAAAATACAATTTAAAATATTAATAATAATAAAATACATGAATAAAAGATTAAGTCTAAGTTTAACTAAAAAAATTAAATGACGAATAAACGCCTATTCTAAACAGGTGTTCCCTGAAACTAGAACCGAGTAGCAACAATTTCCCCCAGGCTAAACTACCCTAGTTCAGACAAACGTTTCTTTTCTTTACAAATTAAAAACATAGTCTGAAACAAACAACAAGTATTAATTTGATCAATTAGGTTTTTTTTTTCTCTTCTTTTTAATAAATTGTTATTTTTTCATGGGCATGGTCATGTATTTTTGTTTTGTTTTTTGAACATTTAAAGTTGTCTCTCTACAATCATTTATTGATCTATTATAAAAGCATTCCCAGTGGTCTTTTAAATATGATTCTGCCGTTTTTTGGCAAAATCCAAAAACGTGTGTCATATTCAGGGATATAGTTTTTGGAGATCAGCTGGAGTTCGTCAGACATTCACGTCTGAGTTTTGGGCGACTTTGTTGGTGAGGAAGTAAGCCTCCACTGATATCCCATCATTTATTTGTT
Source organism: Oryzias curvinotus (assembly GCA_023969325.1). NCBI lineage: Eukaryota > Metazoa > Chordata > Actinopteri > Beloniformes > Adrianichthyidae > Oryzias > Oryzias curvinotus. The sequence continues at coordinate 11,037,411 of CM043729.1, read as the reverse complement.
TACACTCTCCCCCCTCTAGCTCACAGCCCCTTACAACCAACCCCAAGCAAACTTTAGTGATGCAACAAAAATGGTGAGCAATATTGAAGCTATCCACCCAGACAGTTTCAAGAAAGATCCCAACTCGGACTGCAAGTGGAGCAGTGAGACTTTAGCCCGCCCATTTCACTTGCTCTGTCAAAAAATCAAGCTTTTTCAAAAGGCATCTTTTAATTTTCTCCTGATTCGCCTTGACTTGAATAAAGAAATAATCAGAAATACAGTTTTAATATTAATTTTCCTTATATATGTCCTCCACATCAGTAAAATGCTAAAAGAATATGTTAAAAAAAAAAAAACACGAAAACATAGTTTTCTTTGTAGTGGGTCTTTAAAACATTTATTTATTTATTTATTTTTACAGTTTTTTTTTTTTAAGCTGGAAAACGTATTAAAAAAAACCTAATTTATTATTTGTCTTTTAAATAAAATAAACATATATTGGATAAAAGTTCAATTAAAAAAAATTCATGTGGAAAAATATATGTAGAAGTTGCTTTAAATTTGAATGTTATTATTATTTTGTAATTGGGAATTGAAAATGTGCTCTGCTGAGTTTAAGGCCTAATTCCTTGCATTTTTTTTACTTTTGTTATTCAAACAGTAGTGAGATTATCTTATCTAGAGAAAGGCCGTACTGAGCTACTGCCACACCTGAAATGTGGAAACTTTTAACACCAGAGTAATGCATCATTGCACTGTTGAGCAATGATGCATTTAAAAAAAGAATGAAAAAGAAGAAGTTAAGTAATTACAGCCATAAGAGAGTGGAAGTATCTATCATTAATAGGTATTCTCAGTTTTTTAATTTTTTATTTTATTTTTGAGCAACTACTGTAGTGATGCAGGCAAAAGGGTTCATGGTACACATTGAAAAATGAGATAACGACTCATTGGCAAATCTGTAAATTGTGTTAAATCAGACACTTCACAAAACATTTATAATGTTGTTACTAGGCCACATATCTGATATTAATTAACATTTGTGAAAGGTTTAGTGTCAAACAGCTTTGCTGTCAAAGTCAGAAAGATTTTCTCAATGTTGGCAATAGTAACAGCAGACATTAAATTACAAACAGGTTTTTGATCAAATATGTTCTTTAGAATAAGTTGTTGTTATTTTGTATTCTTCCAGTAACTTTGGGAAAAATGATTTTTTTTCCCTAAACTCAGCACCACAAAATTAGCCCTAATTTCACCTTAATGTTGTTTTCGTTGGTTTTCTGCAGATCTGTTGGAGGTCAGTCATGGCTCTCCGCTGGCAGGACCCAAGGGATGTGCTGGATCTAAATTTTGCCAATTCCTCTGGTTTGGACAAGTGCTTCAGCACCAACCAGAGCACCGTCCTCTCTGGACTCAACTTTGGAGGAATTCCACTCGTCCTGCTGCTTGACTTCTGTGTTTTTATTGTAGGTTTTTCTCAGAACACTCCAATCAAGTGACAGAAATTTAGACCTCTTATAATTTTGATTCTTTTTGACAAGGCTTTGTTTTAATCTACCCTTAAAGCAGTCACAGGTATTTTTTTTTCTCCTGCAGGTGTTGCTGGTTCTCTTTTCCATAATCCGGGAGAAATTCTGGGACTATGGTCGTTTAGCGTTGGTTTCAGACAGTGATGGGTAAGCTTATAGTTTCAACTTTTTATCAGCAGAAAAAAAAGCACATTTAATTTATTAACCTTTCTGTTTCAGTTTTAATGAATCAACACATCGTCGCTATGGACGTATGTCATCTGCAGCTTCTAACACGGAGGACTTTGGATATGAGTCGGTGTGTACAAAGAAAAGTGTATTAAATGTAAAATGTAAAGAGCTAAACTTCTTATTTTTTTATCTTCTTCTGCTTTTTAAACTGCTTTCTCTGTCTTTTAAAGGGCTTCTGCTCTTGGCTGCCTTATATCGTCAGAATGGAGTGAGTGTCTTTGCTGCGTTAGGACACCTTCTTTTTTTTTTTTTCTCTTCCTCCTAAATCTGCCTCGTCATGCGAGGCAAAATTGGAAGGTTTGAATTTCACAACTTTAACAAAGACTTTTGTGTTCCAGTGAAGAAAAGATCAAGGAGAAATGTGGCATGGACGCCATTCACTACCTGTCCTTCCAGCGTCATCTGATCATCCTGCTCGTGGTTATTACCGTCACCTCCCTCGCAGTCATAATGCCTGTTAATATGTCTGGAGACCTGCTGAGTGAGTTTGACAAATAACACACCCTGTTTCAAAACACTCATGATGAAACTTCATTTCACAAAGTAAATAAAGGAAGAATTATGTGGAAAATTAATTTTTCTGTATGTTTGAAATGTTTATTTACTGACTTTGATCATTTTTTAGGTTAAACTCTGGCTTGATTACAACATTTTTAATGAGATATGGCGCTTGTTGAGGCTTCCAATAAAGAAGAATTCAATTTTTAGGCAGATTTAGTTAGTTATGTCTTGGGTTAGAACACTAGATGCTATAGAAATGCTAAAAATGTCTCTCTTTGTCAGATAACGACCCCCAAAATTTTGGAAGGACGACTATCGGGAATCTTAAAACTGGGTAACTTCAATGGAAAATGTGTGTTGTAGAAATTTTTGAGGTGTTTGTTCCTTACAAAAAAAAGCATGACTGTTCTACAGAAACAACTTGTTGTGGCTGCACACGGTGTTTGCGGTCATCTATCTGGCCCTGACGGTGGTGATGCTGAGAGTCCACACATCCCAAATGAAAGGCCTTCGCAAGGAAACAGTGCGTCTCCTGTCTGCTTGAACCAAGAATGTAAGTTGGAATTACAGTATGTAGTCACCTTAAACGGTTTGGTTTACTTTGTAGGCCAGGAACACCTTGTTTGTGAGTCCAGTTCCTAAAACGGCTACAGAGGAGGACGTGAAAGCTCACTTTGTGTGAGTGAACCAGCATCTCTTGAGAAGTTTTCTTTCTCCTGTGTATTCATAATTCATATAGTGACCAATCTGGCTGTTCTGTTTTTTCACAGAGAAGCGTATCCCACTTGTCAAGTATGTGCTGTAACTTTGGGCTACGACGTGGCCCGACTCATGCACCTTGATAAGGAAAGGTAATATGTGAGAAACACTTTGACTTTTAAAGTCCCACTTTATTCACAGTTAGCGCCATTAGATTCTAATAAAAACAATGATTTGATTCATATCATAATTTGGGGTTGATGATTCGATTCCTAGTCAATATGATTGCAGGTAAAGTTTTCCAAATTCCTTGTATTTCTTGCAAGATAATCAAGTGTAAATTAAATATGTGTAAAAAACAATCAAGTAAACAAGAATGAATGTCATTCGCATTTTAGTTTCCTAAAGTTCAGCCCTCGGTTGTTTTTCTACATTCAAATAATCCAAAGGGAACATTCTTAGAACATTCTAGCACACTGTAAGGTCACATGTCTTTGCTAAATTCTAAGTGTTTCCACACATTGGACTATAATGATGGACTGATCATATGTGATCACCTGTGAGTTGTCTGCTGTGTTGACACTTGGTGTTTTTTTATGTTATAGTAAAATAAACCTACCTTGTCTCAATCCAAATGGTATTTTCCAATATTGATATAATCGATTTATTTCATTTAGAAACAATTCTATAATATAGGCTGAATAATAACTGTCCTCAAACAGATCAATCTGGTTGGATTCAATAATCATTACATCCCTGCTAATCAACAATAACAATTTTGAAAGTCTCTCCTTGTTGTATGACTGTCTTAGTGGTATAACCCACACATTTCATCTGCTATTTAGGTTTTTATAACTCTAACTGTTGCCGATTTGATCAATTTATCTTCTGCTGAAATAGTTTTACCTCCATGAAGAGGAATGCATTCTTACTCATTTAAGGCACATGTGCGTCATATTTGGATTTCTTTTTGTCTCACTCGTGACGTTTTTTTTAACTCAGGTTGCGAGCTGGAAAAAACCTCCGGTACTACGAACGCGTCCTGGATAAAACAGGTCAGCGGGAGCTGATCAACCCTCGCTTATGTGGCCACATATGTTGCTGCTCCGGCTGTGTGAAGGTGAGGAGTGATCCGACCTGACAGTTCTGTCGCGGTAAAATATAAGCGTTATCTGGAAGACAGATTTTTCTTTTTTTTTTCTGTGCTTGGTTTCCTTCAGGTTGATGCAATTGAGTATTACTGCGGCAAAGAAAAGTTCCTGCTGGAAGAAGTGAGACAGGAGGCTGAAATCGTACCGCAGCACACCTTAGGGATCGCTTTTGTCACCTTGAAAAACGAGGCTATGGCTAAGTAGTGCGTCAATTTTTCTCATATAAGGTTTCGCTGACAACGTTCTTTCTTTATTAAACTTTTCTCATGACTGAATCAGACGGAATCCACAGAAATTCTTGAGCCATCCATGGCCAAAGTCCCCATTTTGTTTGCTAGACTTTAACTGAATCATGTGGGGCTTGTTGACCTGAATTATGAAGCCATCATGTGATCTTTTTTATGACGGAATAATGTGCGGCCGTTTGTGTCTAAAGTCTGTTAATGCGTAACCTTGACGGCAACTGTTTCTGCAGCATTCTGAAGGACTTCAACGCCATCGAGTGCCGGGGGTCGGCCTGCTGTGGGAGGGAGCCCCAACCCTCGTCCAAAAGCAGAGCTCTGAAAGTAAACAAGTGGCGCGTCAGCTTTGCACCACATCCCAAAAGTGTTTACTGGTAAGAAACAGTAGTCAGTCATCTTCCTAAACTCCACAGACATCACTTGTACTTTTGTTGTTAATGTTAAAACCATGGAATTGTCTAGTAATTGAATATTGTCAGGAAGTCTTTTTATAGCAAACTCCCATGGTCTGCTAATGAAAAATTCCAGTTCTATTTAAAAAAAATGGTTTTCCATCATTTTTAATTATACTAAAATGAAATTATTCTAAAGAAAATGTCACTATTATTAGTCAAAATAATCAGAATATTCATTTTCGATTTAGTTTAATTCCTAACCAAATATAAAAAACACTTTTTGTGTGTTATTTTCTCTTTTTTGGTTGTGTGTTTCTAACTTCTTCTCTATTCCAAAGGGAAAACCTGTCAGTGCGAGGTTTTGCCTGGGCCGTGCGCTATGTTTTAATAAATCTACTCCTCTTCCTGCTGCTTACCTTCCTGACCACTCCCACCATCATTATTAACACCTTCGACAAGTTCAACGTGACCAAACCCATCTACTATCTTAATGTGAGTCACAAACATTTGCTTTAACATGATCCTCCTCAGAGCTTTAAATCTTCATTTGTGTTCTCCTCACAGAGTCCCATCATTACTCAGTTCTTCCCAACTCTCCTTCTGTGGTCTTTCTCTGCATTGCTGCCTACAATAGTGTACTATTCCACACTGGGAGAAGCCCATTGGAGCAGGTATCCAGACACACTCAGCTGTCCAAGGGCACCAAAGGGTTTAGATCTAAATGTTATGTTATCCCTCTATTGGTCTCAGGTCCAGCGAACAGCTGAGTATGATGCGGAAACTGTACTTCTTCCTGCTCTTCATGGTCCTGATTCTTCCCTCACTGGGTCTCACCAGGTGATTTACACCGGTTTAAGAAAAAAAAAAGCATGACTAATTTAAACAGTGCAATGGTAGATATGCAGGAATAGAATATATTAAAATAAAGAGATACAATAAAACGAAAGGTTCAAGATGGGTTATTTTTTAGTCATGTTAGCATGCATCTAAAATCACTGTAATGTAAAAGATGAGATTTTTTTTCCAGCTGTTAGGTATTTTTCTCAAGGGAACAGATGAACTTTCACTTTTTGATTTAAGGGAATTTGTTGATAACTTAATGTTGTGTTTTTTTTTCTCTGTGTTTGCATCAGTCTGGCTTTGTTTTTCCGATGGCTGTTTGATAAAGAGTTTCTCAATCTTGGGAAACTCAGATTTGAGTAAGTACTTGTTTTTCTCTTTTCTGACATCCCATCATACAGATTTAGATTTATTTCCTTATGTTAGGCCACATTTTTTTTTCTTGGTTTAAAGAAGCACATTTCTCTAAAACCCCCTAAATAGTTTTTTATCCTGAGCTTTTGTTGCTACATTTAAACCATCTTTTCTGTTTGTTCTGCTTTCTTTGTTTCATATTCAGGTGCGTGTTTTTACCTGATCAAGGAGCCTTTTTTGTGAACTACGTGATTGCAGCCGGCCTGGTTGGCTCTGGGATGGATTTGTTGCGGTTGCCCGGGTTACTACTTTACCTCATCCGCATGATGCTCGCCCGCTCTGCCGCTGAGAGAAAATATGTGAAACAGGTGTGTGTGTGTGTGTGTGTATCAGTTGCACCTGCTGCACCTGATCCTGCTTAGTGAGAAATGACACCTTTTCAAATATTAGCTTGTCATGAACACCCCCCAGCCTCAGACGGCAAAGTCAAGAGATTATTGGGTGTTAATTCAAACTCTGTTATAATCTGTTTGCAGAACCAGGCCTACGAGTTTGAATATGGAGCCATGTATGGATGGACTCTCTGTGTGTTTACTGTCATCATGGCCTATAGCATCATATGTCCTATAATTGTCCCCTTTGGTAAGTTGATTTCACCACATTCCATCATACTATAAGCCTATCCTCAGTCAGGTCTAAGACTGTCTTTATCGTTTCTCTGTGCTTGACTCCATCAGGTCTTCTGTACATGTTGCTGAAGCACCTGGTGGACAGACACAACCTGTACTTTGCTTACCTGCCAACGCGCCTCGACCATCAGGTTCACATGGGAGCTGTGGATCAAGCTCTGGCTGCACCCATCATCTGCCTGATATGGCTTTACTTCTTTTCTGTCCTCAGAGCAGGTTAGAAACAAACTGAATTTCTACTGCTAGTTATTCTATAAGGACAGTAACAAAATAATTGGAAAAAAAAAATTCCTTTTAACATTTACCTACCTACTGTGGAGCACATTTGCCCCACATTGACATGTTTTTGGTTCCTCGCCAGCTGGCACAGACTTATAAACTCTGGGTAACATTTGATGCAGCACGACATTTTCTCAATATTTTTCATTGTGAATTTTTTAAATGTGATTTATTTTATCCCTTTCATGAATGGGCTTCAGACAGAACTACACCATATGCACTCCAAACATCTGCTAAAGTTACACTATTTCCAAAACCACCCAAATGGCATCCATCTATTTTCAGAACCTGCTAAAGCCCTATAAGGGTCATGGATACCCAAGATGCATTCATACTAAGAACAAAGCAACAAAAAAGAAAAAAAGAGTTTCTTTTTCATTAGAAGTGGGCACTGAAGCTCATCCTAAGTGGATTTAGAGTCTTTTTGAGGTTAAAGGGGCAGATCTTACTGCTACAATATTCCAGCTGCATGAACAACACGTTTTAAAATGTTGAAAAGCAAAGAGTGATGCAACAAGGAACTGGTTATGGCTTTTGTATTCATATTTAGTTTGGGGTTTTTTGTTATTGTTTTTAAATAGCGGGATTTTTTTCTATTCAGTTGCAAAAATAAATGGCGTATATAGATTAAAAAAAGCAAAACATCAACTTCTTAGACTAATAAAACATTATAAAATAATACACCAACCATTAATTATAAAATAAAACATAATAAAACATTAAGAAACATATTTTCTTTTTTTTTATTTCATTTTCTACTTTTTTTTTTAATCTTTTATTTTTTATGACAATTATTAGCATGAACATTTTTTTTAACACCAATGAAAAGTATTTCATTACATTTACATATTTATGCAGAAAATATGTATTATAGGAGAAGGGAAACATGTTTGAATGTGCTAAATATAGACTTTTGGTTTGGCGTTTTTGATTGTTTTTTTATACTTTGAACTATTTTACTCTTTTTATTAATCAGTAAGCCAAACATTTATTTATTTATTTGTTTGTTTTTTATGATTTTTAGTCAGTGTTCCCTTGCTACAAACATTTTTTATACTTGTTTTGTGCTACATATATGGGGATGAAGAAATTATACAAATTTGAACATCAAAATCAGCCTGATTTACAAACAACATAAATACAGTTATACAAAACATAGTTTTTTTTAACAAGTTATGCGTATTTCTTGACATATGTATAGTTTTTGAAGTGTGTGTGCACATGTGTGTTTTTTAGGTTTCTGGACCTCCACCTCCTTGTTCACGTTGGTGGTCCTGTGTGTCACCGTTTGCGTCTGCGTTGGCTTCACCTGTTTCGGCCATTTCAAGCACCTCAGCCCACATAACTACACAGTGAGTGTTTGATTGATGTAAGATGTTGCACTTCCACCATCTTTTACAGTCCTCCCTTATAAAATGTATGTTTGTTTTTCAGGTCAGTGCACAAGATGAGGATACAGTGGAGGGAGTGGAAGAAAACACTCGGGTAATCGGCTCATATTTTCTGAGACAAACATGTTTTAAACATGTGTCAGGCCTGAATTCAGTCAGCCTCTGTGTGTGTTTAAAGGCCCTATTGATCATCTGTCTCATGTCAGTCATTGACAAAGAAATGACTAGCATTGTGATGGATTGCCTCTGCTTTGATGGGATTACAAAACCGTACAGGAATAGAAAAGTAAACTAAAATCCAGATGGATCACATTCTGACTCGTACCAAGCAGTTATTTTGCAGTTTGAATTTGCAGTTTGCAGATTTTAAAGAGCTTCGTCTGTTTTTCATCCTGTTATATTTAATGAAAATGGATCAACAAAAACATCTGTTAAATGTTTTGGGGGTTTTTTTTCTTCAGGTTTACCTCCCCAGAGTTCTCAACCCAAAGTCCCCTGTCAGCACATCACAGGACCCTAAACCACCACAGTGTTATGGCTCCACAGAAGACTGCCCAGAAAATGGTTTTAGTCCCGTGAGGAACAGCAGTGATTAACTTCAAGGACTTCAACATTTTGTTGAAATGTTGAGTCGTGTTGCACCGGAATCCTGATTTGAAGTTTCTTTTCTTCACAATTATGGATACGTCAACTGAGACTGTCACTGTAGTTTCTTGCAACATCTGTTCAGTATTGTTACTTGCAGCACAGAGAAAAAAAACTGTTTATTTTGTTTTATCTTTTACTGATAATTATATTTTATGTTAAAATATTATGTATTGCATGTTAATAGCTCAAACAGGATATGTTTATTATCTGCAAAGCACAGATATACGTCTGAGAAGGATCAATGTATCCCGGAAACTGCCCTTGCAGTTTGCGTTTTGCACACAATAATCAAGCCAGCAGCACAGAACTGCTCAAGCACAGCTTGTTCTGTTCTATTCAGGCATCCAGTTTACATTTCTCACAAGTGCCTTTTATGAAAACAAAGATCTGCCAAGGGAATAACTGATGAATGCACTTTGCTTTTTTGTATTTGTTAAAGAATCAAAACAAAATATGAAGAAATTACTGGATTTATGACCCAAATAATTGTTTTTTGAGCTATTAATGGACTTAATGTTGGGGTCAAACAATGATATGACATGGAACATTGTACTGTGGCTGAAGAAGTGTTTTAAATAGGTCAACCTGTATTTTTTAAATGTAATAATGGCTTATAATTATATAATTTTTTTAAAGGATCCAGTCCGAAACCTGGATCTTTATTTATTTAGGTATTGATTCTTTTAAGAAAAATAGAAATATCAAGTTGGACTAACCTCTGAACATATTGATTAAGATGTCACTTTACAGTTTTGAATGCGAAGATTAAATCTAATCCTACTTTTTAAGGGCTATTTTATTCAGTAGAGGGCAGTGTTGCGCTGCTGTGAGACTTTGAAGGTACAATGAATGAAGCTGAAACAAGAAGGTCAAGCACTCAATGTTGCATTAAGTATCTCTAACTTGTCATGACACTGGTATAAAGCCAGTTTACTGGTTGAGAGTTCCTGCAGATCCACCTCCTCACCTGATGTTTCTTAGTTTCCTGACTCTTTCTTCTTTTTTTCCTCCTCGTTTTTGGCCTTTTCCCCTTTCTCAACACGGTACCTGGCTGCCTCAGCTAGGAAACACCATCTTCAGATAGAAAGACTCTGAGGGTTCTGTGGTGATTAGCAGAGTAGTTAAAAATGTGTAATGAAGTGGTGGGTTAGTGGCTCTGGTGAAAGGAGACGTTTGAATGAGGCTGAGTGGATTTCTATTGGAGCCTCACAGTTGTGCTTTCACAACAAAAGCCAGTTGAGGAACAATAACTCCTGAATTGAGTTAGTAATTACTTTAGAACATTTAACTCAAGAACCTGACGCACATAGTAATGTGCACATTGTCTTTCATACAAACTACCTGCAAAAAAGTGGTTGCGCAACCACTTTTTTGCAAATTTGACTCTGGATTAACAGCTTCAGGGATTTCTTTTTTGATTAAACAAAAAAGTCTGCTTGGTGCTACGTGATCAAGTAAATCTAATAATGTGGCCTGTTTTTAAAGAAAATCTAATAATAGACAAACAGAGCAGAACCCTCCTGTGCAAGGGTCTGGAAATGGATCTGAGCAGGTGAACCTTCACAGGAGAGATCTGTGCAGGGTCACTAATAACTTGCAGATATTCTCTTGAGGCTCCAAGGATGAGAGTTTGGTGTCAAAGACACCTGATATACTGTCTCTGCTGTGTAGGTTTAGTCCAAGCTCTCTGCTGGAAAAACTTCCTCTGTGGAGCTTGAGTAACAGAGATGTGAGGACTGCAGGAGCCTAGGAAGCAGCTGTGTCCAGTAACTGGAATACCAAAATGATCAGATTCTGACTCCTGGGTTCTGATTTGGCCCAGATGGTTCTTGACTTGTCCGTTGGTCTCAGTTGCAAATAAATGGACTGTTGTTCCTACAATCATATTTTAAAATAATTAAGGTTTAAGTTTGATTTAGCTCAAAACCAAAAACTCGTAGTACCTTTCTGTCACTACAAGGGTGCCTCAGGGTTCCTACCTGGGGCCTCTCTTGTTTTGTTTCACTGTTTTGCTGATGATTTCCTGATCTCGCTGTATAGCAACTATAATTACACATTTTTTCTCCTTAACGAAGTGCCTTTCCATCATAAAATCCTGTTTCACTTCAAACTTCACAAAATGAAATCGTAACAAAACTGAGCTTCTGCTTATTGGCACCAAAACACTCCAAAACAGACAGTTTTTCTCTGAATATTTAAAGCCCTTCAGTTTTCACCCTTCCTTCAGGTAAAGAGTCTGGGTCTCATTCTCAATATTCCCTTGTATTTCCATTCTGTGCCTCAACTCCCAACTCTCCATCCATCTTTGTTGACTGCCTTGTTACATCCCATCTTGATGTACTAATTACTCCCACTTCTTTGGTCTTCCAAATCTATTCATAAATGCCAGCTGGGCAACAATTCAGCAACACACATCACAACTAAAATGTCTTCTTTTCATCACGTCAACCCTTTTTACTGTCAACTTATTTGGAAAAAAGTGAAGTTTTGGCACATTTTTTAAAGGGAAGATCAACCTCACTCCCATGTCTGTTGAGTTGTTGTGTCACACTCTCTCAGATTCTATTTGCAGCTCACTTCCATCTATATGTTGTGTTAATTGGCTATATGTAAATAATTTAAAAACAAGGTTTGCTATATTTCCCAGACTGTCATCACCGGGGGAGATTCAAACCCAAGCCAAGCACAAATTTGGGGCTTGCAGGCAAGCACCTTAGCCAAGGCCCTGCCATGGTCAACCCAAAAAGACTGTAGGCTTGCCTTCCCGTAAGCCCGTGATTTGCAGGATGGACAACAAAAGTCCAGTGCCACGTAAATCCGGTGGCACTTACTCACGAGGCTGAGCTGTACCACCTAGTGATTGTTGGACTTTTTTCTACAAACAGTTTGGGCCCCCAAACCCAATTCCTTGGGAGGCTGAGGACTCCCTTCAACTCTGAATTGTCCATGGCGAGAGGCTGGTAGGGGTTTAACAGATTCCCTGTCCATCTGGGTCAGGAAGTGGTCTCTCACTGTGATTTTGGCTTACAGGTTGACCTGCAGTGCAGAGTACTCAGCCTACTATGAGTCTTAGGAGGAGTACCAGAATGTATTCCAACTAGGAACCCTGCTGTTCTAATGGAATACTTCAACGGTAACGTGTTATGACACTGATAACTGGAGGGGCAGGATAGGGAGAAACAACCTCCCTGATCTAAACCCAAGCGGTGGACTGTCGTTAGACTTCTGTGCCTGTCACAGACTGTCCATTATGAACACCATGTTCAAGCATAAGTGCACATAGCACCAGGACACCGTAAGCAGAGGGTCAATGATTGACTCTGTAGATGTGTCATCCGATTTTAACTGGCATCAACTGCCACAGGAGGAGTCCAAGTTTACCCAGCGGGTTAAACATACTGTGAGAGTTGGAAACATCTGGCTAAATTCACAGTGAGAAGATTCTATAACGTTAACCAGGTTCCAAGGGAGCAATCCAGAAATTCAATGGTGTATTAGGCTGAATAAGGAGTCCTTTCAAGTCTATGTCGCTTGGCAGGCATCAGCTGTCAAAGCATCATGCAGTGCTGATGGTGACAGAGGCAAAAACTGGGAGGAGTTTGGGGAGGCCATGCAGAAGGACAGTTGGTTAGCTTCAAATACAATTATGGCAAAGTATCCAGTCCCTTAGGAGGGTGAAGCAGTTCTCCAGCAATACTGTCAGCGGTGCAGGTGGGGAGCTGTTGACCTCAATAGGTGTCAATAGGTGGAAGGAACACTCTGAGGATCTCCATCACATCTCCCCCAATGTCCAACAATGTTAAGACATTCAGCTATAAAACGCAATAAATGTAATAATTTAAAATAGGACAAATTTTTATTACAGATTACATTGTGTAAAAGTGATTTTAAAAAAGCAACCGGTCAATTGAACTGACACATTTAGGAGTAAAAGTAACAGACATGCCTAAAATACTTTTAAGTTGTGTGTTTATTGTGATCAGATGGGAGCTGCATGGTGGTTAACACTCTCACCTCTCCGCTAGATGTCAATGGTTAGAATCCCAGCTGGATCATTTCTCAAGCACGTTCTCCCCGTGCATGCATAGGTTTTACAGACACTCCAGCTTCCTCCCACAGTCCAAAAAAACAGCTTCATAGGTTGATTGATTTCTCCATAATGATCCCCAAGGTCAAATTTTAACGATGCGGTCTGTGTTGGCCTTGCAATGAACTGGCAACCCATCTGAGGTGTACCCGGCCTTCACAGAATACACAGGACACAGACGGTGCAGGACAGATGTTAACTAGTGACTGAGATTTGTTTGTATTTTATCATCTAAACATTTTAAATAATGGATAAATAAAAAAGAAAAGAATTAGAAATGTAGACTTTGCAGCCATCAGAAGCACAAAAACCATCTAATTTAATTGGAACTTTAAAACAAATATTGTTTACGTTTACAGGATTTTCCAAGTATGGAGGCTCTATAAATTTCCCATTTATATTTTCTTAAGATTAGGTCTTTATTTTTATTTTTTTAGTTAGGTACAAATGTTTCTTTGAATGACTGTTCAATCATTTGGCTCACAATGCCCCTTTTTATTCTTATTGTTTGATTTTAAATGTAGGTTTTACTGAGCTAGTTGTCACTGAAAAGAAATGTGTGGGTTTTTTTTAAACTTCTCAATTTAGCAAAGAATTCTTTCAAGTCTTTATTCGATAAAAAAAAAAAAAAAAAAAAACTAAAGTGCAAATGTTAAAATGTATTGGTAGTGATCACTTTGAATAGCTAGTTTGCCTCGTTGGTGTTAATCTCAAAAGTTTCCATAGGTGTGACAACCGCTGAACTTTGTGCCCTGTATACATTCCTGACATTTTTGTCATCTGTTCTTTTGTGTACAACAAATGCTTTTATTTAGTCACCTCACTCCCTCTCTCAGTATTCACTTCATTCTGCCCTCCCAGACCAGTGAACTCCCCCCCAAAAATCTCTGTTTGTGTGCATTTGTGTATCAAATAAGGATTAAACCCATTTAGGATTCTGAAGTTTTGGGGTCAGATTTCCTCCTTGTCACTGCTAAGATCGATGGATGTGACCTCTGACCAATCTGCTCCAATTTGTATATAAACATGGCCCTGACCAATCACTGCATCGCGTGGGATTATACCAGCCAATGAGCAAGCTTCTGGCAGTATCATGCTCCGTGGAGCTCCCATCTTTTGTCTGTCAGGATTAGTGCCATGGCAACGCTGGCCACATGGGAGGTGAATTTCCCAGAGCAGCAGCATAGGGGACAGAAAAAGAACGTCTCAGTCCAAGTCTTACTTCCTTTCCAGGCCAATGAGGGGGGTGCAAGGGCAGGAATTGTGTGTGTTTGTGTGTAAGTCTGGAAGACCAAAACTTCCATCAAGTCTGCCAACGCTGATGCCAGCCTGAGCCACAAGCTCAGAAGTGTGTTTGTCTGTGTGGGTGAGTAGGTGGGTTGGAAGAGGGCTGTCCTTGTGTGCCCACTTCTGTGTGGGGTGCTCTGTGGAAAAGTCACCCCACTCCCTCTCCCTTTTCTTTTTAGTGGACTATATTAGCCAGAAAGGCAGAGGGCCAGGCGGCTGAAATCACCACTATGATGAAGCATGTGACTCCAGACCCAGGCCCCTTTGTTTGGACAATTACAACCAACACTCAGAGCCCTGGAAATGTCTTGTGACACGGACATAAAAAAAAGAGTGTGGATGAATGGGCATCAGAAATAATTAGAACCTCACCGGGCCGTCTGTGACTGCTGATTTTTTTCAAACATCAAGATTTTTTATTCCACATTTGGAACATAAAGGAACTCCCAAGAGTCAGTTTGTTCAATGTAGATCTAATGCATTTTTTTGTTTAGTGAAGAAAAACTTGTATTGAATTCTTAATTTCAGCTTTTCTTTATTTCAAATTGATCAACATTTAAGAAGAAAACAATATGGATATGTTTTGTAACAAAACCCATGTATTTGTCTGTAATTAATGGTGTGAAAAATGGTAAAACGTTAAAGTCATAAAGAAAAAATAACAAAAAACTTTTGTCCTATTTGTTTTTAAAATGCATTTTAGTAAAATGATTGCCAAAATAAGGAGTGATCTCTCATTTAAATCAACTCTAAATAATTCATTTCAACCAAATGTAATTTATTTATTTTATTGAAATCAGCTACAGTCATTAACCTTTGATGCCCTTATGCAACTATGCATCAAATCATTTCAGCTCTAAAATTAACGTTATCTTATTTTAGCATCTACTTGAAAGCGAAACAAAGTGATTTTTTTAATATCTGGAGGTAAATCCAAACATCAAAGCGTTAAATGCCATACTGGAGATTGTTTTTATATATTGAAAACCTATATATAAAGACCTAAGCAACACAGAAAATATTTTTTTTCTCTCTCTTTGCAGTGTCTGAAACAAATCCCATTTCAGAGACACTCTCTGAACATCGGTTGTTGGGTTTGTCTGGCTCGGATCCATCGCCTCAGGCAGAAGAAGCAGTGTGAAGTTGGCTTGAGTTGCACTCTGAAAACCACACCTGGCCTCTGTCCAACAAACGATTTTGGAGAATCTGCTTGTATTGAGTTAATCTTTTGCATGACAATCCTATTATACCTTGCCTGTCGGAGAATCTTTCCATTACTTTAATTTGTGCCATATGACTTTCACGCCCCTGAAATCCAAGTATTTGAGGGTTTCTGAGTCGGGAGCTTCAAGAGCAAACATAAAAACAGAAGAAGACAACAACTGACAAGCAAAGACAGCCTTCATTTTAGCCTTCCCCTTGATGAGGTCTGTGAGGATTTTCAAGAAATGAAACATATTTTACATGCTGAGTTGGAAAAAACACACAAAAACATTCAGTTTTTTTCACATAAAAAACTGGTATGCCATTTTTTGGAAGCCAATGTCATCTATCTGGAATATTTGAGAATATATGAGAAATGTTGACCCCTCCAAAGTGAAGCCATTCTTTTGATTCAAAACTTTGGGTGAGAGGAGTGGAGTCATGTTTATTTCAAAACTGAAGGTAGGGTTTGCATGTTCCTCCATGCTCATGATTTACAGAAACTTTGACCATGTAGACCATAATATTTCCTGAACAACAAGTGCTGAATGTAAAATTGACCAAAGCCTCAAAGCGAATTCAGATATAGATAGATAGATAGATAGATAGACAGACAGACAGACAGACAGACAGACAGATAGATGACTTTATTAATCCCACAATGGGGAAATTTCATTTATCTGTGGCAGCAAAAACGACATTCAGAAATAATCTGTATAGTATAACATCAAAAAAGGACACAAACAATTACATTCATATTAAATTATTAAAAATTTTACTAAAATTATTATGAAAAAATTATTATCAAAAATGAGAGTCTTATTAAATAAAGAAATAAATATTAAGTATTAAATAAATACAGCTACAAAAGTGTAAAAAACATGCGGTCTGCCAAACATGTAAACTGTAAAAAAACATTACAATTTTTTTTTTCAAAATACAGAAATAACTAATGAAGTTCACACCAAAAACCAAAAACAAAAAACAAAAAAAAGTTAGTAATAGTAAAAATATAGTTAATTCAGGTGGCATATTTTTCTATTTTAATAACAATAATAATAGATTGTATTTGTCTGTGTGTTCCAGACACTCAAAGCACTTACAATGTGTCTCCATTATTCATTCACTCTTCCTTCATTCTTGGTGATGGTAGCTACTGATGTAGCCACAGCTGCCCTGGGGCAGACTGACAGAGGCGTGGCTGCCAGTACGTGTACTCTGACCATCACCAGGACATTCATACGCATTCACACACCAGTGGGGCAACGCTGGAGGCAGGAAGGGTGAGGTGTCTTGCCTGAGGACACGGTGGCAGTTGGCTGGGGGGGGCGTGGACCGAGCTGCCGACCCTTCGATCATTGGCTGACCTGTTTAACTGCCTGAGCCACTGCCTCCCATTTTATAGTGTTATAACCAAGTCTTTACATTTGTTAGACTCAACAAAGAGTTGTTACTCTTTTCAAGGTATCGGTTTTTTAAACTTTTTATTCAAGATATTTAGTATTTTCGTAACACTAGCCATTGGAAACTTTTTTTGAGTTTGTTATATAGGGTCAAAATGTCCTCCGTTTTTTTGACAAGTGTAGAGGCCTGTCAGTTGCAAATAACTCAGTGACTAAATGTAAAAGAAAAACCTTTGAAGATTAAAAAAAAATGGAGGCAAAAAAAAAACTACGTGAATGAGGGAGTGCTGGAAATTTGGATGCGGATAGAAGGGATAAAGACACTTTTTTTATGACTTTGAAAAATACAACCTCACTGTGACACACTGAACACTGGAAATTTCCAAAGATTTGTCAACCTTCCCAGAAAATTCTGACCTATAAGAAAATCAACAAAGCAAATTCGGATCAGAACATTACAGATAAAATGAGAATAATATGACACGTATGGAAAAACATTTCTGTGGTCCTGATTTAAACATCAGATTAATCTCCACACTGAACACCTACAGAACTCATGAAAACGATAATTTTATTCTCAAATGGAGGGACAAAAACACTTAAATGCACTGACTGATTGTGAGCAGGAAATGCACCGTTAGTTAATTTCCTGGCAAGGTTCATTCATATTCCCATGAGCCTGCATTCATGTCAGAGGGATCTACTCATGTATCCTGCCAGATGTTTCTTAGGCTTACCCGATTTTATGTTCCCAAAACTTGGACACTGTCAGATGCAAAGCTGCTCAAAATGTGAGGGAGTGTCACAAGCCCACACACAAGTGGTCCTGAAATAATGATTACAAAACCACAAGTTATTGAAAAAGTGACTGGAAATTTTTCAAAAATATATCAGAAAAACCAATATCATCTGATGCCTTCTTTAATATAAGGCCAAAAAAATGTTTGCAGCTACAGATCAGCATGATTGGATCGTCTGCTCTTTGCGTCTAAACACACTGTCTAATCCTGGGAACTACCTAAAGTTCAGCTGATGACACACACAGGTTATCTGCTCTTCACTCAGATCCTGGTGTGTTTACTCCTCTTCAAAGCTTGAAGTTTCGTCACCCACATGACGTCAACACAATCATTGGATTTCCTCTTTTGGGAAGAGGTGAAAGCATGGAGTCATGCTTAAGACTCACTTTCACTGTCTGATCTGCTCCAGACTCCAGCAGGAACACTCAGACATGAGCCGGCGGGGAATGACGTTGGGCCTTTCCTGTTTTGGTTAAGGAAAGTATTTTTTTTACGTGTACAAATAGACCAATGGAGACACGACTGTGAGTAACATGCCACAGTGAAGGGGAAAAAAAACAAATGACCACAATGAGACAGCAAAGTTTGACAGGGATGGTGGAAGTGAATCATAGTCTGAGGAGCAAGAGAACAACAGTTCAGAAGATTTCTACCACATAGGTAAACACCAACATCCTCTCAAGGCAAATACAACTTTTAAATGAAGTTGTTTTTTTTTTCCAAAACACAATTTGGGTTTGAATGAGCCAGCGGCACATATGGGTTGAATAAGAAATTTGATTTAACTCTTGTGCTATCCTATGACCCCACCCTTACATTGACGTGTTTTCCCTACCATGACAAAGGTGGATAAAGGTGGAGAGGATTTCATGTAATCGATGGACACCAGTGAAGATCACTGGTGTCAGCGCACTGTCTAGTGGGGTCTAGATGACCCAACTCCCAATGTTAAAGTGCCTAGGATAGCACAAGGGTTGCGAAAGACGCAAACACATGTTGCACCAGTGCTCTACAAAGGCCTTTGGAAGAATCAAAAATGCAACTTTGCACTTAAATAAATAAATGACATGAAGCTCTGTTGAAAATGTTGCTAATTGCAAGCAGGTTGATAGCAGTAGGGTTTGACATGATGTAAAATGATATAGTTTGTTTATTCATTGGTTCATCCGTAATGAAAGAGAGAAAAGCTAAAGGATGAGAAGGGAAATTGAGAATGTCCATTTTAAACTGCCTCATGATTGATCTGATTCCAAATATTAGTCTTTAGTGTCAAAACATCATGGAAAAACAACTATAGTAATACAGTATATGCCATCAGCAATCTTTATAACAGGTTTATTGGGCTATGGTAAAATATCAATAAATTCAATTGACCTGCCCCTCACTCACCTGAAGTCTCAACTTATAAATAAGATGAATGAATAAGTTATTTGTGAAATAAATATTTTATTGCTTGATATAGGTTCTGTACTAATTATGTTTTATTAGTTTATCCAATGTTCAAACATGAGAGAAAAACCATGTAAGCAAAAAAAGAAATAAAGAAGCACCTCACCTATAGTTTAGAATGACACAACAAAGATAAAATGAAAAAAATATAGTTGATATTTGGTTTATTTTTTAAGCATTAAGTAAATAAAATGTTTTTGAAAAATGTCGTTCTTGCAGTTCGACATTGACGCCAATAGGGGCGCTGGTGGGCCTTCAAACCTGTAGTCCGTTGCTAAGAGTTTGTCGCCATTAGCAACCAGAGACGCTTGGTTACCCTCACCTTTGGTTCACTTTTTAGCTACAGCAGGACATTGAAAACAATATTTAAGGTTTTAGAAACTCATAAAGTTTTTTTAAATAGTAAAAGAGGCCGAAGAAAAAATGGACCTCAACTCCCTGCCGTACTCTTTGGAATTCGTTGCCGGCAGCGGATGCATTTTAACCCTTGAGGAAAGAACAGCTCTGCAGACATCTTTGGTCATTGTCAAAAAGAACTACAAGTTCCAGCGAATTTTGTTTTGGGGAAAAATCCTGGGACTACAACATGACTACTTTGTCGCTCAGGGGAGAGGGGAGGATGAAATGACAGACAGAAAAAGTCTGTACAGGTAAAAAAGTACGTTTGGACCAAATAATCCAGTTTTCCCTGCAGAAGGTTTGTCCTCATGCTCTGCGCTTTGTCCTCACCAGCCTGAACTGCGTGGACTGGCTCCTGCTCCCTTCTGTCACAGATGCTATGGTGGACGAAGTGTCCAAAGCTGCACAGGGCCGCTTCAGAGGAAACCCTTCCTTTGTGTATGAGCTCAAGGTCAGCCAACAGGAGGGAAAGGAGCAGGAAAAAGTGGTGAGGAAGCTCCTACATGTATGATCTTATCTAAACCCAGCATCTGAAAAACTGTGTTGAGGAGGATCTTTCTTTTTGCTGCAGTTCAGTGTGACTGAGGAGAAGAGGCTGGCTGTGACAGTGCACCACATCGATGAAGAAACATCTGTGGTTCCTCGAGGCGCTTTCATCCAGAGTTCAAGGGGTCTCGTCCAGACAAACCGCAGCTTTGGTGGTAAACTTACCCTGTTTCCTGTTCTGTGTGCGTATACTTGTGTGTCTCTGCAAGTAAATGACTCAGATGTGCAGGATCTCTGACTCATATTTTTACATTAGTATAAGAAGATTTATTTTGATGACTCAATGTATTTAAGAACAAAACTATGCCTTTAGTGAGACAGATTCCATTTATGTCTAATCTTTTTTCTCTAGGACTTTCCGAATCAGAAGCAAGGAGACTGGAAAATTTCATGCATTTCAGAAAACCCAAGACTCTTCAAAAGAAACCCATCCCTGTGAAAGCGGAGTGGACCCCAGCTATTGATTTTCTGGACGTCCTGAGCGAGGACATTCCTAAAGGTCAAGACAGAACTCATTTCAGTCATTCTTGCATTTGATCCAACTGAAACTTCAAAATGGGGAGGATGTCCCCATGAGAACACAGAGTGAATGAAAACAGCACAGAACATTAGCACACAGTGGTACATCAGGTTCTCCCTTTTTAACACGTCCCAACTCCTAATGAACTATAGATGTGGGATTTCAAAGGAATGCCGGAGCAGAGATGTAGCTGTCCCAAGGCAAAATGGAAGAGTTTAAAATCAAAACTAAAAACTGCATTTTATACCTTGAAACTGTCAATCACTTTGATAGAGTTATTGAATGTTGATGGGTAAATGTGGTTTTAATAGTCTTTCAATATGTGACACCTCTCAAAAATAGAATAACAAAGAAATAAAATGAAAAATAATAATAATAAATCAAACAAAAGAGGGCAAAAGGGAAAGGAAAGTATAGATCTGCATCCCTGAATTGGCTTTGGATGACATTTTCTGTAGTTTTGAGATGTTCCTCCAGGTGTTAAAAGATTTTTTTTTACCTGCTAAAGAAAAGGTAAAAATAAATAAAACATTTGAAAATTTGCCAGTGGGTTAATAAAAATGGTTTCCCCAAGAATTCTTGTTTATAAGAAAAAAAATTCTAGTCACAAACACATGTTTTCTTAAGCTAGAGTTTGTTTGGTACCGGAAAACATTTAGGATAAGATTATTTTTCTTGCAAAATAAGATAAGACCATTTTTCTTGAAACAAGGATGTTTTCTTCAGATACCTTGAACGCATCCATACCATATGCATCACAGATTCTCATCTTGTCAACCATCAGGCAGGCCGTGAGAAATTACTCCATTTCACCTAACTGGTCAATAATAGGATATCAGGATTGTGTTCATCCAAACATGCCCTAGTTTCACACCGAGTAGTTAGGAATATAAAATATCAAAAAATACTTTCTAATGTGTGTTAATTTGGTTCTAACTCAAGACACTTTAACAATAATGATTGTATATTGTTAATACAGAAAACAGATGTTCTTTTTTATTTGAATTTTTTAGTTAATGGTGTGCCTTGTGAATTTTATAAAGGAAAATGTGAACTTTGGCTCAAAAATTGATTATAAAAAAAAGCCCTGTTCTAGACAAGATAACCTCATATAACTGTGATGTTCTTTAATAAAAACAGACTGGGTAAATATTATTGATTCAAACCTAAATGGAAGACTACCAGCACTTATTTTAATTAAAAAAGAAACAATCATTAAAGTAGACGGTTACCTGTGTATCTGTGTTTGACTCACTACAATAATAAATTGGGGCCTTAAGCTGAGCCTTGTGGAAACCAACAGATGTGAAAGTTCTGTCATCGAGCTATAAAGGAAACCACTAATGAACCTCATTGGGCTTTTATGTGTAGACATTAAACGATTTCTAGACCCTTGGTCAAAAAACTGCAGTGGCCAAAAACGACTGATGTTCTTGATGTGGTTAATTCTCCACAAGGGGTTCTGCAACACCCTAAAACGGTTTAAATATTTAGTCAGCCATCTATGTCACAGTGTCATTTCATGCTCAAAGTTGGAAGAGCTACAGTAGCAAGCTCAGACACTTACAGCAATACGTGGATTGGAAAACTCAAAGCCAGGAGGCAAACATTAAGCTACGAATACTTTGAAACCAGTCATCTGAGTTTAGTTATGCACAGTCATGTCTACAAGGCTGTGAGATTTGTTACTGGTTGCAGTCCTACTCAGCAGGAACGCACAACATGGGGTCCTGGGTACAAAAACATTGTAGACTTTGAAGGCAGGAAAAAGAAATGTTTAGCACCCACGAGCAAACAGGCAGCAGATGTGTGGTTTTCAGAGAGCATCCATATGTGCGTGTTTTCTGAACGTACTGTGGATATGGAGCTGTGTCGTCACTGCAGCAGACTGCACAGCTGGTTCAGTTCTACTCTCGATGCGGCTTTCTCTTGAGGCACATTGCGTGCTGAAATAAGAGTTTGGCGTTCTGGAATTACGTCTCTGCAAAGACGACAGGTGAGACTCGTTGAGCTCCCCTCCTATAACACACAAAGTGCTTCCAGCTCCTGATTTCCATCTTTGTTTGTCCTCCTGCTGAAGACGCTCCATGCTGCATCTTGCACAACTGCTTTGCTTCTGGTTGCATCACTTTTTCAGACCAGTTTTGCAACACGCATCCTTTCTCCTAGAACTACCGCCCTTTTCTGCGAGCAAAGGTTTGCGTTGTAGCCAATCCAGTTCTTCTTTAGTTCTCATGACCCTCGTATTGACGAGCACACCCAGAAGTATTAGATTAAAAAAAAGGGGGAGGATTCATGGCAGACATCAAACGCACAAAGGGATGATTTATTTGTGTATCTTTTGGCTCATAAATGATGTGAAACAAGAAAATAGCAGAGGAAACTGACATAAACCATCATGTCTTCTGTTTTTAGGATCATGGAGTCTCCAGTTTGAGTGTGCCAGACGTGTGTGTGTGCTGCGCAGCCTCCTGTGGCTCGGTCTGACATTCTACCATGTGCCAATGACACCACAGCACGGATACATTTATATGGGTCTTGGAATGAAAAATCTCGATCTTCCATTCATGCTGTGAGACGGACATCCTATACTTCCTTGAAGTTGTTTTGTTTGAAAAGTGTTGCTGTCTACTCCAGTTCAATGGAAAACTTCTTACATATATAAAAATCGATTCTCAGACAGAAAAGCTAATATTTTATTAAAGCATTTGTGATGCCTTGAGTTTACAGTCCACATTTGCATTCTCCAGTTTTTTTTTTTTCAAATGTCCTGATTGTTATTGTGGTTACGTTTAAAACAGTTAACAGAATTTTATAAACCAGAGTTGGAATAAATAATGATGGATAAAGGTTTAGGGTTTTCTCCAAAACCAATTACATTGATAATTTGAGTGATGAGCCAAACTTCCTCCTCCAGCTTTCAGTGTTTTATGTACAGAGGTTTTACACCATAGCGCACATTGTTCTTGAGAGCTGGATGACCCACAGCCATGCGCTTCTTACACCACTTCAGTCCAGTTTTATAGATGGGTTTTACAGAGTCAATAGACCACCGTGTCAGGTACCTGCAAAGCACCAAGAAAATTAGTAAAAGATGGAAAAAAATATATATATATATATATATAAAGAAATGATTCAAACTTAAAACACAGACAGACAAATGTGTCACCTGTTAAGTTTTTGCTTAGGCTTCTTTGGTACGTGACCTTCTGGAAGTTTAGGCTTGTGGTCAGGAAGAAGACCTAGAACACAGATAAATGAATACATTTACATCTAAACCAACACTGGCACAGGTGGTGGCACCAGAAACGTTATTGGTTGGAGACAGTCTCTGCAAGCTAACACTACAAACTAGGCTCCAGCTCCATGTGAATTTTGGCATTTCAAACTCTGAGGTTGGATTTGGCATTATTTTCATGCTGAGTGTTGCACAACTGAGAACTGCAAAAAAGATGAGTGTTCTTCTAATCGCCAAAAAACAAAAAAACGTTTTGCAACTCCAGCGAAGACTCTTCTCTCTGTTAGTGAAAACACTATTGTTTTATTCTTCTGCTTGGAACTAAGAAATGTTCAGTTTTTTCACATAAATATTTGAAAAATGTTTAGCTTAATGTGACCCATTCAGTTCCAATGTTTCAAGAAAACAAAATAATAAAGAAATTACAAAAACCTTCTGTTAACCAAATGTCTGTTTGTTCAGCATGGTTGAAAATGACAGAAATTGTGGGTTCTTCCAGTTTTTTCTCCAGTTAATGAACAAGCGGTTTTTCTTTGTCTTTTTCAGTCCCAATCACCAGCAAATTTTATCTTACTGATAGAGCTGATTGCCAAAATATTAGCAAATTATATAGTTTATTTTAAATGTAAAATAATATAAGAACAGTTTGTCTTTTATATGGTTATATGGTTCATATGGTAGTATACTACAGCCAAAAATGTCCTTTTCTAAGTAAATTATGTGTCCTTTAAGATAATTTGCAGCTTATGAGTCCACTAAAGGAAGGCATCGCAGCAGAAGAGGGTTATTAAGAGATCAATTATTGATTCAAAAGCCTGTGGTTCATTTTGAAATCCCAAAAACTTTACCTGCAGTGCATGATGAGATTGATTTATAAGCTAGTATAATATAATCCCCCTCTTTACTCTGACCCCAATAGTTAACAGAAACTAAACTCAAGCAAACGCTGACCTGCTCGCTGAGCCATCTGTACACAGATGGCAATCTTGCGATGCTCTTCAGGACAAAGACTAGTTATTCTCCTCGGCAACATCCCTCCGTCAGACCTGATGAACTGACTCAATAACAAGACATCCTGTGAACAAAACAAATAACCACCTAAGAACAATAGCTATTTGAAAGACGATCTCATATAAAACTCCTCATACTGCAGTGCAGCACGCACTGTGTAGTTGTATTTGTTCTGAAGGTTCCATCTATAGATGGGACACTTGGCACTGGGATTTGGAGGTTGTGGTCCAGCAGGAACGTTTAGAATTTTTCCTTCAATCTAAGAGAAAAATACACCACAATAAATATCAAAAACCCACTGAGGTCATAACATGTCTAAACTAATTATTAGGAACTAAATTACATAAAAATAAATATATGTCACTAAACAAACAAGCAATCAAAGTTTTGTATAAGTCAATTTATTATTCCAACTTACAGTTGTTGTTTTGTTTTCTTGTGTCTCCACCACTGCAAATTTAACAAATATTGTATAAGATTAAGCCATAATGAGAAATATCAGAAAATCTTTTTGCTTTTTGTCATTATGCTGTATGAGTTTTTTTAAAAAGGGGAAAAGATCCAAAGGGTTTAATAACAATGCATTGATAAATAATATGTTTTTCATGATAAATCGACGTCTAAAGTCTAGAAAAAAAAATTAGACTTTGAACATGTCAAAGAGTAGGCAGCTTCTCAGCTTCTATATTTGAAAGACATAACAATTTCTATAATGAATGTTTACATAGATTTGTATTAGATAATATGGTTTAGCAGTGGATTACTTAACATCATTTGGGAATGCTTAAAATCAATATTTAAAAAAAGAAAAACTTTCTGTGGATATTACTTTGTAAACTTTAAAATCCCTTTAGTAAACTAAAAAATGTCATCTAACAGAACGTAAATGCAGCTTCTTCAATTAACTAAAGCCTGTAGTAAACCATAAGTTCTTTTAAACAGTATGCTGACCACCTGTGCAACACAGTAGTTTGAACGTTTAGTCAATAGCAAGCTAATCTGCACACTTACGTTTTCTGTCGTGATGGAAAATTAAAATACTATTTTTTTTTCAGATTATTATGTCACATCGGAATCTATTAATCATCTGGTCCAAATAAAATCGGATAGAGTACCAACCTGTTTCTTTTCACAAACAGTTATGTTTATAAAAATAAGTGCTAAACAAAGTAGCATGGTAGCTTCACATTGTATGGCTAACATCGTACGTTTGAAGAAAAAACTTACCTTGCCGAATTCCTCTGCTCTGAACAGTCAGGGCAGACATTATAGGGAAATTGTTCTTGTGTAAACTCGATGTTATGCAGTTGTTACCAAGTTTTAAACCCGAGAACGACGTCCGAACAGACCTCCACACTGCATGGACCGCCATGTTTACTTTGTGACCTTCCTCCGGAGTTGTTTCCTGTATTTTTATCTCGCGAGAATTACGTAGTCACGTTCGAAAGAGACAGGTTTCTTTCTTTCTTCCTTTTCCTTTTTTCTTCATTTTTGTTGTAGCGACAATAATGTGACAACACATCCTAAAATACTTATTTATTTATTTATTTATTTATTTATTTATTTATTTATTTATTTATTTATTTATACTATAGTGGAATAAAGTTAAAAAAAAATTTTTTTTAACTACAAGTATTTTTTTAAAAACACTGACAACAAGTAAACTATAAATCAAGGACACACCAGGCTCTGATAAACCCTTTTTTTAAATAAAATAAAATAAAACAACAATTATACTTTTTTTTTCTTTTTATTGTTTATTGCTAGTTTGCAGGGGACTCTATTTCCTGCTGTTTGTAGAACAATCTTGAGCATTTATCATGGAAATCCTGGATACTTTCAACCGTCTGTTGCTTTCCTTTAGATCCTTAGAGATACCCTCTGTGTCATATCTCTTCTCGCAACAATGTACAACAGATGAAAGGATGAGAATCAACTAAAGGACTATTGTAGAAACATGCCTAAAGAGTAAAAGATACAGGCGCACTTTTCATGCACTAAAAACAAGAAAGATTGAGCGTGTGATGTTTGATAATGCTATCATAAGAAAAATATGCAATTTTCTAGTTAAGCTGTATTGGTTTGTTGTGTTTTGTCATGTATCTTATCTTTGTGCATAAAAGGCAGCCTTCAAAACTGTCCTAAGTAATATGTAACTCTCCTTTTATGAATAAAGTGGAAACAGTGACAGTAATAGAGGCTTTTTTGCAGAAATGGTGCTCTGTTTTTGGTGTCCCTGCAGCTGCAAAATTTCTGAATAAAAGTATAATGAGTTCAGTTAACCTTTAGTGAAAACATGTCCCAGCGTGCAAGATCTTTGAATCGCAGGATCTGCCACAGAAGCTGACTGACAGATCTTAGGGTCTTGTCTCAAAAAGACAAGACACACAAAGTAGTTTTTCATAATAGGTTTTATCATGGTTAAAAGAAATCTATTTTAAGATTGATATATTTTTAGTAAATCTATTGGCTTGGTAATAAAATAAAAATAATTCAAGTGTGACGTAGGAACAGTTGCCATTGCCAACTCCCTTAAATATCCCTACTGTCCTTCTACAATTTGACATTTTTTTCAAAGGTTTGCTTTATGATTCTACCCCTTTCTTAACCCCCTTTCTTTTGTGACCTTTAGCCCCCCCCCCCCCCCCCCCCATAACATCCCTCTCTCTTTTCCCTCATCCTCTTTTCTGTCTGGGCCAACAAAAAATGATTACATATATATTCAATATGAATAAACTTGAGCCTAAATTACAAATATAAACTTTGTGGTTGTGATTAAAGAAGTCAGGTTAAACAACTAAGAATTACAACAGATATTGACTTTTTTTACCAACTGCAAAACACAATTATACTGTCAATAAAATGTATCAACTTAGATGTAAAACAGTCTGACTAGTAATGCTAATGCAAACACTTCTGTGTGTGAACTGGACTTTCAAGTTAAAGAAAAAAAAAATTTAAACTAAACTTTTAGTCTCTGATCTACAGTTAAAGACAGGTCCAAAGTCTCACAAGCAGGGGTCAAATGTAAGTCTCATCGTTCCTTTTTCAGTCACATGATCACAACACTTGTAAATTTCTTTTAAAACGTGCAAACATTTGGTCATAAAGATGCTTTTCAATTCAAAAGCCCAAAACCTCAATTTTCAATTCAGTTGTTGTGTCACATTGCATGTGACTTTAATCTAAGACGATGACTCAAGTCCTCATCTCTCTGTAGACGGGAAGACTCAGCACAGTTTCAATGAATAACTCCAGTTTCTTTGTTATTTTAAAGTGTATCCAGTAAAGGTTTGGAAACGTGCCAGAAGAATAAAACAGGCAGATGTAGGTGATGGACTCAATTTCTGCAGCTCTGTAAAAAACAATTCAACTGAGTATCTGTTCAGGACAACTTGTGTTCTTTAATTGTGTAAAGCCAATTATGCACAGATCAGTAGTAAATCAGTAAGAATGTATATCTATTGTAATCAACATTTAAATTAACTTAACATTTCAACTTCATTCTACTCAAAATAGTTTTTTTCTCCGAATTGTTTTAATAATTTCAGATATTGAACCTAGTGTCATAGTTCTGAATGCTATAAAAACAAGGCAGAAATACAACATTCTGGATTTGAACCTGAAACACTCCCTGAAGTAACTTTGGAAACCAAGAAATTCAGAAATTAGTCGCTCATATTTAAACATCAGTATTTCATGGTAAACCTAAGAAATGACCCTTTCTCTTTATGTTATATGCTCAGTTAAGTTTAAAAAATAAAAATACTTTAACCTTATTTTAAATCCAGCAGTGATTGCAATAATGAATGATGGGAACAGGATTTCTCCCAACACACAAAAATGTGTCATCAGCAATGAAGGCTTTTGGTTTACCTCTTTTTTGTATTTTTTTTGTGTGTTTTTACCCTTTTTGATAATGTATTTCTTTGTTTTTCATATTTATCTGTGTATATTTGCTTTTCTTCATTCAATTATTCTGAAAAACAACAAAAAGAAGAGAAAAAAACAACAATTCCCAAACCTATTGTCTTTAAAACTCACATACAACATTCAGAGTTTTACTGCACATCATCTAAACAGGCCTGATTGGATCTCACGTCCAAATGTTGGCACCAGGCTTTCGTTGGGTAAGAACCAAAACATTTTTATGAATCATTAGAAAGTCATTTGCAAATTTAGACCATGTAGGAATCTCTTGATGTCATCCATTAGACCAGTGGTTCCCAAACTTTTTCTGCAGGGCGCCCCTTTCTGAAAATTACAATATTTTCGAGCCCCCCCACACTGACACAAACATACAATCCTTTGTTTCTAAACTCCACCGCGCCTTATAACATGTGGTTAATGAGAAATCTTTCTCTGAACGGTAGAATTATGTTATCTGAAGCTGAAGGAATCTCTAGATCTGTCTATGTGTCTCTATCTTTAGAAATTCCAAAACACATCTGTAACCTATTAAACAAAACATTATTTGATTTTATTTGGAGGAAAAAATTTCATTACTTAAGCAAAATTTGTTTTGTGTAACACCAGAAAACATGGGGGCATGGATGTATTAACCTTTAAAACTTTAAACAACTCTTTTAAAATAAAGTGGTTAAGTAATTTATTGAAAGGGGAAGACAATATCTGGAATGCATTTCCCAAATATATATTTGACACACTGGGAGGCATTAAATTCTTGCTAAAATGTAATTGTAAAATTGAAAAATTACCCACAAAACTTTCAAACTTTTACAAACAAGCCCTGCTGGCCTGGAAACTCGTTTATAAACATGACTTTTCTCCAACAACTTGTTTTATTTGGAATAACAGTAATGTACAATACAAAAATAAATCACTTTTTTTCCTAGGTGGTATGATAATGATATTGTTTTAATCAGACAACTTTTCAATTCTCATGGACATCTTCTGATGTATGAAGAATTTATTTTAAAATTCGGTATTCCTGCTCCACCCAGAGAATATGCAATAGTGTTAGATGCCGTTCCAACCAGTCTACTACAACTGTTTAAAGGGATTTATAACACAAGTAAATTAAGAACCCAGACAATTTTTTGGGACAATGTGGATATTTGTGTTCATTCAGTTTCCAATAAACAAATAAGAAATCTTTTACATACCACAACCTTACCTGCTGGGAGGTTTTACTGGGAATCCAAATTTGTGGACATTAAATGGACTTATGCTTGGACTATTAGTAATAAATACTGTCTAAATAACAAAATAAAAGAGGTGTCCTTCAAAATATTGCATTGTATATATCCTACCAAAATTTGAGTAGATTTGTTGGACATGGACCTGTTTTGTTCATTCTGTGGAACTCAGGAGGAAACTATTTATCATCTGTTTGTGGACTGCAGACATACAAATAATGTTTGGATTGAAGTGGGAAACTATATTGGAAATATAACTAAACAAACTGTTACATTTTTAGAAAAATACATTATTCTGGGTTACCTTAATGTCAAAGTAGACAAAGATTGTATCTTCATTACACAATTCTTTTTATTATTGGCAAAATTCCATATTCATAAAGCCAAATGGTCAAACTCCAAACCTAAATTCCAGCAGTTTTTGAGTGAAATCAATCAGTAATGTACCATTATCAAACATCTGCAAAACCAAAAAGCTATTCGGACTAATTTAATTTTTGAAAGTTTTAAAATGTATTAAACCCCAAAGATTTTTGAAGTAAAAATTCTTTTTCTCTTATGTTGTATATGTATGTGTATATATGTATATACTTTTTCTTTTATTTCTTATATTTTTCTGCAATATGTACACATTTCAATTCCCCCTGAGACATTCACATTCTTATTGTATTATGTTGTTTGTCAATAAAGTATGAAAAAAAAACTCCACCGCGCCCCCCTGCAATACCTCCGCGCCCCCCCTAGGGGGCGCGCCCCCCCAGTTTGGGAACCACTGCATTAGACTACTCAATCCCTGAATTCTTTTAAAGAAGCTACCTGCAAAGTTTTCACAATGACATCTAACTTTAAGAACATATGAATGAAATCCTTCAGTTGTTCTGGTGACAACAGAATTAAAATCAATTTTGGCTCTTGTAAATAATAGGTGAAATGTTATTTAACATACGGAGGCATGATTTTCTCTTGGCTTTAAGAAAACGCTGCTTGAGCCAAAAATTCTTAAGAGCGTATGTTTTTAAATTGCTTCCCCTTTCTTTTGCACATTGCTAGCAGGTGCAGTCATTCTAAGTTGTGCCAAGCCAAACATCAATGTGCCAACAAAACTTCAAAAAAATCTGCCTTGTAAAGTTTTTATGAGGAAGTTAAAGTGTTCAGCATGTGTGTAAAGCTTCAGAAGAAGATATCGTGCATTTTGATTAGTAGCAAAGAAAATGAAACTAACTTTTACTTGAAAGTAACATATTTGGGGCTGGTTTAAAGCTGGATATTTTTTAGAGGTTGTTGCGAGCAGAAGGCTCAGAGTTAAGTTCTTTGGTTTCATAGGCCAAAAATGTGAGCAATTTCTAAAGTGCCATCAATGCTGCGGAACTCAAGGCTAGCATGCTGTGATGCAAATCTGTGTCCACTTTTTCCGCAGAGCACAGAATAGGTAAATAGAGATTATTGTTGGGCTGCCACCACAAAGACTGTATTGAAGCAGTGATCAGATTCGTCAGTCTAGGACACTTAAGCAGTCACATTCCCCAAAAGAAGCCCAAAAAATGTCACTTAAAGTGTCTGGCCACCTCCTCACACTCTTTGATATTCAAATGAAACATGGCCTTGTACAAACAGGCGCCTCAGCCGAGTAAGATGGGGCAGAGTAAATCAGATAGGATTTCCTTCAGATGAAAAGAGCATGTCTGACATTTTCACAATGAGGGACCCTGAAGCAATGTTGGTTTGATGTCATGGTGGGAAGTTACTGCTGTGTGGAAAAGGTTAGCGTCTTCACCCCTACTTTTCTGGATAAACTGCTAAAACGCAGCGTGGAACAAGCAGATGAGATGAGAGCCTAGTGAAGATGAGTGGGCATGGTCACATCACACAAAAACAAATCAAACCCACCCTGCGGCATTCCCTTTATGCTGTCACACTGGTTCGTTTGTTTTGCTTGTAGTGTTTTGGTGGGTGCTGAAGGGCCCCTGGAGGGACCGTGAGAGGGCCGTGGGATCAAAACAGCAAAATTTAACTCGGTTCCTCGAATCAAAATTTATCAAATGCCAAATATATCAAAGAAAATATGCCTTGTGTTTGGTTGTGTTCTTGTTTTTCAGAGAAATTCTAAAGTTTGAAGGAAGGCTTCATTCCCATGTAGGAGCAATCTGTGGATTTGCTGCATTCAAACTGATGGGTGCTTTCTGGTATGCAATTAAGGCATAGCTGTCACTAAGAGGCTTTCCTGGGTGATTAACTTGTGAGGCCTGTTCCATCCAAGGAAGTCAACTGAACACAATCATCCGGCTTCAAGGAGTTGGGTTTAAGACACTTTTTTCCTGAAAAACGAGACAAGAAAAAAAGAGAAACGTCAAAGGAAATGTTTGAAAACAGAAACCAAGGGACCTTGAAATGAGAATGTAGGTCTAAATGGACTCTCCATCAGATGTTGGTTTCTGCAACTGATATGAAACTTTATGCATCCAAGTATCAAGTTGCCCAGACCTCTCGCTTCATCTGCTCCTCAGCCCTTTCACACGCTACCTTTTCCGTACTTCTCTGGAGCGTACGTGCTTAACAGCACTGGCTTCTTCAGCAAATTCACTAGTGTTTGAAGAGACTCTTATCCCCCATTTTTTTTTCTCCTCTTAGCCTGCTGAGAGAGCTGGCTTCCATCTTCTCTCTCACGCACATGCGGCTCTGCATCTGCCTTTCCCATACAAATGAATATATGTTACAGCTTGAATGCAAGTTGCATTGCCGATTTCACAACAGCTTATCGACTCTTGCTGGAAAACAATCTTCATCTTTTCTTCTCTGCCTTTTTTTACTTTTCAGTTTGAAAGTGATGCTGCACCCCCAGGTCCTAACAAAAGGGGTTGTGTTTGTCCGACCTTCTGAGCGGGACCCCGCAGCCAACAGCACAG
This sequence comes from Oryzias curvinotus, assembly GCA_023969325.1. Classification (NCBI taxonomy): domain Eukaryota; kingdom Metazoa; phylum Chordata; class Actinopteri; order Beloniformes; family Adrianichthyidae; genus Oryzias; species Oryzias curvinotus. Next base: position 11,004,475 of record CM043729.1, on the reverse strand, counting down.
AGATTGGTTGAGACAAGAAAGACAAGAGGGGAATGAAGACACAACTGGCCAATTAAAATAATAATAATAATAATAATAATCCAACGTGCCTGCAGTTCTATATAGTGTGGGTTAAAATTATGTCACATTATTACAGCATGATCAGACCCACACAAACCACAAAAAGTCTAGCTAAAAATAAATTTCTCATTGTTTAAAGTAACTCTGAGTTGTCTCAAACTGAGCAGATTTTGTTGATGCCATTTCTGCTCAGACGAGTCTCCTCACTGCCTCATAACTTCTCCTTTTTGCATGTTGCCATGAAACCTCTAATTGCATTTTCACATGGAACAGATGGCTTCCAGCTAACCGAGGGCACTTTTTACATGAGGCCATCTACAAGTGGGCAGACACTTTCCAGGTGACCACTGCGTGTCATGAGAAACAACACATCTTGTTCATTTTATTCCAACAAAACAACCACATAATCAAACTAAAACTGTACTAAATATGCTTTCCATCACACAGAGATGAAGCTATGCACCGTCTGCTTATGTTGGTGGTGCTCACCTGACAAACATAAATCACACTGTTTTACACTTCATAGCCTCCACTGACCCAAATAAATACCTGATGCGTTAAGCCACTGTATGTTCTCTGCTTCTTTCGTTCACCAGCTTGGTTTGATCCGCTACTAAACATGTGCAGATGCTCCAGGCCCCTTCGGTCTGGGATTCTGACACACTTGCAGTCCTTTAGGATCATTTTTCACTGTGCAGAATCAACATTGTGAAAGAGTTTTTGACATGAAGAAAACTCCCCTTTTAAAAAATGATTCAAATGTAAAAAGGCCAAAAATGTCAGTTTTTAAACCACTAGTTTAGATTTTTAGGTGCTCTTCAAAGAACTCTCTTTGGAAGAGGAGAGTATTTCTTTTTCATATTACACTGTTTAACATCCTTCAGATGCACTTGAGCAGCATTGTTACATTTGCAGGTTTGGACTGTTGTCTAATTAAGTTCGATTTCCAATGTTACCAAAACAAAAACAATCAATAAAGAGTGGCCAAGTTGAACCCTACAGACAGAAAATACTGGATTACCGAAACATTTTGGCAAGAGGTAGTTCGGAAACATCAGATTTTAGTTGTTAGGCAAGAAAACTTGCATTTTTTTCATACTTCCGCTTTCTTTTTAAGTCTAATGTTTAAAGTATTGGCATGTAGGTCAAACATGGTTTGTTTCAGACCAAATGTGTCTGTTTCATGCCCTCTTTAAAAAAATAATACGATTAAGAAAGACAGTTTCAGGACAAGCATTGCTGACATTTCAATCTACCTTTATGTTTCTTTTTTTTTAATACAGTTCAATTTTATTTTATTTATATGGTGCAACATTACAACACAGTTGTCTCCACTGGCTTAACAAATTGGACAAAACATAAAATCAGTTATAAAGCACAACATTGCTAAACTAAACAGACTAAGCTAAACTGGGCATCCCTGCCCTGCTTAGAGCTTCCTTCTTGGTAAGGGAAAAGAAGAAGAAACCTCAGGGATGTCCACATGATGGAGGCATCATTTCCCAGGATGGACAGGCGATGTACAAGGACTGTTAAAGCAGAATTAACCTATCTAACTCTGCAACTACATGTTTGAATAGTGTAGCAAATGGGCTTCATCCAGATGGAACCTGGGGACAGCTGGGGCGCGAGACGAGCCAGAGTTGAGGTCCACGGCCAAGTACAGGAGCACAGATGAGCCAAATGGAATCTTGACTTACTCCTGCTCCCCTGGAGGGGGGTGGAAAGGAGGGACAACACATGAATCGCACTGTACCAATAGAGGAGAAGTAGATGAAAGATCCCCAGTGCACCATACTTTCCCCAGATTCTAACTTCTAGCAGCCTACTAACAACTAATTGTTATTGTTATTAAGTTTAATTCAAACATGTTAAGGTTGTATGCACTATGGCACATATAGTGGTAATAATAATGGCAATAATAGAAAGTGAAGTATTAATCTAAGCAGGGGGGATAGGCCGCCCTGGCCTGGTTATTCCATTCATCCATCTTCTGTATCTGCTCAATCCCTTTTGGGGTCACAGAGTTACTGGAGCCTATCCCAGCCACGGTGGAGCAAAAGCGGAGAACACTCTGGACTAGGTGCCTCTCCATTGTAGGGAGACCCGAATTATTGTGTTTTTAAAGTTGTATCAGAAAACTGTCATGGAAGGCCAAACTTTAACACTTTATTAAGAGTATAAAGGTCCAGCAGTAATTTATGCTTTTCACTACTCCTCATATCTTAGGTTTTTAGATCAATTACAGCAAAAACTTAAGAACTCTACTCATTCATAACATTGAGTTACTAAGTTGTATTCTCTCAACAAAAACTGAATTTTGCTTTTCCCATCCCATAAAATGGAAAACTCAGAAAATATAAAGCAGAACACATAAGAAGGCAAAATAAGAAACAAAACTGCAAAACAATCAAAATGAAGGTCTTAAAACTGACAGAAGACCCCAAAGGAGCAACAAAAATAGATCTCTAAAACTGATCTCAATTCTGGCTTCTTTATTTCTCTTGTAAAACATCCGATTTCTGAGTACATTTCCTGTCATGCCTTGAAATTTCTTGCTTAAACTTCCTGGCTTTTGGCCTATTCCCTGTCTGACAAGCGTTTTGTCCACCATGTGGATGTGAGTTATTAAATGCGCACGGTTTGCAAAACTCTAGTCTACAAAGTCTGCTGTGCAAAGCCTCCTTTTTCATCATTGCACATTTCCTCACATGCATTCTTATCTCTGTGGGGTTTTTAAGCATCTGCCTTTCACTCTTAGCATGGGCACGAAATTCAGATCAAACTCCATTGTGAAATCAGACGGCACATTGTAAGGACCTGTTTCTCATAATCAAAAAGCATGCCTCTATCACACCATGTGACATCACAATTCATTTCATGAAAACCTCAAATGATGCACTGGAAACTGCAACGCACAATGGCATGTGTTATATTTTGAGAGCTGATATTTTTTATAGAAATAAGAAAATAAGCCTGTTCTTCTATTGATATGAAACACACCTGGATTGTAGTGCAGCTCACTGTGACACCAGATCAGACCAGTTTTTTCTTTCATTGCCATAAATCTTTTCATTTTTTTGATGCATAAAAGTAGGATGAACTGGAGACAGGAGGAGCCCAGCAGGGGGCACTGGTGATTATTAGGTGAAGGTGTGGTTTACTGACACTCAGTGCTTTCTCACCTTTTCTGCACTGCTGACCTACAAGCCTTTTAGCACTGAGAAAAACAACAAAAGATCTACAAGAGAACAGCAAATGCTCCATGCACTTTCTAATTTTACTCCCTTAGCCTCTTTTAGAGACAAGTCGGGGAACATGACCTGAGACCCATACTCTGTCTCTCTATCCCAGTTGGGGGTCTTTTATGAAAACAACTTCACATTGGCCTTTTTTAATGCAGCTTTCTGAATCCAGTTTACCTCAACTGCAGTCAGTCAAGAGTTTCTCCAGTCTTTTTACATAAGGCTTAATGAGGAAACATTCAGTCCAACAAAGAGACATGATCCTACAAAAGACTGGACGCTGAAAGGAGGCAAATCTGAAGTCCTTCCATATCCCATTCACTTGTATGTGTAAGGACTGGGCAGTCAAACACAAGACAAACTCTCCAGTAACATTCCAGGCCTGGCAAACACAGGACGGAGAACAGTCGGGAGGAAGAGCTCCTTTTTCTAAGTGCTGTTTTGTCATTGAGTGGAGGGACACTCGTCTTTAATTCTTTCCGCTCACATTAAATAAACACATTTAAAAGAGATTGTGTTTTTTATTTAGCTGGAAAAATAGTCACGGTTTTAACTTTGTCACACGTTGATGTGTTTTATCATATCTGGCTGGATTTTGAACACTATGATAGTTTCCCTAGAAAAATGATTATCTGGAGTCTGTGTTTATCTGCATTCAGGTAACACTAATCTGCAGTCTGATGCAAAAGGGCAACAAGTTTTGTCTGTCTTCTTATTTTAGTCTTGTGATATAAAAATGATATGAATCAGTTCTGTTGTAAAACGGTGTGACAATAACACCTGTGGGAAAGAGACCCTGAATCTCAACCATTTCAGAACTTATATTTACACTATGATAAATCAATGTTGAATATAATGTTTAAAAATAACACTGCAATGTAGCTACTACTCTTCAAAAGTCTGACAGCAAGACAGTTGAAGAAATATGACAAGTGATAAAAATGTAAAAAGTAAATGAATGGTAGTGCGCTACATGTCTAAAAGTTCACAATTGGAGTTTCCTCCTAATAAAAGTAAATTAAAAAATAATTATTATTAAATTATCAAATTTTCTTGCCATTTCGGGGGCAGTCTTTTTTGGTTTACATGCATTGGGATTGGTTTTATACTCCATTCATCTGTAAGTAGAAATTTAAAAAACAAGTTCTTTCAAAGTAAAAGTTCAGAGGTATGTGCTTCGATTTTACAGAATTTCCAATCAAAGTATGTGGGAAGGTTATGATCACAGATTTTATTACAAGTATCCATGAGATAATTGGAGGTGGAGCTGCCTTTCAGATGGTTCTGTAGAAGGGTTTTTGGAAGACAGAACAAAAAGTAAAGTGTTCCAAAATGCAAATGTTTCTTTAATTTATTCAAACCTTTTCTCTGATCTCTTCTCTCTCTGATCTTTTTTTTTTAAATATTTTTTATGGCTTTTTCATAATGTATTAAATCATTTTTGACAGAAAACAGCATGGGTGCATAAATGTTTATGCTGCAGCTGTATGAGATCTTAGGTAGCTTCTGGACAACAGAGATTCAACTTAATTCGCATGTTTGCAAGATTTCTTCCACCCTGTAATCTTTTGGAATCTGTTGTACTTTCAATGTGAATCATATGTGCCTATGATGTTTACATGACCAGATTGTGGGGACTAGTCAGTTCTGCCGGAGGGAGGAACACTCAGACAATTAAACAAGTTACGTTTATTATTATGGCATACCTCAATCTCTATAAAAAAAAACAACATTTAAATCTGGAGAACAAAAAAAAAAAAAAAATCCAAAGTCTATGTGCGTTTTCTCCTTTTCAGGCTCCCAGTTTAGCATGACAGTGCAACATGGTTTATAAAAGAGGGGGCTGGGATGTGCACTTTTCTGCCAAACCATGAACCAAATGTAACAAACTGTTTTTCCCCTAACACTGCGTGGAGTAAACTCATATTGCTCAATTTTCGCCTAAATTGGAGACAGAGCTTGTATACGTTGGATAGCCTTCAATAGATGATCATTAGGGGATTGTTTGTTGCTAACTCCAGCTTTGTATGCTCATGTTTTACTTTTGATCATAACACTTCCAAATGTTGTGGACAAGCTTGGAATCTAGACATTGAGACTTTCCAAACTGTTCACCAGATGGTTTGGATTTATTAAACGGATCAGGCATTTATACCACATGTTTAAGGGTCGGATTGTTCACGGGGATCCACTTCTGGTTCAAAAGACAAAATTGACATGCATGCAATTGGTTCTTTGTCACCACCCATCCATCAGATTTCCTTCCAATGATCTATTTCATATCTCCATCCCTGTTAAGTTTTTTACTTAGAGAATAGGCTGGGAAAATGTACAGAAAGGACTCAAACCAAGACCTCCCTGCTGCAAGGCTAGTGAGCCATCCACACCAACAAAATCAGAAGATTGTCTGTGTGAAAAATTGGAAAGGTACTACAAAGGGTTCTGGTTCTTAGACGAGTTTTACAATAATTGCTTTGAAAGAAAATATTATGTAATATGATTGATGATCCCTAGTGTTCTCTTATTGGAGAGAAAGCAATCAAAATCACAACTAACCAGCTTGTGATGTATTTGCAAACATCTTTGCTCCACACCAGAGTTTATTTTCTTAGATTGTCTGCTTTCTTTGTTAAGTTAGATAGCTCATTTGAGCTATGTGTGACGTAAAAGGGGTCTTGGTACAGTTATACGTAAACGCTGTTGTTCAGCTTTAGTGTAAATGTTCAAACCTTGTAGTTAGAGTAGTTTGAAGTACTTAGGAAGCTGTCACGTTAGAGTAGAAGATTTGATTTGATCAGTCGTATCAGCTAGTCTTGTCCTGCGTTCACACTAAACACGATTCCCATGTGCAATTCATGTCTGTCGCCTCTCTTTTGACTAATTTGCTGCTCAACACTTATCCAAAGATGTATTAAAAAACGTGATGCTCTTGATGCATGTGCAAGGAGCTACTGTCTAAACTAAGTGTGTGGCCTCATTGCTACATGGAAGCACAGAATGTCTGTGTATCTCAGTCAAAGTATGGCAGACACGGATGATGTTGAGAGATCAGATTAATTTATTTTGAAGTTCCCCAACATATGAATAAAATGAGAGGATCATTTTTATTATTGTCTCAATACAAATAAGAAAAATATCATAAAGTTCAAGAGGAGAACAAACAGCAATAACCAGATTCTCCTCCATGATGGTTTTGGACTCCACTAGCTGGTAATATCACCAACACACCACACGCCGCAAAAGCCGTTTGGTTGACATGACACAAATTCTTTGACAGAGTTCAGATATTTGAACTCTGGAAACATTAAGTCGCAATGCTTGAAATGCACTGCTTCCAGACCACCAAAACACACCTCAGTACCACTGATTGTGTTTTATCGTTAAAACTGGTGCTTGGTGTGACCCTAGCATTTGGGTGGTATTGCTTTAGCAAAAAACAACCAGGAAGAAGGAAACCACGAGGAGATAAATGGCTTTCTGTTGTGTACTAAAAATGCACATTCTTCCTGTCTTATGTCTCCTAAAGAACAAATCAGCACTTACATTGTTGCACCAGAGTATACTCTTGTCTCCAGAGGGACCACAGTTTGGTCCACAGTTCAGTACAGTTTTATTTTCTGCCCAAAATACAACAGACTATCTGTGAAAACAAACTCACAATAAACAGGTGTGAAAGCATCTGTAGCCTTGTAAGTCATCTCAAACAGGTTTGGTTAAAAACAACAAAAAGGAGTTGGCTACCATAACAAGAAATCTGACCACAGAGTATTATCCAATAAAGATACCTGGAAAGCATTAGTGTTTTGATTTAAAAAAATCCCTTACGGTTTACGGGAGCCATGTTGATGGTAACAGAGGTCCTTCGGGTGTTGGGATGTTTTTAGCTGTTATATTCGCACAATTTATAAATCAAATTACGATTAAGCAAGCGGATTGCACATGTTCCTTTTTAGTTTGTCCCTACATGATCCTGTGGTGAACTGTAAACTCTTTCATAATTTGCATTTAGGGACTACATCAGTTAGAAAGAAACATTCAAATAAAAAACAGTCCGTTTTGTCTTCATCCCTATGTGCTGTCATTTTGAACTCAAAGAGGAAGACTTTCTCCCCCCCTCCCCTGCTGATCTCCCAGTTTAAGAAAAACCTGTCCAACTGGCAGCAGCCCATTTACAAATGTGGGATGTTTTCTCTGTTGTGGTGAGCACGATGATGTCTTCACAGGGGACCTTTATGGGTGCGAGGATGGAGGGAAAGAACCAGATGTAAGACGAGAGCGAACAGCAACAAAAACCTGAGACAGGCCAAGAGAACAAACACAAGCACTCAGCTAATCGGAGCCTTTTTATGTTCAATAAACACCCGCTTGTCAGAGCGTCCCTACACGGTCGCACACAAAAAAAAAAACATAAAAGAGCTTGGTCCCTCATGCTTCCTACCCATGGGCACTTTTATTGTTTTGACTCCACAGCTGATGGGATTCAGTCTTGATGGTTTTTCACAGGAAATCGCTGTACTTTTTACCGATAGCATATGTCACATATAACCAAAAATCCTGTTCAAGGCAATGACTCTTTAGCAAAACTACGTCAGACCCCAGGTAAAAAGATGGGAGAAACTGTGATTTATGTAATGTAACCTGTTCACATTTTTGCATGCATTCTCTAACTCGGTGAGGGTTCTTATTCATCCAGTTGACGTCTTGAAGTTGAGTCTAAAAATCTTCCTTCCTGAAAAATTTTGCTACTCATCCAAGGGGCTTCATCAGTGTAAAGAACTACCATAGGTCAATTTTTGTGTAACTTGAAACTGTTGTTTTAAATGCTGTTTCAAGTTTGCCAAAAAAAAAGTGAGAAAAACCTTTCACAGTGGAAATAATTATGGTCTGGATTAAACGTTATTTGTATCGTGAGTTTTCCATGATGAGTGAGGAATTCGATTTGCAGCGATTGCTCCATCTGCTATATGTTAAGGAGGGCTGTCTTGTCTTTTTTTATGAGCTTGTTGTGTCTTGGTCACCAACAGAGCTCCTTGTCCCAAAATTGTGACATTCTTCAATCAATCACAAATTAGTAGCAACTTAGAAAAGAGTTAGCACATCTGTGTCACGCAAAGGCATTCACAAAAAGCGAATGAATGTCTCTTGATTCTGTCAAGAATCAAGTTTGATCTAGAACAGGTGCCTTGATTCAGCTCATCGTCTGGTTCTACAGTATCCTGACAGTGATAGTTATGAAAGGCAGGTGTGTTTGAGGAAGGTTAGATTGAAAAAATGCAGGACATTGTGCCTTGAGGACCTCGTTTGGGAAACACTGATGTAGAAGATATCTCTCTGCTTATCACTTCTTACCACCAAAGATAAAAAGATCATGTGGTGTTTCGCCTAAATCTAGAGGACCAAGTTTAGGCTGCTCATAATTGGTCCTAGGAGTGCTCATCCCTTGTGGATTTTTGAGAATTCATCCAAACACGCTATGTTATCTCCTGGGGGTACCCGGGCTCCCTTTTGCACAAATTTCCCACGTGTGGGATCATTAAAGTACTTCTGATTCTGATTTTTTAAGTGTTTTGCTAATATTGTGCAAAATTATGGAAATCTTTGTGTAGCAAAGAAATGTTCAAGATAACTGTACATCTTTCTATATCTGGAGGTAGGATGGAGATAAAATGGTCTGTTTTTTACAGATGTTTCTGCTCTGAGGTGAAGTTGGCAGAGGTTGGTTTGGTGCTGGATATACCTGTTGACACCTTCATCTTCTGTTGTTCCATCTGTGTTGGTCAGATTCTTTTTTTTTATGGCAGATTCTCTGGCAGTAATTAATTGCAGTGCTTTGCACTTGTCTGTTTTAGTTAGTTAACCCCTAAAAACCGGAGATGTCGCTGGCTACACCAAAATACCACACACCCTTTGACATACTGTAGCTCTTTGACTGTTTACGCGATCAACGGTAAATAAGCCATTTCTAAAAAAGCGGCTTTGCATAGAGGCTTTGCACTGAAGCACAGTCGCTTTTCTTCATGACAGAATCAACTGATCTACACTGATACATTAATACACTATTTTGAAACAGTTGCATCGAAATGCAAGGTTACTTTTCTCCATTTTAGAATCAATTAACAATTATGTTATTGTGTAAAAGGTTGAAGAGTTACAGAAGAGTGTAAAGAAAGAGTGTAAAGGGTGAAAAGGGTTACCTGTCAGAGAGATTTTTTACTCACTCAGCCTTGGTGCCTTAACATAGAATTCCATTGCTTCTGCTAAAAGGGTCATCTTGAAGTTTAGGAAGATGAACTTTCAGTTTCAAATTCACAATTGATTATAAAGTAAAGATTAGTCCTGTTGTTTCTTTTGCAGATGATATCCTGCTCGTTGCAGCCAAGCCAAAATTCAGATTATCTCCTGGTTCTTATGTTTTCAAGTGGGTTGATCCATTTACTTTTGGTATTACAGGACAGGTCAGAAGTGACTCACCTCTCTGGGTGAAAATCTGTTGCATGAGATTGGCCAATAGATCAGTGCAGTGTCTTCAGAAATGCTAAATTTGTAAGAAAGAAAAGTTCTCAATTTGTCTGTCAATCTATATTTCTACTTCTATTTTAGAACGGAACAAATACAGATAATGACTGAACAAATGGACTCTAACGTCGCCCACAGGATTGTAAATGGATTATGAAGTGAAGTGCAAACTGGTGTGACCAGGTGGACTGGAGTTTACTCCACCCATCTCCCCACAGATTGGAAAATGAGTGACTAAATGGGAAAGAATAAAATATTTTTTGTTAAGTTCACCCACTGGTCCACCCACCTGCCAATCAAAACAATAAACACCAAGTTAAAGCTCTAATAAAATCTGAACAGCCTTTTTAACAAAAAAAATCTTCCTCTTCAGTTGTCATGAATGGCAAATCACGACTCAAATGGGACTTGCTTCTCTTTCAAAACCATCCTTGAGGGGATGGGAAATGGGGGGTAATTGGCTGTGAAAGATGGGGTACAGGCAGAGAAAATGTACATTTTTCCCAGAACAGCTGGGGGTCCCTTTAGAAACACAGTGCAAGGTTTAGTCATCAGGGAGGAACTCAGATGAAAGCCTGCATGGTCTTTGGGGAATCAGAGGTAGCAGAGATAACTTTTGGGAAGACTACATCTACCTGGTGGAGTATTACAGGGATGTTCTACCAAAGGGAGGCCTCGTGGTAGATCTTCTAAAGCTGAAAGTGGAGAATTCTTTGTCAAATTAATTCTTTATCCTGACACTGTTGCCCCAGACACCCAAATAAAACAAAATGAATGGGTCAAACACATTAAAACAAATCATTTGGACTCTTAGGTAATTTGAGAGTACACAGCTTGGTTCATTGTTGCATGTCAATAATCGGTAAACTTGTTTTTTTTATCACTAACTTGATCTTTCAATCGTACCTCTCAAGAAGCTTCCTCCTTGCAGCAAAAATCTGGCTCGGATTATTGGATCTGTAACCTCAACAAGTTGCGAGGGTAAACCTTGGGAGGTGCAGTGTAATGTGAAACAGATATACGGTATTTCAAACACAATAGGCCATATTTTTAAGAGTCCGTTCTGCTATCATGCAGAAGAAGAGTTAAATTCACATGCTGCAGGAAGTTAGAAAAGGCTGCAGTTCTTCACTTTACAGTAATGTTTGCTTACAGAAAAGCCTGGAATTGCTTTCTGACAGCTTGCACGCCAAGAAATAGGAAAGTCCAGAGATGATACACAAAAAATGAAAGAAGAAAATGGGAGATTGATGTGTGGATCTGAACAACTTGAAGGTTTTTCACAAGTAATTGAGATTTTTTATTCCATATGAAACTGTTCGGATTTTTTTTAAGAGTTTCAGTTTTAAGCTTATTACTACATAATCCTGTCAAATGAACCTATTCAGAGAATGCAGGGGCTTTAGCTCTCAGTCTCACCATGTGCAACTGGATCTAACTTCCTGAACAACTGCACAGTTTGTCAGACTCTGCAAATGCATCTCACCTATTCTAACTCTTTGCATCAGTGCTCCTCAAGGATGTGCACTCCGTCTACTTCTGTACAACCTTTACACACATGACTGCATCCCGTCTTACTCCGGTAATCACATCATTAAATTTGCAGGCGACGCCAAAGTGCTTGGCTTAATCTCTTGCAGCGATGACTCGGCACGTAGGAAGGAAGCAAAAGGGCTGGCGGTCTGATGGAGAAGCCACAACCTGATGCCGAACATCAAAAAGACCAAAGAGATGGTTGTAGATCTCCTGTGTGGCGGCTTTTATGAGCAATACTGAAGGCTACAATCTCAGTGAAAAAAACTGAATTCGGTGGGAACTAAACAAACAAAAAAACCTTAAATCATTTTAGCTTTGTGTTCATTTGAAAACAGAAAAGAGAAAACATCAAATGTTAAAACAGAGACTTTTTTTTATTGATTTGTGTAATCTCAATTTGACAGTGAAACAAAAAGACATCCAAATCCCAGAGCTGCTTCTTTCAGAAGTTAGAATTGGAAACATGCACGGCCTGAATCACATCTGACTTCACTGACAAAATGATTGTCAATGTTAGCTGAAGAGCCATGCTTTGCTGAAGAAAAAGCTAGAGATGGTTCAGGATTAGCCACAAACCAACTTTACATCCAAAACAATAGCTTTTTTTCCTGTTTTCCTGGCCAGTAGCATGAAAATACAAAAATGTAAAGTCTTGATGTTTCACAACATTTTACAGTAACATTGGGAGTTGGGTCATCTAGACCCCACTAGACAGTGCGCTGAACCTTTTTTCTTCAATGATTTGTGATCTTCACTGATGTCCATGGATTACATGAAATCCTCTCCACCTTTATCCTTTGTCATGGTAGAAAGAACACGTCAATGCAAGGGTGGGGTAATAGGATAACACAAGGGTTAAAAACATTTAAAGATACCAGTTCAGTTAGTTTCCAGTCTTGCTGCAGCATATTCCAAGCAAAAGGAGTGTACAAAGCCTTTTTTCCCCAGCTCTGTGGGGGCAAATGGAAAAGAAAGCAACAACTGGACTTCAGATCCTAAGGAATAAGATTCCATACTTCTCCTTATGATTAAAGAACATATGTAGGGAGGCAGTAATCCAAGTAAGGCCTTGTAAATGAACCTCAGGGAAGCATGATACATGGTGTCAACCTTTTTTAAACATGAAGATGAGGAATTCATATACAGAATATCACCATAATCCAACACAGATAAAAAAAGTTGCAGCGACAAGACACTTTTTTTACTTCAAAAGAAAAACACAAATTATTAAGGAAGAAAATACGACTGAGTTTTAGGGCCACCCAAAAAAAAAAAAAGTAAAATTACGAGATTTTATCTCGTAAATTTAGGAGGTAAAAACTCGTAAATTTGTTCAAATTTGGTCGTCTGCTCTGCTGCTGCGCGGCGTTCACCTGTTGCTCTGTGTGCTCACTTCCACTTTAATCTCGTAAATCTACAAGTTTTTTTCTCCTAAATTTACAAGATAAAATCTTGTAATTGTACTTTTTTTTTGGTGGCCCTAAAACTCCGTTGTAAGAAAATGCCAAGTTTAAGTTTGAGGGTTGTTTTTTTTTACAAGTTTTTCTATGTGAGGTTTAGAGATGAGGGAGTCATCAATTCAGACACCCAGGTACTTGTACTCATGAACCAACTCTATGACATTTCCATCCAAGGTGGACACCATTGGAATGGTTTTAGGGACCTTCTTTGAGTTTGAAAACAACATTAGTTTTGTCTTGTCAGCATTAAGAATCAATTTCAGCTGAATAAGTGAGTGCTGTACAGCAGCAAAAGCTTTCTGCAAGGTTTCAATGGCCATAAATAAAGATCACTGGGAATGCTTTTACAATAAAGTACAGAATAAAGTAAATCAGCAACTTTGCTTTATGAAATAAATAAAATTAAATGATGTCTTGAAAAATCTGACTGTACTAGAGCGTGCTAAAGCTGTCATCTGATGAGACAACAACTAACTGTTTGCAGTTTGTTCAATTCTCCACAGAAAGGTGTCAGCCCAGGTGTTAATTCCACTAAAACCGCAGAACCTGAGCATGCACCAAACATGAAGTTGGTCCTGAAAACATTTTCGTGGGACCTCTGCCAGACTGCAATCACCATGAGTGCTGATCAAATCAAAGACCCCAGGAGCTTTCCTCTGGGAGGTGTCCTATTGACCAATAATCATGAAATGAAATAGATTTTCTCCAGTAATTTGACATTTTAACCTCTTTCTTTATCAGTTTAAGTTTTACATAATCTAAAACCCTTGTTTTGTGTTGATCCAGCTCATGTAATGTGAAATTAAAAGCACAGTTATCTTTTGTCCCATGCCAGGGGTTTATTTTTCTTACTTCATTTTCAAGATATGGTTGAATCCCAACAGCAACCTGAAGGTTAATGAAAATCATGACAGCTTTCGGCCCAATCCCAACTGACTGGTTAAGAAATGCACTCAAGAATATTTATGTTCCATATAGTCTACATTAATCGGGGGGTTTGGGACATAGTAAAAGTTTCATGTCTGGGGGCCCTGGGCTTCCCATGTAGCTTTTAGGGTTGTGAAAAAGGCCTATCTCTTCGTGCAGAGGTGGGATTGTGGTGAATCTGCTCCGAACAGAGTGTTCCTCAGAGGAATGGGGGCCCTGCTGGAAATTAAATTACATCCTTTTAAAGAGGTATGGTAGTTACTTAAAAACTAAGAATAATATTACTTGTTTGACAGTTGAGATAATCTTGATAGTTAGATACATGTTCCCTATAGACATTGAAACTGCTTTGCATTATAGGCTATAGTTGAAACACAACAAACACATACCTTAGCAGAAGGGAAATGTGCATTTAACCAGTGCTTCTCAAATTTCACAGCACACCATTGACTATTTGGCTCTCTTAAATGACAGAAGTCTGTTTGTTTCCCACAAAACATGCGATGGATAATAAATGTGTAATCATGCGCCAAATTTGTGTTCTCTACAACAATTTGCTTTGTCAAAACTAATTTGGAGGCTTTTGTGTTTAGCTGATGGCTGAGGGGAAGCCAAAAACTACTATGCTGCTCTGGAATGTTCTTAATGTATGGACGGGTTTGTGGTTTCACTGTTGTTGGAGCCAGAGAAAACGTAAAAGATTATTTTTATTTAATGATTTTGCTGCCATTTGAGGGGTTTTACCGGAGATTTAATACAAAATCAATATGCAAAGGCTTTTACTTTTCTGTATTTTAATAATGTGAAATGCTTAGTAAAATTTCCTTGGGCTGGCTTTAATTTGCTTTCTGAGATGATAGATTAACCCTGACTGCTCAAGAAAACAACTACGTAATAATAAAGTCATATCATGCTGTTTAAGCTATCTGGTGTGAATCCAATATAACTTCTATCAGCATTAATACTGTTTTACTTTCAAAAAAGTCATATTAACCATGAGCCAATTTTTTTTATCTTTTCACCCCCCACCCCCCCACCCCCACCCCCGTGTGCTTTAATTTCTTTCGACTTATCAACCTGTGACTGTCTTTCAATTGGCTTACCTTCATATGGCATCATCTATCTGCACATAAACACAAACCAGGGGGTTTTATTTTGTAGGACATTTGCGTTATAAAAGAAAGTATGTAGCCACTGGCTGCTCAGGAGCAATTTTTAAGTTCAAAGAAGTGAAGTAAGTAAAAAATGGTAAATATTTTCCCTTAATTTATGAGACTTTTTTTGACCGCAGCATTTAGCTTTGTCAAAAACACAAATGTCCCTTAAAGATCTTCTTGTTTTTTGGTCAAATGCAAATAAAAAAACTTAAAGCTATTCTTGTCTTTACAAATATCCTGATATATCCAAAAAGGCGTAATTTTGTTCTGCTTAATTCCTTTAAACCATGTTCAAAATAAATACATTACACACAATATTTGACTGAAAAACACAAAATGCATAATAGGTCTCCTTTAAGTCAATATTTTATGAAGTTGCATAAAATGTATAAATATTTTATTAAAAATGTGTTTATACTTGGTGGAGCACTGACTTTTCAGAATGGCCTCGCTGTGCTTTGTGAAGTAATCCCAAGCACTGTGGAATTCTTTTCTCACCCGTCAAATATTTCTTTTGTACATATCTTTCATGTTTGTTAGGCATTGTTTCGTTTTCGTCATCCTAGTGTGAAGAAATGGTCCGTGTTAGCTCCCTCCAGGCAGAAACTAAATAAATAATAAGTGGTGGATCAGTTCTGTCCAGCCTTCTTCAAGGAGGTTATGAAAACCAGCCATTACTGATGTGTTGTTGCAGCTTTCTTCTTGGATGAGGGTATCTAGAAAGTTTAAAGGTGCGTTTTAAACATGCAAAAAGGAAGAATAAACGTCATTCTTGTTGACCACACAAAGTCCCTTTCAAAACTACAGATGAATGTCAGATGTAAAAAAATAAAAAGCAATTATTAAAAGCAATGCTCTAAGGTTTTTATGCAGAGGAAAGGTCCATGTAAAAATACATTTTTTGTGGTATAGCAAGAACAATTCCAGTCTTCTTTTTGTTGGCTTGTTGAACAAAAACATGTATAATGCTTAAAAAAAAAACTTGCTTCAGAGCCTAGTAAGTGAAGAAAAAAAATTGGTTAAAATCAAGAAGAAAAAAGACCTGTTGTGGATAAATGTGGGTGTCTGCTTCCTTTTGAATAAATATCTAAATCCCTTCAATCAAATCTACAAACAGGAATTTATATTCAGGTTTCTTCAGGCATTTAAACCAGATGCAGTTATAGCTTTTTGTGTAAAAAAAAATGTTGCAAGACAAACCAAAAAATAGAGTAAAATTAATATATTTAATAAATGCAATAAATGATATTGGCTGGGATTAAATTGTGCCTTGAGTGTAAAATAATTTTCCTTTAGATCAGTTTATGTAATTAACTTCATTTTACAGAACTCTGCTGTTTGTGTTCAGCAGTTAAGAGGCATTACACATTTCCTGAGTGATACAATGATCCAGAGCCAAGCCCGGAGGCATTTGCCCACTCATTTACTCTCATTATGGAAGAGACATGGAGGAATGGTCTAACCACATCAAAACAGTGAATCTGCAAATACAAGCCGACAATATTTCTGCCTCACTGTTTGAAACATTCTTGCTATTGTTCCTGTGCATGTTGGTAATAATTCTCCTCTTTCTTCTTTGTTTTTTTGTGGGCAATGGTTACATTGAGAGCTGATTGAAATGACACAAATAATGTCTGCAGGAATCAGCTACAAGAATCAGATAAATCAGAAAACTGTTGAGTCATGTCTGTGTTTTCTATAGGAGTCGTGCTGTGGCACGTTCTGTCCAAGTTGTCCAAGGATTTTAGACTCCTTATAATTAATCGTTGATAAATGAAATAGTATATATATCCGATATATAAAAAAAGCCCCTCTCAACCTCCGCGGGTAGTTTCTCACCTAAGCTCGGGTCCTCTACCAGAGGCCTGGGAGCTTGAGGGTCCTGCAGTATCTTAGCTGTTCCTATCACTGCACTTTTCTGGACTAAGATGTCCGAGGTCTTTCCAGGGATCTGTTGTAGCCACTCCTCCAGCTTGGGGTTTACTGCCAAGAGTAATTTAATTACCACGGGCACCACTGTCACCTTTACCTTCCATGCTTTCTCCATTTCTTCATACCTAAGATTCTTGCTTGGATGTCTGCCACTGAGATGGCTACTGGATCCTATTCAGAGAGGTTGCTATGTTCTTTCTCAGAGAGACCAGCCGTTGGGCATTGCTGTTATGTGCTGTTTCTTTCTCCCTTATAATGTTCCAGTACTGTTCAGTTTCCAGCCTTGGTGAGTCTGCTCAGTTGTTTTGACCCTGCCACTGAGCGTACACTTTCGCAGGTTTAGTTGCGAACAGCCTGTTCATCCGTCTGGCTTCAATGTCTCTTGTGTACCTTTTTAGGTAGCTGCTCAAGGCCAGGAGCCTTGCTTCAGGTATGGGCATTTGACTGTATCTCTTAGGTACTTGCTTTTTCATTGCTCCTCTTTGGGCCTCTGTCAGCTGACTCACATCACAGATAGCTGCCTTGATTTTAGCCTCCAACCTTTGCTTCCATGGTGGGTACCGTTTTCTCCCATGGTCGCTCTTATAGCCAAGCATCTTGAGGATCACTGCTGCTGAAGTGTAAACCAGTTCATTGGTTTCTGTGATTGTTGTGGTAGGAATTGGCCTCAATGTTTCATTTATAGTTTCAAGGAGACTTTCAGGTGGTTCATCACATTGTAGCTACACATATAAATGAGATCAAAATAGCGCAAATGAAAAATGAAAATGGACTGCAGAAGCTTTGCGTGACTATCCAAGTTTACTCTAAAAAAACAAAAGGATTGGCAGTTTGTTGATGTGGAACATTCAGCCTTGTGTTAGCAAACTGCTAAAAGGGAAAACATTAACAATGGCCCAAGAGAAACAGTCGTTAAACCCTATAAAAGTGAGAATGGTCGTGAGGCTATTTCTAAACAATTTAAAATCAATCTTTCTGGAGTTACAAAGATCATTCACAGATGCAAAACTTTGTGACGCTTGACAATCTTTTGAGCAGTAGTTCTTCAGCCAAGTTTACTCCAGCTTCACTTTGTGAAATGTCTGGGACTCCTCAAGCCTTGGGTTTAGAGAGTTAGATTTGAGAAAAGATCATTAAGAAAAGAAAAAAGTTGTATTTCCCTTGTTTTCAGGAAAAAAGGTTCAGAATACTAGTTTACAGTAACAAGTTTTTAAGGAAAAAACACAAAGTAGCAACTGACATAAATCAAATTCAAAATAACTATATGAATGTCTCCTGCCAAATTTTTAGATTGATGGGAGGGAAATTATCTGCTGGCTCCCTGGGCAGCGCTTAAGAAGAAGCTGCGTAGCCGGCAGCAGGACAGCTGGGTCAGACAGTGCTGGCCCTGCAATCTACCCTCGTGTCCTTGAAGATAGACTGTGATAATGAGCACACCTGCTCTATGCCCAATGCATGCACCTACACAAATGTTTAATAAATGTTATTCCCACTTGTAACCACTAGATATCACAGCCGAGTTGGGTTCTGGAATTTTTTTTCTCCAAATCTCGGCACTATTGATTCAACTGTTTTGCACTTTCATCCATCTGGTACTTGAAGCACACATTTTATTGAATATATTCCCAACTATTTAGTTTCAAGTCACCAAAATACTTGATGAAATTCTCTGTTTTTCCTGTGGTTACACTGCTTCATAAATCTTCCGAAAGGACTAATTCTGGCAGTGCATCAATTACAATAGCGCACCCTGGTGGTGTGGATGTCTCTAAATGACATCTTAGTTTGACTTCCAACTCTGTTATTGTTTGGGTTCCAGATGCCTTCCTTTTAGTTTCAAATGCCTTCCCCAACAAATATACAAAATTTACAAGAGTTTTCTTTTCTATATCTCATGACAAAAAAGGGGGATTTTACCATTTTGGGGGGTCTCTGTGCTTTTCCTTCTTGTCCTTTCAAATTTCCTGGAAGTAACAGAGAGGATGAATAACAGGTGACCAGCACAGGCTGAAGTATCCAGTGAGCTCTGTGGTCCAAACGCAACAAGATGGAATCTAAAGTCTTTGCAATTCTGGATTTCCATCATTCCAAATCAAACGAAGAAGATATCCAATCAGTGTTATTAACTATGTGTTCAGTTATTTAGACTTTTTTGAATAGGCTAAGAATTTCTTTTTCTTAGATCTTTATCATTCTCAAAATACATGCAAATTCACAAGTGAAATATATAATGAATTTTTGTCTGGAAAAGACAGCCTAACTCTCAGTAGAAGCAGTAAAGGCTGTATATTCTCTGGAGAAGTACATAGAGTTTTTTAACCCACATACAACACAGTTCATTGTAGTTTTCAACAATGTCTGGCCAGCTGCCTCGTGGCTATCCTGCCCACGCTGTATCTATTTCCTGTCATATGCTGGCTCTAATAACTTTGACATTCCCTGGGGTCCTGCACCACCCAGACTATAGACACCCCCCGTTTTTTTAACCTCTGGATCTCCCCTAAAACAGTCACAACCCCTCTCACATCCTTTCTCACCCAACCATTTTCTACATCTCCCACTGGTCAGCCCTCCTCCGTCAGAGCTCTCTTAGATCATTGCTGCACCTACTTGATTCACACCCAGCGTTTGCTGGCTTACACATCTGGGAGAAGTTAGTTGTAGAAATTGTGCTTTGCGGTAAAATGAAGTCGAGATGCTTTGTGAAACCAATGAATGAACTCTATGGCCCAGACAACAGAAACGTCACTTCATCTTGCAACAAAGCTATTGAGGATCAAATGCGAAACTTGCAATTGAGTCAGATCTTTTTTTTTTCACTGATTCCAGCCATAACCTTAGTTTATAAATCATTTTCACAGTCTTGTGACAGTTTTTGACATGTCTAATACACTATAGAAGTAGGTCTTCCAACCCCTACAGGCTGCGGACTAGTGTCGGTCCATGGGACAGTTGATACCGGGCCACAGAGACAAAAACCACAACCTAATTTTTTTTTCCATTTCATTAATAATATAGCTACAAAGGAAGTTTTATTTTGGAAAACTACTGGATTCTCCACCACATTCGATACATTCTTGATGCATGTCTAGTCGCTTAGTCACGTATCTAAAATACTTTTGCTACTTTCTAAAAAAGCTAAATTGAAACGTTTGAGCTAAAGTTAACAAAAAACAAATGTATTCCTTCAACTTCAGAAAAACTGGAAGCTAAAAAAAAAAAAAAAGATTGGATGCAAACTTCTGGCTCATAAAGTCTGATGCATTAAAATATTAACATTACCATTAACCAATCTATGGCCTGGAAAAAGGTTGGGCACCACTGTAATATATGACTTTAAACAAACTTGCAGTTGAGACCATACAAGTACCTGGAGGACACCAGAAAATGAAAAATTCATTTGAAAATGGGTTTACATGTCACCTGGGTTCAGAGTTAAAGATTTGGATTTACGGTAGAAACAGACAATGAAAGAGGCCATACAGAGAGAGCTTAAGATCTGTGAAGTCAGGTATGTGAAAAGAAAGGTGAGGATAATTAGGAGGACCCCCAGATGAGTCCTACCTGGTTAAAAATGGAGGACCACCTCAGAAGAAATGAGCACATCTATCCTGAGGCTACAGAGCACATCTGGTTAGAGTGCTGTTGAGAAAGAACCTGTTAAATCCATTATCATCACAGGCTAGCTTAAATTACAGCCAGAGGGATGAGAAGAAAAAAAAAAGAAAACAGCTGTGAGAGTGATAACCTGTGAGAAAACTGCCACTAACGCAGAGTGACGCAGGCCGGCAGCTTTACAGGCGGAGATTGACTACCAGTGGTAAATTGTATCAGCAAGAGTACAGTGTGGTGTTAGTCAGAGTGTAATCCAATCCAAATGTTACAAGGCAATAGGGGTGGGTATAGCAACCTTCTGATGGCAAGAATCAAAACAAAAAATGACCCTGTCTGCAGAATAACGGCTCACGTCTGAAAACCTTTTTTAGCCCTAGTTAACCCTGAATGAGGAACAAATTTGAGCTTTCATTCAGTTGGAGTTCTCTCTTGGGGGGGCATGCTTTCCAGAGGAGAAATCATGGGGCCAAACAGAGAGGGCCAACACTGGGGCCATGCTTTGGTATTTGAAGGATGGAGTGATGACAGTGGGACGTTGTTTGTGTATAAAAAGGAAACAAAGTCAAACAGCTCCGAACATGTCAGCCCCTCTCGCTTGTCACCTCTAAAAGCAATGGGTGCTGACCCAAAGCAGGCAACTACAAGTCTGGCAAGCTCCAAATGACTGATGCACCGACGTGTGTAAAAAGTAGTTTCCTTTACGCAAGCAAACATTGTTTTTAGCCCCAAAGTATTTATTTTTGTTTTGGAATTTTTTGTGAGGGACTTTTTAAAAAAAAAAAAAGAAAAGGTTTTTTTGAACTCATTCTGTCGAAAATCCACACATAAAAAGGCAATTTCTCCTCATCCAGATAATATGATTTTTTTCTTTTTTAATCTGACATTTTTTGTGTAACGTTACATAAGTTTCACGTCAGAACTGTTGTATTTGGATTCATTTTATTTCTTTACTTTTCTTTTTCTCTCTGAAAACTCATTAGCTCTGCTTTCATCCCACTTGATGCAGAATGAGATGTTGGACAACATTCAAAACATAAAAAGAATCAACAATAGCACTTCCATTTTGGGGATAGGCTTGTAAAACTGGTCTGGCATCAACAGAAAAGCACAAACATGCAAACAATAACACATCTTTTAAAAGAGATTACAGTTTTGCATCAAAAAATTACATAACATATGAATTGACACGTTTATTTTTTGGCTGTGGTTCTCTTAATGACCAGAGATGTCGCCAGAAACAAATTTCTCTTGCCAAATTAATGTGTAGTTTTGCTAATATTAACACATTGTTCTGGGGATAAATGACTCCCTCGTGCTTTTCTGTTAAACTCTCAGGAGACATCCAGAGATAATCTTTTGGGTTAGAGATCTGCTGAAGCTGCTGCACAGATCAACAAACAGTCACAGGAGCAATCACCAGGTTTTTCAAAGAAACCAACTGTTGCATAACGGAATAGATAATTTTACTGTTCTGCTTTTGTGCTGCATCTGTGATCATTATCGGTAGAAGAAACAGAAGCAAAGGAATGTTTTTCTTTGCTTTTGAACCCTTTGCCAATGACAAAACAACGTGCTATGACAAAACTGACATGTCTACTTTGAGTTTTGGTTTAACTGTGAGGTGCTCCTCTGATGGAAACAACAGAAAAAAACCCATTAGCATTCATGTTATAGTGCAATAACACTTTTTATTTGATTTGTTTAAAAAAACTAAAGATTATAACCTTTTATTTCGTTTACCTTCTTCCCACAGAGCTGTGTTTTTATAACCACAGCATGCTTGGCACACTGATATTCATTGTTTTGGCAGCACAAAATTATGACAACATTATGATGCCCATAAAGTATATATACAAACTCTGACAAATGCCATACAGACACCGGAAAACCGTTTGTATATCAGGGTAGTCAAAACTACAGAAAATATGTAGTATTTCAAGCTGTTTTTTTCACCTTTGCAAATGTCAGTGGGTCAGATAACTGCTGTGTCATCCATCTCCTGAGATCGTGATCGCACAAGTATTTGGTCCCCATGGCACCTGTTGAATTATCCCGTCACCGCCGGGGTGTCAGGCGTGTGACTTGTTCACAGCGTTTGTTGTCCCAGTCCAGCTCTGATCATGGCAGAAACTTTTTGAGTCATGGACAAATTGGTGTTTGAAGCCCACTCTGACTGAAAAGCATCTGTTAGTCACTCCAGCCCCTCATTTCTGTCATGATCACACTCAGATGTACTTTATTGACGCTGTTCTAAGTTGTGGCTTACATTGTGACATTGATGGCGGGATAACCTTGCTGTGGACAGCTGCACGTCTCTATTTTAGCTTGATATTGAGTATGACAACTGACTAAGGGCACGAGGACATAGCAGCGCATATGCTTTTCATGCTGTGCAAAATTGCTGAAATCCTCTGCTGTTTACTGACCAAATTAGACCAAAAAACTCCAGAATCTTAGTACTTCTAAGCTTAAAATACAGATTTTCAAAAGTTGACTCTGCCAAAGCTTTAACTATAAAGATACACAGCTTTCAGATGGTGGTCATATCGTACTTGTTCACCTCCAAAGTGCCGCTTCTTATTTGAGCCGCCTTTTCTTGGCTGACGGAGGGCTTTCCCAACACTTGCCTATCACGGCATCACAGGATGATTTGTGAGATTGTGCACGGGGGTATCATAATCCTTCACCCCACAGCTCTTTTCTAAAATACTTTACAGGATATTTTCCAAACGAGGTGTCATTTGGGCTCCTTTTGCTCGCCAGCTGCCCACCTGTGCTGGCATGGAAGCCCTCTCCTCCTCCCCTTGTTTTGTGTGGGAGTCAGTCAGCGACGGCCAAGTCAGAGCCACATTTGTTTTGCGCTAATCCCCCTCATGAGAGAGACTGCTTTTATTACGGGAGAGGGCTTTGATCCCCAAGAGATGAAGACAAAAAACACTTAAGCTACTTAGACAGCCCTTTTTCTTTTGCTTCCTTCTTCATTTCTTGGGTCATCCCTTTGCTTCTGTGCTCCCAAGACATGTAGCATTGGAGGAGGGGGTCACTGGGGTTATGCAGGGTGGTGGCCCTCATGTTAGAATGCTATATATTATTTAAAAACTACAAATGACAAAAATATGCAAATGCAAACATGCTTGTGTTTTTATGCATTGAAGGACCTTTTCAGTGGGTCAGGAAATAAGTTTATGAACTTTGACTATGTGTTTAAAGAACCACTCCAATCATCAGCTTGGACGAGGAAAACAAAGATGTGCATGGATCTAGTTGTCTAAAAAGGGGATGCATTGAAACGGAGTGGAGCAGAGAGTTTGTGAACTGTTGATTGTAGCACCCATGACAGAAATACAAACTTTTTCCAACTGCATTTTTTTTTGCGCCTGATCCACAATGATTGGAATAAATAAATAAATACTTAGAAATGCAGATTTAAGCTTAATTTTCTTTACATTTGTCCTCCATCATGAGAAAAATGCAACAAGAACATGTCAAAAAAACAATTTTCATCGGAGTGGGTCTACCCAAATAAGCACTAATTGTCATCCATGTCTTGAGAGATATCATTTACCTTGTTAGCATGCTGCTTCTGCAGTGGCGCACAGTAATTATAATTACTGCAGTGGTGATCATAGCCAGACCCTCGCCGAAGTGAAAAGGATGGCTTGTCTGTTGATGTGTTTGTTTTTCATCTGCTGTGGCCCAAAGGACCTTTTCACTGACCCTGAACCTGAAAAGTATATGGATAAACACTTTATTCAAACTCCAGGTGTCCAACACACACTCATGCACGCGCACACACATGAACAGAGAGAAAAAGAGATGCATTCCACAGTCGGACTGGCAGCAAAATGCATCCACTGAGGGGTGAAATCGCTCAAGTCCTTTTATTTTAAATCATTTCTTATTCACAAAACCGTTCCTCCCTTTTCAGTTCCCTGTTGCAGTCTCACTTTCTCACACAAACTTGCACTATTGGAAGGTTAAGGAGTCCAGCTGCTGCCAGATCCCCTTCCAATGTCACTCACAGTAATCAGTCTGTCAGTATGGTAATTAACCCACAGAGTAAAGTAAGCACGACTACTGAACTGCCCCACTCCATCTAACATTCCTGTTCTCCTCTCACTGGTTCTGCCCACTTCCCTTCACTCAAGCCACAGGTCCAGATTGCTCATTTGCTGATTGTGAGAGGCTGCCATGTCAAGTTTTACACCCAGGAAAACAACACAGTGCTGTCTTTGGTTATTGGTGAGTATAAGATAACCAGCAACACAAAACAGCAGGTTTTAGCTCACAGTTGTTTGCAAGTTTTGGTAAAACAGTCAGTGATTTCTGAGAACGCATAAATGTTCATTTAATAGTTTAAAGTTGATGTAGTAATATGTAGAAATACTTATCTGACCATTTTAGCTATTAAACAAAGTGGGAAAGATCGGCTCAATTTACTTGATTTTCTTTATGCACATAATGATGACTGGTTATTTTAACCTTTATGCAAAAGATTAATAACTCATTTAATAAAGTTTCTATTTAAAAGGTTGCTCCATCAGCAAAAGTTAAATTGCTATTATGATAGCGATTTAGAAAAAACACCCAACATGAAGCATTTCAACATTGTAATGTAATCAACATAACAAAAAAGTGCTCAAATCTGTCATTTCTTTCATAAAAAAAAGGGGAAGAGGTTACATTTTCCTCTTACCTTCTTGTCTTGTCTCAAAGATTTACTGTTGTGATTTAGCAGTAAATGACAGACCCACATACCTGGAGCACGTCTAACTGGCAAAGCGTCTGCCTTTACCCTCAGGAACTAGGAGTTATTAGACCTGAGCTAAAAGTGGAGTGGATGTAGGTCTGAGATGCGTTAAGGGACACATACATGACTTCAAATGAATGCTCACCATTGGTCAGCTGAATAGAAAGGCTGTACGAAAACATATCCACTTACAAGTTCATGATGATATTTAAGAGATCTTTTTATAACCTTAACCTATTCCTTGTCATTGCTATTTTATTTTTATTTATTGGTTGTATTATTGTATTATTATTATGTATATTGTATTATTGTTTTTTTTTTCTTTTTAGCATTTCCCTGATGATGAACAACATATAGGGAACAATAAGATTAAAATTACATTCCTGGGGCCACAAGTTTTTCGCTCAGCTTTATTTTGATGCATCCACTTGTAGACAAATAGATCATTATACATCTTTGATTTCCTCATTCAAGCTGGGGTTTGGCTTGAAACTGAACAGCTGGAGAACGTTTATATTGCTCGTCAATTTTGTTGCACTGATAGTGTTAGGTTGGGGGTGTGAAGGGCTGTAAACAAAGGGATGATGGGAAATGAGCACAGGCTTACTCCAACAGTATATGCCAACAGTCCCGCCCTCCACTCAGAGGTGAATTTCTAATGACCTACTACTGCTTTGCAGAAACTATGTCCTAGAAAACGTCAGGATTTTAGATTTTGGCTAAAAATTGGCCTAATCATAGTTAAAAGACCACTGGGAATGCTTTTTAAACGGGTTTTTTAAAACTGTTATGGACAGTCACATGTAACATTTGGTTTTGAAGGTTGCACACTTCAAGTAGTTTCAAAAGAGCAGGTCATACATTTCTTTTTAATACTGTTTTTCTGTTTCTTTAAAGCATCAACACAATGGTCAGCAAGCAACTGTCAGTAAGATGCCCTTGAGAAAGGATTGTAACTTTAGTTAGATGGAAAGCAAATTCAATCTTTAAGAAAGGACTGTCTGCACTGAGGTTCAAAATTGACAAAATTTGATTTGTTAGTCTAGACAGCATCAAAGAATCATCCGAAGTTGCTGTGGCAACGGCATGCATCAGTAATTTGATGGAGCGTGACATTGGAAACATTTGGGGGTTTAGTGCGGGACTAGCACAAACCCACATGCATGCAGATACGGGAGAGAATTTTCCTAAAGCATTATATAATTCTTGCAAAAAAAACATTTGTGCAAAGAACAACTTTGTATTCCAAAATCTGTCTTCTATCTTATGGATAGTCGTGCTGCTAGCGCTAAACTAGACATGATAAAGCTGGAAGTTAAAATTACATCTCCCCCATATAAGACACGAACTAAATAACAAACGTCTATTGCATTGATAGAGTTGGAGGCAGAACCATTTTGAACTGCAACATGTTTAGTTTTCCATCTGAAGCTCGTCTAAATATAAATGTCACCTGAGTCAGTTCTCTAGGTAACCACAAGGGGCTGTTAAATCCTCTTCACTCCAAGGGAATTTGTCTGGTCAACAGCAAACTTAACAAGTTACAAAAAAATGTTGAAAGCTTTTTTTTTTTTGTCTGTGTCCTATATCTTTTCCAAGAAAGCAACAATTGATGTCCTTAATTTAATTTTAAACTGACTTAACATCAATGAGTCAAATGTCCACACCCACTCACCATTGTTTTAAAGTCATTGGTCCAGGGAAGCCCAGGTAAGGCGGAGTCTGTAGCGCACAACCCATCCCACAAAAGAAAACACACATCTAAGAAAAAACAAAAAAACACAAATTTTATTTATAGAATGGTTGTGACACTTTTTATTACTTTTTTTTTTAAATAAACATCTGCCCCAAAATAATTTATGAAATTAGATTAGCATGTTAACCATTTCCAAAGGTGCATTTTGGGTGAGTTAAGTTTGCTCATAGATTTCACACAACATTCCAGTAAAAAGTAATGGTCAAAGTGCATGTGGAGCCCAAAGCATATGCTAATTTAGAATTAAGTTATAGAGATAAAAATCTTTAGGTAGGACGTCTACTAATAAACTGACAAAAAATCATTCAGATACAAAGTTGTACACTAAAATGTAAAAAAGAAAAAAGGTCTTTGCAATTAAAATTGTGGAACACTATGATTAAATTAAATCAAAAGATCAAAGTTGTACAAGAATCTGCCCTGTAGACTTCTCCATCCATTCATTCATTTAGATGAATGAATCGACTTAAAGGAGGACATTTAAATAAACTATTTGAGTTTTCTGCTGATACAAACATTATTCAAAAGTAAGGATCTGTTAATGCTCCATGTGGAATTTTTGGGTCAAAGACCAATTCCTTCTACAGCCCCTGGTAGCAGTGGAGATTGATACAGATATGGATGATCTTTTATGGATGAGGAGACCATCGAACTGAAACTCCAGCATGATAAAGATTTTTTTAAACTTATTTCATATGTGAGTCAAAATTATTTCCCATAAACAATCTTTAGCCACTTCACGCTGAGAAATGGCTCAGCGTCGTCTTTCTAAGAACTATGATGGGTCTAATATATTGTAAATGCCAAGTCAGCATACCTCCCTGTTGCAGTCAGCATTTAGCTCAAGCTTTTCCTTCACCCATTCAGAGGAGTATCTGCAGCCTGCACGGTTGTATTTTACTTTCTTTCTGGGAATGTTTTTCAGACAAACAATACAGTCCCAACAGGAAACAAGAGGAGCTAAATAGGGGCTGGCATAGAACACACGGCACAAACCAGGAATCTCAAAGTTACATGCTGGCCATCGCAAACCCGGTAGAGAACCCCGGTCTTGTTTGTCTGAAGTAGATATAAACAGAACTTTGTATATTCCAATTTGACCTCCAGACCTTTTCCCAGAGGTTTAAAATTGGATCCTGGCATGAAAATGTGGCAATTGCTAATTTCATATGGGAAAATATATATGGCAAAAATAAATTCTCAAAATTCTGTTGGAGTTCCTCCTCAGCCTAATATACAGTATGTGTTGTGGCTTTCCATAAAGCTGTGTAATGTTCAAGAGCCAGAGGTGGCTTTGCAGATGTCCACAAGGGCACTCAAGAAGATTGATGACAAGAATTACATTAATTATAAAAACTGTTTTTCTTCCCTGAAGACCTGCCAAAAACTGCAAACGCTGTTCCCCCACACAGGGGACCCTGTTTGTTCAGATTACCATGGCAACTGATGAAATACCTCAAACCTTCTCGCATTTGATTTGCTGAGTTTGTGTGATGCAGCTGCAGCAAAGCAGGAAGTTCACATCCAGTTTGAAGAGGAAGAGCAAGGAGGCAGATTCCTCGATAAACACTCACATACATACACTCCTCTGTGTGTTTATGCATGCAGTGTTGGGTTCTGTTTAAGTTTACTGGCTGTGCAGGATCACCCCCTCCCTTGACTCCCCCAGTGATGTTTATAAACTTTAATCTGTATGTCCTTCTGCGAAATATTAGAGCTAGGGAGACATTTTTAACTGTCTGGGAAATCCTCCTATCCTGAAGTTCTTGGTGATTATTTACCCAAAAAACTATGTTGTGAGCTTCCGAATCCCTTTAAGGTATATCGTACCAATGAGGAACATCATAGATGACAGATGATAAGCAACCCTGATTAAATTTTGACAAAAGAACTGACATGATGGGAACAGATACTTTGTGAACGTATCATTTTGCATCATTACAAAGCTTCGTCTTTGTTACTAAAAACCTCCTCAGAGGAGTTAGAGTATCACCCTTTAGCGCACATCACCCATAACACTTGGACTAGTCCAAAAAAACAGTTTGTTGCCAAAGATTTTAAATGAATAAATAAACAGTCATCTTTATGTTTTCCTTTTATTAATCAGGGGTAAGTCTCAGGATTATTCTTGTTGCAACTTTTGTTTTACATACCTAAATGTATGCATTTGTAAATTAAATGTAAAAAAGTATCAATTGCATGTTTTTAAAAACTTGTTGCATTTTTGTATCTAAAGAAAGAAGTTAACAGAATATAAGTAAAGCGTCAAAAACTTTTACCCAACTGGCATTTTTTTAAAAAGGCAGCTTTGGTGTCGCCCTTTAATCTGTGGTTCTTATCCTGACGCGCAGCATCTTTTGAGTTCAAAGGTAACATTTTCAGGGGTTTACCTTCAGGGCCGACACCTCCTCAGTTTTCTGTTGGAAACGAGCCCGCAGTAAATCTGGACCCAGCCTTTAGGAGCAAGCTGTAAATCATCACTTCTTTGAAACCTAATCTTCAATCCTCATACCTCTGGTGTACTGTACAATATAGACTCTCTTATGTGTCATCTTAAAAAATAATCTGGGTGCACAGACAACCAGGTTGTAGTCTGAGACATCTGAGTGTGTGGGTTGGACGTCTTTCTACCATGGTGTCACTATGTTTGATGTTATTTTTTTTTATTTCTTTTTTCACTGAGACATGCTTGATTGAAGGCTTGATTCTTTTCACTTTAAGGTTATAAAGTATCACTTTTGCTTTGGTAATTTGCTGGTTGATGTAAAACCACCATTTCCTGTTTGTCTCACTAATATCAAGGAAGTGTCATTTTGACACACAAATGCGATCCAGAGTCAGACCTCTGTTCGGCAGGAGCAACGGTCTCCCGAACAGAGGTCATCTGGGGTCATACATGTTTCTTTAAAAAAACGGAATGCTGGGAAATAAAAAGCACTTTCATTTCCCTCATAAAGTGCAGCTGTTCAAAGCGGCAATAGAAAACATCAAGACCAGAAATATGTTCAAAAAGTTATGCAATGTAACTTTAAAGGGTTTTCTATTGTAGAAATAACAGCCTTGTTTACTGTATAAACACATTTTATTTTGCTTTCCTTCAGACGTGACGTTGTTATGCCGTCACTTTGCCTTGATGTAAAAAAAGAAAAGCTGAAGTGACATTTTAAACACATTTTTAACTTTAATATTGTTTTTTAATTTAAAAGTCCTAGTCCTCAAATGTTCTTGGTGGTATGTTGTTGTCCCTGATATCAGACATCATTTCCCCTCCATGATGTAACAAAAATAGAACTTGATTCACTCGTACCAAGAATTAAAAGAATAGTTTTCATATTTTACACGTGTAAAATAAAAGCTTAGATTTTCAAAATAAAAATCACTATGTAATTAGTTTGTTTTCATTTTTTACATTATTCCATAAATCTAACAAAAGATTTTTAGTTACATAAAAAAGAAGATTTTTGTATTTCCTTAAAAACGTACGATGATATCAACTTTTCTGACACGTGCAGAGAAAAAGACATTTATATTTGTTCCATTTTCAAAGTATTTACAATATATTGTTTTTTTTTAATTTGACAGAAGTTAATCACAGAAGACAAGAGCAACCTATATGTTGTTTTAATTGCATTTGTCTAGTTAAAAATGCTAACCTAAACCTAGTTTAAAGTTGTTTGATGAAAAACAAGACTAGTCTGTAGTTATCGTTTTCTGTTCACTTCTTTCTGAAATGCATGAGGGCAAGTCAGTGACAAACCCTCTTTTCTTGTACAGCCATACTGTTGTGAGATGTGTAGAATAACATCTGGCTCTGTTGTGCTTAAATAACCACAGACCTCCCTGAAAAAGACATATGTCAAAGAAGTCATCCATGTCACTTGCACTGACAAACCCCCATGGGTCACACTTAACCACCAGCTGCCAATGTTGTGCTTTCAAGAAGATCCTGGTCACTATGTTTCTGAGAGAAATGTCACCATCTTTACTCCATTTTCCTTTAAACTATATTTGTATGGCTTGAAAAATGTTTTTAGGATATTTTGTATAAATGCAAAGCTGAGAGCATTGGTGTTGTTTCACCAACCTTGCACTTTCTTTATAAACTCCAAATCATTTTGCTCATATTGTAAAGTTATTTTGGCCCTTTTTGTTGACAGTTCATTACTGTTTGCACATTATTCAAGAATTTATATAAGAATGTGTGGATTCATCACATTTAATGCCCAATTTAATATAAATAAACATATTATCAAAGGAAAAAATCACAAGGTTTTGTCTGCTTTGACAGTGCACTTCTCAGGTTTGACCACTTTGACTCCTTACAGCGATCAGGTGTGTTTGTGGCCATGTAAAAATCAGAACCGACCAGGAAGAATAACGCATGAAAACAAGATTACTTCATAAAGCTAGATTATTACTTCAAGCAATATAGCTATATTAGAGAATGTTGTTTAAATTGACAAAATGGTTGTTAGGAGATCCAGGTTTGTGACTTGGGCTGAATTCTTCCCCTACCCCTATGGTTTCTCCCTACCCCTACATTTAGCCCTCTGAACAGAGAGTTATAGAAAAATAGTGTCTTCAAATTCGGACGTTACTCCCATTCGATGACGTCATCAATGGTCACGGGTCAGCTAGGTTAGTGCTCTAGAATACATAAAAACTTTGAAAGTCATGCTAAAACAAAAAGTTATTACTTACATTTATAGGTAAACTTCTGCACATCAGAGCACACCCACATGAAGAAAAGCGCTTCTCTTCAGCGGCACAGCGTGACGCCGTTAAAAGACATATTTCAGACAACCCTATACCCTTCCTAATACCCTTCTACAATCGGAGGGATAGAGGAAGAATTCAGATTCAGCCTTGGTCTAACAAATGGCATCTTTTAGTGACTTTTATGAAATTACATCACAATAAAAGAAGTTCAAAAGTAATTACCTACCACATTTGTATTACATTTTGTTGGTATGGCTCGACTTGCCAGAACATGGAAATTTCAAATGCACAAAAAAAAATAAGTGGAAAAAATAAAAACGCTAAATTTGGCAAAAACACTTCAAATCATGTATATTTATCTCACATAATTTTTATTATTTACAATGAAACAACTTTTTTGTTCAGGGTAGTTTGAAGTCACTTTTTTCAGACTTTCAGATGTCATTATCTTGCCTGACATGTGTCATTAAACTCTATAAGAGTCGTGTGTTTGTAACGTTTAAGTATGTGTGTGTGTGTGGACAGGCCCCGCCCATTTAAGATTTTTCGTGCCTCATAACCTGTCTGTTGTGATTATAAAGCTCCAGCAACTTGCTGCTTTCTGACGCTTCATGGTCTTACCTTCCCTACTATAATCACCCCTCTACCCCCCTTATCTGTCAACCCTCTCTCTTCTTTCCTCCTTTTCTTTTCCGTCCAGTCCAACAAAAAATATTTACAAATATTATTAACTTGAATAAAGTTTAGCTGAAATTACAAAAGGGGTTTATTCAAATATACACCTGGTGTATCATACGATTCATAACCCCTGTTGTAAAAGTAAAATATGTCCAACACAAAAGGTTTTCAGCTCTCATCTGTTTGCTTAGCTGTTGGACAGGACAAGTAAAAAAAATAAAAAATTAAAAAATAAAATAAAAACTCTATTAGAGTCTTTATGATTCTCTAAGGTCTTTCCAGAGTTAATGACTGAAGGATTGTTTTAAAAAAAAAAAAGCTAATTCCTCATTACTGCACGGTTTTAGTGTCAAATATAAAATGTATCCAAAATACAATAATCTTGGATGTGAATTATATTCACAGCAAAGCCTTTTGGAGCCAGAAAGTAAAAATATTTATTTTTGCAGGGCTGAATACTGAACTGACTTGCTTGTGCAATAACCCCCATGGTGGTCTCTCTTAAACTGATCCTGCTCCAGATACTTTAGTTTTTAAACAGCCTCAAGACTGAGGTAAAAAACGGGTTTCTAAACAAACAGGGAAACACCTTAAATACATCATGTAGCTGACAAACCACCTGTAGGATAAAAAATGTCTAAAATGTTCCAAATCTGGCTCACAGGCCAGAATTAATTCATTGTTTACTTCCAAAAGTCTTTTTATGATGATATTTCCTTCAATAAAATACCTCAAACAGTTTTCGTTGACTGTCCCCAAGGATGAATCTGTAAAATAATGGATCATTACTAATCGACATCTGTTACGCAGATGCTGAGTGTTTACACATCTCTATTAAAATGATGTTTCTACATCAGAATGGGCCACTAATGAGGATAAACATTGATCAGATATGAATAAATATGATTTTTGTTTCAGACTCCTTTAGTTGAGTTTGCCCTTTGGAAGTTTCTAAATTTATAGTGATTTTATAGTTTTTGTGCTTAATCTATTACTACTCTTGTATTACTTATAATGAACATGGTCTAATGGTTTAATGATCAAAATCGCAGTTTGCTGTGTGGATTAGTTTCTGCTCTCAAAAGGATGTTCTTACCAGATAGCAGTGGGTGCAGTTTACTTGTCTCAGACACAAACACGGCGTTAAAGGTTTAGTTTAGTCCAATGCCTTACACAGACCACTTTATGACCAAAATTCAGGGTGAAGTACATACAAAAACAGACTAAAAGTAGATAGATAGATAGATAGATAGATAGATAGATAGATAGATAGATAGATAGATAGATAGATAGATAGATAGATAGATAGATAGATAGATAGATAGATAGATAGATAGATAGATAGATAGATAGATAGATAGATAGATAGATAGATAGATAGATAGATAGATGATGACTTTATTAATCCCAGCACGTTTAGCAGAATAACTTTAGATGTGTGTAACAGGACCTGCAGTGATAAAGATTCACCTTAAGCTGCAGAATAATGCAATATTTATTTCTGTATGTTTCTTAAATTCCCCTTGCTTATCCGTGCTTCTGTGCAGATTAAAATAGTTACCCAATTATGAGAAGATCAACCCAAAGTGAGAGGATGTGATTAAATGAGTTAACCAATCACTGCAGACCAGCTGTAACATAACACACAAGGACTATTTAACAATGTGTTGTGTATGAATCTATTAAAAACTCAAGAAAAAGGTTTTTTTTATTTGCTCTAAAACACTGTTTTTGCTTTTTTAAGTGCTTCAATGCAAAAAAAATGTAAAGAAAAATGCAAGCAGCCAGAAAAATTACTTTAAGGAGATATTATATTCTTTAACACTCTCCAAATGACTATGGAGAATAGATGGATCAGCTGACTTGTTGTGACCCTGTGGTTACTCCTTGCAATAAATATGACCAAGATACACTTTAAATGTGGTCGGCTACATAAGGCAAAGACGTAGTAGACAGAGTAGATATCAAATCAACCTTTATTTATATAGCACTTTTCCAATACATGTCACTCAAAGTATGTTTAAATAACATCTCATTACCCCACTTCTGTGTGGATTTTATCACGCATAAATTAAAGCAGAACATGAGAAAAGCAGTGTGCACACATTCACACTTCTAAAAGTTTCTGTGAAACACATGGGAGCTGTTTTATCCAGCCACATTTGCATACCACGTCTGCATGTTCCAGTTTAAGATTCATTTAAATATGAATGATGAATGCAGAGTGTGCTGCTGTCACAACAGATGGGTGATAGACTGTGACCTGTCAGGAATTGGTTGACAACGCCTGGGAAACCAAGAATTCCATTCTTTAGAATGAGTTTCCAACAAGTCTGTTTGTTCTCTTTTTGTCTATATAGTGAAAACATTAAAACTCAGTAAAATAGGAGACCTTTTGGAACTCGTTTCAACAAAAACAAACCTCAATGACTTCACCTCAATGTTTTATTCAGTTTAAAACCATTTGTTTTTTGTGGTTTCTTTCATTTAATGCAACTAAATTGATTGCCTCTATACACCTGGGATTGTCTTTTATTACATCTGAAAGAAATTGAATCTAATTTACGACATGCTATATTTTATATTATCATTTAAGACTGATTCATTTCACGACAACAGAAATATGTATCAGTTTGGGATTTATTAAGTTCTTTTGACTTTACGAAGTTTGTGAACGGTAATGGGAAAGACTACACTGATTGTGGTCTTTAAAATCAGGGTCCTATTGCAAGGTCAATCCTCCATACCAAAACATTTCTTAGCCCAAAGCATTTATGTTTAACTCCTAGCCCTCCTGAGTGAGGAATAAGGAAAAGCAAATGAGGCCGAACATAATTCCAGGAAACATCAGCCTTCAATGTCCTGCAGTCACATTTCAAAACGTATTTGCTGTTCAGTCATGTTAAACTAGAAACTGGAAAGAAAAAAATGATGAAATTTACACAAGGCCAGCTCCCCGTGTTGACTGAGAAAGCAAGAACCAAAATTACGCGTCTCTTCCAATTTATTTCACTCTGCTCCACTGTTCCACTTACAGTTGTGTTTGTGATTTAGGAAATGTTCTCACTTCCCTGGCCTTCACTCAGGCAGACTTTCACCCATACGGAGGAAGCAGAAAACCTTGAGTGTAATGTGTTACTGGGTCATCTGATTTCTCTCTTCTTAAACTATTTTCACAGTCTTGTTCAATCCAAGGAACATGTAAAACCTAAATAAACCAAAGCAAGAAATTGTTGCAGAGGAGCTAATTTCCCCTACTCCAGTCTACTTAAGTAGAGTCATTAACCGTATATAACTATTCGTGTCACTTTGATACATGCATTTCTGAGACCCCTATCACACTGGCATGATCCAAACTTTCCTTAAAACTTCATCGTCTGTGTTTTCTGTCCCGTAGTACATTATAGCTCCACTAGGGGCAGTAAAAGGGCTTTTCCTGGTCTTTAAAAATGGCTGCTTTTATGAAATCTCATAAACACTTCAGCAGGAAAGGTATTGCTGATTTTCAAAACCTTATGATGAGAATAATTTATCTATTGTTACTCATTTCCAATGACCACTTGCTGTATTCAAATAAATTATTAAAAATACAGTAAAACCATATTAAAAAGGTCTGTGTCAAATTTGAGACAGTGGGGTGCATAAGGTGTTTTTTTCCTGAACACGTGAATATTTTTGCTTCTTCAACTATAACTGTTGTGAACAAAAATGTTCCAAATCATTCGAAGTATCATAACTGATACTGTCAATATGTCATTAAGAAAACGACATTGCAAAAGAATTGTTGATTCCATCAAAGGGATTAAGAAACAAAAATATCTGAATTTCTTTGATGTAGTGTTCTTTACAGGGTAAAGAGTATGAGTAATAACATTTAAAATAACTCTTCTATATGTTAGAGTGTTTGCCAAAGATACTATTTTTTTCCGTGCTTAACACAGAGTATTAAAAGCAATCTCTGCACTGCTTTCTGAACAGGTCAAAAGAAAATGGAAAGATGGAGGAAAGAGTGTGTCACATCTAAACACATGTGAATCAGACAGACCAACATAGAAGGAGAAAGAGCTTCATTCACCTCATGGAGCTTTGATCTCCTTAATGGG
Source organism: Oryzias curvinotus (assembly GCA_023969325.1). Taxonomy (NCBI): domain Eukaryota; kingdom Metazoa; phylum Chordata; class Actinopteri; order Beloniformes; family Adrianichthyidae; genus Oryzias; species Oryzias curvinotus. Next base: position 10,968,021 of record CM043729.1, on the reverse strand, counting down.
GTCCTGGCCTTTCTCTAGCTTGGATGTGTCGCCACTGGCGACGGGGACAAGGGGAGGCAGACAAGGCAGCTCAGACATAACACACTCTACATCGATTTCTTTACTGTAACCAACAGAGGTCAAAATGAAACTGACTTTGCTTCAATCCACTAATAAAAACGAATCTGTGCACTTTTTTGGCAAGTACTTGCACGGTTTTCATCATGTGGAAAATTTGTTTTTACTGACAATAAAATCTCCTTCATGACTATAAACAGTCCAAACAAAAAGATCCAGCATGGAACAGACAATGAGTCGCACACTACAAAAGGTTTTTATACCCCTCATTTTTTTCACTTGAATTATCTGCAGGACCCCCCCCCCAACCCCCCTTTCTCTTTTACGCTATCTTTGAACTCCACCTATTTCCTGACCTCTCTTCTGCTATGTGTCGTGTGTGTCACGGTCACTCCCTTCATTTCTCAGGAGTCTGGACTTTCTTTCTTTGATATTGTCCAGGATTAACTTAAAGCTGCTGTCTCTCCGCTCGCGTGGGTGTGCCTCATATAAGTGCCTTTCTATTGAATCTAATCAGTAACCATGCCTGAATACACACATTCACACACAAACATGCAAACACAGAATGAATTCCCTAAGAGGATCCACAATATGACACTTTAACTATAGAAAGGATTACAATTCAGCTTTTGTAAAAGCAGCAGACCTTTAAACAACAGTCCACCGCACACTGGCACGTTTCCGTCTTCAGCTTGTTAAAGATCAGGAACCAAACATGGGTTTGAAAACCTATAACACGCTGCAGTCGGTCTCTCTCATTTAACTACCTTGAACTTCTAACTCCAGATGAGGTTCAGAAATGTGTTGGCATCCATTTTATTTTATTTGGTACAATCTGAGCCTACAAAAGCATTCAACAGAAACCATTATACATCGGAAATTATCCCATCAGGCTGCAGTTGAATGCTTTCTGCTAATGACAACACTTTTCCAAGACATATCCCAGTTTTGAACGAGTAAATGTAGGAAACTGTTGATGTAATGTACAGTCCGATGTTTGGTTACTGTCATTGGAGGGTGTTTTATGCAATGACAGTGTTACACCCAGGTGTTGTTGGGATACATGAAGCAGAAAACACTCTACAATAAAGAATTATAAAAAACAAAACCACTGTGTATGATTCTTATATAAACTGTATCCACTGAATTCTTTACTTTAGATCTACTTTAGGTCTTTAATTCACATATATCGTTGTGTTTGAGAAAATGCACTAATAAGTTCAGAAAAAAACAAATAAAATAACTTCTAAATTATCAACAAGTCAGTTTCTTGCTCTATTTTTTTTAATTGAGAGTATATTTTGTAAATGTTACGGATTTTCATTTATTAAAAAAGTCCAAATGCATGTCCTTTACAAGGCAGTTTGAACGCCTTAACGTTTTACAAACGTTGCTTTATCTTCTCTACTAGAATTTTAGTTTTATATACTGCAATAAATTCTGTACAACAGAACATGAAATTACTAAATAAAATATATTTTTTATTGATTAAGAATTCCAGTGAATAAAATGTGCATTGAGGCTTCCATTTTCAGCACAGTTATGGGATTTGTTTTGAAGACCAATTCCTGCTTGGATTGAGAACCAAAGTCCTCAACTACATATATCCTGATCTCTGTGATGTAGGTCCCAATAGGGATCTGTTAAAGCACCTTCATGATTTGGAGTAGGATGGATTTGGTGCAGAAACTAGGTAGAAAGATGGGTCTTAAAGTGAAAAACCAACAAAAAGGTTGGTTTTGACGCAGTTGTCTGGTTTAACATTAAAGAGAACCTCAGCGTGCATTCTGAAGTTGACATGAAGCAGGTATAGTCCTCTCTGTTGTCATCATCTTCATCAAACTGATCGGTCGTAACTTGTTTCATTTGATCTTCGCCAGCATCTCCATCAAACAAATGTTATTCTGCGCTCTGCAAAATATTATTTTCTTCCACGAAGATTCCAGAATAACAACAGCGAGGGAGAAGGGTTAATGGGCCACATGTTAAAGCTCATGGGAAACATATTGCTAGCACAACAGGAGGCTTTCCTCACATTGATGGAGAGGGGCACGAGAGGAGGAGGGGAGGAGGGGGGGTACAGCACGGTTCACTGGTTCTCAAACTCCTGTGGAGCTTCAGCTTCACTGCCACCCTGAGCCTCCTCTTTTCCCTCCTGTCTCGCCTCTTTCTTCCCCTTCACTGCCCTCCACTAGCACTCTCAAGCTTTTTGCCTTTCTTTTGTTCATCCCCCACTAAACCTCCTTACTTACTGGCTTTTACCACCTCCTTCAGGCCTCTCCATTTTAACTCCCTATCTTCTTAAGAGAAATTCTTATTTTCTTAAACATTATGTCACCCCATGTAATATTTCTCTACACCCTCGTGTAGCATGTCCACTTGTTCATGCGGACGTCAGTCTGAGCATCTCAGGATTTTACTGTTCACAGTAAATTACATTAGATCTGAGACCCCGCTTCATGACTAAAGGTCAATATTGACTTTCATCATACAGAACAAGGTGAGACAGAATGAGGAAGAGGGTTGGAGCGTCATCAGTGCACTCTCGAGTCTTCCTGCTTGCGTTTTCGTTTGGGTGCCCCTCGCCTTTGCGTTATTGACTCTGGCTTTCTCTCAAAGACAACACAGCTACAGTTTTCCTCCCTTCACATGTAGGTTTCCGAAGGCTGTTTGGAGTAAGTATGAAACAAATTAAGTTTGGGAAAGGAGCTCCAACGCATCCAAGGACCTCCAGCAAAACTAGACGGTGTTTTGAAGAACTAGCAAACAGACTCATTCATCATTTTACTATCTTATAAACTAACCTTTCATCTAAAGGGCTGTATTTGCTCTACTGGAAAGATTTTCAATTGCTTGATTAAAAATTGGTTCTTTGCACTCTCTTGAGATCCTGGAAGAGTGGAGTTAAGGGCTGTAAAAAAAAAAAAACGAATCAAGAAATCTGTCTGGTGGGGCCCACTCACGCTCTGTGAGCACACATCCCACACACTTACGCTTGTCAATCCAGTCGTCTTTTAAAATCACATGCAAGTTTTAACATGAAACCTTCTTTCAGGTGACAAAAAGCACACACTTGTGTTTCAACAGTTCCTTCCGCTCGTCCCTACCTGGCCCCAACAGGTCTTGTTATGGAGGAGCAGGCATGTGCAACCATGCAAATGAAGATGTGCAAGCATGTTTTTTGGGGGGGTTTGTTGTCGTTTTTATTTTTATTTCCTTTTACAACACAATAGTTTTGAATTTTGTAAAGATTTCCAGCTGCAGTTTTCAATAATCCAAAAACCTGCTATTAAAATGTAATTACAGCATTTAGGTTGTATAATAATTTGCTTGCCTCTGTATAGCAAAAGGTTCCTTGTCTTCTTTCTGGTCAAAGCATTGTACCAACAGCCCCTTTCAATCAAAAACCGCCAATATGTAGCTTTTTTTGCAGGCTCAAGAGACATGGCTGTTGTCACAAGTATTGATCAGAATTGGCTTCAATGACAGTGATGCATACATGACACCAAAACAGATCGTTAAAGTTTTAGCTGACTTTTCGTTTAGAGCTTTTCACAAATGAGCAGGTTTTGCTAAAAACAAACAAGATTTTGAACAAGAGTAAACATCAAAATCTGCCTACTTGGTGGAAAAATATGCCCTTAGCTATACATTTTGTTTTAGAAATTACACATAAAGTCACTGCATGCAGGAGCTTTTTGGATCATAAAATCAAGAAAAAGACTTCAAGTAAGAAAAAGAAATCTTCATTGGGTAGATATAAAATTAAAACATTAAAGTTTGCAACCAGCTTCACCATTCCAAGTCACTAAGATTATTTTTCTATTGTCTAATCTATATGATAATGTAGTTTTTGACAAGACAATGTATAAAATCTATTTTCCTGATTCTGGCCATTTATTTTTGGATTTCTTCCTTAGGAATACAAATGGAGAATAACAGCAACTTTATATTTATTCTTACAATACCAAAGCTAATGCTGCAAGTGTTCGTGATCTATTATTAGACAGATGATAGAATTGTCAAGAAGTTCAAAAGTTATATCGGCATGTAATCCAAATAAATTGGATATTTGAGTACAGTGTGATCAGGATTTTCTGATGACTACATTGTTAAAGTCAATTTGCACATCTTAATCATCCATATTGTGCAATTTGGCATGTAAACCTCCTCATCGAGATCCCATATTTAACAGCTGCTAACTCAAGAAATGCACCTTTTTGGGAGAAGGGGAGTAAAATGGCAGTTGTTATTATTTAATATAACTAACAAATTCTTAAGATATGTTAACATTGTCATTTGCATAGCACTGTAAGTACACTACATCACAAACACGGGTCTTGGGTTTCCTCATTTTTTAGATAGTCTAATAATGTTTAATCACAGTTTGGTTAACTTTTTGTAAAAGCACGAGTTCCCTACAAAGGTTATGGTTAAAGGAAACCAGCATGGCATTTCACACACACTTGTGTATGGTTACACTGGCAAAGGTCAAGAGGAGAAAGCTTCAATGTTTACCATCGCAGTATGAAACCATGTGTTTTCCTAAGTGTGCCATGTGTGCAGTAGAGTTAACATACTTGTGAGCTAAACTACCTCAAGCTTTCATCAGTCTGCCAGTAGGTTTTTCCAGTGAATGAGTACCTTCAAAAATAAAAGTTTGACAAAAGATTTGAAGTCTTTGAACAGGTCATATGTGGTGCTGACCCTCCAGAAATGTGTTTCCTGTCTTTCAAATGAGAAACTTTTAATAAAAAATATAATTTTTCCTAGTGTGTGCTGCAATTGCTCCAAAGCAAGCCAGAAAAAGATAAACATCTGCATTTGTAAAAGTGACAGTGAACGATTTGGATGGGCACTGACCAGCATAAATGGTCAGTGTTTATTAGTTGACACTGTTCACTGAATGGGATCCTTTTCCCTGCTTTGGTAGAGGTCATCTTCTGGTCACAGTGGTAGGGTCAGAAAGTAGTCCTTTCTCCTGCTGTGTCCCCAGCCATGTGTAGAATGTGGGTCATCTTCAAAGAAGCTGCAGGAAAAGTGAACTCCTACTGGAAAAAGTCCATAGTGTTTTATTTTCTCTAAAACTGTGTTAGTACTTTGAAAGAAAAGATTTTTTTCATTTGTTTCTGCCTAAAAATACAAGAGTTTTAGATCCAGGCATCAAAAGAAACAACTGATTTTTCTGGATGCACTTGATAATCACATTTGATAGAAGATGGAGGTTCCTATATTTACTCAATGCAGATGTATATTGTTTTTCTATAATGTAGGATAAAGGTGGAAACACCAATATTTTGATAATAAGTATTATGTTTAAATGTGTCAAACTCCTTTAGAATGAAAGAGAAAGCAAATACAAAACAGAGATCCAAATGATACAAGCAGCCTTTGTAAATGTGTGATATTTTCACGCATATGGTTCAACACTCGTTTATGGCCAGCAGTACCAGAAGCACTGGTTCATTCTCGTAACAGAACCAACCAAAACCAATAAGGGATTTGTTTTTCACAATTTCTTCTTCTGCCTAAGGGAGGGGGACATTGGCTTACTAGCAATTTTAAGTACAGATCCAGTTTTTGTAGCCGAGGCAAGGATTACCAGGGCCCCCTCCTTGGAGCCAGCTCTAGGCAAAGGGCTCACTGAAAAGTAGCTGGCTCCTTAACCATGAGTTCCATTTGGGCTTTCCCAAATGGGTCGTGTAGTTGACCCTCCAGTGGGTTCATCACCTGTAGGAAGGTCAGGGAGAAAGGTTGGTGTTTCTCGTCCAAAAATGAAGCAGTATTTTGTTTGTTATGCTTATGAGGCTTACCGTATTTTCTGCACTGTAGAGAGCGCCGGATTATGAGGCGCATCGTCAATGAATGGTCTATTATCAAACCTATGTCATATATACGGTGCACTGATTTATAAAGTGAGACAAAAGAATCTGAGATAAGTCTGAGTTAATAAAGCCAGACTTTATTAACTCGGTTTACAATAACTCTAGAACCTGTTTCACAGTAGCCACGTTAGTGTATTCACAACAGGAGAAACTCCTAATCTTGTGTGCAAAACTAATGCCACTAAATCATAAAAAAACAGTCTGACACCACTACACACTACCCACGTTAGTGTATTTCCCATACCATCAAACCTTTTTTGCAACCTCTTAAAATTGCTTCAACATCAACAACCAGAATTAATCCATATTTTATAAGGCACACTGTCATTTTTTGAATACAAATAAGGCTTTTAAGTGTGTCTTATAGTGCGGAAAATGCAACAGTTCGTTTCACATGTTCTGATTTGGGCTTCTGGGAAGTAAACAATGTCACTGGGATTTGGGTAGTTTTTGCAAGAGTAGAAAAGGTAGGAAGTAATTAAGGCGCCTGTTAAACTGCAGCATTTTCATCTTAAGTCTTGACTTTCTGTGCATTAAAGAGTTTATAGTACTCTATCTATTATTCTGCATCTGAATTAGTATCTACAGGCTACTTAAAATGATCTCTAATCAGTTATGGAGGGAAAATAATGTTCACAACAGCTGATGGATCCAGACCGCAGAATTCTTCTCTCTTTACGCCAAATTGCAGTTTACAGTCCTGACAACATACAGGAAATTGCCTCTGTCGTGTTCCAGTTAAGTAATGAGAGACCTTTATTTTGTGGATTTTTCTGGCTCACAAAAGCAGAAATGAGTTCTACTTCACTTTCCCTGCAGCAAGATAATAATACAGCTTCCCAAGCTTTATATAGGGCTATATTACATCGTTAAGTCTGCAAGCAGGCCACTCAGAGCCAATGTACGTGTGGTGTCATCATTAAAACTCTTCCTGGACCAACCAGAGTCAACCAGCAGATAAGACAGTTAGCAGCATGTTCAGATTTACAGCTGCTGCCTCGGGGAGAGAACGAATAATAATAAAGGGGAACCTGAGTTCATACAATGTTACATGTCTGGCAGCCAGATGAGACTCAGGATACATAGTGATTTCAAAGTATATTAGGACAGAGGAACAAAGAGAGGTGTGTGGTTTTATTGTAATGAAAGGGAGATATCAGCGATAACACAAAGGTCTCTGAGATGTAAAACTGAGTTAACTGTAAGAAAAAGAAGTTTTAGGAGGCTATTTGGCAGGGCAGGGAAAGTTTGAAGCTCCGTCTGCCCCTAAAAATCAGCTAATTTGAACTCTAATAACATCAGAAAAGCTGTTACAAAAAATGTGATGATAACAACTTTCCTCAGAATGTTGTCTATACTTAAAAAAAAGAATAATGTGCATAAATATATTCTACATTTCTAAATAGTGTAAAAAGAAAACGGTGTTCACAACTGCCTCAATCAAAGGTAATATTAATACTTTTAAACATAGAAGTCAATATTTCCTTCTGCAACCCACCTCCAGTGGTCTTTGGAGGAACTGCAGTATTTGACACTTTACTATATATCTCAAATCAGAAATATAAATCAGGGCTTAGAAAATATCAATAAACCTTGTCTTTCGGATCAATTTCAACAGTAGCCCAAGTGTTTCCCTATTTTCGCAGCGATAAGGCACACTTAAAAGCCTTATTTTTTTTTTTCAAAAAGCAACAATGAACCTTATAATCCCAAAAGGTTTGTATATGGATGAGTTCTGGCTGTACTTACTGATGTCGAAACGATTTTGAGAGATACACGGCGTTCTGTTGGAGTCGCAAACGCAGTAACGTTTGTGTTAGCGATTTCAGTCTGTTTTGTTTTATTCTAATGAATAAACAATTTAAATTTATGATCATAAAAATTACATTTTAGGTTGCTTTTCTTTTACTTTTTTAAAATAATAAAATTATTGCTCTGGCTTCAACAATTGTTACTAACATTTCATTTTACACTCACATTTTCCTACAACAATCTTAATCTTTTTCCTATATTAACACTAAGTAAAACGCATTGTCAAAACAGCCAGAAAACACTCTGGGGTAGCCTTGGCTTTTTCAAATACATCTTTTTGTCATTAGTCAACTGAAGTTTTATGCAAAATGTCAAAGTTTCTTGTCAACACCAGAAATCAGCCTCTCATAACCTCACTCTGATCCTTTACCTCGCACCCATAAATAACCCTCCCTCGATACCAAAGGTCATCTTTGTCTCATCCACTCCACTTTCCCTGCTTGCCTCTTTTTCCTTTCTTTGATTTACATCCTCTGTATTAAAACCCTGGGCATCCTGCTCTTGGGGAACACAGAGTTTTAATTTCTTTGAGTAAATTTAAGTGGCGTGGGCTCGTTTTAGCGTGTTCGGTGTCGGGTTTTGCAGACTCCCCAGCGTGCAGCCCCACCTAGTGTGACTCTGCACCTCGTAAAGAAATCAAGCCTGAGTTTTGGGGAAGACCTTTCTCCCCAAGCGAGTGTTGGGTTTCACTGCCAGGCTATGGACTCGGTCTTAGTGAAACAAGCGGTGCTAACAAAGACAAGGCAATTTAGCCACCTGAAAGGGGATACAAACAGACACACATGCTGCAAGGTAGTTCTGCTTTCAATTATAAATATTTGCAAAAAGACATCAGATTTGGTGTTAGTACTTTAAAGATTAATCACATTGATAAACAGCAAGTTCATTTCTTTGTACTTAAAAAAAACAAAAAACTAAACCATCAAAAAATAAATCTTTCTTAATGCTTTGGGTTACAAATTAAAGAGAAAAAAATATGTTTAGGAAGTGTATGTGCATTTTTATGGTTCTTTTCTACTCTCAATCTTAATTGATTTAAATGGAACTTGTTTCTTTTGTATTGTTCCAGTTAGGAGATCCTTAAAAACTATTTTTTCATATAATGCCCGTAAAAATTGATCAGGACTTATAAAACTAATTCCCAAAATAAAATGACTCATACTTTACCATAGGTCTGAATTGAGGGTGACACACAATTGGCAAGTTACACCGTTGTGACGTGAATTAAACTCAGAGCTAAACAACAAAACTGGAAAAACTTTAAGATTTTAAGAATATTTTCTTTGATGGATTACTCCCCAGAAGACAGGGAATGCTGAAAAGTTATGCAGTACAAATTTATGTATTTTAATAGAGGGGTGACCATGTTCTGCTCTGCATAGGGACTTGTTCAGCTGTGAGTCTGTGGCTCAAACACAAAGTTGCTGTGAGTGCTTTATAGCACGGGAGGGCTCAGGCAGAACCTGCCTCTTGTTGAGATAGAGAAAAAAGATGTACGTATCAAGTCTCCGAAAGTTGAAAAAAGAAAAACATAAACACACTGGGGACATTTTCAAAATTTACTGCAACAACCAACATAAAAGTTGCATTATTGGCAACTTTTCTGTGCTGTTTGTCTAAATTTTGGCCTTCTGATTTTCAAATATTTCTGGCCACCAGCTAGTGACTGGCCTAATCAGGCATGTTTCACAAATGACAGGCAGCAGTCGAGGTACATGTATGACTAGGACACTGGTCCTTAAAGACAGGGTTTGGACACCCCAGAATAAAAGGATAAATGTAGGGGGACAGTCCTGTGGCAACAGGATTGTTGGGGTCGGTACTGATGATACATGTTCAGGGGATCTGGTGGCTCAATTGCACCAACTGGACCAAAAACACACTGGCTGGTTGTAAAAAAAAAATTACATTTTATTATACTGTATTTATCCTACGAAGGGAAATTTGTCTTCGTATTTGACCCATCCCCTGGGAGATGCGTTAACGGCAGTAATGTTAAGGGTCTTGCCCAAGGACCCCCACTGGGTGATGTTAATTGCTCACCATTGATATGGTGATTGCCCCCAGTACGAAAAATCAAACCCTGGTTTCTTGCGTGGCAGCTTCCCACCTTACCAACCGAGCTACCCAGCTGCTTTATTACACATTCACGGTTGTGTAATAAAGCGTTACATGAATGTTTTTGTTTTATAATGACTCTAGTGACAGTAACTACCATAGATCATGTTTGTTTTTTTACTCTCTTTTCAAATTAGGCGTTTGTAGTTACTGACGAGTTTTGTGGCTTCAGAACTATTGATGTGCAACCACCAATTCCTCACATTCCATTGCAAAATTTGAAGTAAACTCAAAATTACCAATTGTTGTATTTCCTTAAATGGCCACAGGAGGCTGGCTTCATATGGGAACAATGTCACATTGACTGCTCCAATAGTCCAACTTGGCTCTAATTTACAAAGAGCTTGGCAACAAAAACCTTTTTCAGTGTTATTTCCTTATTTTTTATTCTTGTCAACTACAATTGACATAATTTTTTAACAGATGTTTTGATTTAATCAGAGCTCAAATTCATGCATTATTACTAGAGTATATTTTGTTTGTTTTTTGGCTTTTGGAGAGAAATTAGCAGGTGTCCACATAGATGGGAGACTATTTAAACAACCTTTCTTGGCTGCAAAGCTGGCATGGGTCTGGTTGGTAGTCCGAGATCCCCATGCGATTGTAGTAACTTGTTTTCCTGTGCTGGTCTCAAGTCCAGGTAGATGTAGAACCTGGACTTGTCATCATAAAACTGAAGCAAAATCGTGTATTCAACTGTGGTGACCTCTGAAGGGGAGCCGAAAGAAAAAGAAAACCCTGTATGATAATTGCAATATTTTTTCCCAATTATGCAAACCCACAAAGACAAAGTTAAATTAGTGTGTGACTAAAGTGGACGACTTGTGAAATTCTAAAGCACAGAGGAAAAACAAGGGCATTTGAACAGATTTATGGCCACTGGTACCCGAGCCATGTCCATCTAATTACATGCATTGCAAATGAATTACCAGAGAAACTGGATTATTTCCACACAGGATTAACTCTTGAGCTGGTGAAATCTTTAATTTTGTCAACCTGAGGTGACAGATATAGTACATTTTTTGTTAGTAGCCTGTAGCCTATCTTTGTTTAAGAAGGTATTGTCACAAACTAAAGTTATAGGTAGAAAAATAAAAAGATGAGTAAATAAGTACCGGTATATTGGGGGATGAGTTTAAAATGTTTAAATTAAACGTACGTGTATATAAATAGTCTCTTTCACTGACCTTTTTTCACATAATAATTCACTTTCCCTTGACACCTGTCCCAGATTTTTTCCAAAAACCTGTTTTGTTACACAGCTGTTTACCTTTTCCACGCCTGTCCATGTTTACCGCTAAAAATATTTTGGTACCTCCCATTAACCACCAACATTTCAAGCCATTATGCAACCATTCAAAGTTCAAGTAAGTTTGTGTGAAACAGGAACGTTTTTTGACTGCTGAACATGGTAATATTAGTTTTCTTTTTTAAATTGATTTTTCAATTAAATTCATATGAAACGTGATCCCTGTACTTTTCCACTATCTGTCCATGCGTTTCACATTCTTTCCGTCACTCACCTGGATAATTAACCCCATTAGGCTGTCAGTCTGGTGGAATTAGTAGTTTTTAGTGTGGGAAATATGTTTTTCCATTTGATTTGGTTAAAAAAATCAAAATCTGATTCCTGCCTTGCCTGCCCATGTCTCAAAGTGTCCTTGGGCAAGACACTGAACCCCACATTGCCTGTGGTGGTTATCAATTTGCTCCACTATCGGTGAGTGAATGTGTGCATGAAGGGGACTGTGACTGTAAAGCACTTTGGCCTTTGAGGACAGCAGAAAAGCACTATATAAGCATAAGCCAGTTACCATTTATCTACATGAACTTATACAGGAAAACATTCAGATATCATGTGATAATGCAGAGAAATACTGGCATCTTTTTTATTTCATCATTTCTTCCCTAACTGACGCACCAAGTGAAGTGATATAATATTCCCAAGAGAATAAGAGCATGCTGCATGTCATCTGTTTACAGAACAGATGTCTGTATCTGAACCATAAGAAAAGTGAAAAAAGAAAACAGTGTTCACAACTGCCTCAATCAAAAGTAATATTACTACTTTTAAACAAGGAAAACTGAAAAACACAATAAAAAAATAACTCAGCTAAAATATCTTTTCTTAAATGAATATTTTTAAAAAGCCTTTTTCACTGTATTTCTTTCTTCTAAAGGCTTCTCAGATATATGTTAGTCCTAAATGAACTTAATCCCTTAATCCTTTTTATTGTAAATGTAAGTGTGATAGAAGGAAGTTGTATAAAATCAGGATGAGAATTCAGAGTGGAAGTGCTTTCAAACCAGTCTCTGCTCAGGGCAACATAAAGTTAGCCTTTTCCTGCTCTGGGAAAAGCCCTTTGTAAACAGATTTTTTTTTTGACGTGTGCATACTTGTAATAATTCTCCCATAACTGTCAGTCTGACTTTGTGTTTTCCCACATCAATCAGGGTGCATTTTATTTCACAACAACAACTTCACGCAAACCGGCTATGTAGGATTGACTGGAGGGAAAATTGTGTAATGTGACGATACGTTCTGAGTTAATTGCATTGTACTCCCTTACAAGTGGGCCTCTACAGATCTAACATCAGGATGTGTTCAAGCTGTGATCATGATTGAGGGCTGAACGTCTTGCTGGGAGGGAGATATTATTATAGCCTATAATGAAACATTATGTGCAAAGGAAAGTGGTGTGTAAGTATGAGGTGGACAAATAAGCATACAGCATGTAAAGGTATTATAAAATCTTTCTTTATAGACGTCTGTATAATTTATTGGTACACCATTTTTTTTTGGTATCTTAATCACAGATTTTGCTGAGTAATGCAATGAATGCCTTCTTGGATGAACAGGTGATACACCGGAGCCGTCTCCTGCTTCTGATGGGTCATTTTCTCGCTTTGTTCCCCCCCTCATTCTTCCGTCTTTTTAAATGCAGTGCAAACATGATTCAGCACACACCAGTCTCAGAGCTCCCTCATCGCTGCCACAGTTTGAAAGACTCATAGGTGTGGCATCACAACACCATGAGGTTTACAGAGTCAGTTTATGAATCAAGAGATCCATGATGCAATTGTAGTCTGTGTTGCATTTAATGGGTAAGGCCTGTTACAAAGTCAAGGGTGTAAATACTTGTTGAGTGAGTTAACTGCAAGCCACCCCTTTTAACATTTTGTTATGTGGTTTCGAATGGGACAGACAGCAGAGCGGGAAATTGTTGTTGTGACTAAAAGCCGAGGAGAAACTAATGCTAAAAAAAAATCAAAATCTATGTGAATCAACAGCAGAAAAGGTACTGTAGAATATGGATGTATTCATCTTCAACTCACAAGACACTAATTAACCTGAGGTCAGGGCCTGAGGTCACAGGTCAGCGTTCATGAGGAATTGGGCCCACTGACAAGCATGTGGGTATACGTTTGCGTTTGTGCTTATGAGAGTGCCTGTGTGGCCATCAGCACGCCAGAATGGCTTGGTTGTGACAGGCCCACAAAGGAAGGTACACACAGATAAGACAGCGTGTGTGTAGGAAAGCGACTTCCACTAAGACTTCACAAACACACCTGGAAGATACTCTTCCAAGAGATTAAAGCTGTAAACACATCTACAGCAAATACCATTCATTTGGAGGCTTGACTTTTGACATTGGTTAAGATTATGGTCTTTATTTCTGATGAGCAATTGCACTTCTCTAAATACTATTTAGACCAAGTGGAACAGTCATGGAAATAGTTTGGCAAAACACTAAACACAAAGATTAGTGTGGCTTAGCTTAACAAACAGGGATAAAGCTGACTTCCTAGTGTCTTGTTCTTTTTTGTTTTTAATGGTTTTTCCATCAACTTAAAGGCAGACAGATCACAGAAGTGAATGTTGGTAGAGATGGGAAAAAAAACCACACACTGAACATCTGGTTATGTAAATGCCTCAGGGTTGCTAAAGAAACAGCGGGTGATGCAACAGGCCAAATGTATTACATTATGGCACTGATCAAGTCCAAAAATGTAGTACTGTAATTGCTAATTACATTCAAATTAACCAGTCTTCAAGGGAAATGGATAAATAAATTCAAACCTTTAACATTTTTTCATTTAACAAGAGAAGAGAGAAGAGAAGAGAACATTTGTCTTCAAGATGTGACAAAAGCAGGGAAAGAATTTGTTCTTGATTTCATATTTTCGTGTCTCCAAGGCTTCGTTTACCAGCCCTTGGAAATGCACATTTAAGCTACCACTTCCAATGAAAAATCTATGTAGACACATGTAGATGGACGTTTCTGGCTTCTGTGTTCAAACCTCTCACGTTTACGCATAGCTAGGGTCTGCTTTAAAGCAAGGGTCTCACTTCTAAGGACAGAGTGACAACAAACAAATAGGAGAGAGGAAAGCTGGGGAGTAAATTACATCAGAATGGTGCCTTATGATCATTGAAAGAAACACAGACCAAATTTGAATTAGAGTGAATCACAAAAAAGCTTGAAAATATCTGCTGAGTAAATGTGGTGATGAGATGCAGAAGTTTACCAGTAAAGTAAAAGTTACAGTTTTGTCTGGATCAGTTTTCCTTTATAGGTTTACTTGTTTCTTCTTGCTAAGAGCTTGTTTGTCCCCCCCAGTGAACCAGGAAATAGATGATATTCTTTCGGGGATTTATTCCCCGTGAGTGTTTGATTTGCTCCTGATAGCTCCATTTCAGTCAGACATCTCAGGCAGTAAAGAAATTATTTTCACATTTTTCTAGTTTGGCATAAGGCTCTGTTCAATTACATAAGACAAGATCTCCATAAAACTTTTGGTTAATAACTACCCCTAACGGAGCTCACAGGTGGAAGCCGGGGAGGAGGGTGGGGCAACGACCACAGCGCTTGCGGTAAAGGAAGAGAAGGAAAACTTGGACACCTGGACTTAAATAGGAATGCTGAACAGGTGAGTTGATTAAACTGAACCACCCTGGGGAGGAGTAACCGAAGTAAAGCACTGCTAGAGTAGTCTGCCTGAAATGCTCCCAAGGTCGCTCACATGTGAAAGCAAATTGAATGAAAAAGTGAAATTGATCATCATTGATCAGCATAAACTACAATGATTAATTTCCCCTTCATGATCGTTTCTCAAGCGGTTGGCAATTCTGTGTTTTGAAAAGGACGCTACCATCTGAGCCACTGGGCAGTTCCAGCCAACTGTTGTTGTGTACTTGAACAAGACACTTCACCTGCCCTCAGTGTGGCTCCACTGGTGTGTGAATGCATATGAATGTCCTGCTGATGGTCATTGGGGCCGTAGGCGCGTATTAGCAGCCACACCTCTGTCAGTCTGCACCAGGGCAGCTGTGGCTACATCCAGTAGCTTACCATCACCAAGTATGAATGAATAATGGATACTCATTGTAAGCCCTTTGAGTAACTGGAAAAGAGCAGATAAATCCAATCCATTATTATTAATATTATTATCCATTTGTCACTACCTAATCTGAGTCCTTGATCGGTCAAAGTTTAACTGGTTTCACTTTTTCTCACATGCACAATTGGTGCATGTTTTTTATATAGAGCCCTAAAACAGACAAAAAAATTGTGTATTGACTTACGGTCACAAGAGATTTTGATGCAGAAACATGTATATACGTGCGTTTACACAGGCTTTTCATCGGAAGCAGTTGCTCAAACGCATGTTTCCGAGCTTGGTGTGAACGTAGCATCAGACTGTAGTGAACCATACCAGGATTTTTTGCAAGTGAAGTGAATTTCATGCAACGACAGTATGTGTCACAGAACATACTGACCCCTCCTGCTTCACATTCCAAATTGCAAAAATCCTATAGACTTCTATTGGGAAATAAACTGTTATCAGTCATTCCATTGACAGAGCAACCATTCTTGCTCTGCTACCTTTTTTTAACATCTTTTTGCTGATTCTATTTTTTTTTTTATTATATTCTGTCTTTATCGCAAGTTATTCAAGTTATAAACTGGCCAATCAGATGTCTTAATAAACAAGCTTACTAATGACTGGCGACAGCAGTTCCCCTAAAAACCTGACTCAGACTGACTCGGAACTATCACTGTGGACTGGCTCCAAATGGTGGCACTCGTATTGCAGAAATATGGCGGCTAAATTGGCTTCATTTTTCTGGAACCTAAGGTAAGGCATTTTCTACAGGTGAGGTCATACCCACTTTGTCCAGTGATATATACTGTCTATGGTCCCATGTTGTCATGTGGACTAGAAATCACAGGTTATGTATGCTAATAAATTATGTTAAGATTCTACTTTGCCAAACATTTGCATTCGTGTGTGATCCCACGGCACTGACACTCTCTTAACAAAGTTTATTTCATTTCAAAAATGCAATTTGTACAAAGTTGAAAGCAGCATCACAGAATCTGAATCTCATCTGTGTTACAGAAGCATAAAACCATCCTCAACTTTCCTGTGTTTACCGGTACTTGTTTGCTGTTTTTTGCAGATCACATAAGGGATCATTACCCTGTGGGGAAGTTTTTGTAGGGTATGAAGTGACGCATGACGACATGCTGGGAATTTTTTTTACAGCGTGTAAAGAAAGTGAACCAAGCAGAAAACATCACGTGTTGACAAACTCCTCAGATGCTTCAAACCAGATTAAACGAACCAAAGGTGTGAAAGCACCCGTAAACACTTTGCCACCCCACAACACGTTGTAAAACCTGCAATATGAAAGAGTGAAAGGCCAAAGGTTGCCTCAGACTCTTTCCTGACAAGGGAACAGAAGCTGTTCTATGCTGCATGTGAGCAGTTAGCAATGTTGTGGAAGTTTAGTTAAAGAAGGAGAAATTATCCATCTGGCAGAAAGAAATGAATCAGATTCGCCCAGCATGTGCTCTTTAAACATTGGTCCCAGCAATTTTTTAAATGATCTATGTTGACAAGACTAGCCTTTGGTCGGGTTAAACGACAATATATTTTCCTCACCCTCACTTTCCTCTTCATTTTTCTTCTTTGCTGAACACATGACCTTATGAACTCCGTGAACCGTTGGACTGCCGAGTACACAGCATCCAACTCTGCGACAGGATCTGAAAGAAGATAAAATGATGAATAAAAAGGAGTTTTTTTTTCTAGTTAAAGTACTCAAACTTCCGCTCTGATTCTATATAACTGCTTTTACTGATCCATACATCCTTAATAGACACCAGCATGAAGGAGGAGGTAGATGAGTGCTGCCTCCAAGCAGCACGCTCCACGCAGATGTTCAGGGTTAACCGTTTTGACACTCTTTTTGTTGATGATTCATACGGTCATATTGATGGTGAGGGAATTCATCTGTACAGAATAATTGCCAAGGGACAGTCAGATGTGTTATGTAAGAAATTGATAAAAGTGTTACTCCATTTATTTCCCCTTTTCCTCGCGAGTTGTGCGAAGATAAACAGGAGAAGCAAAAATACTTGGTTCTGGGAAGAAAGATTTTGGTAGTAAATATTTCTTTTTTTGTCTGAATCACTTCTGAGAATTGGACAGCAAAGCAGCCAAGCCACTCTCAAAATAATTACTTGACAGTATCAAAGTCCATGCAAAAGGCGCAATGCAAAATTGTTGTTTTCACTGAGTCTGACAAACTGTATTCCAACACAGCTGTCAGAGTAATGTGTGGGTGTGAGCCTTCCTTAATGCATGCACTATGTTGGTGAATTTGACTGGGATTTGTCTGCTGGTCATTCATCTCCTTGTGGATTTGGGTCCAGGTCCACAGCTGCAATGTTTCAACACGTCGAGATGTGGGAGGCTCTCTCTCTGGCTACAAGTGTTTTGGCTTTTCAAAAACAAAAACATTTGAACATGAACTACATGCTAGTATTAGCTATTGCAGTCATTGGATTAACTTTTTTAACGATCAATTAATCATGACTTGCAATTAATGAATCTACTGTAAATGATCTATTTTCAATCTAATCTATGTGAAAAGCCTCACTGTGAGGTATTTTAATTCACATCTGTGACAAAGTGGCACAGTAAAAGAACAAAATACTACTAAAAAAGTGGCTTTGTGAAGTTTTTTTTTTTTTTTTTTTATTGTAACAGACGTCCACGAGCCTTTACTTTGACACCACCAAGAAGTATTTTTTTTGTAAATCTCAAACAATAAAACAATAAATAAATAAATAAATCTCAAACAATAAAGAATAAAAAAGCCATTAAAAAACATCAGGTCCAGAGTTCTCTAATCTGAAACATAAAAAAAAAAAAACAGTAATACACTTTTCTGAGCAATCTAAACACTTCAAACTTCTTATTAACAATACATAGGTTGACACAAATTAATCCAGTTCATCAAAACAGCACGACAATAAAAAAAGACATGATAGTTTCCTTTAACTTGTTTGAACTTGATTATTTTGAAGACTGGGATGATTCACAGGAGAAAGAAAGAAGATAATCTAAGAAGGATGACTGAACGATTTAGCTTTTTGACTTCGTTTCTTTGTTGTAACTGGACAAAAACAAGCAGGAAGAAGTGAACTTTCTCTTTGAAATGATGCTTTGTTTAACTTATCATGATGTTTACAAAATACCACTTTCCTCCACTATTGAGGTTAGTGCATGGTAATGGTTCTGTAGCATCTCATATACAATCAGTGAATGGAAGATACGGATAATGTTGAGATCAGATTTATTTATTTTGAAGACCTCTACAAAAGGATCAGTGACACATCTCCATGTCTGGATTCATGAGATCATTCAGGTACTCTCCCAGTACGGTCACGTTTATCATCTACCGCAGGAGCTGCGTCTGAATGACGACCACTTTCAGCAGTACTACCATGTCTGTAGCCCAGTTTGATGACTTGCTGTCCCGCATTAGTCCAAGGAGACGAAAAATAAGATACAATTAGAGGACCTTTTTATTATTATGTTGATGCAAAGAAGAAAAATGTCATAAAATTCAAAAGCAAAAGGATCAGATTGTCCTCAATGTTGGTCTTGGACTCCAACCAATGATTACATCATCAACACGTCACACACCAAAGTCGCTGATTGGTTGACGCAACATGAATTCTTTGCCAAAGTTTTAGATTATGAACTCTGGATATAACGCAGAGTTCAAACGTGCCGCAGGACTTCTGATCAAATCTGTACATTGACTTGAAATTGACACTGAACGCCCCTTGTCTTGGGTGTGAACACAGCTTTGGCAAATTTCCAACAGTAAACCTTAAAAAAATTGCTAACATTAGCGCTAGTTTGCTACACTAACAAAATGTTACAGTAGCACCACCTATACCAAAATAACTATCAGACATCTAACATTTGGAGGCATTACTGCAAAACTTCATACACACTTTAGTGAACTTGGGAGTTGGTCCATAACCAACTAACTACACAAAAGGATGTTAAATAACCCTGCACCAAAGGACCCACAATGCCCTCTGGTATTTGGAGATATGCCTGCAGAACAGCGTCAACTACTACTCACAAACGTCCAATTCCTGAAGCATTATTTGCCCCTAATGCTCAACTATGAAACCAACAGGTGGAAAGTAACCAGGTGTCTGTTTTAGGTCAGTCCAGATCTACTGCATGGCAGTAACGCTATTCACATATATCATTGCCTTAAACAGCCAGACATTTTTGCCCATTAAAACTGACTGTAACTCATTTTTGACTGTTTGATGCCACGCTAAGATATAGTACTGGGAGTATGTACTTTCATGTACATAGAATTTAAAGAGGGAAAGAGAAAGTCTTGACCTTGGACATAAATCAGTAAATGACATGTGAGGGTTTAATAAAAAGTTGTGAAACTGACTTAGATTCAGTCCCATCCAAGTCCATTAAAGTTTTAAGAAAAAAAGTTAAGTCTGGGAAGCTTACAAATACTTTGGGGTATGTTATTCTAGGGCAGCCAGATGTTCATGTGCACAAAGCTCAGCCCCTCAATGGTGGGATGGAATAGTTCATAAAGACCCAATTTTGGATAATTTATGTAAAATGAGTTGGGAGGTGAACTCTGATAACCCAGACAGAAGCACTTTACAGGGAGAATCACTTCCTGCTATGATTTTTCCAACTGTTTAGTGAACTTACATCAACAAAGTAGAACGATTTCTTGCAAAAGGGACAGCGCAAAGGGAAAAAAGTTGTATAATTTAGCGCCAGGTGTTAAAAGCGTACATGGCAGACAGCTATTTAGCTATTGGTAACATTTAGAAACAATGTGCCTTTAATTTATTCACATTCTTCAGTCTGTATGGAAAAAGTAGAATGATGTATGGCTGCACATTTTTTTATAAGAAACAAAAAGTTAATGGAAATAATGGAAGAATTTTGTGATAAAGTTAGATTCCTTGTGTTTTTCCACCTGCATCTTTCATGAGTAAAACTTCAGCAATATTTTTGCGTGAAATTCAGTTTATCATATATTAGGAATGCTTTACAATGTCAGAAACAAAGGAAGTCAACAGTGGGTTGAGAGGAGGGCCAGAAGGACCGCAAACCATCACCCTCTCAAACCTTCATCAACGTCAGAGCACCTTGTGACTGCATCCTGCACTCGTGTGGAAAACTACTCGTGCGGCCGCATGAAATCAGGCCGCGGCACAATCGCTCTTCGTGGAAAAAAGAACAAACACTGACTAAATTAAACACTGTGGCCACACTGTAAACACCCACATCGATAACTCCTATGTCTTACTCCTGACAGAGTGGATGCTCACAGGGAGTGTTTGCTGGAGGATTACAGCACGCTCACTTGTCCTCTGCAGCACGGACAGGAATCACCCTGGTTTCCCAACATAATAGTGTTTACAAAGCTGTGTCAATGTCCAGATCAATGCAGGGGAGGCTGCTTATTGTACACTCGGGGAAGAGCCTTCAATTAAAGTGTGTGGGTTCGGATGGGCATTGAGTCAGCACATACTGAGTTGCACACGCATGCTCTATCAAATCTAACCTTGTTCACTGGAGAAGACACACAAGCGCACACACTCTGAGTCAGCGGAAATGGTAGCTCTGTGACACTGCTAATGAACCCAAGTGTTATTCTTCAATTTACCTGTGGATCAGGCTGAGAAACTCCTCTCGGCAGCACTCTAGTCGGGATTCCTCCTCCTCCCATTAGAAAAGACTCCTTTCTTCCTTATCTATTACTTCCTCTGCTTTATCATGCCTCAGGTATCCTCAATAGTCTCTCATTGTCCCCCTTTTTTTTTCTTTTGCTTCCTCGTCCCATCCCATGCACAGCAATATTGTGAATTGCAGCAGTCCGGCTTTGTGTGGCGGCCAGATAGCTGCCACATTATGTCAGTACTTATCAGCTGTTCCATTTCCATGGTGCCTATCAATCTGTCATTGAGGCAGATGAAAGCGTTTTTTTTTAGACCTGCAGTAGAGCATCGATCCAGAAGGGGGCTCCCTTTATATATATACAAAGACATCCATGGAGTTCAAACTAGTTAAAGGGATGATTTAAAAAAACTCACAGAAGAACTTAAAGGACTTTTGACTTTAAGAAGCCTTAATCTCATTTGGAATTCACATCCTGATTTTGCTGAAAGCTCAATCAGAAGATATGTATAGAGTGGATTTCATTTTTAATAGCAAACAGAAATGAAACAACTCATAAACTATATTTATTTTAATCTGAGCATTTCTTATTTTTGCATACTCAAATACACAACAATGTATTTTTTTATTCATATCCAATGTATCTTTATAAAACCCAGATCAATAACTGCTAGACATTTGAAATGACACAAAATATTAATATTTAAAGTATTATTGCATTTTCTGTTTAAATAATGTATTTATTTGAGAAAATATTTAAGTTTATTTTACCATCACATGTACCAAGCAAGGACTTTTTCTGTCCTACCTCACCTATTTTAAATGATGTAGTTGACTTGATGATCTGGATCAATCGACGCGCATGTTTCCCCCCTTTTAGTCATTTTGCCTGAATCCCCTCCTCAGGAATCCATCTGTCCACCTCTTCCCCTCCTCTTCCTCTTGCTGATGTCTCATCTGATGAACAGAGAAGCCCAGCGGTCAGCGTTGACCGGCCAGGTGCACATAGATACTCTGCGTCACGGCGCGCTTTTTTCCGCGTAAAGCCTCCTGACCACGACTCACCCGGCAAACGTTGGACGGCGCACGCACGCCGTAGCCGGTGCTACGTGTCCCGACACACACGCTCTCCGTGCCCTGCAATTTGGGATTCCTCTTTTGGTGATCAGAGATAGACTAGGGGGGGCGGCACCGCGAAAGGCTTATCCACAAGACTGGAAAATGTGTGCCCTCATCTGACAAAAGAGGAAGGGCCTGGTTCCCTATAAAGAACCGATTCAGGAGGGAGCTATACTGACCAATTTTCCAGGAAAGATAATGTACTTAAAATGTATTTTTATTGCAAAAATCGTATCAGTCATACATCATTTTTGTGCCTATAAGTGATTTTTAAACCATGGGATATTAATCAGATGAAAAAACGACCACCCCGCTGTTAGTTTAGGTGATTCCAACGTTTAAAAGACAGAGACTTCTTAAAGAAATCTCTGTTGGGCCGGTTCTTTTTTTTTTTTTTTTTTTTATTGCAGCCGAGGGCGCACCGTCACAGGGACACACCTACAAGGCTATGTCCCGCCCCGAAAACCACTGATGGCATAGACCGAGCTGCACATTCGCAGTACGAAAGAGTTGGAGACCGGAGGAGCACGCTGCTTCCCGTTTTTTCTCCGCTTGACCCGCTTCACTGACAGAGGACCGAATCAGGCACAGATCAACGGGTTCAAGTTACGCATCGGAGCGCATCGGCTACAAGTTTCAAATGGACAGAAGCTTGGAGACGATCGGCCTAACAAGCATGGGATTATTTTTGTAATGTGGATTGCTACTCCTCAAGAAAGCCAGGATCTGCCGCGGAACGATGTGAGACGCTGCGCCTCTTGGATTCTCGTGTTTCTGGATATCTTGAAAATCATTGGCAACAGTTGAAAGGACGAGAGAAAATTTACGCGCAAAAGAAAGAAAAAAAAAGGATTGCACGCTCTCAACCTTGGGACCAGCATGGATCTGCCTTTACAACCCCCGGCTCCTCACTCACAGAAGTTTTAGCCGGTCCACTTGTTCTTGATTATTTTTTCTTCTTCTCTTTCTTGATGTTTTGGGACAGATCGCCTCATCGGCCGCTTTTATTTTGAAATCTTTTTGTTTTGGACTAGACATTCAACACCATGAACTTTATTGACAGTTTGACACTATTATTTTTGACACTGTCAGCTGTCAAGGTGAGTGTGTTGCTGTTCGATTTAGGCACAAATTGGAACCAAAGCAGTGAGTGGACGTGAATGTGTAGCTTGCCCTTGCCTCGAGGTCACCAAGCCGAAATGTTAGTGGCGAAAGTTAAAGACAGAATTACGCAAAAAGCTGCCACTGTTTAACCCGAACCCACCTCACGTGGGGTGGCTTTTGTACAACAAATGTGACATAAGGGCTGATTTTGAAATCATGTTGTGAAGTTTTGACGCTGTATGTGTGACTGCGGGCCTGCTCTTAAACCACCTTGGAGATATTATTACGCTTTAAAGGCGCAGCGGCAGGACATGTGAGCAAGTTCACTCACATTAGGGGAGGCTTCCGAAAAATTGAAATGTAACCAAAATGTGTCAAACCCAAGACCTCTTTATATAGATTAGTCGCCTAGGTTCAAAAATTAATGAATGTCTGCGTGCGTGTTTGGGTCGTTTTTTAAATAATTATTAATCAAGTGTTGGAGTAAAGGTGGAAAAAATGAAGCATCGCACCACCTTAAGGAGGTGGTTTCTTACTTTCTTGAGACATGATTGGACTCTTCCGACACTTTTCCTCTTATTCCCATAACCATCAAAAGTATGACTCCTCTCAGGAGTCTTGTAAATATTTAAATGATCGACCGATTTAATGCTTGTAAGAGCCGGCCAATCAGCGCCGGTCTGTGCCAGGATGGCGCCTCTTAAAGCGTAGTTATCAACCCGCAAATCAATCGATTAAAGGGCCTGCGCTCGCGGCTCGACACCCATCCATTAATAATACAGTATATAGTGATTTTTGGGGGGCTGGGGTCCCCTCAGCCCACAAGGTCGGACCCTCTCACGCCACCCAAAGTGGGTGGAGCTTCCTTGCACCCCCTCCCTCTTTTTCTTTTTTGTGCTTTTTTTTCTTTTTCCTTTTTTTTTTATTTTTTATTTCACTTTTCATCACTTTATTTCCACGGAACTCCTTAGCAGCGCACCGGTTTCACTGGAACTGTCTCATGCAACACTGGGGAGGGATTACGCGAGTTACGCACGCTTCTGTGGGAATAAGGGAGAAAGAGAAAGGGTGTGTGTGTGTGTGTGGGATCAGATGAGAGGAGGGGAGGAAAAGGAGGGTATACGGTAAAGCCAAATGAAACTTTGCGCGTAACAAGCAAATGGAGGGACGCCAAAAAAGTCCCGTGTCCCCTTTGGACTGGGACAGCCGCCCCCACTCTCCTCCGTGACGTCCTGTTATTAATCTGGAATTTGTGGGGCGCAGAAAACCTAAGAATGATTTACAAGTTTTTGACGTTTTGCCACGTAGCTGAGACGGAACTACAGGCTTGTTCTTTTGCGCAAACATATGGCCATATAACTCCACACGCGCCCTTTATAATGGGTTTTAAAATAATAAAGCGCATTAAAGATACAAGACCATAAAAATATGGCAAATCCTTTTCCTTTAAATAAGGATTTTTGTATATAACAGGTTCCTCTTGTGACTCCTCATATCATGTGCAGATAGGACGCACAATGTGCTTTCTCCTATTTTTTGTCAGTGGTCAATAGAGATGCCTGAATGCAAACATAATTGTTTGCACAATTGGATAACTAAAGAGCATTTTTTTTTCAATTATTATTTCTTTTTGACTGTTTATTAACACGGGTTTCCTCTTGCAGAGTGCCCACATACCGAAGGAAGCAGCGAGGGGTCCACATGACGGTAGGTGTCCCACAGGGCACCGTGGGAATAGAGAATACAGTCGCTGTCTGGCATGCGTCCATAGAGGGAGAGAAAGCCTTTCCAAAAGGAAATGATCGCCCCCTGGCGGATGTTTTGTAGCTTCACTGTGCAAAGATTGAACCCCCTTAGACTTTTTTTTAATCATTTATTAAGCGCAGTTTCACCTCTGAAACCTGCGTACCGGATGAGGTGAAGCTGGGGGGAAACGATCACCACTCTTTCAGAGAGAGGAATGTCACCTCATTGGCCCACAAATACATTTTGCACAATCCCAGAGTTGCCCAATCTAATTTGGACAATCATAAGCTGAAGTTCATGCTATTGCTCAGGCGTGTTTGCTTTGGCGCTCCAGAGGGCCGGCATGCTGGGTCGGTTTCAGGCTCACCCGTGGCCTCGGTGATGTTTCCGAGGTGTTGTCACTCTGTGTGCTAACATCTTTCTCAAGAGCAGAACTCCTGCAAAGACAAAGATGTGTGTGTGTATGGGGGGGGTAGACTGAAGGTGAAAAAACCCATACTAGAAGCTGTTATTGTGCAGCCGCAGACAAGGTGAATGATAATGCACCAGAGCTGAAATACTTTTGCACAGCTGCTGTGGCTCACAAAAGACCTTAAGTTAATGTCAGTGAGAAATTGTGTAAGTGTTAGTAAAAGTAGGCCGCTCTTTTTGCTTACATAAACAAAGAGCTTTTGAATGGAACAATAAGCTCTAAAATGTGGGTGTACGTGCCGGTTTACCCTCCTTCTCTCGGAGTCTCTTGCCCGCCTGCCAATATTTAAATCAAATCTCTGTTTCAATGTGTTCCGTTGCTGTTTTGTAACCCGCTGTCCCTCTTTTTTTTTTCTTTTTTTTTTCTAACAGTGATCCCTCTAATGGAGGTGTACAACAAGAGTTTGTGTCAGCCACGAGAGCTGCTGGTCGATATCCTACAGGAGTATCCAGAAGAAGTGGAGCACATCTTCATCCCCTCCTGTGTGGTTCTGAAAAGGTGTGCCGGGTGCTGCAATGACGAGATGCTGCAGTGCACGCCAACAGAAACGTATAATATAACAATGGAGGTCAGCAGTAGCACTTAAATGTTATTTATTACCTGTTTGAAAGCCCAGCTGTGCTTTTTAACTGAATATTTATATAAATTTTGGGCTTTTATTTGGCCCATCTACTTGATCCAAGTGTGGAGAGGTCAAAGGATGCTTTGTATTTTGATCTTCTATTTCTATTTTTTAACCAAACTCTAGCAGACATGAAAACGTTTAACATTTTTAAATTAACAGCTTGTTGCAGCATTTTTTATGGAAATATGTTCAGATCTGATATTTCATACGGCCTTTTTGTCCTCATATTGGATTTGGTAAACCAGAGGATTTAGAAGTTGGTTCCTCTAATGTGCAGTTTTTGTGAAACTCTTGAGGCTTTCAAATATTCAAAGTTGGAACCAACGGAAGGAAACTTCAGATTCTGCTTCACCTAAATGCTAATCCTTACTTTTTTTTTAGTTCTTTTATTGGTACATGTTGATTTTCACTGCATGACTATTAAGAAGCTCTCCTTTTCTTCTTATCTCCACAGATTAAAAGAATAAAACCCCAAAGGCAACAAAATGACATTTTCATGAGTTTTACAGAACACAGCGCATGTGAGTGTAGGTAAGAAACCCCCTAAAAACACACACACGAACACACACACACTCAAGAAACCACTAAAAGGCTAATCACGGCACCATTGTGGGGCAGAGCAGAGGTTAGCAAAGCACATCGTGGGAAGTTATTGTGCTCCGTTTTTGCCTGACACATTTGTCAGATGGAAATCACACTGATGCAAATCTGGCCTTGGCTTCAGAACAAGTTTGAACGTATCTGTGCAGACATCCATCATGTTTTTGAATTCGGCCTCATTCCACTGTGCAGCTGAGGGTCTGCGGCATGCAGACGTCCTTCCAGTAACCGCATGCCTTCACCGCGATCGCCTCAGTGGTTATTGATCAAACCGAAATCTTGTGGCTTGCACTTACAGCCTGCGGTCATGGTTGGGCTACTTTTTTTTTGTCAAGTGAAGTGTTTAGTGACCACAGGTTTCTCTCCAACTTGAGATAAACTGCTTTAAAGTAAACAGGGATTCTGTAAAATATTAGCAGGTACAAAATTCAGTAGTTTCTCCTAAAGTAAAGATTATTTTTGAGATTTTAATATGCAAGATTAAGCAGACTTTAAAAAAAATCACGACTTGTCTCAAATTTCCAGCAATTTGTGCTTTTTGTATGACTCCTCTGTCTGTGGCGACAACACAATCACTCCCTTTAGGACAAAAGAATGCCACGGCCTATCAGGAGTTTGATTCCCAGTCAGGGCAAGATGCCCCTGATTGTTTCATTCAGCCAGCACAAGCACTCTTAACTTCAGGAGTTTTTTCATTTGGCCAACTTTCTGTCATGAGTTTACAAACTTCAAATGGGCTTTATTGTTGTTGTTTTTTTTTTTTACTCGTATACTTTATGGCATTTTAGTGTTCATTATCCTTGGCTTGGAAACAGAACTTTTAGTGGAACAAGCGCTCCAAAAAACAGTTAGAATTCTTCGTCTGAAAATGATTAACAGATTGGTCATGTGTCGGAGGGACGTGCATTTTGGCACAGATTTTTGGAGTGGATTTGCACTCATTTTGAAACAGATTATTTACTACTCTATCTGTTCGATTAAACTTCCTTTTTAGTTCTCTCTAGTGTAGCTATCTCATTGCTGTGTGGACTCTACACTCATGTTTGAGGAAAACATTTAATGTAATGATCTGACATGGTTTAAGCCCCCTTCTGACTGAAATGTTTGTGACAGAATTGTCCACATGTTTTTTATTTGTTTTTTACCATTAACAATATTATAACTGTTGCTTAAAGTTGCTGCCCTTCACCTCTAGAGCACCACCTACAGGCTCAGAAAATAAAGGCACATGAGTTAAATGTGAAAGTGTCAACAAAAATCCCTGAAGAACTAAAATCTCTACTAATTTCCTTTCAAAGTTAGGAAAAGATGAACAAAATAAGAAGTAAAAACAAGTTTTTGGAGAAATTAACACAAGCTATAGGAGGAAAGTCCCGTAAATGAGCTTGGGATGGCAGTAAAAGCAATAAAGGCATGGGATCATTCAAATTTTCACATTTGTGTTCCACGTTGCTCCACACATCACGACAAGAGGACTGGCAGCATGAGCTCATCTTAAATTGGGTGAATAAAATTAGCATATTCAAAGATTTTCAGAGTTTTTTTTTTACTGCTGACTTAAATTTTTGTCACATTTTCTTGCTTTAGTCTGAAGCTTTTTCTGTAAGTCGTAAATCACCAAGACGTTTTTGCTGGAAGTGGTTTGAAAAGCCACCGTGGACAAAAGTGAAACCCATTAGGTTTATCCTGATCACTTTCTTTCAAAAGGCACATTAGGACGTTGACCTTGGCACATGACATAGATAGTGTACCACATACAGATAACATGGGTCTAGGCCAAGAGATATCAGTCACCTTTAGATAATGTATATGGGAGTACATACATGTATGGAATTATGCTTTTTCTGCTATTTATTGCACTGGCCTTTTGCATAGAAACTTGGAACCTGACTAAAAATAAAAGTTTTCTGAAATAATTGACAAACTGATGTCCGTTAAGTGTGCCAGTGCGTTTATTGCTCCACCATCCCTTATCTGCAGCAGCTGTCACATGGGCGAGCAGCGAAGCCCATTTTTCCGCTTTCGGTGGCCGACGTGTTTGGATGCATGCGTATCCATCAATGAACACACCCTTCTTTGTGCACGCTGCATTATTTCCCAACTTCCCTTTTTCATTCTTAAGCTCTGAATTTCGGAACGAGAGCCGCTTTTATCGCGATTTCTGGCAAAGGGCAATGACGTAATCTCAGTTTAGCAGATTATTGTGAGCTCACCTATGCTAATAATCTACCTCTGATGCTGTGTGTGTTTACTTGAGAACAATTGACAAGCTGTGATCTAATATCATGCCGCTTTGTTGCTGCCTTTCAGATTAAAGAAAGAAGTGAAAGAACAGAAAGAAAAGTGAGTACCACAACTTTGCATGGAGATTGGGGTAATTACAGGGGGTAGGGATGGGGATTTGGGATTTTATAGTGATTTGCAGATAAACTCTTTATAACTTTCAATCGTTCTGACCTTATATACACTCCTAATTGATCTCACTCCCTTTTTTCTTCTGTTTCACCTCCTCCTTTTCTCACAAACACACACAAGAGATATTCTTACTTCTGAAACCCAAGTGGACATGCTACATGTGGTCGTCTCATATATGGCATGGATTAACATGCTGTGCTCAGCTGATAAACATGGCAACTACCCTCTCAATCATCATGTGAATGAATGACGCATGAGGAGGCCACTGCCCTCTATCTATACCCTTTCTTCCTCCTCTATCTCGTCTTTACATTCCGACTCTTTCTCACCTGTTTACATCCCACTTAACTTCTATAACTCCTGCACTGATATAGATAAGTGTTTTTGAAGTTTTATGCTCATAGTTCTTGCTTGAGTGATCCTCCCTTCCCAAGCAACACGAGTCATGAACCTAAGGGTCATTGAAGCTCTTTAATCTTCCCGTTGAGTGGTCGTTAATAGTTTTCCATTGCACGGTTGTTGTTGTCGGCCGTATTTTGGTTTTATGTCAGGCCGTCTGTCATTTAGATAAGGCTCCGCTCTGAGACCTTCCCTTTAACCTTGTATCAACTGTTTACGAGTCTGGTTTTGGTGGCTTGCTTCTACGAAGCAATAGTTCTTGGGTCATTCAACTTCTTCACCTTAACGCTCTCAGGCGTTATTGTTGGCGTTATCACTGGCTGCTAAACCCTGAGGAGGTCTCTGAGTTTTGTTAGGGTGAGTCATCCTGCTGAGGTTGTGAAAGTAGTTAACTGCCAGCATTCCTTGACAAACTGGACCTGATTTCAGTTGAATAAAAGAGGAAGTTTTCATTCATGCATCAGATTCAGTTGGTGTCATCCTGTCGCAGCTGGTTCTGACTTAGCTCTGCGGAGGATTTCCGCTCAACATGTGTTACCCTGTGGGTCGGTTGCAGAGCCTTGAAATGTCAAAACATGGCCTTTTCTTTTTTTACTTTTTTTTAGTT
Organism: Oryzias curvinotus; assembly: GCA_023969325.1. Lineage (NCBI taxonomy): Eukaryota > Metazoa > Chordata > Actinopteri > Beloniformes > Adrianichthyidae > Oryzias > Oryzias curvinotus. The sequence goes on along the minus strand of CM043729.1, from coordinate 10,938,019 downwards.
GTGCCAGCACTAAATCTTTCATTAGTTTCACAATGATTTCACTACTTTGGGTTTCATGTCATAGGATACTCACATTCCCTATTCAATGAAATCTAACCCATAATTCACCAGTAACAAAGAATAACAAATAATCCCAAGAAATGTTAGCTAATTATTCTTTTTATTGATGATGTGACGCTATTTTATATTGGTGTAATATGAAAGCTACGAAGCATACAGCACACATGATAAGGTTGAAAGTTTAGCTTTTCTTAAGGAAAACCTAGTCAAGCCAAGACTGAAGCCATAAAATTCAGCACCACATAAGCAACACTTAGTAATTCTGAGTCATCCGTAGACTGGACAGACCTGGAGACACGTGGAAGATTCCACAAAATGAGATATTAAAGTAACGTCATTTGTCAAAATGACTATCAGCCTGTGTGCCGAAATGTTTGCAGAGTTGTGATTGTTTTCCCTGGAAAACATTAAAAAATTCACATCCACAAAAGGAGGGTTCCTTTTATGGATATTCTGAAGCTATAACCAACTACTGCATCATAATAATAAGTTAAACATCCTTTTGTGGCTAAATAAGACACTGACTTTCTTGCCATTATAATGTTAAACTTTTATGTATTTTTTCTGTACAATTCTGAAAAAGTATTTATAGAATAAAAAAATACAGAACATACATGCTATAAACTTATTTTTTTGGTCATTATGCAGTATTCATACCAACGTAACGGAAAAACCTTTTAGAACGTTTCCAATTCCTTCACTAGAGGCAGGATGCATAAAACATTGATGTCTTTTTTTATCTGTAAGTTTTTGACACTGCAGTGAAAACAAGAAAATAAATCCAATCGCACTTTAAGATACCGGTACATTAATCTGCTTTTTGTTCAAGTAAATGAGAGGAACCATTCTACCTGATCACTTTTTAAAGCTAAAGAAGGGTTTTTCTTTACCTCTCATTTTCCTTGTGCAGGAAAAGGTTCTATATGTGCTTTTTGGGCGCAAAGTTGCATTTATGCATCCCGCCTTTTGTGTATGCTTAATAAGCACACTTCCTTTGTCCTCATTGTCATCTTCTCTGAAACAACTTGAATTGCCTGCAAAGAGTTGACCCAGATCTGTTGGAAAATGCAAATTTGGTGAGATCCCAAATCTTTTGTCCTCAGCTCATCTGGGAAATTGCCGCCCACGGCTAGCCTCACTCTATTAATTGATTACTGCAGAGTCATTGTGCCACTTTATGAAGACAGTCTTTTTGAGCCCGACTTGGACAATGAAGTGATTTTTCTCACAGATCATGTCATAGCGATCAGATTTATACACAGCAGGATGTGGATAATTCTGGGTGTGTCTCCTTCTTTCACTGTTAAAAGGGTCATTTTTGTTCATTCAATCGCTGGAAAAGTCATTCTCTTTCTTTTGAAAATGCACAAATCTCATTCAAATCAACGGGAGGCAATTCTCTCTGTAAATTGCCCAAAACACTGTTTTTAATGAAGCAAAGTCGACGAATGGGAACTTTTGGAATGACTTTTTCCTTTTTGATTAACACGTTATCATTTTTTTGCATCGCAACAAAAATGACTGTCAACCCACTGTGGGTTTAGCTGTCACCAGTTTTAGCAGTCCATCTCTCTGGCCAGTCTCTCAGGCTTCTTTTTGCGTTGTTGTCCTTTTTCTCTTGCAGAAAATCCCGGAAAGGCAAGGGCAAAGGCCTAAAGAGAAAGCGAAAGAAAAACAGTGACAAAACAATTCATGATGCGTATGTCAGCTCCGCCTTCTCCACCTACCTGCACCTGAGTGTTGCACTTCTCATAATTAAGCTAATTTGGGAGGAGCTTTTTTGCCCCTTTTAATTTGTACCATCTAATTCACCCGTCAGCCACGTCAGTTAGCATGTCGCTTCCGTGTATTGTCCTAACTTTGTCTCGCCAACCATGCTCTACATTTTTATCAAATCAGTGTCTCACTTGGCCTTTTTGCCAGGAATTATTTGAAATTCTCCCATAACCAGGAAGTACTGCAGAGTTTGCTATACAGCGCCCTGCAAGATCTCAAGCGTAACCCCTATCAGCCTTCCAAAATCACCTCTGATCTCAGCGCATTGTTTGTAAAAATGCCTCCCCTTTATGGCAGACTTCACCGACGATAACAGCCAAAATCTGAACATTATTGTTCGATAGCTAACCGTGATTGATAATGGTCACGTTTAAAGAAGCTGGAATAAACAGATGGTAGATCAGCTTTTAGTAACCCAAACCCTGTGGTGAAACAGATCAGATCCACCAGCATAGCGTTGCAGATCGGCTCTAGCTGTTTGCTATCTATGCTGGGATCACTAAGACTGTAATCATAGTCCTGTCTTTGGTGTTGAGTCTGTGCCGCTTTGCTGTGTCTCGTACTCGTCTCCTAGCCTTTCTTTGTTCTTTTCAACTTTAAAAACTGGTTTTGCTGTCCTCCGCTTAATGCTGGTACTTTTTATGTCATGTGAAGATATGAGAGACGGCTATCTCGAGTATTTTTTTTGTTCTTCCCAATTTTTTTGTTTGTGTCAAGTACCACTTTTGTTCTTATGTTTTCCTACTTTTGTGTCAAAAAATGTTTAATAATAGCATACTATATTTAAAACTAATTTAAAGATGACCTGTTCCCTCACTGTTCAAACCACTTGTCTGTATGTTTATATGTAATATATATATATATATATATATATATTGAAATGTTAGTGGAGTATCTGACCCTTTATACATGTTGAGAAATGTAATTCAGATCAATTCAGTCTCTGTTTTGAATTTTATGTCTCGCGTTCTTCAGTTTTCCCTCAATAAAATGAACAATTCTTAACGGTACACCAAACAGACCCATGAGTCTTTTTTAATAGTTTTTAAGCCTCTGAAATGTGAGAGTGAGAATTGTGTTCTCATTAACCAAGTCATTGTATGTCATTTGTCTGTTGCATGAACTGGTCTAAAGCTTTGCTCACTGCATGTCTAACCCAAATTGTCTGTTTTTCCATTAATATGAAAGGATTCAAATATAAGGGTGGGGATGGGTGGGAGGGAGGGGGGATTTTTTTTTTCTTTTTTTGCGTTAAATTCTGCAAGCTTTGTGGGAACTTCTGTGCATTTGTGTTTTATGCACAGCGACCCAGCAGGGGCTTGGAGAGGCAAACTGGAGAACATGAACGGGGTGGATTAAAAGCTACCTGTCCTATAGGTGGTATATAGTGCACTGTTATAATCTGCCTCTCCCTCTTCCTCCCCATCTCTGTCTGTCTCTCTGTCTGTCCAGTGTCTGTGAGCCATGTTGTGATCGCTGCTCAGAGAAGAGAAAGCGTTTGTTTGTGCAGGATCCTGCAACCTGTCGGTGCTCCTGCAAACACACAGATGAATACTGTAAAGAACGCCAGCTAGAGCTCAACGAGAGGACCTGCAAGTAAGCGCTACTGATAGAGCTAAACTCAAACTAGACTTTCCAGGCTTCGATTGGGCAACGTAGCTTTTCTAGATAGCATTTGGAATAACACAACTAACAAATAAACAATCCACCTGTGTTGCAAAGTAGCTGCTAGCGCTTGTCAGCCCTTGTTTCCACCGAACGTGGCCGTGCTGCACTCCGGCTGCCATGCTGCTTTACACCCTTTCATTGTGGGGGTTTCTTTTTGCAATTGTGTATTTTAGAAGGTGGTTACGACTTTATTTCAACAGATGCGTCACTGTCAGGTCAATCCCGCAGTTATCAATCTAATTGGCATTATTCTTTTTGTTCAAACGTGTTTTCTAGAATAAATAAATAAATAAATACTTAAAGATAGAAAAAGAAGCCTGAGCATCAGCAGGAGCTGCTAACCAAACCTTTGAGCTGAGCTTTTTCCGTTTTTACTAAGGAATCTAGTAAAGGTTTCCAAACGCTTTTCTCCAAGTTAAAGTGTTTGTTGAGTGGGGTTTTCCTTTATTGGGTGTGGAAGATTGAGATTGTTGGTGGTGGGCTTTAGATGTTGATGTGCAAAATGTTGTCATCGGGTTTGGGTTTGTCTGTTAATCTAGTGGGTTCGGGGTTCCAATGGCAGAAAAAAAAAATCTTCTTTATATCAAGGTTGAGATTAAAAAATACCCAGTTTTATTGAGAAATATTAACATAGGTGCTGTTTTGTTTTGCCACTCTGATGCATCAAAAAAATGAAAGAAGACCAAAACTTTGACCAGAAGAAAACTAACAAGAGCAGCGTCTCAGTCTTTTAGTGGCTACAATAAACTCGGGCTGGAAAACTCACAACCTTTGTCCGGTGGAAACGAGTGGTTAGACTTTAGCTGTATACTTGTTTTGCATGTCATCTCTTCTTCTGCACTCATTTCATGTGAAATCTTTACATGTTGATTCTCTGTAAGGTACAAAAGCCACTATATCTACTATGACTTTAAAGTGCTGTATTTAGACTCCTACATTTCACCAAGTAACCAGCTTTGGCACGGAAAATGCTAGACACAACCTGCATGATGTTCAATTTGAGAATTACGTCCCTATTTAGAGAGAGAAGGGTGGTGGTGGGGGGGTTATCTTGATAGGCTAGTAGTTACCGTACAGGCATGCATAGTTTCCATGGTTCTCGACAAGCTCCATTTTCACTTGTGACATGAACTTGAGACTTCAAAATGGAAGTCCACAAATATCGAAGTGACTACAACCAGCAGCGTATGTCTTCCCGTCGCCTTAGGGTACGACACGCTCCCCCTTGAAAAGATCTGCTTCCCGCCAAGTTGTATCTTTTACACTAGCCATAAATGTGTCAGTTAAACTCTTTCACCCTGATCAGGATTGCTTTGATCCATAAAATAATAAACAACTTTTTTTTTTTTTTTTTTAAGTTTGCTACGATATCCCCGACTAAACCAATGAATGTCATCATGATGTGTCCACTTCCTAAATCTGTCATGCCTAAAATGGGAATTCTTTGTTTTTATAAACTGTACAGTTTTAAACACTAATGCCATTATATAAACTTGTATGTTCCTTTCCTCATGCCTTTTTTTCTTTTCTTTTTCTGTAGATGTGACAAGCCAAGAAGATGAGAGTGGTGGCAGCACCAGATGTACAAGATGAAGGAATATTCTCGCGATATTTCATAGCACAGCACTTTTGAACTGTAAGCTCTTCTGTAGATTGCATTCCCGTTGGACTGAGAGAGAACAAACCGAAAGACTGAACTGAAGTTTCCTCCTCTGTATATCTGTGTGTACATAGACCATGATAAAAGAAAAAAAGAGTTATGCTGCTACAGAAACGAGTATCTAAGCCCATCATTTTACTAAAAGCAAAAGGTAGCCGCCATGTGGGTATTTTTTATTTTTTTGTCATTTCTAACAAGCTTGAGTTGCAGGTGTAGTCTTATTGTCATTGTGTGCAACGTCTTCACTGGATATAACTCTACTGTGGTTAAGTGTCGCCATCGCCCACAAAACCTCTACATATATTTAACTCCAAAATCAGTGGGTGATATGGATGAGGACATGGTCGCGCTCTACTTTCAAGACAAAAATGATGGATGGACTTGAGTTGGCTGACTGCTGCGTAGGCCTCAAGTTGACCCAAACGGCAAGACAAACGGGACAGCTGATGGAGATCTGTCCCTGCTTCATGTGGCTTTCTTCCCTCTGAGGACACGGCAGGACTATGGACTTGCACAATGTGATCAGAGGAGACTCTGGACTTGTGGTGCCATATACTTCTAAAGGGATACTGGTCATCAACATAGAATTTAATGTTTGCTATGTACAAGAAACCACTGAAAAATAATATACTGTAGTTTGATTCCATTTGATAATGTACTGAGAGATCTTTAAGAGCTTTTTTAAATTATTTTTTTCTGTTTTTCTTTAAGGAGAGAGGATTATCAGCATCTCTTTACTGTTGAACACAATACAAGAAATCAAACGATAACACATCTTTGCTCAGTACTTGTACATACGTATCCCTTTGTCATAGTCCATTTTAGATCATTTATAATATTTTACAGTATTTCATTTACATATTTAATTTTCTTTATTTATGTATGGTGTGTTATGTACTTATAACTGTCTTTTCTCCCTGTTTGGAAGGTTACTGAAGGCTGCTCACAATCTGGACACTTTTTGCGCATTTCTATAACAAAAAATAATAATTTAACATTCCCTTAACAGATCATACAAAGTACTAACGGCATCTCCATTTCAACCCCTTTGGTGTATGGATTTGTGTGCCATGTGAAGGTAAAAACTTGTCGTGTATGAATGAGTTCTCCTGCATTCGCTGTGTGCACATTTGTCCGCGCGTCCTACAGTTAAACCGTATTTAAGTAGTTACATTTCTGGACTGTGTTTTGTGCAAGATGCAAACAAAATTGATAAACTACTGCTAGCAGCTCACCAGGCGCCCCCACCACAACATCCACCCGGTCAAACTTGGATCTCCGTCCTGTCTGCCAGCAGTCGACGAGCCTTCTCTGTTAGATTCTGTTTCTTCTTTCCCAGCTATTAACGTGTTTAATGTGTCTATGTAAAAAAATATATATTTATTTTAAAATTTTTATATAAAATAAGAAAAAGGTTGCTGTGTTGTGAATGCTGTGTCTCACGAATTTATTGAGCAAAGATTTCATATTCCTGGGCAGCACATCCAACTGGAAATTCTATACGTTGTGATGTGAAGGACAACAGGGAAAGAAGAAATTCCTGCATGTTTTTTATGTTTTTTTTTTTTTTTTAATTGACAGGGAGATAAATATTCAGCCGAAAGAATAAACAAACACTTTGACTATATGCATAAATATGTCAGTTAAATTAGAGTGATAAGATAAAAGAGGACAATCAAAGAAGAAGTGTGAGTAGATCTTGTAGGTCATATTATTTAGGCTTTGTTTAACCCACTAGAACAGAAAAGATTAGAATATAACTTTATTGAATCCACAAAGGGGAAATTACCTCCCTCTAGCTACCCAAAGAAGACAAGTTCAATTAGAATAAATGTTTTTTTTTCTGCTACTTATTGCATTGTGGGAGTAATACAATCAATGTTTTAAAAAAATACGTTTTCTAAATGTGCTCTACCTTTTGGTTGTGCAGACAGTTAAAATGTTAAATACATAGCCTTGGGAGCAAAGCTTTACATAAAAGAAAAGTTAAAAGATGGAGGGAAAATAGGGGAAATTCAGTTATCGGAAAAACACATTTTCTTAAACGATGTATCAATCAGGTTTTCGAGTTACGGTAAAAGACCAAGCAGCTGAGTGATCAAACTTTGGTCTTTTTTCAACTGGAAGAAGAAAACTTACCTAATTTTAGTGAGTCATTTTTCATCCCATAATATAACTTAGGTTTTATTTTTCATTGTGGTTTGCTTTTCTAAAGAGTTTAGCCAGACATTTTAGCTCAAAGGCCATTATGTGAAAGCACCACATAACTGCTGGTGTTATGACTCTTTCCGGCACAAGTGTTAAATAACATTTCCTTGCTTTTTATACTACGACATAGTGATCCAAGGTCTGATAAGCTGCCAAAATTAAAAATGCATTATGTAACTTGGCTTTGAAGGTTTATCACCATCTGATATAATGGCATGTTAAACGCTTTTGAAAAGGCGTTATAATCATCTGCTTCCTTCTATCTGGCTGTTTTGCTCTATTGGACCAAAAAACTTTGGCTTGACTGCCTGAAAGCATCACATGGGACTTTACTACCAGGAAGAATTCTCTAGAAGAAATCAAGACTTTTACCTGGAACTTCAGTCCAAATATGGCACAGGGCTTCCTGTAACCTTATACGATGTTTCCCTGCCCCATTTAGACAGGCTTATTTTCAACAGCAGCTGTCATCTTGAAAAAATCAAAAAAACCTAGGATTTGCCATGCAGGATTCATCTGTCCTCTGGGTACTTTTTAATTTAGTATTTAGCGGCCAAAACTTTAGTGGTGACTCTCCTGCATCATGTGATCTCTAAAAGGCTGCTCTACATCTAAGCCATAAGAGTGTAGATTAAGTGAAGGTTTTCAGAGCTTTTGTCCTGTTTGTTTTCAAACTTTCCCCCTCTTATGCACATTGCTCAGTGCTTCCTGCTGGATTAGCTCTTGCCTGGTGCTAATACGGCTGTGCAAAAGCTCTGCTTTCCGTGACTCATGCTCTTTCTGTGCATACCTTAATATAAAGCACTCCATCTAATCCCTGTAAATAATTGTGGGGGCTCCTCCACTCAACAAAAACACCCCAAAGAATGTCATAAACTGTTTAATCTGTGATTTAGCAAATCAGAATATCATAGCCTGTCCGAAATGTTTAGAAAAAACACAACTTTACTTTACATTTAAAGAGGTGTAGCCATATGAAAGTCCCTAAAACCCCCAAAGGTTCTCTGCAAATTAGAGACAAACTTTTCTATTTGGATGTAGGATATGCACCCTTTTCGTGGAGGTGTGTCTCTGAATAAAACTCATTATTAAATTCAATTGATAAACATGAGGTTGAAATTTAAGCAAAAATATTGCTGTGCAGTAAATGTGCATTTTCGTCACTTTAAAATTTGAATTATGTCACATTTACATCCTTTTTAACTGCATACAACTCAAAATCCTTTAAAAAATGTTAACTAAATTTCAGTCTAGGTTTTGAGTCTATGAATCTACCATTTAAAATCCCTTTTGATGATTTGATGGTTTTGACTGAAACCATTGTGCTGCTGAATTGTATACCAGTTTAATGTATACAGACAGATTGGGGATTTTTCTATGTGATGCATAAAACTAGCGCATAGCTTGTCATAGATAGATAGATAGATAGATAGATAGATAGATAGATAGATAGATAGATAGATAGATAGATAGATAGATAGATAGATAGATAGATAGATAGATAGATAGATAGATAGATAGATAGATAGATAGATAGATAGATAGATAGATAGATAGATAGATAGATATAGCCTGAGGCAACCTATGGAAAGCCAACACCACCACAGCCTATGGGTCAAAATTGCCATTACGAATTGAATCTTTTTCTTTCAACATTTGTCTCCCTGCATGTTATTTCATATCTGTTATCTGGATCATACTTTGTGAAACAGCTGGTTTCTCTGCACTATCAAGAGCAAAGTGATTCAAAAGTGCTATTTGCTAATTTATCCTAAAATTAGTTTTTAACGTCCAATGCCACATGTGTCCATTCTCCAAAAGGATAACAGTAAAATTTGCCTCTGTTAGGTTTGACATTTTAAAACTGTTTGAACTTTTTGTAACATGACTTTTCTTTCCTAAAATTTGAAAAGTCTGCAGAAATTCTGTTTTAATGTCCAGTGTAAGCCATTTATTTTGACAGATCAACCTGATGAAGTAAAACCAAACACTTTTTTCTTGTCCTTAATTAAACAAAAAGGTGCCACAAACTATTTGAAAAGAACCAAAACTTTGATACAATTATGCACGGCATAGAAATACAAATGCATACCATACAAATAGTTTGGACAAATAATGTCACCTAGTGGTGCAAATGAAAAACTGCAGTTAAATATTTAATTTGGGTTACTAATGGTGTGATACATTTTACTATCAGATTGTTATATTCACTGTACATTGTATACTTCGCAGCAAGTCAGTCAAATTTGACTAAATGAAGTTATTTTGCTTGCAACATTTTTGTAAGAAAAGTTGTTTCTTCATTGTTTGGTCAAAAATTACTGTGGGAAAAAGATGCTGTTTCATTTTATCACTTTTGTTTTGGGAATTTGATCAAATTGTTGGGTTTTTTTTTAGCCCACTTTAGCTTTTAAAAATGGGACAGAAATTAGCAACATTTTATTATTATGGAATTTCACAAAACATCTATAAATGCTGTAAACTGTATAAAAAACATATACCGGTATATATATTTTGTGTTCGTGCACACATTGTAAAATTGGAGCATCCCTTTGGAAATATTATGCAGAGGAAGATGTGATACAAGTTTTTAAATCAGAAATAAGATTTAATAGTAGTTTATATTTTTAAACTTTTTGTTCAAATTTGAGACAAAAAAGTAAAATACAAAAAGGACAAAAATGTTATTGTTAAATTTGATAACATACACTTTTTTTAAACAACGTGCAATGGCAGAGGTGTACACTGTGTTTTCCTTATAATAGTACATAATGTAAAATATAGGCTTAAAAAATCCTATTGTTGGATTTTTTGTTTTATTCACAATTTTGTTTTGTTTTAAACATATATTTTATGCATAGAAATGTAAAATAATAAATTAACACCTTTTTAACTAGGTTACCACAAAATACTATACAAATCATACAACAAATGATTTTAGTAAAAACAACAAGAACGCCATAACTTTTATACAAAAAGCGGCATCTATAAGTAGACAAACGATGTCTATGAATATTTTAAACTATTTTTACTGAACATAATTAAAATATAAAACTGCACTTTTAATTTCTGAAATTTATTTTTTTCTTTTTTACTCCATCAGTTTATAATTTATTTTTTTGCAATATTTATATGTGCTTCCTTTAAAAAAATAACCTGCTATTTTATGTCCTTGCTAACCTTGAACTTGCACTTTTGAAATGCAATAAACTGCAAACCATCTTCCCTCTAGTTTTTGTAGCCCTTGGCATTTTGGGGTTATTCATTTATATTATTTAAGTTTTTTTTAATAACTCTCTGCAGGCATTTTCCTGGTTTTTTATTTCCATCAAGGCTCCTCTCATTGTTTTTGTTCATTTCCGTGGCCTTGGCTGTGTTGTGTCTGCATGTTAACTGATGTGATTATGTGACGCGAGTCACAATTCAAGGGTATTACTTTCAGAGAGCCATCAAATCGAGCTGTATTCTGCTGAGCGGGGGCACAGTCTATTTAGCTAGGAAGCTTGATTGAGGCTTAAAATGGGAACTGACAGATGAAGAGATCAGGAAGAAAGAGCAAAGTCAAAATTAAAGACAAATGATGTTGGTAGGATTAAAGTCCTTTGATCTTTACAACGTGCTTCTTGGCAGGTAGATTACCTCACACTACTGATCTAAACTAAGAGAAATCACAACTCTGCAGAAAGAGACTCCCTGAGGTGTGTCTGCTGAGTAGATGTGCTCAGTCACACGTACGTCTTTCCAGTCTATATTTACCCATGTTTAATGACTGATTGTGAGCCTGAAAAATATCCCTCTGAGTCATGAGGCAGGCAACAGGAGATGGAAGAACAGAACTGAATGAGACTAAAACCAGTTTAAAGAGGGATAAGTGGAGTAGAGTGCAAACGAGACTAATTGAGGTGAAGGGGGACAAGTGAAAGAGGATAAAAATGTTGCGGAGCGGAAAAAGGAGGTTTTAGGACGGGGTTGCACTAATTTTGTGACTCAGAAAAAAAGGGATTTCAATAAAGTTGAGAGCTGGCGTTCTACTTATAATAAAACTAAAAATTTCCCTTTTTTCCATAGCTCCTCTATATTTATCCCACACAAACTCATCCACTCAGGTTGGTCAATTGTGATCTTCTCAGAATGGCTTCGCCTCACCCAGTCAACGCTCACAAGGGCGTATTCCAGCTCGCTCTCATTACCAAGGCATTGACATTCACCAGGCTTTTCCACTGGGCTGCATCTGCTTGCATTTATTGAGCTGTGTGTCGATGCAAATGGTTCATTGATGAATTGGATGTCGGCCGTCTTTTCCAGCCTCCTCTCTTTCTCCGTTTCCTGAAAACACTACGAGGTAAGCAGAGTTAAACATCCCACAAGCAATGGCGGACAAGAATGACTAACACATTTAAAGAAAAGACTACAACCACACCCTAATGAACCATGTCCTACTGGATGAGACTCAGCCTGAATTTGAAAGGATCACCTGACCACTTCTATAATGTGCCTATGAACTACTTGAAAACTGCTGTCTGCTGTGGTGGCTAAGGCTATTAGGCACATGGCTCAAGGCATGAGAACGGATCAAAAGGGAGCTCCTCCTGAGTGCTGATAACCAACGACTGGTCAATAGGAAAGAGTGTCTAAGATCAGGCCGACGAATCTATGTCTGTAAACCTAAGGGTTCATAAAGACTGAAATGTTTGAAACTGTACAGATGGCAAAGCAACAGGAAACTTCATGACAAACTCAAACTGAACGCTGGAAACCGGTGCTGTAGTTTTGAGAAAAGCAATCGCCGAAGTGACAAGTCTGATAAACACCAAAGAGATGATCTGTGTTGCCTCTGCTGTGCTGCTGAGGTCTGAACACCAAGAGAGGTTAATGATACTTGTTCCAAAGTGCGGGCTCATTAATCATCTTCTCTAAATGGATGATGTCAACGTGAGTGCCAGCAAATCAACTCTTTAACTTTGACTTATTTCATTTGAACATATCATGAAATACAAGTCCAGCAACAGAACGTAGGAAAAAGAGCTAAAATCAGACAAGAGCCAAGGGAAGAAAGGGGAAAGGATTGGACGCTGTCTTTAAACGCGCTTTTTATCTGTGGGAGACCTGTTTATTTCTTTTACATGTTTAGATCATTGCGGTTTAAGAGGTTTACATGTTTAGCAGTAACCAGATTACCACACTTAATCACAGAGGCACCATCACACTGAATCCAGCCTCTCCTTTCTGCAGAAAGTCAAGCGTTGGGTGTCAGCGGGCTTTGTCATGCGTGAATGGAAAAAGCCCCTGGGAAATGTGTTTACTGTGTTTACATGACCTCCAAACCAGCAGAATCTACTTCTGCAAACCAGGTTTTTCTAATCCCCCGTCTTGATGACACAAGCTAGTTTTTCATTACATCTTCTCACTGCTGGCTCTTCTCAGTTGTCCACAAATTCAGCAAATTAATTCAACTCTTATTAACTCGTACTTCTTTTGCTTTTACATTTTCAATTTACCAATTGAGTCATCCAAAGTTTGATATATCTATGTTATACATTCTTTTGTTTGTCTTCCTTAGTATTTTTTGGTTTAATTGCCTTACTTAAATCCAAATCCAAAACAAGACTAGTACCAATGCCAACCACCAACAGTCCTGGGGCGCTTTCACACTGGCACGTTTGATCAGTAAAAAAATATTTGGAAAAAAATGTTGTGAGCCAGGAAAATTACTGTGGATCACTCAGTTAAATACTGGACTTTAATGTGGTTTTGAATTAAAAATGCACAAAAGGACTCAATCCAGGTTGTAATCAGCCTTGAGATCGCCTAAACAACCATGTAAGGAGGCTAACTTGACAAAGTGTGAAATTTTGGGATTAAGAGCGACACCAATTATTGTTTTCATTCAACTGTAGAAAAAATAAATAAATCAATGATTGCAGGGTAAAGTACGCTGGCAAATGAGAGGTTTTTGTCAAAGGTGGATAAAAGAAATGTTCCTGCAGTGAAACCGGATTCGCCTAATCCCGAAGCTTAAAGGAAAAGTCTTAACTGAGTCCCTGAACATGTGCACGCCTGCTACTCATTGTTTAAGCTCTCATTTGTCTTGTTCATTGTTTGTTTGTTTGTTTATTGTAAAATGGCCTTGGAGCCCTTTTTTCCTTCAGAATCCCATCAGATGAGAGCTTACATCCTCTGTCTGGTCACGTCTACGGTCTAAAATCATCGGATTGTTGCACAAATCAAAACTACTGGAGGGTTTTTATATTTATTTTATGTCATATATGACGTTAACTGCGCAAAACCTCTATTTGTTTAAATTATTTAATCCACCTTTTATTAGTTAATATGTATTTTGATAGTTTGAACAAATAAGTAATGTAATTTAATTAATTACCATTTTCAGAGCTTGTTTCAAAAACAAACATGTATGTATTAGCCTTATATAAATACACTCCCTGCTCTATACTGCAGACTCCTGCACCATATAAATATTTTTGTCTTTCTCCCACACACACACTGTAAATCTCACATCCTTTCTCTCCAAACCATGGCTGACCTTTATTTCAACCCATAAAAGGAGTGTAAAAGAGTCAACTTTGTCCTTCAGCATTTCCACCAGATGCATTTAAAAGCTCTAACATTTTCCAGATATTCTTTGAGTTTGACATCTTGATACCACCAACGGTCACCCGTGCTGCATTTTAGCAACAAAGTTGACCCATCATTTGAATCAACTTTAGCCTCCTGTTTCTTAGGCCTTACTCCTGAACGACTCACTGATCATTGCAGTCCATCAGGGCAGACAGTTTTCTCCTCTCATTGACCACAACAAACTTTGACCAGGATGTTTCCCTTGCGTCATCTGTTTCATGCAATAAACAGACTGTGCACGCTCCTCAACTTTTCCCTTTATAAACAAAAATAATATCCCTCGTGATGTTCTAGCTGAATTTTATAGCCAATGCCAAGTTGCGTTGTGTTTTTGCCACAATTATAGAAACACGTTAAAATTTAGACCAAGATAGGAAAAAAATAGTAACAAAAATCATATAAAACAATACACCTTGTGGTCTGAAAAGTTTAAGCAAATTAAAAAATTTTATATAAATGAAAAAAATATATGCTTTTTGTAAGATATGATCAAAACTGAATTTGCTGTTTAATACCAGCAATAATAATTGCAAATAAAAAAAGCCCAGAAGTTTTCAAGTGAAGCCTGTAATATCTTTTAAACCTGTAATACACCAACATTTCTAGCATTTATTTCATTTTTTAAAACCAAACTGTAATCTGTTTGTCAAGATCAAGGAAGGTTTGTTAGCTAAGATTAGCTCATCCATGATTGAAAAAAAAGCAACAGTACACTAAAGCAAGAACAGCAATTTACCTTCAAAAATGAAATCTAAAAATGATTAAATGCAAGCTTTTTCATAGGCTTTTTCATATTAGCATGTAGATAAATAATTACTAGTAAAATTATGTGGGTAATGGAGATATAGATAACCCCCCCCCAAAAAAGTACATATTGTACAGATTATGTAAAACAAAAGGTGTTCTGTGAACCTGCATTGGGTACTGAAGCCTAGCATTTCCTTTGCAAGAGCACATTCAGGATGTGACATGACCATTGACTGTATATGAGAACTGGACTGAGTGACCCCCCCCCCCCTTCTTGTGTTCGAAACAGAAAGTACCCGCTGGCTCCAAGAACCCGAAATTGACAAGAGGCCAAACTGACATGAAGCCAAATTGACTTCATTCGGTTGAAGCCAAAGCCCTTTTCTATGGGTGACATCACACTCACTCTGTACAGTTCTTTTATCCAATCAATACACATGACCCACTAGTTTGTTTTTAGTCAGTTAGAAAGCCAGTTTTTTTCAGCTGTGGCTTTTCCAAAAATAGGTGGGGCAAACAAGCCTGTCACCTACTAGAACCTATCCTATCCAGGAAAAGGATGTTACAGATGAAGGATGAAACAGTCAGCTGTCAGTCAAACCAGCATGCATCTGTTTCAAATTGCATTTGAGACGATATAATTTGCTTGCGTGACAATCCACCCAGTGGCTACTTTATAAACTGACCTGGTTCATTTTTCTTTTGTATGCTTGAATTTGCCTCAGTTGGGAAGTTAGCCTGAGTCCCAATCTTGGATTATAAATTAAACTCTTTCAGGATATCAGAAAATACTTTAATTTTCCGAATGAAAAAGAAACTCAAGTCGATTTGCTGCTTTAATGTGTACAGATAACAAAACTGGATTTTACTGCTACCTCTGTCTACAAAAACACAGCCAGGTAAGGTGCTTATCTTAAATTGGAGGATTATGTTCCCAGTAATGTGATAGAGTTCTGGATGGGAAATTAAAACCACGACTGTGTGGCTCCATTTGGTTCACTCACAGTTATTTTTTGTTTTTTTAAACTGCTACTTCTACAATGTTGACTCCACGTTACATAAGACATTCAGCTTTACAGAAGGACCAGCTGTACAGCTTAAGTGTGACACATAAATTGTGTTTTATTCGGAACTGATTCATTTATTCATGCTGAATCCTGTCATACCACAAAATGACCAGCTTTTCTTTATACAATTATTTACTAATTCATACCGAAAAGGGATGACGTCTGTTCTTTCCCACACTGGTTCAAACTGATTTTATCATTTAGTTTATTGTTGTCAACACTGGTTTAGTTTTGGTCTGTGGCAGGACATTAAGTGACGCTTTTTACTTTGAAGGTCGGCTTTAAAGACCCACGCCAATCATCTTTTGATCTGTTGTAAAAGGGTTCCCAGTGGTCTTTTATTATGATTATGCTGTTTTAGCCAAAAACAGAAAACCTGTGTGGTTTCTTGGACATAGTTTCTGCAGAGCGGCAAGAGTCGATTAGAAATTCACCTCTGAATCATGGGCAGGATTCGTGGCACTGAGTAAGTCTGCCCTGACTTCCCATCATCCCTTGGTTTACAGTCTCTCCCATTAGCTTACAGTTCCTCATCTCACAAAAGCTAACATTGGCCGAGCGACAAAAATTGTATTTACATGCTATACAGATGCCAACTCAGATGAGGGAAACAAAGATGGACATGTATCTGTTTGTCTGCAAGTGGATACATCAGAATGGAGTGAAGCAGGGAGCTTGCAGCCTGCCAATCACATTTCTTACATTACAAAAATGCTCTTTTTCAAAAAGCATTTTTTTCATCTGCTTCTGATTCACAATGATTTGAACAAGGAAATACTCAGAAATGCCATTTGAAGTTTCATTTTCCTTATATATGTGCCTCCATCATGAGAAAAATGCCACAAGAGCACGATAAAAAGGCCAAAAATACTATTTTAATTGGAGCGGGTCCTGAAGAACTATCTGTTTTTGTTGAATGAATGAGTTACTTAAGTTACAACACTGAGGTAAAGAGCGTCCGCCCTTAGGGAAGTACGTGAGAGTACGCTAGTTATCCACGGTTAACTGCTGCTTTTAAAAAAGGGGGACAACATACTGTGTCTAACAGCTAGAAACGCAGCGCCTGAGCCATGCCTCATTGCTTTATTGTAGGGCTGACTTGTCCTTCCGCTAATTAGCCGTGGTTAATTGCTGGTACCATGCAGCCCAGAAACATGGTATCCAGGAGCAGCAGATATTTTGAAGAGATTAGCAATTTGAGGGGCCAGCAAAAGGTGAGCTTATGACATTCCCGGCATGTTTTAACTGAAATCGGCCTATTTCTATCTGCTTAAATCATCCACATGTGATTATTTCTGCTTTGCCTGAGGTCTGGCAGTTTTACAATTCAAATGTGAAAGGAAGGAAATAGCTTATTGTGAAGAAACTGTATTTTTGTTAATGTGTGGCTATATCTGGTCCATGTCTCTATGTTTAGCTTGACCCAAGTAGACTGTAATGTGAAGCCTGAGTCTTTGAGTGCATAATAAACTTTGTTGGTGGTCGTTTGCAGACAGCTTTTAGTGCATTTACACACGCTAAAATCCAAGTCCAAACCTTTGAAGATGGCTTTGAAGAGCACAAACTGCACACATGTCCATTTTTCAGACAGTTTTTTTGTACACATTATTGCAAAATCAGCCATTTGTGCAGAAACATAACAAAATTAATATCTGTTTAAAAATAAACTGAACATCAAGAGATCTTGTATTTTTTTTCATCTTTTTGTTTTCATGCAATTTGTGGCCTATATATTTTAGGCTAATATCTAAAGCCTTAAGTAGATTTGGGATAATCTTCTTACTGTAACGAATTTACGGATTTTCACGCACATGTATTGATCACTGCTGCCAAAGCCGGAAAGGAAATCTTTCATTCAGAGCTTTGCTGGTTGTCCCTCGACTCCATCCTATTCCAAAATACTCTTGTCAAACTTGGGCTTAAGGCACTTCCCAGGAACAGCTGCATGGCAAAGCATTCCCAGAGGGGGATACATACAAAGCGTAAGTGTTGCATTCCCAAATGCTGCATCACAGAACAAGTTGTTGCATCACTGTACTTGAATTTAGCTCATAAACAGTGAGGGCTGTTTTTACGGTCGTTAACTAATTAGCTGCAATTATGCATTTTTCTCAATGAGAGCAATGAAAGGAAACTTCTGATATTTTTGACTCATTAACAACAAACAAACAAACATAAACAAAAAAAGACGTGCCTTTATATATAAACTGGTGAGATTCCCTTCAGTGCTTTTCATTCGTGGGCAAATTATATGTAGTTAGGCTAATATAAACAAATATTGAGGTATAAACATTTGAACAGGAAATGACTTCTCACTGGCAGCCACATATCTGTGTGTTTAATAAACCTCTTCAAACCTGATGACTGAAATTTAAGTTGAACAATTTTGTTACCTCTCCCTTTTTGATTTTATCACTCAGGGGCAAAATTCAAGCTATAATGGGATAGGAAAACATCACTTCTTGCCAGGCGTCCGCACGAAATGTGTTATTTCCATCCATCTGTGGTCAGGGTACTTTCAAAAATGACATGCATGGTACGGGATGGCATTTGTACAAACACAGTGACATTTGTTTCAAACCTGTTTCAGAAGAGGCTGGTCTGGCAAGGCCTGCTCGGCCCAGCCACTAAGTATATGTGGGACACAAATATGTGACTATTGTTCTCCCCAGAAAAGCATTTAAGAAAAGTAGGCATAATAATCAAGACTCCTCTGGGGAACAATGGTGGAAGAAGGACGGCATTGTTCTTTAACCACAAAATCTATAGAACGTGGGGGTGGTGGACTTTTTCATTAGTTTTATTGACAAAATGTCCTACTTTGTAACAGGAGATGGGTGTCTATAGCTCACAATAATGTTTAATGTCCTTCCATGGTTTATACATTTACAGGAAATTAAACCACACTGCTGAAGCTTTAATTTTTACAATTTAAATGGAATATTTTCAGAAAATAACTTTTTTTTCCAAATAGAACGTCATACAATGTTTATATTTCCATCATAACCATTTAGGAAAGAAAACACAGCACCCATGAACCTTTTTTTTTTCATCAAATATCATAAAAAGATAAATGTGCAGTCATTTGATTTGGGAAAGTAGATTTCTGAAAGGCCTTTTAAAGGTAGCCTAAACAGCCACAACTGCAAATTTGATAATGTCATTAAAAACGAACTGACAGACATTTGACAGTTTATCACAACCGCTTGTTATCACGTCAATGTACTTTTGCACCTTCTTATCAGCACCAACATGGGCACAGTTGTCTGTCCAGTAGTGCAAAGCCGTGTGGTATCAGGGCTTCACTTATCTGACATTTTTAAGAAAAAAAAAACTAAAAATATAAATGCAAATCAGCAAAAAAAAAAAACATACAGAAAAATAATGCTTTATACCCAGAAGACATGTTGGAACAAAATTGTAGCCAAATCTCAGCGGTTAGGGTTTCCCTTCCTAAAGGGGACGGCTTGACAGGAAATAAGCTCCATGGTGATAAGCATTATCTGCTCTTAACTTTAAAAGTGATATGCATATTTAATTCACAATAAAAGGCTGTAGTAAAATGAATCAAATTGGCACAACTTCAGTTAATTATCTGTTACAATCCTGCTTATGTACAGTGTGGAATTTAACTAAATAAATTGTTCAGATGTTGGATAATTTTGCTTAGGCTTTGAAAAAAGTATTTATAAGCTTGAAAAAATATGTGTTCAAAAAACAAAATATAGCCTTTTCTTAAGGCTCAAATCAGACAGTTATCCATTTTCCCATGTCAGTAATGCATTTGACTTTTGTTTTTTTAATTTGTGTGACATCATCCAAAAGGAGAAATGAATTAATTGTGCATCATAAATCAGGCTTTATGGCATTAATGCTATCTCTGCCCAAAGTGCAGCGTTTCTTGTCCACCTTTAATTCCATGAACTGCCACTCTGAAGCTGTGCCATTTGTCCCCCTGCATCCCCCAATCACCACATAATGGCAGATTTCACTCCAGGAGAACGCTCCCCCAAGGTCTGCCTGCGAGGAGTCTTAGACTTGCACCAAAACTTTTTCAGCAACTTGCATCATCACCCATCCACGTGGTGAAGACTCCTCTACTTGACCTCATTAAAACTTGCAAATAGATAGGACTGGCTTGATTTCCCCGGCTGGCTAATGCCTCTGGCATTAGGCTGTGAGTGAAAACTCTGCGCTATAATTTCACTTATATACTGTTTACAAACTTCGTTTGCCTGGCTCACGCTCAAGGACAGACAGATAAGAGGACATGCGCACACACCCCGCACACTAGGAAGACTAAATTAAATATTTATCAAAATCGGGGAAAAGTTTAAAAGCAATAAAGGTTCAATATCTTGCAGAAGAGCGTAAAAGGGCAGAATTCATCAAAATGAATGTTTTTATCAGCTAGCTGTTTTGCATTTTAGCTCAGAGGAAGGTCTTTCAATATTGCAGATATTATGATTGATGATAATGCCTCCTAATGGTGGTTGTCAGTGGATTTCCTGTTGGGTAGGGATTTTATATGCTATACAAAGACAATGAAGACCAGATATTAAACTCTTTAGGGAGATGAAAAGAGAAAACAAACGGCCGGGGCGGGGATAAATTTGAGCTCATTGAGTTCATCACAGCCCCATGCTGCACTCGTCTTTCCCCGACCCACTATCTGTCCTTTCCCCTCTCCATCTTAGATCCCCCACCCCCCTCAAACTCTAAAGTGCGTCTCATTTTAGCATTGACTTTTTGCAAGCCAAGAGGCACTGTCACCAGATCCTCAGAGTTATTTGGAATTGCATGTGTTCCCAGCTAGCAGCTTTACACTCGACCACACAGCTTCTAACCAGACGCTTTCTGAGAGGAGACGGTGCGCCTGAGCTATAGGTCGACGCTTGCTGCTTATAAATTGCATAACTGGGATGCACAGCATATGCACTTCGGTGTTGCTTCTGACACCATGAGAGAGAACTAGCAGGGCGTTCACACCGATTCATCTGCAGTGTCAGTTATTACTGGTTTGGGTTTTGGCATTTGAGTTCAAACGCTCCTGCACAGAGATACTGTCAGTGTAACATCTCTGGTTACAGAAGAAAATGGCAAACAGAAAGCCAGAAATTTCTTGGCAGCGGTGATTAGGAAAACTCATGCCTGCCGCCAGCAGCTTCTGTGTGTTCTACATACATGGTTGTGAATGCATGCACATCTACTGTATATTTCAAGAGTTTGATGACTACAAACGCCATTCGTCGATTTGCTGTGCAGCAAATACACTTTAAAAGTGGAATGTACATTAAAAGGTTGAGGTCAGCACGGATGGAGAGAGCAGGAACAATAAAAATGATTTGTTTCCAAGACTTTGACTTTTGTTTCCTTTTTCCTCCCTTTTATCTCGGTAACACAAAATAATTTTAGCTGAGTCAGGGCTCACTTCCTGCACATAACGGCTGCTCACTTAAAACACTTCCTTGATTGTTCTTTTGTTCTGTCAAAGTTGTTTTGTTTATTGCTCAATGAACTATTTTAGTCATTTTGTGCATAAACTTTCTTTTACAGTTGTGCTGACAAGAATTTTGCAAAAGAAAATGATTTTTTTCCTTGGATTTGGTTAATCTAAAATCCCCCAAAAAGTCAATTTTTTGTTGTTCTTCATCTGTTTTTTTCTCTCTTTTTAGGCTTACAGAGGACGTTGGTTTGCTGTCTGTTAAATTCATACAGTGGATTAGAAATTGTAAATTTTGACTTTATTTTGAGGAATTGGTTTTTTATTATTTTGTGTTAGTTTTTAACCTCTGCCAAGCAGAGAAGAAAATACAGAAATGTGTGGTACAAATTGCAAAAAAAGAGACAAGAATAAAGTTGTCAACAAAAGTAGCATGAGGCTCAACATTATTATAAACAGCTGTTAGAAGGGTTTCAGATTGCATATAATTGTTGGTCTGGTGCAATGACCTTTGCTTGCATTTTTATTGTTAACATCTGATGAAAACCTCTCTGATTAATTTTTGAAGTTAAGCATTTAATATGGAATTATTTAAAACCAATTCTTTAAAATTAGTCAGCACAGCCTCCCTTATTTTTTGAAAATTTTCCAATAAAATCATACATTTTTCCCCATATCCCCATATGAACCTCAACTTTGTTATTGTAAAACAAACATCTCCAGCAGTGAAATGACACCCTATTTACCTAAAGTACAAAGTTGTGTCAACCCAATCCTAATTGGTTAGCAAAACGTGGCTAAGCACGTGTAAATACCCCAATTTCAGACATTTTAAATATTTACATCTGCGTTTTCTAAAGGGACACTTTCCCTTTCTCTGTGTGGGGTCCCTATCTGACACACACTGTGGTCTCGGGTAAATCTGGTAGGTAACCTCTGGCTGCACGCCCCACATGGGGCATGTGGCTGAAATGTCTGCCATACATAGAATACACAAGCTCAGGTTACAACACACAAAGAGATGGAGTGATTTCACTCTATGGTCAGAATGACCAATGTGGCACCATTTGCCGCCATAAACCTCATTTAAGATATGAGGGTAGAGATTGCTGGTTTTGTTTTGTTTTTGTTGGAAATTGTAGTGACCCAAACATGACACAAGCTTATAGCAGAAACTTTTAATGAATACATCTTTAATGAATAAAATAAAACTTGATTTAAAAGGAAAATACAATTAAAATGTGGTAAACAAAAATCCTGAACAGGATGTGGCAACAGAGACGTGGAGATCTGACAATGACCGACAGAAAACCAAGAAATTCAATGCACTGACGATTCTTTAACTTAAACAGAGAAGCTTAAATGATTAAAACTTGAACATGGTGAGATGTTGACTGTAGAGAAGGGAAAAAATTAAAAACAGAACACAGCATAACTCAAAACATGACTGTGGATCAGAAAACCGAACCAAAAAAGTTTTGATGCTGTATCCTTCGAGTTCTCATTAAGGTGTAAATCTAAAGCTATGTACACACCTACCACATGTGACGCAGGTCTTTGGCCCATGGTGTTCACACTGGATGAGCAGGGAGGGGCTTCTTCTTTTTCTTTTTCTGCTGTTGACTTGCGCATGCCCGCCACCTACAATTGGAATGTTGAAGTGTTGCAAATCTTGTTAACCTTGCTCCAGGTTTTTTTTTTAAGCTCTATGCCGATATAAAGAAGACTTGGTTTAACCACAATTTCTTGTTTCACCTCTATGATTAATTTTCAAACCGTCTACACTTCCGTGAAATAAAAGGGACTCCATCCACACGTCATTACCAAATCCCTGATTGATTGAATCCAATCCATTATTATTATTATTATTATTATTATTATTATTATTATTATTATTATTATTAAAGGTTTAATTTAAGGTTTAAGTGCATTTAATGGCCAAGCATTTTGTACATAGAGCCTGAAAAAGGTATTTAAAATCTGTATAGCTACACAGGAACGCGGGGGCCCAAAACGCCCATTTATGTGCATTGACATAGTCTTTTCATTGGAAGTGGCTGCTTGAACACACGTTGTCAAGGGCACTATGAACGTGGCTTCCAGTTTTGGGGGCTTTACCAAAAGTGCTAAAACAATGAATTCACTTGTGTAAGAAGATGTTTAGTATATAAAAAAGATTTATTATGGATGAAAAACTGTCAAGTGGATCTTAAAGACCACAACCTTTGGAGTCTAGGTCTTTACTTGGTAAAATATACCAGATAGCTCGAAAACAACCCAGAAATATTAGATTGATAGTAAAAATGAAAAATTGCAACAACAATTGCTGTGTTTTACTGTGTTTTATTGGGTTTTACCGTGTTTTGCTGTGAAGCACTTTGTGATTTTTATCTTGAAAGGTGCTATACAAATAAAGTTTATTATTATCATTATTATTAACAGTTTTGAGTAGTAAAAAGTTATTTAAATGTAATTATATTAGATTTATTTATTGCTCAAGTATATAAAGAGAAACATACATGCTGTCAGACAACAGTGATTCATTTTAGAATGTTTTTTTTCTTATTTGATTATACCCATAAAAAAAAATGTTTTAAATCTCCTTTTGTTTAAATCTTAGTATTTTTTGCAAAGTGGGTGTTCAGACAAACGACCAGACGGACCACCTAAGCTGTTGCAAAACCAGGGCGTGTTGTGTTTTAGGTCTTTGTCATTGACCCTGTCAAAGGTGACTTACACTTCTGCAACGCCGACATCCATGCACAAAAGATGACAGCGGAAGAATTATGCACTGCACCGGCTGGTCTGCAGAAACTGTGGGAGACCCCTGAAAGGAAACACTGCACAGCTCTCGTCTCACTCCAATTCTTGGTGAGTCAAGAGGAAAAGAAAGAAGCGGAGAATTAAAAGCCAAAAATAGCTTTAGCTTTGGCAGTTAAAGTAAAAGAGCAATTTTTTTTTTTACTAACTCTTTAGACCTTTTTTTGTCAAGTCTTGTATGACTTCTTGGCCTACAATTTAGTTTAAAAGCCTCCGAGAATGTGTCCCCAGCCCTTCAATTCTTTAATAGTGGCAGCAGAATGTGTGGTATTTTAGGCACAGGTGGTTAAAAACATCCCAAAGCTTAAGGATAAAATGCGCCAACGCATTTCAGGGATTCCTTCTACCCTGCAACCACAGCCCCAAAACTTGAAAAAAACTCTTCCTTTTGCAGAAACTGGTACCACTTTAGGAAGAAACGCATATATGCAAACTCACACAACACAAGTGACTGACGTTACCCAGTAATTTAAGGCACTGAAATAGGGACTTAGCATTGTAAACTGGCAGTGTTGCCAGGCAAGATTTGTTGACTGTAGAATCATGACAGGGAGCTTAAATGGTATGTGTTTATCTACATTCTGCAGCGGTAAGAGGCACTTTCTAAAATACCCTCCAGCTTCTAGGTAACAGAGTTCGCTTGGGCAATATAGTTACTTCACTGGTGCCCTCACAGATGAGTTTAGACTCATTATTTCCCAAACTTCTTTGTTCATTTTTATTAACACTTTCCTGCTTTTATTTTGCAATAAATAAATTTAAAGTCTGTTTTCTAAATTATAAACCAGTCTAAAAGTCAAACTGTCTTTTCTGGCTGTGGGAAGACAAGAAGATTTGCTTTCACTTGACTGGCTGCAGATAAGAGTAAAATAATTTTAAATCTTAAACTAACTCATCTTGAATTAATTAACACTTAAAAAATCCAGTTTACTTTTAAAATGTCCTATCATTTATATTGAATTTTTTTAAACTTTGGCAAACATGTATGTATGTGTGTATCTGCACGTGTATGTGCATAAATAAATATACAGTATATGTATAAGTGTGTGTGTTTGGATATATAAATATGTATTCAGTCAAGAATGAACTTTTTTTGGCATATTTGTCAACTTGATGTTAAGTTTTGTTTCTGTGTAAATTGTATTTATTTTTTATTTTTTGGAATATTATGCTCGACTGACATAGTAATTAAAAAAAGGAAAAGCATTTTCTATATATAAATAAAACATTATTTGGTATAAAATATTTTTAAACACACCCTTATATGTAGCAACAACTGGATTTTTGGTTTATTTTGTTTAGGCCAACATGTTTATGGACTTTGCCGGATTCTAGTATTTCTTTTCTTGTTTGGCTTTTAGTATGAAGCCAATTTCAAGGATTATAATATATTAATTATCAATAAATTAAAACCAGGCATCCAAAGCATCTATGACATTTACAGAAGTTGGGGGGGGGGGGGTTGGTAGACCTGTGTGGTCTCAAAGCACGGAGCCCACTTCACATATGGTGTCTGCAAACGTTTGTAACAAAAAAAGCCTGATTTGTCCCAATTATAAAGAAATGTAAAACTCTTAGGGTTCCAACCAGCTCTTTCTTGGAGATTCTGTTGACAGTTTGAATGCTTTGTCTACAAAAGGACAGGAGAAGTCGAATTGGTGTTTGTGTTTGTGTGTGAGGGTGTGGGTTGTTGCCTGTTTGTGTGTTTGGAGTTGTCAGGGACAGGTGGTTGTAATGACAAAGTCAAATATTTGACACAGTCTAATTGCAAAGGTAGTCTTGTGACTTTAGAGTCGTATTTTCCGTCGGTGTTGAAACCAAGGCTTCTGATCCATCCAGCTAAATGAGTCTAAACTGGACACCCAAATGTAAATATAAATATATACAATGAGCATCCATGTGCCCATTGAAGTGTGACATGAGCAAGCAAAAATATATCAGCAGGAAACACAGCATCAGATGAAAAACACATTGTGCCTTTTATCGTGTAACATTCCCACACACAACCACCAAAACAATACTCCCAAAAGCATATTTCCATTCTCACACACATCACTCATCTAAGCCAAACAGTTCCAAAAGGCTTTTATTTCCTTTTTTTTTTTTTTTATTGCATTCAACTTTAATTCCCATGCCCCAAATTT
Source organism: Oryzias curvinotus (assembly GCA_023969325.1). NCBI lineage: Eukaryota > Metazoa > Chordata > Actinopteri > Beloniformes > Adrianichthyidae > Oryzias > Oryzias curvinotus. Next base: position 10,911,790 of record CM043729.1, on the reverse strand, counting down.
CCATGTTGAATGGGAGATCAAGAGATTTTTTTTTAAATTCTCCAAAACAAACAATGATTGCTTTTCAAGACTTGAAAGAGGCCATGGGGGTGTGAACGGGGTGGCTGGAAGGCATAATATATCAAGGTGGGAGATTAGGGCTTATCAGAGATTTCCATTTTGAAAAAATGAACCAGAAAAGTCTCCCTGCAGTTGTTGCCAGGTCAAACAGCAGCCTACTTGGAAGGGACGTCCATGTGTTGGTCAGAAACCCCGGGTGATTTATGGCTCTCTGAAAAAAATTCCAAAATCTGAGTTTGGTTCTCTTGATCCCAATCGTTCATTTATTTCTTCTGCAGCTCCTCCCATCTGTGTTTTGTGAGTTTGACCCAACGTACCCTCTGGCCAAGAGGCTTTCCTAGAAACAGCGGGCTCTCCAACCCATATACACTTTTTTAATAACCCGTGTTTTGTGAGGAGAAAAAAAAAAGCGGTGTAAATAATCTTTGAACAGCATGTGGGCTTCAGTGGAAAGCTTAAGCAGGGGGGGCACTGGAGGCAAAGTCAGATGAGGCAGAGGACATGTGGTTGAGAGACTTCTGCAAGAGGGGGAACCACCTGACTTGGCAAAAGTTAGATACCCCATACTACATTTGTTTATACCGTACTGCCCCCCTGTGGCCATGGGGTAAATGCTTTCAATTAAAAAAGATTTTGAAAAAATGCCATTTGTCGTTTTTATTTTGTTGTCTTTATAAAAAGGTGTGGATGTAATGTACCAGAGTGCATCAGAGACGATAAAGTCTGATGATCTTGCAGGTGTTCTTTCACCTCTTAAGGCATGCAGCAGTCAGGGAGGAAGAGCGGGCGGCTGGAGATAAAGCAGGTTTAAATGAGTACCTGGTTGACACCGTGAGTCATTTACAGTTGCTGTACGTGACACTTTTCACACATAACTGCTTGAGCTGGCCCTGACACTGCAACACAGAGAGGGGGGGACTTCTGCGTCACCACTTTCACAAGTAGTTCCTTTCTTCACTACATACAAAGCCTTAACTGTGCTCACAATAGAGAAAATGAACAGCTGCTGCCATGTCTGCAGCTGAAGAAAGCTGCAAAAGTCAGCGAGGACCCACTGTGGGAGTGGGCACCCGAACACAGTTGGAGGTCGGTTTACAGGTGTGCACCTGCTGTTGGAAAGGCAGACCTTGGCCTCACCGGGTCTATTCAACAGGTGCTTCATGCATCCTGAACTCAGTGGCAGTGGCAGGAATTCATTAAAACCGAGATAAAGACAGCATCCTTTCCCCCTATCTCAATCTGAAAAAGAAAGAAGATTTAGGATTCTCCACTTTCACCTCCAGCTGTGCGAAACACAGAAATGTGACACCCTCCACTTTATGAAGCCTTGCGCAACAGGTGGATGCGTCTACATTTTTCCAAAAGGAAGAAAAAGACCCACATTAATGTCAGCTCCATTAGACTAAACTGTGCAGAGACTCCAGAGTTAATGTTTAGACGCATTATGCCTGCTGAGATACACGCAGCAGGCGGGGGCGCCGGGCTGAAGGTCAGCCCCTCGCGTCTGTGCCAAATGACATGGATTTGAAGACTGGTGGTGTGGGGTGGGCAGGAGCCAGGGGGGGGGTTCTTCTACAGGGCTAAAGATCCTAAACAGCTGGCCGATCGAACACATGTGCTGTTGTGTGACCTTTTCAAACATGTCCTGTGTGATATTTCCAAGCATTTCCAAATGACACAGCGTCCAAGTCCCACCAGCTGACTAAGTCAATAATGGAGGTCAGCTGATTGCAGTGTGTCCAAGGTATTATTTGAGCTGTTGCCATGCAGAGTTGGAATGTCATATTGATCTCAGCTCTTTCTCAGTTAATAAAGTAAGAGAAGTAAAGAAAAAAAACATTTTCCCAACACTAGTAATTTTTACTGTTATGAAATATTAAAAATATTTAAGGAAGTGAACTTTTTGTTGCATACTAGTGCCATTGTTTAGTACCATTTAAACTTTGCTACTTTTTAAGGAAGACTAGGTAATTTAGTCATACCAACCACTAGTTTAGGAGCACCTCTTCTGAAAGTTATTTTGAAATAAAATTCAGTTCAAGTGGATTATATGTTAGTATCATTTGCACTTTTTGCTCATTTTAGTTGCACTGAAACTGAAATTATACACTGCAAATGTTCATTTTCTATTCCGTTTTTCCTTTTCATGGTCACGGGGGCTGCCGGAGCCTATCTCGGCCACTTATGGGCGAAGGCAAGGGATGCCCTGGACAGGTCGCCAGTCCGTCGCAGGGTAGAATGTCCGCAATCACACACCCAACAATCACACACCCAGTCACTCTCAAACACACACCTATGGACAATTTAGTTGCCAATTACCCTTAGGAGCACGTTTTTGGATGGTGGGAAGAAGCCAGAGATCCCGGAGAGAACCCACGCATACACTGGGAGAAGATGCAAACTCCACACAGTCCCCCCATTGATGTGTTTTTCATGTCCCCCAGCCGGGACTTGAACCGGGGGCAAGAGCGCTAACCACTGCTCCACCGTGCAGCCTGGTGCAAGTAAAGTGATGTATTTTCCTCAGCTATCTCCTCCTTGGCTTTCTTAGCCGTCGTTTCCAACTGCCAGTTGGAGAAATAATCTCCTGTTTTTGATACACCAGGGTAGCTGTGAGGTCAAGTGCAGATAGTGCCTGGATGTCATTTTCCCGATGCCCTGAAGAAGTTGGGTGTTTCCTAGTTTTGTGGTAAAAGTTTCCAAATGTCATTCTTTATTGGTCATACATAGATTATCTGTTGTGTATTTATTTTATTTAACCGCCCAATGTCTGTAGATGCCGCTTTTATGTATGTTTAAGACTTCACTGCAACACTTTATTGTTGTTTCTGGTTTATAAGCAAGCAGGACACCTTAAGCAGAAAATCACAAAACATGAAGCTGGATTGGACTTTCCTGGCAGCCAGACATAAACGCACAGCTTTTATTACACACAATGAATGATAATACCCTTCTTTTCAATAGCATTAAATTACCTTGCATATGGGTACAAGCCCTGGTGCAGTAGTGTTTCATGAAAAATACAAAACCAGATAAAACAAAGAAAATGACACGAAGAGCTGCAGAACGTTTCTCAAAGAGAGTATTGGATGACGCTTTTTAATTTCCATCTCCTGGATCTTTTTTGGTGTCAGGAAGGAACAATTCTGAATGAATAGAAGTAGGACCAGGTGCTCGGGTCACTTTAATCCTTTGTCCCTGTCAGACTCTAATTTCGGTGACATCAATTTGTCCACACATCCATTATCTCTGCTAACTTTGTCCTGGTTGGGGTCCCTGGGGGTTGCTGGAACCTATCCTGCCTGTCTTTGGGCAAAGGAAGGAACTTCCGGATGGAAGTCACAGGGCTGCGCATTCACTCTCACAGGCTCCAATAAACAATGTATCAAACCAAATGCAGCTTTGGCTCTTATCTTACTAAACCTACTGGAGGTTTTGATGGCAAATCATGGCATCGGTCTATCTCTACTGTCAGAGATTGGTATACCAGTCATGACGTATACATTAAACGTCACTAGATATCATTTTAAGGTATTATGGCAAGAAGTATGTACAGCCATCTCTACTGTGAGATTATCTAAGCAAGGTGCTGGAGCAGCTTCTATCTGCACTTTAAATTATCTCCTTAAAACTTTTCTTGTAAATCTACGATGGACTTGTTTAAACTGTGTTGACATCACACTTCTGCGAGCAGACCACAGGCAGCTACAACGCTAGTTTATGCAATATTGACTGGAACAATCCCTGATGAGAAAAAAATAAATAAATAGAAATAAAATCCAGTAACTGCAAGGTGCTTTAATATTTTTCTCTGACCGTTGTTATTTGAAAAGGAGCAGCCTATTAACTCTACGTTGACTTTGGAGAACCAACGTCCTCATTGTCAGGCAGACCAGAGTTTAGGTCCTCTTCCGCAATAGAAAACTGAAATTAAAAAATTACAACTGAATGATATATTCTAAATTCATCCTTTGAATTTTGCTAGGAGACAAAAAAAAGTGACTGGAGTTTACTCTGAAAACAGCTATTTCAGCAACATAAGCTTCAATGAAACCAAAACAACAGATTTGAACCCCCTTAGGAGCCATCATAAACAGGGAATAAAGTAATATACATCAAAAGAGATCATTGACTTTAAAAACATGTCTGACATGTCATACAAAGTCTGACTTTCTAACTTGGGAATTAGAGGAAAATTTCTCCTTTTTGCCACCTGCCTCTGGTGGACTCTAGCGGTGGAGCTGCAACATGTGATACTCGCTAGACAGGTTAAATTTGGGAATGAAGGGTGGGGGCTTGGTTTTCACATTTAGCCAACTAAACAAACAGTACAAGGAAGCTACTCTGACATTTGAACTCTTGTGTCTCTAATTTCTACTGTATGGATTTTCTTTTACACTTAAACATCCTCCTAGTTCCAAAAATTATTTTAAACTTTTGCAACCGTCTCCATATCTGGTCTTTCCTTGCTAATTACCAAAACATTTCCTGTCCAGAGAAAGATGAAGGTAATGTCTTTTTCCCAATGTTGCAATGTTTCCCTGTCATGTCACTTTGTGTTAAACACTATAGAAAAAAGGGCCCGTGCAACTTAGCACAAAACCCAGTTCTTGACACAAACTTCAACAACTCAGACTCCAGTTAATCTCTCTCTCACACATTTAAACTGCTGCAGAATTGATGGTTGGCCTGGTGTTGGATTACCGCTTATTAGAGTAACTCCACTTTTCATTGAGGTCAGTCCATGACTGCCTAGGCTTTCACAGCAGCCCTTACAGGTACTGTAGATACAGGTGCAAACCTGTATAAAACACACAGGTGGCCGGCACGAAATTTTAAGGTTGTAGACCACTCTGTGACCTGTAGAGAGAAAATGTTAATGCAGGTTTTTTCCCCTGGCATGGAGCAGTAGAAAAGCAGGCGACTGTTCATAGCAAAGACTCTATCAACACGCAAGGGTTAAGGAAGGGTGTCGTGAGGGAGACACAGGCACGTCATATGGATATTTCCTTTTTTTACCCCCCCCAAATTCTGCAGATTGCGATAGGAGCCCGTTAGTTTAATTGATACGTCTACACTCATTGCGTGTTTCTTACGAATACAACTGACTGTTAGAAATGAGGAAATTAGACAGAGTGTAGTTTGTGAGAGCACTATTGCATCATGTGCACACCCCGTGCGTGCGGTCAGTAAAGAGCAAGTGCATGCACCTTAGTGTGACGCAAGTACAACGCAAGACAGCATGACCCATGCATCATAAATGTGTGCAACTTCCATTTCCTAACAATTTTTTAAAATTCAAATCAGTTTCAAACAAGTTGAAAATCATAATACAATCAATATGAAACAAACTTAAGGATGAGAACAATAACAATAGTTATAACAACAATAGTATAACAATGATACAGACATGTTGAAACTCACAATGTCACTAACCACACAGACGATAATCGTACATTCCATTTTCATGACGTACCTTAAGGTGACCACACGAGCCACAAGGGAACTGCAAAACACACCTATAGTCTGTGAGTGCATTCAGACTGGACAAATTTGGTTCACTTAAAGTGAACCAGAATTCATTTTCCTTGATGATCCAGAGCAATTTTTCAGTCTGAACACACCCAAGCTCTCTGACCCGAGGCGGTCTTGGTTTGTTTCCAATCGGACTGAGCTTCGGTTCGCTCTGAGATTCCTCAGTCTCAATGTGCTGCGTGATCTTGGTGAAACAGCTGAACCAAACAACCACCGTAGCCCGGAGTGTGAACAAAGTAAGAACCTAGCAACCATGATGACAAGACACAGCAGCTCATTGAAATGTGGTTGGATGTATGCAGCCTCATTAAAACAACTTTTAACATGATACACAATGCTTCTCACTGTTGTCGAGGCGATTTCTGCCATAAACACTTATCAGTGTACCTGTTTAGCCTTCTTAAAGGTTTTTCAATCGCAACCTTGGTGAAGACCATTTTCATCTGTCCACCCAAAAACCACATCAAATCAAAGCTAATGACTAAGTGTACACATTAATAAAATTGTAAATGCAAATACCATCTTGCAGCCAGTTTATCAAAATACTCAATCACTACAACTGACAAGAGGATAAGCAGGCACAAACAAACAGTCAGAGATGACAATCATGAAGGCTGAGGAATCCAGCTGCAAAAAAAAGGAGAAGGTCCAAAAGCTGATAGACACAAACAAAAATAGACGAAAAATCATGCACACACATACTCAGACCGGAGTAAAGGTTACGAGAAGCACAGTTGACCAACATGCCTCTATTTTTATTGACCTACCCTTACAGGTCTTTTTTTTTCTTTTGGGAATTCATCTGGACAAAGTTTTCTACAGCATCATGCTGTTTGTTGGGCTTTACCCCTCTAAATAGAGCCGTTATCGGAAGCAGGTCATGTTACTCAAGAAACTGCTGCTGTGCAAATGCTTATCAAATATCTGCAGGAGATCTGGCAAGCCTGTTTAAACCTTGCCACATACACACTTGAATTTTTTTTTCTTTTATACAAACATGCATTTTGCCTGAGGACTCCACCTGCTCTTTCCAGTTCTCAACAGCCATTCTTCGTGAAACCATCTTCAGCCAAATCCTGCTGCTGTGTTGGCTGTGCTCGGCTCCATAGCCACAGAAACTAAAGATGGGTTTTGTTCTGTTGCCCAGAAAGGCATTAGAATCTGAGGAGGGAACTTCAGACAGTGTGGTTACTGAGGGAATAGAATGACCACACACACTCTTGCAGATGTAAAACAGTCTGGAGGAGAGTGTTCAGACTAGCATGTGTGGTCCTGGATGTGGAGATAGATCCATAAAAGACAGGAGAAACATATGAAAGAGAAAAAATGCTTGTAGCAGTTCAGCAGTGACTTTTTCAGATTTGAAAAACATTTAAACAGCAGGAAATGCGTTTAAAGGTGAAGCGTGAGATCATAATACAGTGTGTGTGTGTAAGTGCACAGGAGAGAAAGCACTTTTGGCCACAGTCTCTTACTTGTTGACCCACGCAAGCTGCCAGTGGGAAGGCAGCTGACATATTGGCCAGTTGCCACGCGAACTCTACAGCTCAGCAACGTGCTGCCTGCCTCGTACACAGCAGCGTCATGGAAACAGTTACCAGGCGCCCCTGTTTCTCCTGAGTCAACAGCAGCCACTGGTGGACGATCCAGACATTCATTCATAAAAAATAGCATCCACGGGGGAGTCACACATACAGTTTGGTAGAATCAGACAGGAAATGCGAAAGTGTAAAACTCCAGTGAGGCATGGATGAATGAGTCACTATTCTCACTTCTTATAACTGACATAATAAGTTGTGCATTTACTCAGAGGTTGCATGGTCCCCTGCAAAGATATGCATTTTTTTTATTCCAGCTGAAATAACAGGATTTCCAAAGTGTCAGCAAGACATTTTCTGCTGTTCTGCAAAACAGAACAGATCAACCCCTACCAGCAAAAGCCAGATCAATCAGCAGCCTTTTGGATTCAAGGAGGAGCTAAATCAAACAGACAATCTTTGGTGTGCACATTGTCTGCTTGACAGGTCACAGAGTCCAACAGAGGACAAGTGCCTGTAACCAAACCAATGCGGCGAGGGGAGGTGGTGTCTGGTCATCTGCAAACACATGAGCAAGTAAATCTAGAAGGGAAAAAAAGATGTCAAAGCCATGCAGAGGGAGGCCTTAGTGAGAAGTTTCTGTTAAGTAGCGTCAGGCAGACTTTCCATCTTTGCTTAAATTGCAATGGGATATCTTGCCTGGACTTAAGTAATCTTAGCAGACAGGAAGTGAGAAATCAGTGATCCATAAAAGATAAATATTACCCAACTTCCACTGTAAAATAGAAGTGCCACGTATTTCAGAAGAAACCTGCATTAATGGAACAACTGGTGGAAACAGTAAGGTTAAGCATCATTGACAATTATGTCAATACTTTGGCCAAACAAGTTAAGTTAAGTTTTTCTTTTTTTTTTTTTTTACTAATTTCAGTAGAAAATAGTCTATTTTGATTCAATAACATATTGGAAATGGTAACACCCTACCCTTTATGTTGTGTTATAATCATAGTAACCTAAGTATTCACTTTATAAGGAAGCTAATTATTATTATTTTTTTATTTTTTAATCTTAGCACAATCCACTATAGCCACACATTTTAGTATTGTCATAGACAACCCCTTAAATCAGTTACAAAAACTTCTGCTAAAACCACAAACTTGATGCACACTTGACCTTTTTTTTCTCCTCAGGACAGTCAAGTAAAAAACTGGACCTTTCAAAGTAAAAATAGGGACGACAATTCAAACAAATCCTCAGCTTTGTAGTGGGTGACTTTTAAACATTAAAAGCTACAAGATCTTATTTTAGAATTTTTTTTCACCTAAATCTGGTTTAACGAAAGGTTTTTTACCTCAAAAACATTTATATTTTCAGTTCCTTGTCAGAATGGCTGGTCTTTGAATCTTTTAAAAGGGTTTTGATTATGTTGCAAAAGAGATTTATATGAGTTTTGATGTCAAAAGTCCATTATTTTCCTTTAATTTCTGGAAACTTGCAAGCATATTGATATTAATGTGAACTCTGAACACATACTCTGGATTAGTTTGACAACTTTAGGACATGCTTGACACAGGTCAAGTCAGTGACTTGTATAGAGAAGTGGAACCAGGTCTTTGCATAGTGATAATTTATCAAGTCTTGTTCCTTTCATTGGGGTCAAAAATAGTTGCTGTAATCCCCTTTTTCCAGTCCTGCCATTATTTTTTTACAATCAAAAATATAAATATATAATATGATGTTACATTTTGTAAATGCATGTTTTGATGTGTTTACAGTGATGCATAAAGCTGTGACGGCATCATATGTACAGTTTTATCTCGGGCATGTTTAATATAATTAAATGCACTTGGATGCACCAAAGACTCTGGGTTCAAAGCGGATCAAAACAATACGATGAATGGAGTGGGATGGGATTACAGAGTGCAACACCCTTCATGCAGTGGATCAGATTATGGGGTGGTAATGGAATGACCTGGCAGCATCACAGGGTGATGATTTCACTCCGGAGGAGTCGAGATGCAGTGACACACTGTCTGCTTCTCTTGGAACCAGTTCCCATGGCCTCAGACTGATACTTTCCCTGCAAAACTGCAGATGTCGTGACATTGTCTCCTTTCTGTTTTGCTGCCGCTGCACACATTTTTTTATTTGCACTTTCCTTTGGGAGTTTGCAAATATTCTGATTTATATCCAATCAGAATTGTATATAATGCCTGGGATGCAAGCATTTCTATATGCCTGCATCCCAGCTGCCCCACTGCAGCTATAAGTCCTCAAAAACCTTTTTATCTGCATTGGATTTTGGAGGCGCAAGGCAGGGAGTGTGACTAGCAGCGTGACAAAACCAAAAGGGGGAGCTGAAGGAGGGGTAGGTCAGCAGATCTGAGTTAGGGGTGTTGGTGCGCCACAAAGACGTGGCAACTGCGCCTCTCTGCAGCTGTGGGCCTACGTGAGCATCGGCAGGAACGCTCTCCTCACCCCTCCCTTATCCGCTCGCTCGCTTTCTCTCACCCCCCCCCCTCTCCCTTTGCTCATTTGCACCTTCTAATAGACTTTTGAGGTTCCCCTCCTTCCCCTGCCCAAATCCTCCATGCACTGTTCTCTCATTATCTCGGTCATAACTCCCCTCACTCTTCTCCCATGACACGCTGCCAAGCGGTGCAGACCAGGACAGGGAGAGGTGTGTTGTATGCGGCCAGCAAACGGATATCTGAGCCGACTGAAAGGGGAAGAGAAGAAGGCAAAGATCTCCTTTCCCACACAGCCGATCTGGCCTGAAGTGAACTAGAAGAGACATGCACGTATGCATGCCCCACAGCTAACTCCCTTTTGCATACATGTGTCTGCAAGCCGCACACTCCTACACCAGTGTGTGAAGAGTTTGGGCAAACAGTGGGCTTTAAGGCCAAGGTCAGAGGTGACGTGCAGAAAGTGGGAGGAGGACGAGGAGAAAAAAGGGAGGAGTGAAAACGAAGAGACAGAATGAATACAATGAAAACGATGAAGAAATCAAGGACAAATTAAAGCAAAAAAGAGTTGCAACAATGCAATGCATGATGATAAAACACAGGGCAGATAAAGCAGTGAGCTGAATGAGCCGATTGTGCTTTTGCTCATGAGCAGGTGCATTTTTTTTTTTTTTTTTTTTGCTAGTGAATGAATCTGTAGTTGTTACTAGACAGTTTAAAGGTCAGTGCTGCCCTCTACTGGTAAAGAAAAAGTCTGTGGAAAAAAATGAAACATGAGGAAGATTTTTTTAAGCTTAAAGTGTTGGAAAAAATAAACAACACATGAAGCCACCTGGAGACATAAAGTCTCCACACCAAAAATAAAACTCCCGATGGCATTAATTTGTACATGACTGTAATGGTTCCATTACTGCTTTTCAAAGGAAGAAACATGCACTGTCAGCCATCATAAATACAAACTCAAGAACCAGACGCTGTGGATGCCTTCACATGTTTATGTTGGCTGAATTGTTTTTCATTTTTCTCGATTTTTTAGTGTTTTGCACCAGAACATCTGCTACTATCTCACCAAGCTGAATACTAAATCAAACTATATTAAATTTGAGTTTGAAGAAAATATTTTGAAGATAAAAAACAAAAAAAAAGTGACTGCAAGTAATGTTGCTTACTGTATATCAAAAAAGAAATGGCTGAATTAAAGCTACAATAAAAAAACAGCATTTAATTTTCTTGTTTATATAGTGATCCACTTTTGCTCAATATAAGCATTAAAAACTGGAAGAATAAAAGTTATGTCAGAGCAGTATGATCATCTAAAAGAATGTTTTTTTCTGTAAGGCTCTTTTATGTCACATTATATAAAATCACCACTCTAAATCTAATAAAAGATTTGGAATAAATTCTCATAATATGAAAAGATTGAGTACCCAGCTGCAATGCATTACAATGCATAAATACAATGCATTTTATGACCCAGTTTAAATTGACAACTTAGCAATTCCACGTGGTGTAAATTGTAATCAAAGAAAAAAAAGTTGTTTTTTTTCATTTATCATCTTTGTGTTATGTAAGAGAAAATCTCTGATAGCGTAAAATCGTACACAGATCATTGCTCTGTTTATTGAATTAGAACACGTCTGCAGAAACAGAAGCCAAAAGTTGTCAAAAGTTCAATTTATTTTTTGCTTATTTGTGTTGAAATCCTATTATTTTTCTGATAATAGAAAAAGCTCAAATCAGCTTACCCCCGACAACAGGCAGCTGATATTAATTAAAACATTGTAATTTATAACAAAATCCCTTTTTTAGTCATCAGTATTTATTATATATTCCATTACAAAATGCAGCAACATTTGTCACAAAATACTGACGCCTGATTAAATTTTCACATTATTTTTTTAAAAAAAAGTGAGGGCTGTTGAGTCCCAATCCTGAGTTAAGATTAACTGTGAACACAAAAACTAAAAAAAATAATCAAAAGTACTTCAGTGTAAAAAATAATTCATAATTTATAAAAAGAATTTACAGAAAGTGAGAAAAAAAATGAGAACACAGCTTTAAACTATGCTCCTCATTTGGAAAAAAGCATTTGAAAGTGCTCAGATCTCATTTTCTTTCAGCGAGGAGAAGAAAATACCTCCACTTGATTTGGAAGATGCTAAATCATGGAAAGTTAAGATCTTTTCAAAGGAAAACATAAGGAATATAGTTCTCCTCAGCCAATCCGTGGGCTTCTTGGCCTCTACGGAGGGGGTGGAGGTTTGTTCTTGCAGGTGCAGAGACGTACCACATGACTACACCTGTGGGGTTTACCGACACCACAAAGTCAGTGGAGTCTTTCAGGGAGGCCGTCTTCCCTGTGAAGACATCAATGATCTACAGAGGAGCAAATAAAAAAAGATTAAACGGACATATGAGGCAACTTGGGTGGAGCTGTTGGGATTTTAGAGACACACCTTGTAGCTGCCTGTGGTGAAGTTGAGCTGGCGCAGGGAGGACGTGTAGCGGTAGGGCATGTCAGTACGCCTGCTGAAGAATACCAACGCACTAGCATTGTTGGATAAGGGGCGCCAGAACACCTCGATACCACTTTTCTCCTGCAATTAAATGATTTTAAAAACATGTTTTATCTCAACCAACCAAAAAAGATCCACACAAAAAAGTCCTACCTTCAAAATGCGTCTTCCCGCTATGCCCATGGCGTCCTGGTTGATGCCAATGGCAATTTTGTTCTGCAGGATGCTCCGAGCTCCACTGCTGATGGTGCGAAGGTCATTGGACATGAAAAGAGGAGCGGCCATGATTGACCAGAGCGCCATTTGAGAACGAGACTGGTCCAAGCTGAGGCCGAAGTCACCAATGATCAGCTGGAGTGGGAGGATAAAGCCCAACATTAATAAACTACATATTTAGCTTTGGAGTTAAAAAAAAAAAAAAAACTCAAAGGAAACTGCTATTTGTTTTGTTTAATTTGGTTGTTGGAGAGCTGATACAAACCATATCAGGGTCGTTCCACCTCCCAGGTCCTGCTGCAGGTTGCAGGGCATCCTGGTTATCAAAGAACCAGTCTATGATGTTCAGCACACTGTCCCAAGAGTCCTGGATATCGTCATAGTTACGCCACAGGTTGCAGATCTCCCCAAGTTGAGTATAATTTACCTGAAAACATCAATTTGACACTGAATTTGAAGTTCAGGTAATCATCACACATGTAACACATGCAAAAACTCTTTTTGTTTGTTAATGATAAAATTACCTTTGGTGGGAGTCCGCCACGATAGGCAGGCCAACTGCAGGAGTAGCCAATGGGACGGCCCGTGGCATTTAAAGCCTTGGACATGAGGGGGTAACCTGCCAGAGCCAGAATGTGTTTACAATCAAATCAACTTCTTAAACAGGAACCGAGCTCCCCTCAGACCTCCATACCCTGCTCCTGTTCGGTGGCGTTGGAGTAACAGCCGTCAAATTTAAACATGTCCACTTCCCAGTCAGCAAAGGTCTGTGCGTCGATTTCAATCTTGTCCAGCGTGGTGCCGGGATACCCCCCGCACGTGTGGGTGCCCATGTCCCCATAGATGCCCAGCTTCAGACCTCTGTCATGCATGTAGCGAGCCAGCTTACGGATTCCCCCCGGAAACCTGGGAGTGGTGAAAGGCAGTTTTGTGCAAACATTAACTTCCCTGCAGGTTTTCATTTTTATTTTTGAGATGGGAGAAGCAATTTGTAGTGCAGCAGCAGGTTGGTCTATCTATTCAATGCCACTTCACAGCTAATTCAGAGGTTATCAGGTTTGTGCTGAGGCTGTACCCAAGTTATCTGGAGTGCAGTTACTGATTGATCTGGTTTGTTTGTTTGTCATATGACTGACAGATTAGATCTGCACACCACAGCCAAACATCTGCAGGTTCATGTATTTGTAGGTGGCACACATCCTACCTCTTGGGGTCCGGCTGCAGCCGCCCATTCTCATCTCTCTCCATGGAGGACCAGCAGTCATCTATGTTGATGTAAACATAGCCAAGCTCCCTCCAGCCGTCTTCTGAGAGTCTGTCTGCCATGTCCATGAACAGATTTTCACTGGGAAAAGGAAAAGAGCGATTGGCAGAGATCAAAGCCCCATTTATCGCAGTCGAATACAATGATTATGACTGTTTTGGGAGTGAATTTGGAAGAATTTGCTTGCCTGATGCAGTTCTTGGGGTCATTTTGACAATCGATGTCGCAGCGGAACCGTTCCCAGGCTAACCAGCCCATGGGAGGCGTTCTCATCAGTCCATTGTTGAGGGCGAGGGTGGATCCACAAAGGGCACAGGCAAAAAAAAGCAGGGAAAAATGCATTTCTGCAGAGAAGACAACAAAAACAGGTGTTAAAAATCACAAACAATACTAACGCTATAAAAAACTTAATGAAGTTAATGTAGATATTTTATTTTATCATTTAGGAAGGAGGTAAGTAAGTAGTTTTAAATGCACAAGAAAATGGCAGTTTTGCCAGCGAAGATGTCTATGAAACATTTTCCACTTTTTGATTTCTGCCTGTCTGGATCTAATGTTTAAAGAAGACATGACTGTTGTCTAACCTCCTGATTCTCACCTGACAGGGTGTGACTGAGCTGCGAGCAACAACAACCTGCCAGGTCAGTCAACTCTGAGCCAACTGGGCCAACTCAACATGTAAAGCGGTCCAGCATAAAGTTCTAATAACATAGTTATAAGGCAAACGTAACGATCATGCGTTTATTATACGTGCATGAGTATTTCCTAGGAATCAGATGAATAATGGAAAAAAAAAGTTTGTTTTTTTTCGTAAACTTACCTAAATGAATGTTCGTTCAAAGAACAAAAGAGAAAACACAAATGTTGTCCTTCTTCAGTCTGAGTCTCTTGGCGTCGTTTTTTACTCAAAGGTCTGTATTCAGTCCTCACAGACAAACAGTCAAAAAATGCAACAAACTCAGGCAAACCTAGGACCAATACAGGAAGTGGATGTCATGTGCTTCGGGAGAGAAGTCAGGTGACCACGGAACAGGAAACCACGAAAACGGAAGTGAAATTACAAACTACACATTTCAACATAAGAGCATATGCGCATAAATATTAGGTCACGACACAACAAACATATTAGTTACATCATTAAATGAAGACAGACCATAAAATAAAAATATACATGTATATACTAAGGGGTTTCATATAATTTATATGTAATTCATAGTTCGTATGATTGTCCTTAACAAAAGTGAAAAATGTCCATGCTTTTTTATTTTTCATTACTTTTAATTAAATAAATTAAAAAGGGGTTTAGTTTTTAAAAGTTTACTTTTATCAATATAAAACTTGCCTAGGGTTATTAATACGTTAAATACTAAATAATTTTCCTTTTAATTTCACCAGAACGGAGAACTTAAAAGAACACCAGAAATGAAAATCATCCCAAACAATATTGACATATGTGCAGTAAAAAAACAAACACATGGTGAGTCTTTTCAATGTTTACGACACAAAAAACCTTATTTTCTTTAGATCCAAACTTTAATCTTAAAAGATCTTTACAATGAAATGGGGGGGGGGGGGGGGATGTGGCAATGTTTTAAAACTTCCGTTGATTTTTTTTCCCCCAATTGATTTTGATCACTCTCAACATTCCCTGTTGGCCACTAAAATAAATTTTATTGCAGGAAAAATTCCAATTGTAACTTTAACCTAAGTTATTAAGTCACACTCCTATAAACAATGTTCAATCGTTTTATTTTTACATTATTTATATATATATTATTTTTGGTAATAGTAAAAAAAATTGTTTGTTTGTTTGTTTTTGTGGGTCTAATTTAACCTATCAAGCTATAAAGTGTGATTGACTAGAAATAAGAATAAGACAGAGTTTACAGATTTGCACTCAGAAATAAAATTTCAAGATATAATATTTAAACTTGCATAAATTGTTATCTTTTTTTGCATAACTAACTGTAGGTATTTCTGTTTTAAAAAGAAATGTAAATAATGATAATAATACCAATGCAAAAACAATGTGCTTTTCCTAAATAGCAGTATTGATGGTTATGCTTTGTGATTTCTACTTTTTTAAAGAATCTTTTAAACATAGAAAAATGATCCATGAAGGAATCCATGGATCAATTGGGTTTATTTAGGTTCTTCTTCTATATTTCGACTCATCTGATTGGTTCACCCATGCGAACTTTATTGTGACATCACAAAACCTGAGGCGGGGCTTCCAGGCCGGTTCACTGCTGCACAGAAGTAATATGGCAGAATCAAACCTGGGTAAGATGAGAACATATTTATGAAATGTAACAACCAGGCAGAAACACCATAACATAGAATAGTTGAGCTTTTTAAAAGTCAGATCTCAGTTACTAATGTCTAAACAGCTGTTGGAAGGTGAATGATAGTTGCAGACAGAACTGCTGAAGATGTGGAGCAGAATACATGCAGATGAATGAAGAGGTGTGTTTGCAGGGTTTCACAGAGGCAGACACAGTGTTAATGAAGCTGAGACGCTCTGTTGAAATGTTTGCTGTTCTTAGGCTTTTTTTGACACACTTCCTGGGTTTGGGTTTCAGCTCGGAGGTGCTTTCATTTTGTTCTTAAAGGGACAGGAGCAGGTTAACACATGAATGAACCCAAGTGTTGGAAGAAAAAAAGCTTCTAAGAGGTCAAATCCTTTTGTCATTTTCAAAAAGCTCCACTACAAATAGCAGCAAACAAGCTCACATTAAGCATTTATAATAATTATAAGTCTCAGTGCTGCAAGATGTCACATTTTCAATACATGTAACCCTATAACAAATCTATTACCTATCACTTTGATGTCTCTATTCAGATTCTATTCATTTAAATCATTTTTTAAGAGAAGTAAAAAGTGCATTTTTCAAAAAAAAAAAAAAGCTTTATTTTTAAAGTTATAATAGCTTTTATGTCAAAAATACTTAAAGAAATCGGACGCAAAAAGACATGGAAAAATAGATTTATGACTTATTGTTGAGTGTTTTTAATGCAGGAAAATTTGTCAAAGGAAATGCTCAAAGGGGCAGTTTGATAACAGTAAGAACTTTTTATCTAAAATCTCTATAAGGTACTTTAAGAAAGTGTAAGATCCAAAATTATGAACACAGATTAGGAATAAAATAAAGTGGCTTCACTCACTTTTTTTAAAGACCTACTCAGATGAAAACTGTGTTTTGGGTGTTTTTAACATCCTCCCGTGGAGGACAAAAAGAACATTTTACTTATAAAATTATATTTCTATCTCTTTATTCAAGTGATTCTAAATCAGGAGCAGAAAAAAAACAGCAACTCAGAGGTAAATTTGTAATGAACTCCTGCCACTCTACAGAAACTATGTTCTAGCTAATTACAGCAAAATCTTTATTGAAAGACCTCTGGGAACGCTTTAAAAATAGCTCAAAAAATGATCGGTGAGGGTCTTTAAAGGCTCAGTTTTGTAGCCACTAATGAAATATTTTTTACTGAACTTAAAGAGTCATAACTCAAAATGCTTTACTTATTTTCTTTAGGAGTTTTTAAGCTGCTGGAAGCCGTCCTCCGCAGCGCCGCAGCTGGGTTCGCGTTTGGAGAAGCCGCCTCGTTTGCTGTCGAGTCCTCTCTGATGAAGGATGTCCTGCTGAAGACAGCCGCCCGAGCTGCTGCACGTGCCGGCTCCACTGGGGTCACGGTGGTGACGGCGTGCCTCGTCTTCACCTCAGCACTACTGTCGCTCGGAGCTGGTTTCCTGCTTGCTGCTGCGGTGATGAAGCTGATGCTCAAAGCAGGACTGAGGTCACCTTGGTTGACCGAGGCCACAGCTGGGGCCTCGGTGGTGGCAGGCGCTGTCACCTCTGGAGTTCTGGTTGGAGTACTTCCACCGTGGATCTACATTGCAGGCCAAGGTGCTTTGGTTCTTTTCATCTACTCATACTCCAATGTCAATGACATGACCATAGCTCTGCTGATAATCTTTACCACCCTGTACCTCAGTGTTGTTTATGGACAAATGGGCGCCATACTTGGACTTTTCTTTCTGATCCTGACCATTGGAGCCCTCTACGCTCTCAGAAAGACCATGACAAGCAGTGTAGCACAAGTACCCAATACAGGGAGCAAATTATTGGAGCGAATATTTTTCTATTGTGTTTTTGTGGGAATTCTTGGGTTTTCTGTGGGTTTAGGGACGGGCAAAGCAGGAGACAGGTTGGAAACAGAGGTGGTGTTGATGCTAAATTCAGTCCTCTGGGTGGCTTTCCTGTCGGCGGGGTTGCTGGGAGCTGGCCTGGGAACGGTGGCCATGGTTGGACTGGGAACGGAGGTGGCTGGAAAGATCTCTATTGCAACTAGTGTGACAATATCATTGGCTTTAAGAGCCATTCTGGAGAGCTCTCTAGAGCCCAGAAGCACCACAGCAGCAGCTTTAGGGACAGCAGCTGCTGCAGGGGTGTCACTCGGCGCAGCAAGTGTTGCAGCAAAGCAGACATTTGATTCCAGAAACTCTACTTTAATCATTCTGGGCTCCGTCGTGGCTGGGACACTCATAGCTCTTAAAGGGGTTGCATTAAAAACAACTTTGTTGACAACATCAGATCTTGTGACAGTGGCGCTCATTGCAGTAGCAGCATTTTCTCTTGGCGCAACAAAAAGTCCGTTCCACACTGAGGTGAATCTGCAAAGGGGCCACCTCACAGGGACGGAGCTAATTAAAGGAATTGGCATGGAGACGGTCACCGCAGCAGCAGCCCCCATCGGTGCTGGGGCGCTCGGCGCCGCAGCGTTAGGCACCGCGGCTCTGGGGACACTGGGGACCATCGGGGTTCTGGTGGCTATAACCCTGGCTCTGGGAAGTGCTCTGAGTGGGATGATCGGAAAAGCAGAAACATCGAACAGCCACAGAGACTGATTATTGACCAGAACTTGAAATTCTTTATTTGTGCCAAAAGTTTAGTGCCCAAAAACACACCAGGACTTTTATAAGGCCATGTTCCTCTGAAGTACACTAAAGGTTGAAACTGGGGGATATATATATATATATATATGTGTCATGTTGAAATAAAAAAATAAACAAAAAATTAAGCTTTCTCTTTTGCTTTTGTCTGATCTTCATCACTTTTTCCCAGTAGGGCAACAGAGGATCTGTTGCTTCCAGAAGGAAGGGGTGGGTGTGGGAGGAGACAGATTTGCTCCTGAGATCTGATTCTATTTTGCAGATCTTGATGTAATTTAAAGCAGTGTACATAGGAGTATGAGGCGCTCTGTTCGGATAAATGGATGATGCGCCTCCAGGCTGCCGTGGTGCCGGGTTAAACTTCAGCTGCAAGGAAAAGTCGGACTATTTGAGATGTTTGAAAGCTAAAGGAATTAGGTTTGATCAAGGTAAGAGGGGTTTCATGAAGGATGTCTGTGAATTGTATCTTCCTCAACTCCTTTTTGATCCAAATGCTCAGTGAGTAATGTGGCCATCGTTGCGCATCTTCCATGGATTTTGGGGATTTCTGCGCCTTTGGATTATCTTAACCTGAGCAGGTTTCCTTGAGCACTCTGCATGCCACTGAACCGGGTACCCACATCAGACACGGACCCGTCCACAGAATGCTCCGTGGAGTATTCCGTGCGGGTGCCTGGCGCTGCGGGTCATGACCCGCGTCGGAGCCGTGAGGTGGCCGTGATCCGGTCCAGATGCTGCCGCTGCCTGCCGCTCTCTGTGTCCCTCACCTTTACGCCGGAGTCGCTGGAGAGACTTTACCAGAGCTACTTCCGGCGACAGAGGGAGGAGAACCTGCTGGTGCTGGTGGCGTTTGCGGCTCTGTTCAACGCCTTCATCGTCGTCATGTGCGCGGTGGCGTACACGGGGGACAAGCTGGTGATGCTGCTGGTGGCAGCGGTGGGGCTGCTGGCGGACGTGGCGCTGTACCTGCTGTGCCGGTTCCGCCATCTGCCCTCGTCCCCCGTGGCGCGTGGAGCGGTGCCTTACGCGCTGTGGATGATGGTCACCATCCACGTCCTGTGTTACATGGGCCTGAACTACCAGCGCTTCTCTGGAGCCAGTGACTCCGTGGGCTGGCAGGCTTTCTTCAGTTTCTCCAGTTTCCTGACTCTGCCGCTCAACCTGCTGCCCCTGGTCCTCCTGACGACGCTCTCCTGCGGGGTTCACACCTTGGTGCTGGGGGTTACTGTGGCCCAAACCTTTCAGGACCCCCTGCAGGGCCCCATGCTTGTCAGACAGGTAGTACAAAAACATTTTACAAACTTTTAAAAGTGATTCAAAGTGCTTCACAAAACAGGAAAATGCAATAATATCACAATACATATCAGTGCAAATATTAAAAACATAAATCTTTGCACTGATGTGATTTAACAGATATGATTATGTTCTAAAATTGTTCCATATTTGGGCTCACCATTGTAATAGAAAATTTCTGTTAAATAAAGTCACACTAATCTGAAGAAGTTTAATTTATTTAGGTATCTTTCTACCTATTATTTATCATATATTCTTGTGTTGTGCCCATGCATGTGTTTGTATTTATTTATTATTTTACTATACAGTAATCTTACATTATTTTTATTTAAACCAAGACTATTCCACATTTTTGTTGTGCACATAAAAACCCACAAATCCTCTATGGGTTTCTTTATAACGTTGGTATTTATCTTTTTCTTTATTTTCATGGGAATTTCATCCTACTATAAATAATTTCTGGATGTCATTTGGCAATAGGTGGTTATATGCTTTATATAATATTACAGTTTGATATTTCACATGATGCTGTAGTTTTAATAATTTGGAGTACATAAAAGTTTATCATTATAGTGTCCTAAAAAGTATCCTACTTTTTATATTGTTAGTTTCTAATACAAACGTGTGTATTGTGTTTACTTATCTGTATATGTATTTGATAAATATATACATTATATAATACATACATTACATTCAATAGCTATTTTTTTATATTAAAGACCTGATTTTCAATGTGCTTATCTGTTTTTGCTTAATCGTGCCTTGCTTTTAGATTTGGGGGGCAACATTGGTTGTTCTTAGATGTTTCACGTTTATGTTTTATATTTTACTGATAAAAAAAAAAAAGAAACAAAGGTTGTAAGCAAAAGCAAAAAAGGAGCACATCACATTTATTTAGCAAAATGACATCAAAATGTGTGCACTTTACATGTTTTCTTCCTCATTATTATGCATAGCATGAAAATACATTGTCAAATATGCTCAAACTTTTCCATGCCCCTCCTTTAGCTGACTTTTGGATCACAGAAAAAACTATTTCTCCTCCCTCCAGCTTTTTGCTAATGTGATGCTATATGTTGGAGCCACCTTAGTGGGCGTGATGTCCTTCTACATGGCAGACAGGAAGTACAGGACAGCCTTTCTAGAAGCTCGTCAGTCTCTGCAAGTCAAACTTACCCTGGAGGAGCAGAGTACTCAACAGGTAAAGAAGGAAGGCACACAACCCTGCTTCAAGAAATAGAACAACAGATTCTCTCATTCTGGGCAAACACTCTTCTGCCCTAAAAGAAATGTATATCAGGCAGGTGGAACACATGTGCTGCACTATTAAACCATGTTTTGCTCTGCTTAGAGATAACAGGGCAATTAGGGAGACGCTTGTTTTCCCCACAGTGGCTGCCATCAGGGAACTTGTAAGAAAAAAAAAGTCATAACCTACATTTAACATTTTTCCAAACGTTTCAGTTTTCTGGTGATTGTGTAGTTATGTACTTACAACACAGATTGTTTGATAAAGTTAGAAAAGGCTATTTGAAAGCTGACTCTATTTGAAAGATGTGACTGCTTCCCCCATGGTGGTTTAATTGGTGCTGCCAAAGTAAAGACAGGAAATTGTTTAAAGATAAAAAAAACCAACTGTATATAATGTATAAGAGCTGAAAAAATAAGCAAGCAGCTAAGGAAATCCCGGAAAAACCTTTGAAAAATGAGTCTAATTAATGGAGGATGCCAGACTGGAGTACAGTAATGGAATGTCCTCATTGTTGAACTGTTTAAACAGGAGGAACTCTTGCTGTCCATCCTTCCCAAACACATTGCTGATGAAATGCTGCAGGGCATGAAGAATCAGGCCGATCAGACAGACGTCCAGCAGCAGCAGCAGTTTAACACCATGTACATGTACCGCCATGAAAACGTCAGGTCAGACTCAAAGAAGATTCTCCTTTTTCAATCCAAAAAAGGTTTCTTTACATACATCTGTTTGGTCCACAGCATCCTTTTCGCAGACATTGTAGGCTTCACCCAGTTATCGTCTACCTGTAGTGCCCAGGAGCTGGTTAAGTTGCTCAATGAACTCTTTGCCCGCTTTGACAAATTGGCCGCTGTGAGTATTAAAAATGAGTTTTTGTCTCTGTCTTTCTGTTGCTGCGCTATACTACATTACTTTACATCAGGGATGGGCAAACCTTTTGACTGGTAGGCCACAAAGGGTTCTAAAATTTGACAGAATACCCGGGCCAGGAGCCGGACGTGATGTGTTTTAGTAATCCACCCCGTAAGAGAAAGAATAACATGACACCTAGACAAAAACATGCTTTACTTTTAATTGAAAATTAACATATAAACAGAACAGTTTTTAATATTTATTTCAAAACTGTGACTTTTGTTTTCATTTTAGTGCCAAATGCACCAATGGGTTGATGTCCCTCAGGGAAAAGCACAAACTTAGAGAAACGCTGCGTTCACATGGTGTTAAAATGATCGGAAAAATGACCTTCTGACTTGTAAAAAAAAAAAGCATGAAGATCAGAAAAATAACAAATAAAACAAAAAAATCTCCCAAAATCTCTCGGCACCTGCAGGTCAATTTATTTGGAGTGGACCATTTGTGGGTAGATGCCAGAATTACTGGGGAAATAAAGCATTAATAAGATTCATCAATATAAGTTTAGTTTTGGTGGGCTGCAGATGGCCCCTGAGTCATAGTTTGTGTTTAATTGATTAGATAATCAATTAAACACAACTACACAAAGCTTATAAAATCCTTTCAATGGGTTACAAAATATTTAAAAAGCCTTGAAATTTAAATGTAGAAAATGAATTAGCAAATTCAAAAGAATTTCAGTAAACTAGGAACTTATAGAAAGAACATAGTCCAAGTGTTAAAATGTTAATGACATCAGACGGGATAAGTTTAAGAGTAAAAGCTAAGCAGTAAAATGCATGAATATGGCATTTGTTTTAAGTGCAAATATCACATGAACACAAATTTCCAATTTATTGAACGTTTGTTTAAAGTAATAAAAAAATCAGTTTTTGTATTTCAGAAATATACCTAAAAACACTGACAGATCTCAGAACAGCTTCATTAAAACCTTAAAAAGGGCATCATAGGAAGAAGTTACTATCTTAAAAAAGTACTTTATCTTAGCAAATGATTTGGAATCATCCTAACAAGTTACTGCCATCCATCAAGTTTGATAGTATTTCTGATTACTATGATTGAGCTGATCCCAGCTTTCATCACAGAGTCACAACCTCATCTCAGAACATCTTTGGGAGGAGAAGCTGATTGGAATCTCCTCCATCTAAAAAGCGTGGTAGCATTTTCACACGTGACATCACACACAAGCTAATTTAGTCATCTATTATAATTGACAAAAACATTTTCCAAAAAGAAATGAAAAAATATTCAAATTAATATTTTGTAATATTTTCTCCCAGTTTGGGAGCAAAACAAAAAGACTTAATTCATAAGGTTGGTAAAACTGCAACTAAGGATTTGACTGTTTGTATTTACAATTCTATCCAAACCTTTTTGGACACTAAACTGCAAACTCAGGCTTCATTTTTTATTTAATTTTTCTTGTTGTATCAGCAATACCATCAGCTGAGGATTAAGATTCTTGGAGATTGTTACTACTGTATCTGCGGCCTTCCTGACTTCAGAGAAGACCACGCCGTTTGCTCGATAATGATGGGCCTAGCAATGGTGGAAGCCATCTCGTGAGTAACTATTTATTTTTCATACTGCATAAGTAAATAAGGTGCAAGAATAACTAAGAAAGTTACTTTGGAAACATTAGCTCAAAATTTTCAGAAAAATTATTGCTGTTATTGTGGATATAAAAGCAATTTATTTAAACTTTATGAAATTAATTCATTTCTTAATAAAACCTGTACTTAACTGCAACTTTATTTATAATATAATATGTAGTATTTGACTAAAAACATAAATAATAAAATAAAGGAGTGATTTAAAGAACTGCACCTTGAAAAGTTAAGATTTTAGGAGCTGATTTAAAATCATTAAGAGAATATCCAAAAAGGCAGCTGGTTTCAGAATAAAATAAGTCTAAAGGCTCCACCGCCAGAACAAGAACAAGAGAAGAATTTTGGATTTCTTCTGTAATGGCCAGACATCCACACTGAGACCACGTTAGGAGAGATGTGAATCACAACAGAACGGAGGAGGCACACCGGTTCGCCAGGAAAAATCTTAAGCAAAGGAAATGTACAAAATCAAATATGAGGGCTTATAAGAGAACAAGGTTTAGGAATATTATAACACAACATGAAATACAAATGGTCTCCACATTTTGTGTTTTGTGCAGGTACGTTCGTGAAATGACAAAAACGGATGTGGACATGCGCGTGGGTGTTCACACAGGCACCGTGCTCGGTGGAGTGCTTGGGCAGAAGCGCTGGCAGTTTGATGTCTGGTCCACAGACGTCACCGTGGCCAACAAGATGGAATCAGGTGGAATTCCGGGGTATGGAGCAATATCAGCACTTTGTTTTCAGTCGCGCCTTTCTTGGGTTTTGTTTGAAGAAAATCTCTGTGCCGTACAAGGAGGGTACATATCTCGCAAAGCACCAAGGACAGCCTGCACGGGGAGTTTGAGGTGGAGCCGGGGAGTGGTGGGGAGAGGTGTGAGTATCTGCTGGAGAAAGGGATCGAGACATACTTGGTTCTTGTGCCAAAACAGATAGAACAAGGACTGAAGAGAGAGGTAGGAGTTTTATATCCCCTTCAAATACTGGGAAAAATATGAATTTCCACAGTTGACCCTGGTTTTCTTCTATCAGACACCAGACACCACTGTGGCCAGCAGAAATTCAAACCAGCTGATCAACACGAAAGCCACCCAGGGAAACACAAGCTCTCTTCAATTAGTGCCAACTGCTTCCAAACAGGAGGTCAATCATAACAAAACAGATTATCTGTCAAAAATCTAAACACACCAATACAATACTTACCCACCCAACACTCAAAATCCTGTAAAAATGGCGCATTAATGTCTATTTTTTCATGGCTCACTTCAGAGGAACAAGATGATTGAGGAACAAGCGATCAACAGACGGCTGCAGCAGGAGCTCCTGGACAGAGAGTCTCAGCAAATGTAGGAGAAGACAAAAGCAACGCTTACCTTAAACACACTTTGAAATGATCCAACTTTTACTCTGAATCATAAAGTGCAGACATGAATATTTTTAATTGCTAAAGGATTTAAATTTGGGATTATTCAAAAAGCCTTTAATGCATTTTTTTGGGCTTGATCATATTTTGTGGATATTTATATATTTATATTTGCAGAGTGTATAATAAATAAAGAAAGAGTATGTGGTGCATGTAAATACAAAACAAAGGTCCTCCTCGAATCAGCCCTTTTTGACTGCAGGCACTGCTTAAAACACTGTTTGTATGTTTGTTTTCGACAGAATGAAGGATCATAAAATCAACCCCGTTTCTCTCTGTTTTGTGGACAAGAAGCTTGAGGAGCACTACTCCTCAGAGAAGGAGAAGCGAAGTGGAGCGGCCTTCTCCTGCTGCATCATAGTGCTCTTTTTCATCACAGCAATGGAGGTGTTTATAGATCCACTGTGAGTGAACGCTTCATCTTTACTAGAACGCCACCATGTCAACATTCAGATTAAAGCAGATTTCTTTCATAGCACTCCATGATCCTGGATCTGTTTAAGCAAAACAATTGTTTACTTGTGTTGTTGCAGGCTTGTTGTGAATTATGTGACTCTTGCTATTGGAGAGGTGTTGTTACTAACCCTCACACTGTGCTCACTTGCTGCCATCTTTCCCAGGGTGAGTGTATGGAAGAACATTTTGATTGAATTCATTGGGATTTCTTTCACTGTGATCAACCTGTGTTTTCATGGTCATTAATATTAAGTGATTTTACATTTTCAGAAAAAAAAAAAAAAACTTTTCATGTTTATAATAACAAAATTATGTCACAGATGTTCTCCAAACGACTGGTTTCCTTCTCAATGTGGATTGATCGCACCAGGTGGGCAAGAAACACATGGGCCATGGCGGCCATATTTGTTTTAACAATGGCGGTGATCGCTGACATGGTACGACTTCACACATAAAGCACATTTGGTCATGTCTATGTAAAAAAAAAAGTTAAACTCCTGCTTTCTGGAAAACCTGTTCAGAGCGATACAGATCATTATAGCTTTTTTTTTTTGTTTATTTTTTTTTTTTTACAATTGTTTGCTTTCTGGAAACTCTGTTTGGGGTGATGCGGTTCATTTTGGTATTTTTTATTTCTCTTTTTTTAACAACTGTTTGCTTTTGACTTTCCATTAGAGTGTTTCCACTTTGTGCGCGTCAGACTGTTGCTGTCTTTTATGCGTCTGACTGCATGCTCCCAGCGGGGTCCATTAGTCTGCCTTGATGGTGCTGGCTCAACCTCTCAGGAGCAACCTGCTACACACACTGATGGCTTTGAGGCATTTGAGGATACACAGTGAACATTGATGTCATTTAAACAAGACTGCCATATATGTACAAATAAATAAAGAAATAAATGAAATGTAAAAAAGAAAAGCTGTAAGCAGCTTGCTGTTGCTGACACCAACCTACAGTCAAAAACAGTATGAGCCAATTAGGAGTCAATACTGACTTCCCGAAAAGATGCTTTGTCCAGTGGCGACTAGTTGTATAGACTAACAACATGTACAAGATTTTAATAAAATAAATAGATAGATAGATAGATAGATAGATAGATAGATAGATAGATAGATAGATAGATAGATAGATAGATAGATAGATAGATAGATAGATAGATAGATAGATAGATAGATAGATAGATAGATAGATAGATAGATAGATAGATAGATAGATAGATAGATAGATAGATAGATAGATAGGCAAGGCAAGTTTATTTGTATAGCACAATTCGTACACAAAATAATTCAAGGTGCTTCACAAAACAGAAAAATGCATTAAAATCACAAGACATCATAGAAATAATCAATGTAAAATGTACTTTTAAAAAAAAATAGAAAATTGATTTAAAAAGAAAGGAAGGAAAGAAAAGTCTAGATTTGAACATGAACGCAGAAGAGGCCTGTCTTACGACTTCAGGGAGGCTGTTCCAGATTTTAGCTGCAGAATGTTGAAACGCTGATTCCCCTTGTTTAGTTCTGACTCTGGGAATCAACAGGAGGCCGGACCCTGAGGTCCTCAGAGTACGAGATGGTTCATATGGTACTAACATGTCAGAGATGTACTTTGGTGCGTGGCCATGGAGAGACTTGTACACAAGCAGAGCTGCTTTGAAGTCTATTCTTTGAGGTACAGGGAGCCAGTGCAGAGACCTGAGCACAGGACTAATGTGATCATACTTCCTGGTTTTGGTCAGGACTCAAGCAGCAGCATTCTGGATGTACTGAAGCTGTTTTACAGCTCGTTTGGAGAGGCCGGTGAGCAGGCCGTTACAGTAGTCTAACCTACTGGAGACAAATGCATGAATAAGTATCTCCAGGTCTCGCTTTGACATTATGTTTTTGATTTTGGCAATGTTTTTCAGATGGTAAAATGCCGCTGATGTTACTGACTTGATATGGCTGTTAAAGTTCAGGTCAGAGTCCATGATTACCCCTAGATTTCTGACTTGATTTGAGGGTTTAAAAGACAGAGAATGAAGGTAGCTGCTGACACTTTCTCTTTGTTTCTGGGGGCCAAAAATAATAACTTCGGTCTTGTCTGAGTTTAGCTGGAGAAAGTTGTTCTGCATCCACGCACTGATCTGTTGGAGGCAGTGGCTAAGTGAATCCACCGGTCCATATTCACCTGTTGTCAGTGACACATAGATCTGAGTATCATCTGCATAGTTGTGATAAGATATGTTATTATTGCATATTAACTGCCCTAGTGGCAGCATGTAGAGGTTGAACAGAAGGGGTCCCAGGATCAATCCCTGGGGCACACCACAATTTAAGCCTATGTAGTCTGAGACACAACTCCTAATTTCAACAAAGTATTTCCTGTCTTCTAGATATGACTTGAGCCAACTTAGGGCAGATCCATAGATGCCAACCCAGTCTTGGAGTCTGTGCAAAACAGTGATCAACAGTATCAAAGGCAGCGCTCAGGTCCAGCAGGATTAAGACAGAGACTTTGCCATCATCAGTGTTC
Source organism: Oryzias curvinotus (assembly GCA_023969325.1). Lineage (NCBI taxonomy): Eukaryota > Metazoa > Chordata > Actinopteri > Beloniformes > Adrianichthyidae > Oryzias > Oryzias curvinotus. Next base: position 10,883,782 of record CM043729.1, on the reverse strand, counting down.
AGGCGGATGTCGTTGGTTACCTTGATGAGAGCAGTTTCTGTGCTAAAACCTGACTGGCAAACATCAAAGGAATTGTTTAATAAGAAAAAGTCAGTAAGCTGTAGGTAGACAACTTTTTCAAGGACTTTTCCTAAAAATGGCAGATTAGAGATAGATCTGTAATTATTCAGAACAGTGAGATCAAGACCGCTCTTCTTCAGGAGGGGTTTAGTGACTGCAGTTTTTAAGGCCTCTGGAAATATTCCAGATTGAAGAGACATGTTAACTATTTGAGTAATTGGTGGGTGATGTTACTGGAAGAGTCTTGTGAAGTCCATTTTCAGTTTCCAAAGTAAATATCCTTGTTTGTAGCTCTTTTATTTCTTGTTGGTAGATCCGACAGCGTTCACAGTGGGAGTTTGTTTTTCTTTTTTCTTTTTTCTTCCTCTTCCGGACATGTCGCTGGCTTGTCAGATGTATAGAACTGTAAAAATACTGACTTGTATAGGTGGAAGTCACAAAAAAGGATGACCAGTCTGATATTCCAGGATGTGTGGATGAAGTAAAATGATTAAAAATGATTATTTAAATGATTAAAAAGCAAATAAAGCAGGAAGCGGCAGGAGCAGGGAAAAAAGCGTCTGCACTCTTTTGGAGGGGGAGGAGCCAATGTGATAGATAGATAGATGGATGGACGGCTGGACAGACGGACAGACAGACAGACAGACGGATAGACGGATGGATGGATGGATGGATGGATGGATGGATGGGGGGGTGGGGGGGTGGGGGGGTGGGGGGGTGGGGGGGGGGTTGGGTAGGTAGGTAGGAGGTAGGTAGGTAGGTAGGTAGGTAGGTAGGTAGGTAGGTAGGTAGGTAGGTAGATAGATAGATAGATAGATAGATAGATAGATAGATAGATAGATAGATAGATAGATAGATAGATAGATAGATAGATAGATAGATAGATGACATGACAGCCCCAATCGAAAATGGAAAAATATTTCAACTAAAATTGTCAGAATGCTCTCTGCTGATTAGTGGATGCATGAGGAGGGTGTGGCCAGCCACTTCACCAGCTTGTTGTTCATGGTTCTACGCTGCCTTCAGTTGAGCTCAGACACTGTTTTGTTGTAATGGGCAGATAAAGTTTCATGAGGCTTTGAAGCCTTTCATCCTATTGGTTACTTAAGATCTTTTTGAAGCTTCAGCTGCTCTAACAGGACATCTACTGGATGCAAAAAAATATAAAATGGTATGAATTTGAAGTGTGTACCATTTAGCAGAAAGCCTCTAAATAAAACTGTCAGCAAGAAAAAGAAGTATAAAATCATGTATGTTGTAGTGATGATAGTGTACTGTGTATATATACTGCCAGCATGGACAATTTAGAATATTAGAATTGGTTTGTTTTATTTGTAGACCAATAACTGATGTTTTTTCTTCTCACTTCCTGGTTGACATTGCAGTTAAGCTGTATGCCATCATCACTGCGAGTCTTCAACAGCACCATGGGCCCTGTGCTGGAGTCACTTGGTGACAACGGCTGTGCAGAAAATCCCAAATATTACAGCTTCATGGCTGTGATGTCACTCATCGCAACAGCCATGCTGGTACAGGTCAGCCACATAATCAAACTGGGTCTCATGATGCTTGTAGTCACAGCAGCTGGGGCTGTTAACATCTACAGCTGGAAGGACATATTTGATCTTTATGACTACATACAGTTTGCCTCTTACAGGTAAGAATCGGTTTAAGGTGAACAATTAATTGTATCTTCAGATTATTGTTGCTTTGTTTTTGACAACGCTGCTGTGTTTGTGTTCCAGAACATCCATGGTGCCGTCTAAATACTTAATGACTGTAATGATTATTGTCATGATGATCAGCTTTTATTTCTTTGCTCGTCATGTGAGTGACGGTTGAATTTAACATTTAACTGAGCTACAGCTAAAAACAAGAAAGGCAACCTTCTTTTTGACTCTGCCTGCAGCTGGAGCATCAGTCCAGGAAACTGTTTCTTTGGAAGATTGGCGTGCACGACCAGAAGGAGAAAGTGCTTGAAATAAGGCGCTGGAATGAAGCGCTGGTCACCAACATGCTGCCAGAGCATGTGGCCAAACATTTCCTGGGCACAAAAAAGAGAGATGAGGTATTCAGGAGTTTGTGGCAAGTTCATCACTATTTTGTTGTGCATTACTTTACAAACTGAAGTCTCAAATGAGCTAGGCGGCATGTTTTGACCTGTCATGTCCTTTAAGGGCCACATAACTATTGGTAATATAAAAAAAATAACAGATTTAAAAAATTTTAAATAGGCTCAAATTATTTTTTTCATGCTCAAAGGTAATTAAAGTCTTTCAGAACTCAGAAGTCAAGGTGAATCTTTTTTTAAGACTACTCTCATATTCTCCTTTAAATCAGTTCAAATCAAATTACATATAGTTTTTTGTTCTAAATAGTAAATATAAATCATTTCAATAACCTAGCAGAATAGTTGTTAAACTTAAACATGGTGCTTTTATTTTGTAAATATTACAACATTTAAAAAATAGTTTTCTCAACCAGAACTCTCTGATTTTGAAAATGTTATAAAGTCTCTCTTCCTTCAACTTTTCATTCTTTTTTCTCATAATATTCTTGTAATTTGCTTTTGAGCTAGTGCCTGGTGTGACGCTCACCCTTTACTTGTAGAAAGTTCTGTTCCTGTTTTGTTCTTGTCGCTGTCCAGGTGATCACATAAACAGGATATTGTAATTATAGTATAGGTTAAAAAAATATGTAAACAATTCAATTCTGTTTTATTTTTATAGCCCAATATTACAACACAGTTGTCTCAATGAGCACCACTAATTGTACAAAACAGAAAATCAGTTATAAAGTACAACAGCTGATTGCTAAACTAAATTAAACAGACTGGGCATCCCTGCCCTTAGACACAAATTCTGAAAGGGAGTAAAAGAAATAAGTTGCTTCAAGGATTAAAATGTATTTTTGTTTTTAAATCAAGTTACTGTCGCTTGATTTTTTTGTTATCTAAATTTTCTTTTTCATTATTTGACATCATGAATTAAATCTATTCAAGATCAAACTCAAGTTTAACTAATTCGTTACATAATTGCGCCACCTTGTGGTCATTTTTATTAACACAGCTGAAGAATTTCTTGACCTTACGTCAAAACAAGTGTAATATTACTTATGCCTTTTTTGTCATTTGCAGGAGCTGTACAGTCAGTCCTATGATGAAACAGGTGTTATGTTTGCTTCTATCCCCAATTTCTCTGATTTCTACACTGAGGAGGGCATCAACAATGGAGGCATCGAGTGTCTTCGGATTCTCAATGAGATCATCTCAGACTTTGACAGTGTGGGTTCAGACACCTCAGTCTGTCATGTTACATCATAACTTAAATGGTCAACACATGTAATCAGCATAATTTATTTTGGCCTTTTTTAGTTGTTGGACAGAGATGAGTTCCAGTGCATCACTAAGATCAAGACAATAGGAAGCACTTACATGGCTGCTTCTGGACTTACACCAGGGAGTAACACCAATGGATACAGCAACTGCAAGGTGAGATCACATTAAAATTGTCTGTGCTGTTTCATATCGTCAGGACTTGCTGAAATCTAAAAGTGTCTCTCTGTTTTTACAAAGTCAGAGAACCGGTCACTAACGGAACGCTGGCAGCATCTGGCTGACCTGGCAGACTTTGCCCTGGCAATGAAAGTCACCCTTGATAACCTCAACAAACAGTCCTTCAACAACTTTATGCTTCGGATTGGTCAGCAAAAGTCTGCTCGCGCCTTAAGGCCGTTATGTTTGCTTCTATTCACGTCTCGTTGTTTATGCCTTTAGGTTTGAATAAAGGAGCAGTTCTTGCTGGAGTTATTGGAGCGCGTAAACCTCATTATGACATCTGGGGCAACACGGTCAATGTGGCCAGCAGAATGGAGTCGACTGGAGTGATGGGAAACATCCAGGTGCTTATGCACTTATGCACAGTTTTGCTGACTCAACATTACTAAACACTTTGTACTTAAAGACTCCCTAATCAGTTTTAGAATCAGTTTTTAAAAAGTTGTTTTCCTCTTTATCCTGAGGTGGTAGAAGACTGCTTTGACATCTTGAAGGAGTACGGTTTCCGCTTTATCCGAAGAGGCCCCATATTTGTGAAAGGCAAAGGAGAGCTACTTACATTTTTTATGAAAGGAAAGGACAAGCCCAGTGTGACAACTGCTCTTCCACACCAAGTTGAAACCTTTTCCTGATTATTGGAAGCTTGATTAAAACACATAACTACCTATGGAAAATAATGTTTTGTCATTCATTATTCCATTTATGAGACTTTTTAAACATTTTTTACGTATGCTAAACTTATAAAAGAGAGCTAACTAATCAAAAAATGCTATTTGATTATCAAGCAAAACTGAATTCTAACCAACATCTAAGAATAAATTCTTACTAGGGTATATGATGCTATATATCATTAAGTTATATAGCTCTTCCCCAGATTTCTTTTGTTTAATTTTTAATGTATTGTTTTCTAAGAGTACATGCTATAGAATAAAATCATTTTCCAAATATCTTTAAAGAAATCTTGTTGCAGTAGAAACAGACTAGTCACATGAAAAAAAGATTGTCAATAGTTTTGTTACATTTCAGAAAGTTTCCATCTTTTAAGCTAAAACTTTGCCTACTTCTATTTAACTTTTTTTAAACTTGTTTTTTTGTAAAAAAAAAAAAAAAAAAAAAAAAGAATATTTATAAAAATTATGTATAGTAATATGGAATTTGACTGTGTTAATTAAAAAAAATAAGAATCCTTTGGCCTAAGGTGACTTTTTTGTACAATTTGTATTTAGATTTAGACATCTTTTTAATTAAAAAGAGATTTAAATGACATTTCAAATATTATCGTTGGAGACAATGACTGCGTTTTCTTGTAAAAGTTTAAACGAGTATTTCGTTTTGGATTATTAGATGTGTCTTTTTCAGTAGTGGGTATATAGGAGTCCTTCACTTTTTACATTTGTATCTGCATTGGTAAAACGTTTTCTTAGGTTGTTTTTCACATGAATAAATGTGCTTTAAACAAACAACATAAACTTCATTAATCAAGAGACTATGAACAATAAAGAATGTCTAATTTTATGGCTGTATGTGAGGTGTTAATTGTCCACTAATTTATTTGTATTTGTTTGTTTGTGTATTTATTTTTATTTTTAAAGGAGTATATGGTTAATGGTTCCCATGCGCCACCCACGGATTAAAGCTCTACCCGGAAGCTTGATAGTGTAGGAATTTCCGGTTACGTCAGAGCGTCAGGACTCCATTAGAGTTGCAGCTGTTTGTAGAGAAACATCAACAAAACACGGTAACTGACAGGTCGCTCCGTGCTCGACAACAAGGCCTCAAGTCTGGAAGGATAACTTTCATTTCCCACCCGGAGCTCCGCCGGATTCTAACCACGGCCGCTCTCGGTGAGGAAACTCTGGCCTCCGCTTCCTCCTCCTCCGACTCGGACACCGGCGGAGCGTCGCCGCCCCCGCGGAAGAAGCACCGAGCCTCGGCGGCGGAGGGAGTAGGAGAGCCCGGGGCTTCAACAGTTTTAACAGGCCTCTCTGGAGTTGTCTTGGGACTTGCTACTCACTCTCAAACCACGTCGGCCATCCAGTTTAACCGAAGTGTTGTCAATAATCTCAGCAGCATGCAGTCAAACGGGGCAGGACAAGGACAAGAATCTTCAGAAGTACCCTGCCTCAATAGCGCACAAAACGGAGAATCGTCCTCGGCTGGTGGAACCCACTCCAATGGGCTTCTGTCCAACACAGACAACGGCAACGGTGTCGGTACCAGTAATGGCTCTTCAGTTGGGCCCTGTGTCGGGACTTCGACTGCCTCGATGGCGTTAAACTCGGAGGTTGGCTCGTTGAAAAAGAAGAAACGACTGTCGCAGGCGGAGGAAGATGTCATACGATTAATAGGGCAACATCTCCACGGACTGGGGCTGAAGTAAGTTTATCCGGTGTGCCACTTGACAAAAATAATCTGTACACATTTATTCTTAAAGTTAGACAAATCATCGACAACAGTTTTTGAGGTTACGAGGAACTATGCAAGCGCACCTAGTAAGAAAAAAAGAGCTATTAGAGCGCTTGACACACACAAACATGGGGGATGGGGTTGTAAGTTAGCCTGTCAGCTCGGCATTTGGTAAAAAAGAAGGGGTCCATCTTGCACAATAACAGTTAGCCTGGGTGCTAACGGCAATAGCCTGCGCCGAGTTCGGACCTGAAACGTTCATGCTCGCATAAAACAACATTCAGAGTGTCATTTTTCTGCTAATTTACCACCAAATAAAGTTTGTTTTGGGACCGAAACGCCATGTTGTGTTGACAAAGATCCACACTTTGCCCTGACTAAAAAGGCATTACATCATCCAGCTTTAGCACCGTTTATTCACCCCAGGACGAGATCTATTAACTTGTTAGGCTTCTGTAGCGATATAACGTTAAAACCATTAGAATGAAAAGACTAGATTAGCCTGTTTGTACTGTTTGTACTTTTAGTTTAGAGTTGTTGCGCTGAACTAGAATGCGGGGGATTATTTTCTTTAGGTTATTTAGGTGTTCAGCTATTTAAATCCAAACAAATTTGTGTTTTCCCAGTTTTTAACTTTGTAAAAAAAAAAATAGACAAAGTTTATGGGAACCTCTTTAAAACAAGCATGTGATATCTCAAAACGGTAATAACTGAGATGCTAACGAAAACGAGTCAGGACGTTGTTCAGATGTTTTGTTTCCGCAAAAGCGATTTTATTCGTCAAAAATAATCGGTTGACGCATCAAGCAGGTTAGCAGGTTTCTGTTGGATGTCTTGACGTCAGTGTCGCGGTCTGGAAGCGACCTGACAACCCACGACAACGACCTGCGTGGATCTTGTTGATGGCGTTTGCTGCGAGACATCCCGTCGGTGCTCCGAGCAGCATTTTGTTCCTGATTTGAGCAGAATCGGTCGGTTTTCATGGCGGCTGAGGAATGCGCTCTCTCTCACCAGCTGTTTTAGATGGAAAGCCTGTGCTGGAATCTAATTATAGCATAGTGGGATTTGTGTCCCCGTCTTCTTTAAAATGGATGTGGTAGTCTCTCTAACTGCTGTCATGATCAGGTTCTATCACCAAGGAAAGCGGATAAATCAGCCATTGCCACGCATAATGAGGGATACTGCTCTTTACAGCGCGCGCGGGGGGGGGGGGGGGGGGGGTTGCTTACAAGTTGCCTTGCCTGAAGCTTAGGAAACGCAAGATAAGCCTGTGTAGCAGTCAGCTGGATGAGAGGCTCAACACAGAGCTGCTGCGCCACTTCATTGATACCTGAGCATGATGTCATCTTGCTGAAGGTGTCACCCCCACCCCCATCTGCAGACTTGTTTTCATTATCTTGCACACACACACATGCGCATCTCAGCAGGCTTATTTGTGGCGAAATATGTTTAGCTGAGGAGATATTTGGCGTGCCTGTGCTTTATACACAGACGGAATGGGTGATGTCAACGGCAGAGACTTAAAAAAAAAAACTGTCTGGGGGTCCACTCCTTTAGCAGATCATGAGATATCTACTTATAATTAATACTTTTAAGGTGCTGTTTTGTCATTTTAAGGCTTTACAAATCCTTGACTTCCTAGTCTGTAGCCCCAACGGTAATATTTTGTGAAAATGAAGAAAAGTGTGATGTCATTTAAAAATATACCCTTATGGTATAATTGTATCCTGTCTTTTAAACCTTCACATCATATTAGGGGAGGTTACTAGCTGAGGTACCAGCTGAGCAATTCTCTCGCTCTCTTTTTTTTTTTTGTACGTTTTCTTATGTTTGAACATCATCACAGGTTGGTTTGACATTGCTTTGCTCCCTCTCTGTTTGTCCACAGTCAGACGGTTGATCTGCTGATGCAGGAATCGGGGTGCAGACTGGAACACCCATCCGCTACCAAGTTCCGCAACCATGTCATGGAGGGGGAGTGGGAAAAGGTTGGTCTGGTTTAACCCAAGCAGGCACTTCCATTGTGTCATTTTTAACACAATCATATCAAATAAAACAATTTAGTTTGGTGATTAAAATGAAAATCAAATCCTGCTGACCAAACATTTTACCAGAGGTCAAATCTGATCAGAGGAGATCAGCAAGAACATAAACAAAGTTCATGGAGTGCAGTCGTCTCTCTTTATAAATTGTGTTTCTGTGTACATTGTGTCAATTGTCTCTGATTATAAAGGTCAATTTTGTGGTCGCTGACTAATTTATTAATGTCTACTTTTAAAAAATGCATCTTCTAGCTTGAGGAATCAACAATGGGACATGTTTATCTAGTGATGGTGATTTTTTTTTTAGGTCATTTTGGATTACACTGCATTGTTGATGAAGGATCATAGCATTTTCACCTAGCTTATGCCGATGTTCGAGGTGTTTCTTACATTATCACAGCTCTTCCAGCAGCATGATGTTGATTTTATTATAATTAGTTTTGCTGTGGTTTTCCTCTTCAGGCTTCCTCTGTTGTTTTGAATTCAGCTGCAGCTACATGCAAAAGACATGTCATTTTTAGCAGTCTGCATTTTTTCACAACATGGTTCTGCAGCTCTAAACGTAGTAGTTGGAGACTTAATTATCTTAACAAACTTCTTGAGGCTTCTAATTCTTGACATATTTCGCCTGCAACAGCTAATAAGATCAGGGTTTAGGTCATCATTTGAAGTGGAGTGGAAGTTTAGATTGTTGTTGCAGTTTTATGTTGTTGTTTTTTTTTTTTTTTACTCTTTATTAAATCAGTTTTTTAACATTAATAAACCCCGAAAGTCTTGTTTTTTGAATAATGGCTGTATTATGTCTGAATCACTAATTCTAATATTTTTCTCCCCTGCATGCATGAAAAGTGCTGAGCTCACACATCATGCCCCTTTTGTTTCTGTCCAGGCTGAGAATGATCTCAACGAGCTGAGAGCACTGATGCATTCTCCCAACGCTATTGTGGTGAGCTCACTTTGCTGCATCCTGAACTGGACTGAATGACTGTCACTCAGCTTTGTCGGCTCAGCTGCTGCTTCCAGAAGTTTGCTGTTATAAAGCAAGCTCGCAGAAATCGGAGCTATTCTAGATCAAACATTTGACAATACTCAAGCTTAAACACGGCTTTAACATTAAAAAACTGGTTTGATGAAATCCACAGTTATTTAAAATGCTTTTATAATAAATTGCTCGTTATTTTTAATGCTATTTCTGGTCAGCAATGAATACTTTATATTCCTTCTTGTATAAAGTATTCACTAGTCTCAGTTAATGGTTCATATTCAGCGGGTTTTTACCCAAAACTGGTCACTTTACCAGTTACTACTGTATGATGACAACACAGTTGACCTTTATCCCACATGGTGGAAGCCTTTGAAACTGGCTGTGAGTGTTTTTTTTGGAGATCCGGGTGTGTGGCTTCTGCAATCATTGTGTTACAGTTAAAACTCTTTCTCTGGCTCTTCTTCAGTTTGAGCTGCATAGCTGAGATAAGACTTCAAGCCTCAAATGTTTCTGGGGGCGTTCAGTATTTGTCAAAACACACAACTTTATCCCTGAGTAATAGCGATAATAGAAGTGGTTTTGGCTGCCGTTTAAGTAAGTTTGAGTGCTGATTAGAGAATCCTATTCCATTATTTATGGATCCTTAGTAAAATTGGACCGTATATAATAGGGGTGTGCCAAAATATCGATATGGTGATATATCGCGATATTTAGTCCTGTAATTGATCCTCGATACGTCTTCATCAAGTATCGACCTTTTATTTACGATTAAAGACCCTGTAAAACGTTATATTAACCATCCTTTGGTAAGACGATTCTTCGGAGGGTAGATAGGGGGCGCTCGAGGTTGGCTGTTGCAGGCGGACGAAGAAGAACACACATTCAAGCAAAAATGGCGGAGGGGAAAAACAAGGAAAATAGCGAGAGCAGCGAGTTAAAAGACGCGCCGGCAGCATTGAAGCTGCATCACCCGGAGTTGTGTGAGAAAGCCGTGGTTGTTGCTGGCCAGAAGCGGACACAGTCCGGCGCAGATACCTTTTTCCAGGCGAAGCCTTCCACCATCTTCTGAGAGAGCAGAGGCAAAAACAAACGGGATTGCTGCTTAAAACGGGCGCCATCAATGCAGCTGCAGCGAGGTGGAGAACGAGGGGTTTCGGCTATTATTGAATGCATCAGAGCCACGCTTTGACATTCCCTCTCGGAAATACTGAAAAAAGGATCCCAGCTCTGTACGCCCAGACCAGACCAGAGCAGAGCTATGGTTGAGATGGAAACAGCAGAAAGAGTGTCATCCCTGCCCTTAGACTCCCCTTCTTCTCAACGAGCAGTAATGCAGACGAGCGTCTTGATGCTAAAAAGCCTGTGGTTCTCCAGAAAAACATGAACATAAACATGCATCACATGCAGCTTTTCCCCAAACGTGTTGTTCACAAAGACGTTTACTTTTAGATGCACTTTAAGTTCTTCATGTATTTTATCCCTGGTCATTTATTTTGTAAGCAGTTTATGTCTTAAATAACTTAAACGAAAGTTCCTAACTATTTGAATTTTGTTTTCTGGGAGATTTTTATTTTTGTTTACACCACATTTGCACTGAATGGTGTCATTTCTTTTTTAAAAAGACACTATAATTTGTTCACAGAATTAATATCTGATTCACTGCTATTTTTTAAATAATGCGATAGCTATGGTTTTGTTTTTCAAAGGTTAATACCAATATGTCTGGCAGCTACTTGACCTATTTATTTTTTATCCTGTTTACAGCAATTATGTACTAAATAAAGGCACTGCTGTTCATGTTCACTATTGTTTCAACCGAATTTTACAGATATTTCCAAACGAAAATTGTCATCGTTTGTCAAAGACAGAGTACGGTATTACTGATTTCAGCAACGTTACACTAAAGTCTGTTATTCATTACACATAATGGGACACAAGTGGTTTATTATCATTGTGTTTAAAAACTAATATATAAATGGGGAAATAGTTTCCAAAAAAAACAGTTTTTCATGTTCTTCTTTCTTAAAGTTTGATGTATCGTGAGTTGTTAGAGATATATATATATATATATATATATATATATATATATATATCGATTATCGCCGTATCGTGATAGTATCGTCATTGTGAGCAATGTATCGCATATCGTAGCGTGAGGTACCCAGTGATTCCCAGCCCCGATATGTAAAAATTGAGGCCTTATGTGAAATCTCTTGTAAGAAAGCAACCATTAATGAATTATAACCTCTTTTTTTTATTTTTCCCCTCAGCGTATGAAGTTCCTGTTGTTGCAGCAGAAGTACCTGGAGTATCTGGAGGATGGTAAAGTCCTGGAGGCTTTGCAGGTTCTCAGGGGAGAGCTGACTCCACTCAAATACAACACAGATCGCATCCATGTACTCAGCGGGTATTTTTTTCCTTTTATTCTACCTTTTTTTGTTTGTTTGTTGTTTTTTTAAACCACACTCATGTGGTGACACACACCAATCAGCTGCCTGATGCTCCTTTGATCACTGAAGATTGCTTCCTGGTTCATAATGACAAGCTTTAGGGGCTTAATGTTGTTTGTCTTACTGCATTATTGATGTGTACTATAAACCGTATTTTCTATCAAATGTGTATAAAAAGTAGATAAATTATATTCATCACACTTTTTTTTTTTTTTTTACTTTTCCTTAATGTCCTTCTTCTCTGCAGATATCTGATGTGCAGCCATGCTGAGGACCTTAGAGCCAAGGCAGAGTGGGAGGGAAAGGGTACCGCCTCCCGCTGTCGGCTGTTGGACAAGCTCCAGAGTGAGTGTCACCACTTGGTGGAACCGGCAGGACAACGCAACTTGAAGCACATTTGAACTTGCAGACATGAGCTTGTTCACATTTGGGGGGCATATTTCTGTTTCTTCCTTTTTGTTTATGGCAGCATACCTGCCGCCCTCTGTGATGTTGCCCCCAAGGCGACTCCATACCCTATTAAAGCAAGCTGTGGAGCTCCAGAGGGACCGCTGCCTTTATCATAACACCAAGATGGATAACAACCTGGACTCCGTCTCTCTTCTTCTTGATCATGTCTGCAGCAGGTGGAAAAAAAAACAAAAAAAAACAGTAACTCTGCTGTCTTGATGAACACATACTTTGACTTTTTCATTTGTTTGTTCTCCTGCTTCATGAGCTTCTCTTCACATCTGCTTTTGCTGATGTCCTGCAGCGTCTGGTTGCTTCCACTGAAGTCTTTCTTTCCTCCTTTTTTTTGTCATTTTCACAGGAAGCAGTTCCCCTGTTACACCCAACAGATTCTGACAGAGCACTGTAACGAAGTTTGGTTCTGCAAATTCTCAAACGACGGCACCAAACTAGCGACAGGCTCCAAAGACACCACGGTCATAATCTGGCAAGTTGACATGGTGAGTAAAGATCAAGGATGCACATGTCTGTTGGATTTTTTTTTTTATTCCGAGAAGAACGCTGAAAGGCTGACGGGACGCGCTGATGGAATGACACACGATAGAAGAATGCATCACATCTTTTCCTAACTTTCATTAATCCATTACAAAATTAACTGTTTTTATAATGAAATGCTGAAAAACTTCCAAACTTATGAATATTGGATAAAAAAATTCCTAACTAAGTTTGTAAAAAAGGCACATTTTTCAGAATTGCAAACATTCCAGTCTAACTGATGACCCTTTAAATCAGAAAGGCTGTCCTACTCATAAACAAGGTTCAGATCTCATCCCCTTTATTTTCTCATTTTGTAGAGAAGACAACCATATAAATTCCTTTTTATTAGATTTGCTTAAAAAAGTCAGATATGGAAAATTTCCTTCCATTCTTTTTTCATTTTTTTTAGGCCTGCACAATATACCGCAAATTTATCGTTATCGCAATATCAAGCAGTGCAATATCCATATCGCAAAAATCGCAATAAATGGTTACCTTAAATGTGCTAAAACAATCTTATGGCAGCTTGAAGTATTTAACTAATCAAATAAATCCATGTATGCATTTGACCAATTGGATGGACCCCTTCACGTTGTTAAACCAATCAGATGGAGCTCTTTTATGTTAGATGTTTGCCTCCTACGTCAACGAGGGTCATTTGGAGTATAATTTTTAAATTGTTGCAATGAAACGGTATTTATGTTTTTGGTTGTTTTGCTATTTGTTTATATACTGCAAATTATATCATTATCGCATCATTGATCACTCATATCGCATATCACAAGTTTTTTTCATATCGTGCAGCCCCAATTTTTATGTTTTTGTTCCAGACTTTTTAGCCAAACACCCCTAAAAGATTGGGAAAGTGACAGAAATGCGTTTGATTTTAGTAAGATAACATGTACAGACTAGATGTTGGAACCAAGTTTTCCACATTTTGTTCTTTCACTGACGGTTTCATTTGGAATATTCTGAGGAGAATTATTTTGTTCCTACAGAAACCCAACAGATAAGGAACGGATGAGAATAGCTTCACAGTAAAATGAATCCAAATATCAAATAAGTCTGCCTGACATGTGATGTTCCATCAAGACTATAGAAACAGTATTTTCATCTTCTACTTTTAATTTCACTCATTTTTAGTTGAATTGTCCAAAGCAAGTCTATTTATTGTTTTGGCGTCCTCACACTGAGGACACTAGCAGGTCTTTGTCATGGCTCGATTCTATCCTTTTCTTATTTTTGTGTGTGCAGGACAGCCATCAGCTGAAGCTGCTGCGAACTCTGGAAGGCCACGCGTACGGAGTCTCCTACTTAGCCTGGAGTCCTGACGACACCTACCTGATAGCCTGTGGACCGGATGACTGCTCTGAGCTCTGGCTCTGGAACATTCAGGTAACACGGACACAGAAGAACGGCTGAGGGATTTCTTCTCTGTAGCAATATTTTCCAAAATGGCAAATTCCGATTTGTGTTAGTGCATTTTATATATTGCTGGTTATGAGGTGACCTGTGTGAATAAGCTTCCATCACTTTAACTGGATTCCTCCTGAAAACTTGTGTTGAACATTGTCGCTGTATTGATAACTGGGTCTTTATCACTACATGTACATGAAACAGTTTAGGAAGTGTGTCATGCAGTGATCTACTCAGTGTTCATTAACAATCAGGATCAATGCAGGGTTGCTGATATGAAGAGAAAGCTGCCATCATAATTAATTTACTAAACTTTACTTGTAAACCAAATTCAACCTAACATTGTTGTTTAAACTACATTATGGAGAAGCTCACCTTTTAATATTTGTAAAAAGTGCTCTATTAATTCTTATGTACTCAATGACCTCTTCTATTCACCTATCCAGTCCCGACCTGCTCCTTTCCTTTTACTCCTCCCTCCCCGTCTCTTAATGTGTCTGCTGGCTGAATCCCATCCCCCTGTTCTTGTTTGCTCATCTGTTTTTCTGCTGCCTTCTTCAATGCCTTTGTTCGCCAGACGGGGGAGCTGCGCACCAAAATGTCACAGTCCCATGAAGACAGTCTGACCAGCGTGGCCTGGAATCCTGACGGCAAACGTTTCGTCACCGGAGGACAAAGAGGACAGTTTTATCAGTGTGTAAGTGGATTTGTCCTAAATTCCTTTTATTCTTCATAAATGTCGGTTTTCCCTTTTTAAGTTGTATGCTTATTTAAGGCTTAATATTTAGTTTTATTTGTGTTTGGTATTTTCTTTTGCTAATAGGAACCTAAGTAAATGATAATTTTTCTAATTTAAACAGCAGAGCATAGATGATGTTTTATCTGTCTGTGTTGTCAGGATCTGGACGGGAACTTGTTAGACTCTTGGGAAGGGGTGAGAGTGCAGTGCCTGTGGTGCCTGGGCGATGGCAGGACAGTGTTGGCCTCAGACACCCACCAGCGAATCCGAGGGTACAACTTTGAGGACCTCACGGACAGAAACATGTACGTGTCTGCTCATCAAGCTTTTGCACAACAGGGCTAATGTGAATTTAATTAGAAGAGTCGCACAATTTAGTCTTATAAATTGAAAATTAAGAGTTTAAAGACCCACTCTTATCATCATTTGATTTAATCTAAAAGCTTCCTCAGTGGTCTTTTAATTATGATCGTCGTTTTTAGAGAACTGGGACATAGTTTCTGCTGAGTGGCAGTCTTTCATTTGAATTTTTTTTTAAATATTTTATTTGAATTGAAATTGTTTATTTCAAGCATTCAAATAAGAATAATACACAAAAACATTACAATTATCAGTTATGCATTCATACAATGACGAATCAAACTTAGGCTAATTAGACATATTAATAAATATTGTGTGAAAGGGAGTGAAAGGAAGCAAACTTATAGAAACCCACTCCTGTTCTTCGGTAACCATTTTATTACATGATTTATCAACATCCGGTTCCTAGCTTTTATCAGACAGAAATAGGAATCCTAAAGTATCAATAAAGCACATGACAAAGATGAATTACTTAATTATTATGTAAAAATAAATATTTTAGAAATCAACATGGCAAATGCAGATCAGTCATCTAAAATATATCCAGATTACCGTATTTTCCGGACTATAAGTCGCACTTTTTTTCATAGTTTGGCAAGGGGTGCGACTTATACTCCAGAGCGACTTATATTAATTACATTGTTGAATAATTTCACATGTTCGTTATTTTCACTGACAACTGCAAGAGGGCGCTCCAGGCTTGGAGTGGTACTTAGTGGTACTTTCATACTGTCAAGTGTGTTTGTGACCTGCGTGCTCCCACACTTAAATACAATTTATTTTAATTTAAGTAGTATTTTACTAATAATTATTTTTTTTCAGGTTAACAAATATGTATCATTTTAACACAAACATTTGTATAACATTTTAGAACATTTACCAGTAATTTGTTTTTCTTTTAACCCAATACAACAACGTGACATATTAAAAAAAGGAGTCCAGCATTGAGCTTACCAGTAGCCCTTTAAAGTCCAAGTCCCACTCACGCAGTGGTTTTATGTTAATAAAGCAGGCACATACTCAGTTTGTGGTGCGTCATGTAGCTATTTAGCCTGTTCTCTAACCCCCTGTTATTTTAAGTTGCCTTTCAAGGTGAGATGTATGATCTTGGTCTCAGATTTTTTAAATAAATTTCCCATCAAAGTGTGACTTATAGTCCAGTGCGACTTATCTGTGTTTTTTTCTACTTTATAATGCATTTTTGGGCTGGTGCGGCTTATACTCCGGTGTGACTTATAGTCCGGAAAATACGGGTATGTTACTTATAAAGGTCATCTATATTAACCTTTGAGTTATGGGCGGTACAGCCCCTACTTCCCATCATCCATCTGTGTACAGTCTCTCCCACTATCTTAATACCTTTCACACCCATAATCTAACATTATCAGTGCAACACAATGGTGAGCAGTATTGGAGCCATCCAGACGTATAGTTTTGATTAAATTTATTAGATATGAATAAAGAAAAAATCAAAATACAATTTTTAAGCTTCATTTTCTTCATAAATGTCCTCCATCACAAAAAAAAAATGCCGGAAGAACATGTTAAAAACATCAAAAACGTGCTTTTCATCCGAGTGGGTCTTTAATGGTTTTGTTCTCGTTTTTTATCACAATTGGGGTTTGGAGGGAAAAATGAATGCTTTTTTCCCTGCTTAATGCTGAAATGTTTCTAAACAATCTTTCTGCTAACGTTCCACATATTTGTCCTCAAAAATTAATTTCTCATCAGTGTCCAAACGTTGCTATAAAATGCTCAAATCCCTGATGGACTGTGTTGTTTATATCTCACTTGCAGAGTTCAAGAGGACCACCCTATCATGTCCTTTACTGTTTCAAAGAACGGTAGATTAGCTTTGTTAAATGTAGCAACTCAGGTAAACCTTTGTTTGTTCTCTTATCACCTCTTATTACCTTTTATTAATAAAGCATAATACCTGGAAGAAAAAAGGTATGTTTGAGTAGATGTGGATCATTTTATTGTGACATTTTGTAGGGAGTGCACCTGTGGGATCTTCAAGACCGGGTGCTGGTGAGAAAGTACCAGGGTGTGACCCAGGGCTTCTACACCATCCACTCCTGCTTCGGAGGACATAATGAAGACTTCATCGCCAGTGGAAGTGAAGGTTAAACACACTTAAAATACATTTTCTTTGGATGGAGGCATTTTTATGAAATTAAAGCACACAGAATACTTGGAAATGTCGTATTTCTGCATCTACTCTGATACATTTGTGTTCCATTCACATTCTGTCTTCCTCAGACCACAAAGTGTACATCTGGCATAGACGTGGAGAACTCCCCATTGCAGAGCTCACAGGTCATACGCGCACAGTTAACTGCGTGAGCTGGAACCCAGCCGTCCCTGGACTCATGGCTTCAGCCTCAGATGACGGCACCGTGCGTATCTGGGGTCCCGCCCCCTTTCAAGACTCACAAGAGGCAGATGGACCCCATGGTAAACTTCTTTCTCTATATCTACAATTAGAATCCAGAACTTTAATTTTACTTTGTAAAATGTTATTTTGTGGCAAAAAAGTTGCACTGTTTTACAAACTACAAGTGTCCCATCCGATCACAAGTTCGGAAATGAGGTCCAATCACATAGTCTCATCTGAAACTGGATTTTGCATCCCAATCAGTGATTGGATCTATATTTTATCTTCATTATTATGATCAGCCCTATATATTTCAAGCTTATTAATTGCACACAAACAGTTCAGTAAAGTAAGCAAGATATTCACAGACTTTTGTGCTCAGGCACGCTTCTATAAAACGTTTGAACTGATGGCAAGTGTCTCTATCAGTTTATCTTAATGCATAAAACAAGCTACAAATGCATTTGAAAAGGAAAAAAAGTTACATTTTTGGTCTGAAATTAGAAATAAATTGAAATACGGCTGCCACTGGATCGTAAACAAAGTGCAGGCTTTGGGAAGAAGTGATTTAAAAAAAACAGTAATGTCTTAAAAACAAATCACTGGTTCCAATGACATGAGCTAGTCCTGAATACTCATTATCTTATTCAGGCTAAAAAAAAAATCAGCATTCATTTTTAAGAATTTCTAATTGAGATATCTGTTCAGCTATTTTTAGTAGTTAGTTATAAGTTTCTAGTTAATAGTTGCACTATTTTACTTGATTGGTCAGGCTTCTTTATGGACATTTAACTGTTAAAAGATGAAGTAGGTCAAAAAAAATACCTGATCAGGATTTCCCTTTTAGAAACTGTAATATCTAACTAAGAAGATATAGAAATAAAACATCTACGTGGAGAGAAAATCTCATTGTTTTTTTTATTTATTTTATTTTTATTTTATTTTATTTTTTTCTTTAATTTAACGACACATCTCTTTTTTTTTCTCCACAGAACATTGCAGTAACATGGACAGTTGATGGTCAGTAACAGCCGGCATCTTTCTTTGACAACAATCCAAGAATCCCAAGACGAAATTTACAAAGGAATCAGAAGCGAAGAAAAGCTAGCAGCGGCCACCGACAACACAAGAGCAATCAAAAGCAAGAAGAAAATGGTTTAAGTGGCCACGGGGGAAGAAAAAAAAAAAAAAGATGGTAACTTGCAAACACGGAGAGGGACATCCTGGATATTTCAAGTCCTTTTCAAGAGTTTGATCCCGGCTGGAGGTCTGGAAAAAATAAGAAAAAAATAAAAACAAAAAAAAAAAAACAGCCAGTGCCGGTAGGATCCTCCAGCGGTGAGCTGTGTCAGCTGCTCTTTTCTTCCAACTGTTCCGTCCTCCCCCATTTCACGGCGTGGCCACCAGCCATGCCAGGTCCTCGCCTGTTTCCCAGGAAGCCCGCTTCTACCTGGAGCACATGGACGTTCCTGTGAAGCATCCAGACCGACAGTGCAGACCAGCCATCTTCTCATTGGACTAAACCTGTCTGCTCGTCTCCCACGCCGCGCGTCTAGTTTCTCATGGGCGTGGGTGGGCTGTTGTTGGGGGAGGATGGTGCACAGGGAGATATAGCAACTCTTTTGTATGTATGTTTTCCACTCCCCCCGATTCTTGCTATGTTCTTCATATTCTGTCGTTTGGACAAAGGCGGAAAAGTCCACCTCACCAACACTGACTGACCAGCTGACAATGAACAGGAAAAAAAGAGGCTATGCTAAATGTGTGAATTTTTTTTATGATAGTCATAGCGTTTATTCTCAATTAAAAGGGGAATCTTAGCTCAAGAAGTGCCCACAGAAAGCTTTAGCGTGAAAATTCAGCGTTTTGTTTCTCAACATTAGAAAGAGAGCCTTTTTATTCCTTAATTTATCGTCCAACAGAGACGGTCGCTCTAAGAGTTTCGAGGTGACGCCCATCCCTGTCGCGCTAGCTGCAGCACAACTCCCATGACATCAGAGAGCTTCACGGGCCACATATCAGCCGGGACGGGGGGGCGCACACATGGTTGATGAAGATCTCCAAGTTTGTTCCAACCTTCAAAACACGCTGCTGTCCCTGTTGTGCGAGTGGGTTTGCTCCAGTGAGCTGATCTTTTGGTGCAGATTCTGTTGGTGTGTCTTTTTTTTTTTTTTTTTTTTTTTTTGTATGTATGCGTGTTGAAATTCACACCAGCAGAAAAAGCCCTCCCCTCCCCATAAATTTCCCAATGTTTATTCCCATCTTGAAAATGTAAAGAGGATTTTAAAGCAATTCTGAGTTATCCAAAGCCCCAAAGGGACCTCCCTCCGTGGAACAAAGAATACTTGATAGCCATTTTTCTTTTTTAGATTGGGGGCTTTAATTTTACATTAGAATGTTGTTTTTCTTTTCTGCCTTTAACCATTCAGCATTTAAGAGGCTCTGGATTACTGGCACAAGATATCCTGGAACAAGAAAATATTTAATATTTGACTGAGGCGGAAAAAGGAACTGTGAAGTGTTATTTGCAAAAGGTCATTTCATAAGAAAAGTGAATGATTGATTATTGGAGAAAATGTTCAAATGAAGCAGCAACAATCTGAACCGCGCTCCGATCGCACAACGACGAAGTATTGCAATCCTCAAAACAGAAGAAAACCCAAACTGCCTTCCATTCTTTTTTCTTTTTTCTATATAGTTGCACACAGAATCCAAACTGCACTTTGAGTAGATCTCTCTGGCACACACAGCAATGGCATAACACCTCATGGTTGCCCCACCTGCTATCTATACGGCTCAGAAGGTTTCACAGGTCCATACTTGATAACAATACTTAACCGTGCTCCTGTGCACTCTGTAAGAGGGTGACCGACCTTCAGCCTAGCATTTTTAAGGCTTTACCACATTTGGAGCCTAAAGAGAGAATTCAGCATTAATGCCTCCTTTGCTCTTCAGCCAAGTTACCCGGTGGTCTTTGTACCATTCAGAGCTCCTTCTCCCTATTTCTGGGCTGTAATGACAATTTGCTACAGACCAATTTACAGTAAAATGTTTCAAAACCGTGCTTTTCTGTCTGTTTTTATTGCTTTTTTTTTGTTTTTGTTACTTAATTTTTTTGTTCACATTATACCTTTATTTTATTTTTATTTTTTTTGGTTGAACTCTGTCCCTGTATGATCATATTAAAATATAACCAGACATTTGGAGTCCTCCTTTTTTGTAAGAATAGTAACCATTCATAGCTTTCTTTTACATATAAATATTTATATCTTTTGTTTGTGATTAATATTCTGTTTCATTTATCTGCCGCCACTATTGAAAACGAATATGCACAGTAACACCCATAACCGGTGAGCAAGAGGAGGGTCATAGGAAGCGTGTTACATACAATCGATTCAGGTTCTAGTATCCAGCCCTCGCCTTTAAAGAGTTTCCTTCTTGTGAAAATCTGCTTGATTGCATGTCTGTGTGATTAACTGGTATTCTGTTCGGTGTGCCATTGTAAACTGGCAAGTTGCTACTTCTGTAACCCTTAGAAATGCCAAATCACTCGAGGCACAAAGTGGTGTTTTATGTAGAATTTATTATTTTTTTTTTTATGTCATAGTCTGATATTCACACTTTGGAAACGTCTTAATTCCTGGACCGTAGTATGGACTCCTCTTCCATGCCATGCAAAAAAACGACAAACAAAAAAACCTAAGGGGGGGAACATGCACACTAAAAACCTGGAAAAGTGTTTCAGTTCAACCTATCACTTGATGGTGGCAAATGCTATGTCTGTATGCAACCTGGTGTCTTCTCTGTTCTGAGTTTACCGAGGGATTCGTTTCTGATTTAACTATGTCTTATTTCTCTGAGGTCACATGCTGGGTAGGTATTTGGAGGGGAAACTAAGAGCTTACTGTAGCATCTTTAGGTTCCTTGGGCTTGGGGGGGTTGGGGGGGGGGTCAGGGATGATGTTTGGGTTTGCGTTCAATGTCTTATTTGCAAAAGTGATTGTACTGTTTTGTATTGTCGTGTAGGAAAAAGTGTTATGTATGCATATTTTCAATAAAGCATTCAGGGTTTTAAAAAAAAAAAATTGCCCATGAGGTTGGAGTCTCTGCTGGTCCAGGTTTTGGAAAACCTAAAAAATAAAATAAAACCACCATCTTTAACTTTAAAAATGTCTCCAATCCTCTAAACTGACCATGACAAAACCGAAGAGGTTGTCAACTTTTATTCTAAATATTTCTATTTCCAATTAATGTGATGAGGGAGAATAATAAATTATCTAACTATTGTGTTCAATTCTAATCTTTTTTTTCTTTTTTATTAGAAATGCACATTTGACAATTTTAAGTACAAAAGACCCACCTCTAACAAAAAACTAAGAAAAAAAATGTGTTCTATAATTGCCAAAACTGCTCGTTTCTTTTAATTATTTGTTGTTTTTCTTTGTTTCTTTACAGAAATGAAATATTATTCCTAAAGCTGAAAGATCAAGAATTACAAGTCTTTTATTTCACATTTAACTTTTTATGTTTTGTTGTTGGAAAAAAGTAGTTTAAGATTTTTTTAAAGGAATAACATTTTACACTAAAATGAGGAAAACACTGTTGTGTAAGTGAAATATCTTTCTTGAAAAAACTTTACATTAATTTATGTAAAGTAAAATATAAAATACATTAACAAATGGTCTTTATATATTTTCTGCTAGAAATGTGTTCACATGCTAAATGTATCATGTAAATTACTATTGATGATGAGATTTTTTTAAATTCTCTGAATAACTTTAAAATAATGCATATCTTCTTACATACCTGTAAGTAGAACATATCTTAAAAAATTAAATGAATACATAGATGTTTGGATTTCCATTAGTGTCAAAACTACAGGGATAACATGCAAATCTGCACTTTCACAAACTGTGTTTGTGAAAGTCAAATAGATGGAAATGCAAGCAAAGTTTATTTATGTGGCACTATTCTCAGAGAAATATCCCAAACACTTCAACAACTCAGGTCAAAAACTGCATAAAAAGCAACAAACATAAAATAAACATAAAATTATCAAATCTTAAGAACATGAAACTCAAATTTGGCTAAAAGCTGTATGGAATAAAATGGTAAATTAGACTTTAAATCCTGAAATATTGGTGAAATAGCATTTAACACATACACACATTGATTTTTATTTATTTCCCCCCAAAAATAGTCTTAATATATATGTGTAGTAATCAATCAAACCAAAAATTAGCATAAAGTTAAGTTTCCTGATAAGTTAAGTTGAGAACAGTTTCTTACAAGTCATTCCAGAAGCTCACCTCAACCACTGATATTTCAAGTATTTTATAAAATATTTCATATTAAATGTTAATAATTTTAGGGAACATCTTAGATTTAGAAGTCTAAAAATAACGAATAGATCCATCTCTGCCAATGGGGGTTTTTTTATTTAAAAAAATACAAGAAAAAATAAGCTCCCAAGTAGAAGAATACCCCAAATTTTGAAAGTATTTTTTTTTAAGTCTCCCTGATTCTTTGTGACTTGTGATTACATCTTAAAATTTGTTTGATTTATACAGTAGTTACAGTAGTTAAATAGTTTTAGTCTCTTTGATACCTGTTTTTTTTATTGTTCTTATACTCTTATCTCATGGTTTTTATATTCCTATGTCATTGATTTTTTATGACGTTTTATCTATTACTTTTTATGTCATTTTTCTTCTACCTGTTTCAGTGTTCTGTTTTTATCCTTTAGTCTTTTATATGTTTTGTGGACTTTTGTGGCAAATGGACCTCGAGTCTGGAATACAGCTTATCTCTATACAGATAAATATGATTTAAAGGATGGACATTATTTTATTATTTTTATTGCTTCTTTAGATGTTCGCTTTTTTACAACTTTGCAATTGGCGTATAATATATAATATTTTTATACAAATGGGAGAAAAGAAATGAAAAGAAGTAACCGAGCTTGTTTGTTTTGATTCTCCTCAAATGGGCGGGGCGACGCCGTGACGTCGCGTCCTCTCTCCTCCGTCCGCCCCGCCCTCGCCTGCTTTTTACTCACCGAACGTCGTCGTTACTCGAAGCCGAACACAGAGCTCCTCGACTGCCGGTGCTACACCGGCCGAGATCAAACGGCAGTCATGGCGGCGCCCTTAGCCCATTTCGACGAGGACTGGCAGGACTTTAACGAATTCCAGCCTTCGTCGGACTCTAACGAACAGCTGGACCAGCTGAATTCAAATGTCGGTGACCCGTCGTCAGGCCTCGACGATTTCTCGGACTTGGACAACAGTTTCTCCGGAGAGATCTGCAGCTTCAAGTCGATGGAGGACCTCGTTCACGATTTCGACGAAAAGCTGACAGATTGCTTCCGAAACTTTAACACCACGACGGAGAACATAGCTCCAGTCAACCCTATCACGGAGGAAAACTTCCTGAAAGACGACGAGTGAGTTTGAGTTCTACTTATGCGGCTTTTATTTATGCCAACTTTTAATCGCACTGCTGCTCTGGTTCGAGGCGGTTAGCCTCCGGCGCTAGCTTCCCCTTCATCTGTGTTAGCTTAGCTAGCTTCAATCAGTGTTGTGCAAAGTTTGGGTAGTAGAATGTTTTTCTTCTCCTGGAAACTCTGTTGCGATGCTTTCGAAAACCTTCAAAGAAGTTTTATTTCATCTAAATATCTACATATTTATTTTCTTAGATACAATTGGCTAACTATCATCGTCTTGTGTTAAAATTGTGGATTAGTAGTCTTAAATTGCCACGTACCGATTTTTTTATACAGTGAGTAATTGTCAGTAAAATCACATGTTTTACGAGTATTCTTGCTCAAATCATATAAACAAAATAGATTTATTTTACATTTGTTTATTTATTTTTTATTTTTTTTAACCCAAGTACTGCTTTTAATAGGTTACGTCTTACTCTTAGCAAATGTTCTGGCATCTCAGCTGGAATTTTCGTTCCGGCAGCCGCGTGCCTGTTTTCAGCCAATCAGAGTAGATTTGTTAGCATTTGCTGGAAATTGCAGCAGCCTTTAATCTCATCACACGATCTCTAGAAACGTAGGTAAAAATCTATATATATAATCAAAATTATTTTTGACAACATATTTAACCACCATCGAACTAGAAAATGTTGCTCTCTGTGTTTATTTTATTTTATTTACAAACTAACATTATTTAAGAAATGCATCTTTTGTTTCATTGTTGTTTTATGCACAAATCTTTCTCCATTACGCTCATTTTAAGCATGTTTTTATCAGCTAACAAATATATTCACTGACACATGATTTTTTTTATATATATTTGTTCAGTATTTTATCGCTGTATGGCAGAGTTGTTTTCATAATTGCTTAAATTACTGTCATTTTTTGAGTTGTCAATATAACCTGTTCTCCAAATAATGTCAGCTGCCAACTAGGTGTCTATAATATATTCCTACTATCCAACCAGTTTGAGGCAAGTTTTTAATCAAAAGACCTATATCACTTATAAAGTAATTTCAAAATGAAATAAATTGGTACTTCCCATTAATTCTTGTTTGTTTGTACACATGTAATTTGCACTTGATTATCTTGCAAGAAATACAAGGACTCTTGAAATCTGTACTGTTCAGTTCCCAGATGTAGTCGCACTGGGTGAAGTTTTAGCCAAAGATGTCCTGGACGGATTTTAGGTCATTAAATTGGATCAATTAAAATGAGCCAACATTGACTGAATCCAATCGTTAAAATGAATCGTTACAGCCCTGCTGATTGTAAGTGTCTTTTAAGTATATTTAATTATATTTTAAGGACATTTTAAAATACTTTTTTTATACGTATTCTACACCTATTTACATCATGTAACCCCATCTAATATTACTGGTAATGGTGAGCATTGTTGGAGCTATCCAGATGCCAGCTCAGACGAGGAAAGCATAGATGTACATGGATCCAGTCAAATTCAAGAATGGAGTGTGTTTTCTACATTACAAATGCAATCTTTCCTAACTGCATTTTTCTGTAGCCCACAAACATTCTCTTTAGAATGAGAAGGTTGAGCAGACAGGATGAAGGCTGCTAAACAACAAAGGGAGCACACAGAGGGCAATACTTGGACGGCGGCCCGGTGAAGCCTGAAGACCTGTGCCAGGCTCAGGGAAGCGGTTCTCTCTGGGCGGCTGCACTTTTCTTTGTAGGACGTGTCTCGCCTCCTAACAAGTCATCAAGTAAGATCAGAGCTGAGAGGCGCTGCAGGACGACATGGGATGAAACCAGGACGCACGTGTAGTGCGTTCCAGTCATAGTTGGTCAGAAAAGACGAGGAAGTGTTGTAATCATGCGTGCGATTTATAGATAAACCCGAAAAACGCACACAAACTGTGAGGGAGGAGTGATTGTGGAGACGGGGTTGTGTTGCGATCACGTGTCTGAGACGCTGTTGAAGCTCTGGGCACAAACAACCTTTGCTATTTTAAAGCGACCCGACTGCTCGCCAAGCAGAACGTGATGACTTCAGGGAGAAACACGCGTGTTATATAAACCTCTGCCCGTACATGTGTGTGTATGGGAGCAAGAGAAGGGCTGTGATCATTCGGAGCCATTGCGACACATGGGTTCACAGCATCCACCCTGTCACAGCCAAAAGTACATCTACTGACTTGGCTCGAGTTAAAAGCCACTAAGCAGACATGCGTTGCAGCAAATATTTTTACACTAAACTTGGTTTTACTGTCATCTATTGGCTCTGAAGAGCGTTCATGTTTGAGGAGGAAGCTGTTGGACTTGAAGAAGAAGGGATCTGAACAGCTCATGCTGTGTCACGGTGCAAAGAGAAGGAAATGTTTCCTCTTTTTTGCTCGTTTGTGTATTTACTCTTTGTTGTCTCCATGCTGTGTGTTTCAGGGTGTGGAACGCTCTGACCAACAACTACGGCAACGTGATGCCTGTGGACTGGAAGACCTCCTACACTCGTACCCTCCACCTTCCATCGCTCAAGCTCACGCAGAACGAGGTATCACATGCTGTATCACAGGTCCTCAAAGTTATGAAAAACAATGAGCTATAACTTTTAATCATTTCTTTTTATTAGAAAAACACAAAAATATGCCAGAACAAATAGTTTTGTTTTGTCGTTGTTGTTGTTTGGCCTTCATCCTTCTAAGGCTTAGAAGGATAACTTTTTAAAGTTATAATAAATTGTTACTCTATCATAAATTATTTCACATTTTGTCCGCTTATTAAAACCCACATAACTCCATTAATGAAGGATCAAGCTGTCCAAGTGAATAAAGAAAAATAACATATAACTGAGCTAGCAAAGAACATGTATTACACGTGTCTGCATACACACATAAGACATGCAATCATTGAATAATTACAGCAACTACACATAACTAATATGTAATCAACTAAAGAAAATTTTTATTTTAAGAAATTAAAAAACTTTTATGCTCTCACGGGCCAGATAAAATGACATGGTGGGCCACACCTGGCCTCGAGTTTGACACGTGTTCTAAGCAAAAAAATACCTCAACAGGAATTTTATGCAACAATAAATAAAAAAATGAAAAACCTCTTATTGTTTTTTTCAAAGAGTAATCTAAAGAGTAATCTACTTTTTCTTTGGCCAGAAGTTGGATAATCAGTCGCTGGATCTGTCTGATGATGATGACGAAGAGCTGAGGGAACAACTGGACATGCACTCCATCATCGTCTCCTGCATCAACGACGAGCCGCTCTTAACTGCAGACCAGGTCAGCCACATTCTAGTTTGGTGTTCATCACATGATCAACTGTGTCGCAATTGTAGTTTTTGGAGATATATTTGAACGTATTTATGGTTATTTTTTTAATTTATGCACAAATAAGGCTCTCTATCAACATTTTCTGAAGGAATAAACACTACATTTATATTGTAAACCACAAAATCCTTTTTTAAAGTGACAAACGTCTTTAATTGGCATGTTAAAAAATGTTTTTTGTCATATCCTGTAAACATATGAAAACCTTTCTGGGCTGTTCAAATCGGCTGAGAATAAACAACTGCATCCCCCCAGTGAGCGTTTTTTGTTTTTTCAGGTGATAGAGGAGATTGAAGAGATGATGCAGGAATCTCCAGACCCTGATGATGATGAGAGCCCCTCCCAGTCCGACTTGTCCGTGCTCTCTCAGGACCTCCAGGGTCTGAAGCGGTCCGGCTCCAACTCCAGCTACGAGGAACGTCAGTAATCCGGCATCCTGTTGGACTTTTGCTTCCGTTCCCCTTTTATCTCAGTCATAAGCGTGAATTTCACAGGAATCGTTGTACTCGTGCAGACACGTGAGGCGATTATGTAACACACGATATATATGGCCCCAGATTAATCTGTGCGCTGAAGCCATTCATGTGTGTTAAATGTGTGTTGGTGAATCATTTTTAATGTGTTGCTGAACCATTTCTTCGTAAACTAAAAAGTGTAAACATCATTCATTTTGTAAACTTCCTTACATCTCCTGAAGAACATGTGGTTCTGTGGTTGCAGGCCTGCGGCAGATGTCCATGTCAGAGCTCTCCCAGACTCTGGAGGAGGTGGAGACGGCCATTCGCCGCTACAGCGAGGAGCTGATCCAAGCCCTGGCACTGCGGGATGAGCTGGATTTTGAGAAGGAGGTACTTTCCTTTTTTTCCATTTTATTTTTTCTGTCATCTGCTTCACTGTGCTGATTTTATGAAGTGCCAAAAACTAGATCCTCGCGTGGATTTAAATGACGTTTTCTTCCCTTGCAGGTGAAAAACAGCTTTATTTCGCTGCTGATTGACGTGCAGAACAGACAGAAAGAGCATCGCGAGCTGCTGCGAAAGAAGAAGAAAATCAAAAGTGCATCTCTGTCGGGACCAAACGGCCAGAGAGCAGCCAGCACGCATGTTCCCGGCACGGTTAGTCCGTAGTCACACTCTGGAAAACTCTGCATGTTTTTTTTTTCTATAGCGATGTTTCATAAAACAGGCTAAGGAAACCTCTTCACACAGATCCAAGGAAAGTCTGAACGTTCGTTTGGGCTCCACAAAGCTGATTTTCCTTTACAGAAAGCTCTTCAACTGTCGGCAAACTTTCTTCTGCTCCTTCCTTTCACTCTCTGTAGCTCCTCACTCTGGAGGGACTCTCCAATGTCATTCAAAACGGCTTCCGTCAAACTTTTGGCCACACAGGCGGGGACAAACAGGTGCCCCTGCTCTTTCTTTCACAGCTGATTCTTTTTTTTTCTCCTTTGTGTTTTTTCCATCGGCATGTTTATTTGCACTTCCCCTGCTATCTCTGTTATCTGGTGTCATTTTTCCTTTGCCCTTTTTTATTACTTCTGGTCTTTTTTTGGCCTTATTCTGGTTTCCCTTCTTTTCTTTGAAACATTTCACGGACTATTTTTTTTTTCAGCAAGGCTTTGTTCGGCTGTGGCCTTTATTTTGGAGCTTCAACTTCATTC
This sequence comes from Oryzias curvinotus, assembly GCA_023969325.1. NCBI lineage: Eukaryota > Metazoa > Chordata > Actinopteri > Beloniformes > Adrianichthyidae > Oryzias > Oryzias curvinotus. Next base: position 10,854,961 of record CM043729.1, on the reverse strand, counting down.
TGTTTTTGTTTTGAACCCAAAGTGGTGATGTTTGATTTCAAATTTCACGTCAAAAAATGTTATTCGTTAATTAACCAGCAGAGGGAGACAAACATCCTCCCCTTGAAGTTTACATGCAGCCTACTCAACATTTTGTGCATCTTGCACACATTTTCCTTTCAGTACCTGACAACCGTAATCCCTTATGAACAGAAAGCTGGCTCCCCTTGTGTAGAAGACCTTCAGATCCTCACAAAAAGTTAGTAAATCCATGGAAACGTAGAAGAAAATGTTTCCAAATGTTTCTCCTTTGCTGAGCATTCCTTTGTTTTCTCCATGCAGTCCTCCATGCCATGAGGGATGACAGCGACAAAGTTCCTGCTCTGCTCACAGACTACATCCTTAAAGGTAAACATCCACACTTTTGATGACCTTTTTGACCTCTATATGTTATTTGGCCCCAAAACTGTCGATTTTTATTTAGGTTTATGAACTGCCATCACAAATTCTCAAAGTATTAGTTTTTTAATCCCAAACTGGTGAGTGTGGACTCTCTGTTAACGTGTGCCTCCCTTGTCTCTCACCTGTGCTGCACTGTCCTTTGGGTAGCTCTGGTATGAGAGCAGTGGAACCTGGAGGTTTGTCAGATTTAACGCAGATCCTTCACCTTCAGCTCTGTACCTCACCCCCCCCCCCAGCTCTTTTCTTCCTCTCTTAAACAGCCCCCCCTCCGCTCTAGTGCTGCATTCGCATCCAAACTTGCTTAGAAGTCGCCAGCTTCTCACCCATAGCTCCCGTTTCCTCCTCACTCAACACACTCTGTCCGTCTTTTAGTCGCTCTTCCATCGGCCACCGCGCTCCTTTAAGCTCCACCAGTCCTCAAAGCTTTTGTTTATTTCCAACAGATGGTTTTATGTCTCCACAGTTCTTTGTCCGACGTAAAGTGGAAGTCCAGTGTTTCCAGAGTCGTCCATCCAGAAGAGGATGATTCAAGTCCCTCCTCTCTTCCTCCTCCTCATAGACTGGTTATCTTGAGTAGTTTGTACTCTCTGCAATCCTTTGTTCTTACTTTTTCTACTTGTTTCTTATTTATTTTTTTAATCTTGGCTGCAAGGTGACCTGCCAATAATCAGTGTTAGTCCAGACACATTACTTCTTTTTCCTTTCAGGTGCTTTTGTGTGTGAAGGATCAGGGAAACGACGAGGTGTTTTCCTTTTTCCAATCAGGGGGATGTCGTCCAATCTCTCAGTTTTTGTTCAATCAACATTCGTTTGTGTACGATTTTTCTTTTTCTTTTTTAACGTTTTGTTTTTAAACAAATCCTAGCAAACTCAGAATCCCAAAGCGGTGTGGCATTATTTTAGATTTTCACTTTCTGCCATGAAATCCTGCTTGATTGCACATTTTCAGTCTGGAAGCGTTTAAGGATGTAACTGTAACTGAATTTAGTTATTTTTTTGTTCTGTTTTTAGTTTTGGTTTGTCCTCCATTTTGGCTATAACTCATTTGTTTAAAAATGAAATATTTTCTACTCAATTGGGTGAAATTGCACAGCTGTGAATCCATTTGTCTTTTTTTTGCTATTTTTAGAAAAGGGACAGAACAGAAAGAGCATATTTTTAAAAGAAAAGGGTTTATAGAAAGGTATTTTGTAATTGCTGTTTATAGAGTCCTCTCGTAGTTCCCCCAACACCTCTTTTTAGTTGCAGCCAAACATTTGGTTGTGTTGTTGACTTAATTATGTAGTTTAGGTCTAAATTAAAAGCTCCACGATAGGTTTTAGATTGTAGTGGTTTGAAACTTATGGTAGCACTTTACTCTGTCAACGATCTGGTTTTGTGGTTGGGAGAAAATCCCGTTAGGAGCCTCAGCCTGCGGAGAATCATGCAGCGGTTTTCTTTATTAGGAGAAGTGGCTGTGAGCATTAGCACCGCCACAGAGCGGCACTTTCAGTTTTTACCAGACAATAAAACAAAGATGTGGAGGTCAATTGAATTGGTGCTGCAGCGATGAAATGTTTTTTTTATTTCCAAGGTTTGAAAAAAACCTTGTTATTCGTTAATTAACCAGCAGAGGGAGACAAACATCCTCCCCTTGAAGTTTACATGCTGCGTACTCAACATTTTGTGCATCTTGCACACAAACCGAGGCCGTAAAGACCCACTCTGATCAACCTTTGACCTCTTCTCAAAGCGTTCTCCGTGGTCGTTTCATCAAGATTAAGCCATTCTAGAGGAAATGAATGTTTTGTAGGACAGAGTTTTTGCAGGGAGGCAGGAATTCATTAGAAATGTTACCCTCCCCGTTTGCTGAGAGCTCTCTGTTCTCCTGCTAGCTTACAGCCCGTCACACCCCCCCAACCTAATATTACCGGAGCGGCAAAAATATCCAAAAAGTATCTAGTCAGCTCGCCCAGCGTGTTTTCTGTCAAACGCCAACTTTTTAAAACTTCCAGACCGCATTTTTCTTCTGCTCCTAATTCACAACAATTTGAATAAAACAATTCTCAGAAATGCAACTTGAAGCTTAATGTTGTTTATATGCGAGAGAAATGCCACAAGAACATGTTAAAAACAGCCTTTTCATCAGAGTGGGTCTTTAAACCTTTTTTTTCTTTTTTTTTTCTTTCATTCAGCCGTCTTTTTTTGTGCGCGAGGCATTTATTTTTTCTGCGCAGCTACTCCCCCCCCCCCACACCACCACCAGAAACAGCGATGGAAGTCAAACCTGAACATTTCTTTTAAGAGGCTGTCTGTAATGGCAGAGGGTCCTCCACACAGAGAAACCTTCACTTCTCCCACAGAGCTCTCAGGTACAGACGGCAGATCTTTGACTCGCTCTTCATCCGTGCAAAGACGCGTCGTCATCGCCAGAATTATAAATATAGTGAATATTTAAATATAGTTGGCTGGATGAGGCTGCAGCATCTGCTCAATAAAAGGGAACTAAGGTTGAAGATGAGACTTATTTTCTTAAAAAAGGATTTTTCTTGAGTCTGCACAGAGGGAAGCTAACATATCGGTGGTCCATTTATAGAACAACAGCTCACAGGGCTATATAGAACTGTTTCTGTCGCCAGCTATGAAAATATTTACAACCCAGGAAGGGGCTGCATGCACTTTACTGCTGCGAGCGAGTTTCCCACAATTCCTTTGTTTACAGACATTTTGTTATGACACTAAAGAACGCCTAGGATTCAGTTTTGTTTGGTTCAAATCTGATGATGCTGCAGACATCTATGGCAATACTGGATTTTCTAATCCGCCTCTCTTGGCAAACATATCCGTGCTACTCAAATTACAGATTTATATTTATACGTCTTTGAAAAAGAACAAAAAAAAAGCAAGAGGCTGCCTTTCTAAACGTGTACATTCATGACCTTTTAATGCAAAGGTAATCCCTCAATCTGAGGGTTTATGTTTACTGTTTCCTGTGGATTTGCAGTATATTAATTTATTATGTAAATGTTTTGTAACCATGGCTGTTAAAGTGTTTTACATTGCAACTCATTTCAAATAAAAATAGTACATGTTCGGATCTTTGTGGCATTTTTATTTGATCAATCTATTCAGTTTAGGACTATTACGGAATTGATTTTATTAAAAAATAAAAAGTCTCAGATCTGAAGTTGGGCTCCAAGTTTGGTATTTGTGTCTGATTTTTCCATTTTCCCCCTCAATATCTGAATTTAATCTCAGAGTATTAGTGATGTTCCTAGAACAGTCAAAGAAATCTAACAAAATTGCGAGACTTAAGAAGATCTGGAGAATCGAGTCACAATTCTGAGACAAAACCTCAGAATTTTGGAAAGAAAATGTTGGAATTATGAGAATGAAGGTTGAAATTTTATAATAACACAATAAAAATCACTTTGGGAGTTTTTCTTTTCTAGATTTACTCCTAGAAATCTTATTCTTTTTTTCAATGATCCTGATGCATTTTAGCAAATAATCAGGAATTTTTGAAAACAAAAACATTTTTTTTTTATGTTGACATGAAAAAAACAGTTCAAATTGACCTATGGCCGTTTAAGATAAACTCCTCTGGGTGTGACCCAACAGGTGAGAGCTTGTGAATTCTGTTTCCATTTTTGGAAAGTGAACTTAGTCATCTATGACCCTTTACATAAGATAACCAACATCACAACATCTGGCTTAAACAGCTGTTCTTGATTTTGTGACAGTGATCCAAATACTAACAGAAATGTCTTGATAGAGTAAAGGTTACGGTAATTATTATTTTTTCTCTCCTACATCCACTTGTGGTTGATGATCTTATTTTCTTCTCGCTCTTTGCATCAGTTTCAGTGTTTTCGTTCTTCTTCCCGCCCTTCACTGCTTCCCTGTCCAGCTGCATCGATGCTGTAAAAGGCCAACATCATGTATGAAAAATGTTCAAGCTGTTGAAATCCAGGTGTGCCGTCCGGGTCACAGGTTGGTGTCGTTGAACATGGTGTGCTCCTTTCTCACAGTGCTGAAGCCCTTGATGGTTTCGACGAATTCCTCGTCGTCCATGAACTAAGAAGGAGAAGAACGATCAGAGCCGCGATAACTGACGTCCATATCGTCCTAAGTGGATCTCACCATCCCGCTGTCGTGGCCTGAAATGTTTGGGTCCCACACATCGTCCTCCAGCGACTTCCCGTCCATCAGCTGGCTGATGCTGCGCCTCAGGGAGGTCCCGCTGACGATGCTCAGTGGCTGAGGAACCTCGTCTTCAGGGTCACACTTGGCTTCCAGGACTTCCTGCAGGAGAGGGGCGGGGCAAGAAGTATCACAGTCCCACTCTCCAAAGAATGGGACTCACTGGCGTTTTACCTCTATCTTCATGGTGAAGCCTTTGAGAGTCACGCTGGTGGAGAAGCCCGTCGTGTCGGGGACGGTGTCAAACTAAAAAAAAAAAAAAAAAAAATGGCAAGAATTTGCATGACTAGACATTCAAAAATGACTACAATAGTTAATTCTGCTTAACTTAACCGTGTACAGAGAGGAAGCTCAAATATGAGGTTAAATTCGATTTCAAGTCAACTTTAAAGATCTTAAAATATTAAAATTATAGAGTAAAAAGCAGCTCTCCCTACCAAGACAGAGTTGCTGGGAGGATAAACAGCCATTGGGCTCCTCTTATGCATGGGGACGGCCACCAGAGGAGGTCTTTCACGAGGCATGTGAGGTTTGCTAAGAGCCTGCAACGACAGGTTTCTCCTCTGAGTTTTACCGTCTTGAACAGTTTCTGCAACCATTAAGTCACCTTATTCAGGGGCATGCACGTGAACGTGCATGCCCCTGAATAAGGTGACTTAACGGTTGCAGAAACTGTTCAGTCGCACCTACATAGACGCCGGTGGCAGCAGTGGAACTGCAGACATGTTTGGAGGGCAAAAAGGGGACTGGTGGCTTCCTTTAGATCCGCAATGAATTGTGGGAATAGTGGTGTGTCCTAGAAAATCCAACAACTGCCACCAATGTTGCTTAGTTGCACACAAAACCAGTACCTCACAGTAACATCTACTTCTTTGTTCACAATTTGATCCTTTTCGGGGCCTTAATATCTTTTGGTTTGTTACACCGTCTGAGTGGTTGAATTGGTTTGGAAGTTTCTTTGGTTCTTAAAAAAATCACCTTTATACTACTTATAATAAACAATAATCAACGTTAGTCAAAAAGGGCTGAAACGTCATGCCTATCAAAGGCCATCCAATTAAAAAAAAAAAAACATTTCACACAGAAACAAAACTTAACATCAAGTTGACAAATATGCCACAAACCTAAAATGAAAAACATCTAACCAAATACATATTCAAATAAATACATGTATAAATTTACCAGTATCGATCAGTTATTTGACATTTTAACAGTATCCTAATTTTTTATCCAAACAGTTCAAATGTTTTGTTCCAATTACATTTAAAGGCACAAATTAAAATTTCCCATATCCACAAATATGAATGTCTTTGGTTTTTTTAAATAGTGCATTTGTACACTCACATTTATCTATCACTGTAATTGCTCTTTTTTGAAGCTTGATTATAGGATTGATATTTGTTTTGTGGATATTTCCCCAGATTTCACTACAATATTGGACGTACGGAGGATTTAAGGTTGATTCAAGCTGGTTTTGTGGATGATACTATAGCTTTAGATATTTTGTATGTTCAACATGTGGTTCCCAACTTAGCTGATGGGCCATAAAAGTCAGAGTAACTTTGTTTCATAACAACTTTAAATTTCTATCCCATCAAAATGAAGTTTGATGATGTCATTTGCTTTATTTGTACCAAAAACACAACATTTGCTTTTCTTTTCATTTAAAATGAACTTGTTTATCTTAAAGTGGTGTTAAAATTTTACTAACTCCCTTTGTATTTCTAAAATCAATTAAATAATGCATCAACCTGAACAACATGAATTTGTCTCAGATGTAAAAATGACACACTGATGAATTTGTCCTGACAAAGAGTTTGTTTTTTTTTTTTTTTAAAGTTTTTAATGGTCTTGGAGCACTTTTCCCTTACCTTGTGGAGCACCACGCCCAACACAACAGCCAGCAGCAGCAGGGCAATGCCTGCCAGAACAACGATGAACCACAGCTCCTGCACCAGCCGCCCGTCTCCCTGTCCTCCTTCTGTCCGATCAACGCCACCTCCTCCGCCGGGAGAGGCGGAGCTCACCGAATCTGGATGAAACATTGGGATTAAACTGTCTTCACCCCAGCACACCTGCAAGTTGGTGATCGCAGCAGCATCTGTTCATTTTCAAGATTTATTATATAAGAAAATACCCAAATTATGATTGTCATTGACTTGACAGATTCAAATCATTTTTGACTTGAAAAAGACCTAAAATATAATTTTAAAGGAACACAAACCAAACAAATACAGTTGGAACAAGTAATATTAATAATATGATGTAATAATAATAAGATATTTACTTGTTGAAAAGTTTTTATCATGGACATGAATAAACCATAACACACTAAAAAACATTCACATGTGCTTCAATGAACCCATGGGAATATTTGATGGAGTTTTGTACAGTTCTTTCTAAATTTATTTTCCAAAAACAGTAGGAATAAGTCCCTAAAATGATGGTTTAAAGCCGTGAGAGTAGTGCTTTGCAAGTCAAATTATGCATGTATAGGTTTGCACTGGGTTTTCTAATACTTTTTCCTCTTGATGTGCAGCTGGATGTTTGTGGATATAAATAGAAACAGCTTTGTGAGGTATCCACTCAGACTTTGTGGTTGTTTGTTGATGTGTGCACAATGTGGGACTGAACCATGAGGACATGCGTCTTTGGAGGAGACGGCACTGAAACTGGAGACTTGCTTTCTTCCATGGCCTGGTTTCTAGGCTTTAGATATGCCACCAGTGTCGAGCGTCGGACACTTCTTAGGATTTAGTTATACTCCTACGTTATGGTTGTAAACCTATAGAAGAGTTCAAAAATGCTGCACAGACACATTTTTAAAAAGTTGGTCCTAAAAAGTCTCCAAAAGGAGGAACTTACCGGTGCTGAGGTCCGTCTTTCGGCTTGCAGAGGCTTCTGGCAGCCCCACCCCTCCAGACTCAAAAGGCCCAAAAGGTTAAAAGCGTTTAGGATCCCTCCTGTCGACCCATCAGCAAGTTCCACCTGAAGCTTTTACTAACCAATCAGGTTGATTTGAAGTCACGCAGGTAAGTACAGGTGTGAAAAGAATTGTTTGGAAATCTGTCTTTTTCCTCCATCTGCTGATCCGTAGAAAGTGCAGGGAAAGGAGTCACTTTATGAAAGGGCCTCAACAACCTGCATATGCAATCCTCTAAAACACCCGACAGCCTTTGCTTTTGCTCAACAGCGCCATGGTAACAGTGGGGTGTCAGGTTTCGGTTACCTGGGGAGCCTTGGCTGTAGAATATCACCTCCTGACTCTGCAGACTAGTAACATCAGTGTTGGAAATACTGTGGATCCATTGAAGCTTGTTGCACTATTTAGTGGTGCAGTGAAAGAACATCAAGAGTGCATGACATTGCAAATGATGAACATTTCAAAGAACAGTTGCTCTATTTCCTGCTGAAATCCTTTTGCCTTAATTGACATGAATGCAGAATAAAGCACCATTTGGAAAAAGCAATTCCCATCCCTGGTACTGTTTCACTCTCAACCACATGATGGCGCTAAGCAGCAGCTTTTTCTCACACACGTCCTTCTGAATGAGACTTTTAGACAATAGTCATAAAGAAAAGCAGTCCTGCACTGCAATCCTCAGTGCAGCGGTTTATGTTTCTTTATAGGATGATCAGATGAAGATGTGACCATGTGATGAAGGAAACTTTAGTCTCATTTGACTGGTGGTGCAAACTTTCTATTTGCTAAACAGAGAAATTTGTTTTTGTGATCCATGTGGAGCTCAAGAGCTGCCAAAATTCCAAGATCCCCCAAAATTTTCAAATTAGGCATTTAGTATGGATTAATCCTAATCTCGGTGTAATATCCTGATACATCAATACATGACCTATTTCAGTTTTTCATTTTCAATCTATCTAAAAATGTTTCATGCACTTTTAAGATCCACTTTGCTGTCATCAAATTCATTGTTGAGAACAAAAGGAAAATCAGTAAAAATAAGTGAAATTCAAATTAAACTTCATCTATATGCCACCTTTCCTGCTAAAAAGCATATCAAAGTGCTTTACAAAATAAAGTAACTAATAGTTGTATAGTAGTAATAATAGTAGTAAAAATAAGACACCTTGACGCCTTTAAAAATTTCAAACTATTTTTTTTTTTAGATTTATTACTAGGATACATGGGTTTGCACACAACTGTGTGCATATGTTTATAGACTACTGCCCTCAAGTGGTAGGAGAGTGCTATTACAAGATAAAAAATTCCTTCCATACTTGCAGCAGTTATTAGCTGGGACATGTTTCTTTTCTTTTGCCTTTTTTGTTTTAATCTAATGTAAAAAAAAAAAAAAAAAAAAAAAAACATTGCTAAAACATAAAATTTTAAAAAAGTAAATCTGCCACGTTTTCATTTTATAATTAAATCCTAAAAACTCAAATGTAATTCATTTTTATAAAAACAAAAAACCCAGTGTTGCAGCTTCATGACATGGTGCCTTATCCTACTGAAAGTACCATCAGAAGATGGTTTACTGTGGTCATAAAGGGATGGACATGGTCATTAACAACACTCGGGTAGAATTTGGTGTTGTTAAGATGCTCAATTGGTATTAAGGGGTCCAAAATTGCCAAGAAAGTATCCTCCACACCATGACACCATCACCACCAGCCTGCACTATTGATACAAGGCAGGACGGATCATGCTTTTATGTTGCTGATGCCAAATTCTGACCCTACCTTCTGAATGTTGTAGCAGAAACAGAGACTTATCAGACCAAGCTACATTTTTTTTAATCTTCTAATGTCAATTTTAGTGAGTCGGTGTGAATTGTTGCCTCAGTTTCCTGTTCTTAGATGACAGGAGTTCCTGTTGTCTTTCTGTCAGCTGGAGCTAGTCTGGCTATTCCCCTCTGACCTCTGGCATCAACAAGGCATTTTAGCCCACAGAACTGCAGCTCACTGGATATTTTCTCTTTCTGGACCATTGTCAGTAAACCCTAGAGATGGTTGTGGGTGAAAATCCCAGTAGACCAGTTGTTTCTGACATACTCAGACCAGCCCATCTAGCACCAACAACCATTTCACATCCAAAGTCACTTCAGTCACCTTTCTTTCTCATTCTGAGGCTGGTTTTTGAACTGCAGCAGTCATCTTGACCATGTCTACATGCCTAAATGCATTCAGCTCCAAACATGTGATTGGCTGATTAGAAATGTGCAGTTGGACATATGTTTGTATACACATATATGTGTACATTTCTATATATTTAAACTTTTTTTTTCCTTTACTAAAGAGCCTTTCAATTTGCAGAGATGACAACTAAACTAAAATGACTCAAGTCTTTAAAAGTGCAGTTGTTGGTCAACAGTCCCCCCCCCCCACCCATTTAGTCCCTCTACAATTTTTATATTTTCTTTTTTAGTTAGAGAGGCTCTACTCCATTTAATATCCTAATCAGCATTCATACCTTGGCACAACGATTCTGGAAAATGCTTTTTTTATTGAGGAAGTGATCTCACCCTTGAGTGCCAGAATCAGCCTTTTTTACAGCCCATCTCCTTCAGACCTCATCCATCACCGTGGTGTCTGAGCAGCACAGCCGCCAGACACACACTAACTCATTTAAGGAGGCGGCGTATCACTCAACAATGCTAATTCGCTTACGGACGGCAGGCGTGATGAAAATTCTCCAGCTTCCTCCGAATCCCTTTGCATTCTCAGTTGGTCTGAACCTCAGATGAAAGCTGTTTGGCTACAAAAACGAGCTGTGTTCACTCATATTTGTTTTTGTTGACAGCCATGTGCAGAGTTACAACCTCCATGTAATCTTTTCACATGAAAATAACCAAAAATATTTAATCAAATGCACTCTTTAGTATTCAGTAACTGGTACAGTTGGTAAATAATGTCACTTTTTTGACCATGATATTTTACATTCAGCAATAACTTAAAAAAAACAAAACAAGCGGGAGGTACCAAGTTTCTGGAGTTAAGTCAGTGTCTCTCTTAGGGTAAGGACAGAATTTGAAAGGATTTTTCCGATTTTTGTCCAAATTTACCTAATTTCAATCCCATATTTCGGTGAATCACTTCATATTTACTTCTGGAATAAACCAATAAACAAAAAAGGAAAAAAAAAAATCCCAGATGGATCTGGACAGTTTCCCAGGATCCCAAACCATCACACTTCTACTGCCATGCTTGACAATAGGATCTCATTGTGCTGGGAAAGGATTCAGGTTATAAAGCTCCACATTATTGTAGGGAATTTCAGAAAATCTCCGTCTTGTTTTTATCTTCTTTGTGGTAGACGGGTCTCTCCTGATGGGTTGGAAGGGTTTGCGCTGTCGCCTCACAGCGAGAAGGCCTTGGTTCAGATCCTCGTTGAGCCCTCTCTGTGTGGAGTTCTTGTGCACGTGTGGATACTCTGGCTTCCTCCCACAGTCCACAGGCCTCTGATCCGGTGATTCTGGGGTGTGCATGTGTGTCTGTGGCCCTGCACAGACTGGCGACCTGTTTAGGGTGTCCCCCGCCCTCACCCAACAGCAGCTGGGCTGGCTCCATGACACATCGCCGAGCAAACTATTGACGTTCAGTCTTTGTTTTTTGTTTTTTAAATGGGACCATCAAGAGTTTGAATAATTAACAAATACTGATACTTTCTATCTATGGGTGTTTTTCCCCCACAGCTGTAAGAGCAGCAGCTCAGTTTATGAAGGTTGCTGCTTCATAACCAATAGTTTTATGAAGATACTTAGTTTTGCACACGTTTTTTTTTATTTGGATTTTTTTCTTCAACTATTTCCTATTTTTCTAAATGAACAAAGGCAATAAAAATCTGTTTTTTGCAGACAACAGAAAAAAAAGTTGATGCTAAAAGCCTCTTGCCTTTGCGCACCATCAGATTTTTCAAACATAATTCTTTCTCCTGTGCACACACAGCCATGACATGCAGGTTGCATGAAGAACGGGGGACAAATCGATAAACACACAATGCACTCAGGTCCACCTGCTCCAAATAGAAAATATCAAATGTTTCAGCCGCTTGTAGAGGAAGACGAGTGCAGACTTCGTCACTATAAATAGTGAACCAGACGGGGAGTTTTGTTTCTTGCTGGATCAGTGTGACAAAGCGATGAGTCGGACGCCTCCATCCAGCGCTCTCCGGGGCTACTGCTCCACTTCATTATACTGTGAATGTTAATTAGAAATCTCCATTCTGCTGGACTCCGACGGCCTAAATGCACCATAAAGGGCTCTGCGTTGTACAACGTTGCCCTGGGCAGAGTCGGCTGCAGACCAAATTGAGGAAGACACTTGGGTGTTACCAGCTTTTTGCATTAGGGGATCATATTTATTGCCCAAAAAACAAAAAATACAAATAAATCAACCTGAGAATAAAACAGAATGGCTCTTCCAGACAAAACACCTCTGTTGGCATAAGACATGATGCATATACTGTACAGCAACACTTCTATTTCAACTACCATATTGCTGATGGATCCAGAAACAAGCAGATTAGACTGTCCTCCTTAAAGGACCAACACACTCAGATTACCGCCAAATTTAATCCCTTCATGGAGGCAAAACACAAATTTGAAGACTTGTCACACAAAAACACACCGACAGATCAACATCACCCGGTTCTCCCAAATTTTATGGCTAAAAAGCAAAGAAAAAAAGTGCACAGATTTGACCCTACACTGAGATTTCTACCATTAAGAAAAAAAAACCTCTCTAATCCAAGATATACATATACATACTTACTGTATATTGCAGCTTTTTTTACATTAAGTCAGAAAAGTCTTCTTCATTTCATGATGTAATGTGGCGCGGAAGCTAGTGTAAAAAAGAAAAAGAAAACCATATCACCTGTTCAAAATCTTCAAAACAAAAAAAGTCACTTCAATTTCTCCAGTTTTAAATAAATACCTGTTGTCAGACATTTGCATCCCTTTTCCCTGAAGTTCTCTTTAAATCTTAGATTTATAGCTTCAATTGTTATTTTGTCATTAACCACAGCAAAAAAGAAGATTTTATATATATATATTAATAGACATTTGCTGGTTTTATTCCCTCAAATCTCTCTACTCTTTGGCAAAAAGAGCAACCTTTTCTATACAGAAACACGGCTAAAACGGACCAAATCCTGAAGCTTCTCTGGATGCACTAAAATTGCAGCTTTTGCGATGAGCGATCCGCAAGGATCTTCAAGTATCAGCTCCTTCCTTTTGAAAGCAGAAACTACGTTTTGGCATATGAGGGTGAATATCTGTAGAAGGCGCTTCTCCTGCTCGTCCGTTTGTCTTCACCTCCTCTACGGACTTTCACGGGAAGGGTGAGAGCTATAAAAATAGTTCTGCAACTGCAAATTCAGACGTTATGTTGAAATGCTAGCTGAAAATGGACGCATTCTTACACCCTCATCCCCTCCCCCCATGTCGTCACCTCTTAGGACAAAGCTGATTGGCTGTCTGTGTTCAGGCTTTGGCCTCCAGGAGTTCGAGGAATAGTTTGTGCATGGGAACACGGCCGTCCTGTTTAATGCTGCAGAAGTGCTGGACGGCTCGGGCGGCCGTCTGACGCAGGAGAGGGAGGGTCATGATGACCTTGCCGGTGCGCCGCGGGTCCTCCGGATGGTGGGTGAACTCGTAGTCCTGTAGAGCCCCGTGGAGCTCATCCTGGAGTCTCTGCACCGCCTCGGTGTCCTCGATTTGCATGGAGTCTGCAGAAAAAGTTGAACTAATTAACAAGGTGAAATATTTTCTAAACGCATGCCAGCTGTGCAGGTGCCTTACCCGAGTTGGCGAGCGCGATGGCTTTGAGAACCACAAACTCCTCTTTCTCCAGTCCTATGCTCTTGTATTTCTTCACCAGCTGCAGGATGGCGTTGTTGAGGTCCAGCAGCCCGGCCAGCTTGGACTGCTCCTCGTCCATGATGTAGTCGTCCGCGTACACCAGCTTGTCTTCGAAAGCCAGCGAGCGAAACACCACCCGGAGGATCAAAATCTCCATCCAGCCGCTTTGCAGGAGACTCATCTGGTCCGCGAGAGAGAGAGAGGCGAAGCCTGGAGAGAAGAAGTTCCCCCAACAGACAAGACACGTTTCAGTCAACAAAATGTAATTAAGCTATGAGAAATGTTAAAGGAGGACAAAGTAGTCATTTTAAGTCCTAAGGAGATTATTTTCTGATCTCAAAGCCACATTTCAGAACACAAATCCAAAAAGAAAGTTGAAAGCAAAAACAAAGCAACCTTTTAAAAACATGTTAAAGTCCAGTTCCAATCATCTTTTAAACTATTTTCAAAGTGTGTCTTTTAATTAGAATTATGCCCTTTTTAGCCAAAATCAAAAAAGTTTCTGACATCTTCTGTCAGAATAAACCCCAAATTCTCCAATTCTTCCCAAATTCTCTTTTTTCCTCTTCTGTTATTTTAGCCGCAGGTTTTTAAAGTTTATTAAATGAGGGATCCTTCAGTAAGTCAGTGTTGATTTAGAGATCCATGAAGCAAAATCCACCCATATTGTTTGAAACTTTCAAATTCTCTCTCTCACATTTCAATTTTCCCCATACTCAAAATGAAAAACAGGCCGTATATTCTCAAGTGCGATAAAAGCCGAAATTTTTTACATTATTATAATTCTGTTCATTAGGTCTGGGCTCATATAAACCCATAAAAATTAGTATACTATATAAATGAGGCTGCAGCAGAATGATGTTTGTGAAACGGCCTCACAGCACAGGAACCATTAGAGGACAGAACTAATGGAAATGAAACACCTCTCTAGGAGCCCCATCTACTCTGATTGACAATTATACTCCACACGGGTATGATTAAACCCGCCAACTACCCCCACATGCACACACTCACACATCTCTTGTGATTAAACAGGCGGTATTGTATTTTTTTTAGACCGCCAGCGATCGCCATCAGAATCCAGCATTTTTACAGCCTCCGCAGCGGCGCCAGTAGGCATCAATTTTAGACCCCCAATTGATTAGGAACGCCGTCGGTGGACAATTTCATTGTCCGATTGGGATCGGTATTGTGAAGCAGGGCCATCGATCAGGAGTTTGATGACATCTAAAGCTATTTATTCCCAAAAGCAACACAATGAAAATCTTAAATAAGAAGAAAGAAAAGTAAATGACAACAAAATAATAAAATAATTGAAAGAAAAAAGGCGACTGACATGCTTTGATCATTAATGTATGTCTTGTCTGATTATGCAATGTAATTCATATCAACCCCATAATGAAAACATGTTTTTTTCCCTTCTAGCGACACATTAAAAAGGCTGCTGCACATTCACTTGACAAGTCTGTAGAAAACCAGCGCAGTTCATCCCATGTCAGCGCAGCAGTCGCCCTACAGTCGCCATCAACACATACTTGACAGCCAAGTTCCAGCACAGATTTAAAAAAAATAAAAATAACCAAAACAAAGAGGGCAGTTGGTCTTTAGCCAGCTCATCTGCCAGTCTGCCTTTCAGACTTCAGACCACATCACTGTCAATCAGACTGATGGGAGCCGGCACTGAGGAGGGGGCGCGGGCAGGACAGTAGTCCCGTCACACTCACCTCGCCTTGGGCAAAGAACTCAGATGGCCCGGGACATTTCGCCCAAGACCCTGGTTCTCGCTGCACAGGGGGCAGTGTGTTCTGCCACTCATCCGGAGCTGATGTGACATCGCCATTACGCTGCCAGGAAAGGCCACCATTTTTTTATGCCTCTTTTCCTGTGGCTGCCTGCTGTATCCATCTTCCCTATTTGTTTCCTTGCCATAGCTTTGACGCCCTCTTCTTCTATTTTTTTCAAACAACGCTAATTTCTTTAGCTCTCTTATTCATTTATTTTTCATTATTTATGACTTCCTTTTTTATTAACTACCGTATACTAAAAAGGTAATCAAATCAAGTAATCAAGTTACATATTCAAATATCAGTTTGGGTAAAATTCCTCAAATTTAGGACGATTTTATGCATCCAATGTTAAATTTGTTGCACCAAAATGGCTGCAATTCTGCAGAATATAAAAAAGAATAATAATAGTAATTTTGGCATAAAAAAAGTAAAAGTAAAAGTTTGATAAACTTGGCTTGAAGAAAACATTTTTTTAGAAATAAAAGTAATGCAAATTTTAAACAGTATAACTTATTAGATGTTTTATGTGTAAAGAGATTATTTTATCAAGCTCCCTGCTGCGCTCCGTTCTAAAGCATCCACTTGTAGACTACTACATTCATGGTCTTTTTTTTTTTTTTTCTTCATCCGAGCTGGCATCTGGCTCGTAGCTGTACGGCTGGATGGCTGTAAGCTAGTGAAAGAGAGTGACGGGAAGTGGGGGTGGGCTTACAGTCTTGCCCATGACTCAGATGGCCAATTTCTGATGACTTTCTGCTTCGCAGAAACTGTGTCCTAGAAAACAACACCGTTTTTTTTGGTTTTCGCTAAAAACACCATAATCATAATTAAAAGACAGCTGGGAACAATTTGAAAATAGATCAGAAGATGATCGGAGTGGGACTTTAAAAAAACAACAACATTTTATTCAAGTGGCTGAATTTGAAATGATAAAAACGCAGTATTTGAGCCTTAAAGATTTTTGACATCAGACATCTGATATTGGATGAAATGCATTCATGGACTGGCAGCTCTTTATAACTTTAAAATGTGATAAAACATTTTTTTTTCACTCAAATCAGCTGGAGCCCTAAAGACGAGAGCAAGCTGCTTCAGCGTCTGGTTGGACTCGTTTGGATCCACTCATCCACAACTAAAAAAAAAAAAAAGATTTCTCAGAATGCACAAAACTGCTGACAAGAATTTCCAACCATGAATCACTGGAGAAATGGTGTAGAAACTACAGTGTGAAGCAAAGATCGCCATACGTCTGTTTGCACTCATTAACTTCTGTAACAGATACGTTATAAAACACTAAAAAATATGTGTAATAATTCTTCTATTTTTTTTTCTTGGTTGCCAAACACGTCTGCTGCATCTTCCAGAGTTTCATGTATTCCGGGTGACATATCCGAGGCTTGAGTCAAATGCGTTTGACATGTAGATAAAAACATGGCCGCCTCTTCCCCTCAGGTGGGTATCTGCTGCCGCCCTTCATCCCCCAGCTAAAGCCTCCGCTGGCAAAGGCCTACAAAAATACAGCCGTCAGTCGCGCTCCATCTGTCCTGACAGTAGAGAGCCAAAATCCGGGGAAAAGGGAACGACAGTATCGGCCCCGGGGTGTGGAGAGGGAGGAGGAGGAGGGTTTTCTTATAAAACAGAGCAATAGAAATGCTGATGAGGGACAAAAAGACAACATTACACATGGATCCACTCTGGAGGAAGAAACGCCGGGCCCAATATAGCAGGGGGATACGAGAACACGCAGCCGTTCTTTGTTTGTTTTGTAAGCAGATCAGAAGCAAGACATCAACAAAAAGCCCAGGTGTTTCCCAGGTGATGTTTTGGGTGTGAATAATAACTGATAAAGCAGTCAGAGGAAAAGAGATGACTAGAAGAATGGAAACCAAGGGAGGAGATGTTGTCTCAACTGTGCAGGCCATGGCTCCAGACAGTAAATGATGATTCATGAGCTTAATGGTTTATTTACAGTTTTCCTGCAGCGTTGGAAACTAAAGAAGCCTCTAAAAGCAGTTAAATTTGATTTTTTTTTCCTATAGTTAAATTTCGATCCATAAGTTTAAATTTGGGGAATTTTTAAAGACAAAACTGTACTATTTGAAGCGCCACTCCAATGAAAGTTGGGGTTTTAACATGTTCTTACATGTTTTTACTTGATACTTAAAATGTGTGTTTAATAATCAGAAGAAGGCAAAAAGAAAAAAAAAAAGACATTTGAAAAAGATTTTGTTTGTGAAGTAGAAAATATGCTGGGAGAGGCATAAGCTTCCTCCCCCAAGCTCCTAGCTATAGGAAGGGGAAGGGGGGGCGGGGTTGCTCTTCATCAACAGTCCTAGAAAACGACACGTTTTTGGTTTTGGCTAAAAACGGCATAATCATAAATAAAAGACCAATGGGAACGCTTTGAAAATAGATCAGAAGACAAGTGGAGTAGGACTTAAGTTAAAGTTTGCCATGCTAAGGTTCTAAAAAAAATTTTTTTTAATCCTAATAATATACAAACTAGCTTAAAAAAATGCATTTTCAATAACCGGCCCCAGTTGGACATGTTGGCACATAGCAATGCAGCCATGAAACATCTTCATAGTCTGCTCTTGTTCTCCTCCTCATCCAAGGAGGATCAAAGCCTCCCGAGATCTGATCTGCACTCTGATCTCACAGCAGGACGGCTGCAGCCCAGAACACAAACGACCACCTCCACAAGGCCTCCAGTCCTCCGGTAGATGTCTGAACACCTTTTGGTCAGCAAGGGCATGCCGTTTAGGGGGCACTCACAAATACAGAGAATAATTGACAGATAGCACACAGTGAAGCTTAAACGCTCCTACTCTCCCCGCCCCCTCCTGAGCTGGCAGATAGCGCCCTGGCAGCCACATTTCAGAGCAATCCCTGTGATCTGATTAAAGACTTATCTAATGTGTGTGTAGTGACGTGTTTAAAGCTGAGTGAGCAAGAAGCAAGAAAGGTCTGAATCTTACCTGGGATGTGTTTGGCCCAGCCGATGTTGACCACCAGCTCCCTGTCGGCCAGGTCGCATAGCGTGGTCAGAGCCTTGATGTCGCTCTCCGCTACCATAGGATCCGGCATGGCGAAGATGGCCTCCGGCTCAGCGACCAGCAGCAGAGATACCACTTTGTTCTCAACCCCGCCACCAGCAGAGACTGAGGAGGAGATCATTACAAGAAACATCTTTACTAGATTGTTTAGACTTATTCAGAATAACACAAAAGTGAAACAAAACCAAAATAAGAGTGATCTACAATGAGGTCGGACATCAAAGAATCAAAAAATTAAAATCATAGTTTTTAGACCAAATAAACCGAGACAGTCTAGCTATACAACAGAGCTTTACAAAGCCCAGATTTACCCATCGACAGCCTAAGGAAGGGTCATGTGACCCTCTCATTTTCTCTGGTCGTAAAGGATTTTGTGGTCATCTTTGAATCAAAAATCAGTGCTGCTAGTAGAATTATGAGTTAAACTTAAAATCCATCCTTCCAAAACTGATGCTCTATCAATAGAATACAAAATGTGTTTTAGGAACTGAATCTGTGTCCTTTTCTGTAAATTTAGATTGACACTGAAGATGTCAAGGCTTGTCAAGACTAAAAGGCTTTCAAGAACCGAAGACTTCACAGATGTGGTTCTCTCACATGTTTTTTTCTGTGGGAGGGGGTTCTGGGAGTGCAGATACAGGCTGTTCTCTGCATCTATTCTTCTCTTATACTTTTGTCGGCCTCCTCGAACCCGGTCCAGGCGCACACCTGCAAAAAAAAAAAAAAAGCAGATCGTGGAATTATTTTAAATTCGATTTGGTCATTTGGTAAATGCTTCTTTAAAAACTGAGACTCTGCGAATGGCAAAAAAAAATTAAGGAAGTGACAGTGAGTGCCATGAAAATTCCATCCATCCATATTCCTCCGCTTATCCGGAACCGGGTCGCAGGGGCAGCAATCTAGGCAAAGATGCCTAGAGACAGTCTCTCCAACATTACCTGGATCTACTCGGGGTAATCGAGAAAGCTCATTTCAGCTGCTGTTGGTTGCTGGCTTGTTGTTGTTGGCCATGAGAAGTATTAACGTCGAACCATAATCAGTTGTCACACACCTAGGTGTGTGAAAGTTGTTCTCCGCATGTGACCATCCCTTGGGGAAACGGTGAGCTAGAGACATATCCACACTCAGGAACCATTTGGTAGTTTAAGTCTCCAATCCAACCCATTAATGCTGAGTGTCAAACAGTGAGGCATCGGGTCCCATTTTTACAGTCCTAAGTATGACTAATCCATGGATTTGAATTCAAAACCGTTCAGTCTCAGGACGGGCACTACAACAAGGCCACTAAGTTGGCAATGTTTCAATAACAAAAGAGTGCTTGACTAGATTTGGAAGCTGCAACAGAGGTTGGTTTGACATGTCTTTTTCTCTGGACAAACCATAAGGTATTGCAGAAGGTAAATTTGAACTTCTGAGACTGATAAAAATTGGGTCTCTTGGCCAAGCCAAAGCGCTGACAAAACAGGCAGATTTCATTTGGATTTGTCCAACTGCTTCCTGTCCCTCCATTACTGTAGATGCTAAGCTGCCCATTTTGTCCAACAGATGCTATAGTGCTTTTTGGGTTTGTCACTTTCCAAATCAAGGTTTCTTTTTATTCAGCCGCTTATAGGAGTTTTCCTCTCTGCAGTCACCCTTTGTTTGCTCAGTACAGGCAACTTGGCCTTACTGGAAATATCTGAACTAAATTGGATTCAAGCAATGGTGGTACCAGTAAATACATTTCAGTTTGATTTTTCTTGCTTTATGCATAGCACCTTGAGACAAACTCTATTGTGATATGACAATTCATGAATGAATTGAAATGAATTTATTGTCCTGTCATCTCATTGGAAAGGCGGGAAAAGTTGTGTGTCATCAGCATAGAAAATTGACATTTTAAGTATCTCATTAGTAGTGGACATTGATCCACCTAAGCCAGTCATCAGTCAGCAAAAATGCCACGTGTTAAACTCGGTGAGCCATCAGGACATTGTCCAGTCATCAGCCCACATGTACCGTCGATACCAAGGAGACTGGACAGAACAGTCTTATGTTTGCATAGCAGCACACATCCTGTAACACAACACCAAGCAGACTGTAGCGCCCCCGGTGACAAAAGCTCTTTTTAACCACCACTAGAGCCACCTTGTCACCATGGCGATGAAGACTTAAGAGCAATCATTCTTGCATGCGTCTATGGAGAGGATGGCTACTGAAATGAGAGACTGATTATTATGTGGGGTTCAAAGGCAAACTGGAAGTTGGTCACCATATGAAAAGGAGAAGCTTCATCCAGGAAGTTACTTAAGAATCCTCCAGTAGTGGTGTTGTGTTACTTGGTCTGTCCAGTGTAAATAGTCATAGTGGGCCTGAAATAGATCTATAATGGCATCTGTGAAAGCCACACTGAGGGTATTATTTCCCCTCTTGACACCTCCAAGTAACACGACATCCCTATAAGCATGAAGCATGCCCTTCTTCTGACTGATATTTATGGAAGGTATGCACCAATACCAGTGAATGACAACATGACAATTAACACACAAAAAGTAATCTCATGTGTCAAATGTGAGGTTTTATCAGTTCCCTTTTGTTAGTTTGTATGCAGTTGATGTACTTTATAGCGTTGAGATAAAGCCAATATAACCTTAAAGAAGATGTGCTAGATGATCAAGTGATTTTTTTTTCAGAGCTAAAAAGTAAGACAAAATGAAGAACAAATAAACAAATTGTTCAGCTAAAAACACTACTTTTGACCATCAGAAACAAAAGAGTGACAGGATTCTACAGGACAAAAAAAACTATCAGTTTTCCATTCAACTTTTCCTTTTTCAACCTGTCATAATGTTCTTTTCTATGTCAGACAAAAGTTAACAGTAGAAAGGTTTAAACGGGACTTGGGAGTTTTAAGAATTGTTTTTATTTTTTTGTTATCTAAACTGATATCTCCGGTTATCTCAGTTTTACCTCTGTTTTCTTTGGACTATAATCGTCCTTCAATCTTTCCCAGAATACTATCAGATCTCACTTCTAAGAGGAACAAAAAAAAAATAATTGAAGAGCATAATAAAAAAATAAAATTCAAATAAACAAAAGGCACGCAAGGGGCCCCGCCTACTTCAACATTTGTTCTTTAGAGTTGAAATGTAAAAAATCTAATTCTGGTATCCATAAAATGAAAAATAATTAAACAGAAACATAGGTTGTCGTTTTTTTTTAGGTGCTTTTTTGTGTTTACTTGCTTGATATCAGGAGCGAGTGTAACGTTTCACAGTGGAATGTGCTAACAACCAAAAGGCCCAAAATAGCTTTGCTGGATAACAAAACAGATACCCACACTTCCACACTGTTCTTCCACACAGCCCATCAAAATTCAATAAACACCAACAGCTCAGAGACAGATTTATTTTTTGCCTCCTTCGTAACTCCATCATCTTCTGAGAGATGTTCGCGCCAGGAGCTTGGAAGCTTCTCCGGTGATCTAGTTTATCCCGTTTTCGAGGCGCCGCGTCTTCATCCGTCTCCGCTGCTGCTCTGTGTACACCGTAAACAGTCTCACACTTCTCAGATACTGCGATAAATGTACAGGAGGCTGGCCTCCGGCTGCAACTCAGTGGTTGTAACTAATGCCCAACTAATGAAAAGGATGTGGAAAGTTGGCCGCAGGAAGTGCAAGCGGTCACCATGTCCAGTTGCAATGCTTATTTCAGACCGCAGATTAAGCCGTGTGATTAACACACAGGGAGGGCTTGGAACTTTAAGAAAGATCGCGTTTGAAAAGAGCTTTCGCAGAAGCACCTTCAATCTTTAAGGCATTCAAAAAAAAAAAAAAAAAGAAACATCAAGAAAAAGGTATATTAATATTTTGACATCTGCTTTTAGAATAATCTTTATATTTTCATATATTTTTCCTCAAAAAAAGTGACATGAACTGTGGAAATGGCCCCTAAACAGGGCTTAATCAAATCCTTGCCTGGGGTCTATATGTCTTTGGGCTGTGCATTTAATATGACTGTGACTCTCCCCGTTAAACCTCACGGCTCCCTCCGTCTGACTTTACTGCGGCCTCTCCGAGGAAGAGGGGCATTACGAGGCACGGTGAAGCGCGTTACGAGGGCGCTTACGACGGGAGTTACGAGGGGCAGTTCGCGTTTCACGGAGGTCCTGGAATCCCACCAGGCATCTGGAGGAATTTACGAGGGAGGAGGCGAAGAAAAGAGGGCTGAAAAAGAAGGGTGGTTGAAAGACAGAAAGGGACGATGTTGATGCCTGTAACCTATTAAAAAGGTAGCCGATTTCAAAAGAAGGACAAACACACACACACACACACATTCAGGGAAAACATGAGGTATAATGATTGACGGGTTTAAAACACCGATACACGCAAACATGTGTAAACAAGTTGTAATTCTGTGTACCTATAACACACGCGACTGCAGTAAGAAGAAACTGGAGGTGACATTAAAAGGTTAGGACACGTCGTTATTACCACAGAAACCTGTTTTTTTGTGCATTTTCCATAAGCTCTTTTATTAATTTTACAAATAAAGAGAATCATTTAGAGAAACTCCAACATCAACAGCATTAATTCTGAAAAAAGAAGTTCAAACAAGTTCATTTATAGGAGCGATAGACATTCGACAGAGTAAACAGAGGTCACCGCTTTTGTCAAAGCCTTCGTTTTACCAAGCAGAAATTTTATTAATCAAGTCACGCACGCATTTAAAAGCAAAGGTTTTACAGCGAAATCAATAAAGCAATGAAGCCCCGGGGCTTCGTTCCAGAAGTTGGAGAAGACGCCTAAAATCCCACAACCTTATGTAGTAAAAAAAAAAAAATAGGCGCAGGCTCACAAAGTCATGGGAAAACATTTAATAAATCCTAGACTTTTAAACATTTCTGTTGGAATAACAAGAACTTCCGATAAGGTGTGGACATTCTGTGGCTGAAAAGTTTGATGTCAGTCAGATTATTAGTAAATTGACTGATTTAAAGCAAGATAGTAGGTTATAATACAATCATTTATGCTCAGATTTGACTGAAACCTGCAAGTAGGAACTAAAAATACATAGAAAATACCAGAATTTGAGTGTCAAAACCACTGTGCTATGAAATTGCTTTTAGTACAACTTCTTCTTGGAGAACTTGAGGATTTGTTTGTGTTCTATGCTTCTAATCTCTAAACATAAATTAGCAAAACAAAAAACAAAAATACAAATCGGTTTTAAAATGTTCTCAAATAGATCTGCTGCAAACAAACATTGACGGTATCCGAGAACCGGATTGAATCAGTGTGACGTCACCCACAGAAAACGACTTATGTCTGCCTCCAACCAAATAAAGTCAATTTCGGTCGCCTTTTATCGTGGTACAGACCCCGCCATGTTAGAGCCAGATGATGCTGATCGGTCTGAGCCATTGTTTCCATGTCAACCAGTCTCGCTGATCAGTAGTGAGCATGTTGGAAGTACATACCCTTCCACACAAAATCTGTCAATTAAACTGATTGGCCAGTTTATAATTTGACTTGCAAAAAGGAATAATTTGCAGGAAAAAAATGAGCAAGAACATATTCAGGTAGCAGAACACGAATGGTTATTCTGACTGAGTAATAGCTCTTTATTTCTAAATAGAAGTCTATGGGATTTTTGGCTTCTTGGAGCCAGGATGTCCCTCCTGTTTGGAATGAGAGTTCTCATATAAAGTCAATGCTAGCAAATGATACCTGATATTTTGCCTTTATTTTCAAAAACAACAAACTTCTATCCCGCAAACATGTTTTCCCTCTTCAACTGACTAATGAGTCGTTTCATGACACCATGACCTCTTAATAGGGTTTTTTTTTAAACTCATTTTGGAGTCTAACCTGCAGAAGTGATGGAAGCATAAGCAAAGATGGTACGCTGGTGAAATAAACTCTGTGACCTTTGACTCTGACTTGTTAAAGCCAATCCTGAGAAAAAGTAAATGCTTAACCTTTAACAACTGCAGTTTTATCTGCTCAACCTCCCCGCTATCGTCTGTTGGCCACGCGCGCACGCCATCGGCGGGCAGTACAGTAAGATGGAGGTAATGCTTTCCTTTCATAGTCACTTCTAAATCTGGACAACAATATGTCAGCGGGCAGCTGGCACGCGCTCCGGACTAAAGCAGCACCTGACTGCCGTCTGTGGCATGTGCAGCATGGCCTTTCAAACATCTGACAAGTTTATTTCTTTTAAAAAATCGTTGAAAAATGTAGTACCCATTCCTTTTTCTTTGAGCTTTTTTTTTTTAAACGGATAAATTCAGAGAACTGTGAGACCAAGACCTGGCTGAAAGCCAACTTTCATGTGGCAAAATAGTCTTCATGTTAACCCCGTTACCTCACTTGCTGCTGAAGTGTTGCCAAGACCCCCTCCCCTTTTTAACCTGGCAAATAACCAGAAACTATTTTTGAGGATCACTGGTGAAGCAGCGACCATCACGGCTGAGCGGTTAGCGGCTCTGTTCCCATTGTTCCTCTGTTTACTGCACATACATCACAGAGGCGCGACGGGCTTGAAGTTTAACTGCCAGCCGCTTGCAGAGTTACAGTATGAGACACGACGGTGGTAATTATTGCAGTTTCACAACAAAGAAAGCTGCCGTCAGGCTCGACTTCCCTCTGTACACCTGATTTACCCTAGAAGCTCAAAGCGAATATTTTACGAAGGTCTGACCGAGATTCCCAGAGTAAAACTCACCCTCTCTGAGCATGCCCACTGCCAGACATTTCACAAACCGACAGGCCTGGCACGATTTCCTCCTCCTTTTGGTGATTTCACATTCATTAGATGCTGGGCAGCTGTATTCAATGTTACCTGGAAAAAAAGAAAAAAAGAGCTTCTGAGAGACTGCTTTAGGGAAGGAACAATAAAGTTTACAGCTTTACTGTGAAAGAAACTAATTTTATTATCTCAAACATTATATTTAACAAAAGTCTGACTCATTAAAGGAAATTTCTTATGAGATCGTCACAGGAATATTGAACCACACCCTCTGGCAAACTCCCATTTGCTGTAGTGAATTTGCAGACTGCTTCCATCTGAAATTCAAGTCGTTTTGTTAGCAAAACGTTCTTAAAAGCGGATTGACTTTGGAATCCTAATATTGGATGAATTGGTGATCTACCGAGCTAAAGTTGCTTGTTAAGCCCAGTGGCAGTCAGCCAGTTCCAGGTGCTCTTAGCAGGCACCTTTGACCGGAAACGGGAAGAATCTGATGAGCCAGACATCAGATAGCTCTGTCCTATGTGAAAGCTGCTCAAGTCTGCCCTTTGAACCGATTCAAAGAAGCCAGCTACTAGAGGTCTTAACAAGACGCAGTCCATCAGTTCTTTGGCTTGGAAAGAGAGCCGACAGGGAGTGAGCCAATCCATTTAAAACACCCACACTGGAGACTAGCAGCTTTCAGGGCAGAAGTCAAAGTACATGCAGTACATTCTCCACTAAGCGCTACATCTATTTAGTGGCTCTAAAACCCTAAACTTTTACATGTTGAATGTATACACGATGTGCTGTCAGATAAACCACCTATCAGCTGTTTGCCAACAGATCTTTATTTAAAGCCTGTCTGCAGTTTGGAAGGCAGGAGGCGGAAGCTCTGAACTAACCGATCAGGGCTTATTTATACCAAAACAGGCGCTCCATGCTGCTTGTAAAACGGGTTTACGTGAGGAACGAAGGCGTTATCCGCCGTGGACGGCCAACGAAAAAAAACAAATATATATATATATATATATCTTCTCACAGCTGGAAGTGCGTGCTTGCATCTTTCTTACCCTGAATGGTCCTCTTGAAGAAGGCCTTGCAGGCCTCACAGGAGGCCACACCGTAGTGGTACCCTGAGGCCACATCCCCGCACACCAGACACAGCCGTTTGGCTACAGAGCCCAGTATGAACTCACACTTCACTTGGCCTTCCTCCTCCCCACACCTCCTGAACACAAAGAAGCAACGTATGAGGGAATGTGCACGCAATACATTCACTGAAAAAGTGAAAGACAGGTGTTGCATGACTTTGGCATTACCTGTTGGATCCTCCATTGTTGGCCAAGGCTGTGGCGTGACCCTGGAGGCCCGGCGAGTCCGAGCCATTGCTATGAGCGAGGTTCTTGAGGGGGCCGTAGCTAGAGTTGGTGTCCGAGGAGGAGCTCCCTGGACTCGGCTGGGGCGGGCTAACGTCCCCCTGGGAGCTCGGGGTGGGGCTGGAAGGTTCCAGCTTTATAGAGGGGGGACAGGCGGGGTCCAGGCCCCTCACTGACATTCTGCTCAGATGCCTGAAGAAAAAGGAGAGGAAAGATAAAGTTAGAAGATACATTGAATGCCCAGAAAAAAGAATCTAGGGAGACTTGAAAAGACTTTTGGAGAAGAGGTGAAACGTCAAAAGGGAGGGACGTCTACCACACATCTACATCCCCTCCGTCATTTTTTTTTGATTGGCTTCATACCTAATTAAGCTAAACACCTTTACTATCCCTAAATCACTTACTAGTACTAAATCCTGAACTTTTCCGTGTCCATATTAGTCTATTCGTCCATCAAACCAGCATCGTCTGAATCGGCCGTTTGAGTCCTCCCCACATATGCAAACATCCGTCTATTACTCGACTTTGTTTTCAAAGAAGGCGATTGCTTAAACAAACGTAGGCAAATGGCCAAACTAGCGACCACTGCCACTACTGCCTTGGTTTTTTTTTTGCCTGTTTTTTTTAGCCTTTTGTTGTCTTTCTTCTAATCATCACTCAAGAGCGGTCAAAACTGAAGCCCACAACTGTTTTTAAACAACAGTTAGGTAGAAGTTGTCGGAAAAAAGGCAGACTAAAAAAAGTCTTACTGTTTTTTATAGCGTGCTGAAGGAAATACTGAGTCATGGCGGATGCAAGAAGGGGGGGGGCGAAAAGTGTAAAAATGGGCTTATTTTAGTTAACTGTAGATCAAAAATGGGGTTGAAAGGATGTGGAACAATAACTGCATTTTATTTCAATAGCATTTATGGGTTCTGAGAAAATAATGATGCTCTTTTTGTGATGTTCCACTTTTGTGCTCTTTTGTACTTACCCAATAAAACAGATTTTAGCTCAGGCTTTAGACATAAATCTGTACATTGGTTCTTGGAATATAACTGGTTTTTAGGAGTGTTCCAGAGAATTTGTGCTTATTTAAGCTATCAATTTATCTTCACATAAAAAAACACACACAAAATACATTTGAATGCATTTCTGGAGGCTTTTTAGACAAGTCGCAAAATAACCCATTTTAAAGTAAGATGCTTATCTCTTAACATTTATTTTTTGTATCTTTTAGACTATTTAAATCTCTTAAAAAATAAAAATCTGTGATTTTTTTTATCTTCAGACCCAAAAAAATTTTAAAACAGACTTAACATTTGCTTTATCTTTTATGATTTAAATGCACATATTTGATTTAGTGCAAATATCAGAATAGAGATAGATTACCTTGGAGAATGATAACAAATCCACTAGGAGACTTTCGACAAAAAGCGTTAAAAAATAATGCTACACAATACAGTAAAACATGTTTTTACTATTTAAAATCAAATCTATGAAGACATTTAAGAAATTATTAATTTATGTGTTTAGTTATATACATTACTGGGTTTTTTATTATTATTCTAGGAGAATTTCTATTGTTTAACATTCCAAAAAATGTCTCTAAAAAATAAATAAAAGATTTAATTTGTGGCTTTAAGAACAAAATTGCTATTTTTGTGTGTTGTAATATTAAAATGAAATGTTAACTCCAAATTTGAACAAAATACCCAGCATGTCAAAGTGTCTGTGATTATTTATTTGAGAAAGTGAATGCAGGCGACACATCGTCACCAAACGGAGAAGTAAAAACAAAAAGGCAGGCGGCAGGGTCTTTGACATGCGGTTGAAAACTTCCACATGCCATCATTGTGATTCTGGACTTTCAAGGAGACGCTTAAACACCACCTCCCACTTCTCCACACACGCTACACCAGACAAACACGGCAAAACTCTCCTGCACACGTGCTGACAGACCCATTTTAGAGAATGCGTCGTCATAAACACCCCAACACATGCAAGCGTGCATCTGTGCCCAGAACGGCTCGGCTGTTCCCCGTCCATCACATGCACACGCAAGTGCACAGCATCCAGGCGTCTGTCCCACTCCACCCTTGTTCTGCTGGAGGGGGGGGGGGTTCGACTCGGTTCGTTTCCTGCCATGTAAAGCAGTCTGCCCATCATAAGTTATTTGGTAGGCAAAAAGACTGGTATGTTCTAACCACCCACTGAGTAAACCATAGCCACGCACTGATGACCCCTCTACAAAGCCACAAAGACGCATGCAGGGATGCACTTTTAAAAAAACGGCAACCGCTTTTAGCCGAGCATCCACACCAATAAAGATTTTATTAAATGTTTGCCAATCTAAAGCATGTTTAAGTCCCACTATGATCATATTTTGATCCATCTTACCAGTGTCCCCAGCAATCTTTTAAGTGTGATTATGCCCTGTCATTTTGCAGGACATAGTTCCTGCAGAGCGACAGCAGTTCATTTGAAATTGCTGGTTGCTGGTTGGACCATTACCGTAGTAGAGCAACCCCACCCCCCTTTCCCCTCCCCACTGCTGAGAGCTCTCTGTTTAAGCGCTCTGCTTGCTTAAAGTCCCTGAAACCCCCAACCTAACACTACAAATGCTAGAAAAATGGTGATGATACTTGAGCTATCCAGCTGTACAGTTCTGATCCAGATTCCAGCTCGGATGAGGAAAACCAAAACGTACACGGATCTATTTGTCTGCAAGTAAATACATCAGCATGGAGCAGAGCAGGAAGCTTGTGGCCCTCCCAACATATTTACCAAATCAACAGTTTTTGTTCCTGATGCATGATTTGAATCAATTATTACTCCGAAACACAATTTCATGCTTTGTTTTATAAATGTCCTCCATCATCAGAAAAATGCCACAATAGCATGTTAAAAACACCCAAATATTCATCACGTCTTTAGTTGGCCGAAATGTGTATTTTTTTCATTTGTTGGACACTTTGGCAAATTGGGACTTTTTTCTGCCTCTGGAGGCTTTGCAGTTTCAATCTGAAATCCTTAGTCAGCCTGCTAATGTCACATTCCATACAGCCACAGATGGATAGAGGGACTTTCAGATTGCTCATTGAAGAGAGGGAAAGACATCTTCCTTTTATTTTAATTCTAATCAAGCAGCAGTTAGCAATTTCATTTTAAAATTTTAATATTAACGATCTAGAGAGGACCAAATACCGGCCATAAATCTTCACTCAGACTAATATAATCCCAAATGATTAATTTTTCTGGAAAAAAAACATTGCATGTTGAAATCATTCTTGTGTCCTAATAACTGGCAAGAACAATCAGATCTCATTTGGCCGCCCCCCACCACCACACGTCCAAGCTCCCCCTTTGAAGACTGCAAAAACAGCAATGCTGACACACTCAGGTTTCCTTTTTCAAGTGTCTCACTGGCTATCCATCACAGGTGTCCATACTGCCCAGTCAAGTCTCTGACAGGTACAGGCTAAGATGGACTTTACACTTTCTATTTGTAATGCCGAGAGGTGGGGCTAAAACTTTTTTTTTTTTTTTTTACTTTTATGAATAGGCATTGCAGTAAGTTAATCTGATTTGACAATGCTCATCAACTGCAGCGCATAAGAGCCCATCAAAAGACCGTCGGTGGTTCAAGTTCATCCAACAAATCTAACAGCACCTTGGCAACAAGGGATAAACAGAAAAAAAGGGAGAAAAAGAAGAAAAGGAGCAAAAAAAAAAAAGACATTGAAAGGGGGAGCGGCAGAAAGAAAAGGGGCTGTCCTGTGGCTCATTAAACCTTGGAGGGGGTTGCTGGGGAGGCAAGAGGGGCACTTTCTTTCTTTATGTGAGCAAAGTCGTTACGGAGCCTGCAAATGTAAAAGGAATTGGAGGATAAAAGAAGAAAGAAACGAGCAAATCCTCAAGAGGTTAAAAGTGAGTGGGGTCAGACAGACTTTTATTTTTCTGCCAGTGATGAGCATGTATGGAGGGGGGGCATTAACCAACTGTGAGAGGCAGATGAAATGCTCCCACCTCTGACCCGCAGGCTCTGCAGAAACATGGATAGCATGCCACACGTGGGGATCATCTGCAGCCTTCATCGCCCTCTCTCCAATTACTTATCTCCCTACTTGTGTCACAAGCAATCAGCCGACCAGCGTGTCCACACGTCTGCCAGTCTCCCTCGGTCTGTCTCCTAATTGTCTTTATCTTCTGCTGTTGGGAAAGGTTAATTTCAAACGTGAGATGCTCGGCGAGATGCCTTCTCCCACTGATTATGCCAGAGCTGATAAAAGCACAGGGGTGATGATAATCGAAGAGACTTTTTTTCTCTCTCTCTCGTCTTCTTGTTGTGATTAAAGACGAGCAATCAAAAAGTGAGAGCTGCGAGCAATCAAACAGCTGTCCTGCACAGCATCTGAATCCCAGGCGTCCAGGTTTCCGTTGTTTGGGATTCTGGGTGGGAGGATTTACCTGTTTTTGGATTAACTCTTACCACCAATACTGCTAATATACAAACACACAAAACAACAAAAACCTGCTTTAAAAAAATTATTGTATTTATTCACAAGAAATAAAATTTTATATGAATGTAAAGAATGTACACCGCTATTTTATTAAAAAATAGACAAAATGGATATTTTAAAGCTATAATGGCTAAAACTGTTATAGATTTATTATATAAAATAAAAAGCTTTATTGTTTTATTAAAGTGATTTTCTGAGGGAAATTTGGGATGCTCCACAGACACCTAACGCAGCATTCAGCTCCACAAACTTTCCCAACACTTGTTTGACCAGGCAAACATGAGCTGTCAGAGAAATACTTACTCTGTGTCAGAGTGGCAGCTGAAGCACTCTGGAAGGTACAGGTCGACTAAATCCATGAGTGATATCCCAGCATGCCCCGAAGACGAGGACCAGCTCCGTTTGTTTCTGTCCGTTCCCCTTTTTGACCGCTTGCTCCGCTCTCAGCTTTGAACACCAGCGCTTCTACTTGTGCTTTTTATTCTGCTGTTAAACTTTACGCCTCCATCTAGTCCTGTGTCCCCCGCTGCGTCACCACGTTCATCGTCTATCGCCGTTCGCGCTCGACTTAACCCCGTCGGCTGTGAGAACAGTCTCCCTGACTGACGTTAGGTGAGCGAGTCGGACCTCTGATGCGCAAGCTACACCATTTGAATGACCCTCCCTCCCCCCCGTCAAACACCCGCGCTGATTGGTCCACCCCTCAGCCAATGAGATCCACCGGTGGACCAACGGGGTGATGCGGAGCGATTAGGTGATAAAGCTGGAACTATAAACAGTAAACACAGCCACAAAAGCGAGGAAATTCATAATTGACGGGAGTATTTACACAAGCAAAGTATACATAAAAATATACTCAAACTGGAGCAACCTAAAATTATTCTAAAAACTTTAAAATATTGCAGATTTAACCCAATTTTTGGTTTTAAATCGTTTTCCCATCATGCATCAGCATTAAAAGCAAAACAGAGGGGTGCGCCAACACTACTAAAGTACAATTAAAATATAGGTAAATCTTTTTGAGTATGCACCATTGTTACCCACCTATGTTTGTTTTTTGTTGTTGTAAAAACCCTTCTTAGCAATAAATGTAATTACGTTGGAAAACACGTTTCCCTTATTTGCGCGAAGCGTGGATTTATTAGGATGAGCTGAGATGAGGTGTGGGTTAAGCAAATTGTATTTTGTTTCCATAAAAATGATGGAAGTAAAGAGAAATAAGACATACTGGTATTTTGACAACTCATTCATTTAGCAAACATCAAAAGATGATTTGCAAATATGCATTTCTACAATAGAAAAGAAGTGACTAAACACCATTTCTATTCTTTTTTTTTAATTAGGATAATCTACTGTACAGTTTTGGTTTACCAATAAAAAATGAATTCCTGTCTGTCAAGAGGCTGGATTAATAGAACAAGTGTGAAAAAAAGATAAATGTTATCATATCAATGTTATTCACATTTAGGAGTCAGTTGAGTCTTTTTGCTCAGTTAAAATGAAATGACAATACTTTACAAAAGCAATATGATGAAAATACGTATTTTTTGTTGCTTAGTTTCTGTTTAAGTATCTCGTTGTTTTCTGTTGTTGCCCATTTTGTTGCACATTTTGCATCTAAGTCTTTTTTAATTATTCAGACTTTATTCAGATAATTAATTGGGGGTTCTCTATTGAGTTAAGTAGCCACCATAACACCTTTGGGAGCATGCTTTCAGTCACTCAGCGTTGCATTCCACTTGTCATTTTTTCCCTTCCATTTAGTTAAGTTTGGGTACACTTGTTTCAGCTTTATTAATTATAAATTTTTATTACCTAAATTGTCTATTAATCCCTCTGATATCCCACATGCGGGACGTTAATGTTTCAGATTATTTAAAAACCTATTTAAAAACAACTTTACAGTATCTGGAACACACCAAACAATTTTCTGTGCTTGCAATCAATTGTTATCTGATCAAGTTGGAATACAGCATTGATAAACACGGGCAACACCGTCACTGTGACCCCTCAAAAGCGTAAAAATACTGCATAAGTCCCGGCGTGTCTTCTTTGCAACATAAAAAGGAAATTCCATGAGCACAATGAGCAGGACATATGGACATCCACACCATGATACACATTACCTCAAATTGTGCTTAAGAATTAAGTGACTTACCTCCTGGTGCTGTGCTTTTATCTGAGATAATCAGCCTTGGCTGTGGGCCTAATGTGATGCTTTGTGCCTTTCACTCACAAAGCTCACGTGCAAACAAAATGAGGAGTGGAGTAAGCACCCAAAGGTTAACAGGTACAATAATAAGTGAAGAAAATGGATAAGAATATACAGCAAGTACCTAAACAGAGATTTTTTTCAAGTAATTTTAGACCACCGGCCAATCTTAGTTGCTCAAATGAAGAAAATGTGTTAAAAATACACATTTGCCCATAAAATGTTGTTTAAGTGATTTGTGCATATGCAGAATGAATCCAATCCACACTCTGACAACTGTTTTGAACATTGAGGAGCGAGTGAATATTTGCTGAAAAAATCTGCTTATTTGTAATGCTCTGGATCAAATTTAAATCCTAATTATTCACCCGAAAGTCCAAATCAAATAAACAGGATTGCATGCTTTGCCAGGCATAAATCCTTCACATCGATATGGATTAAGTCCATTAAGGGGAGTCCAAAACTCAACCTATACATTGTAATGGAGATACCATCTCACCGCATAAAAATGGCATTAATCCTGCTGTCCCTTTAAATTGTCTGGTTTTAGAATGTTCTCTTTTAGTAGTGAGGATAATATCTTACAGAAGAGCCCAAATCATGATACTGCCACCACCACAATTCTTATATGGAGACAGGGCCTTTAAGCTTCAGAGTGTCTTCTCCTGTTTGTATCATCCCATCTCTACCTCTGATCATCCTGATGTCGTGCTCTGAGCTCACCCCTGCTGAACCAATCTCTACTGCAATGAAATTACCTGTGCTAATCTGCGGACGAGATAAAGGCCGGACTGCATGGAGTGCCCTTTATCTTGTTACGCACCGCATGAAAACTCTGCCAGCTGAAACTGAGACTGCATCACGGCGGTCCCCAGCAGACCGCATATCTGCAAAAACTAGAAAATGTGGCTAACTCTGAAAAAATTTGGAGACTTCTGTTACAGCTCATCCAAAACCAAGAATACTAAGTTCAAGTTTAAAAAGAAAACTTTCCTATTTTAAAGTCAAGACGCTCAATTTGACATAGACACAGACTTTCACCACTAATCAGCATTTTTGACTCAAACTGGCTAATGTGAAGGACCTGCATTAAACTTCAGGGAAATAACAGAATGATCACCCTCCTGGTCATTTATCTTTCCTCAACATTTGACAGGAGTTAAATGCATTTTGGGCACAGAAGTGCTTCGTCTGGAAACTCTTGTATTTAATTACTTTCCCATCACTGGACTCAGGATCGAATCCTTTTGGTTCAGATTGCTCGATGGATTACATATATCTTTAGAAAACAAAGAACCAAATTAGTAAATCATCATTCATTATACAGGACTAACAGTTTTAAATCTATTTATTGTTTTTAGTGTTTATCTCAGTGAATAAGCAACAATTAAATAAATCTAAATGAGAAAAAAAACACTTAGCTTGGTGAAAAATCAAAGCGGATTTGCAGAGAATTGCTCATTTGCAACCTAAAATGTGGCACTTTGTGTAAACAAGAAAATTTTTAAGCTGGTTATATTTTTCTTACAGAAAAAAGCTAAAGAAAATCCAGCAGTGTTATGCATGATATTATAGAGAAAATACGTCAAATGTATGCTTACATTTGAAGTTATTGTGTAAAAACTAACCTTTGACCGATAATTTAAAAAAAGCAATTTATAATTATAATGTTTTTAAGGAAAAATTAGAAGAGGCAAAATCTAGCAAGCAAAACCCAAAAATCAGCAAAATAATAGTTTGCTTTTTGTAAAGATTTGTCTGCCTTAAACAACAAAAATAACAAAATCATTGCAGCTGAATGACATTCAATTCCAGAGTTATGGGTTTGCTTGTTTTTATTTTTTATCTACATGAACAAAAGAAAAAAAAATCCAGGACTGACAATAAAAAGACAAACAAGAGCAGAAATGAAACCAAACACAAGTGGCTGCAGTTCATTAAAAACATTTCTACAGCCAACTGAAGACGAGACTCACAATCACATTTTAACAGAGACTCTGGCTGGAACCGAGAACCCAGCTGCAATCTATTCACCCCCTGCATCAGAAGCATACATTAAGAAGAAGTAGAAGTATGAGGGAAACAGGCACAAAATCAGAGTTGTCCCTAAACTCAAAGCCACCAAATATCAGCCTGAAGGGACATCTGTCGTACCGACTTCCAGAACCGGACAGTCACTTGGCAACTCCAACCCCTCCACGCACATTAGCTTTAACGTCAGAACTCGTGAGTGTAATCTGCTTAGTTTATATCTGACCCTTGGCTATCCATCAATTACAGAGACAGTGAGAAAGACCATTGGCTCTGTGTGCAAACACGATTGTCTCGCTGCACCAACATAGCACCTCTCAGGCGTGCCTTATGAAAGGCGGGAGGCATGGATATGACGCCAGACAAAGAAATACGTCTTTTAGTTTTTTGTTTATTGCTAAAGGAATGTAGAGATTATCTTACATCTATATGGACTGGATGGAAATGGCACACAAAATCACTGACTGATGGCTACTCGGAGTGGGATCAGTTTCACATCGATCTGTGGCACACTGCATAGGGATCAGAGGTCACACACAGATGCACACAAGCGCAACAGAAACCTTAGAAACCCCTCGGGTGATGCTTAAAGCGGCACAAGCATAGAGATGCCACTTAGGCCTGCCTGGACCTTCTGCTGCACCTCAACTGGTCCTCAAATGCTTTTCTTTTCTCTGAAGATCCTACAGTCCCACCTTGGAGGGAGGGAGTAACTGCTCAGAAACAGGAAGGCTTTCAGGCATACCGGATTTCCTTTGGACTAATTAAAGGCCCTTCTGTGAATATTGGCGACTGGCTGCATCAGGAGAAGCTGAATGATCCTTGAGTGGATTGCCACCTAGTGGAGGAACGTCTCTCACGTTCACACTCTGCCTCAAAACAATAATAAGTCTGCATTAAAGACTCATATGTAAACCTGTTTTACTGTTTCTCTGGCATCAGGCCACTTTGAAGCTTGGCAACTTCCTAAGGTGATTAGTCTATGTAACCAAGCTTTTGCTAACACTATTATATGGATTACCACAACAAATACCCTTCATATTCTCAACAAGCACAATTGGATCAACTGGTCATGTCTTGGTCATCCTTTAGGCTCTAAAGGCATTCTGCACTGCATGATGCGGCGAGAAAAGAGGTCATCTGTTGTCTCTTTTCAGTTAGCCTTTAGCAGCCTACAATGTAAACATCAACACAGGAATATTG
This sequence comes from Oryzias curvinotus, assembly GCA_023969325.1. Lineage (NCBI taxonomy): Eukaryota > Metazoa > Chordata > Actinopteri > Beloniformes > Adrianichthyidae > Oryzias > Oryzias curvinotus. Next base: position 10,818,636 of record CM043729.1, on the reverse strand, counting down.
CAGCTTTCTAGAAGCTGCTCATCCTCCGATTCCTCTACTCACACTGAGCTCAAACTTAAGAATTTGTATCATTCGTTTTACTTCCAACGTTTGTTTATCAGATCTTTAGATAGGTGCCAATGAGGTTCTTACAGCCAAATGTAATTACATTTACATTAATATTAAACTTATCACTGTAAAACCCAAGTGTTAAAGAGAAAACCTGTTAACAGAACTATTTCCAATTCACTAGTTTTGGCCCAAATCCTATATATGGAGAAACCTGATCAATATGAAAACATATTCCTGGAAGTTTATTCTGAGTATCCAAAGATCAGTTGACTGTGGCACAAAAGAGATGACTAAAAAAGGGATTAAATGCATTACCCTAAAATTAAAAAAGAGTTTAGTATTTTTGTTTCCATCTGTGAAAATTCATCTTTGATGTTTAAACATCTAAGATGGGATTTAAAAAAATAATAATTTTTAGGGAAAATGTTTTTGCTTTTTGCCATTTTTTAAATCAAAATAATTAATTAAAGGCTCGCTTTTGTCAACAGTCCACTTAAATCCACAGAACTGTGTGTTCAGGACTTCCATTTGAGCCATATTTTGATGCACATCTGCCTCAAGTAGACAGATTTATGCATCCAACTTTAAGAAAAGCTCCCTTGCTCTACAAATAAGATGTGAACTGTTAGGCGTCTTCACATGGATTTGACAGCTGTAATCATTCACTATTCTGCTGTAGAGGAAAATGCTTTCATTGTCATTTCTTCATATGAAATAAGACAGTGTAGCTCAGTCAGTGGCTGTACTAAAAAAAAGCTTTTCAACCCGTAGAGTTTCTGTATGAACTGTTTTAAATGAAAAACATAACAGCAGTGAGAAATGGAAATCTCATAGTTTTTGGTTTGCTTTCTTTTCTCGTCTTTTGCAAGACATTAGTTCAATTTTGTTGGTTTAGCGTAATTTTTTCTAATCTTCTTCCTATTTCAGTTATTTTTGGATGTATTGTGTTCCCCCAAATCCCCTTATTAAGAAGTTTTCTGGTTTTGTTAAAAAAAAAAACCTTAGCCAAATAAGGCAAATTAGAATGTATAATTATTTTTTATAAATTGAATACCTATAAGAAAGAGAGGAACAAAAATGAAAGAAATTCATATTGATTTTCTAATATCAAACAAGTAAATCGTGAACACAATATTGATTTTTCTTATCTTTAGTGTTACTTAGCATTTTAACATGTTTATTTTATTTTCATATATGTCAGGTCAAATTAAACTATTCATATCTTATAAAGGATTAGTTTAGTGCACTTCAGAAACTTAAATGAAAACATATATTGATGTAGGACATTTTTTTGTCCTTGATGTTTTAGAGAAAAGTACCTGAAGGTTTTAAGAAAATCAAAATAAAGAAAATCATCAAATTATTACAAAATGACTTAAATAAAATTAGAAAAGAAATAAAGATAAAAATGCAAACAATTAAAGTAATAGTGAGATTGAAATAAAGATTCAATGATAAAATGTCTTTCAGTGTGTTCATGTTTGAGTTTCCCTTGGACATACTTTGTAATTAAGCAAAACTGAATTTAAAAAATATGTCAGAATAAAAAAAATCAAAGATAATTTGGTATGAATTGCTTTGTTGCCAATTTTATGACTTATTTTCCTCCCTCACTTGGTTCATTTACAACTTCACTCCTTCTACTTTATCAAATTATTTTTCTTTTTCGTCCATCGTTTTTTGATTTTGTTCTAAAATTCAATATTGTAAAACTTCCTGCCACCAGTGGGGCACAGTCAGCCGTTGACCCCTCCCTCCCTTCTAACAAACTGTCACCTGGTGACCAGACCTGTCCCAGGTGAGGAGTCACTGATGCGGGCCCCACACACACTAAAGACTCACTTTTTGGAGTCAGCACCACACACTCCCAACACTGATGTCAGGGGCCATGGAAAAAAAAAAAAAAAAAAAGAAAACAGCATGAGCTCATCATATCACTTTTATCTTCACAGGTGGTAAATTTTGCCTTCTGGCAACGAGTCAGCATGTCTGCATTATGTTTTTTTTTTAATTATTATTAAATATCCACTATGGCTAAATGTTTTAAGCCACTAGGTTTATCTTTATCTGTGCATTTGACTAAGAGATAGCTAGCTATAACTTTAGCAGCTCCACAGGTGAGCCACTCTTTACCCTGACCTTAGGCCAAACATCTGCTGTATTTCCCTTCTGCTTCATTCTTCACATATGAGCTGCTAACTGATCCTTCATTCTTCATGCTGCCAATCACACAAATGGTTTGGAAGATTTAACAGCCATACTTTCATTCTCTCCCGGGGTGTTTTTGTTTTGTTTTTTTCATGGTGACCCCACCTTCTGGCCATCCCTTCACCCAGTTAGCCGGCTCAGTCCAGTCCACTGCTGCCCATGGCAGAGTACACCAGTCCAAATGTAATTTTCTGCAAGATTAAACCTGATAATGACCCACTTTGGAGGGTTGCCATAAACGAAAGCTTCCAATTATAAATGCAAACCTATTGATTTGTCAACTGAGGAAGAGGCGAGGGATCTGGACAAATGTTATGGGATGTTTACTGACATCTTTATCCATACCGCACATGCACAGATGTAAAGATGAGAAGTGAAAAGGCTGGACTGCTTGTAAAGCATTTCATAAGCCAGAAAAAAGACCAGTTCACCTGGCATCAGAGTAGCCACTCACCTGCAGGCACACACACACACACATTTCCCCTCAAACTGGACTGTTTCCAAGCAGACCGGAGCACAAAACACATAGGTTCATTCGCTGCATTTGAAAAGAAAAGTCTGCACCTACTTTAGTCCTATTGCTTTTGCTCAGTACTCACTGTCAGTTTCATCCACTGACTGGCCGATCCTCCGCTCTAAAGCTGCATTCAGTCAGTCAGTCAGTCTCAAGGACAAACGCTCCAGATCGGCTCCCCTCCGGTCTGTGTAGCTCAGCGATGCAGCAGCGCACACACAAACTCACCAACACGCACACCAACTGCCCTCTCCCTCTTTCTCTCCTCTCAGCATCTCACTCTGATCCAGTGCTGAGTTTACCTGCCCGGCCCGCTCACAGGGGAGTCCTGAGAGAGCGTGTCAGACAGAAAGTGCATCTAAGAGAATGAGTCTGTCTTGGGGTTGGGGTTTTGAAGAGGGGAGGCGGCGAGCTGAGGACACAAAGCGCTCCTGTATTCCCATAGATACAGGGGAGGGTTTTCTATCGCAGCCTTGAAAAAAAGATGTGGGAGAAGGAAGGAAAAGATCCACGCGTCATATTTCAGCAACGTTGAGTCAGCATGTGAATGTGATGTATTGTGAGAGCTGGAAATACTTTTGCGGAACCACTTTTATGAGCAGTTATTATGAAAGCCCTGTTTATCCAAACAGCTGAGAGCACAGGCAACGCCATCGGGGGACTTCTAGTGTGAGTTCAGTGTCAAATATCCAGAACAGAATACCGTCACACCTCTGTTGTGGTTAAAAAACTAAACGCAAACCTATGAAACCTAACGGGAGAGCAAAAAAATTTAAAAATTAAAGCTACTGTTAAACACGGCAGAGGTACAATTATGATGTGGGAATGTTTTGGGTTTTTTTTTGATCAAGCAAGCTTGAAGATTTAACAAAACCAGAAATTGTGAATAAAAAAAACTATTAAAATTTTAAATCTGACGTGCACAGATTAAGAAAACAAGATTCATACACAAATGAGAAATACATTTTTCTTGTTAAAATCTCAGATGAAGTAACTGAAAGTCAGTGGGTCAATTTCGGTTTTATTTCAAAAGAGGTTTACAAAACATTTTTTGGTTCAAAGTGGAGAATTGTGCATGGACTGAGGAGAAAAGAAAAGCACAACAAAAAATAAAAGGAAAATGCATTAAAATGACATTAATCTTCATTTACCTCCCTTACTTCCTTATTACACTGGAAAAACAAAAACAATATCCATTCCACAAAATATCATTTTAGATGATGAATGGATGCTCTACCAAATGAAAAATACAACCGATTAGTATTTAAATAACCTCTGAAGATGGGAAATATGCTAAGATTACAGTAAAATAGTCCTTGGTGCTTTTTGAAGTGATCTTTGGTTCAACATTATTTCCATTCAGGGGGATGAAATCATGTTGCCATGCAGAAATCCTCAGATCTTAAAGTTCATATGGTCCATGATGCTGAACAAAGTCGTTTCAAAACCAGGGTTGACGGATTTCACTTCGTTCTGCTGAGTCATATTTGTCCCTAGACGACAATCTGGTTTTATAAAGCAAACGGGGCTCTTTAAAAAGAAAACTCTTCAAAAAAAAGTAAATTTTTCTATTCAAAATTTCCATTAAAATACTTTATAAAATCATGTCAAATGGAGTCATCTCCATTGGCGTTGCTATTATAACTTATACTGGGTAGAAAATCTGAGCAGAAGAGTCAAAGTTGCTTTTGTGAACCTCAGCAGAAACCTGCAGCAGCTGCACAAGCTTGTGTTGTGATGCCAAATGAAGCACAGACAGTAGTTTAGCTTAGTTTTCCTTTCTTTTTTTGAACTGATAAAACAGTCCACTCTATTAATTTAAAAAATTAAAAAGAATTAACATTCAGAAAAACCAACTCACTTTAGTGCAGAGCCACCACACCTCATTTCAAACTTCAAATGTCGAGGTCGCTCGAACCTTTGATTGCAAAACTGTTGTGCAATAACCATTTCTTGTGGACTAATCGATTTTAGCTAACTGTTCTCTCATCACAGGCCCACTGCTCTCACTTCACTGTGCCAGTTTTCAGACAGGCAACACTAGCAAGTGAGGTAAGTGTTTTGTAGCAACAATGTCACTATTTTTCTCCAACATGGAGATCTAGCAAAAAGTAAAAAGTCCTTTTTCAAGCTCAGTGTCCAATAATTGCCTCCTGAGGACCAGCAGTCTCTGTGTCAATCACAGGATTTCTTTTTTTGTTTCAGTTTCCCCAATATGGGAAAGTTTGTCTTTGATATCAGAAGCTCTTGGAACACCAAGTCTTTCCTCTTATGGCGCCTGGAAGCCCTCAAACCCTCGTCGTGAGAACTTGATTTGGGTCCTTTTCTGATAGGATGATTTGTTCTGGCCAAGAGAAGGAGTGGCGTTGAGGCCTGGGGAGGTCAGTTGAAACCTAAACCCGCCCTTTTGGGTCTCTGAGTAGCTCGGACGGGCTCTGTGATGCCGCCCCCCTCCGGACCGAGGCCCATGCCGGGGTTCCATCCCATGCTCTGCAACATGCGGTTCCCCATGTTTGTGTCTGGAATGGGAGGAGCGTTCTCCCCGACGACACCTGGAAAAGAGGCGTGGCCTTTAAACACATGAGTCTAATTGGGATTTTTATGAAAGCTAAACAGCAGAAGGTTCAACAAAGAAGCGGCACCAACACACTCAGAAATTCCCATGTGAACACTCTTGGGAATCCCTTTGTTTCTTTTATTTTGACAGTCACAAACAAACAAAGGAGGGGGTGGAGGATGAACGTATTGCAAAAAGGTAAAAGCCCAGGATGTGTTTTTATGATGAGCATTTTTAAAAAAAATTACTATAATGAAAAATGTATAGCAAGTCTTCTGACAGTTCCATTTTCAGACAGGTTTTCAAATGTTAATTAATTATTAAAAAAAAAAAAGACAAGACATATGTTGCCTAGCATAAAGTACTGCATTTTTCAAAGTTTAAGTTGCGTTTCTATTTTTGTGTATTTTGGCTGAGGGTGTGACTAATATGTGATAATAAAAAAACGAAATAGGCACATTTGTCTGTTACATTCCCTCTAACAACCGCTAGAGGGCACTGCATCTGTGTTTGCTAGTTACAGGAATGCAGACGAAGCAGCGCCACTCAGTCTGATAACCAGCTGGAGTCCAAAAGTCCACTTATTTCCTTTATTTTACATTTTTATTTATTTTTTCCTATCAGTTGACTTATTTTATTGCTAATTTTGCATTACACTTATAGTTAGAAGGTAATTACGATAAGAGTTTAATTTGGTAATAATGTTAAGTGTGGGTTATAAACTCTAACCAGTGTTTCACTTCAAGTCTTCTAGATTTGTCAAAGCTGTAAAACAAATTATAAAAAAGGTAAAACACATTGACGATAAAGGCTGGAAAAACAGTTGGAGGTTTTAAATTCAGTCTTTAAAATCAAATGTCATGAAAAAAAGCTACAAACTCATTTTAGAAAACAACAAGAAAGCCAAGCTGTTGGGTTTAATCTCTGTGAAACTGAAATAGGTCACAAACATTTCCTGGAACTCAAGGAAATTGTGTCACCTTGTGGCAAAAGTGTTTTAAAAAAATCATTTTGATTTTTTGGAAAAATGTATTTGGAAACTTTGGGTAGACGTTATACATCTACACTGCCTAACCGTTTTAAAGTATTAAAAAAAAGATAAAAGTGGATAATAACTGGATGATTTTTTTAAATGAAAAGCCTTAACATCGTTTTCCGTATTTGGCATTCTGTTGGAGTCCAAATGCGACCGTGAAAGCCACATTAACAGTCCATTAACAGACGTCCATAGAAAGAGAGCGCTCTGGCGTCTGTCTGGAACAATGGTCATTTCATCCTCTCTGTTCCTGGAAGTTCCTGTTGGTCACAGAGCCCAACCAATTAGCGTTTTTAATCCCCTCTTTTTTTGTAACTAGTGCGGGGAAAAGCTGCTCACTGCACGAGCTGTGACAGCTCAGGACTAAGATTTCCTGCCATCCACGGCAGAGTATGGCGGCCATGTTTCGAGTGACCCCTGGGTAAAGGAGAGTGTTTTGTTTTAACCCTTCAGGAACCATTTAAGTGCAACCCCAGATGTTTTTGTCCATGTCCTTTGTGTTTAGGAGACAGAAGGTGGGGAGGAAATCAGGCAGTGGCTCCCCCGCAACCACAGTGTGTGTGTGTGTGTGCCAAAAATACAATAAAAGGGTCAGTTTGCAAGAAGTGCCAGATGGTGGTTAGATTTTGCAAGGTGCGCATCCAATACCTGAGGGGGCTGTGGAACCGAGGGGGGCTGCCTTTCGCCTCCGTTTCACGTCTCCTGTGCAGAGGGAGCCCAGGTGCCCACTGGTCTGCCTGTAAGTTGAGGCGGGCGACACAAGAAAATAAAAAGACATGACACATGCGGTCGTTTCTGAGAAAATGTAGTGCCGTTACTCCTCATCGACTGTTTTCACCTGCTCGCCGTTTTTACCGAACAGCTCCTCCGATGGCCTCTGTCTGTCCGCGCGTCCCAGTGCAACTGAAGTGGCAGAGAGGGAAAGGGAGGACAACAACTTGATGCCTGAAGCACTTAGCAAGCAACCCTTGTGATAAAAGGGCGAGCACACGGGGCCGTTGTAGGAGTTCAGTGCTTGAGCTCTGCATTAATGCTGTCAGAGGAAACAGGGCTCACCTGGCCGTGGTCTCTCCTGGAGGCAGAGCTAAACCAAGGCCTGTTAGGGAGAAAAATGCATATATCTAAAGGTTGAAGCCAAACTACAAACATGACTGCGTTCTGCAGAAGAATAAAAATGCTCATTTGTTTTATTTTGCAAGCAAGTCACCAATCTGATTACACCATTTACCACAACTGTTCATAAAATACCCAGACAGGGTTTAATCTTTCTTAAGTAGTAGGTAAAGGGGTATTTTGAGATACAAGGGGGGAACTCACTCGTGGGAGTCTTGCGTTTGTCTGCCAAGTCTTTCATTGAACCCATGGCTGGAGCTTCCCTGCAGCCCTGCCTCAGGGCCCTGCTGGTTTCCATGGAGACGGCTCAACCTTGCCTGAAATCCTAAAAACAAAGATGAAGTTATTTCATTTCTTGAAACATTTAAGAGTCGAAACCGTCTGAGATGAAAAAAAAAAGAGCCAAATGTATTTAATAGGCAATGAGAGGGTGTAACTGCTTAACTGCAGAATGGATGTTTTGACAGTTTTTCTGCATCACTTCTCTAAAATGTTGCTGAACAACACCCCTTATAAGAGGCTTTGAACACTGTTGTCCCCTTCTGGTCATTAGTGAAACTGCAAGTGAATGCCTTGTCATTGGATAGATGTCCACATTTCTGGAAAATGAAGGCCAACGGTCCAATCTGACCCCACCTCTCTGTGAACCCGGGGTCAGGAGTGGGAATGACCCGGTCAGAATGCTGTTAAAGACGGGGTCAGCGAGATCCAGCTCCTCCGACGCCGTCTCCCTTTCCCACCAGGGGACCACTCCGGCTATCCCACATGCGCCGCCAGGACCGGAACCAGAGCCCGGATCCCCTTCGCAGAACCAGTCACTCTGTTCATCATCCCCTACAACAAAACAAAGAGCTCAATGTGGGAAATGAACAAAGAAAACTCAAGAAAGTCCCTAAAAATGTTAGAAAAAATAATTCACAACTGTTTGCCAGAAAAGTGCTTATAAACATCCTAAAGCCTAAACAGGCTTCAATAATGCAAGACTGTGTTCTATTGCTACTGTAAACACATTAAAATAACTAACCTTGCCTTCCCTCATCATTAGTGTAAAGGCCACCATCACTGCTGTTGCTGACACTGCTGGTTTCACTAAAAAAAAGAATATAAAATCAAATTAAGTTAGATGACATTTACAGAGAAAAAGTATAGAGCAATCAAAATACAGCAAATAAAGTTGGTAAAGATCATCATCTAATGATAAAAAAGAACAAATCAACCAAAAAAGAATCATTAAAATGGATAAAAGCAGAGTAACACATTTTAATATAGAAATTAATGCCAAAACATTTACCAGCTATTTATGAGGCAGATTTTTTGGCCAACAAAACCTGAGTTTATTTCTGTGATACTCTGCTCTCCTTACTTGTATGTCTCGCCTGTATCCTAACCATGAAACTAAAGTGGAGTCATAGAGATAAAGTCAAAACACTAACCACCTGTCACTCATGTCCTCATCTGAGCCTTTTTGCTCCTCAAGCTCCATCTTGTCCTTAGATCCTTCGGTCGGAGATGAGATGGGGTCTTCACTCTCAACCACCACCCCTTCATCTGCCGCCTCCAGACCCAGTTTGTGTGCCACCAGTTTCCTTTTTTTAACATGGTTCTTCCCCCCTCCTGACCCCATCAGGACACCTCCGCACAGCTCCATGGAGCCCCTCCCCTGACCTGAACCCAGCCGTTGCGACCTCCCGCCAACGTATGCTTTTGGGACTGGCGGAGGGCCCAGTACAATGGAAGACGGATGCTCCGGTTCGGCGGGCGGGTCGACGGCCATTCGTTTGACTTTACGCCGCCGCCTGAGGCTGCGCGTGCCTTCTGCTGAGCCCAGAACGGCGAGGTCGTCGGGCCAGAGCGGACGCTTGCTGCGGCCCAGATCAGTAACGTGGGGCGGACGTCTCTTGGGGCCGAGCTGCTCATCGGAGTCGCTGTTGTCACGGCCGTGGCTGTTGGCACCAGATACACCGCCTGTGCTGGCTCGGTAGTCCTGAAACAAATACTGTTTGATCAACAACATTCAACTAACCTCTGATGTAAATATTTAGGTTAAAAAGAAACAAAAAGTTCATGCTGACAGCTCTTCATCCTCACCTTATGTTCCTCCACGCTGGACTCTGAACCCTCACTGAGGTGACCCGTCTCCCACGGTGGATGCGGGTTGTCAGACCGCCGCTTCCGGCCCCTCCGCTTCCGAGCCTGTCTCTTCAGCAGGCAGCCCACCGACAGGCCGTGATCTCCGCCATCCCCGAGACCGCCGCGTGCCGCTTGTTCAGAGCTCTCCTCCAGCGCTGACACCAGGTCATGGACCAGCTCATCCATTGTCCGGCGAAAGTGCCTAAAACCAAAGAAATAACCGTTAAACAGTTATCTATGATCAAATTCAACATTTGAAGGCTCAAAGTAATATTTTAAAGGTTAATGTGAAAAATATTGATAATTATATTTTATTCTGGACATTTACTTTAAAAGGAAAAATACTAAAAGATTAAAAAAAAAAAAAAGGTTTCTGAAACCTGAGGCTCCAGAGCCACATGTGGCTCTCTGGCTAAAGAAAAAAAAAATTAAGTTAAGTAAATGTTACTTAATTAGCACTCATTTAATTTAGATTACCTGTAGTTAGGTTTATACATTTATGGCTGAGGTGCACCTAGAAATAAGATGAACTATGTCAATGCTTATGCATCTGCTAACATCAAAAAGCCTTGTTTGCTCTACACTTCCACCAGAATCCACAGACTTTAAATACTAAGCAAAACTTTGGTAAAAGATGTTATTACATCAAGCAGATTACATTATTCTGCACAGCAATAGTTAGCAGGTGTACAGAGGAGAGCTGCTAAAACACGTGTATTCTTCATATACACTTTTTTTAACTAGATCATAAACCAGTGAATTCATGTTTGTCTAGGTTAGCAGCAGTAGTAAGTAGGAGAAAGGATGACGGCTCACCAAATGAGACCTACAATGTAACAAATGTAAAAAGAGGTCATACAAGCCGTCAAAAAAACAGTGACACATTTTTGTCATGCTAGTTTTTTTTTTTATATTTATGTTTCTATTCATGAAAAAAAGGACCATAAATTACATGTATTATTAAAAAAAAAACAATGTAACAAATTCAAATGTTTCTAAAAGCGTCAAATAAGACTTTGCAGCTCCTATTAGGTTCTCATCAGCAAGAATAAGGCCTAAACGACACATATAATTAAAACACAGAAACATTTGTCATGTAGAAATACTCCTTTGGTTCCACTGAAATCTATCCCCCAACTCACCCAAATCGATTCCCACACAATTCAAATGTATATTCATATATATTTACAGATATATATTACTGTTAGTTTATGTTTTGTGTATAATCAACAGTCATATTTCTATTTTTGTTGTTAAACTCTTTTAGGTTTGGACATTGTTTTAAGTGTAAACTGGATCTAATCCACTGTCTTCCTCTAATAGTGGCTAGTTATGTGCAGAATAAAAAGTTCATGACGTTGTGAGAAGACTGTTTAGATTGAAAAATGAAACAAGGAATCCAGAAATCCAGAGAAAAAGCAGCTAATACATGTAAACAATGACAACTGCAACACTTCTCTAACATTTCTGTACCTTATTGTCGAAGATGAGTTTTTAAAAAAAGCATACACAATATGCACACTCCGGAATACTCAAAGTATCAAATCTACAACTGAAATAATCCCAAACCCTGGGTTGTATTTGTCCACCCTCCTCTCGTTTCTTCCATAGTTTAGCTAATTAAGCAGGTAGCTCGGTATGCTAACATCCTGGTTCACTCCACTTCAGCAGCAAATCGCACAATCACTGCATCTTGAAAACCACTGCGCCACAAACCGTTTTCGGTATTTGCGCTAGTCAAGTTTCCAGTAATGTCGCAGACAAATAAAAAACAAAACAAACCAACCTTCAGACAATTCAAAAGAGCTTAGCTAATAGCCTGTAAGCACAGCTAGCTCCCCCCCCCTATAGCCGGCTGTTTGTTTCACGTGAGTTCAGTGGACGTGAGATATATGTGTTACATTTATCCCCGAGAACTACCTACCAGCCAGTTCCCGCTTTCTCGATGGGTTTTAAGTTAGCTGAACGGAACATTAAAGCCGCCAAAAGCCGGGTATGTTCAACCAGAAACGAATAAACAGAGGGACGTCGAGGGCATCATCTTGACACAAAAGCTAACTGTCAGTTAGCCGGATCAATATAAAATACGAGAGGACAGCGGGAGGAACCACGTTGTGTTCAGGCGCTGCAGGAAATGTGACCACTTCCACGCGAGCGCTTGACCTTGTTGTCATAAATAAATAAAAAATAAAAAATACATTTAATAGAAAAAGAACATGTTTGTGTTCTTAAAGGGATAGCAAATTTATTTTAATTAGTTAAATTCTGTTTCCCCCCATATAATGGCTGTATAATTTAACCTCCATGTTGTGTTTCTGAGAAACACCGTTGCTTATCTATTTATTTATTTTTTAATCTATTTTGACTTGGAGAAACTGAACCATTTTATTGATTACACTAGATAAACCAAGCAGGAAAAGTTTCAATTTGAAAAAAAAAAAAAAATCTTTTTTTGATGTTTACATTTCAAAATGGGTCAATTAGAGCCAGGACATATCAGGAAGATTAAAGTTATTAAGATTAAAACTGTTTTTTAAGGAAATGTTCATGTCATAATAAAAGTAAACAATAACTGCAGGAATCTTAGGTATTCATCCATGACTGGTAATAATCGTGCAGATTAGAAGTCGGAATATTAATACAGACCAGAATGGGGCAGACCAGGGAGTCTTTGGCCCATTTCCGTTTCTATGTCACAACTGAGTTTTTTTTTTTTTAAACAGAATCATTCATCTGTTCTTTGTTCATCATGAATTAAATAAAAATACCCAGAAAGTCAGTTTTAATCTTAAATTATTCTATAAATGTCCTCCATCCTGAGAAAACATTTTCATTAGTGGCTCTTTAAGTGTTTTTACATTTTCCAACACATGGGGGCAGTGTTGTTCAACATCAAGCCAATGGTCTCCCTGTGGATCTTTTTCTTGTTTTGTTATTATTTTTTTTAAAAGTGTTACGTGTGCCATGTAAAGTACAGTTGTTCTTTGAAGACTCATTTGTTAGTAGCTAACCCACCTTACTCAACAGCTAGCCTTGTCTGAATGTCAGAAATGTGACCTCTGGGGTCACCGGCGCATTTACAGCGACAACCCGTCACAGTTAAGTAATAGGACAGTTACCGATTAAAAACACTGCTAAGAACGCACGAGTGACCCGCCGACATAGTTTGTAGTCTGACTGACGTGTGATCACATATTCTTTGGGAGTCCCGCTTAGAACAACATTCTGTCAAACAATCCCTGTTGGTGTCATGTCCTCAAATGCCAAGGAAGTCAGAGGTCCTGGTGGTGTGACGGCTGCCTAAGGCCCACTCAGGTTTCTAACAGGGGGTCCAGGTAAATTTAGTAAGATGTTTTGCACTTGCACTTGACGGTCAGACACTTGCTGCAGTCAGAGAGCAGGGACCCGTCCATGAGCGGCTCGGTCTTGTGGGGGATTTTGCGTAGCTGTTAAGAGGCTAGCCATCCGTTGCCGGGTTGAATGGAATCATGACATCAACCGGGGATGAAGAGGAGTTTGATGAGGCTGGTCAGCAGTACTCCACTGACACCACCTGGAGCTGGGTAAACTGATTTGTTTATTGTGTCAGCATGTGAGAGGATCACCAAAAAAAAAGAAGCCCTCTTGTGCGTTCCCGCGTGTGTGTTGTGAGCTCATATGAGTTTAAACACAAACAACATCAAACAACATTAGCATTTTAAAGTCCCAAAACTGGTTCTGAGAGGAGGTAGAGGAAGGCCTGGAGGGTGCAACCAAGACATGTAAACAATGTTCAGGCAAGAAGAAAAGTAAATAAAATGCAAAGCAAATTCATTTTTGAACCATAAAAGCTAAAAAAAAAATAAAGTAATTTAGAAGTAAAAAAAAAATCCCTCAAACTAGATATTTTTCTTTTAATTCTGGAATGCCTGCTTGTTCATTTTGAACAAGTTTCCTTTTGGTTTCTTTAAGCATTTATTTATTAAAGTGTCGTGACTTTCTGGTTATGACAGCACACCAAATAGAACAACCTGCCCTGGTTGGGTCATAAGAGCTGACGTCCAAGAGATAAATTAGCATTGATCCTTTTGTACTGCATCTTTTGATCAAGGACACAATCCTTGAAAGGTTCTTTTACATAGAAAAAAGAGAGAAAGAACACTAGATATGAGTTGTTATATTTTTAAAATGAAAATGATAACTGTTTGGATATATTTGTGAAAAATATGTCAAAATGACTTTATATTTTTGGAGTGGTATTTATCGCACTGTTGTTCTTTTTAAATCTACTTAAGAGGAAGAACATTCTGGAGCCCAACACAGGTCATTGAAATATGAAAATGCCATATGTTGCTTTTGTGTCATCAGCACATGGATTGAGTTCTTCCAGACAAGTCTTGTTCTTAGAAACATGTCAGCTGCATGGCTCATATATTTTTAGAGGAGACACAGACACGGCAATGCAGACTAATGTGCAGTGAGCTTGTTACAGAAATCACTGGAACTTTGTTTATTTTTTGCATACATATATTTATATATATTATATATATATTTTTTATATTTTTTACATTACAAAACAAACTAGTGTCTGATAAAAAATAATTTCAATACACTATATATATATATATATATGTTCATACATATATATATATAATTTTATAATATAATATATATATAATTTTTCAAGGATTATTAACAGGTGGAAGTTATTGCTCAGATGTAATCAGGAAGTGAAGAAAACCATAGTACAGTGGCACCTTCTTGAATATAAGAAGATAAAACACAGACTTTAAACTGTAAAAACCTCTTGATGGCAAAAAAAAAAATTCTCTCCTGTTTTTGTTTTGTACGACGGAGTATTAGGGCCACCAAAAAAAAAAAAAAAAGTTAAATTACGACTTTTTATCTCGTAAATTTAGGAGATAAAAACTCGTAAATTTAGGAGATAAAAACTCGTAAATTTAGGAGATAAAAACTCGTAAATTTAGGAGATAAAAACTCGGAAATTTACAAGATTTTAAGTCGTAAATTTATGATTAATGTGGACGTGAGCATGCAGAGCAGCAGGTGAACGCCGCGCAGCAGCAGAGCAGACCCACTAAACTTTGTTAAGCAGGCGAGATGAATGTTTATTGATAACGTTCCAAATGTCTGGAAGCTATTGATGGGTGCTGCGGGATCTCTGCAGCCCGATGAAGCCATCGTCGGTATTCCTGCAGCTGTCCACGTCAATTCTTACTTCCTCCACCAAAGATAAATCTCTACATTTGTGTGACGCTTCCGTCCGAGGAGGAGCACTTATTTGTCATTTTCAACGTTCTAATGATAATATAAAAGACTATTTTCATTCCTCTTTATTGTTTTATGCTGAAACGTGACATTTCATCTGCAGGAGGGGGCGTATGTAAAACTGTTTACTTCCGCATTGGTGTTCGGATGACACGTTCATGACGTCAGTTGACAGATGAACTTCAGGGTGTGAATGAAAAGGAGAATAAAGGCTGCAGCGGTCCTCTCCACCCAAACGTGTCTCTGAGTTCCTTATTTTACGCATTAAACTCCGCTTTACTGACACTGAACCCCGGACAGACGGTTCCACTGACAAAAATCTGATTTTTAAGTCATCTAA
This sequence comes from Oryzias curvinotus, assembly GCA_023969325.1. Classification (NCBI taxonomy): domain Eukaryota; kingdom Metazoa; phylum Chordata; class Actinopteri; order Beloniformes; family Adrianichthyidae; genus Oryzias; species Oryzias curvinotus. Next base: position 10,803,419 of record CM043729.1, on the reverse strand, counting down.
AGGTTCAGAATCTGTTTTTTAAACCTGTAATCCGGAAATAAAGCTTCACAAAAGGCTCCACGTATTTAATCTTCAAGCTAGGCTCCGATAAACGACAACTTCGGTGTTTTCTCCTTAATCTACGACTTTTTATCTCCTAAATTTACGAGATAAAAAGTCGTAGATTAACTTTTTTTTTTTTTTTTTTTTTGGTGGCCCTAATACTCCGTCGTAGTTTTGCACTTGTACAACTGGAAAAAATTATACTTAATCATTATTTCAAATATAATATGCTGCCCCAAAGTGTTATTGATCACTTATATTATCATCAACAAACTGACTTAAACGTACATTTTGAAACTAGTAACAAGAGTAACAAGCTCATAAATCAACACATTATTACTCACAAAGCATCCGCAAGATGCAGTGTGAGTTGACAGCTTTATGTGACTAAATTCCCACACAAGAAACTGGTACTTAAATGAATCACATTGAATTACTAAGCAGTCTTGTGATCTTTTTGACAAATTAAATTTATTACTTAAAAATGGGTCATAGCGCCTCCATTCATCCTGTCTGCATTAACAGGATTTACAGGTTTCATAATGGAAAGAAAAAGAAATAAAAACTATGACAGTAGAGGCTTTTTTTGGTCTGAAAAAAAAAAGTAAACCACAACTCATTTCTGGTTTAGCCCACCTAGCCAGTTTCACATGAATGAAAACAATTAGATTCTATAAATGCTGTTTTCTGAGCCTGGAGCAAAACTGTAGCAGCTGGTAGAACAAGCGCCAGTGTACCAACTTTCTGGATTACTGAGCCCTAGAAATAACATTAAAATTAAAAGCAAAAAAAATATATCCCCTCAAATTGATATTTTGTGGCCATGAATTAGCATTTTGTGACCACAAAACATTATTTTACAGGGAAAAACTTAGCATTTTGTACACATAAAGCAAATATTTTGTGCACAGAAATGGGTATTTTGTGCTTGCAATTTCGCATTTTGCCGCTTAATTTAGTATTTTATTGGAAGAAATTGGCATTTTATTGGCAATTTGTGAGTATAAATTAGTATTTTATATGAACAAATTAGCATTTTGTGGCCACGATTTAGTATTCTGTGGGCTCTAATAAGCATTTTACTGGCATTTTGTGAGCATAAAATATTTTGTGGCCACAAACTAGCCATTTGTGTGCAAAAAACTGTATTTAGTGGACACAGATTAGAATTTAGCAGGCATTAGGCACAAATTTGCCTTTTGTGGAGAAATATTTGCATTTTAGTGTGTGCATAAATTAGTTTTTTATTAATCCAAATTGGTATTTTGCGGGCAGAAATTAATAGTAGGACATGAACACAATAAAATATTAATTTGTGCACCCAAAACATACGACGGTACGACGGAGTATTAGGGCCACCAAAAAAAAAATTAAATTAAATTAAATTAAATTACGACTTTTTATCTCGTAAATTTACGAGATAAAAACTCGTAAATTTAGGAGATAAAAACTCGTAAATTTACAAGATTTTAAGTCGTAAATTTATGATTAATGTGGACGTGAGCATGCAGAGCAGCAGGTGAACGCCGCGCAGCAGCAGAGCAGACCCACTAAACTTTGTTAAGCAGGCGAGATGAATGTTTATTGATAACGTTCCAAATGTCTGGAAGCTATTGATGGGTGCTGCGGGATCTCTGCAGCCCGATGAAGCCATCGTCGGTATTCCTGCAGCTGTCCACGTCAATCCTTACTTCCTCCACCAAAGACAAATCTCTACATTTGTGTGACGTTTCCGTCCGAGGAGGAGCACTTATTTGTCATTTTCAACGTTCTAATGATAATATAAAAGACTATTTTCATTCCTCTTTATTGTTTTATGCTGAAACGGGACGTTTCATCTGCAGGAGGGGGCGTATGTAAAACTGTTTACTTCCGCATTGGTGTTCTGATGACACGTTCATGACGTCAGTTGACAGATGAACTTCAGGGTGTGAATGAAAAGGAGAATAAAGGCTGCAGCGGTCCTCTGCACCCAAACGTGTCTCTGAGCTCCTTATTTTACGCATTAAACTCCGCTTTACTGACACTGAACCCCGGACAGACGGTTCCACTGACAAAAATCTGATTTTAAGTCATCTAAAGGTTCAGAATCTGTTTTTTAAACCTGTAATCCGGAAATAAAGCTTCACAAAAGGCTCCATGTATTTAATCTTCAAGCTAGGCTCCGATAAACGGACAACTTCGGTGTTTTCTCCTTAATCTACGACTTTTTATCTCGTAAATTTACGAGATAAAAACTCGTAAATCTACGACTTTTTATCTCCTAAATTTACGACTTTTTATCTCGTAAATTTACGAGATAAAAAGTCGTAATTTAACTTTTTTTTTTTTTTTTTGGTGGCCCTAATACTCCGTCGTAAAAACACTAATGTGTGGACACAAAATATTAATTTCAGGTACCAACTCACATTATTATGATACCTTCTTTACATCCAGTGCATCATCTCAAATCATATCTGAGCGATTTTAACACGAACTCTGCATTTTATGTTTGAGCTCAGGTGACATCTGAGGGATTTCTGGTATACGGAGTGTTATGAGCAAACACTGCCAAAAACAAAGTAAATATGTGTTTCATTAGAGCCCGAGCACTGAAACCACGAACGCAGCCACATCCTCAGATGTAGATACCAATCGGCTGTGCTGCGAGGAAGGGCTGTGATTGGTCAGAAACATCACCTCACTGCCGGTCTCATAGGCTGACGTAGCTCTGTTCGGTTAAATTGTTAAAACATTCAATAAAGTAATAAAGTTTTAATTTAAACCGTTGTTATATGCATAATCTACTTTTTCATAAACGCAAACGTTATACTAGTGATATTAAATACCTGTTTATATCTTTGACTGTGGCAGAGAGATCGATGTGTTTGGCAACTTCCCAACTGTACGCTGATTGGTCGATTGGCAAACGTCACTATTACGTCATAGCTTTGGTGGAGTCGGCATCGGGATGCGCGTACTTTTCTTTGACTTTTATACGTTTTGCTTCGCGGACAGAGAACAGGGCTGAACACCACACTGTAATGCAGCCGCTACATGTTATATTCCGTCGCTGACAGAACGCTCATGTGTTTGTAAAGGCTGCCAGATTAACAAAGATTATACCAGGTATGTGTCTCTTTAAATGTGTAACCTTTGTGGCTGAACGTGTTTGATCTTGCAGAGTCTCTGCAAGTATTGCTATGTCTTATGGGTAATTATGACTAAGCTATTTACATACATACAGCGTATTTGTTTCTTCTTCTTTTAATGTTCCTTTTGTGGATCTTGTTTACATACTCGTGATTTTTGTTATATTTAAATAAGTTTTATTTTAATATTTAGAACAAGAGACAGACATATCAAAGGCTTATTCTTTACATTTTTTTGTTTATCAGAATAAAATGACATACAATAAATTTAAAGCTCAGTACAAAAACAGACCAGTGTGAAGATAGTTTCTTTATCATTTCTATGCCAAAACTTAAAGATGAAAAATAATTTTCAGAGCACACATTAAGTGTAATTAACTGTAACCACTGCCTTCTGCACCAACAAGTTTGGTAAACTGTAAATGCATCACAGTTGTTGAGTTTAGATGCAAATTGCTGTAAATAAAGCCAGAGACTATTTGTTTCCCCTTATAGTACCAGCTCTCATTTTCCAAACTAAGAGATGCTAATTTTGTTATTGAGAAATTCTTCCCCTTTTTGAAGTCTGCAGGACACGTGACGTTTTATTTTCGGATGAAGCTACATTTAGTCTTCTGCCTAAAAAAATCAGCTTTGATTCAAGCAATGCAGTAACCCAAATCCTGAATGGAAAATTCTGTCAATAATTAAGTAACTAATTTATATTTCATGTGAGAATCTGCCTTAGTGAGGAACCACCTTCCCTAAGGCAGAAATTGGGGGTCATGTTGTTTGTTTTGTTTCCTTCCAGTTATCTGCGGTCCTGCAGTCCTTTAAAGGGAGATACTGTAATTAAGGGCAAATCTATTACTGCTTTGTGGTAACACCTCCAAAATAGTCATTTGATTGACCAACTTTCATAAATGATCAAGCATTACAAGTTAAAATGCAACTTATTGGCAATTTTTGTACAAGAACTAGTCAATTCTGTAACTGTGGCACTTATTTTTTAGATGGGATGGTCAAGACTGTGCAGAAATTGCTACAGAAAAACAACACAGTGCTGTCTGAGTTGTTTCATGTAGAAAAAAAAGTTTGTTGTTGTGTGTTGAATACTCAGTGTTCTCAGTTTGAATGTGCTCGTTGTGTAACAGTACCTCTCAACTTGTCTGGCGTTCTAGATGGCATAACGCTGAGGTTTAGCTCAGCTATTAAAAGACATGGAAGGCTGTGATATGACTGTCACTTGAGAAGTGGGGACCGCTCTAACTTTGACCGCTCTTTGCGCTCTGGTGTCTTGACTGGAAAATGGATGGATCCAGTTCCCAGGCTTGTAGAACAGAGGATAGTAAGGTGGAAGAGAAAAAACATCGCGCTCCATAAAGGCCTTCGTTGCTGATGTGAAACTAAACCCCACTTCCTCTTGAGCTCTTGCTGATTCTTGTTTTTTAGTTTCAAATGTTTTCACTGTAAATGATCCTGTGTACCCCAACCAGACCCGCCAAACCATGAACTACGTGGGCCAGCTAGCAGGCCAGGTGTTTGTTCAGGTCAAAGAGCTGTACCGAGGTCTGAATCCTGCAACCCTGTCCGGCTGCATCGACGTCATCGTCGTGAAACAGCCTGATGGATCTTTGCAGTGCTCACCCTTCCATGTTCGCTTTGGCAAAATGGGTGTTCTCCGTTCCAAGGAGAAAGTGGTAAGGAGATAAATCCTCCAGGAGAGGCTCTGTTTTTTTTCTTTCGCCACGCCTCTCCTCCCTCTTCTCTCTGCTAGGTGGACATGGAAATAAATGGAGATCCCGTGGATCTGCACATGAAGCTCGGAGACAACGGAGAAGCTTTTTTTGTGCAGGAAACAGAAGGTGATCAGGTAAAAAACAGGAGCACAACTTATTCTGTAGGAGAAACACCAGATACCAAACTGTGTGTGAACAGGTTTTTAATCAAAAATATATATATTGTTGAAAAAAGACTAATAAAAAAAGTGCTTTCTTAGTTTATAACTTCCTCAAGGGAATCCATGTTTGAACTGCATGTATTATGCAAATCAAAACCCCTCTGCCTGGCCCTTATTGAAAAACAATCACTATGCAGTTGTTCTTGTTGGAACTAGGTCATGCCAAATCCAGATATGGCACAGCTGCCAGGAATATTTCTCTTTTGTTTAGTTTTTTTCAAACAATTTCTGGTGTCGTACAGCATGAAAGACATTTCAGTGATGTTTCATTAAATGTGACAAACCTTTTTACAGAGAATTTGCTCTTGGGCATGTAATTAGTGAATCTGGTCTGTCCTCATTAAAACATAAATAATGTGTTTTTTTTTTTTTATTTAAACAGTAAGAAAACGTTGGATACATTTCCTGTTAGAACTGTCATCTGGAACCTTTTTTCTCTCTTTTGAAAATTAAAGTTAAAGTTTCCAGTTGAAAAAGCCAAACCTCTACAATAATGAAATGTGGTGTTTACTTCCCCTCTGCACACAGCAGAGTGTAACAAGCAGGCAGTTGGGCTGGCTCTGACTAAAGACCTGGGTGATTTATTTTTTCTCAAAGTGGTGTCAGATTCCCAGACTTGGAGGAGAAAAAGGGGAAGCACTACTGTGTGTCTAAAATCCTTTTTTTTGAAACTGAGTTATTACTGACAGACCACAGTAGAGGAGGCCCCACTTCAGTTGCTCTTCCTTTTTTTTTTTTTTCAAAGATTATGAGGGGACTTTCCCATAAAACATTATTCTTTCTGATGTTTTATCATTGAAAATGGTATCCTAATACTTAGAATCAAGTTCTTTATAGCTGCTTTAGTAAGACAGTCCAGTAAAAGTTCAGTACAGTAAAAGTACAAGTTATAACAAAGAGAATCAATACGTGATGAAAACTGCTTTTCTTGCATCAGACAAATGTTAGATCTTTGCATAGCAACATACTATAAACAGACTTTTTTATGTTGTTTTTTAAATTGAACATTACAAATCTAACTTTTTGATCCGTTCTACTTTTTTCACCAAATAGGAAATTGTTCCCTCCTACTTGGCCACCTCGCCCATCTTGTCCGACGGGCCCATTCTTAAAAGCTCCTCCTCGAAGAACTCTGGGCCGCCGATTCAAACCCTGGGCTCCATGGGAAGCAATGGAGAGAACAGTAGCATGAAGAAGAGGAGGAAGAGGAGGAGGAAGTGTCGGACAGACAGTACAAGGAGGGAAGGCAGCGGGGACTATTCTGCAGATGAAGACATGTTTGCCATTGACATCAGCTCAGATGAGAGCACGGAAAAGGAGAACAGGTGACAAAAAAAGGAAAAGAAGGTTCAAAGATTTGTATTCAGTCCTTCGCACAGATCCTTCTTTTTGAGAGTAGTCCCCACAGGCTGAACCAGACATGTTTTATTTTGGGTCCAGATAACGTGGAGCGGGAAAAAATAAAAATGATAAACTGAAAGATGCTTTTCTGTTGTTGTTTTGTGTGTTTGTAGATCTTCATCCCGAGATGTACTGAGAGAGGAGACAACTGCTGCTTCAAGCAGCTGTTCTTTCAAACAGAATGGTGTCTACACTCGATCAGATGGGGAGTGGAGCCCCTTTAACAGGTGCATACAGGTGTAGTCTATAGACATATGCACATTACACAGATCATTTCTAATGTCACCCATTGGATTCTGCACGGTAAAAGTGAAGCCCATAGTGGGGCAAGCAGGGCTGACGGAAGTTTATTCTGCCTACCCTCAACAGAGTGGGACTCTCAACTCAACTAAAGCTCCATTTGGGTCACCTGCTTGCCAATAAACAAAAACATCCCCCTAAAATGCTCACATTTCTTTAGAATGGCTTATTTTTTTAAAAAGTGCAAAAGGGGAACCACATCACAGCAGTTCTGGCTTCCCTACACTGGCTGCCTGCTCATTTTAGAGTTCATTTGAAGATTATTTTCTTTGTTTTCAAATCTTTGAGTGGTCTCAGTGAGCTTCTCTTTCCTTACACTCCAGCCAGGTCAGCTTCTCCGTGAGGTTTGAAAAGATTTGCCTCTAAACATTAGACCATCCTCTTAAAACTTAACTAAAAACTAATTTTTGTAGTCAAGCATCTGGTCCAACATAAGATTTTGCTCTGCTTCTACCTTTAAGTGCTTTTATTCACTGTGTTCATTGTTTTTAACATTTTATATGATCTAAACTTTTAGTGAACAGCGCTTTGTTCGCCTTTTTCAATAAAGGTGTTTATTTATTTGTTCGTTTTACATTTAAAAATGCTCTAGAGCTTCTGGAATCACTTCCAATCTGGGGTTCCAACTCATGCTGAAAAGCAAAAAAATTAGTACATTTTTTGGGTCACCTGCAGAAGAAGACGATAGGTCAGCTTGCATAATTTCTTTCAGTACGTCTCAAAGTTCTGATCTGAATTGACTAACAGCTCCCCCAATCTACGCCTTCCAGCTTTGAAAAATAAATTTGTTGTCAAAAAGTACTTTTAAGGTTGTATACACAAGACTGGTGACCCCCAGGATGCAAAGACTCAGGACTGGGATTTGGTAAAACAGTTTATTCCACAGCTTGCACGCTGGTTGTCCATTAGGCAGATGGAGGTGCAGAGTTCGGACTGCCACCACGTGATACAGATGCAGCAGATTTGAATCTGGAAATTGAAGCAGGCATCAAAGACATTGCAGTAGACCAAATCTAAAGCAAAAAAAAAAATAAAAAAATAAAAACCCAACTGAGGATCAGCTGAGTCTATAATCCAAAAAAGGGGAATAAGGAATGCAGTCGAGAATTAAACACTGTTTAAAAAACTGATTAGAACAGGTGAAGACATGGAAAGTTTTTCTAGAGGAAGAACTGTATATGTGTTTATTAGTGGTGTATTATCTGATGTTTTAACATGGAGGTCAATGGGAAATTGCTCCTCTTTGCTACCACCAGCCGTCTTTGGAGGACCTGTATCATTTGATACTGGTTGAAGGTTGAGGCTTTATGTGTTAACATTTAAATGATCTGGGCAAATGTTTAACTTTCCCCTCTCCTCTCTTTCAGCCCCAGTAGCTCTCGCCCCACATCTCCTAAGAGTGACTCTGAATTAATCACCAACTCAGCTGACAGTCAGAACCCGGCCATGCACTGGGCATGGGGAGAGCTTCCTCAAGCTGCCACGGTATACAGAAGAGATTTAGGATTTGCTGAAACAACAAAGACTTTTCATGTTTTGAGATACTAAAATGTCTGCCCTCCGTTTTTTTAAGCCTTCCTTCCTCCCGCTGAAATCCGATCCTCCTGCAGTTTGTCCCGTTTCCATCCCCGTATCAGAGAACACCCACTTCCGTGTGATTCTTCCAGAGGTGTCTTTAGGGCACTGTGGGGGCTGCTGTCAAATACCAGCTCTTCAACAGCAACGTGAAAAGAGCGCAGTCAAAGAGGAGGAAGTTGTGGTTACAGCAGGAACTGACCCGGGATCAGTGAGGATGGAGGCTCAGGCGGTATCTTCAGAGACAGCCAGTGGTTTAGTGTCAGCCGACGCAGAGGAGACAGCGTCTCTTACACCTGGCAAGACCGACTCTCCATCCAAGAGAAAAGGTAGGTAGATTGCACTTTTTTTAGTACTTTTTCTGTACTAACTTGTGGTTAATAAACAATAATTACATCACTGTTATTGCTTTAAGTTATTTATAATTGTTTTCAACATGTTTCCATCAGTTGGGGAAAACAGTGCCAGCCTAATAGTTAAAAACGAATCTCCAAAAGTTTCCAGAGCTTCTCAGTTTTTGACTGCTTGACTTAGATCAGATATCCAAGTGATAAAGCAGTTAAAGCCCTATTCCCAAAGTTCCAAATAAAACAATAAAAATGGCATTTTTTCATCTGCTCCTGATTCACAATGATTTGATTAAAGGAATACTCAGAAATGCCAGTTTTAGGTTATTTTTTCTTTAATTTGTGTCCTCCATCATCAGAAAAATGCCACTAGAACATGTTAAAAACACCATTTTCATTCAATTTGTCTGATTGGCAGACAAAAGGAGCCGCCATCTTGGCTCTGATGGAATATACCTGGATGACATCACAGAGCTGGAACCAGAAGTAGCTGCCCTTTATTTTCCCAAGAGGTGCGTGAACAAACAGACGGAGGGAGGAAGTGGTGTCTTCTGGGATTCTTTTTGGTCCGTCCCTAATGCCTCTTTTAAACGGCCCGGCAGTGACAGCGGTTCTACCACGAGAAGCATCTCTGACCCGGGGCTTCGCAGCAACAGCCTGTCACCACAGTCGCTGAGCTCTGGAGGAGACAGCGGAGTGGACAGCTACAGTGACCCCATGTCTGACCTGACATCCGTCAGCATCTCCCTCTGTGGGGGGCTCACCAACAGCAAGGAGATCACCAAAGGTGCTCCACTTTGTGCCACCTCAGAGATGCCCCTCAAGGGACAACTATAATGCTATCTGTGTTTTTGCGTTTCCAGAGCAGTTTGACGAGAAGATTATCTCCTATCAGCAGTTCTTGGAAAATCCGAGCATCATTGACGACCCCAATCTGGTTGTGAGGATTGGAACAAAGTAAGGCATGTTCGTTTCACTTTTGGGGGGGTTTACCTAACTTGAGATATGAAAAAAATGTGTACTTTGTTTCTTGCAAGTGACAAAACTAAATTTGTCTCATAGGTTCTATAACTGGAGCACTGCGGCTCCACTTGTGCTGGCTCTGCAGGCCTTCCAGAAACCCCTGCCAAAGGTAAAAGAGGAGTGCACATGCAGCTCAGAGAGAAATGACTCAGGGTTGTATTTCATGACTATCACGCCCTCCTGAGATCAAACCTGGAACTGCTTCTTTGTGTGTCTTAGCAAGAATTTCACTTCACCTTTCTATGCTCTCTTCTTCTCTTTCTCCATCATTTCTTTTACTCCATCCATCAGTCTTCTTGCCTCACTTATTTTTACTCGTCCTTGGAGTTCCTGTTTTGTTGTCTGACTGGTGTCCTGGGATACAGTTCTGTATGTCTGAGAGCTGGCTTTCACTTCCTTCCTTGTGTTTAGACTTCCCCCATCAATGCTTTCTCTCACTCCGTCAGCTTGTTTTCTCCATGTCAGCTGAAGACGCCGTGTTTCTCCTTGTCGATTTGTTCTCTAGCTTGTTTTCTTTTTAATTTTTAATTTTATTTTGTTGTGTATGCTGGGTGCTCGTGCGTGCTCCCCATTTAGGCTGCAGTGGAGAAAATCATGAAGGAGAAGATGCCCAAAAAAGGAGGGAGGTGGTGGTTCTCGTGGAGGGGCAGAAACAACACCACCCAAGCAGTAGGTCCCTTTAGTCCCATTCTTAGGGGTCACTGTTATTATGAAATGACTCAATAAATTATGATGTTCTGCTTTTAGGATTCAAAGGACGAAAATGGGGCCTGCAGCTCTGCAGAGGAAGCAGGGAAAATGAAAAACAGGTGATCAGAAAGTAACTCACCTAAAGCAGTTTTTTTTATATGTGCAATTAAACATTGAATGCAATGTACCAGGCATAAAGAAGATACATCATCCAGCGATGAAGACCTCCTTGCAGCCAAGCAGAACACTCCCATCGTGCAGTCGGAACCTGGGCTCCCTTCAGGAGGCGTGTCTTACAAAAAAACACTCCGGCTCACATCAGAGCAGCTGGTGAGGCGTCCAACAAGCTAACCTTCTCTCTGTCTTCGTACACTGTTTTTGTTTTTTAAAGTTGTCTGCTATTCTCAGAGGTGTATTCATGCATTTCTCTCTGCCGTGCGTCGTTACAGCACTCATTACAGTTACAGGATGGCCCAAATGATGTTGTTTTTAGTGTGACCACTCAGTACCAGGGAACCTGCCGCTGCCAGGGAACGATTTACCTCTGGAACTGGGACGACAAAATAATCATCTCTGACATAGATGGAACCATCACCAGGTGTGTGAGTTCTTTGTGAAGTGCATTGGAAGTTGATAAAAAAAAACATTTCACAAAGAAGAGAAGGGTCAAAAGCAACAACTCGAACAGCCTAAATTAAGTTTTCTGTGTAGAAGATAAACTATTGTTGTCATTTCATTTGGCTCATTCATTTATTTAATTGCACCTTAAAGAACCACTTTAATGGAAATTGTTTTTTAACATGTTCTTCTGATGATGGACATACTTTATATAAAGAAAATTAGGCTTAAAATTGAGGTTCTGAGTATTTTTGTTCAAATCATTGTGAATCAGGAGCAGATGAAAAAACATGTGACGTAAAATATACGCCGGTTGGGCCACAAGCTCCCTGCTCGCTCCATTCTGATGCATCCGCTTGTAGGCGACTACATCAATGTACGTCTTGGTTTTCCTCATCCAAGCGGGCTTGTGGTTTAAAACTGTATGGCTGGATAGCTCCAATATTGCATTGGTAATGTTAGGTTGGGGGTATGAGGGGCTATAAGCTAACAGGAGGGCGTGTGAACGCCTCTCAGTTTTGGGTGAGTGGAAAGGGGGATGGACTTGCTCCGCGCCAACAGTCTCGCCCACAACTCGGAGGTGAATTTCGAATAAACTACTGCAGAAACTATATGTCCCAGAAAACGACACAAGTTTTTTTTTTATTTAACTAAAATCTGCATAGTCATAAACAAAAGACCACTGGGAGCATTTTGAAAATGTATATATGAATAATTATTATGATTTTAGATGCTACATATGAACAGTCAACTATTGTAAAATCTCTCTGAGGCTAAATCATGACCACTATGTTTGTCTCCAGGTCAGATACGCTGGGTCACATTCTGCCCACACTGGGGAAAGACTGGACACACCAAGGAATAGCACACCTCTACCACAAAGTTAGCCAGTAAGCGTAGTTTCATGAGATCATCAATTCTTTGTGCTCAAGTTTGGGTCTTTTTGGTTAAAATTCACGTTGACAAGTCATTGATATCCAGTTTTTCTTCCTGTCTGCCATCAGAAATGGCTACAAGTTCCTGTACTGTTCAGCTCGAGCAATAGGCATGGCTGACATGACCAGAGGTTACCTAAACTGGGTCAACGAGAGGGGCACCATGCTTCCTATGGGTCCTGTCCTCCTGAGTCCCAGCAGCCTTTTTTCAGCTCTGCATCGGTAGTTTAAACAAACATTTGTTTTAGTTTTTTTTTTTTTTTTTTTTAAAGATACACATTTAAATCTGTGAAAAAAGAAAAAAGTTGCTGTAAAAAAGTGTGACAGAATTGCCTACTTTCATTTGACAGGGAGGTTATAGAGAAAAAGCCCGAGAAATTTAAGGTGGAGTGTCTGACCGACATCAAGAACCTCTTCTACCCAAACACACAGCCTTTCTATGCTGCATTCGGCAACAGACCAACGGTACGAACGCACATCTTCAAAATCCATCATACAGCTGAATTAGATTTTAAGAATTATACACAAATCAAGTATGCAACATTTTGATGTACATTTATCATTCATTTTTCAGGACGTATACTCTTACAAAGAAGTAGGTGTACCGCTAAACAGGATTTTTACAGTCAACCCTAAAGGAGAGCTGGTGCAGGAACACGCTAAGACCAACATTTCATCGTAAGTTCCTTTATTATTTAATTCAATTTTTTTGCTGATTCTTTGCAATTGTAATCATCACTCCTGCTATTTGTGTCTCTCCAATTCAGGTATGCCCGTCTGGGAGAAGTGGTTGACCACGTCTTTCCTCCCGAGATGCAGTCCACGTCCTCAGACTTTCCCTGCTGGGACACTTTCAGCCACTTTACTTTCTGGAGGGAGCAGCTCCCTCCAGTGGACCATCAGGATTCAACCCCTCAGCAGACTTCTCCTCAGCAGCTGGACATGAGCAGACAGTGATGTGTGTCACATTGCTGTCAATTCTTAGAGAAAACTGAGCACTTTGTACACAGCAAAATCAACTTAGTATCTGCTGTGAATAGTCTTAAGGCACAAGATGCGTATAAATGCACATTTCTTCAAGGATCGTGTGACTAGATGTTTATTCAGGCAGCTTGGCAGATACTTTTAGAGGGAACGTTTGCAATATTGTCTATTTATGTAGCTAGTTATTATTTTCAAAAACCCCAATATGCTAATATTTTCTTATTGTGAACTGTTTGAGGAAGATGCATTTGTTAAATGCAGATTATACAGATTCCTGTGCGAATTCCAATGTATTTGTGTGAGATCATTTAAAGTGTATTGTTAAATGTGAGCAATATAACCGACCTATTGGATTTTTTTCATGAAAAACAGGGAGGTGGAAGCTGTTTCCATCTTTAATTAGTCTGAAAAAAATCCTCAGAAAGTAAGATTATCTGTGCAAAAACTGCTAAATAACTTTTATTTTTTGGTCAAAAAGGCAAGTGTTAAGAATGGATTTTAGCTTAGATTTGTGTGGCTCCCATCATATTGATAATCATAAGCTAACTATCAGAAAAGGGATTTTTATTATAAGTAATAATTTCACTGCCAGTATGAGGTCACATTGAGCATGGAAGCACGACTAAAGTGTCAACAACAGTATCTGTTTTTGTTGTTTTATGACCTCTGCTGCAAGCAAAAAAAAAATAAAAAAGTTTGATTCTTTCTATGAAAGAATCAAAACTACTGAAAGTTTGTTTTTTTGCCTCAACTGTAAATCAGATCTAGTATTGTTTTCTCTTTGACTCTTGGGGTGAAGTGGAGGCTTATAACTAAGTAAAACAACTTTGCTATTGAGCTCTGCATTGTCTGACCTTTTCTTTATTTTTGTTAACATTTCTGTTTTCAGCTTAACAAAGCATAATTTTAAGATGCATGCTATAAACCCCCTATTTCTGGTATAACTTCTTGACCGGTATTGCTGATTTTAATATTCCTGCATGGAGGCTTTCTACACTAATATGAAGACAATGTGCAAGCCTGTACAGGTTGTAAAGTCATAAAAACATGATGACTAAGTACAAGACAAAGTGTTCTGATAAAAATATTTTTTAAATCACATTTATAATCACTTGAAAAGCATATGAACACTGTTGTGTTGTTGTGGATGAAGCTCCGGGAAGCTTTAAATTATTTAACAAAGACTTGCTCTGCATCATTCATTGACCTTTTAATCTTAGCGTCCCTTTAAATAAATAAAAAAAGATTCTGTGCGATCATAATTTTTCTCAAAAGTGTAAATACTAAATTTAAATCTGGCTTAAGGCCACTTATCCTGTGGATGCTTTAGAAAAATATGCTTAACTCTTAGTGGTCCAGGGCCTTTTAAACTTTTTTTCAACTATACAATTTGCTCTGTTCATTTATCTTTAAACCATTTTATGGCAATGCTTGAAATCCATCTATTTAGTATAACCCCAGCTTCTTTCTTTAACAGATATATTTTTGACTATACTAAACAACAATTCCACAATGGACCTATAACTGTCCTAAAAACCAAGTGGCGATTTTTGTCATTTTTTACTGCAAAAATCCCCAAAATTGAGATCAAATCCTTGTTATGTTTTATAACAAAAGATCAAACATGAAGAGATAAAATAAAAATATAAAAACCCACAATTAAGCCAAGTATATGGTCAAAGAAATGTGGATTTTGTCCAAAAAAATTAGGCAAAGCTCCACGCTTAGTTCCAACTCAAATTCTGTGATCTTCGTGTAGAAATGCAGATAATACAACAAACTGAGTTGGATTTCATCCCAGATGGTGAATGCATAAACTTTGACATTTTATAAAACCTCTCAAAACTACATGGTTTACTATGAAGTCCCAAATTGTTCAAATTAAACAAACAAATATGACCTTGTTCAATCAACCAATAAATCTTGGCCCAATTGGGGGGTTTTGGTTCTAAATTTGTGGGTAAATGGCTTTGGGGGGCTAGGCATAATTTGGTTGGTTTTTTGGTGGGGTGTTTTTCTCATGAGAACATAGTAGCGGACGAGTTGGGCTGGGTGGTCGTTGGTGTCCCTGTAATGTTTTACAGCGGGGAAAACCAGAATGAACACGTCAACATTTCTCTCAAAAAACATATTTCTAATCGAGCTATTGACATGAAATTTTCACCAGATGTCGGCATCAACCCAAGTAATGCACACTTTTCTAAACTTCTGAAAGCTCCAGTGAGTACCATTGGGGCCATCATCCGGAAGTGGAAAGAACACGGCATTACCATAAACCAGCCACGGCCAATACTTATTTTCCCCGCTGTATGTACTGGAGCTCCATGAACGCCCCAGGCAGAGATGCTCAATGGCCCGGGCTCTGTCGCAAAACCTTGTTGGGGATTTGCTGCCCCGCCTGTTCAAAATTGTGTTCTTTAAAGCTTTTTCACTAAAGGCCAAATCATCATAGTGGCTGTCCTCAAAGGGCCAGATATAACTTATACATGTAACTAAATGTAACGAAAAATAAATGTAACTACTACTTAATGTTAAATAACTCATTATTTATTTATTGATTTATCATAACTTTTTAAAGTGACAATTGCAGTTGCATAACAAACATATGTTTGCTTGTTACTCTAGCATAAATCCTTTTAAATTGGATTCTGTCAGGCTAGGTTATGTGGACAGTGTTTAAGTCCTAATCGTGTATGGCCCAATCTGATATTTCAAGTCCGATTCCCCCTAGATACCAATTTTTATTTTTTATTTTAAGAATTGAAAAACTTTCATGCTCTCGCAGGCATGACATGGAGGGCCACATTTGGCCCCCGGGCCTTGAGTTTGACACATGTGTTTTAGGCTGATCGCTACATGGAGCGGCGTCTGTGTTTATCTCACTTACAATACATGGAAGACACTGAAAATGTTGAGAGATTAGGTTTATTTATTTTGGAAGAGTTCTACATGGTAATCATCTTTCCATGTTTGAGTTCATGAAATCTTTTAGAGATTCTGAGTCTGAACTATCTTTTATTTAGAAAAAGGAACAGACCTGGGTTTTCAATTAGTCCAGTAGTGGAAAAAAACAACAATAGTTGATTCTCCTGATCCCGTTATTTCATATATATCGATGTATACTGTATTTTCACGGTGCACTCAAAAGTCTTACATTTTCTCCAAAATGTACAGTACAGTGCGCCTAAGGGGATGATGCGTGACTTCTGTAAAAAGGACGTAGGAGAGGACAGCATGAGAACGGTAAGGAGGAAAGTGATGAAGTGAAAGAAGACACACCCCTGAATAGTACCAAAGTGCAGGTATCTGCATTGTGCAGAACAACATCATTTTGGAAACCCTGAAAATGCTGCAAAGACACACGCTTATGAAGCACAGTCTAAACTGCACGCTATCAGCTACGCAGAGGATCATGGGAGTCCAGCAGCTGTCAGAGAATCCAAGATGAATGAAACCATGGTTCGCAAGTGAAGGAAGCTGGAAAACGAACTGAGTATTTCAATGGGCACTTCAAGGCGTGGACGACCGGCGCTTAAAGAAAGCTCCTTCTGGTGTGGTCCACACGATCCCGGTGTTCTATTGCTCTCAAACTAGCAAAAACAAGGTCGTCAATGTTTGCATCTTCTACAGCAGACAGATTGTTTGTCTCTATTTAATCAGCTAATGTCAGGGCCGTGCGGATGTCCCTGAAAGATGTCGTCTTTGTAACACACTGCAGAGCGGGTTTCCAGGAATAAGGAATCAGCCAATGTGCGTTTAAATCCCACCCACTTTCACTTTTGATTGACAGAGAGACTCATTCTGCAGAAAAATATCGTCATGAAATAAATAAGTCATTCTGAAAAATAGCAATGTGAAATAAAAACAGAGCTACTTGGGAAAATATTGATTTTGAAATCAAAGTTTCTGAAAAAAGCCATAGAATTATAATATTCAAAATGATTAAAATGTATATTTTATAATGATGTTTTAAAATAATGAACAGGTTTTTAAAGCAAAATAAAATTTATTTAATAGTAGAGTGGCTCCTTTAAAATCTGTGTGAAGCTTTTTGTAATCTATCTATCTATCTATCTATCTATCTATCTATCTATCTATCTATCTATCTATCTATCTATCTATCTATCTATCTATCTATCTATCTATCTATCTATCTATCTATCTATCTATCTAGCTAGCTATCTATCTAGCTATCTATCTAGCTATCTATCTAGCTATCTATCTATCTAATTATATATAGTTATGAGAGATTTATTGGTTGATTGTGTGATTGCACAAGGTCTTTTTAATTATGAACAATTTGGGACCCCATAATAAGCCCTGCCAACGTAGATAGACAAAAAAATTAAATAAATAAAAATAAATGAATAAGTAGACAAAAAATTTAAATAAAAAGGTAGACATGTGTTCAATAACCATATATTGTACGTTAAATTGGACTTTTGGTGAACAGAAACTCCTGCATTTCAATGCCAAAGTTCCTTAAGAGCGAACAGCTGCACAGCTTGGGGGAGGAGTTACCGAAACGGAGCGACGTGATTGGTCTGGCGTGCTGGACCCTGCGCAGAGGCTCAACGCGATAAGGAAAGCAATAAAAGCGAAAGTTGGAGAAGATTGGCAAAAAGGTTGTGAAAGGATCTCGTAAACAATGACTAACACGGTAAGACGTTCAGTTTATTCTAAAACACTTTCCTGCTCGTCTTTGACGCGTGTTGCCTCCTTGTCTGACGCTGTCATTACCCTAAAACGTAACGGTGTCAGAAAGTCACCTTATGTCTGCTTCAATTTCAAAGCTCAACTTTTGATTTTCTTTTCTTTCTTTCTTTCTTTTATGTAGAAAAGAGGTGAGTGCCCCATTTCTGAGCCCCGTACAGCACTTAACGCTGCAGAAACTTTGACCTACTTTTCAGCGCTTCTCAGTATTCACTTGTTGCTTAATGGGCGCTATTAAGGTCATAGTACAATTTTTAAACCTCCACTATTCAGTCTAGATAACATCGAACAAGATTTTTTTATTTTATGACAGATAAAGCTTGTCCTAGTGTCATGTCTGCATTATTTTGAAATATAAATGCATTTAAAAAAATGTACATTTATTGTCTTTGAAATGAAGAATGTAATTACAAAATTGCACAAAAGCTTAGTAAAAGTAAAGAGTCATTCATTTCAAAGCAATGTTTTTCAGTTGAAGTTGGTGAAATGATGCACCAACTTTGGTTTTGCATTTATAATGTAAAATAACACAATTTTCTTACTTTTTTACCCCAGATCTTTAAAGCAATAAATATTTTCTGGTGTATAAATAAACACTTTTCACTTGTATTATGTTCAGTTTCCAAAGTGATCCACCCTATGTTTTTTGCTCCATTCTGTGTCTTTCAGTGTCACTTTAAAAAGCCAAACTCAAAAACCTTTTTTTTTTTAAAGCACATTTCCTATTTTTCAGCCTAAAGATTTCACTAAAGTCAGTCTTAAGGATGAGGAAGAGGAGTTACTGGATATCTTGGAGGAGAGAAGGCGCAGCAGTGATCTCAGCTTTGCCTTCAGGACCTTCAGCCCCCAGCCGTACAAAGCAGCCCCGCCTTGCTCCACCGTGGAGCTCAATCGAGTTGTGTCGGAGTCCCAGTTTCTGCGCTATGTGACTAAAGAAGTGAGATCTACTGAAAATGTAGGAAAGGCTCCCTGATTGAAGCATTACCAGAAATGAATCTCACATTTTCTGCAGGTTGCCGTGGAGAAGCAATTATCTGTGGAAGAAGTGCAGGAAGAGGCTCGGGGCATTTTGGGGGAAATGTCTCAGAACCTGCAGCTGGGGTTTATCAGGCTGATGGCCTACATCTTTAACAAAGTGTTTAAGAGACTCTACAGCGCCATCTTCGTCAACATGGAGGGACTCAACAGGGTATATGATCCGATTAAAGACCCACTCCGATCATCTTTTAAAATATTTTTAAAGCGTTCCCACGGCTCTTTTAATTATGATCATCCCATTTTCAGCCAAAATAAAAAAAAAAAATAAAACTGTAATTTTTCTTGGACGTAGTTTCTGCAGAGCGGCAGGAGTTCATTCGAAATTTACCTCTGAGTAGTAGGTAGAACTGCTGATGTGGAGTTACCCCGCCCCCACTTCCCATCATGAATTTAATTACACTTTCTTCTGCCAGCTTACAGCTCCTCGCACCCCCAACCTAACATTAGTAACCAATAACACAATTTTCATCAGAGTGGGTCCTTAAACTCATGTTTGCTTATTCATTATTTGAGTTTAATTACTTTTTTGTTGCATTTTTAATTTTTTGTACATTTTCTGTGGGTTAAGCTTCATCAGGCCACTCAGGAGAATCCTGTGATCCTTATGCCCAATCACAGAAGCTACATGGACTTCTTGGTTATCTCCTACATCTTGTTCATCTATGACATCCCCATCCCTGTTATCGCTGCAGGAATCCGCAAGTATCTTTGAATTAGAGCACAACAGAGTTGTCAGAAAGGTCAAAGCAAGGACTCTCATTTCCTGTCTCCTCCTTCTCCACGGTGAAGCTCTTGCAGGGATGAAGATTGTAGGAGAGATTCTGCGGCGTTCAGGGGCGTTCTTCATCCGACGTGCTATCGGCTCTGACAAACTCTACTGGGCGGTGCTGTCGGAATATGTCAGAACACTTGTCAGGGTATGGAACATAAAGATCCTGGCAGGTTCTGTTTCAGGAGAAAAAACTAACCGGTTTCTGTATTTTTGTGTAGAAAGGATTTGCTCCTCTGGAGTTTTTTGTAGAAGGTTTCAGAAGTCGCACGCTGAAGTCTCTTTCACCAAAGCTTGGTGAGCTCTCATCTTTTTTTTTTCCCCTCATAAATACCATATCTCCTTGTTTGTATTTTTCATGCATTCCCATAATTTGTCACCAGGGGGCAGCATAGAAACAGCATTAAATATGTCAAAACAAATGTGAATTTATTCATTCATCAGACAAATCTGGCCTCACTAGTCTACCTGACCAATAATTTTCTCACACAGCAGTAGAAGTTCTAGGTGCTGCTGTGTCCATCTCCTCCAAAGTATTTGTATTTGTCTGCAGGGATGATGCACATGGTGCTGGAGCCCTTCTTTAAAGGAGAGGTGTTTGACATCACATTACTGCCCATCAGTATTAGCTATGACCGCGTGTTGGAAGAGTCGCTGCTGGCACACGAGTTACTGGGTGTCCCCAAACCCAAGGAAAGCACAATGGTATGTTCTGCTTATTTTATAGGCTTTAAACAATGTTCTTCTACAGCCTGGTTTCTCCAACATTAGTCATAGCGGCAATAATTAAAAACCAGTTGTAAACAGATTTTAATTCTATTTTTTTGGTCGAAATTCCCAAACCTTCCTTGTTTTCTATGACATAGTTTCTGCAGAGCAGCAGTAATTCATCAGAAATTCACCTCTGAATTGTAGGCAGGAACGTTGGCATGCAGTAAGCCCCGCCCCCACTTCCCATCACCCATCTGTTTACGCGCTCTCCTGTTAACTTATGGCAGTGCTTCTCAAATAGTGGGGCGCGCTGGTGCGATGCCGGGGGGGGGGGGGCGCGCGCAGTAGTAGCGCTTTTAGGCACAGATAATACGGGCAATTGTCCGGAGCGCAAATTTAACGGGGGGCCGGTGGTGACAGCGGCTCAGTGCTTGGAAAAAAATCTGCGCCACTATTCGGTTCCTGTTGTCTGTTAAATCACAGAGTTTACAGCCTGAACCTGTGAATTCCCGTCCATGCAGCCGCGCGCTCTCATCTCCTGTCACACGCTCTCACACGTGTGTGAGAACGAAAGGGGAGGGGTAGTGTGGGCTCTGGTTGCCAGGTGACACGGGGCACGCGGAGGAGCGCTGCAAGCTCTGCCTGTTGCCCAACACCTGGATCACGGAGTAACTTTAGGTTCCTCAGCTCATGCTAATAATGTCATTCTTTATTAACTATTGTAGACATTTTGATGACGTGTCTTTATTTTCCATAAATGTATTATTTGAGAACATAAATAAACAATCCATCATTTAGAAAAATAATCAGCACAATCTATTTTTTTCAGACTAAAAAACCTTAAATATATTGGTGCTGCTGTGTTCATGTTTCAGTTCAATTTACATTTAATATTATTGATTGAATTATTTTCTCAGCATCAAATGGTTCAGTTTGTCAAAATGTTTGTAGTTTTAAATAATGACTGACAGATTTTTTTTTATTTCAGGCACTTTAAGCTTCTTTTCTATTTTAGACTAGAACAGGGTTTCTGTGGCAAAATAAAGTTAATATGATTTGAAAGTGGATTCATTTTGTTTTTTTCTTTTGTTAATGTTAAAAGAGACAATTTTAGGTATACTTATTAAATTTTTATAGATACTAACCTAATATATTGTCATTGTGGGGGTGGGGGGTATGGGGGGGATTAGGGGGGGCGTGAAACATTTTCTTTTTCCTAGGGGGGGCCTGGCAAAAAATAATTGAGAAGCACTGACTTACGGCAACTCCAACCCACCACAATCTACCAACAGAAATGACGAGCAATATTGGAGCTATCCGGCCGTACAGTTTAGATCCAGATTCCAGCTCAGATGAGGAAAACAAAGACGTGAATGAATCTATTTGTCTGCAAGTGGATGCATCAGAATGGAGCAGAGCAGTGAGCTGCCTACAGGCTTTTTTAAACAACATTTTTTGTAGGCTCCAGATTCACCATGATTTGGATAAAGAAATACTCATAAATGCAATTTTTCTCTTGAATTTCTTTTTTATGTCATCCATAATGCCACAAGAACATGTTAAAAACACCAAAGACACAATTTAAATTCGAGGGGGTCCTTAAGGTTTGTCCATAGTTTGGCAGGAATATGAAATAAAACATACAACCAGTTTATTTTAGGGTTTATTTTATTGTGGTGAGCACCATAAAAATAGAAAACAGGTTGAAAATTAGATCAAAACTAAACTGGATAATAAAAATCTCCAAATATACTACATTAAATCCTGAAGGAGTAATTGTTGTTTTGACTGCAGTTATTGGGAAGAGTCGTGGCTCGTAAATGGGATGTTTTCAGTGCTGAACAAACTCTGTCTCCCTGCAGGGTTTGCTGAAGGCCAGCAGAGTTCTCAGTGAGAAATACGGCAGCATGCATGTCAACTTTGGCCGTCCTCTGTCTGTGCGGCAGCTCTGTGAGGGGAGGATAAATCGCTGCCAGTACAACCTCACACCGAGGTAAAGTAGAGAAAAAACGAAAACAGAGTGCTTTTGTAAAGATCTGCAAATACTAGATTTACTCAATGATGGAGGTTAATATTCTTTCAATCTATATATTCTTAACATTACTAAAGCAAAGTGTCTCAAATGTTTTTTTCACAGAGATCTCCCAGAAAAGTCCAGTGCAGAAGCCCAGGCCTGTGCGAGCTGGCTAGCCCATCTGGTGGTTCGGAAACAGGAGGAGGGCTCTCAAATCAGCCCCTGGTCTCTGATGTGTGGCCTGTTGCTCCAGGTTCCCACTCGAGTTCTGACAGAAGAGGGTTTGCCGTGGCATCAGCTTACAGAAAAAACACTCTGGCTCAGGAAGCTGGCGCTGGACTTTGGGGCTCGACTCAACTGGCCTGGTGTGTAACTTTATGAATCCATCATCAAGATTGTCTTTATAAAGATGGTTGTTTCATTAAGCCGCTTTTTCCGATATCTTGGATGACCAGTAGGTGGCGCCTTCTAAGAGATTCAGACAGAGTAGATGTTAAGCTGTGGCTCGAGTACTTTTCTGTCAGTCAAAATGTTACTGTCACACCTCGAGTAAGTACGGACACCTTTGACCTGGTCTGGGATAGATCAGACAGATTAGACGAATGTGAGCTGGCACAAGTGATCACATTCACTTAGGAGATGTTCGGTGGATTAATGCACTCTAAGTTACTTATCCTAAGAAGACTCCAGCAGAAATGTCTGACTTTACCAGTTCCTCATGGAAATAAAAAATCCTGTCTGTCAGTAGAAATAAGTAAGAGAAAGATTTTTCAGATGGAGTCCCGGACTCAGATGTGATGTCATCCAGCGCCGTGCTCCATCGCAGCATTGTTCAGCGTAAAGCGGGCTGCGTCTTCCTGGTTCAGGAGGACGAGCCCAGCAGGAAACATCCAGTCAGCCCAGAGGAAGGCGTGATGCGGACGGCCGCTGCAGCGCTGATGCTGGCGTCCTATAGGAATCAATGCTTGCATGTGTTTGTGCGTCCAGCACTGGTTGCTACAGCGATACACGTTACCAAAAGCACACAAAGAGGTAAGAGTTCGCCACAATTTGTTAGCAAATTGGAGAATTTTCTGATTTGGCTTCAATTCATTCTGCGATTTTGTTTACAGATGAGCTCCTCGCCTTCTTCTCCTTCCTGCAGGATGTTTTTTCCCATGAATTCATCTTCATCCCTGGCGAGTCGTTACAGGTAACCCCTTCAGTTAATGTTAGGGGGTCCAAACAACACCTGATAAAGTCCCTACCAACTGAGCTTTGCTGCTTCATTCTTTTTGATTTGCATTTCATTGATTAGGACTTTGAGGAAGCCTGCAGTCTCTTGAAGAAATGTGGTGCAGTCCACATCAGCCAACAGGAAGTGACTGTTGCACAGGGAGGGATGGAGGTGCTGTCCTTCCTGCAGGAGCTGCTGAAACCTTTCATTGACTCTTACCAGGTCCTTTATCTTTTGTTTGTGATTTCTGTTTTATGAGTCATCAAATGTATGGCTTAAAAACATTTCCCAGCATCCATGTCTGAAAATGTTGTTCCCCAAAAAGTAAAAATTGTGCCAAACTTTATGGGTATATTTCATGTTTCAATGTTATGTACCTGATTGTATGTTATCCTTGTAAATTCAGTTAGAATTTAACTTAAGAAATGGTTAAGAAGTGATGTTTTTTTTTTTTACTTTTCAGAAAAAACGTCAACAAAAGCTTTTCCTACTTTTAAATTTGAAATTTTTCATCTCCCAGCATTTTAAAAGACATGCAAATCTTTTTGAAATAGAACATTGCATGTAAATGGCTCATTTAAACACAATTTAAATCTTTCTTTCCTTATACTCTCTTTGTATCAAACAAAACACACATCACTAAAAAATCTACCACTCAATTCCAAACAGATGGATTTGGAATGAAAAACAGAAAGATCTTAGGTTGTGCTAAAAGGAAATTTAATACTATGTATCCCGTTGCTTAATATTTTATACACATTTCTGAGACACTTATTTCATTAGCACGATCCATACTTTCCTTAAAAAGCCATTATATAGAACTTGGTTCATGTCTTCTGCCTTGTAATTCATCGTCCTTCCATTAGAGGCAGTAGAAGAGCTTCCATAAAACATTAAAAAACACTTGGCAGGAAAAGTTTAGATAATTTTCTAAACTTTATGGTGAAATTAACTCATCAGTTGTTATTCATTTTTTTAAATGGCTTCTTGTTCTATTGAAAGAATACAAGAATGGTTAAAAATCATCTCTTTATAAGTTGTAACATGTCAAGAATGTGTGAATCAAATTTGAGACAGTGGGTGTTTTTTTCCCCAGCCATGTCAATAGTAACATGCTAACATTGGCATGAGCAAAAAATTCACTCAACATATTATAATTGATAATATCTCATAAAAATGCAAAAAAAATCAAAGTGGGCTTCATCAAAGGGTTTAAAAAACATCTTAATTTCAGAATTTTCTGGATGCAGCGGGGTTAAGGTATATGTACACTATTAGATCAATATACTCACTGCACTGTCAGCTCTTCTCTAGTACTCGTAGTGTATTGTTTAATTTGACATGCAATCAAAAGTAAGACGTTTGAATCAGGGGTTTCATTTCCAGCTGGTGTTTGGATACCTGTGCGAGGCTGAGAGTGTTATCCACACAGAAAAAGAGTTTCTTCCTGCTGTGAGAGGCCTGGCTGCAAAACTCCTCCTCTCAGGTAAAAAATGTTTTCATGCTTGTCTGACTTTTTAGTCTCCGCAACTGAACTGCTTGTTTTATCACCACATTTCTGTTTTTGGCAGCTGAGCTCCACACGTATGAAGCCCTTTCGTCAGACTTACAGAAGAATGTTTTATCTGCTTTGCGGAGGCTGGAGGCTTTGACCAAGTTATCATCGTAAGTAAAAAACAGAATTTGTCTAATTTTTGTTTTTTGTTTTTTGGTCACCTTAGTGCATTAAAAAGTTTGAATCTTTGTTTCACATTAGGTCTGTAAGCAATGAATTCAAAGTGAACAAATCAGCAGTGAAAAGAATAACTGACATGCTCTGTAAGTTTGTGTACAAAATAAAAAGAACATCAACTGGTGTTTAGAATTGTTTGTGTTAATAAAGTTTTTTTTTTCTTTTTCTCCCGCTGTAGCCGGGAAAATCCCTCCATGGAATACTCAGGCTTTACCAGACGCAAGACTTTAGTCTAATTTGGAACAAATCCGCCGTCGGCGTGAGCGTACGGCCGCCTCCTCATCCATTCATCTCCTCACTCTGTTGTCGCTGGGATTGCCATGCTGCACTCTGCAGAGGAAGTACTGTGTCGTAAAGTTCAGAGGTCAGGCTAAATCTGACTACCACTCGCTTCTCAGCCACCACAATTTGAACAGAACTTAAGTGGGGAATTTAAAATTGGAGCACGCATCTGGCTGTTCAAGGGTTCGAATCCCAAACTTGACCGTCATCTAACGCCATATTTGCTTGAAGTGTAAAAATCCTTGCGGCTTGTGGCTTTGGATAAAAGCATCTGTGAAAAATGTAGTGTTGCCAAATCAGTTCATTTTGTCATTTAAATAGGAATAAACGGAAAAACGTGCTATCCTTTTAAAATATGAAACCTATAAGAAAATAAGAAAACAAAACACAGATGAGAGATATAAAAATGTTTGGGGGGAAAAAGCTGGCTTCATAGAAAAATTCAATTTAAATGTAACAAATACTTTTTTTAATGGCAAACAACTTGATATTTAGTTTTATGTGAAAATGCTTGTCTTCTACTTGAAGACATTTGTTTACATACTAATTTCCAAAATAAAAGTATGTTTTAAATAATTGGACACGAAAAAAATGAGAAATGTATTAATTTTAGCATCTTGATAAATAATCACAATAATCTGTATCATTTGTTAAATAAAAATCTTTAAATTTTTCCTATTGTTTTACAGTTATATTCATTTTTTACTCTACATATTACTTACAATGTTAAAGTTTAATTTTGTTAATATTTAACATTTTCTGATGATTGGTTTTGTAAATTAATGCATTTTAAACTTTCCTTTACTTTGACGTTCTTTGTGAAATATTATCGTTGACTTTAAATGCATTTTAAACTTTCCTTTTATTAGTTCTTTTGGTGAAATATGATCGTATTTGACTTTAAATCATGTTTAATGAGTCAATAATCCTTAAACATTACCAGATTTGTTTCAGACTTTTATTTGAATTTCTTCTACAGTTTCATAAATGTAAAATATGCGTAACAAAATGCACCATATGTTTTGTTTTTCTTTGCATTTTATTTCTTTGGTTCATTGGGTTTTTTTTTTTTTTCCAACATCAAGAGTTCAGCCTTCGGTCAGATCTGCAAACCAGCTAACTGTACCTTTAACCTGTGAGTAGAAGAAGGCCTCTTATGTGCCAGTTGACCAGAGGAACATGAACGCAGCTTATCTGTACACAGGCGGCACGTCGACTTTGATTCTCAGAGCGCTGACGGGGTCTTGACAGAACACCGAGATGTACTCCAGCACTTTGGAGTTCAGCTTTTTCTCACTCTCTTTGGCTCGGAGCCGCTCTTTGTCCCATCGCTCCTTCTCGCCGTTCATCTGGGAGAACAGGTTGACCTGGATGGTGCGCAGAGTGGCTGCCAGGATGTAAAACCCGCCCTGCAGGAAGTGGCAGAACGCGGCGCCCACACTGAGGCCGGCCCCCATCAAGTTGGGCACCGTTTCGCACACCACGCACACCGCCTCCAGGAAGTGCAGCGTTCCTTTCTTGGCAAGGGGTTGACCCTGGTGGATGTAGCCATGGGGGGATGGGCCCTGCTGGGCATGGTTGAGCAGGTATCTGCCGCAGTCGGCGAGGTGGGTGGCAGCACGGCGCAGCGGGAGCAGGGCCAGGTACAAGTGACAAGCGGCTTTGGTGAGAGCATGGAAGAGCAGCCGCAGCTCAAGCACGGCATTGCCTGGAGATAAGACAGTAACCGGGTCAGCTGAAGTCTTATTTAACTCCCTGACTAATGTCACAAACCATTACAAACAGCCCCTGGATTAAAGTCCCTCCTCCGCTTTGCGAGGGGGCATCTGAGAAGAGGACCAAGCGTCTTTCCTTTTTTTAGTCTGTTTTGCAGAAAGAACCAGGAGATCCTAGTAGATGTTTTTAACTGGGATTTGTTCTCCAATTAAAAAAAAAAATGATTTTATGGTTAAAAATGTGGCTTCAGGTTATTTTGCATGCAGTTCTGTTGTTTTTTCCTCTAAATTTTTTACCCAACACATTGTTTTCATGATCATCAACCTAGTTTTTTTAAAGGAAGAGGCCTGTTTTTAAAGAGCATAAATTCAACACTGGAGAATAAAGGAAAAAAAAAATAATTTTATGAATATTTGATCTTACCATCTATAAAGCAGAAAATCCAAAGCAGGGCAATGCATGCTGCCAACCAAGTCCACCAATCCATGTAGCCTCCCCCCCGTCCCGTCCTGGACTCTTCAACGAAAGGAAAGAAAGGTGTGAAAAGTCAAGTTATGACCTGGACAAGCCCCGCCCACCTTCCTGCTGTTAATACCCAAACATCATGTTCTCTCTCTCTCCTCAAAGTGTCCAGGCAGACGCCTTTAGCGCTCTTCAGCCTTCTGCAGGAGCATTAAGAGCATGGAGGCAGCAACCAGATGGCTCTGCAGGTCACCAGGTTCTTTTTTTTTTATTTGTGTAGGGACCAAAAATGATTTTTATTTATTTGCTAAAATTCAAAATTTTAAAGATTTTCTTTTACTGTGGCAGGAAGGTAAAAGCAATAAAACTCATCGTTATTTTTAAGGGGAGTTTGAAGATTGGGTTGAATTTGTCATAAATATGCATCCCTTTATTCCGCTGCCATGACTACAGTATTGTAAAACAAAGTTGTGCACACGCCGCATTTTAGATAAGTTAGGATCAAGCTTGCTTTTGTTTTCTTCACCAAGGTAAGTTAACATATTTTCATGGTGACTTCTATTGTACAGTGAGTCTATCTATGGTACTGAACCTGCGATCTTCTGATCAGAGGTCGACCGCTCTACCTCTGTAGCACAGCTGGCCCAAAATCTCTGGTATATTTTTAGACTGATATGAAGAATAATTTTTGTTACATTTTTTTTACCTGTGTAGCAAGTCCTTCATAATTTATGGTAGATTTTAAGAAACACATTTAAAAATTAGCTGTATAATATCATTTATTTAATTATATTTATATTACTGTAACTACAGTCTTCTTCCCCACCAGGGAATAACAGGCGGTGTGAGGAAGTTGTGTTCATGACTATTTGAATGGATTTTTGAAGTCGGTTGAGTACTTTATCATGCGCAATGGTTTTTCCATATTAGCTTAATACGGACTTAAAAATTAGGGAACAGATGAAAATGCATGAAGACAGTTGAAAAAAAGCACCAAATTTAAGTTGTATTGTTTTTGTTTTTCCATTCAAGTGTTTGTTATTGAAGTTGCAGCCTTTTCTTTAAATCTGGTATTTTCTTTTCCATTAAAAATGTTGCTATTCATTAATTTTGAAATGCATGTGTGTGTATTTTTCTTTTGCTTCAGTAACTAATGACAAACATGAAACTCTGCAACCAACATTTTTCCCCCCCCCCAAAAAAAGTTAGTCTCTTGACATTTTCCCTGTTGTGGGATGAGTTCTATTCCTATTCTTAAGTGACGTGTCTCAGGACTCCCTGACGATTGACCCCCAAAAGAACAGACACAGTTTGTCTTATTCAAGTGTGAAAAAAGAAAGTTTAAGACCAGAAAACACAAAAAACATCTTTTTTTTTTAGTCTGTGGCATTAAAACAGCAATTGAAAACACCAAGTTCCTGACCAGAGCATTCCCCTAAACAGGACCAGTTCCGTCCCAGCTCCCTCAGTCAGATGCAGGTATTATACTCACATTTATTTAGGAAACAAAGTTAATTTATGTCATAATTTTTATTTATTTGTTATGAGACCTTGTGGTTACACCACAGAGTCAATGTGCAAAGTTTACAGACATTACGACACAGTTTCCTTCATAAGCTGTAGAACAAAATCTTTACATCTCTTCCTTTTTCACACACACACATCTCAAGCTTTAAACTAAAAGAAATCTAGTGATGAAGTGGAACATTTTAGCAGTCTTAGCATAACATCTGGCCTGAGGTAAAAAAAAAAAAAAAAAATTCAAAGTGAAGGACAAAAATCCCTAACATTTTTATGTCATATTGTGCAAGAGATTGCATAGGCACGTCTTACATTTTTATTCCATAAAAGGTTTGCACAGTGATAGCAGTTTGCATAAACCAAGCAACATAAAATCTTTAGGTACTCTGATGTACTAAAGCCTAAAATGTCATCAAAAGGTCCAACAGTGTTAAAAAGACAACATGATGCTAACGCCACCATGCTTTAAGGTCTAAAATGCAGTTTTTTTTAGTTCATCTGACGATTCCCTGCGTCTGAAACAGTGATTAAATGCGCTTATAGATGTTTTGAACTAAGATTGGTGTGAACAGCAACGTTGCTCATCTGTTTGGATCGTAAAGCTGCAGGTCAAGTTTGACCCACACTTCTCCTGTGGGGACCTCGTGCAGCAGCAGGCGGCGGTTTGCTGCTCCTTTGCTCTCCATGTCTTTCTTTATGGTTGCCACGGGAACCTCAGTGCGACCTAGAAAATCTAAAAGAGGAAAGGTTTTTAATTCCACGGTGATACTAAAATGAATAAATTCTCAGAATAAAACAAAACTTTGCTAAAACATCTTAAATAACTTAAATAAAGCTTTTTGGAACCAGTGTTGATGCCTGGATTTTGTTTATAAATATATATATATATATAAAGCATCAAATACTGTGTTTGTGTGGCACGAACCGTCTGGAGAGAACTGATCTTTCTCAAACACAGTGATACACAGGACATCCTGGTAGAGGTCGTTGATGAAAAACTGGCAGCTGAAGTTCCACTTGGGGTTCGGGGTATCACTGGCCGGACGGGATGTGTAGCACTGAGCCCCCATCGTCAGCTCACAGTAGGGATTACTCTTGCCTGAGGAAAAGAAAAAGGTTTTTTTTTTTGCTATTGTCCGAAAAAGTTCAATTAGTTAATTATCTATAAAGAAGACAAAGGTGTGTTTTCTCACCATTTGGCTTGCAAGCTTTGAGCTCCTGAGCTTCAATGATGGTGACCAGCAGTCGACCAATTCCGCTCGTCTTTAGGGAGCGGGCTGCGGATAAACAGAGGTTTGAAACCCACTGAAAACTTTAAAATATGCCAAATTTAAATATATTCAGGAGCGTTCAAATGTTCTTTCAGTCAGATTATTTTATAAAAGACATTTTATAAAACAGTTTTTCACAAGCAACTTCAAATATATTTACAAAATTGCAGGTTTAGAAAAATAAAGGGCATTTAAAAAACAAATAAAACTCCCATTAAAAAAAGTATGTGCAACCCTTTAAAGTGTATTTTTTTAGGTAAACTTTGCAACTTTAGCATCTTCTTCCTAATGGAGTTGAGTATTTTTGGAAAGTTTGAGCTCACCTTGGTATGCTTTCTCTCTTTTTTTCTTTTCCGTCTCTATAAAATGTTCAGATGCTGCTTTTATTTTCTGCACCCACGTTGCCCTGCAGAAAAAAAGAAAAAGAAAAAACACCTTTTACAGGTTGCAGCACCCAGAGAGTGCATCTGTGCATGCGTGCATACCTCTCATTCAGAGTTTCGGTTTTGAGCGTGTAGACGCGATCGATGTGCGAGACGTGGAAGACCGGCTCGTCGCTGGATGGATCCGGAGGCATTTTCACCAAAACTTCATTCAGAAACAATGGCTGAAGAGAAAAAAAAGTTCATTCTTAAAGAAATACTGAAACTTTTACACTACGAACAACTCTGTCAGTCCGTCTGAGCATATATCCCTGTGACCCTACCGTTTTGTACATCTTGAGCTGAGCGCTGGTTTTGGGGCTGAACAATTTGTCCGATCCCGAGAAAGAGAAATGTTTGGTACTGTGGGTGAGGAGGAGGAAATCGTTGAAGAGGAAAGCCCAAAGCTCTCGGGTGCCTTTTGTTTTGTAAAGTCGACCGCTGTGGAGCAGCTTGCGTGGCCCCAGGCAGTTCGTTAAAGAGTTAAAGACCAAATTCTGGAAGAAAGATTTAGACAAAACATTACTCGACTGAGGTTTCGAGCTGAAATAGCTGATTCGCATCTGTCATCTCAGGGTTGGTTTACCTCAATAGGCCCTTCACACTGGACGTGGTTCTGCATCCACTCCAGTCGGTCTGAGTTCTCCTTCTCTCTGACCCCCTCGTTCACCTGAAAGCACAGCTCCTCGGCCCGCTCCAGAGCTTCCCGCAGGGGTCCGTGGTCTGCGTGGTTTTCTGGGGTGTTCTCCAAGATCTGATCCAAATTTAAAAGCAGTTGGCGAAGAGATGTAGCCCAATAAATAAATAAAAAAGCATTCTAAATAATGATGAGATATCTGACCTGTATTGCTTACATTTTTTATCAGCAGGGGGTAGCGAGTGATTCGTTGCATGGGCTTGAGGAGGAAGCTGGACAGAGGCATTCCTTTGCAGCGGTAGTTAGTGGCTATCTTCTGCTCAGAGGACAGAAAATTAGATTTATAACTTTCCAAAGAAACATTTCTATGTGAGGATGAATTGGGCCCATATGACTCTCACTCGTAGGAAGTCTTTGAAGTCAGGCTGGTTGTTGGTTTTGCTTTGAAGCAGTGCAGCAGCATTGAGTTGGCCGGAGCAGAAGCAGATGTAAGGATGCATCTGGGCGAGCTCCAACGCCAGCACGTCTCCTATCAGC
This sequence comes from Oryzias curvinotus, assembly GCA_023969325.1. Lineage (NCBI taxonomy): Eukaryota > Metazoa > Chordata > Actinopteri > Beloniformes > Adrianichthyidae > Oryzias > Oryzias curvinotus. The sequence continues at coordinate 10,771,393 of CM043729.1, read as the reverse complement.
TGAATGGGCATGTTCTCCCCTCCGGTCTTTTTGCGTGCCCGCAAGGCTCTGATGTTCAAAAGTAACCAATCACAAGCAGGAAAATTTATTCCATAAATCCCGTTGTATTCATTTATCTTGAATACATAGGAAAATTGTGATTTTGAGGATAATCTAAAATAATCTGTAGGGAAAATTGGAACTTAATGATAGTTGTTAAATTGCTGAATTTATGTTTACTTTTTGAGACCAGAGGTCAGCAAATATGAATAAAAAATTAAGGTGCAACCACTTTATTTTTAAATGTTTTAGCAGAAAAAGATCAATTGATAGAGATGCTGTACTTATTAAAATATGGCTTCCCTCCTGTAATCCTTCCACTAGTTTAAATGTAAATGTTAAAAATTAATTTGTGTAATATTTCAGACTCAAATTCAAAAAGGGAAAGACACAGTCCTTAAAACACACATAAAAAAATGTAAAGATTCAATTTAAGTGTCAATATTTTAACATTTCTGATGATTATATTTTAAACCTATAAAAAAAACTCTAAAAAAATACATTTTTATTGATATCAAATTATAATTAAATGCACCTGTGTCTGGAACTTATTTCCAGTTAGACCGTTATAGTTAAAAAAACAAAAGTGTATTTTGAAAATATTTGACCTACTTGAGAAATTTATGGTTGCACATAATAAGCTTCCTCCAGTTAACAAAGATGGTGGCCATCTCTGCTTCCGTCAAGCGGCCAGACTCAGACATGGGCTTGTGGAACACCTGAGCGTGCAGAAACGGGTCACGTCAGAGTTTCATGCGTCAGAAAAATGGGAATCAACAAAAAGGAACAATTGGTTTGCACCTCCAAAACCAGTTCCAGATCCTCCACGTAGGTTTCCTCTGTCTGAATGAGCTCATGAATGTAACCCTGCCGCTTCCTCTCTTGAGGGGTCATGGTGTCCAGAGTCATCAGGTCTGCACACCCTGTGGTGCACACATGTAGGCATGCAACATGTGTGCAAGGCAAATAAGGCCAAAACAGTTGCTGATTTTAAATAATTACACTAAAAAACACTCCCATTTGTTTGAAAAACTCATTTTATTATCAGTTCTGTGATGTTTATTTACACAGTGAGGCACATTGTCGTTGCAGTGCGTGGACCATGCAATGCCAGCTACAATGCTAGCAAGGATGTTGCATTAAAGAAACAAAAAAGCACCGTTCATGTTGGAGCGCCCCTCCAAATGATTGCATAGGTGTTAAATAAATCTGATGACAGACAGAAAAAGCTGTGGAAGACGCAGCTGGTGGTTCCAGTTCTGTGGTTTAGAGCGTGGCTAATGTAGATGTTTGTAGCACATAGCATTTCCCCCCTGGAGTCTACTATTTATGTCCGCTTTTATTATTCCATCTTTGTGCTGGTGATATCACACATCAGTACAGCGTGGATCTAAACTTCAACTACTTGCAGGCATCATTTAAAGGACAAGTGCATCAGAAATGAGGCATAAAATCACAATCAAATGAAATAAGCAGCCGAGTCTTTACATTGGTCCATTTTTAGCAAGGCGTTATGTCGTTAGTGCAAAAATGATTCACCCATCTAAATGAGTACTATCATTCTAATTTACAGCCTTTATAGAAAACTAAATGACTTCAGTCCACAATAAATTCCATATTATATCATAAAGCTTTCATGCTTTCTCTTTTTTTGTAAAAGATAAGGCCAAAATAATCCATAACCAATAATTTTGATAATTTTTAATTTTTTTTTCTGACTAAAAATGACGCAGACAATTAAAAAAAGTAACATTAGGGATAAAAAAAGTATGTACCATAACTATATAAATATATCTATGCATCCAGTTTGTTTATGTTTTTTCCGTCATTTAGTGTCTGTCAAAGGGCAAAACCTTTAACTTAATAAGAATTTTCCAAAATGCATACCATTTTCATCTTTTAATAGCTATTCATTATTATTATTTTTGTATTTTTAGACTAAATTTGTATTGAGTATGAAAAGCTTTATTGACATCATGAACATCCAAATTGATGGCATTAAGGGAAGAGAGCCAGAAACTTGGCAAAAACCACGTAACGTTCAGCTCATGTGTTAACTCTTACTTTTTGACCTTAGCTCACCTAATCTGCTCAGGATTCTTTTACCATCTAAAGAAGAATTTAGAGCACAGGTGACATAAATGCAGGTTCTGATCATTTTTCAAGGAAGAAACTTTTTTTTCTTAGCTCGTTCGCCAAGATAATTAGAATATTGACGTAGAAGCTGCTCTATTTTAGAATTATCTTATATTAGTTTGAGAGAAATAATTAAAAATGTAAGCATGTATAAAAGTTTGCCAATACTTTTAACCATTTCTGAATAAACTTTTGTATACTGCCCTTATTTTTTACTTATTTGAATGAGTGAAAATCACATCAATTTGTTTATATTCCATCATCTCCATGAACATATTTAGCTGTTTGCTTGTGTCAGTTTCAGTTCCTTAAACATACAGATAAACTTTAGTTTTGCATCATTTTAAATTAAAATAAAAAAAACTCTGATATTTACAAATTAAAAGTCCAAACCTTCTAAGACTTATGTCTAGCTGCCTCTGCTGGCCTGGAACAATTAGTTAAAGACACATTGAGGAAAAAGCGGAGATAGCGAAGAGGATTAGTGAGCAAGAAATGTTCAAGGTGGTAAAAAAAATGGAAGTTGAGAGGGAAAAAGAAGCCAGAAGAGAAAAAAGAGGGATTGCTGAGGAGCACAGAAGACCACAATCTTAAACAAGTGGGGCGAAAAGCGCAGAACTGGGCTGCTCTTGATGGCACCGGGACTTCCTGCCTTGACAGGGGTATTTGCTTAAACACAAGGGGGGAGACAGAGGAGGAGGAGGAGGAAGAGGAGTAGAGAAAGCCAGCACTACTGTCCTACAGAAAGAGAAAAAAAATGGATGGAGGAGAGGGAAAGGGGAAGTGAGTGAGATGGAGGAGAGACAGCATACATTAATATAGCTTAAATATTAATGCTGGACTCTAACATGCAGTAATTATGCATTTTTGGAAATGTAAATGTTATACCTCATGATACCAGCGTGGTGGTAATGTCTTGCTTTTTAGTAATGAAACACAGATGGTGTGTGTTTGTGTGTGCTGGTGTCTGTTCAAAACCCATTTATTAGGATTACATGTTGCCACTTTAATCTAATTAAAGGTTGGCTGTGAGCTGCAAAACAAGAAATGAAGTCAAACGTGTATTTTTTTACACTGCTTTAAGATATTTGGTGATTCTTCCAATCCTAATCCTAAACATTTTGTCACATTATGCCTTTAATTAATCATAACTTTTCCGTTTGGTTTGTATGATTGTTTCCATTTCATGTTAAATAAGCAATTTTTTTAGTGCTTGGTAGTTTAAACACAGATGAATCCAATCCTGTAGAGAGTTGTCTACACATTAGGGGCAAAAGGTGGTTTCCACAGTCATTCCAGCTGCCTGTATGAATTATTAATCTAAGTGTTCCTAAAAAGAACAAACAAACATAAAAATTGCCATGCTGTACTTACATTGCTGGCTGGGGTCCGATTCTGTCGTCATCTTGATGTAGTTGGTGGGGAGCAGGCCGGTGACCCCGTTGACCTCTCCTTTCCACCAGTCAGGGTTGGTCTTGTCGAGGATGTTGATCAGCTGACCCTTGGAAAAGCTCAGCTCGTCCTGATTGGCGGCGGTATAGTCGTACATTGCAATTACTTGGCAAACTGAGGGATCGGAGAAGACACACAGTTTAGTTTGACACTTTTCTTACTTGTGCTACAGAAAAATGGTAAAACGCTAACATTTTTATACCTTAAGCTTAATTTAATGAGAGAAAATCTCATTATTGTATTTTGTGAGGGCAACCGGGCAAAGCATGCAACATTTTATAGATGGATATGAAATATAGATATAATAAAAATAGAGAAATAAACTGTTTATTTATTTGTCTACATAAATGAATGTACATAGTTACTTTATAAATAAAATATGCACTACAGTAGAAAATTCTGTCATTGTTTAGCAGAGTGGGAGGGGGGCGGGGTTATGTTCTTAACAGTTTTCGGCTTCAATTGTTTAACACTTTTTGTACAAACTTTGTAAAACAAAAATGCTTTTTCAAGAGTAGAAAATAAAAGAAGAAAATTAGAAGTATAAGAAATAAAGCAGCTAACTTAAATTAAGAAAATCATAGTTTGGGAAACAACATACTGCAGGTTAGAAAGAACATAAAATCCATTATAAAAACATGAAAACTTTACCCCCCCAAAAAATAAACTACGAACCAATAAAAACATAAAATGAAGGCAGTAAAAAGATGAATGGAAACAACTAAATACACTCGACTGCAAATACACTAGAACAAAATATCTATCAACGTTTAAATTGTACGTTTTTCCTCTTATTTTTAAGAAACCAGTTCTGGTAATGCATAAAATCTGCTTTATTTTGTAAAAAAAAAAAAAAAAAGAAATTCAACCTATGTTAGCAAAATTTATTCTTTGATTGATTAGTTTGTTTCAATTAATTTCAAACAAAAAGGCAATAAAAGAAAATAATGTTATGTCCTTGACATTATCCTTATCATTCGTAATCATAAAAGACATATTTGCACTTATACATACAGTACTCACACGACACATTGAATCCATTAAATGTGATTGTTTTAACTAGTGCTTTTAAATTTGATATAAAAGAGGGATTTTATACTTTCTAAAAATAGAAGAATATAGAGTTCAATCCTAAAGAAGAAAAAACATAGTAATCCAAGTTGTCACCTGGCAGAGGAGAAGGGGAGGACTTGGTGCTGGAGGGCCCCAGCAGCTTAACATGGGAGGAGTGAAACCATCCTCTCTGTGGCTTCTTCCCACGAGCCTGCAGGAAATAAAAAAAAAAAAGAATCAACAGAGTTTATTGATTTGCAGCACACTAAGAGATACAGACTTTTTTTTCTTTGCTTAAGAGTTGACATTAATTTCTACTGAAAAACTAATTTCCTCACCTGCAGTTCCCCAAGCCACCAGCCGGTGGAGTTCTTTGCACAGATGACAATCAGTTGTCCTGGAGATAAAAGAAGCTGATGTGGTGCTGGGGCCTCAGTGGTGATGATAGACTGTGCGATTTCTGTTGACCAGACAGAATATAAATCAGAAATCAACAGCAAGAAAACTCAGCTGTAGATGCCGTGTTGTTTTTCTTACCAGGTTTTTTGGCAGAAGCCCCAAGCCTTAATGCCTAAATGTGTGAATTGATGGTAGCCAAAAAGAAACAGTTAAAGACTTTTATTTTGGAAACTGTGTGGAGATATCTCTGATGTTCTTACTCTAACTGTTTGCGTGTCTCACCTCCGGCTCAATTGGGCGGACGTAGTTGGAGGGAAACACTCCGGTCTTGTCCCCGATGCATCCTCGCCACCACTCCCCCTCTCTGTCCGTCACCATGACAACATCTCCCTCGGCAAATGTTAGGTCCCCTGCCTCTGGGCTCTCGTATGTGTACAAGGCCACATATTCTGGTTCGGGTGGACACAAATCAGACTAAGTTGTGATGTCGGGCCTTCTTACTACAATGCAAATTTCTGAAACTCACCTTCCAGCTGAGCGGAGTCGGATGAGTCAGATCCATCCGCCCTGTCATCGCAGCAACACATGTTGAATAAATCCAAGTTATAATTTAGCACCACAGAGAAAGAGCTGTGTCATCATACTCTCCACTGCCGTCTATCTCCAGAGTGACGTAACTTCTGGGGAACCATCCCTGCGTGCCGTTGAGCCGCCCCAGCCACCACTCATCCCTCTGCTGCAGCACGGTGATGATGTCATCCTGCGAGAGGCTCAACAGCACTCCGCCCACCTCAGGTGAGGAGTCTGGATGACTTCCTAAGGTGGCTGACCACGAAGAGATGGCCCTGGCGAGCAGAGTGACCGAACACTGGAGAGCAAAGCGCAGATGTCAGTCAGCTGGGAACTTTTTCAGCATTTGACTGAGGACAGACCCAGTAACACAAACCACGGTCGGGTGGACTTCAGCAAACGGCAGAGTGTGACCCACAGAGAGGCTGAGAGAGGATGAGTCCCAACAGGGAGAAGCTAAAAATACATACGCGTGCTGCGGCAAAAGATGTGCGTGCACGTTTGTGGCACCAGCAGCTGATCTGACACATCAAGACCCACTTATAGTATAAGGCCAAGATGAGCTACTGTAGATGCTACTAAACATGCAGCAAACCTGCGTGCTCTAATGGCTGAGCCACTATGATTAAAATGGCTTTTTTGGTGTTTTTAACATGTTCTTGTGTAATTTTTCTGATGATAGTGGACAGATATGGAGACAGTTAGGCTTAAATTGCACTTCTAAGTATTTCTTTATTCTAATTGAGATGCTCCAGTGTTTGTCTTGTTTTTGTCCTCTCTGACCTAAAAGAGTCATGTCTTTTCTGTTGGACATTGCTTCCTTCTTCTGGATGTTTTCCCTTATTAATAAGGCATAAATAAAATACACTTAAACCATGGCAACGTGTATGAATGATTTGGACTAATTCAAGCTTCTACGACCTTTAAACATTTGACTTTTTGATTTGCGGTGATACACATTCTTCACTGCCACTTGGTTGTGTTGTGTTTAAAGAGATGCTTTAAAGCCCCATTCCAATCATCTATTTTCAAAGGCGTTCCCACTGGTCTTTTGTTTATGATTATGCCGTTGTAGCCAAAATTAAAAAAAAACTGCATGTTTTCCTAAACAGAGTTTCTGCAGAGCATCAGTATATTCGAAATTTACCTCTGAGTTGTGGGTAGGACTGTTGGCAAAGAGCAACCCCGCCCCCCTTCCCCTCCCCATTCTTGAGAGCGCAGAGCAAGGAGCTGGTGTCCCGCTCTGCGTATTTTCTGTCACAAATACCGTCTTTTACAAAGTGCATTCTTTCATCTGCTCCTGATACACAACGATATGAATAAAGAAATGCATCTCTTCACATATATTCTCAATCATCAGAAAAATGCCACAAGCCCATGTAAAAAAAAAACACACAATTTTTTATCAGAGTGGGTATTTAATAAAAATCAGACGCAAAAAATTGTGAGCAAAAATGATTAAAATCAGGAATGAACATGGTATTCTGAAATGTTTCTTGCAGTTTAATGTGAAAAAAGACTTTCTTCCATGACATGTACCTTAAATCTGAAGATTAAAGAGAAGATAACAGAAAGATGGAATACTTTAACTGCATCTGGCATATATTAAGATCGTCTCACCTGTGAAGGATCTGAATTTACAAGAGCAGTGTTATTGTCTGCTTTCTCCACAGCTGGATCTCTGCAATACAAGAGGGACCAGCTATAAGAGACAGCACTGAACACAACTTTCAATGAAAATATCCAAAACTGCTTAAGCTTTGGCCTCGTACTTTGTGTTTGGTTGAAGACAGGATTTCTTTCCAGCAGCAGGAGCAGCAGCTTCGGAGGTGAGGAAGGTGGGACATTTCTCCGCGTAACTCTGGGGGAACCAGCCTCTCTTTCCACAGTAAGTCCCACACAACCAGCCAGGCTCGCCCACAGTGAGCTCATTCACCTGCCACAACACAAAGAAATATGCAACAAGGTGAGATTAGAAGAAAAAACATTTTGAGCAACAAACAATAATCCTTCCCAAAAATAAGTCGTAGCAATTAGTCATCCAGTTAGTTTATTAGAGGACTTGTTTTCATGTAAGAATATTTTCCCCGGATCTTAAGCTGTAGATTATCAATTAAAACAATATTTTAATTGATATCAATGATATTTAAAAATTAGAGAAGCTTTTTTCTTACCTGGATGAGGCAGTTTGCATCTATACTCAGCTCATCTGCGTTGCGGGCAACAAATGAATACAAAGCTTTGTATGTTGTCAGCTGTCCTCCTCCTCTTTCCTGTTCCTTCTTCTTCATCTCCTCCAACTCCTTCAGTTTCCTCTCTTCTTCCTCTTCTCTCTTCTTCCGCTCCTCCTCTTCCCTTCTCTGCCTCTCCTCTACCTCCTTTCTTTTCCTTTCCTCTTCCTGTTCTCTTTTCTGCCTCTCCTCCTCCTCCTCCTCTCTCCTTCTTCTTTCCTCTTCCCTCCTCTGTCTCTCCTCTTCCTGCGCTTTCTCCTGGGCAGCCCGGAGGCGAGCTTGTGCTTCTCTCTCCTCTTCCTCTCTCTGCCTAGCCCACTGCTCCTTCAGGAGCCTCCTCTGCCGTTCCTCCTCTTCTTCTCTCTCCTTTTTTTCTTTTTCTCTCTGCTCCTGCTCTCTCCTCTCCTGCTCCAGCTTCTTCTGTCTGTAGGAAAAAACAAAAACAACACTTTGAAAGACTTCACGGGTTGTTTTTTTCTTTTAAGAAATATCTTGTAAATTTTAACATCTACAAGGAATTTGATCCAAAACCCCCAAATCAGAGCTTTTTGTTGTGTGTGGGCAACAATTATTGTATTATTTTGCATCAGTTCAAGACTTTTTTTTAAAAAAAAGTCAGAAATTTCACTGGATTTATACTAACTCGTAGACTAAACGGGTCACAGTCCGCTTGGTTGTCAGACTGTAGTCCAGCAGCAGTGTCTAGTCCAGAGTTTGTGATATTTATCCCAGACATCAGTGTGACCACAATGGCTGCAACTCTTCCTTTCAGTAAACTTCGTAGAAAGCTGAATTTTAAATAAAAGTGCTTCCTATAATATGAAAGATTTCAACATGCATCATTTAACATGAGTCTGTTGAAAAAACATCTGCAGAGTCTGTGTCACATTTGTCTGCACGGACCCACTCCAATCATCTTTTGATCTATTTTTAAAGCGTTCCCATTGGTCTTTTAATTATGATTATGTTGTTTTTAGCCACAAATTAAAAAAAAACTGTCATTTTCGAGGGCTGTATCTGCCGAGCGGCAGGAGTTTAGTAGAAATTAATCTCTGAGTTGTGGGTGGGAGCAACCCTTGCCCCACTTCCTGTCATCCATTTACAAATTGTCGTGCTAGCTTACAGCCCCTCACAACGCCAACCTAATACTAGCAGTGCAACAAAAATCGTGAGCAATATTGGAGCTATCCAGCCATACAGTTCTGATCCAGATGCCAGCTCAGATGAAGAAAACAAAAGACGTACATTTGTCTACAAGTGGTTGCATCAGAATGAAGCGGAGCAGGGAGACTGTAGGGAGACCTGGCGTATTTTCAAATGGCATTTTTTTTGTCTGCTCATGATTCACAGCAATAAAATATTGAATTTTAAGCTTTATTTTTTTACATATGTCTTCTATCATCAGCAAAATGTAACAAGAACATGTTAAAAACACCAAAAACACAATTTTCATCGGGGTGGGTCTTTAACAAATAGAGCATCTTGTGTGACAAAGGTATAAGTGTGCTCTTTTTTTATCAGGGCTACACAATTGTTTTAGTCTACATGGACACATTTCTTAATTGTGATCTTTAACAACAGATGATGTGACTCCTTGATAATAAGTTCAAGATTTCTCTGCTCTAATGAGATTCTAAAATGTGTACAAACTGTAAATTTGCTTGTAGAGTTGATTATGGTGCAGTGTTAAAGTGTACAATAACTTTCTTGTGTGTTTATAATCTTTTTCTACTCTTCTGTGTTTCCATGTACATGCAGGGGTGCGCCTCTAATTGTGAGACAGTTAAAAAATGTCCACCTTGTGGTGTCCTGAGATGTTATAAGATCCTATGAAAACTGGAAGCAGTCAGGCGGAAAGCGTTTTAATCCATCGATTTAATCCAATGATTGCTGAGATCTGTTCATTCACTGTTAGGTAGCTATAAAATAGCATGGGATTGTCTCTTTAATTGTGAGGTGAACTCAGGAGACAGAAATATTCTGCAGATTGTGCAGCTACATAAAAAAAAGGGTTCACCTGGTTGCCTCCTCTTCCTCTCTCCTCCTCCTTTCTCGCTCCTCCTCTCTGTGCCTCTGCAGCTCTTTCAGTTTTTCCTCCTTGACTCTGTACAGGTTGTCCAGGACAGCCTGCTGTTTCACCTGTTTCTCCCTCAGCTCCTGGTGCATTTAAAAAGGTACACAGCACAAGCAGACATTAAAAGAAACAAAAAAAAAACAACTGCTGCCATCTATAAAAAAAACAGTAACTACATCACACGATGAATTCCCAGAAACATGCAAATATATAAAATGACATTCATTTGAGGCTGAAAATATGCAGATAAAACATTCAGTGTGTTTTACCCTCAGGGTGTTTTCTGTTTACACAGATATTACAGGCGGAAAAAATCCCACGAAAGCAAGAAAAAAGGGCAAACATGGCAGCAATGCAGGTTTCACTTTGACTCTAAAAGCAACGATGAGCAAACACAAGAAACAAGATGGAAAAAGCGATTAAGGATCAAGCTAAGGAAAAACTGGAGATGACCGAAACAATAACGAGGGGAAAAAGAACCAACAGGTTAGGAGGTGAAGAGAAGACAACCTTGATAAGAAGGAAGAGCTGGCTGAGGCAGGCCAGCAGGGACAGAAGGCCTCGGAGGACACAATCATCTATTTCCCCAAGCTATTAGAAAAGCATAAGGAGTGATAAAGACAGGAGACAAAATATAAAGAGGAAGAATGACAGTAGAGGATGGGGGGACAGTAAATTACCCCCCAGAAATATGACAAAATAGGGAAAAGATGAGTTTTTAAAGATGCGAGAAAAGGTTAGAAAAGTGGAATGGCAATAAAAGAATATTTAAAAAAACAACGTAGAAAAAAAAGCATCCAGGTCAAGCAGAAAAGAAGACAAGGAAAAAACACAGGTTAGAGCAAGAAGGAAAAGAAGTCTTTGAAGGTATCTAATAATCATGTGACCTTTAAATTGACAGATTAAAAAACATTAAATTCAAGGAGTTTCTTTGTCTGGGGTGAAATCTGAGACATGCAATCTTGTTACACATCCTTAGCTGCATGGAAAAAAAATCAAATTAAAGCACAAAATGTAGTTGATATCACAGTGAGTCATCTTAAAAATGTGTTGAATGAGACTATAATTAAATAAAATATGCAAATTGCAGCGATGCTCTAAAACATCCTGCATTTTTCTGCAAGTATGACCAAAAACATCCTAGTTTCACAGAGGTCTAAAAAGAAGATAAAGAAAAGGTAGGGACTGCTGCAACTGACTAAATCAAATGTGAATTGAATGAAGGCTTTTTTAGGACTTAAAAAGAAGAAAGTTTACATAAAAAGAGCAAAGGACATTCCAAAAAGGTATTAACCTGTGGAGTGACACTATCGTGGTTAAGGCCAATTATTGTCTATCTAAGCCAGGATACCGTAGTAATTTATTATACCTTGACTAATATCTGTCAGATTCTAAAGATAGTTAAGCAAAAACAAAAACAAAATTTTCAGGCAGAAGGAAATAACTACCGGTACAAGTAACTATCAAAAACTTGTTTTTGAAATGTTTTTGTATTATTTACCTCATGGTAAAGAACATATATAAAAAAATGAAGCTTAAAATTGCATTTCTGAATTTTTCTTTAGTCACATTTTTGTAAATCAGGAGCAGATAAAAAAAATGCCGCTCTAAAAAGACTGTATTTGTTAGATAGAAAATACACTGGTGGGTCTCTGCTCTGCTCTATTCTGATGCATCCACTTGTAAACAAATAGATCTGTGTACGTCTTTGTTTTCCTCGTCGTCTCTGCTCACAACTCTACAGCTGGATAGCACCAATACTGATCCCCATTTTTGTTGCCCCAGTCATGTTAGTTTGGGGGTGTAAACTGGTCGGATAGAGTGTAAACAGAGAGCTCTCAGCAATAGGAAGAGCAATTGGGGCAATAAACCACACAGGTTTTTTTTTAAATTTTGGCTAAAAAGTGCATCATCACAAAGACTACATTTATTTTCTTTATTTTATTTGTTTAAAATAGAAGTTCTTTTTAAAAGGTCCAAACAAATAAAAGTATAGTTATAAGCAATATAAAAAAAAAGGTTGTATCAAAGTGTTTTTTATTCAGTTTGGACAATTTGCTTTCCAAGCAAGTCCTTCTATTAGGTCTGAGGCAAAAACCTGCATTCATCAGGGGTTTCTAAAATTGTCTGGCTAGCATCACATTTATTGATTTCTGCTTCAGCAGTTAGATATCTGCAAACCATCTCATTGGGCTGGCATAAGATGAGCTGAATCCCACGTTTGCATTCTGACCTTAAGCTCTTTGCTGTACTGCTCCATCTGGGTCAGTTTGTCCGTCGTTTCTTTCTCCAGCGTGTCCAGCTGGTCCTTCAGCCGGCGGCAGTTAACGCTTTTCTCTGTCACGTTCCCGGTCAGAGATGTCAAAGTCAAGGCTGCACAGCAAAGGTCAGAGGTCACAGACGCTGGCTAGCTCCCCCTGAGACCAAAGGTTATGCCTGTGTGTTGTGAACACCACTCACGCGACAGCTTGTTGAGGCTCATCTTTCGCAGCTTCTCCGTCAGCCGCTGCTGTTCTGGTACCAGCTCCGACAGCTTCCGTTGCCAGGTCTGTGACGGGCTCACAGAAAAGGTTCTTGATTACTCACTTCTGGGAATAAGATATGCTAAAAGTTTGGTCAGGCTTAAAGCCAAATAAAGTTTTCAACCTCAAACTCGAGCTGAAGCGTGTTTATCTCAGCAATGCGCGCATCTCGTTTCTGATTGACGAGGTCCACCTCCGCCTTCTGAATCCGCCTCTTGCTCTGAGCATCGCGGAGACGGTCGGAAATCTGTTTGTGCTTTTTGCCCTGAGATACAAGGAAGAAGCAATTTACCATTTTCAAATGGTTAGCAGTAGATTTGTCAAAGTATTTGAGTCTCACCACAGCCTCAAGCTCCAACTCCAGACTCCTTTTTTTCGCTCGGAGTCGAGAGATCTCCTCTCGCTCCCCCTCTTTCCTGTGTGCCAGCTCCTCTTTCATCCTTCTTTCGTATTCTTCTCTCCTCTGCCGCTCCATCTCCTGTTTTAATGCCGGTAAGTTACAACGACAGACGATTACCTGAGGCAACAATCTTGGCACTCAGTGGATCAGAAACAGCTCCCACTCACTTCTTTCCTCTCCAGCTCTCGCAGCCTCTCCTCCTCCCGCTGCCTCTCCATCTCCCTTTGCCTCTCCAGCCGCCTCTCCTCCTCCAGCCTCCTCCGGTTCTCCTGCTCCCTGGCCTCTCTCTCCCTTTGCTCCTGTGCCCTCTTCTCCTCCCTGTCTCTCCTCTCCCGCTCCTTCCTCTGCTCCTCCTCAAGAGCTAGCCGCCGTTTCTCCAGCTCAGCGCTGCCTCGGGCAAAGTTCTCCTTCAGCTTGTCCTCGTAGGACACTGAAAACAACCAAAAATTTAATGATATGCACAAAGAAATCCAGGAAAAAACTAAAGATAATATGACTTTTTAAAGTGATTTACCATTGCTTTTGCCTTTTTGAGAGGGTTCGGTCTCTGCTGTGTCTATTAAACTAGGAGTTGTGCAGGGTCCCGTTCCGTTAACAAGCTCAACCAGCTTGATTCCTCCTCTAAAATATGGGGAAAAAATATATATTTGACTACCACACACATAGAAAAGAAAATCTGGAGTGACCACCATCTCCCTCATGCAGCGTAGCACATCTCCTCAGCATAGAGTTGATCAGGTTGTAGATTGTGGACTGTTGGTCGTCTCCTCTTCAATGGCTGAGCCAAGTTGCTAGATATTGGCAGAAACTGTCTATTCGCCGATCCAAAGCATCCCAAACATGCTTAACGGGTGATATGTCCGGTGAGTAGGCTGGCCAAGAACTGGGATGTTTTCAGCTTCAAAGAATTGTGTGAAGATCCTTGAAACACGGGGCTGTCCATTATCATGCTGCAACAGAAGGTGATGTTCTTGGATGTATGGTACACTATTGGGCTTCAGGTGTGTCTGTGCATCCAATATGCCATCAATAAAATAGACCTGTGTTCTTCGTCTATAACATACACCTGCTCGTACCGTAACACCAGCGCCACCATGGGCCACTCAACAACCTGATCAACTCTATGCCAAGATAATAACAGTAACAATAATAATAATAAACTTTATTTGTATAGCACCTTTCCAGATGAAAATTCCAATGTGCTTCACAGTAAAACGCAGAATATAAAAAGAATAATGAAAGAGCTATTTTAAAAAGATAGTTTTTTTTAACAACAAAACAGCCCCCTGGCATTTAATTGTTGCCAGTCTAAGGCACACCTGTGCAATAATCGTACTGTCTAATCAGCATATTGATATGGCACACCTGTGAGGTGCTCACTGTCACAGATTTAGACAGATTTGTGAGCAATATTTGAGAAAGATAGTTGTGTTTGCAGAAAACGGTTCAGATCTTTGAATTCATCTCATTCATCTCATCTCCCATCAAATGGGAGCAAAAACCAAAGTGATAAGTTGTTATTTTTCTTCAGTGTATTTTAACTGGTTTGTGTCACCTGAGAGAAGGGGGCACCAGATCCTGAGGCAGAGTTAGAGGTAGTGGGTATCCGGTCTTAGCCATGTCCACGAGATGCATGGCCAGAATGAACTCATCAGCCCGCAGCTGTCCGTCCTTATCCACGTCAGCCAGATACCTGGATGACAAAATCAGGCGTCACTGGGAGCACATTCTTACATCTATGTCTCATTCAAATGGATTCTGTTGGCCAACAGCAAAGAGCCAAAAGCTTTTAATATCTTAACGTCACCATGGTAACTTATTCTGAACAGCCTCCATGCTGCAAAGGAGTAACAGAACATTCTGCATCTTCGGAATTATTAAATGCATCAAACCTAATACATGAAATAAAACTGGTAACACTGTGTTCCGACACTTTATCTATTATTTATAACTACAGTGGTGGTATTCCTTCAAATCATAAAAAATGAAAAAAGTGCAAAGTCTGAATTTAAAAGGCACAAAAGTTAAGCAATAAAAAAAAAAGTTTTCCTTTGAAAAAAGTAATTTTATTATTTTTCTCATTTTTAGTTATGACAACTTTATTTAAGATTGTCAACAGTGCTTTTTATCTTTTTGCTGTTGTTGAAGTTTTTGGAATTTTTTAATACAGTAAGTTCTTTTTAACTGCTGTAATAATGGGTCCAAAAATGTGCCAATCCAAATGCCCTGGTTTACAGTTATTGTTTTAGACATATCTTTCTTTAGTGTGGCTTGTTCTTTTTCACACATTCTAAAAATGATTAAAGTCATATTTTTCTTCTAACATACCAAAAAGAATAAAATGAAATTTATAAACTGAAATAAATGTACTTTCTGTCTTAAAAGTCCTTTTCAGATCCACTTTATTAAGTAATTATTTATTTAGAACAAAAAAAGTGATTATATTATATGAGCATCTACAAAGATGATCCGATTTGTCCCTAATCTGACCCCACAGATTATCGTTAGTAAACATGTAACTAAACTCACCAGATAGTAGCGAGTTGAGTCTGGGTTAGGTTAGATGCCATCAGTGCATTTCGTACCTGTGGTCCTGCAAAAAATAAAAAATAAAAAGTCCATGAATGGGATTGAAATCCAAAAGTGGGATTGCAAACCTTTGACAAGTGGGTTTAACAGCCCTTAAAAGCATTTTACTGATCCAGAGTCTGCTCTGCTGAGTTTATAGAAGCTTTTTTTTTCTCCCTTAAAGACATGAGCATGTTGGACCCACCTGACAGGTAGCCACTCATGAGTTTGTCCAGCGTGTTGAACTGTTGGCGGTACTTTAGCCTGGAGGCCTGTGGGACGGCCCAGTCACCTGCTCCCATCTTTGGAGAGGTGCTGGCCAGGGATGTGGTGGAGGAGGAGTTTGAGCTGCAGAAACCCCCCCAAAAAAATATACTCAAGGGAGTGTAACAATAACAGTAGATGGTCAGCATTTTCTCTTCCCAACTTTTTCTAATCTCGACCAGAAACCACTAATTGCTGCGGGACTCCCTACTGCTATTTGGCTCCTCTTTAATTAGCTGGAGAGGAAGCTGCAGCCACGTATAGGATGACTCTGAAACAAGACGGCATTGTGTTTAGAGGCTATGCTAATCACTCATTCTGCTTTAATGAAAATATTGCAAGAATGGCACCAATGATAGACCGCTTCATTTTATTGTTACTAAAACTTTAATATAAGGAGAAAACGAAGAAGAAAAATGGAATTAGATTAGAAAGCTCCTCCCTTTCAGCCCTGAGGCTTTTTCCTCTTTGTGCATTTCCACAAGAGTTTTCCTCTTTTAATTAATTCTGGAAATATCTGAAAGTCTCCATAAGACCATGGTGTGCAAAATGTATTAATTTTCTTTTAACAGAAGAAGGAAAATCTTTCAAAGTAAAAGGTGAATCGGAACTACTCTTCTGCCCTCGTTAAAGCCACAGTACAACACTGACCTGAGGCAAATATATTGTGTGGAGGCAATAGGGTATTCCAAACAATGAAATCAGACCTCTTGCTTATCCTTTTCTAAAACTGCCATGAGGAGTGTTACGGCTATTTGATACTCAAGGGAATCTGGATCTCACAAAGCCTTCTGAAGCCTCGTTTCTCTCCCTCTTCTTCTCTATTACATCCTAGCATTTTCACTGTAGCAGGTGGATACGAAATACTTCCAACCAACTCATGAACTGCTAACATCAAACAAGTTTTTATATGTGAAACTTTGGCTAAAACCCAACACATTAGAAATAATTGATTTTAACAATGAATGTCTAAGCTTACTTTTCTCTTTAAGCCATTATTTCTATTTTTTTATTTTTACGTCTGTATTCAATATAATTTATGTTGACACATTTACAGGAATATGTATTGATTCCAAATTTCACTGTTTAATAATAAAATTGGCTAAATAAAGAAGGTGTATTTTAGTAGTCAGTTCATCCTCGCTATACAGGCATTAAAGGAGAAATAAAAACACATTTTCATTTGAGCGCTTAAGAAAAAAGTCGATAACATGAATCAATCAGTCATTAAAAATGCTTTGAAGAACTGAGACAGTGTTGAGGGACCAGACTAAACTAAAAACTAAACTAAAAACTCATACAAGAGGTGATAAATGAAGCTAAAGCAACATGAAAAAGTTTGAAGACTTTGCTAAACAAAACTACAGTCAATGTTTATGATCTAACAATAAAAAAAAGGCTAAACAAAAGTATTATAGGCAAGAAAGTTGGTGTGGACCTAAAACTCAATAAAAAGATAACATTCCCAAAACTTTTGACTTTTAATAATTTCACTTTTTTAAGAGAAGTATATAAAATTTCATACTGAGTAAAACTAACACAGCTTTTCTTTGTGAAAAAGACAACATTCAAAGATAATGACGGTTCTCAGCTTGAGTAATTTAAAAAGAATAAAATGAACTCTCCAAATTGCTTGTTTAGTAGAGATGACACCCATAACGCTAATAGAAATCCTTTTATTTCTTTCATAGGCTCTTTATTAAAAGATGGTTAGGAAAAAATTGATTTAATACAACAAGAATATTGTTTTATTTTTCTTTAGATTAATGGAGCTTATTCTCATAATTAATTTAATTTCATTCGCTTTTTGGTGCAACTGCAAGATTTAACTTTTAAGTCATATTTGCATTTGAGTTATGTGGTATGTTGTGGACATTTAATAACAGCAACAACAATAATAATAATAGCAATAATTATTATAACACGAAGTTTGCTAAAAATGACTAAAATAGTTTGACATAAAGTAAATAGCAGGAACAAATAAAATTAAATATATATCATCTGTTTACTGGTAACATAGGGGTTTCATACTCCACAAATTAGATTAAAATGATCGTCTTTATAGAATAAAAGCATGGATCAGAGCAGCATGACAATAAAAAAAAGACCTCCCTGTTCTTGCAGTATGTCCTGTTTGTATTCAACTCCAGCCAGCCAGCTTCAATGCCGGCTGCCAAAAAAGATTTCAAAATGTCCTTCCTGTTCTGTCTGTTATCAGTTTCATCTGTCTTTCTCTCCAAAACGCTGCTTCTTTGTGAGCACTAAAGCAAAAGCTCAGCTATATTTGAATGAGGCCGTATCTGACAGTGTGGCGCGTTCACTTAAAATGGATTAACAGCTTCCCCTGTTGGTTGTTGCTCATGGTCTCACCTGCTTGATCCCAGGTCCAGCAATGAGTTGGCCTTTGACATCCCGGTGGATGGAGAGAAGGCCATAGGAGAGGAGAAGCCAGACAGAGGAGGGCCTGCAAGTGTACATTTATAGAAGACACCATTACAGTTAAAAAAACATATTCTCTTTCAACCAAATTTGGTTAAAAAAATAAATAAAAAAAGAACCAAAAACTGTATTAAATGCCCCTGACTGTAGCTTTATCAGTAGCAGAAATAGATCAAGGTGACCTATGCCTGAACAAAAGACAGATTGAGACTGCTACGCTGCTTTTTAAAAGGAACTCTGAGAGTAATATGTATTCATCAGCAGTAAGAGATGCGCACAGAATGAGAGAACACTAAATAATAGACTGATTTCACACTTCCATTAAGACTGCTCAAGCCACAGATTTAACTTGAGTACATCAACATTAAAGAGTGCAGCCAAAGGACAGATGGAGGTGTGAAAAGAAAAGAACAGAGCCGGATAGAAAGAGGACAAAGACGAAGAATAAATGACAACAAGAGTTTTACAGATTTACCCAAACTTTGCTTTTATTTTATTTTTTAATTTCAGAGATTTAGAGTCCTTCTTGTTGAGTAATTTTTAGACATGTGCTGCACAAATATGAAAACATATTTTGAAATGTGTCAAAAATGGAACAAAGGTTATAAATGTGTTATTAGATTTGTTTTACAGTATTAGTTTAGCAGGAATGAATAATATTAAAACATAACATGTTTCTAGGCACATCAGAACTCTTAAATGAATGCTTTCAACGTTTAGACTGCATAGTCAAAACAACCAAGTGTAAGACAAAATTCATTTTTTAACTGAAAAATTTGAGTTAAAATTTTTCTTTTTTTTTATCATACCTCAAACTTAATAGCAATTTCATTAAAAGAAAGCATTACCCTTGTCAAAGAAGTATCTTTTACACTAGAGGTTACTGGGAAGCAAGCCAAAGCAATATCCAAAAGGGCTTTGAAATCAACATGTATTTATTTGATATTTTACCTTTATTTTACCCTTCACCTACTAAATTTTCTCAATAAATTTGGGACAGTTTTGTCTGGTTTCAGTTGAAATTCATTGAATATAATTCATTTGTCATTTTTTCTCAATTTTACTTGTATCCCACCAATAATTGCTGTAGTGTGAACCTTAAAGGTAACACGTGTGGTGACAGATTTGATCAACATCCAGAATTAAGTAGTTTAAATCAGATGACTAACACTGCAAAGTCAAATAATGCATTGAACAGTAAAGTTCCAGTTGATTGGGTGCAGAAATGTGTCCTGCCAGCCTGAGGCCGCTTCAGGTGCGTTTGAGTCTATGGTTTCTATTTAAGGTCTTTACTGTATTTTCTTTGGGATGTGGGAGGGGCTAAGGGTTGCACCTGCTGCTTTGTGAACAGAATGACATTTAAGTTCTTTCTAAAAACTCCAAAAAGTGTTTAGTAGCACCAGAAAATGTAAGCGTCTCATTAGTTGCCATTTGTAACGGCTCGTTGTAGAGATGACAAAAGTCATAACTATTGCAAAAAATTACACCACAACAGATCCCCCAAGATAAAAAAAAATGGGATTACAATAAATGATCAATTGTTACATTTTTGACACTTGTCAAACACCAATAAAAGATTTCATTTTTTCCCTTTGACTATCTTGGTAATACGATTTTTGTATGTATTTTTGGAACGTCCCAAATAACAGATAGAAATACCTAAAACAAGGTTTCATCAACACTGTTTCTGAGTATTAAGCGCAAAAATTAAAAATTGTAATCTCTGCTTTAAGTGGCACAATTAGCCTTTATCTCGACTTGTTTGCAAAAGAAAAGAAAAAATATAAAGTGGCTCTACAGGAGAACCAACCTGCACTGTTGGAAATGGGAGGTGGCGTTAGGAGGCTAACATTGCCATTGGGGAGCCCAGAGTTTCCAAAGGAGGAGTTAAGGGGCAGGGTCATTTGCATTGGCACCAGTGGAACCATGGAGGGCAAAGGGGGGTTAGCTGGGATGGGAGTTAGGGTGGGCATGATAGGCATGGTTGACATGGATGATAGACTAAGTGACAGGTTTGGCATAGATCCCATTCCTACACAAAAGAAACACACATGTAAATGCAAGAAGCCTATGATTGCTGTTAGAAGACACATTAGATAATTGCTGTGTTAACTTTGTCTTACCAAATCGTGCTGAGGGGACAGGGGCACTAGAATTGGAATTAGGAGGTTGTTTCATGATGGTTGGCAAGGAAGAAGGCAAGTTCCACCCCTGTAGCCTATGTTTAATGAGTTTCATAGCGATGGAAAACTCCAATCTGTCCATCTTCCCATCACTGTCCAAGTCCGATAAATTCCTGCAGGACGGATGGGGAGAATCTTCTGTGTGCAATGATCTGTTTACACAAAACTGTACACTCCTAGTATCCTTTTTCCTTCACAGAGACAATAGAAAATGCAAGTTACACAAGGGACAAAGCTCTGATGGGATTAAATTCCAGTGGCGCTTTCTACACAAAGGCCAATACACACACGGGTTTTGATGACAGCACACCCACATTTTCTCCCCCCTCTACAACCCAGTTTTATTAGGTGTGGCGGCCTTTGCAGGAAACGGGAGCTCAACAGGAAGTTGAAAACAGGCTCTTGTACTAAACTGACTGACCTAAAACAAAGCTTGGCCCTTGTGACCCACTTGCTGCGACTTCATAAGGAATTTTGATAATGATTCACTGAGTCTGTATTTACCAAATCTCAGCCAGGACAGAAGCAGGCAGGCCTGACTGGAGAAAGAATTTCCTCGCTTGCTCTCCTGAAAGTAAACAAGCACCGCAGAATTGCAGAGAGATGTCAAACTGATGCTGCTTTATGCTAAATGACACTGCTAAATACTGTTCAGAATAAAGTATCTAGTTCATCTGCTATGACCTACCTGAGACATAGCCAAGGACGGGGCTGAGAGTATCAAACTGTTTGTCATGTTTCCCCCTCTCCTCGGGAGTGATGGCCCACACACTGGCTTCACCTGGACCCAACCAAAAGACATTTGAGATGAGGAGACATAACCCCTTAGAATATGCAACTATGCATATTTGTAATTTATATAGAGTGGGCCAAAAAAAGTATTTAGTCAGCCACCAATTGTGCAAGTTCTTCCACTTAAAAAGATGAGAAAGGCCTGTAATTTTCATCATAGGTATACCTCAACTATGAGAGACGAAACGAGAAAGAATATCCAGAAAATCACCTTGTCTGTCTTTAAAAGAATTATTTGCAAATTATGGTGGAAAATAAGTGTTTGGTCACCTAAAAACAAGCAAGACTTCTGGTTCTCACAGACCTGTAACGTCCCTTCTAAGATGATTCTCTGTCCTCCTCTCGTTACCTGTATTAATGGCACTTGTTTGAATCTATATAAAAAGAAGCCTGTCCACAACCTCAAAAGTCACACTCCAAACTCCACCATGGCAAAGACCAAAGAGCTGTCTAAGGACACCAGAAACAAAATTGTTGACCTGTACCAGGCTGGGAAGACTGAATGTGCAATAGGTAAGCAGTTGGTGTGAAGAAATCAACTGTGGGAGCAATTATTAGGAAATGGAAGGCTACCATCAGTAACACACTATGCTGCCAGACGTGTTATCCTGCTAAAGCCAGTACATGTGCTGTCCCGTCTAACATTCGCTAGTGAGCATTTGGACTATTCAGAGGAGGATTGGGAGAATGTCCCATTGTCAGATTAAGCTGAAATATAACTTTTTGGTAAGAATTCTACTTATATTTGGAGTAGAAAGAATGTTGACTGCATCCAAAGAATGTTTCCACCAAAGCATGATGGAAACATCATCACAGTCTCCAGATCTCAACCACATAGAAACTCTTTGGAGGGAGTTAAAAGTCAGTGTTGCCCAGCAACAGCCCCAAAACATCACTGCTCTAGAGGAGATCTGCATGGAGGAATGGGCCAAAATACCAGCAACAGTTTGTGAAAACCTTGTGAACTCACAGAAAAACCTTTGACTGCTATCATTGCCAACAAAGGGTATATACAAAGTATTGAGTTGAACTTTTGTTATTGACCAAATACTTGTTTTCCATTATAATTTACAAATAAGTTGTTCAAAAACCAGACAATGTGATTTTCTGGATTCCTTTCCCCATTTTGTCTCTTTTAGTTGAGGTAAACTTATGATGACAATTTCAGACCTTGGTGGCTAACTAAATACGTTTTTGCCCCACTGTAAAAGAAAGCAACAGGATCACTTAAAATAGGATATAACACTATTGAAATGAAAAGAGGTAAGTCATTACAATACAGTCCACTATTTAAAATACGATGCATTATGATAGGTTGCATTATTGTAAGACATGTTACAATACAAAAAGTTACACCAGTTACAATACGAGTTTTGTCATGAAGTGTTACCATATGATGAGATTTGCGATGCGTGCGTGGACTTTCATCCACACTCGTAGAGACTTATGAACCAAAATAAAAGCCATAATTACGAAATAACGAGGTAGGGTATGATGAATTCTGAAACATTGACCTACGATGCAAGATGTTACAAAACAAGTTACAATACAACACATTACGATACAACAAGGTCCAATAGGGACGACAGTGGCTCAGGTGATTGAGCGGGTCGTCCAATGATCGAAGAGTCGGCGGTTCGATCCCCGCTCCCACCAGTTGTGTCCTTGGGCAAGACACTTCACCCTCCTTGCCTCCAGTGTGACTCCACTGGTGTGTGAATGTGCATGAATGATCCCGGTGATGGTCAGAGGGGCCGTAGGCACGAAATGGCAGCCACGCCTCTGTCAGTCTGCCCCAGGGCAGCTGTGGCTACATCAGTACCTTACCATCACCAAGAATGAATGAGGAGTGAATGAATAATGGACACAATGTAAGCGCTTTGAGCGTCTGGAAAAGCGCAGAAAAATCCAATCCATTATTATTTTATTATTATTATTAATACAACAAACTAGAGAATGATAAGTTCTGAAACACTGAGCTACAATACAGGGTGTTGCAATACAAGTTATAAAACAACAGACTACTATACAACATGCTACAATACAGAAAGTTACAATACAACATATTATGATACGACAAGTTACTATGCAGTCAGCTAAGGTGCAATGAGTTGCAAACACTAACAGTTCTAAAAATTACTGGGGATTTGAAAATGAAAACTGGGTTTGGGACGGAAAACGTCAACAGCAATATTGGGAGGGACATCTCTTGCATTTGCAGTATTTTCCATGAGAATTATTAATCCAAAACCTACTTCAAGTCCTGTTCTGAAAGAAAACTGTAGTATTTTCATTGCTAAAGTCCCAAAATGTTTAATAGTATAATAAAAAGAAAGCACAATGTCAACCACAAATTACAGATGAATCTAAACACTACTGTTTATAAAATCATCAGTTAAAACATTTAAAGCAACAATTTTTTTAGAATGAATACGTTTGTTACTCCACTCCATGATTTTTGAAAACAATAGAAAAGCATATATGCTTTTGCAAAAAAGATTTGAATGCGCATTCTCAGAATATTGCAAAACTCTTTAGCAACCATGTTCTTTGTTTTGACTCATTGATTATTCCTGTTAAATCTTGAGTGTAAAGACCTATAAGGCTAGAGGGTGTGTCAAAGAAGGCTGTCTGGTGCTATTGTGTTAACCTCAGTGGGTGTCTACAGGGCTCCAGACTGCGACCAAATGGTCGCATTTTGCGACCGAAATTTGAGAGTGTGCGACTGAATTTTACATCCAGTCGCACATGCGCGACCCGTAAATTTGCCTCCCCCACCCTACGTATTTTTTTTATACATTAAACGTGGAAGGGGCACGTCAATGATCAATGAAATAATCAATGAGACGCGAGCGCACACGCACGCAGGCAGACACACACACTCACGCACATATTCGTGAAACGCGAGCACACACTCGCGTGATGCCCGTCTGTGAGGCGTTCACTGCGTGTGAGAAGAATAGGTAAAGCCGCTGTAAGTGGCTAAAATGCGTGGAGGGGGAGGGGCCTAGAGATAATCGAGCGCGCGTTAACATCTGTGGGAAGGAAACGGAGACAAATATCATCACAACCTGATATGTGCGTCTGAGCTATGAGTAAGTGAAATATTGATTCATTCTTCCAACCTGCGGCTAGTGTACCAGTGACAGAACTACAGCAGGGGTCTCAAACTCGCGGCCCGCGGGCTATTTGCAGCCCCCAAGATGATATTTTGCGGCCCCCGCCTTAATGTTACTGCAGCCCGTCAGTTTGTATGAATGACACTTTTTCATTGTCGTGCAAGGAGCTGACCAACCAATCACAGCGGGGTATATGACTCTTGGGGGCGGGACAATGACAGGGCTTGAAAGCAGGCTGTGAGATGAAGGAGAATCTGCAGCAAGACTGAAGAACAACAGGAAGTTGGAGTTGTCCTTAACATTCAATTTAGTTTTAATATTCCTCTCCCCCTTAGTGTGATCTGTGTTATTATATATTTTACATTTATTTTAATGTTTTGTAATGTATGTAGCCTTTTTTAATCAATAGGTATTTTAAATTATTTTAATTGATCACTCAACTACAAAAACCATCAGGACACATGTCCCATAATGCATTGTTTTGTAGTCATCTGGGCAGCTTTCAGTCAGTTCAGTACTAAATTTCCAGCTGTGTTCGATCAGATTGGGGCCTTGATCCCTCCCCTTTCTGGTGACATTTTTGTGATGATTGACAGGTGATGTTGGAGCAAAAACAAAAATATGTCTCACACCAGGTGATCTGCGCAGCGTTGCGTCGACCTGGATGATCTAAAACACGCTTATTGTGCATCTTGGCTGCACTTATTTGGTGTCACCAAGATGAATTTCCATCCGTTTTCTTTACTATTTGTACTGTCATGACAGTGATGGTTCTGTCAGTTTAGCTGTTGTTGCATCTTCAAAAGTGCAGAATAAAATGTGACACTGAATTTGAAACAGCACATTGTAATTTCTGCATCTATTATTAAAGTATTTATTAGTAATACAGTGGAAATTAGTAGATTTGGTTTGCATGTTGATTTACGGTATGCGCCCCTAAATTTTCTGGTTGTGCCCCTAGAATTTTCAGTTAGGGGCCACTGTGCTCCTGGTGAAAAAAGTTAGTCTGGAGCCCTGAGTCTATTACAGAAAGTCAACTCAAAATGTTTAACTACTAGCACCATTGTGGGTTCTGTGTGTCTGGAGATATGGCATCCCAAGAGTAATTTTCTTCTTTTCTGCAGGCTCAGGAAATGCCACCCTGCCCATGGTGGAGCTTCCACCCTTGCACTAACCCAAACATTCCACGGGCTCCTGTGGACTGCACACAGACAGACTTCATCCCTGAGGAGTGACACAATTCCTTGCAGAAGGCGTTACTGCAGAGTTAGGATGACTGCTCAAGTGATTTCCAACATTTGAGAGCAGCTTCAATCTGAAACTGCAAGCTGTGTGTCCAATTATACAGATCCATTGTCCTGGACTGCTTTAACCAACCAAACGAACCGCCCAAAACCACAACAGGCTCGCCCGTTCAGGTGCAAACTTTATCTTGGCAAAGCTGCTTAATAGCGCCTGACCTACTTCTGCCATCGACCACATAAACGTAGCTGTTAAAAAGGAGAAAGTAATTAATTTTACACCAAGATGTGAGCACTCTTCACTCGTCTCATTAGCTTTGAAAGACCCGTTTGTAGCTACAGTAAATGAGAAAAAGAGGGTGATATTTAGCACAGTGCCGCTGGGACATGCAGCAAGTAGCATGGTCACAGTCTGCCCGTTGATTCTGGGTATGTATCTCTGTTAGAAGCTATGTGCAGAATTGGGGCATCACAAAGCTTCTTACACAACAATGACCAACATCTATGCGGGTCTTTCAAAAGCTGACATCTGCTCATAGAAGCACTCAGTGCAAAACTGAAAATACATCTGTCCACATGGTATTTAGTGCTGGCTGAAATCCAACACTGACAGGAGTTTGAGGCTGAAGAAGGGTGGAGCTGCACTGACAAATTAGTGGAAGTAACTGCCTGACACAACATTTACTTTTAGGGTTTCATTTAAAGACTCACGTAGGTGAAAATTGGTGTTTTTGGTGTTTTTAACATGTTCTTGTGGCATTTTTCTCATGACGGAGGACATGTGTTGGCACTCTTTTTTGGATTTTCTATTCGGGTTTGTCCGTTTGTTCATCTTTTTGTTTTACGTTATTTCTGTGAATGCTCACATTGAGTACAGTTGAGACAAACTACTTATTGATTTTAATATTTTTAGATTGGTTTTTATTCTTTTTATGTCTACTGTTTCTTAGTCGACTGAGTGCCATTGGAATTTCATTGTACAAATACAATGACAATAAAATCTTTGAATCTTGAATATGTATAGAAAATTCAGCTTAAAATTGCATCTCTGAGTATTTTTTTTTTATTGAAAATTGCTGCGAATCAGGATCAGACGAAAAATGCTGTTTTAAAAAGCGTGTAGTTGTGACATAGAAGCTACAATCAGCAGGCCACAAGGTCCCTGCTCTGCTCAAAACCATACGGCTGGACAGCTTCAGTATTGCAGCTTTTGTTGCACCACTAATGTTAGGTTGGGCTTTAAGCTAGCGGGAGAGCATGAAAAACAGATGGGTGATGGGATGTGGGGGTGGGCTTACACCGTGCCAACAGTCCCGCCCACAACTCAAAGGCGAATTTCTGATAAACTCCTGCCGCTCTGCAGAATCTATGTCCTAGAAAGCGACAGGTTTTTCGATTTTTGGCTAGAAACAACCTAATCATAATGAAAAGACCACTGGGACACTTATAGTTGAGCAAAAGATGATCACAGTGGGACTTTAAAAACTCCCAAAGCATCTTAAGACACCACTGCACACTTTTTTAAACATTTTTTTACAATCAATACATTTTTTTCTCTTGGTGCTAAGCTGTGCAGCCCCAAGGATCCATGCTTGAAAGGTTGAAATGATTTTGGAAGCAGCCTTACAAAAGTCTAACTCGATAACGAACTGAAACCGTCAAGAGAATTGCTGAGGCATGTTAATTAGGCAAATTGGGTAAATTCAACAACTCGTGTTCACAGGCTGGAATAGATTTCTTGGTCTGAGGAGGCCTAACGCAGCTCGTTAATAACATTTAAAGAGAGTATCCTATTTTAAAGTAAGCAGTGGTTCAAACTGTGTCTTTACATCAATCCTTTTTTCAGGCACAAGTCTCAGCGTTGAAGCTAATTGTAGCCCAGTGTAAGCTTTTTTTTAAAAATACTTTTCCTGTAAAATGCTCAAATCTGAGCTGCATGGTGGTTAGAACTCTTGCCTCACAGTGAGAAAGGCTCTGGTTTAAATCCCAAATGGGGCCTTTCGGTGTGGAGTTTGCATGTTCTCCCCATGGGTTTCCCCATTGTTCCTCCCAGTGTCCAAAAACATGTTTCATAAGTTACTTGGTATCTCTAAATTGCCTCTAGGTGTGGATGTGGTTGTGTAGCCCTGTGACAGACTGGCGACCTCAGAGTGTTACCCCGCCTTCACCCAACAGGGGCTGGGTTGGGTATAGCAACACCGTGACCACGAAAGGGACTCGGCGGGTTCTAAAGATAAATGAATGTTCAAATCTTACATCAGAATTTAACCTTTTACAGGTGGCAACACCTAAGAAAAGCAAATAAAAACAGCAGCTTTGCAAAAACCTTTAAAGATTAACACTTGAGCCTGTTAGCCAATATTGACACGCATCATATGGAGGCTAAACAAACACGTGCTTTGGGTTCCATGGCAACGTTACCTTTGCAGATCTTAAACTGCTTCATCTCGCTGAAGAGTTGCACTTGTGTGATTTCTGGCTTTGCCATGATGCTACTTCAGAAAACACTTGAGTCAATCCCAACATGGGCTCACTCCAGTCTACTGGGAGAAAGCGCTAATTCTCCATTTACTATTTACACACCTAATGCTTCCGCTTCAAGGAGATACTTCTACCTTCTAGTTTAAATTACACACAGGCTGTAGCAAAGAGTGAGTTCACACATGCAAACCATGATTTTGTTTAGCATTGTATCCCATAGTCCATCTGGAAATTCATGGTAAGACACGGCTTAGCTTCCTCCGTTTCCAAGGAGAAGCTCATCCCGTCCACAATCTTTTTCAGAATCTCGTTGGGACCGGGTGATTTGGCACCACCTTAAAGTGTCTGAACACACAAACACCCACACACACACACACACACACACCTTTTCTCAGAAGCATTTCCCACTGAGGGATTTCTGGAAGGGAGCTATGCTCTGCCACGGTAGAAGGAAACACAAGTATTACCCATACAAGTAAACACTTGTGTGCATCACAGTTCATAGAAAAGGTCTATCAAAACAAAAAGCAGCATTAAAGAAACACATTTATTGTTATTTAAGCCCTTTAAGGGGTCCTCCTCTGCTGGGTAGAAAATAAAAAACCTGTAGATCAAAGATGGGCTCAGTAAAAGTCTTATCCGTCAATGAAGATCAATATCCCATTAACATGATTTCCCACCATGCATTGGGGGCAGAGCAGTGGCACAAAAGGAGACCGAAATCAGACAATTAAAAGAGACCAACATTTGTCCTTTTTCCTCATTTTCAGCCCTTGTCCTTTGTTAAATCACCACAAAGTCTGAGATTCGGGACACAAACGGTGCTCTTACCATTCATGGCTGCAGGTGGAAGGCTTGAGAGGGAAGTCCTCTGCTTAGCTGGCTAAGTCTCAGACATCTGCAGGAAAAAAAGGAAAAGAAGCGTGAGTGTTGGCCAGCAGGATGCAAAGGAGGGGGCATCCAAAATAATACCCCCCAAAAAAGGAGCAAAACAGGAATATATAGTTTATATAAAATCTTAGCCATGACAATGCAAACAGTGACAACAGATGGAAGGTGATGTAAGAAGGCAGACGACACAACAGATGGGAGTAAACAATAGGACGATGGGCAGCTTACAGAGCGCTTGTGTCTGCGCGCTGCACTTTTATCACTGATTTTTGGCTTTTTATGCAAATACTTTGTACTAATGTGAGAAAAATGCGTCGCTTTTTCTTCAAATACTGTTAAAAAGCCCCTTCTGCCAAAAAAAAGAGTGCTGAATAAACCACCTTGAGCTAGAAAAATGCTCTCTGAAATGAGGGTTTTTGTTGTTTTTAACACGTTCTTGTGGCATTTTTCTGATGATGGAGGACATATATATATATATAGTGAGAAAATTAGGCGTAAAATGGAATTTCTGAGTATTTCTTCATGTAAACTGTTGTGAATTATGAGCAGATGAAAATATGCAGATGATTCTATTTGTGATGTAGAAAAAACACTGCTCTGCTTCATTGTGATGAATCAACTTGCAGACCAATAGATCCGTTTACATCTCCATTTTCCCTCTTCGCACTGATATCTGGTTCAAAACTATACGGCTGGACGGCTCCAATGTTGGTTGCCATTTTTGTTGCACCGGTAATGTTAGGTTGGGCTTGTGAGAGGCTGTAAGCTAGCAGGAGAGAATGTAAACAGAAAGCTCTCAGCAACGTGGGAGAGAAGGGGTGGTGGGGTTGCTTCACACCAACAGTATCGGCCACAACTGAGCCGAATTTCTAAAGAACTCCTGCCGCTGTGCAGAAACTATGTCCTATAGAAAATTACCGTTTTTTTTTTAAATTAAAAGACCATTGGGAACACTTTGAGGATGGATCGAAAGATGATCGGAGTGGGACTTTAAAGTCGTGCAGACAAAGTGCAAAATTCATTTAATTTTTCCAATTTGCATTAAAAATGTGTTTTATTTGGTTAAAAAAGAACAGGTCTTATATCACTAGTTATTTAAAACTGAACAAAATGCCACTCTGTTTATAAAATGATTAATTCTTGAATGAAAACCAAATGAATGACCTGAAAAGAAAGTTTCTTCAGGGATTTTAAACCGGAACTATAGCAGCTGTTGTCATATTTGCATCAAGATTTGAGAAACGTCGTCTGATTTTAACGAGATGTCAAAATAAAAACGGGGGAGATTTTGAAATAGCAGCTCTGTCTTTTAGCAGCACGCTAAGTCTGAATAGTTTTACCGATTTTTCAAATGATCGAATGAAATCTTTAATGATTTGTCATAATTTCTCAATACAAGAAATACATTTTTTTTCTAATTAGTCGTAATTTCTAATTTCAGCAACTTTACTCTAAATAGTTTTACCGATTCTTCAAATGATTTTATGAAATCTTAAATGATCCGTCATAATTTCTAAATTTTAATATATTGCGGCTGTTTCTAAAAGATTTTCAGTCATTCAGTCTTCTGATATTTATGATTGCATGCCACCATGAACACTGTTCAGTAATTAAGCTTTCTTTTCATTCCTTGAAGCTCCAGTTTTCCTTCTTTAATGAGTCTTTGCCGACAGACCTCCTTTATTTCCTTGTTTTGCCTCTACAGGAGCCTAAAACAAACCATTCCACTTCCCTTTCTCCATTTCTCATTCAGAGTCATGCATCTCTTCTTAAGCAGCCACCCCCCATTAAGCTCTTATTACACTGTCCCCACTGCTTTAGAGGGAATTCCGGGGGGGGGGGGGGCTGCAGCTAAGTGCTCGTGTCACAGCCTACATGTCCCATTCCTGCCTTTTACCTGAGAGGAAGCGCCTCACAGTGTGCCCTCCACCCCTGAGCCCCTGAAGTCAGCTTCTGCTTTGTTGAATAAACGGGGGGGGGCTCGTCGCAATCAAATAAAAGCGTCCTTGAAAAATTGGACACAGAACCCTTTCAGTTATATATATGTTTTTACATTATTCCAGATGTATAGACATTCCAAATATATTGTGATTCATTTGTAAACAATGAACTACAAATTGAATAAGGACACATTAAAGTACTTTCTGGTTATTTTGAGAATATATTTAACAAAGCTGAGATCTTTTTTTGATGACATTTGTTTCTGGTTTGTAGAAGAATAAAAAGAACACCTATAGTAAGCACATTTCTTTAATTTTTTTTTTTTTTTACATTTTTTTAAACTAACCTCTGAATTCTGCAGAAAAGACCAGAATTTAACAAAAACACAATCATTTAAAATCAAATACTAGTTTTGACTTTGTAAAAGTAAAATAAGGAAATTTTGTTCCTTTTTTTACCTGGAATTTGCAAAGAAAATTATTATTTTTTTGCATATAAACCTAATATATTTCCTCTCTTTAATAAACACTGATTTTAATTTCCATATGTCTGTTTTTTTATTTTTAACAAAGCCATGTTTATCTTGTATTTTTGGTGGAAAAAACTTTCACATTTTCATTTCTTACATTTTTTGTAGCTTAAAATTGTATTGCAGAAATAATAACTGCTATGAATACGTGTGTCTTCAAAATAAACTGATTTCCTCTTAATTTTCACCTCAGCAGAAGCTGTAAATCTCTAACTAAACTTCCTTATGTTGAAAAAAAGGTCACTTTTGTACAAGCTCTGTCAACTATTTACCAAGCACTGATTCAGCTGATGAGGTGTTTCAAGAAGCAAGATGCCAAAAATGAATATCCCAGAATGACTAATTCATAATAATTATTATAATAATGGTGAACTCTTATTATGTCCATGACTATCTTGAAGATAAACAGCACCTGAGCTGTTAGCACACATGCACTCCTCATTCAGAACTACTGTTAGAGAGGTTTTTTCTTTTTTTAATCACATGTCATCCACAAACACGTCTGCAGAAACAAGCGTGTTTTCTAATCCAACCTCCCTCACTGTGCAAACAGGACACATCCTGGTTGGAATCAACACAGGACACCCTGTGCTTCCACGCCGAGCGAGCGAGCCACCTCACAATCATACCTGTCATCACGCTTCCAAATGCAAGATATGAGAAAGATTTTAGAGATAAACTAAACTAAACCATTTTAAGTTTACATTTGAGCTTCTAAGGAGGATGGATTAAGATTGAGAAGTGATTCATGATCTGATTAGATTAGGATTGAATCATGAAAGAGTGTTTTTTCTTTGGACACAGAGGAAGAATCGGGGCATTTTGCCACTGTGCCCTGCATGCTGATGGACACCTGCGAGCCCCCGTCAGATATAGCATGTCAATGTGAGGGCCGGCGTGCACGAGCGCGTCTTGACGTGCACTTCTCACACACAGGGGAGAGCCTGTTCTGACGGACACAGCTCCGGAAGCTTTGAGGAAGAAAGACTCCTGTGTGTCTTTGCACCGTTGGCGTTTTAGCATATTCAAGATAAAAAAAATTAAAAAAAATACCTCTGTTGTGATGCAGGGGAAAATCTGCATCAACTTCCTGCAGCATCAATTCTCAGTTTGTACTGATAATACAAACGTTTTTGTTAATTATAAACATTTCTACGCTGTTTTTAACACATAAAACTTGTCATAGATATGCATCTGGGTGTTATGCAATTCACCATCTTGGCAGGTGGATACACAACAGTCCCTGCTGGGAAGGGGCCAGATGTCCAAGTTTGCTCAGATCAGCAAAGAAGAAGCTTCTGTTTTTCACCAAACACAGCAGAAATCTCCTCAACAACCTGCAGTGAATGAAGCGGAGCCTGCCACACCTCCCATTCAGCAGCAGAGACACCAGCTTGTGGCGGTCTCCCTCAACGCCTGATATGATGACACCTTTTCATGTCAAGGGGCCACAAACACGGGGCAACAAACGCCCACTTGTGTGAGGTGTAGCTATGTGATGGGTTCCTTAGGAGTGGGCTGCTGAACTTACCCTGCAAGTTCACACAAACATCTGTAAAATGTGAGACTGACAATCTAAAATTGTATTACAAATTATTACAAGTGACACGTGAATGCACCACGTCTATAGGAAGAGCTGCAGAAATCAGTGTCATTATATATATATATATATATATATATATATATATATATATATATATATATATATATATATATATATATATATATATATATATATATATATATATATATATATGTATATGTATATGTATATGTATGTGTAGAAAAGAGATTGGTTTTCTAATGATTTCAAAATAAAATAACCTCAAGTGGTAAATATAATAATATATACAAAGCCATTACAAAAGGGAGAAAAGCAGACAATAGGTTGCCGGTCAGGATTCAGACAAAGCTTTAAGAGAATCCACTCATCCGGATGTTCAGGTGAGAAAAGCATCACTGCAGCAGAACAATCCACCGTGGATCTACGTTCCACTGCGTCGCTCATTAGGCTGCACTGTGGGTTTAATAAAGCAGAACATCCCACTTACCTTGAAATAATAGGTGAACGAAAAAGAAAATCGAATAAAATGACAGTATTGAACGTATCCATAGGAGTCACATTGCGCAGCGTTTGGCGAAGCGGCGGGAGGATTTGGAATCATTTACCTGTTGCTGGAAAATAGCGGCGGGCTTTGACATCCAGGCGGAACATCGAGCTACTAAAGAGGGAGGATCGTTCCAGCGGTCGGGGCGGGCGCGAGGAAAATGGGCGTTTCCAGTTGAACCGTCAAGTTCCAACGTTAGGATATGCTAGCAGGAAGCGCTTCCGGCTTTGCATTTCAAAATAAATGTATCCGAATTAAACTGATGTTCACTACCTGTTTGGAGTTGGGTTTTTTTTTTCCTTTTTTCTTGTTTTTTTTTTCTCTTTACATTTTTTCATTAAATAAAAGAAAAAATAACGTGAAGCAGTTCCACTTAACAATGGTACAAGATGGTGTGAGTGCTGGAGGAAGCAAGATACAATATTGGTTGGGTCCACTCTCCTGCCAGTAAAAATGAATTAATAAATATATTTGTTAACCGAGGAGAGTTTGATGGGTGAAGGGTGGGTTGGGTGTTTTAGCTTAATATTGTGTGGTTTTGATGTCTTTTGTTTTTGTTTTGTTTGTTTGTTTGTTTCTTTGTTTTAAATGTCTAAATGTTATAGCGCTGCGAGTTGCGCTGTGTATGAGAAGTGCTTTTTAATAAATATAGTTTGATTTGATAATTAAATAATAATAATAATTAAAAAAACTCATTTACAAATGTATAAAATTGAGCTCAAATTCAAACAGTAGAATAAAGAATAGTTATCCCCTTGAATTTGAATAGAATAGGAAAAAAGAAATAGATAAATAATAATAATAATAAAAGAAACCATGCAGAATAGAATAGAGAATATTTGTTTTGTTATAGTGTAAAGTTGGACCTTTTAGCACAGGACTCAACAGTGGTCTTTTCTGAATTCAGGTTCTAGTGGTCATACGAACTTTATATTTGGTACTTCCTGGTTTGGTTCAAGTTTACTGATAGAATATTCTGTCTTCCTTTAATCAAATCTCAAGACACTGAGTTATGTAATTATGAGACTTGTTCATTAAGTCCCTTTTTGACTCGTTCTCAAACACACATAAAACTTAAAGATTTTGTTTTATTTCCATATCATATTCACACTTTCCCAGATGATGTACAAGATCAAAGAGACATAAATGTCTAATCTTTCTTTATTCTCCTTCAGATAATTTGTATTTTCATTTTCACTTTGAACTACTTTCTCTTTTTGTTTTTATCACTCCTTGTCTATTCTGCATCATTCTTTTTTTTCCATGTAACTCTTTGTTAGCAGCGTGCCCTAAAAGTTCCTTAAGAAGTCTCCAGCTTGTTCAGAATGCAGCAGCTAGATTGTTAGCAGGAACTAACAGAAGAGATCACATCACTCCTGTGTTAGCTTCACTCCACAGGCTCCCAGTTGAATCTAGAATTAAGTTCAAAATCCTCCTGCTAACCTAGAAGGCCTTACATGGTATGACCCCATCCTTATCAAAGACCTCAGTATCTTCTCAACCAAACAGAACACTTCACTCCCAAAATGCAGGACTGCTTGTGATTCCTGAATTAGTAAAAGTACAGTTAGAGTTAGAGCGTTTAGCCACCAAGCCCCTTTTTTTATGGAATAAGCTCCCAGCTCATGTAAGAGAGGCCGACACAGTTTCTACATTCAAAGTTAGACTGAAAACATTCCTCTTTGGACAGGCTTATTGCCAGACTGGCTAGTAATCAGAGAATATTTAACTTATTGCTCCTCTACCTCACCCACTGTAATGAAGTTTGGGGGAATAATTATAATTTTCATTACATCCAATATACATATTTCTCCGCAGAAGGAAGATTGTTTCATAAACCGGGCCAGGGTGACCCATTCCCCCTGTTTAGATTAATACTATATTGTATCAATATTGATATGCTAAAAATATGGATTTTCTATTATTGTCATTATTATTGCCATCCGCTATATGCACCATAGTGCATGCAACTTACTATTAACATGTTTGAATTACATTTCTATAACAATGACAATTAGTTGCTGGGCTGCTGGAGGTTAGAAGCTGGGAAAAGTATGATGCACTGGGGCTCTGTCCTCTATTCTGAATTAAATTGAATGAAGCAAAAAATACAAGTCATGAGCTTAACAGCATCCACATGTGCAGTACGTTTATTGAAAGATTTTTCCCCTGCACAGCAATTTATCTGTCCGTTAGCTCACATGTCAACACATCTCTGTCAAGGTTATCTGTTGGGCACTCTCTGTCCCCTCAAAGCCTCAGAGCCATTTTCCTGCCCTGAGATAGCAGCTTATTAGAGCTTTCAGTGGTGCAGAAAGAGTGAAGCTGGAAGCTTTGCAGGCTTTCATTCTGTGCAGTTGACACAGCTTGCATCAGCTCAGGCGGGCGGAAGATGAGGAAACACGGGGAGGTCTGGTCTGATGCCTGTTTAAGAAACTCAAATGTTTATTTTGCAGTAATAGGATTTGGAGCAATGATAGCCGATTAGAGAAGCAGGTTTCAACAGTAGATTTGCTGGTATGTCAGTTATGACGATATCAAAGTCAAATAAAATAATTTGACAGTTCATCAAAATAAACGTTATGCTCCAGATGTAACTAATCGAAAGTCTTTCAGTTGTCTTCAATGTTTGCCGACAGTACGGTTCACAGATATCTAAGACGGCCTAACGCCACATGTTCACAAATGTTCATAGTTCTGCCAGAATCCTTGTTAAACTCTGGGAAAGCTTTACTGCCATGTATTACATACATATTGCCCTTTTGTGTTTAGCTGGTGAATAGTTTAGGAAAGAATGAGCAAGTATTTGACATTCCACTCTTGCAGAGACAGTCTGTGCTCTAACCTTCCTCTTAAATTCTTTAAAAAAAAACACCTGTCTGAATTCTTGCTTTTTTTTTTCTCAAACTCGTTGTTTGTATTGAGGACATCTTTTGCTTCTGCAAACTTAAATCAAAATAGTTTTTTCAAGTGTCTGTGAAAACACATGCTGAGATCAATTCATTTTTGGTAATAAAGTGAAATTGAAAGTAGAGCCCGTTTAAAGGCACGCAGGAATTGCATCGGCTCCCATCCAATGCCGAATCAAATTTCTGTCATTAATTTCCTGGATCTGAAGAATGCAGGGCGTTCTTTGCCTCATTCAGGGAAAACTTATCTTAAACAGTCTGTGTTTTTGGTGAGTCCATCAAACTTTCTACAGGGGAAAGTGCTTGTTGAAAATACTTTTAGCAGGATGCATGGGAAAGATTACTTCCAAATTTTGTATTTTGGTAATAGAAAATAAAAGCTCGTTTTTCAAACTATCACCAACCAAACTTCCATTTTTTAATGACTTTTGAGTTCAAACATTAGCCGTGGAACAATAGATGAGAAAGGCCTTAAAGCAAGTTCTACCATCAGACCTTTTATCAACGTGTTTCCTCGCATCGATGAAATGAAGACAGTAACTTCTTCTCTAACGTTGGATCAAGAAGAACCTTTTTCTCAATACAAGTAGTTCACTTTCCCTCCATCTTTACTGGATAAGCATCACATCTTTGTTCATCCAATGTCACATCTGTCTAGTTTTGAGTATTGTTGGTGCATTAAGACTAAGAAAAAAATCAGAGAGACAAATCTTTTTCCCCGTGAAGTAATCATCTTGTGAAATATTTATAATATTAATTATATATCTATAATGTTTACAAAAGTCTGGGCTAAATACATTTAGTCATAGAATGTAAATTCAGATGTTTTAATCTGTGAGGGATCCAGCATTGATATGCAATCTGATTATTTTGTTTTGATGAAAATTCTCTAGGCTTTTCCCTCCATGCTCAACACTTCATAATTGGCATCCCTTTTTTTCCCACACTTCAGCTTTTTCCACGGTCTCCATCTTTTTTGGAATGTTTTCTGACGGCAGTCAGCCTTATTTCATCCTGAATATAAATGCAGATACAGTTTAAAAACCATTCTAAACCCCTCCTTGTGTCAACAGGGTCACGCAAACTGTGGTGGGAGCTTCATGATGTGGGTTTTGCAGCTGCATGCAACAAAAAAGTGAATAAAACACAACTTTAGCTACTTTGAGTATATTCTTACATATAGTCATGTTATCCAGGTACGTTTTCCTGACGTGCTAACATTTGGCATATTTTTGTAACAAAAACAGAACGTGTTAACTCTATAAAATCATTCCTATCATATTTGCTACATTCATTTCTGACACCTCTACTTCTTTTGCATGATCCAAACTTTCCTTAAAAACTCGTATTGAACTTGGTCTGTTTTCTGTCCTGTAGTTAATCATCATTCCACTAGGGGCAGTAGTAGGTCTTTTTCTGTTTATTTCAAAATGGGTGCTCAGATTGAATCTCAAACACAAATTTTTGCGGGAAAGGTTTTAGTCATTTTTAAATCACCCAAATGCATCATAATCAATGCTGTTTCATTTAAAAAACGTTTTTTTTTTGTGTGGATTCCAGTGTAAAAACATCCAAGTTCTAAAAAAAAAAATGGAATTTTCCGACAATTTTTTTTACCAATGCAGAAGTCAAATATGAACAAATAACTTGGAAATCCAAACAAGACAAAAACTGAACTGATGCGACTATTTCAGTTTATTTTAAGGAGGAAAAGGACAATTCTATCTTCAAATAAACTAATAAAACAAAAACAATTACCAGAGTACAACAAAGCAGATGGAGTGTTTATTTTCACACCAGATATCTGCAGTCTATATACTCTGTAAAGATGTTTTCATACCGTAATTGCAAATCATGAAATGAGCTCAACATGCCCACATAGCAAACCTGCAACTCAAAATGTATAACTCAG
Organism: Oryzias curvinotus; assembly: GCA_023969325.1. Taxonomy (NCBI): domain Eukaryota; kingdom Metazoa; phylum Chordata; class Actinopteri; order Beloniformes; family Adrianichthyidae; genus Oryzias; species Oryzias curvinotus. The sequence continues at coordinate 10,733,140 of CM043729.1, read as the reverse complement.
CAGTCTGTCCTCTCCAGACTCACTGTGCAGAACTTTCTCACAACATTCTGACATTTTGACACTCTTTAATGCATCATTCATGCCAATACACATCTGCTGGAGTTTTTTTGTTTTATTTTATTTCACTGCACATTGTTAAGAGGTAGAGCGAAAACTCAAATCTGTCGGTGAAGATTTCCTTTTCTTAATATGCTTGCCTGCACATTAAAGTGTGTTTAGAAAGCTCTGAAGAGCTGGTTTGGCAAGTATCCAAGGTGAAGGAAGGAAGTCTGAGCTTCTCTTTCAAGGTTGGCCAACTCCTGGACCGTCGGAGCCAGGGCATCCACGTGACCCTTATAGTTTCCACCTGAACAAGGTTGATGGGGTTTGTTAAAAAAAAAAAAAAAAACAGTAAATCTGCAGTCGTGTGGCATCCAGCATACCTCCTAAAGCTTTGCGCTGCCCGTAGGTCACTTTGCCATCAAACTCGTCCACTGGCACTTTTATGTCCGTCCCACAGTGGGTGATTGTGCACTTTAGATGCTCCTCAATTTCTGACAGAAGCTGGGAGAAGCAGAGAGAGGAAGAATATTTGCATGAATCATGCAATCTCGAAAGATTCTGCAAGTGCCCGTCTTTATTCACCTCTTTTTCATTGTACCAGATGGTGCATCCTCCATCTTCCTTCAGTCGGGTGTTGTAGCAACCGCGGCCTCGGTTCGGGCAAACATGGTACCACACCTGCAGGAGTGGAAGGGCGCCGTCACAAACATGCACAAACTTAACAGTTGGATTTGTTGATGTGTGTTCTTTACCTTTTCTTTTTCCATGGCAACCAAAGACATGGCCAGTCCCATTCTGCATGTGAAAACATTTTCATGTTAAAGTTTGACTCTCAATCAAAGAGAAAGCTGAAATTAGTATCATTTAAAGGACCTCTCGGCTCTTCCAACTCGGCCGATCCGATGGACATAATTCTGCTTCTCGTCTGGAAGGGTCACATTGATCACTGGGAAGAGAAAGAAACAAACTTGACATGCATATATGAAACATATAGCATGCTTCTGTAAAGATGTCTTCATACCGTAAGGCACTCCGGAAATATCAATCCCCCTGGCAGCAACGTCAGTGCAGATCAGCAGCCTCACTTCTTTTCTCTAAAAACACCTCCAATCTCAGTAAAGGAGTTCTACTTTGCTCAACTGTCAGCATTTTCTTCCTGCTTTTACCTTAAAGCGCTCCAAGTTATGCTTCCTCTCATTAGGCTTTCGGTCGCCATGGAGACAAACGCAGGAAAATTGGTGACCTTTATTATCTGGGCCTAAAAAAAAAAAAAAAGTTGGGTTAGATTCTTTTTTAGTGATCAATAAAACACAAGATCCAGTAAAACCACCTGACCTCCTCCTTGCTGGATGAAGTACTGCTCCATGTTGTCGCAGTCGATCTTTGTGCGACAGAAGATTATGGCCTGGTCCATTTTGTGCTCTTTAATGGCCCTCACTGTGTACTCGCCCTTCAGGAGCTTGATGGCTTCGGACCACATTTCTATAACCCACAGATGGATTTTTTTTTATGCTGTTCATAGAAGTGATGTGTAGGCTGCTTGAAGCTTGTACCTGGAGTGTTGGCTCCAGCCCTGATGTTGTCTTTGACGTGGACTTCATCTGTCTGTCCAGAAAAACAAACAAAAAAAACAATTAAAGCTGCGTCTGGCGTTGTATGGCCCTCAGGCACTACTACCCACTCCTGCCACCCCCTTTTGACCTGCCCTGAATAGCTGAGCGGCTGTTTTAGGCTCCTCACTCTCCTCCTCTGCCAGCCTGGTCAGAGGAAACTGCAAAAGTAAGTTTGGGGATTTTGGGAGTTTTTTTGTTAACCACGCCCACATACCTAATATGCGAGAAACGGGGGAATGCCGCTTTTGCGAGCTCGCCACACTTACTCCGTTAGGAATCTACAACTTCTAATTCCAACATTTTGTCCCAGAGTAGCTTCTGAATGATGTTCGAGGAGGTATGAGGCAATAGATCAAAAAACCTAGCAGGAGTTAGATGGTTGAATCGTGGCAGACTCACTCGAATGTGGGCTTTCCCGAGACGCTCCCACTGCCGGTCGGTCTTAGGGTTGACGGGAACCACCACGTGGTGCACCGTCTCTGGGACTGAGTCTTCCCCTTTCAGGTCCACCCACGTGGGAAAGTGCATGATGCGCTCCGAAAGCTTCTTCACATCAAACGAGTGCAGCGTAGCCGAGCACACGATGACCTAAGGAAGAAATCCCTCCTGTCATCCTGTACGGCACCGCTACTCCCAGAAAGTATTCTATTAGTACCTGTAATCTCTTGCCATCGGAGGTCACCTGGGGAATCTGGTTATGAATCCTGTTTATGAAATCTGTGTAGCCTGCTGAGAGGAGGCCGTCCTTAATAAATAGAAAACAATTACTTTGCTTTTTTATTCATTTTTAGGCAAAATGGATGAGCGTAGCGTGAGCTGAAAATGTTCTGCACATACACACTCATCCAGGACCAGGAAGCGGACTTGAGAGAGACTGAGCTTCCCGGTGGAAATGAGATCATCCAGCCGCCCAGGTGTTCCCACCACAATGTCAACCTGTTGACGGGCAAATGCAAAGTGAAATGAGGAAAAAACGGAGGCTCACAACGATGGGAGGTTCATTTGGGTTGTTGTGATGAATATTGGTGCGTCATACCCCCTGCTCTAGAACTGCCAGCTGCTCCTTGGCAGCCACACCACCAATAATCAGAAGCTCCCTGCAGAGAGAGAATGAAATGTTGTAGGACATACAGTCATTTTTAAATCCAACTCACTGCTTCCACCTGCTGGTAAATAACAGGAATTACAGAAATCTCTCAAAAACCATCGGATAAAAATCCTGTTTTTGGTGTTTTTAACATGTTCTTGTGGCCCTTTTCGATGGTGGAGGATATACAGAAAGAAGGGGGTTAGGGTTTACTCTGTGCTAACAGTCCCACCCACGACTCAGAGGAGAATTTCTAATGAACTGCCGCTCTGCAGAAACTATGTCCAATAGAAAATGACAGGTTACTTGATTTTAGCTAAAAATGAAGTCATCGTAATAAAAAATCTGAGAATGCTTTCAAAAAAGATCAAAAGACGATCAGAGAGAGACTTTAGATGTTGCTAAAAGACAGCAGGATAACTACATTTTCATTCATTACCGACATAAACCTTGTTGTTTTATGTTGGTTTCATCTCGTTACCTGAGTTTGGGGTTGTCCACGTATCTTTTAAACTGTTTGACATTGTTGAAGGTTTGCTCTGCCAGTTCTTTGGATGGCTCAATGATCAGGGCTTTGGCCGAGTTTGATGAGGCTTTCACCTGACTCACTTTAGCAGTTCCTGCACAGCCACACAGCAGAACATTCCATCTTTTAAATACAAATTAATTCAAATCAAATAACCTCTAAATGACAAAAAAAAAAAAAAAAAAAAAAAAAGAAATATCAAACTGAAACCTGTGTGAGAGGATTTGACCGTGTGACCATCTGGCGCCTTGTCCAGAGCAACAAACCCATTTTTGGGCGGATGTTTAAAGTCTTCTCCTCCAAAATTAAACTTCAGTTCTGCATTCTTGGTCAGACAAGTAAGACAAATAAGCTGCAAGTGTATATTTGTGAATTTGTCTGTGATTGATGTGACGATACCTTGAGAACGCAGGAAACAAAGAACGCCTGATTTCTCAGGTTTTGAGGGATTTCAAAAGCCAAACCCAAGTCGTTGCCTTAAGAAACGTAAAAAAAAAAATACAAAAAATGAACAGTAGATGACAACATGTTTAATATTTTCCACTAAATACAGTTATGTTCATATCACTCAATAAATAAAAGGTAGAAAGACTTTGAACTCACCATTTTTAGAGTATGAAATTTGGTTTTTCTCTAGATCAAGGTAGCATCCAATAGTGTCATGCATGGTAAACTCCTGCAAGAAAAAAAAAAATTAAGATAGAGCATCGTCTAGAACTCATCCAAACAAATATTTGTGGGTCTAAATGACATTTGGTACCTCTCCATAGCTGTCAAACTGTTTGTTGTTGGATTTCTTTCCAGTACCACCAAAACCAAAACCGTACTTATCCGTTCCTGCAAAGCAATTTTAAATCTTACTGTTTGAGTCAACTCATTGCATCTGCTGTATAATCTGCTGTATTATTTATACCTAAATCCAGAGCTGCCTGAGTGGTGGACCAACCCACTCGGCATAAACCTTGGTCGCTGCAGGTGACTTCATAATAGTATCTTCCTGTAGAAAAAGTTTCCAAAACCCATTTAGCTTCATATCCCAAGGATGTTTGGGGTAATCACATCTAAAAAGTATGTAAAGCTTTCATGCCTTTTGTGACTCCTTTGGTGGAGCGACAGCCATGCCACTCTTTAAACTCCCTGCTTTGGCAGCTCAGTCCATCAGGGCCAATAGCTACAACATTAAAATGAGTGAGTTTTTCACGATAATCGACCGTCGGACTGGTTTGTAAGACTGTCCCTTTTTTCCTTCAGCGCTACTTACCAAAGGCTGGACTGCGGTCGTATGGATTCATCTGCCACTTGTTGAAAACTGGGACACAAGAAAGGAGCAAATCAAATAGTAACAACAGAGATCAGAAGTAAATTACAGGTGGTAAAAAAGTCTACCATGGGTTTAGCTGCAACACTGGAAACTAAACAAAAAAAATTAAAGACATTGCTCCAAATCAAAAAGAGACACTTCCGGTGGTTTGAAATGAATCAGATAACTTTACAGGAAGGTCCACTGGAATCCTTAGTAGGTTTACAAAATATCAGAGAGATCAGGGATGAAAACAGAAGGGATGAAGATCTCAGCATCCTTCCAGGAGAGCTGAAAGAGGGAATCGTGTGCATCCTTCCTGACCTTCCCAACCGGAATCCATACAAACTAAAAACCAAATGAGCTCAAAACAAAACGTTTCTCACTTGCTCCTCCAGTCTTGATATTAGCTCTGCCCGTCTTGCCCTCCTGCTGATCCTTCAGTGTTTCGTACACAATCTGGATCACTGGGATACTGAAGGCCTAAGGAGGAAAAGAGGATTATTAATTCAAACCTATAATGGTTTTGTGTATTTGGGTGTAAAAGTTGATGCTTAGCTCCACTTACTCCTGTTTTGCCACTGCCCGTTTCTGCTGCCTTTATTAAATAAATAAATAAATAAATAAAGAAAAGAAAGAAAGAGTTAGATCACTACCATTAAAATGAGTTCATTAATAAAAAGGAACCCACCATAAGTACGTCTCCTCCACCGAGAATAAGTGGGATGGACTCCGCTTGAATATCTGTAGGCAGCCTGAGACCCAGTAAATCAAAGAGTTAAAAGCAAACTGGTGTAATTGTCAGAAAACATTGTTGTGCCTTTGCATGACTTAGCAGACTGAATGGTAACTTACAGCCAGTCCATCTCCTCCACAGCCTGCGCGATTTCAGGCATAACCCCCATTTCTGTTCAACAATGGGCACAAATAGTGATTAATTCATTGTTAAAAACATTTCACGAAATGACAAAATACGTTAAAGGCACCAATTTCGCATAAATCTTACCAGAAAACGCTGCCATTTTTAGCTGCTGACTGCCAACCGGATGGACAAAGATCGGTGCAACTTCTTTAACGGTCTGCCACAACGGCCTAACATTAGTTCCGGAGAATAAAAGATTAAGGAAAATGTAAAAGATTGATAATGTGTTTTAGAAAAAACATATTGATGATTAAATAAATATAGATTAAAAAATATGTTTAAAACTAAATCAAAAGATATGTTAACTGGCTGTTAAAAGCTTGTCATCGTGACTACTTTTGACCCATGTTACTTGCCGTAGACGTCAGCTTGTTGTGAACATGGCTGAAGAAAGCTTATCAGAAGGCGAAGATGAAAACATTTTATACGATTTACTTGTTATCAACGAGTGGCCGCCAGAGACTGACACACAGGTTTGTCACAATTTAATTTCGCGCAGTTGTCTGCTCTGTGCTCACAATTATTTGGTTTAAAAGCTCGACCTTGAGGAAAACAGAGTTCAGCAAGGCAAAGCCACGTACACAAACTGAACGACGGATGTCTGCTAATTTAAAGTTAAACAATATACCGGTATAAATGTGGTTAAATTATGCTGTTGCGTCGATTTAAATTCCATTGTCTTCTCCTTCCCTGATAGTGTAAATGCATGCAGTGTGTGTTAATCTAATATTAAAACATTACCGTTAATTGTGAACCCTTCCTCTATGAAATAACTACAGCTACGGGGCAACAAAGAGGACAACTCTCTAGTCGCGAAAGCTGTAACAGGTAAGTTCTTTGACATCGGGTCTACCTGTACCACCTGTCAACTAATTAAACCGTTTTAGTAAAGTGAAGTAAATTAAGTTATATTTTCCTGTTTGTGTACTTTAGGCACGTGTAACTTTTTTTCTATTTTTATCAGAGCCAATCAGAGAACCTTAAACTTTGTTAAACGAACTTAATCTCGTGATCAATTTTTAAAATGGCAGTAATTTATTTGTGATGGGCTGGAATTTGTATTTCTATTTGCTGCCGAATACAACTTTTTATAGTCATAAATCACATTTTCATATGTGCAATTTTTGTGTGTCAAAAAGGTTTATGCATGGCAGTTTTAAAACTAGCTTTTTTTATTTCATTTTAAAGGCAATGGTTGTTTGGAAATGACAAGCTTCAAGAAAGATGTGCTGGAATAATGGAACAAATAAACAAATACTGTAGTTTTGGTGAATAACTGTAAATATTCTTTCATAGGTCCATTCCGCTTAGTGCTGCACTATTTGTTTCATAGGTAAGTCTGCAAATAACTTAAGAAAATCAAATCCTTCTTCTTTTTTATTTTTGATTAAATTAAGCATTATAATACTGTTACATTACAATGTCAAAGTTTTTTTTTAATAATAATAATATAAAGTAAGAAATTATCTGCAGTTGGGCAAAAAATATTTGTCAGATTATTTGTTGATTCTTCAATTTTCCCATCTTGAAAGATTATCTAGGTTTGTATATGTACCATAGTTACACTTTAACTGTCAGGAACTTAATAATAAATAATCATGATAATAATAATAATAATAATAGCACATTTTATTTGTAAGTCTCCTTTCTCAGACCTTAAGGTCACTGATATATTGTTGTAAAAATTGCATCCAGGAAATCACATTGTATGAAAAAAAAAAAAAAAAAAAGGTTAGACATTTATTTGTACAAAAAATAAGTAGCCGCTACAAACAAGCAAGGATTTTGTCTCTCACAGACCTGTCTCTTTTTCTTAAATTAGCTTCTCTGTCCCCCACTTGTTACTTCTATCAATGACACATGTTTGAACTGGTTATCTGTATAAAAGAGACCTGTCAACACCCTTAAACAGTCAGACTCCACCAAGACCAAAGAGCTGTCAAAGGGCACGAGGGACAATATTGTTCACCTAAACTAGACTGGAATAAACAAATCTCCACTAAACAAGCAGCTGGATGCGAAGATATTAACTGTGGGAGGAATTATTAGAAAAAGGAAGAAATACAAGATTCCTGATGATCTTTCTCCATCTGTGGCTCCATTCAAGATTTCGCTTTGAAGGGAGCAAAGGAGAACAGTGAGGAAATAGCCCAAAACTACACAGGTGAACTAGTCACTGATCTGAAAAGAGATGGTTCAGATCCTACAAACCCCCCCATCTGGATGATCCTGAGGAAGATTGGGAGAATGTCAGGTGGTCAGAAATGGAACTCTGGTATAAACGCCACTCGCCATGTTTGGAAGAGGAAGACGCTGAGTGACATCTCAGGAAAACCAAAGCTCACTGTGAAGCATGGGGGTGGAAACATCATGCTTTGGGGCTGCTTTTCTGCAAAGGGGACAGGATAACCGAGTCATACAAGGAAAGGGTTAATGGGCCTATGCCTGGTGAGATTTTGAGTAAAACCGTCTTTCTATGAGTGAGAGCTTTTCCAGCATGACAATGATTTCAAACACATTGCCCGGGCTAAAAAAGAGTCGTTATTTTAAGGTTCTACAGTGGCTTAGCCAGTTTCTGGATCTCAATCCAATAGAGAATATGTGTGTTGCCCAGCAACAACCCCAAAACATCCCAGTTCTTGAGAATATCTGCATGGAGGAATAGGGTCAAAACAGCAGCTACAATGTTTACAAAATGGGTGAAGAACTACAGGAAACATTCAACCTCTGTCATTGTCAACCAGGTCTATGTCACAAAGTATTGAGGTAAACTTGTATTACTGACTAAATCCTTATTTTCAGCATCGTTCCACAAATAATTTCTTTAAAATGTGATTTCCTGGAGTCGTTGGTTTTATTTACATCTTGTCTCTCGCAATTGAAATGTACCTATGATAAACATTAGATCCTGAATGACAAAAACTTTTTTGACCCACTTTATTTAAAGAACGTTTTTGCAATTGTGGAAACAGCAGAATTGGTTTTTGCTGAATTCAGGTTGCTCTGCAAAATGTAACCTTGCTGTGGTGTTATTACAGAGGATGTATGATGCTATGTAATGACGCCATGATATATATGAAGGATATAATCTCTTAAACAGTGTAAGACTTATATATTTATTTCTTCAAAATACATTTTGCAACAGCATACATCCCAATTTGTGATTAGAAATCTATGTGGTCATAGAAAGCTGTAAGAAGTTTATGTTACTTGATGAATACATTGTTGAAGTTGTGTTTCATTTTCTTCAGCCCCTCCAGCTCTTCTCTGTCTCCTGGGCTTGTACGGCTGACAAACAAGCAGATCAACTGGCAGCATGTTCTTTCAAGGTACATCAAAACCGGAGTCCTGCTCTCAAACAGTTTTGCATATTTAAAATTTAAAGGTATTTTATGTTTTTTACTTAAATCCATGAAAATTACAAGGTTTTTTTAGGTTATTGTCTCTTGTTTGATGAATTGAAGTGTAAATGACAGTTTTTAAAATTATATTCTAATTAAATTCACATATATGTACCTAAGATTATTAGATTATTCCAATGATCAGGTCTAAAACGTATTTCTAGCAATATTTCCTCCTGCTGACATAATTACAGATCAGTGTTTTCTTAAAAAGTTTTTATTGTTTTAATTTTTTTGCATTAAAATATACTATTACAATAATTTATGCATTTAAAAAGCATATTTAAATCAGTCGACCAGAAAGAAAATAGGAAACCAGAGAATACTGTGAAAGTTTCATTTAACACAGTTCAAAGCCTAACTTAAAAATTTTTTTTTTTTCTTTTGCTGTTTGTCAGCTTTTAACCCTAAAAAAACTATTGTATCTCCTTCTTTATATAGTCTTAACAAATGTAATAAAATAAATCCTCCTGTAAAATGTTTTATTGTCAGATGAGTTCTGATTTTCAAATGATAGCTTTTTTATCCTAATTCTCAGAATTTGACTTTTTTGTTTTCCAATATTCCTTTAATATTTTCAAGCATCTTCTAAAAAGGGATCATCCACATCTGACCCCTACTTAACATGTTTGGAAATTATCCCTGTTTTTAGTGCATCATTAGGTTTTCTGCTTTCAGCAAACATTTCCTCTAGGAAGTAAGTGCACGCTGTAGTCACCACAAAGCATTTCCCATTACTTCCCCATTCATACCAAATGCAATAACCCTGTACAACAACTCACTATGCAAAAGATAACCTTGCACATTTTTTATTATCTATTTATGTAGTTTTTTTTTCTATTTTGCACATTTCTTTTGCACATCTTTTTACCTTTGCACTGTTCTGTAAATAGCTTTTTAAATGATAATACCTTGATGTTTGCATTATGCTACATTTTCTTTGTTCTTGCTTTTATTTTTATTTTCTTTTATTTTTTCATTTTAAGTCTTTTTTTTCCCCCCTCTGCTGTCAGTTGCTATGGTGACAAACAAATTTCCCATGTGTGGGATCAATAAAGTATTTCGGATTCTGATTCTAAACTTACCAACAATCTTCCATTCAAGACGGTAGTGTCCACAAGAAATGTAAAACAACTGTTTGTCTCCCTTTCTTGTTTCTTTTTCCTGCTCCGTCCTGATCATTCTTCTTTTGCTCCACAGTAACGGCAAACTGTTGGCGGTGGTTCAAGACCAGTGTGTAGAAATTAGGTAATTACTGAGCTCTTTCTCGTCTTTTGAGACTGCTTGTGAACAGTGAGTGAGTGAAGGTGATAGAAGACCGTTTAATTACGGTAGGGGATTTATCACATTTTCCCCATAAAAAGACACCCCCCACCCCCAACACAACCTCAGCTTGGACCTCTAGAGAGGTTGCAAGTGCAATCGCTCGCAGTATAGTCACAGTTTGACATTTGAATCAATTTAGCAACCTTATTGTGGCCGGTGGAATCCTCTGGGCCGGAAAAATAAATAAATAAATAAGGCTAAATGAAATTGTATTTCATTTATGTACAGCAGAGAAAGCAATACACAGCAGTGTGGCCATTTTCGCTGGTTGTAATTTTCCCACACACTAATCTAAATCCCCCCCACTACACAGACAAAACGCACTCACTCAGCAGTGTGCTCTACTGACACAATCCAATGCTCAGAATAGAAATTATAATCAATAACCGTAAAGCAGCCATACAAATATTGTATTTCACATCCTTCTTAGACAAACAGGGGGGGTTCATTCACGTTCATAGTGGAGAATTTCCTCCTCTTGACCCTTGCGTGTCATTTAAATTCACTTCCATGTGTCAGTCAAGATGTAAAAGTGGGTTTTTGCCAAAGCTACCCTGTTTTCCAAGTTTGTTTTATGAGGACCGTTTTCCTCAGACCTTTCAGGGCCACCTTTTCTGCTTAATCTATTTAAACACGGAGAGCTGGCAAGCTATCTGTGACTGGTCCAGCTTTCTGCCTAACAGGCGCTAGAAGGCTAAGTGTATGTGCATCGCTGTTACATGGTGTGTGATGCCACAGTTTCCCAGTTTTTGTGTGCTTCCTCCTCAGGTCTGCGAGAGATGACTTTGGCTCAGTCATTGGAAAATGTCAGGGTAAGACCCCTCTCCTCTCATGTTATTTTAAATTATGTTATGCTAATGTTCAGTGGCTCACGGTGCGTTTGTGTGCGTGATAATGGAATTGGACAGAATTGTACACCTGCGAGTGACAACAACCCAAGACCAGCCATACTTTGAGCACTGAGACGGCTGCTTTATAAACATGCATGAAGTGGTGCACAGAAAGGACTGAGAAATGTGGATTATTTTTCCCAGAGAAGACAAATTACTTGTAGGATCTAAAAACAAAGTAACTTTTTAAAATGAAATATTTTGTTAAAAAGAGGTCAAATCTTTAGAAAAAGTAGTGAAGGTGGTTAATTGTAAGGTTCTGGGTTTGAAACTAAATAATCAAAGCTTAACAATGTTAAAATAGTAACAGATTGATTCAATTTCCATGCAAGTGTACTCAACAGCAAAAGCTTTATTAATCTTTTTTTCTTATTACCGGTACTATTTTAAGTTTTTGCTCCTTTTGGTTGACAGATGACTAGAGCAGCCTTTATGGGTCGGTGTCCCAACAGTAACGGGTTATTGGTGTTGCAAATTCACAGAAAACTTCAACCAAAAACTTCCAAATGACCCAATACAGACCAGTGCATGTCAGTACTGCACCTCCATCTATTTTTCCAGTCTTTGTTTGTCATAGGTTTATAATAAGTTAACGACATGAAAGTTAAATATAGCGGGCTGATAATCACTGATGAAAATGAAGGCTGATGTAGAAGAATAGGTGGGGATCTCCAGGCCTCAAGGGCTGATGTGTCTACACATTTTCCAGATATTATTGCCTTAGTAACAACAAATGACCTGGATTAGGTTTGTCCAGCCAATTGGAGCATGCCAGCGCAAGGTATGTTGGAAAATGAGCAGGAATGTGGCCCTCGGTCACCACCTCTGTGCTAGAGTTCACCTGAACAATGTTCAGAAAACGGGTGATTAGGAAGAACAAAGTAAAGTCAGAGTTTGGTTTATTGCACTTACAGGTTCACCTACCTGCCAATTAAGCAGAAATGCCACCATAAATGTACAAATTTAAGATCTAATGAGGTTAAAACTGGATTTTCAGAAACATCAATAATCAGAAATATGTTGCCCTTTTCTTAAATTAAAGCCTATGAGTACCGTAATTGCTCCCTTCTGAAACCAACCTCTAGTGGCCATTTATGGAAGTGCATCATATGGTACTTAAGAAGTAGAAGTTGGGATTTTAGTCAGCTTTGAGCCCCTCGTGTTTCCCTCTGTGTCTAAAGACATTTTAATTCTGAATCTACAAAATTAAATATAGTATTAACTATTAAAGCCAAAAATATTACAAACTATTGCTGCCTGTTACAGAATATTGTACTATCTTAGAATAATAAAGATAATTTAAAAATAGCTTACAATTATATTAAACTCTTCCCACCTGAAATTGTTAATTGATCATATAAATTCTTGTTTTTCTTTAACGTATCTGTGCTTCTAATGCTCAGATCACCTCTCCTGTTATTTAGAAAACGTACTACTTGACATGTAGACTTTAAAACTAATGCATATCCTGACTTATTTCCAGTTATGGACTCAATCTTTTTCCTTTTGCAGCTTCACATTCTCACTGTTGCTCCTCCTGTTATGTAGTTTGCTATTGTGATTTGTCAAATCACTCCGCACAAAAATACATTAAAATTCACAATTAAAAAACAAATTAATAAATCCAATCCAAATTTAAGATGCCAAAAAAAAGAAACTTATTTTGTTTTATTTTTATAAATTTAAATTTGATTTCTGGAAATACATTTTGTTTTTCAAAATGTTAACATTTTTATTTTGTTTCATTTTTTTGGAATTGTCTTATGTTTATTTGGATTTCCCTTTTAGTTTCCACAGTTGGATTAAAAAAATGTAATGTTTTATTTCTAGTTGTTAATCTTTTTAAGTTGTTATTGTTGTTTTTTAATATGTTTTTGTGTTAAATAATTTGTTGGTGTGATTTGGACTGCAGGGCAACTGTAGCTTAATGCTTAAAATCCTTTTCACTGAAGTTTGAGGTTATTCAATCTAGCCAGTTTTGGGCTAGATCATGCTTTTTTTTTAAGTTTGTCTCATTCTTACTTGATGTATTGTTTTGTTTTTGTCACAGTGCGCTCTTAATGGTTCATAGTGTAGATAACAGTAGCCCCCAGGCCTGTGTTAAGCCTGGTCTCCCTCCTTGTTTTTTTTTGTTGTTCCATTTCATCTTTTCATTTTTCTCTTATAACATTTCATTTCATTTCACAGAGATTTGTCCTAATGGATTTTGCTCTGATCCTGCCTTTAATGGCATTCACTGTTAATGGATGAGTGTGTGTGTTTGTGTGTGTGCGTGTTGCACCCAGACCTGTGTGTCTGATTCTGTTTCAGTAGAGTTGTCTTCCACCCACGTACATAATTCATAAACATTGAGCTCTGATAAAATGCATCCGCGCGGCTTTAGATAGAAAGGCTTCTGCTGGGTCATTGGAAGTAATTCTCCCCAACTTCCGCCCCCACCATCGCTGGAAGGAAAAGAGAAAAGGAAAAAAAAAAAAGCCATCTATGTGGAAATGGAGCCCCCTGAGCTGCAGAGCACCCCACTGTATACAACTCATAATGGGAGATGAGATAGCAAGAGAGAAAATGTCTTTGTGTGTGAAACCAAAAAATGAAAGTGGGGGGTTGGAAGAAAAAGGATGGTTGGTACCCACAGCTGTCACAGCAGCCATGTTCCTGTTTGCTTCCCCTTATCTGAGAGCCTCAAAAGGTCTGTTAAGTTCTTTTCCTCCTGGGGAGCTCCCTGAGAGTTTTAGGCCTGAACTATTATTTCTCTCTGTGGGGGCTGCTCTGTCTCCTCCCCAGATGTTCTCTCTTTTTTTTTTTTTTTTGCTCCTTTTCTTCCCTGTCGTTTACTCCCACTTCTTCTTTGTTCTTCGTTTTAAAATTCTAGTCATACAACATTTGTTTCCGATATTGCCCACCAGGGGTTGCAGCAGCTTTACGGAGGCGAGAAATTGGACACAATAAACACTAAATGCAGCATTATGAGATGTCAACAAAAGCACAACGCCATTGTTTATGCCTATTTTTTTATTTTTATTTGCTACAATGTGGCTGTTTTGTCGGTTGAATTTACTTTCAGATAATCAGGGGTTGAAAAGGCTCTTGATCAGACGCTGCTGCAGCTCCTTTGTCAGGGGACGATGACAGCGGGGCCTTGAGAAAATGCCGGCAGGCGTGGATGTGCTTCATCATGGCGATATGGCTGCGCTCACCGCTCTGCTGAGACAGCACATTTCTAAAAGAGGAGCCTGTACTTCAATAAAAACTCAATTTATGATCTCCGCTCTCCTCCCACCTTTCTCGCAGGCCCCCCTCCCCGTCTGCCCTTCCACGATACGGCGTGTGTGAAAGTGTGCATCTTTGAGAAGCAATTATTGAGATGTTATTCCGCCGCGCCTCAGAGATGACTTGTGTCGCAGCGGCTTTGTCTTTTTCTGACTTCGTCCGCAAGCTTTTTTTTTGTTATTTTTTTTAAATCTGTTGCTCAATTTAAAAATTAAAATGTTCTCTCCATCTGCTGCAGTGCCAAAAGACCCAAACCCGCAGTGGCGACGGATGGCGTGGAGCTCTGACTGCACGCTGCTGGCCTACTCCGACAGCACTGGCACCGTCCGGCTGTTTGACCTCATGGGTGGCGAACTTTTTGTCATCCCCCCGGTAACCATATAAACCTCTCCTTCTAAACTATATTTGTAATCAATTTGAATTCTAATGAAAGCATCAGTGTTGTAATTCTTGTGTTTCAACACCCGAGGCAGCTCTGATCTTTTCTGTGGTTTGATGGTTTTGCTCAGCACCTTGGAGTAACCACAACCTTTTAAAGAAGTCCCCCTTCCAGACGTCCTGCCCCCTTTTTCGTCTGCGTCACCTGCTTTTTAGGCCCTCGTCTTTTTTTCCCCTTCTCCGCTCTGTGTCTTGTTCTTCTAAGCGCCGTCTTCCTCACCTCACATCGTAAATTTTTCACCAGTGTTCTCCCCAAGTCCTCCCTTTATGCCTCGTCTCACACACTCTACTCATTCTTGCAAGCTCCAAGTCCACATTTTAATGCCATGTATGCTCCACATATCATTATTCCTCCATTTTCTGTCCATTATCCTCTTGCGCCCCTCGTCCTTCTCCCCAGCCACCCTTACCTTTTGAAAGCCTCTGATCATTGTTCCTTCAGCACACTTCCTCTTTGTTGTGTGTGTGTGTGTCTGCGCCGAGTGTGTTCGCACACTTACATCAGTGCCCCTCAGCAATACTTTGCTCTTCCTCCTGTTTGTCACTGCCTTACTGCGATTTCAGGGGGATAAGATTAAAAAAAAAAAAAAAAAAAGATGAGTCAGTTTTGCAGTAGAGGTGCATAAATGTAGGTTTTCTAATGTTCAACCCTCATCTTTCTTGTTTTCAAACCCCTATTTTACTTTTCTGATTTCTTATTTTTCACACATTGTCCCCTTTTTATTTTTTTTTTAAATCTCGTTACAAGCACTGTTAACTTAAACCTCAATGAACTCCTCTTCTGTCCTTTTTCTCATCCAGGTGGTGAGCTTTCCCGGGGATTTCAGTTGTGCAGTCGCAGGCCTGATCTTCCTGGAGTACACAGCCAGCGCTCAGTGGTCAGCTGAACTTCTGGTGATCACATACAGTGGAGGGCTTAAAAGCTACCTAGTCAGGTGAGAAACAAAAGCGTTTTAAAACTCATTTAAATAACTTATCTAGCTGTAGTGTATCGATATGATGTAACTTGCGCAATGAAAGCAAATTTTCGTCCGTTTTTCCCTCAAAATGTCTCCTTTCTTTTATTCTTTTAGCCATTCAGGTCAATTTCTTAGTGACCACAAACCCTTTAGGAGCCACAGTCTTACGTCAGCCTTTAGAAAAACAAGACACTGCTTTGGATTTGAGTTATTCTTACTCCTATGATAAATATAAATTAACTAAAGAAACATAAACATAGAGAAAGATGGCCTTTTTAAAAAATATATAAAGCAGTTTATAACTTTTGACTGAGGCTTGTAGGACTTCCTTTCAAAATAAAAGACACACAGGATCATCTCAATGCTGCAAATATAGTAGTGGGTAATGTAAAGTCAGCAGTGATTAAAAAAAAAACAAAAAAAACCAAAACGTTTATTTTACAGTTTGTGGCGCATCTCTGCCTGACTTTTGTAAATTAAATTGGAGCTAATTAAGTGAGTGATGAATGGATTTTGTGAAGGTCAAATTGGTTCAATTTGGTTCAATTTTTCAAGCCAGTCTTTGCGTAAACTGTACAGATATTATGTGTTGTCTCATTTTTCCTCTGCGATGACCTGATGACATGTTGAGGATGGACCCAGTTATTCGCCTGATGACGGCTCAAAGAGGCTCGAGTTTCTGTCACTTGAGAATCCGCACTACATGCCAAACTTGTCAATGTCAACCTGCCTGCGCTATGATTTCATTTTAAAACATTGAGCCTTTTCACTTATTATTTATATAGATTTTAACTTTTCAACTGCAGCGAAGGCTTTAAAGTACTTTTAAATTCCCATTTGAGTTGCCTGTCAGTGTCCGTATCTTTGAGAAGTTTAAAATGAGTTTCTGCTTCATTTACAATTTAAATCGTTCAGCCTTTTAAGTAGGTAACATTTCAGCAGTATGCATGCCTACCTGTTTTTCAGAAAATGTGTTACAAGTAATTACCTCTGATATTATGCCATGGACAGGTACTCAAAGGTAATTTTTGCTCCTGACTTTTCCCATTTCTCCCCCGTCCATCGCTGAGCCACCGCCTGCTTAAACAAGAGCACTGTAGAGTTACTCAAGTCGGCGATGGCAGTGGTGATTAATGCTATGTGCTTGGAAATTTGCAATTATGACTCCCACACATAGTCAAAGGTTTTAGGCTTTACTGGGCAAATACTGAAATGTTACAAATGAGCCAAAACCTAATAAAAAGTGTAAAAAGCTTGTTTATAAAGAAAGTTTTTATTTTTTTATTTTCTTACTGCCTTTTGTAATTTTGAGTAGGTTTCTGAGCTGATTGCAAAGACTCAAACCCAACCTGAAGATTTGGATTTTCAAAATAATTTTAAATCCGAGCACTTTTTTATTTAATATTTCATGATATAAGATGAGAGCTTGGAGGTTATTTGTTTTTTTTTTCTAGGCGAATTTGCTGAAATAACTTTGTCACCCAAAGCCTCCCAAAAGCTGAATAAAATTGGAAGATGCCCTGTACTCCATAACCTCCCTTTAGCTGTAAATTCATGTCAGAAAAAGGGAATAAATGCGGATTTACTCTCTTAATTTCCGGAGAAACTGCATTTGATACCTCTGCAGCCATTTAAATGTCAGAGTTTGTGTGTAAAAAAAGAAACCACAATAAAGATAGATTTTTTTATTGTTGTTGTTGATCTCTTTCTTTAGTGTGGGAACCAATCAGAACTTCCAAGAGAACCACACCTTCAACTTTTCCACCCACTATCCACATGGCATCACGGCAGCTGTTTACCATCCTGCACACAGGTATGACGGACAGCACGAACAGCTTGGTCTATATTTGCCAATCTAGTGAGCATCGATACACGCTGGGTTTTCGCAGAGACTTCTGGGAAATTTCTAGGGCACTCTATTTTGGATTTTTTGACTCATACAGCACTACAAAATGGCGACGCACTATATAGTGCAATGTGCAGTGAGAAGTTGAGGAATTTGGACATAGCCTTGATGAGAATTTAAAGTGACACCATCAGGAAGTTTTTCAGAGCTGTCATGTTCTAAAACTGCAACCTCCCTGGAGTGTCCATAAGTACAAAAGATCTAAAGTTCCACTCTGATTGAGGTGGCAGGTAAGGGTCAGATGAGGGACTGTTATGGGCTGGAGTTTTAGTTTTAGTTTTTTTTTAGGAGCAGCTATTTATTTCATATTAAAGATGGATTTAAACTCGACTCCCAAGACTATTCCCACATTTTAGAAGTCTTTCTTCAAACAGCAGTGCAGAACAAAGTCCTCCTTCTTCAGGAAGACCACGATTTTCTATACAGGACA
The DNA here is from genome assembly GCA_023969325.1 of Oryzias curvinotus. Lineage (NCBI taxonomy): Eukaryota > Metazoa > Chordata > Actinopteri > Beloniformes > Adrianichthyidae > Oryzias > Oryzias curvinotus. The sequence continues at coordinate 10,715,030 of CM043729.1, read as the reverse complement.
AAGCTCCATCTTGTGCATCAAAGGACTCCACTGGGCAGCTTGCAAATAAAAGCCTCAAAGATGATAAAAAAAACAAAGAAAAAATTGATCTTAATCTCAAACTGTGGGACCTTCTTTGAACTGGCTGGCTGAACCTCAAATAAATGTATTCATGAAGTTAGTATTTTCAGCTGAACAGATAAGTTAAGAGATTTGTTTTAACTAAGTTGCATAAAAAAGTAAAATACAAACTTTTAATAAATCACTTTTAATATTTGTATATTTTGAATTATATTTTCTGATTTAATTGATCAATTACTTAATTTATAGCTATTTTAAATGTTATTTTTTAAATGTCACTTTCAACCTTTATTTTTTATTTTTTTTTGTTTTAATTTTATAATTTATTTTTTATTTGATTACACTTCCTTTTTTTGTTTCTGTATTAATTTATTTCCGTTTTTATTTACAGTTTTTATTCACTTTTTATGTATATATATACAATATTTTTAACTTCAGGTTTGTTTTAATTATCACTTTTTAAAGCATTTTTTATTGTTTTAATTTCATTTACTTACATAAAAACAAACAACAGGGTTGCACGGTGGCGCAGTGGTTAGCGCTCTTGCCTCACAGCAAGAAGGCCTCCGGTTCAAGTCCCGGCTGGGGGACGTGAAAAATCAATGGGGGACCTTTCTGTGTGGAGTTTGCATGTTCTCCCCGTGTATGCGTGGGTTTTCTCCGGGTACTCCGGCTTCCTCCCACCATCCAAAAACATGCTTCATAGGTCAATTGGCAATTCTAAATTGTCCATAGGTGTGAGTGTGAGAGTGAATGGCTGTGTGATTGTTGACATTCAACCCTGCGACAGACTAGCGACCTGCCTTTGCTCACAAGTGGCCGGGATAGGCTCCGGCAGCCCCATGACCCCGGAGGGGAAAAAACGGTCAAGAAAATGAATGAATGAACATAAAAACATTATTTATTTATTTATTAAAAAGTCCACTTCTGCCACTTTCAATGTTCCGATTAGAGGTTCATTAGTGGGGGGGTTTATTAGGGGCCCTCTGGCCTTTTCTCGATTCTAGTCTGCAGCTGTTGTCCCACAGACTTGACAGTGTTTCTGTTAGACTTGATCGTTCTTCACACATTTCTATCTGGACTTCTGCAGAAAGCTTTACAAGTCTTGAAATCAGCTCTCACCCTGAACCAGTCCAGAGACGACGGCGTGCTAGGAATTGTGCTCAACATTTAAATAATTATTTCACAAATTTCCTTCTCTTTCATCATTTTGACAACTGAGAGCGCTGTCGATTTGCTCTGTTTTATGTCGATTTCAGCGCTGGCACTAAATGTGAGTTAACCTCATGAGAACTTCTAGTAGTTTTAATGCAGCCTAAAGCATAAACTGCTGAAGGATCATGTGTTACCGACCAGAAAAACTGCTGTTTTTGAGGAGAGTGAGAGGGAAATTGGGATTGAGCTACATTTATCATGTTAGGACTGAGATAAAGAACATGTGAGGTTTCTCACACAGACTCCTGCAGAAGTCTAGGCTTTTTGCACTGTGGAATGAGGCCAAGAAGCTTACTCAGGAATAAATGAGGCAATCTCTTTAATGTAATACCTGTAGGAATTGACTGCAGCAGCGCCGAATGCCCTTGGCCTGTTTCACCACATTGTATTCATTGGGTTTGCTTCATTATTTCTGGCTCGCAGTTATGACCGTGCTGTTTTCACCAGAGTCCCCGCTCTGCACAAACCAGGTTTGCTTTGGCCGGTAAAACCTGGCTTGGCAGCCTAATGAGGTTTGGCAGCTACTGTCAATGTTTGCCAAATGATAGATGAGATGAAACTTTAATGATTCCTGTGTGAAAACTGGGTCAACATCAAAGAGAACGGAGGGATGTGGAGAAGTAAAGGTGGAAACCCCTGATACGAAGCATGGTACTTTAAAAACATACTAGAAGATGTGCACGCCTTCCCTTTTGGCATAACATTCACATAAATGTGCTTTAGGAATATTTAAAAAACAAGTTGAAGTGAATATTTTTAAGTACAAATTCACAGACTATTGAAATAAATGCGTTGTATAAGATATACTATATGTTTTATTTACAGAATATAACTCAGAAATGTTTGTTCACTAAATAATTCCACAGATCTTAAGTTAAATACTAAGAATTTCTGCACTAGGGGGCACTGTTGAGCTAAACAGGTTCAGAAAACAACTGTTTTCTTTTTTTCTTTAAACTGAGTTTCATGTTTTCTCACAAGAGTTTTACTCAAATATTAGCATGCATTGCTTTGCTACAAAGCAGCCCAATAGTGATTATTTTTACACGAACTTTGACCTTAAACCTTTGTTTTGTTTTTTAGTTCTTGTTGTGCAGCCGTTATTGTTGGTCACGCCACATGTCTTTTTGCAGGTTGCTGCTGGTGGGGGGCTGTGAATCAGGAGAGGACGGCGCCTCCAAGGCCACTCGCAGCGGCCTCACGGCCTGGAGGGCTCTCTCCAGTTCACCGCACTACAAGCAGGTCACCAGCTATGAGGACGATGTCCGCCTGGTCAGGCTTCCACACACATACATTTTCACAAATGCCCTAATGTTGTGTCCTAACACATTTTTTTGTGTCAGAACCAGAAGAAAGGCCTCCTCAGGATTCCCAGCTTTAGATTCTTTCCCAGACAGGGAGATGAAAAGGTACGAGAGTGCTCTCCTCCCGTTGAGAATCATCCAGGCCCGTGACTGTTGTGTTTGTTGCTCAGGACGGCGTGTTTCGTATGAGTTTGAGCCCTGACGGCCGCCTTCTGGCTGTCATCCACTTCTCTGGACGCCTGTCTGTCTGGGACATCCCCTCTTTCAAACAGAGGGCGTCATGGAAACAGGACCAACAGGTACACATCTTAACAGCTTTTAAAACTGCGTGCCTCCCTAAAGCACTCATAGTTTTACTCAAAGTCCCAATTCCATCATCTCTATATCTCTTTTAAAATTGTTCCCTGCTGTCTTTTAATTTAAATTAAATTAAATTACTTTTAGCCAAAATCCTGTGTTGTTTTATTGGACATAGTTTCTTCAGAGTGGCAGAAGTTCATTAGAAATTCACCTCTGAGTTGTGGGTGGGAGTGAGCAACCCCCCCCCTCCCTTCCCATCACCTAGAAGTGAGCTATCTGTGTGTACTCTCACACTGGCTCGCAAAGCTTCAACCCCTCAACCTAACAGCATTGGTGCCACGAAAATGGCGGGCAATATTAGAGCTATCCAGTCGTACGGTTTTGATTCAGATTCCAGCTCAGACTTGAAAAATAAAGATGTACACGGATCTAGTTTCCTAGTTTGCTTCAGAATTGAGGGGAGCAGGGAGCTTGTGGCCTGCCTGGCGTACTTTCTGCGTAACAAATATACTATTTTTCAAATGTTATTTTTTCTGTCTGCTCCTGATTGTCAACGATTTATAGAAAGGCAAAACTCTGGGAGGCAATTGTGAGCTTGATTTTCCTAACTTATGTCCTCCATCATCAGAAATTATGCCCCAAAACATGTGTTAAAAACACCAAAAGCACAATTTTCATCTGAATGGATGTTTAACATATGTGTTTCTACATATATGTTATAAACAAGCTGCTTAACTGGCTTTATTTAGTGTAATCTCTCTAGTTGAGGTGGAAGTGTGTACGTTTTTAGAGAATTTCATGCATTTTTCGCTTCCCTCACACCAAAAGCGAGGAGGCTTATGGAAAAGCTTATATTTGCAGGATGTTTTTGCCGACTAATGCGGGGTGTGTGTATGTTCTGCTTCACTGCTGCCAGAGCTTGTGTGCGCTGTAAGAGTAAACAGGGTTAGCAGATTAATTTCTCTCCCCCCTACACCTCCTCCATCTCTTTGGTGCCTCCATCTTTTGGTCCTCCCTGCAGCCGGGATTTGAAGAGATCAACCCAGAGTGGAAGACATCACTGGAGAGAAGGAAGAAAATAAAAGGTATTTGGGCCTAAAGGGCTAAAAGAAGCCATCTTTGTTGCTGATACAGCATTGCACTTTGGATACAATTTAATGATCTTTGACACATGGGATTCACTGCATTACACAGTTTTTAGGGTGTGCAGACTTTGTATGGTGGGCTTAGTTGTTTTTTTTTTCTAGTTGCATGTAAACTTTGACAGTTTTGGGCCAGTAGGAATGACAGTTTTGACAGCTTTTGCAAGCAATAATCCATGTTTATGTCCTCAACTCAAGCATGACAAGAGATTTCAACATCTATAAATATGTCAAGGAGGGAGAAGGCAATCAAAAAATTCTGGTTCAGATAAGAAATCTTCCAAAATAAGAGAGGAGGGTTATAAATTTGAAATTCGGGTATGACAGGACAAAGGAGATGTTTCCTCTGGATTTATGTCTTCTCATACCCACCCCAGATAAGGAGCAGTACTACCCACTGGTGGATGTGAATTGGTGGAGTGACGGCGTGTTGATTCTTGCTCGCTGCTCTGGATCGGTCACCGTCTCATCGGTCAGAACATTACGCAACCTTTTGGGGAAGTCCTGTGAATGGTTTGAGCCCTCACCGCGAGTCGCTGCAGCCCATGACGGGGGCTTTCTCAGCCTGGAGGTACGTCCCATGAAAGCTGAAAGTGTGAGATTTGAAAAGATTTGAAGGAATAACCCTCCCGGACCAAAATAAAAGGGAAAATATAACTTGTTGGTCCTTTTATCTTAATGACGGCAATGATGTGCCCTAAAAAACCTATTAGAAAATGCTGATCCAAAGTCACAATCATTGTGAAGTCTAAATGCAGGATAATGTTTCTCCAGCGCATCACAACAGACCTTTGGTGAAGTTAAGGTCTTAATTAAGCAGCAACCTATAAGTTTCCATAGTAGTCTTTCAAAAACTACAGACAGGTTCAGTTTAAAAAAACCCACTGGGGCCTTGCTCTACAAGGTATGTCAGTCCAGATTTGGGTAAGAAGACCTGGCTGCAGAAATCAGTGTCCAGAATCGGAACTGGAAGTACCCCATATCGCTTGAAAAACCCCCCAGCTATTTCAACTATTTTAACAGTTACAGTTTTCCCAATTTGAAGCTTTAACAGCAGTTTTTTTTCTCCAATTCTGAACACTCTTGGGTTCGGGCATGTTGTCGGCTTCCAGCCAATGATGTCCGGCGCCATCTTGTGTCAGTTTAGATAGTAATAATTATCCAAATACCTAGATATTCACAATCTGCTCCCAAAAGTATGAATATTTTTGGAATTCGAAATCACTGATTACTGATTTTAAAATACAGTAAAGAAGAGTTGTTGGCTGGGTGGAAGACTGTCATGCAGGAAAGCTGGGTTTACTTCCCAGGGCGTCCAATGAGCCAAAATCCAGAGTGGGTCCGTAGACAAGACCCTTCGCACTGCTGCTCATCTGGGTTTCCCTGTGCCTTTAAAATACATGGTTGTGGAAGGGCATCCGGTGTAAAAAAAAAAAAAAAAAAAAAAAACTCTCTGTCAAAGCCATCTGTGCAAGTCAGTGAAAGCTGGTTTGCTGTGGCGACTCCTAACAGGATAAGCCGAAAGGTGAACAACAACAATAAAATAAACTTCAGGCAATGTAATTATCATTTTAATGGCAGAATAATGTTGCATTTTAAAGATCTAAAATGGCATTTTGATTGACAGGTGGTCTTAGAACTGTCTTTCTGGCTGGGGTTCTACAAATGAGGAGGATCGTTGCCAGATTGCTATGGTTTTACAGCCATAAATCATCTAAAAACCATCCAAAATGTTAATCAGGGATCAATTGGCTTTAGACCATGGTCCAGGTGAATACTCGATTCTGATTGGCTGCTGGGTATGGATTAAGGAAGGGTTAATTATTTATTACTTCCCAATTTGATTGAAAGTCCAAATTTGAGACATTTTTACATCCACAGTTTAATATCTTATTATCATGATCAAAAGTGGAAGCTTTTCTAGCATTTTTACTTTTCATAACTTTAAGTTACATATTTGGCCATCACAAGAAAAGTAAAGGTAACTGAGAGTATTTGGTGATGAAAAAAACAAATTTGCTTTAAATAGATCTAATTCCAACCTAGAAGCTACCAAGTTTATTTAATTCTTCTGTATTCTATCACTTGGATAATACATGAATGAAAAAGTAACATATGCCTGAAGTCTTTACAAACAAGTTTTCACTTCTTTTTTTATAATGATTGCTAAAATGTTAATGTATTTCACTCTTGCTTCTGTTAAGTTGATCTGATCTCTCAGAGGATATTTTAATCCAATGATTTCTCAGTCAGATTTGATGAGCCCGTCTCAAGCAAAGGGGATTAAGGAGCTTGGCTGTTTGTTTGCATGGTGTCAGTGTTTACATATGAAAATGACACCTTCCCTGAAAGTGCTTCACAGATGCAGAAAAATCTGACCCTGTGTGCTGATGATTATTTACAACTGCTTCTCAGGTGCTAAATGCTCCAGTATTAATGTTATTTTTTTTTACTGGGCTGCTAAAATCCACCAAGCATAGCAGCAAAATGTGCTTCCTCACCAGAATCGAAAAACATGCAAAGACCCAATAAAGTGGTGTAGTAGAAATTGTAGTAAATTATTTCCTGTTTGCTAGTGTGAGGTGAGGCTGGCCCACAAGCGTCTGCGTCTGGAGAGCAACTTCGCTGGTGAGGACGAAGAGGGAGATGGCGGAGACTCGGACTCGGACGAAGAGTCCTCAGCCAAAGCCCGCTACTTCAGCTACATCAAGCAGGGCCTGTATTATGTGACGGAGATGGAACGGTTCGCCCCTCCACGCAAGCGCCCTCGCACTGTCGTCAAGAACTACCGTCTTGTCAGCCTGAGGTCCACCACGCCTGAGGAGCTTTACCAAAGAAAGGTAGGCCACAAATACTGCAGTGACTGCAGATGGTGATTACCATTACTACATTTAAGAGATTTTGAGAGACATTTTGAGATTTCTGTTATCGTGAAGAAATCTGGGTTAAAAAAAGGCCCTCAGATACCTAAACAATAGTTTACATAAAGTGATTAAAATTCCCACTAAATATATCTTTTGATTCATTGTAAAAGCATTCCCAGTGGTCTTTTAATTATGATTATGCAGCTTTTAACCATCATCAAAAGACCCATGTTTTTTTTCTAGGACATAGTTTTGGCAGAGTGGCAGTAGTTCATGTTCAGTGTTCCTGAGAGCTCTCTGTTTATATGCTGATTCACTAAGAAAGACTCAGAAATGCAATGTTAAGCTTAATGTTCTTCAAAGATGCCCTCCAATATCCGAAAAATGCCTCAAAAATAAGTTAAAAACCCGATTTTCATCTGAGTGGATCTTTAAGTACAGAATACTTCCAGGAGCTGAAGCCAGGCATCCTCAAAGGATCACAAAACATGTATTTTGAACCAGTTGGTATTTTGAATTTGTCTATATCAAACATGGAATAAGAGTTGATACAATTACTAAATGATTTTTGCATTTTTAATGTTCTTTTAGCTCAGCAGCTCAAACTGTTCCTGTGATGATTTGCTGTTCAGCCTCACAGAGTGTTATAAATTAATTTAGCTGGAGAAAGGGATTTTGCATTTTTAATATTTCACAAATGCTCCATTTGAAAAAAATATCTAATCTCTTCTGCATGGCTTTTTATCATTTTTAACATGAATTTGTGGTTGTGTGCCTCACCATAATGCAAATGTTGAAAACGGCTGACCTCAGCACAATTCTTTCCTCCTGGAATTGAATTTAGCATCAATTGAAGGAGTTCATATGCATCTGCTTTGTCACTGAGTGCTCTCTAACGGGCCGATCAGCAAAAATTAATCCCGTCTTAGCTCAGCGAAGTTCCATTGTTTCGTTGGATCAGCTCCAGCGCGCTGTTAAGGAGAAATGAAAACCAAGCAAGATCCCCAGACTGCTTTAAAGCCATTTTTCAATCTCATGGGGAGGGGGGGAATCCTCTGAAATCCTAATTGCAGCATTAGAAATATGACTGTAGCTGCCGCATGTTACAAATTGCAGCAAAGACAACAACAAGCTCGATCACGGGGCAATAATCGCTCTCAACGCCGCCACGTTTGAGCACGGGGTCGTCTGTCATTTCTACGACCCATCATCTGTGCCTTCTTCATCGTTATCATCATCATCAGATGCCATTAGTCATTTCCATCAATCCTACCAGTGGAGAGGTACAAAGTAATGCATCAATATTAAAAGATCTGTGTAACTCTTGATGCATCTCTGCAGGAATTGTTCAGCTGTCATGCATTCTGGATGACGAAAACAATCATACCACATGTCTAACACGTGTGCATCCATTAGGTTTTGTCTCATTTTCTATTTTATTTATCTATTTTTAAGGATAAATATGATTGGTATGATTGGTCATACATACATCAAGGGGATTCAGGTTCTTCCCGTCAGTCTCTTCACCCATTCAACAGCTTGTGCACTTGAAACAAATTTTAATTCATCCTTAGAAAAACTTTTTTTAACCCTTTTTATCTCAAGGTATGCAAAGCCACTTTTTTTTTCTGTAAACACCCCCTTTTTTGCCCTCGACTTCCCCCTGTATTTGCAGCTTCCACAGCAGGAGTCGCACAGAAAATCCTCATAAAATAAAAATCACTTAAAAAAAAAGAAATTTCAGGCCTTATTGTCCTTGGAAATTCTTCTGGTATTAAAAACCTATTCAGATCATCTTTGAGTTATTTTTTTAAAGTGCTCCCAGTGGGTTTTTAATTATGGTTATGCCATTTTTAGCCAAAATCTAGAAACCTTTGTTGAATTCTAGGACATAGTTTCTGCAGAGCGACAGGAGTTCAACAGAAATTCACCTCTGAGTTGTGAGCGTGACATCTCATCCCCTCCCTGTTGCTGAGAGCGTATTTTTGGCATCACAAATGCGTGCTTTTTCAAACTGCATTTTTGTCATCTGCTCCTGATTCACAACAATTTGAATAAAGAAATACTCAAAAATGCAATTTTGAGCTCAATTTTCTTTATAAATGTCCTTCATCCAAAAAAAATGCCACAAACCAATGTTCAAAACACAATTTTCATCGGAGTGAGTCTCTGATGACTTTACAAGCACAGTAGCTTGTAATTCCTTCCTGACACGAAACAGACGACCAGGAGAGAGACAGAGAACAGTAGGAGAAAAATTAGCAAAGTGTAAATTGCTTGAATCCAACTTGCAAATGCAACAAATTACAGTGTTTGTTAATTATTTTGTTGCCTTTGAGCTCATGATTCAAATAGAATGTCAAGTAAACTTGTTAAAAATCTCTCAGAATTGCCTGGACATTGGGCGAATTTGAACACAATAAAAACTAAATATATCCTACAAACTAAATTGTCAAATGGATTAATTCCCATCTTTATTGCTAACAAATGGAAATTATTAAACAACAATATATTAAAAACTTTTTGGTGTTTTTAATGTATTTTTGTGGCATTTTTGTCATGATGGAGGAGGACGTGTATGAAGAAAGTTAAGCTTAAAATCACATTTCTGAGGATTTTTTGTATTCAAACTGTTGTGAATTAGGAGCAGAAGCACCTGATGCCTCCACTTTTAGACGACTAGATCCATGTACGTCTTTGTTGTTGTGTCTGGCTCAAAACTGCATAGCTCCAATATGGCTCACTGTTTTGTTTGCACCGCTCATGTTAGGTTGGGGGGGGGGGGGGGGCTGTAAGCTAGCATGAGAGCATGGAAACAGAGAGCTCTCAGGAACGGGAAGTGGGGGTAGGGTTGCTCCGCACAAACAGTCCTGAAAAAAAAAAACGTTAAAATGGCGTATACTTCTATAGCGCTTTCTACCCTCTTATGAAGGCCCAAAGCGCTTTACAGTCACAGTCCCATTCACCCATGCACACACACATTCACACACTGATGGTGGCTCCGCTGCCGAACACTGGCGCCAACCTCCCACCAGAGGCAAGGTGGGGTTTAGTGTCTTGCCCAAGGGCACTTCGACACATGCAAGGCAGGAATCGAACCTGCAATATTACGATTATGGGTCGACCGCCCTACCGCTGCACCACGGCTGCCCTGAAGTCCTGAAGTACCGGTTCTCCTGCCTCAGCAGAAATAATGTCCTAAAAAACAAACAGATTTTGGTTTGATTTTGGCTAAAAGCTGCATAATCACATTTAAGAGACACCTTTGATAATAGAACACAAACTAATCAGAGTGGGACTTAAAAATACTAGCTAATGAGAAATTTATTTTGAAGCATCTGTAAAAAAAATGTTAAATTATAAAATGCAAAAATGTGTGTTTCACAAAAAAACAACAACAACGTAGCTTTTTAAGTTGAATCTCTATTTTTTTTAAGGGTTACAACTTTTTTCTTACTCAGAATTTCATGTTTTCCGTATCAGGTTAAAGGCCTTCTGTTTATGTCAGTGGTCTGAACATGTGTCCCCTTGTGGTCACAGTTGGCCCTATAAAGCCATACATGCATGCAGATCCCAGTTTAACCCTTGAGCAGAACCTTGGTAGAATTAAGAACACACTGGCAGGGCTGCTAACAGTTTCATTAACTGAATCTAGAGAGGAAAGGAAACTTTTCTTTTTTTTTTTTTCCCTGTTATGTCCTCCTACGTGAGCGTTCCCAGTGTGGGGTTCTTTTTGCCCTCCAGGAACCACAGTCTGGTTAATGTGCTGCTTTGTACTCCTACACAGAAGGAGAAAGAAGCAGCGTGTCAGTCTGCCAGTGTGCTCTCCACCAGCGGTCCTACATGAGAAGATATTGCCTTTTTGTTTTGCTGCTGGATTGAATCGTTTAGTGAGGCAGAGGCAGTGATACGTCAAAAATCTTCTGAACCAGACCAATAATGACAAAAACAGCAAAAAATGTTTGAACTCAAGCAGGGCTTCCCTCGATTTCCTGTTTTCATTTTTTTTTTTTGTCACTGATGAAGGTTGGATTGAAGTGGTTGTTCCACAGCTGAATCATTTTATCTTTCAGCTCTTTTTATGGAAAGATGTCTGGATTAACAGTTTTTTAGCATATTGATCAGCTTTAGTATTTCAAAAATCCACACAGACATGATTAATTTCTCCTTTCTATGAAAATATCTGCAGGAGGTTACAAAGGCCCTGATTGCAAATGCAAGACGAGGAAGACTGAAAGACTCCTGCTGTTTCTACAGACAGCTTAATGTGTGGCTCTGACCTTCAGGCCTGTTATTATTTCAGTAGAATATTGCTGGCGCTTGATCTGTTTTTCCAAAATAAATGCTGCTCTTTCGATTTCACACTTTTTTTTCTTCTTCTTTAGATTCAGAGTAACCCAAGTGTTTTATTCTGATGAATTCAATCTGAGCTCTACCTTAAAGTTCTACTCCTATGTTAACCTCTAGCACTTGAAATGAAAGGCCAAAGCATAAAAAGCTGGGAGTGTGAGATTTAAGTAGAAGAAGCACTGCTCTTTAGTTTTATACCCTGCAGCACATCACCTTTTAAGGTATATCTGGATTACACACACAGTGGGGGAAAAGAGCATTTAGTCAGCCATCAATTGTTAGTTCTCACACTTAAAAAGATGAGAGAGGCCTGAAATTTTCATCATAGGTATACCTCAGCTATGAGACAAAATGAGAGTTTAAATGTGTATTTACCAGCAGATACTTAACGTTAGCTCCAGACTAGACAGACTCTGCTATCATATTTCTAACTCTCCTGCAGTCAAAGAACGACCATGTTCTCTCAGGGGACATGCCTGCCAGCAGGCCAAGTTTTTTGGATCAAAAGAATGCAAATTTATCGTTATCGCAATATCAAGCAGTGCAATATCCATATCGCAAAAGTCGGCAAAAATCGCAATAAATGATTACCTTAAATGTGCTAAAACAATCTTATTTCAGCTTGAAGCATTTAACGAATCAAATAAATCCATTTAGGAATTGGATGGACCCTTCCACGTTGTTGACCAATCAGATGAGCCCTTTTATGTTTGATATACGTCAACAAGGGTCATTTCGAGTATAATTTTTAAACTGTTGCAATGAAATGGCAACAATGTTTTTGGTTGTTTTGCTATTTGTTCATATACCGCAAATTATATCGTTATCGCAATATTGATCACTCGTATCGCATATCGCAAGTTTTGTTCATATCGTGCAGCCCTACCGACACAGAACAAATGCTTTGTGCTTGGAATCGAGACGACTGTACTGGTTGGACCCCAGTACAGAACCTACTTTCACTTTTGACTCTATTGTTCTCGTCCCAGAACATGAGGTCTAAATCTGCATGTATGAGCTGGACCTGTACTTTGCTTTTAGCATTGCTGCTACTACATATTCAAATGTTATCAAACATTATGTACCGGTAGTTCAACCTCTCGTTAAAAAAATAAAAAATAAAATAATAATTTGTTTCCATGCTCTATGGGGTGAAAAAGAGGCATATATATATATATCAATTACGTCTGTGTGATGATTTGTTGGCCCTTTTCACAGATTGACAACGAGGAATATGGTGAAGCCCTGTCTCTCGCACAAGCCTACAATCTGGACTCCGACCTGGTCTACCAGAGACAGTGGAGGAAGAGCACAGTCAGCATCGCTTCAATACAAGATTATCTGGTAAGAGCTGAAATAAAGAGACAGATTCACATCAAGCCATTTTTTTGCATACAGTCTGCTCGATACGAAATAGAATATGTACCGAGTGGGAGAAGCACATGCTTAGGCCCAACAAGAACTCCCTTGCTCTATTTCACGCATCATTTCTACCAATTTCTAGCATATTTTCACGCCCTCCCCCCCCTCATTCTGTATCTCATTTTATTCTGTCATTTCTCTGAACTCCCTCTTTTTGACTCGCCCACGTCGCACTCAGAGCAAGATCCGCAAGCGCTCATGGGTGTTGCACGAGTGTGTGGAGCGCGTCCCCGAGAATGTGGATGCAGCCAAGGAGCTGCTGCAGTACGGCCTCAAAGGGACAGATATTGAAGCCCTTGTGGCCATAGGAAACAATGAAGATGGTGGCAGGTAGGGGCACATTAAAAACTGCCACATGCATTAGTATTTATGATGCATGAATCCGTTCGTAACAAACAGTTTTTACCTGTTTTTATTTGTCCCTCACTAGGGACTTCTTCTGCCTGCAACATTTTGCTCATCTGTGTTTACCTGTTGTTTACATTTCCATCTTTGAGGTTTATCATGCCTGGCGACGTAGACCTTGATGACCAGCCTTATGAAGACATGCTATCAGATGATGAGGAGCTGGAGAGGAAGAAGGAGTGGGAGAGCAGGAGGAGACAAGAGCTGTTGGTCAAGGTTGACTTCAGCAGGTGTGTCGGGAAAGGATTCATTAGGTCAAACTCAACAAAAACAAAATAAGTTGATCTGTTTTAAATGAATAAAGCTTCATCAAGTGTCTTTTAACACTTTAATACCAAAGATATTGCCGGTACCGCCTAAATACCACACTCTTTGACCTCCAATTCAGAATCCGCTGGAATTTAATTCCAGTTGAAAAGTCATGGTAGTCAAAAGAATGTCAACACTGGAGCTAACGTTCTGGTGTTAAACGGTTATTTAAGGGGAAAAAAAGGATTGGGTCCTCTTCAGCTTCACTACATTCATCAATGCAACAAAAGGGCCACCGAGAAGAGACTAAAGAAGAAAATGGTTGAGGAATGAGCACCAGCCACTGGTGGTTGGTTAAAATTTAAATCTGAAATCCCAGGGGCCTGGTCATATTCACTAAAAGCACAAGCCTGTTAAAAAGAAACCTGTTTGAGGCACAAAGATTATCATAAAAAGCAGCATTTTCACTGCCAGTGTAAACCCGCTGAACAAAATATATGATAAATAGAAAGAGATAAAAAAAAATAAACCACAGGGTTGCATCCAGAGGTCTAACAGATGCACATATTCACATGAGGACACTGGATTCCTGTTGGCATCATGTATAGAATGCTGGATGCCACTCAGGTGGAGGGTTGGTCTGCCAAGCTGGTCTGCACAGAAACGGAATCTTATTCATTTGAAGCTTTGGGTCCAATGGGAAATGTACATGCAGCCTTTGAACAGCCCATTCGGAGGGTCTAGTCCTCGTTCTACTGATCCTGCTGTGAAGCATTTTGGATTTTTTTTATATATTATGAATTTTAAAGTTAAGATCAGAGACTCTCAGTTGGTTCCAACTTGCAAGTTTAGGTTTAGATGTCACTAAAGTCTGTACATTTGCCAATCCTTGAAGTTTATTTGACCATTTTTAATGAGTTTATTGCAATTCAATTCAATTTTCCATTCAATTTCATTTATGTAGCCCAAATTCACAACAACAGTCGCTTCGATGGGCTTTGCACCGGCCATGGTGGAGAGAAAGAGCGGGTAACCTTTGATCGGCACATTGCAGGTTTGTTTGCTCCTGGTGGGTATAGATAGGTTGGCGCCAGTGTTCAGCAACGGAGCCGCCATTAAAGTGTGAGTGTGTGTGAGTGAATGGGACTGTGACTGTAAAGCATTTTGGGCCTTCTAAGAAGATAGGAAGGTGCCATATAAGTATACGCCATTAACCATTTCACCAAACCAAAAGAAAAGACTCCATACCAGCAATATATTATTTTACTTAAAGTAGCGTAAATCAAGCCTTGGACCATACTGTTGAAGTATTTTGTAAATACAATTTACTACTAATGCACTACATACAGGCTTAGTATGTTCATGGCGAATAAAGAATCAGAGAAAAGCCCTGAAACATAAAATTTCATCGCTGAGAGAAATACAGCAACTGTGGAAAAAAAATCAATTTATTCATCTAATACACCTTGCAAACCCTCCAGAGAGAAATAACTCAGTTATTTTATTGTCACAGTTGGATGGTGGGCTAACCAAAACAGACGACAGGAGGAAGCCACCATGCTGCTCGTTCTGCCTTTTCTGCTAGTTTCTTCTTTGCAAATGTAGCAAGTAATTCATTATCATTTCTCAATATGACAGGATATGAATTCAAGGAAACGGCAAATACAGTTTTGTTACCGACAAAGCGGAGCATCTGGATTTTTTTCACCTCAGGTTCAGATTATAAGAACGTATGGAAGCCTTTTAAATCAGGTATATAAAATGTTGATTTGATAGTAGGGGAAAAAATACTTCCTGCATTTCAATTCCTTTTTTCTTAATCACAATGACTTTAAAAGGGTTTTACCAGGAGCATACTAACACTAAGTTTTTTCAGGTTTAATATTTTACTAAATAAATTCAACCATTCCAATGCACTTGTAGCCTACTGTCTGGACTCTTTTTCTAGCCTTTTTTGCATTTCATTTTAGTCCTCCTAAAACTCTGTAGGTCTTTGTAAAACCTCTGTGATTGAATTCTCTTTATGAAAGTGGCTGTAGAACAAAAGCGGTCTGCTATTTTACTCAGCTTCACTGATTACTTCCTAAAGTACCAATTTACAAACTGACTTTTATTCTACAAGCTCAGAAGTATTCATCATGTTTAGATAGACACAGTGGGTGGCTCTAAAATATTTTCATCGGAGACCTTTTAAATCAAAAGTTGATGAAGAGTGCCAGAGTGTTGGCAGCACATATCATTTATAGCATTTAGCAAGGTTATTATTATCTACCAAATAAATGTAGCGCTGAAGTGTTTACACTTTGGAAGACAAACATGATGCTAAAATAAATTGCTCTGCATCCCTACCACCCTTTAAGCCCAGTTGCCCATATAGCTATTCTTGCCTTTGACTTTAAATAAAGGTTTTTTTTTCAACCACATTCTGATTTTTAATTTTTTTTCTTAAAGTTGGGTCTTCTGCCAACAAGGAACTGTTTTTCTTAGAAACGTCCCTGGTTTCCGGCAATCTTATACCTTGTTTCCGTTAAGCGGTAACCATTGTTGGGTGCGTTGGTTGTAGGTCCATAGAAAAATGGAACGTATCGGTTAAAGCGGAGCTGCTGTTAAAACCCGTTGATTGGCTGAAGGGTCATTACAACAACAGAAAGTGCCAAGAAAGCGACTGCATTCCTCTTTGCCGCCTGCAATCTTCTATCAAACAACATTAATATGTAATATTTATCTGCGCTTTTCCTGAATTCCATGGACCACTCTAAATCTGAATGGACTGGACCAAACCACTCAGTGGAAATGAGGCTTAAGCAACACCCCCTAACGTAACACCAAAATAGAAAATTAAAAAAATAAACAAAAACACTGTTTCCCTTCCCTTTTCCCAGCAAATTAAAAAGGTCTCTGGAAAGTTGAAGTTGGAGTTTTACCATAAGATTTAAAGGGAAGTTTGTCCAGTCTGAAACTAGGCTCTAGTGGTCATTTTAAGAACTGCAACATTTAATACTTTCTGATTGGCTAAAATGCTGGAACAGTTTGCAGGGTCTTGTGAGGCTGGTGGGTGGGTGGGTGGAGGGGGGTCTCTCAAATTTAGCACTCTGTTTCATTAGGTGGCACGCTGGAGAGGATCATAAAGGCGGGGATGTTAATGAGGATGAGTGAGAGAAAGACAGAGAAATAGCGCTGGTGCAGATTAGTGGGTAATCTGCTGGAGGTAATTTATGCCTTTGTTGTCAAGTGCCCCGGGAAATACTAATGAAAAACCCTTTAGTGATCACTAATCACCTCTCATACCACCATGCAAATTCCCATACCCATGTATCACGAATGACTCCTCATGTAATTTCATATGCATAACGCACCTGCTTAAGGAACCGAATGTAAACATAGCAAAGGGTGTATAATTGGTTATAAATGATACGCATTTAAAATGCAAATCCATACAGTTTGCAGCTTTTTCTGCATCAAGTTACTGGATTGTTTGGTCCCTTTTGTTCTTTTCACATCAGGTAATAGTTACTTGTGAGCCTCTAGTCTGCATTTGAATGAGAAAGAGTAAAGTGTGTAATATTAAGCTTTTGTAATGGTTCCCCTTCAGGTGTCAGTTTCTTTCTTTTTTTTTTTCCGTTGATGAGATTTTTTTTTTCCCCATTTCTATTTTTTTTTTCTACAGCTCATTGACCGGGTAATAACATTGAGTTTTATTGCAGACCTGTAGTTCAATGTAGATAAAGGAGAGATTGAGGGTGAGTTCTAGTATATAAAGGAGTGTAAAAAAAAAAGTCAATAATTTACAAACATGAGAAATAAGCTATTACGTTAAATCTTTGGCGAGTTAACTTCTTTAAATACGTCTATTTTTCTTCCTTATCTGTCTTTGAGTTAGGGCATCTGCCAGGAGGCTGACTCGTGCCCCCAAAATGTGTTTGCGTGTGCCCTCACTAATGGATCAAACTATGTTGCCTTGGTGCCTGTGGCAGCGACCGAGACAGATAATAATTCTCTTAATTTCTTTTTAACTACACCGCCATTACAGAAATGGCTGGGCATCGATCACATCTGCTCTGTGTATGTTGGGGCGCGTGCTCTTTCTCAGTGTGATGCTGTTGTGTGTAGATACGGGCTGCATTTAACTACTGACCATTGAAGCTTTTATCCTATGGAATGTTAGGAACCTGTCTCTGTGTATGTGATATAAAAAGCTTTTTTTTTTAATGACTCCAGATAAGACGCATACGTCCGTCCTTTTGTAAAAAGACATCCTGACGACATTTCAAAACCAGATACACAACCGGTTCTCACTACTTCTGGAGTATTCTACCAAGGATTGTTATTTATAACCACTAATCTGATGGATGGACAGTGTAGCAGTGGAAGTTTTTATCTGGCGTTGTGTGTTTATAAAAGAGATATGGCTGAAAAACAGACTAAAGCCGTGAGAATGAAGTTTACGGCAAGGTGTTTACGTGTTTATCAGATCAGATCCAGACTGCAGTTAGGAGTTTAATTTCCTCATTTTCTGCAGCTTAGGACCAGACTGTTTGTGTGTCAGGGCTTGTGTTGTTATTCACAGTTTTGCTGCAGCACCCTAGTACAAATGCAGACATACAGCTGTGTTGTCCTGAAAATACCTCCTTGCAAGCAGGTCTTATATATTTAATGTTAAATGGTTTTCTTTACAAAAAACAACATTTTAAACTGTTTGAATTGCCTCTCTGTCATTACAGGCCTTCCGCCTAGGTTCTGATGTGTCGCAAGTTGTTTGATCCCTTTCTTATTATTGACTTCCTATCAATCCCAAACTTTATTAAAATAGATTAACTTTAGCCTTTTATTGTGTTACCTTCATAGTGTATGTCTAGATTGATCTTTTTCACTGACTTCAGCCAAGGGAAACAACCCGTATACTTCCGAGCTGAAGCCCTTTAAAGAATGAAAGTGACTGCTGCAAAATCACTTTGTAATCATTAAGCAAAGTTCCTATTTACTGTCATGTAAAGTTGACCAACTTTAAAACAGTTAAAAAAAACCCAACAACATACGTTTAGACATATAAATGTTTTAAAAATTTTTTTTACAGATGGCTTGTTTTTACAACATTATTTTTCTGTGACCAGGTGACATATTCAAGGCAAATTACACTAAATTAAAATTTAACGTGGCTCATTGATTTAAAAAAAAAAAATTCTTTTTCATTTGACATCAATGTTTTTCACAAATTGAGACATGTGCTTAAGATGGATACATTAAAATCCAACTACAATCATCTATTGATCTATTTTTAAAGTCTTCCCAGTGTTTTTTTGATGTTTTTAAACCAAAATCTAAATAACTGTGGCAGTCGTTCATTAGAAATCTGAGTTTTGGGTGGGACTGATAGCGCTAAGCAGTCCCGCCCCCCTTCCCCTCCACGTTGCTGAGAGCTTTCTGTTTGCACGCTCTCCTGCTAGCTTACAGCCCCTCACACCCCAATATAACATTAGCAGGGCAATAGAATTGGCAAGCAATATTGGAGTTGTTCAGCCGTACAGTTTTGAGCCAGATGCCAGCTCAGACAAGGGAAAACAAAGACATAAATGGATCTAGTCTTCTACAAGCGACGATTCTGAAAATCTAACTTGTAAACTTTAGGGAAAAAAATGTTTATAGTTCTTGAATGCAGCGCATATTGTTTGTGGAAACTTGAAAGGACGATTAACACTTTGCAAAAGACTTGCAGACTGAATCGATTACTCAGACTAAACGTAAGGACACTTTCACAAGAAAACACTTGTATTCATTTTTGGTTGACTTGTAAGTGCACTTTACAAAATAAAATGACACAATTTTACTTTTTTAGTCTTGAAACTGTTATCAGATGTCCTTAGTAAAAGGATCCATGTCTCGAAACTTGCCTGGACCACATCAGAAAATTAAAGTAAACTGGATTTTTTTGTTGTTGTGCGTAAACAACCATTCAGTGTCTCCAAACGACAAGAAGTACTTTAAGCAGCATTCTCCACAGGCTTCCTCATCCTTCCCATCAGCCCTCTCTTCTCATCAGTTCCACTTTCCTTGCATCGCTCAGAGGAAACAGACAAAAGTAATTACAACCAGTGTGAACACTAAGCCACAACTCTTTGATGTCTCAGTGTGTTTTTGAGCCAGTGTTAATCTTTGTTAGTCAGCACAGATAAAACCTTATGGTACCCACTGTAATGAGGGATTAAGGATTAAAACTATGGAGGAGAGGGAAACTCCCATGTGCCCACACTGCAGTTGATCCAGGACAAATTTTTTAAAGATGGTTCAGACACCGTTTCGGATTGTAAAGTTGGATAAATGAAAGGAAGTTGAAACATACTTGCTTTGCACCTCCTAAAGTGGCTGGTCTGACCAGTCATCTGTTTTTTTGCCTGCTGGTTTCTTTGCCTGGGGTGTGCTTTGAGTGACTGATTTGTTTTTGGTGTTCATAGTCGTTCCACTTTATTTACTGCCTTGATATAATCACATTGAAAATGAATTTGACTCTCACAGGACAATCACTCACCTCATTGACATCCAGCATCCAATACGTAACACCTGAATGCTTTTTGTGGTCATAAGACGTCCTCCAGAAAAGGATGAGGTTTAGGTAGCAGTCTATGGTGCGTCAGTCC
The DNA here is from genome assembly GCA_023969325.1 of Oryzias curvinotus. NCBI lineage: Eukaryota > Metazoa > Chordata > Actinopteri > Beloniformes > Adrianichthyidae > Oryzias > Oryzias curvinotus. The sequence goes on along the minus strand of CM043729.1, from coordinate 10,695,087 downwards.
CCAGTCTTTGAAGACTTGCTGTGTAAGGTCACTTCTAGGAAACAGCTTTCATTTTGCTGCACTCATCTTCAGTTGGCTTGTGTTTAAGCAGTGCTAATGCTAATCTGCTGGTTTTGTTCATGCATACGTGCTTTTAGACTGACTCTGGAGCAGAAGGAGTTGTGTCGGAGCCGACTGAAACTGCTCTCCTACCTGGACCGGCTGGCAACCTATGAGGTAATCGAATCACTCAAGCAGTCTTGCACACAAAATCAGTTCATTCAGTCTTTTAGACGAAGTTTAAAATTCTCATCAGGTTCCAACATCAGAAAAGTATTGAGATTTGTAGTGAAATTATTTATATTTAGAGTAAGTCAAATACAAATTCTAAAAGACATTGGGGTCCACAGCAGTTTCACCATCAGCAGAGTGTAGAAATTCTTAATTATTAATCAAAGAACAGGCTGCAGGTGTTTTGTTATTAACATTAAAAATATATAAAAAAAACATCATTTTTGCTCTAGCTAAAACCATCGACACATCATGCACCAAAAAGATGATCTCTGAAATCTCCCATGAAATTTTAATTAAACCTGAAGTGGGACAGACACACATAGTTGAGATTATTTATTGGTCAACCCACCTGCCAATCAGACAAGCAAACTACAAAAAATCCAGAAATATATTAAATCTAGTAAAGATCAAAATGTCAGGTACATTTTTAAAATTTAAATGTTTTACTTATCTATGTGATGAAATACTTGATTAACAAGAATATTACTGGATTAAATCCAATAATTTTCCTTTTTGTTATATCTCCCATTTCTTTGTTCAATAAGTCAACAGGTCGGATGTGTTTTTTTTAATACAAAACAGCTTTCCCGTCACCAATTGACAAAGACTGAGTAAAGTAAATGTATTTACTAGTTATGCTGTCAATATTAAACACTGACATAAGAGGGAAGTTTGTATTTACAGAAATGAAGTTTTTCCTTTTTTTTTTCCAATCTCAACTCTGCACAGTAGAACCCTAATTAGATCAGATGTCGACTCCTTTGAAAATAAGATAGTATGTTTAATATTTTTTCCTTTGTCAGTAAATTGCAGACTCTAAATTCGTAAGTAATAGTTCTATAATCCGGTGTAGCAACACGCAGCAACAGTTGCTCATCAAATTAAAATAGCTGTGTTACTTACATTAGTACTGTGACGATGAGTTTTTGTTGTAGAAGCATTCAAACCAACTGTAACCAACAAACTCCAGACATCATGGAGATGAACTGAATTTATGGAAGCTCCTTGGCATTGCTTTTAAAAATATTAGTTCTTTACTTGGATGAAACGGAGCAAAGATGTTGTCTAAGTGTTCGGTATGACCTGTCGCCTGCAGCATGCCCGAAGTAAAAATGTAACATTTTCACTCCACGGACTCGCCGAGTTGTGCGAGCTACCTATGGAGTCAAATTTGGATCAGCTTAAAGTGAATAAAAAAAAACAGAAAGTAAATTTGAAAAAAAATAATAAATAATTTGAAACAGTTGTAAGTTCAATAGTACATTTTAATTTTGAAAGAAGTATTGAAAATTCGAAAAAAAGAATTGACAATTTCAACCTTCAATTAAAAGAAGAAATTAAACCTAAAATCGATACAAAAGAAGTTTATTTGAATTTTCTACTTTTTTTTCCCCTTCATCCCCTCTTTGCTTTCAGTTTTTTGTTTCAATTCAGTTTTCAAGTTTTCACTGCCGAGCTGATCCTATTTTTACGTTGGGGTGGGGGTTTTGAGCTCATTGGCTACAGGACATGATTTCCCATGGTTCCCAAAGATGTAATGATAATGTGAGGCCTTTTCTGCTCCGTTACGAGCAGAAAATTGTCTTTATTCTTTTCTTTTAAATGTATAATGTGTTCTTTTAAAAATTTCAATTTTGTTTTTTAAAATTTACAATTTGTTTCTTTTCTTTCACTTGAAACAGATCCTAGTTTGATCCCATAGCCACCTGCACGCACCGTACAGATTTTCCCATTATTTGCCTGTCCACATCCAGCTGTAAGGGCAGTTGGGACTTAGGAATTAAGTGGAATTTACCATGTTCAACTAAGCTCTAACCAAAATGGATTTCATCCTTCCTGTGACTAGTGTTAACACTCATACCCTTGTGATCCGCGATAAGTCCAAGTTGAATGAAGCTTCACTTATTCCACATGCAGCAGAGATAAGACTCTGCCCAACTAGACTCTCAGCTCAGACAGAATCACGTCTCTCTCTTTTCCCGGACATTGTCATGGTAACCGCATCACTCGTCACATTCCTTTTTGCCCCAATCCATTTTCTCTGGCTGTCTATGAATATCGTATTAGGGTTTTTATCATCCCAACTTGGGGTTGGCTCTGTCTGCATACGAGCCATTCAAAGGCTATCCATCAGAAACACACACACATACACGCTGGAATGCAGCGCGGCACATCCTCGCGCACGCTCACTGACGTAAAAGATGTCACAGAGATTTTTTACTCTCAGATAAATCCCTCTAGCCAAAGGCCACAACAACAAATGTTCCTTCCTGACATATGCACACACACACACTCATAACTCACTCAGATGCTTCCAAATAAAAAGACAAGGCAGCCGTGGGCTAGAAAGTTAAATAGCATCTGTGTTGACTTTGCCTTGGTGCAATCCTTTGCAGTCTCATCGTCTACCCGCTCACATTTATTCCGGAAAGATAATCCTATTCTTCAGAAATATATGCCCCTCTTTGAACCACATATGTATTCCATATTTCTCAAAATGGCTCGTCTTTGACTGTTTTACTTTCCAGGAGATACTTGGCGGTCCTCACGCAGCAGAGCAGAAATACGACGCCGAGTTTTTCAAGAAGTTCCGAAGTCAAAATATTGTTCTGTCTGCAAGAAACTACGCCCGGGTAATGTCTGCCTCTACTTTCTATCTAAATCCTTCACCATTGACATTGCTAGAGTAAGTGTATATGATTATATAGTTAATTTTTTACATAATTCCCTATGTTCTTTTTTAAATCCTCACAAAAGACTGTGTACGAAGAGCCGACAACGATTGAAGTAGTCCCTCCTAATATTTTTGTCTTATGCGTCATTTGCCTGCAGGAGAGTAATGTGCAGGCCTTGGATATTCTCTTCACGTATCACGGAGCAGAACTCCTTCAGCATCGACTAGCTATTCTTTACAACTTCCCAGAAACCACCTCTCCACATGAGTACACCATCTTGCTGCCTGAAGCCTGGTGAGAAACACACAAACGCTTGCAAGCTGGAAATTTGCATTGCCTTTCTAAAACAAGACAATAAAAGCAGGAACAAACATGAGTTAAAAAATCCTGCTGGATACACAAGAAAAAATAATGTGTTCATCAAAATGTCATGTCGTATCGCCTAACTTTGGTTAAATAATGTTCAGTAACAGCAGAATAACCAGTAATAGGATGATTTGAGTTGTCTGCTCCCTTTCAAACTGCTAACCGTGCTTACCACACAGCTTATAGTTGGGCTGATTAGTCATAAGCAACTAACAGTGCATGCAGCCCTCAGTGGACCTGTTTGTTTGTGACCCAGTGCTAATTATCTCTGCTCTGTTTAGGCTGGGTTGGCTGTTATTGAAAGGATCAGGCTGCAGCATTGTCTATAAATTAGCTTGTTGTTTGTGGAACACCCACAGGGCTGGCACGCCGGTTTGTCATTTTATTTTTTCCTCGATTGTGCTCTCATGCTAAATTGGGGGTAAGTAAATCTTGCCCCCTCCTTTTTTAACCTTTTAGTTGGCAAAAAAAACCCAGTCTGCCAAAAAAAGGACATTTTAAAAAGCTTAATTTTAGGAGATTTAACTACTTTGTTATGGAAATACTGTATCCCAAACTACATATAGACCGAAATATGTCAGGATAATTATTGCTCTGAGTGACTTACTAGTTTTTGCCCTCAAAAATGACATAAATCCCTCAAAATAAACATTATAATGAATACAAAGTTGTTATAGAATTAAGACATTTTCTTTAAACACAACCAGACGTTTTCAGCAGAGAGGAGGTGATGCAAAAGAACATTTATTATTACAGCGTAGCTCTCTGGAGTGCAAAAGTCTCACACAGTTGTGACTTATTAATATTTTTTTCAATATTAAAATAACTTTTACTTGACTAACACCTCAGTTGGAGCATGTGCCAACACATTCTTTTTTCACGCCTTCACACAGAATGAATTCAAGCTCAGTTCTACAAATGCAGACTTTGGAAAAGCGACTTAATTACCACTTATAAATATAAATCAGATTCAGATACGGTAAATGAAATAAAGCTTGATGCAACTGTTGCAGAACTTTTCTCTGCCTTGTATTTCACTAAGATGTAGTTTTTTTTTTAGATTGGAGGATATAAATGAAGTTTCAAATTATTCTGAACTTTACAAATATTTTGTGTAATGATAAGTGCAACCAACCTATTAATACTTTTTGTATTTCCTTGAAGACCCACTCTGATGAAAATTGTGCTTTTTAAACATGTCCTTGTGGTATTTTTCTGACGATGAAAGACATGTATGAAGAAAATGAAGCTTCCTTTTTGGAAAGAAACAGAAATATAAAAAACGTAAAGTTCACTTCATTTATTATTATAGTTTTCTCTCTTTGTTGAGGTCTTGTTGTTATTCTGGTTTCCAAACATTTCCCTATAGCTCGCTTTTATCCAGCCGCATCTGAGTTGGTATGGAGGTCAGGCGGTTGAGGCTCTGCAGTGAGCATCCATCATGGCCCCACCGCTGTGGGGCAGTTTCCTATTTCCCCAGCTTGTGAGCACCAACTGCTGCTCGGCTAGCACTCGCTCCCACACTGCAGCAGACGGAGCTCCTCTCACCATCTGTTTGGAGCTCACTCTTCATGTGCTGAAGTCTTGTTTCACTCTGGCGAGGGATGGCTGGGGAGAGAGGATGTGCTATTCTTCTGTAATATTGATCAGATTCGTGTGGAGGCCTTTAGACTTCAGGAAGCTGGAAGAGTAGAAATCAAGTTTTTGTTGAAAACTCTGCTTTGACTTCGGCTGGAAAAACTTGTCAGCCCAGTGGAAAACTGAACTTCAAGTTTGCATCTTCATTTTCCTGCTGCTTTGCTGCATTTCTGATGTGAGCAAGATCAGGAGAGCCAAATAATTCATTACTTTTATCAAAGTCAGGGAGCTCAAACTCTGTTTACTCTCCTCTTTTTTCTGACCTCCCTGTCTTATTGAGGTATGAGGACGAAGGGGAAGATGGCTAAAAAGAACCGACGAAGGTTTGACTTTATCTGGGTCTTTTCAATCTATATGCATTAAGATGCCAGAGTAAATGAATGAACTCACACTGGAAAAAAAGTCCCCTTTTTATAATTTGATATAAATCAGCAGCGCTCTCCAACTTGCTCCTTAAGTATTTTGACATCAGACAGGAGTCATAACTCAGCTGAGGGGGGTGGAATGCTGCGACATGTTTACAGTTGCCCTTTAACTGCACCAAAGCTGCAGATGATTTGTAGTCCGCGCTATCTGTTTAAGTTTTCCAGCTCCAGTACACATTCTGTGACCACAAAAGAATAGATAACTAAATGAAACGCATTTTTCTTCCATAAAAAAAAAACAAAAAAACCAACAGTCATTGCTCGCCCTGGCGCCTCAGCATGGGTGCATGCATTCATATGCTTTTTGGTGGGTTTATGCCTAAGCTGGCATGACACGCAGGGTTGCACAGTCATTCTTCCACGCTCCCTATTTATCTTTCTGGAACTTGTCAAACTCAAGGAGACTAGGAAAACGTAAATTTCAGCACCAACGTAGCGTTCAGAAAATGAAAGTATTTGCAGCAGAGGCACAATTCAGACTCTTTTCTTTTTTTTTTTTTTCAGACTAATTTATTGTAGTGTTTAGTCACCCCGTGACTCTTTTTTTCCTCCCTTTTTTCACAAAGCTGCTAGTTCATGTCCATTTAGTTTATGACCATGCGTAGTTCAATGACATTAATCAAATAAATAAATGATTAATAAATAAATTGATAAATGTAAATAAACATAAATTAAAACATACATTTTTGATAAACATACATTTATTCTACAGTTCACGCGTATATGGGTTTGACGATTCCCCAGTTTAGTTGAGTTCAAGAGATTAGTTTAAATTAGTGGATTTTTATTTTTCGTCTATCAACTGATTTTGCCTGATAGGTAGTGTTTTAAGTGGGAATGCCTTTTGTAAATGTAAGAATTATTAATCCTGTTAATAAAATGTCTTTTTTCCTTTTATTGATCACTAGTAATTTTCTTGATTTTGACAAAATCGTTTTTTATTAGAAATTGAAAAAAGGAATTATTATTATTTATAAAATGGTACATTTATTTAAATGTTAAACTTGCGTTTAACATTTGATTCTAGATTTTGTCTGTAATACTAAGCCTCCACCTAAGGTTCCTCAGTCTTTTGCAATCAGTGAAAACAGTGTTGCTGTTCTTTCACTTGAGACATATTTCAGAAAGAAGCAATTCTCCGTTGACTCCTATGTTAAAAAGTCACATTTTACAGATATAATAAAGCTATGTGCATTCTACTTCCTTAAGCTTATTTGTTTACGGCATTATTTGTCTTTTGTATGTGTCTTGGAGCTCAGTTTTCACATTAGTAAGGTGGGGTCTTTGATTGGTAGCTGGGTGGATCAATTTGCGAACTTGGTGAGTAACATCTATTTGCTGTATATAGGAAAGCTAGACCGAGTGACTCCGCCCCCTTTGTGTTCCAAACATGAAGTACCCGCTCGTTCCAAGACGCCAAAATCCCATAGACTTCTATAGAGAGAAAACCCCCCCCAGCTTTTATTCGTTCTATTTGGTCTGAATAACCATTCTTGCTACTTTTTCATGTTCTTGTTGATCCTATTTCAAGGTATATAAACTGATGAATTTCAAGTATTAAAGTATGTGGTGCCTGATGACCCCCACGTCAAACGTTCAAAGCGTTTCATTGACATATTTCAAGTGTGGTAGAGGTGTGCACTTCCAACAAGCTCCTGATTAGTGAGACTTGTTGCTATAGAAACAATTACACAGACCAACTTGGACCAATCAGTGTTTGTCTGCTTTGACTGGCTCCAACATGGCAGCGTCCATAATTGTGGAAAAATGGCGACTGAATTGACTTTATTTGGTTTGAGTTGGAAGTAAGGCATTTTCTATGAGGAGCGTCGCACCCAATTGGTCCAGTTCTCTTATACAGTCAGTGGGAACATCCTATTGGTGATGTCAGATCAATCATTCTCTGCCCAATATTGTGTTTCAGTGTGGATGAAAGAGACGAGCTGGGGTTGATTCCGTGGGACGAGCAGAGACACAGAGAATTGGACTGGTGTGAGGCAGAGGAGTGCAGGTAAACATTGGACATCATCCCTGACTGGATTTTCTTTTTCTTTTTTTTACTATCGTTCAACAAAAGCCTTATTAAACTCAGAAGTTGGCAAAGATTCTGTCAGTATGTCTACATAAACTCTGCCTGTTGCCATAAGAATGCCTCTCGCAGTGTAGGATGTTACAATTCCCGCTCCATGCAGGCCAGATGCTTGTGCTGGCATCATTATCTGAAACAAAACCTGACATCCTATTATCTAAATTTTAAACAGAGCCATAACAACCCAAAAACAAATCTTGCTCTGCAGCCAATTGATGCCATTGCTTCTGTGTGGAGGCCAGCTTAATTTACGCTTTCATTTATGCAGCTCTTTTGGTTTAATTACCTTTTTGGTGTTATTGGTAATATCTGCCGGAAGCTGAGGTAGGCTTGGCTACAGACTCAATTGTAATAATAGGCTTGTGATGCCAGCAAGGTTAAGGATGGTGTTTTTCTCTCTGGCATCGTTTAGTTGTCATGTTTTCAGCTCCATATTTTTCTTTCTTATCTGTTCCTCTCTCTTCCTCTTGCTTCACTCCACCTTTCCCACTAAGTGGATATTTTTGTTATCTTAACCCATTTGAAAAATGAAGCTGGCAAATGTGTTACTAAATACTAATGGTTGACATCTCTACCCTCTTTTCCTTAAGCGTATCCAGCTCAACATGTAAGCCTGTAAAAGCAGCCCATAAATGTGTCACTTTCATTTTCAATAGAGGCTAAATCGTTTCCTTAAAGAGCCGGGGCGCTGTAGGTGGACAGGCTGTGTATTTCTCTCTGACTATTTTCAGCTCCGGATCACGGGCTTTGGGCTGTATTTACTGCAGCGGGATGGTGTATGTGTGATTAACTCAATCAACTACCAGTTGTGTCCATAATGAAGAAACGTGTCACCCACAGCAACCACAGTGTGTTGATCGTGGCGCTTCATGCTGCCTAAAAAAAAGCATAGCTGATCTATTTTTCTTTTATAGAAATATTGTTTTTCTGTTGTAGGAAGCTATTTCCTTAAATTTCTTGACGTAATAAAAAGGAATGTGTTTATCCATGGCCTTGCCAGAGCGGTGCTGGACCAGAACCCATTTGATGATGATTTCCTGTATGAGGAATCTCCGGAGATGCTGAGATTTCGGACAGCCACGCCTTCCATTGAGCTTCTAACCGACTGGTACCGGAGTCGAGCGGAAGATATCGAGTCCTGCTCCAGACAGGTACCCCCCCCCCTCCCTTGGATTTGTGCTGGAATTCATCCCTTTTTTTATTGTTTAGTTTAGCCATTACTTATTGTATTCCATGACTTCATGTTCTTTATGGTTTAATGTTTATTATACAATTACCGGTTGGAAGCCTGTTAAGACATCTATTGTTGAAATAAAGGGCTATATAAATAAAATTGAATTGAATGCAGAAATTAGAACAAAAGAGTTTTGCATGGCCACGTATAGCTACGCACGTTTCTACGACCGTTAAACCAGGTCAAACCTTGACCAATCAGGGACTCTGATTTGGGTTTTGATGTATGGATAGCGCCCCAAGGGGCCAATAGTTGAAATTTGATCAAGGAGAAGAGATTAGTAATTGCGATTTGTGCCTGGCCGGAATTATATGGCAGCAAGTCTTTCATATATCGGAATAGAGCTGTAAAAGAAAAAACCTTGAGCAAGATTCACGAGATTAGCACTGCTTCAACATTTCAAACCTCTTCCAACTGTAGGTGGTGGATATGCGCTTGTATCGTGTAGTGACATGGTGTCAACACCATATGCACATTCAAGAAATTACAAAAAGGTTATTTTTGTATCTTTAGTTGTTATCTTGTAATACACAAACCATATATTGAACCAAAACAAAACCGTGACCTAAAACCGGATGTTTGAACCAAATCATAGTGAAAGTGAATCGAAAGTGAATCTCTTTTTTATTATTATTATGCAACTCAAGATTCGACTGTATGCCTTAAGGATAAAGCTTTTTACACTCAAATTGACGGGGTTTTTACCACAACAAGCTTATGATTTATTCCCCCTCAGCTGGAGCCCCTTGGGAACGCTCCTTCCTGCTGACAAAATAAATGCGGAGTGCACTTTGAAGCATCTCCAGCCATGGCTGAAAGAGCTTAGCTGAAATAACTTGATGTAGTGACTTCTTTTTTTCTAAGAGAAGGTTTGGAAAGGCAGGCACTTGCAGAGGAATAAATTGGTTAAATTGTTTCCATTTTGACTTTTTAACCCTTCTATTTCTCCTGGATGGTAAAATCGCAGCGTATCTTCTGAGGTGCGGCCTTCGATGGTCCTTTACAAGTCTCTTCTGCTTATATGTGATTCATGGTAGAGTAAAGCGGATGGAATAACAACTGTTAGACTAATTTTAGATGACCGAGGACGCACAATATGGCATATAATTGCAAAATAAATGTAACCATCCGTCAAGGTCACTTTGATTTTCTGTCTGTGGCAGTTATTATCACGTTTACCATATTTGCCATATGGGGTTCTAATGAAGGGAAACCAAAGCTTGTGTCATCTGCGCTTTGACTGTGCGCTTGAAATATTGGACTTGATGGGACTTGTTTAGTAGAGTAATGGGTTATAAAAGCCGGAGCTGCCCTCTGTCTCTGTACCCCAACTGGTGCTCTGCCTCCTCTCTTTACCTCCTTCACAGTGATGGATCAAGGTTGTCACAGAGCTGTCTTTGGAAAAGGGCTAAATAGGGTGCAGTCCTGCCATTCCCCTTCATTTCTCAATTTTATCCCCTTTGATTTGACGCAAAGGTGATGGAGGAATAGAGATTTGGGGCTCGTTTTAGAAGTCAACCGAGGGAGCAGGTTTTCACACCAGAGAGACCGAGTTGATGAAAAATGTAGTCTTTGGTAATCTCAAGAAATCAGACCAGCTTTGCCTTTTATTCTCTCCCTTGTTCCATTTTTAATTAGACCTCATCTCCCTTTGCTCTCTCACACATTACACCAGGAGCCTCTAGAGACTGTGCTTAACTCTTCATGTTTTGTGCTTTTTCACACACTTTTTCTCACCAACGGAAGAAAAAATGTAGAGGGAGATGCTCAAATGTCATTTTTCTGCACTCTTTTTTGTTTTTTTGTTTTCCCCGTCTCTCATCTGACTCCTGCTTATGCTCAGAAGAGCGTTTTAATGTGGGGAAAATAGGGTTTGATCAAAAGAGGCCTCATCAGAGGAAGTTGGAGTGTTTTAGAGAGCTGCTGGAAGGAAGACACTGGAGGGAAGGATTGGCAACATGACCTGAGGACAGGCTTGGAAAAGGATTCGATTGAGGGGAAAAAAAGAAAGTGTGCCAGGCTGATACAGCATTCCTGGTTAGTGTATTTTTAAAACAGGAAAATTATAGGCTGCCACTGCCAGATGATCAGATATAAGAAGAAATATTTTTCTCTGAGAGCTGTCGGTGAGGTGAGGTAAAAAAACAAAACAAAACGAAATGATATCAAAGTGTAGCGGGGTGCTTTGCTGAACGAAAATGAGGAAAAAGATGGGTCCTTTTGAGAACTGGAAAAAGGGCAAGCTGATATGCCAGAAAGGCTTGTGTGGATGTGCCAGATGATGAGTTCAAATGGAGGCTAACTGTGGTGACTCTATTAGTAGGTGGGGGGAAGGAAGGCAGGATAAAAATTGAGCAGGTTTGAAGGTGTGTGAAAAAGGTGTCTAAGATGGGACGGGATGAGAGGCGGGAGATTCACGTTGAGCTAGAGCTTTACAGTGAGGGTCGCCAAATCTGCAGGGGTGATTAGAGGCAGCTGACACGAAGAACAGCGGAAGCACTCACACAGGAGCTGCTTCGGCACAGACAATGAAGGGGGGTAGGGAAAGGAGTCCTAATTAAACAGTGCGAGATTTTAACATCTGAATTGTGTGCAGTTAGCTGAGGAGTCTGTCTCCAGATAGAGGGGAGGAGAAGCAGAGAGGATGGGGAGGATCTTTCCTCGCATTTAGATCAATAGACCATTCCCACTTGTTTAGTCTAATTGCTCCTTCTTCGAGTCGAGGTGATTTGGGTTGTCTTGTCGGTGTGTGTTTGGAGCAGTACAATTAGCGAGCAATTATTTATTTAGCGAGAAATATGTTAAGAAGCTGAGGATGACGAGGCCACCGCATGTGTGAAAGGCATGCTCCCAAGATGCAAAGCCAGAGAGGGGTCTGTCTTTAAAAGGTGTAGAGAAAGCAATCATCACCCTGGAGCCCAGTGGCATCTCCTATTGATTGGTCAATATCCACAGGTGGCTGACCATCGATTGGCCGGGCAAGCTGCCAGCGTTTAGGTGGCCGCGTATTGACTGGTTGCTCTTCTGGATGGAATTGTATTGATCGCAGCAGCAGGAAGCCCAAGTTTTATTGTTGAAAGACTAATGAGTGGATATTAGTAGAGACTGATGGGTATTATTTGGTCTGGGATTGGTTGGGATATTGTCTTTTTCTTGTTTTTCTTTTCTTTTTTTCCATCACCCAGTTCACCGCTTGCTGTGCTGCCACCCTTTTTATTTGTCTACTGCTCAAATGTGTTTGACATGGCTAACTGATTTGTAACAAGGCGGAAGAGTGTAAGGTGAAGCCAGTTCAGAATAACAACTTTACAAAGGTGACCCATTGAATACATTCAACAAGGTTTTTACAGGAAGTTGGTGGCTGATGTGAATTCAATGATGAGAGTACATATAAACTAAACAATATCAAACCGTGGAAATATTCTGTCAGGAACTGGTGGTGTAGGACCAAAATGCACGCAGGAGACCAGGCATGGTGGCAGAAACTAAAACATTTAATAAATTAACTGAAGCAAAAAGATGGCAAAGCAGAACAGAACAGATGACCTGACAATGAAGAACTGAAAACCAGACATTTATGTACATTTATTACAATGAACAGAAAGGAAAACGGCTGTGGATGATTAACCTTGATTTACTGACGGGGGAAGTTAAAACATTACCAAAAAACAACCTTAAATCCAAACTAAACCACATAATCCTCACATATTCTAAGGGGTTGCAACCACTGACTGTATATGAGAACTGGACCAAGTGACCCCTCCTCCCTGGCGTTCCAAATAGGAAGTACCAGCTGGTTCCAGGAACCTAAAATCCCACAGACCTCTATAGAGAAATAATCAGTTATTGACAGACACTTTTTTTTTAACATGTTCTTTAAAATCCTTGTTTCATGATATTTTTTCTTTAAGTATTGAAGTTATAAACATACCAATCAGATGCCTCATGTGGTCTAATGTCAATGTGCACAGAAAATAGGTATGGGGTCTTGCAAAATTTGCCAAATACTATGTGTATGTCTATGATGCCATCACTCACTCAAGTCAATGAGAGCCGCTTCTTTCTTTACTATATATAAAACCGTTCTTAATAATATTATTACTGATTAGCTGAGAAAAACGACAACAAAGATCTGCCATGCTGTTTATCTTCATCTTCTTTCTTTGCTGAAAAGACATTCTATTAAAAATGAACAGTTTCTTATTAAGCTTGTGACTTTTATTTTTACATTCATGCTGTTAGGCAGTTTGTTTTTTGAATTCAGTAAACCAAGTTTGCCTTTTGGGATAAAGATTTATTTGCATGTATCTTCACATTGGGTCAGAGTTTACATCAAACTGTAACAGGTAAGATTTGCAACTGCAGTTTCAGAGATCCATATCAGATTAGGTCCTCATGACTCTATATTATTCTTGCTAATATAAATAGAGTATTTAACTGGATTTCTAATCTTTTTTTGTTATGTTGCATGACATTTACTGATTGTCAGTTTAAAATATACATATAGTCTTAGTTTTTTTTATTTATTTTTTTTTTTATTAAACAAATGCAACGTACAAAACAAACAAATGCAACATAGTCTTAGTTTTAAAGCTTGCTACACTTTTACCTGTGGGACATTTCAGCATGTTCTCTGAAGACAAAATGTTCAGTATTTTTGTTTATCTGTGGCCATCAGGTGGACTGTGCACTGTCACTCGTGCGCCTAGGAAAGGAGCGGGAGATCCCGGGACTGGAGCTCCTGTGTGATGACCTGATCACCATGGAAACACTGGTATATGAGGCGTCATGTGATTTGAGCCTGACTCTGAAAGAGTTTCAGCAGCTAAAGGACATCGACAAACTCTGCCTACTCATGAAAAATGTGAGTCTTGATATATATATATATATATATATATATATTTAACTATCAATTTTTTAACTGTTCAACATGTGCCGCTTGATTAGGCAAAATAAACAAATCAGTAATAAATTCTATTTAGTTGTTTGACTCACATTTGAACACCAGCAAAGTTCTGAGAAGCTCCTCCATTACAGGTGCCATGGTTACATGTCTATTTGGAATAAATTACATAAGCTTTCCCTTAAAGTGTAGTGAACAACTGCCAGCTTTAGCCTATGAGCTGTTCAGGCAGGCAGCCAGCAAATGTTGTTGACTGCGTTAATACATGCTGTTTGACTGAAACTCCCTTTAGGCTTTGAGTGTGTGAGTTTGCGAGTGTGCATTTGTTAATGCTTACCAGGCTCTCTGACTTAACTCTTTCTCTCTGCTTGCGTCTCATGTCTTTCAGAGAGTTCACAGCAGAGATGAAATGCTCTTTTTCTTGTCTGTGCAAGTTATTTTGTTTGTGAACTAAAAGTTATGTATAAAAAAAACCTAAAATCTAATTTAGTACCATGGACAGCTTTCTGTACATCATGAGTCAGGGCCTTCATAAGGTGGGTGCAAGGCTCTGCACGAACTTGACATTCATCTGTGCAGACCACAGCACTTCCCACATACTGCAGCAATTATAGTTAAAGTTCAAGCTTAATTGCATGGTATAATTTTATGTTAATGCAGTTTGAAGTGGTCTGTGGTCTTCTGTAAAAACATTTAGAAAGAAAGGAAAATAAAAAAATGGAACCCATAAAACTACTAGTGTTGCTCATCTGAAAAGCTTGCTTTAGATAGCTACATATTTATTTTACTTTCAAATTGTTGAAAGTAATTTTTTGTGGGTTTAAAAGCAGCATATGCTGGATTTTAGAACCAATTTAAGCATAACTAAAATTAAATGTTGACTTTACTTTTGGCTAAAGAGGAGAATACGTTTTTGAATTTAGTTTGACTAATTTAGTCTTGGTTTATTTAGCCGCTTACTCATTTTCCTCTAATATAGAGTCTTTCTGTCTGATGCATTTGTTTGCTTTCCCTCCTCAGTCCAGCCCTGAGCGCTATGTGAAAGATGCCTTCCAGTGGATGCTGCCGTTTCTGCACCGCTGCGAGGGCCAGAGAGCAGGTGCTGCCAGATCTCTTTTTGCAGAATACCTGATCAGCCTGGCCCAGCGAGACCTTGCTCTGCCCCTCATCATTTGCCAACACTCCAAACCTGATGCAAGTACCCCGACACCCACACGAACACACATGCACGCGTGAGGGAGGTGTCAAACAAGGGAGGCTGCAAATGAAGCCAAAGGCAAATGAAATCTGTCACATTCTTGGCACAGAGAGGCAGGTGTGTGTGATGTGTTCATGAATCTCTTCTGGAAATGTATTTATGACACCATAAGGCCACAGCTGAAGAATGGCCTGAAGGAATGGCAGATCTGAGCTGAAGCATTACTTCAGCTGAGCGTACAGTCACACTGACGAATATTTACACTCCAACTCCTGTGTTGTGTTCTCCAGTGCCAACAGAAGATCATCGGGGACCCGGACCAGCTGATGGAGGTCGCGTTGGAGTGCATCTATAGCTGCGAGCGGGACGACCAGCTCAGCCTCTGCTATGACATCCTGGAATGTCTGCCGCAGAGGGGCTACGGGTAAGACACCCAGTGTTTGCACAAGTCACCTAAAGTCAAGCGTCCAGCTTTAGCTCTGCAAATGACAGCAGCGATCTTTATTTAGGTTATGTAAACCACCCTGTCAGGATGATGAAGCAGTCCTTCAGCTCCTTGTCCACTAGAACACACTGATCCCAGTCCACCTCTTTCCTTTCCGTCCACCACAGAAGTCTCTGTGTACCTATAAATAAAACTCAACTACCCCATCTGCTTCTGTTTCTCTCCCTTTGCACCTTTTTCTTCTTCCTTCTCTCCCATATGCTCAACTCCTGCACCAAGGAGCCATCATTTAGCCTTGCTACATTCCTCACAGAATTTCTTTAGACTTTGCTGTTACTCCTCCCTCTTTTGCACACACATTTTTCCTTTGTAATGCAATTTATTTAGGATGGCAGGAGAAGAAAGGCCGGTCCAGTAAATTCTCAGTGAGGCTTTTGCGAGTTTGTAGTAAGGAAAGGCACGGCAAGGGAGGTCATCAAGCATTAATGAATAAAAACGACTCATACATAGGTTGGTTGATGGCAAAACTCAGCACGCAAGATATCTTTCAGGATTATTGACTCACAAACAGACTGCAGTTTGTGAGACTGAAATGCATTTAAAGACTCTCTCCGATGAACATAGGGGGTTTAAACATGTTCTTGTGGTATTTTTCTGATGATTGAGGACATATGTAAAGAAAATTAAGCTCATAATTGCATTTTTGAATATTTCTTTATTGCTACATGCCATTGGTCCCGCCCACAACTATGACCTAGAAAACGACAGGTTTTTTGATTTAGGCTAAAAACGGCAAAATCATAATAAAAAAAAACACTGGGAACGCTTTGAAAATCAATCAATTTGCAGTGGGTCTTTAGAGGAACGGTCAGCACCACAGACATTGAACTAGTAAACTTTTGACTTTTCTTAGTCGGATAGCTTTAATCACCTGCAGAAAACCCTTTGCAGCTCTCAAAGGGTTTAAAGTATCAGAGAGTGGACTACAGAAAAGGTGTTATAGCAGAGTTGATTAGGTTGATATTTCGAACAAATCTTGCATTTTGTGGTGCAAGCACCAAATTTGGCATGGATGTAGCTTAGGATCCCTTTTTTGGGGAAATCCCATTAGCAACAAGACAAATCCAAAAGGGCGGCCATTTAAAAGTTTCCGGCCGTACACTCAATTGTTACAAAAATATTCAGTATTTTTATATTCAGTATCAGTAACAAAGGCTACCATATTCAGTATTTTCCCCAGTCTCAGCAATATGGGCTGGTAATGCACAAAATCTAGTATTTTAGGTTAAAGGGGTACCTACCACTGTTAGAACACTTGAAGAAAATGAAGAAACAGTGCAGTTTGACATTTAACAAACATCTGCTAATTTTTACGATAAAACAACACTTTAAATTGTAATTTTTGAGCTTTATAGGGTGGACAATCAAAGATGTATGTGTTTATCTGAAGAACAGACTGGACTGGAAGCTGTTTACAGACCTCCTCGTTTTATACTGAACTATTTTAGGATGAAATATATGTCTATTTTATTTCTTTATTTGGTTATTGTTTTATCCTACTGTGACAGGCTGGTGACCTGTTCATTGTGAACCCCATCTACGCCCAACAGTAGCTGGGGCAGCCTGCAGTAACCCCAATGACCTTGAAGGGGATTCATCTGGTTAAAATGATGGAACTGTTGATCAATTTTAGGCAAAAAAGAAAATAAAAAAGTGAAACATTGAATTCAGGTAGATCGGACTTTAAGCAATTTCATGCTCGGTCTTGTTGGTCTGCCTCATTTTAGCATGCTGCGACTGAGACACAAGGTGCTGTGGAACTGGTGGGGAAACAGGGGTTACTCTAAACTACAGTGTAGTGTTGCACTAAGCTGACAAGTCCTCTGCGGGCAAGTCGAGGTGAGATTTTTATGTTCATGCTTCGGCTGTGATGACAGCTGTGGCCGGAGGCATTGTGCGCCAGAATTGTCCTGCAGAATATCAAACACACTTTGCATCAATAAAGCCTTAAAGGGATTTTTTTTCCTTGAAGTTCCAAATTTGGAGGGCAAATTTAGAATTTATCTTAAAAGGATAAGATGTATATGGAGTCTGAGATATAATATGGACTCAGTGGCTTTTAGAGTCCGTGTGGCAGCTGACCAAAAGTAAAGACTCAGTCCATTTAAACGATGCACCGGATTTATTCTCAGCACACCTGACTAATTGCAGCTGCCAGGTTTGACAAAATTTTCAGTCTTCAGTACAAGCTGAGTTTAATCCAAACACTATGAACAATATTTTTTTTAGCTAAAGGGGTTTCTACAGAGTGATGGAAGGCTGCTGACATTTTTCAGCTGTCGAACTGTAAATCCAGACGCAGTTGAAAGATGTAGGTAGGAGCACTTACCCACCGCTGGGTCCGGATTTTTTGAAATGTTTAGGGAGAAGAGGTGCTTTTAGTGACAAACAGGAGTAAAAAAGCTTTTGTTTTTAATTCACAACTTGTTAATTAGTTGGCAAAGAAAACCCATTTTTAGATGTGGAATAATAAGTTTCCATTTATACAAAGATCTGTTTCTTAATTTCTCAAAACCTAAATTCAGATGAACTCAAAAAAAGAGGTTAATCATATTCATAGTGAAAAAAGACACACTCTATATTGTAATTTATGTAGCAGTTGTTAATAGCTTAATCAAAAACCGCTTTTATTTTTACACCAGTATACAATATTAATAGGCTGCTTTTTCAAAAAATGGTGCTGCATTTTAGAGGGGATGTTTCACTTTCCTAGACCGATTTATTTTCTCTGTGGTGTGGATTAGCAAACCCCAAAGCCTAGCTGTATAAGCAATACCTTTTCTAATTACCATTTCTCCCAGGAGTGACTAAGAATGCTCCCATACTGCCACTGTGCCTCAGTTATAGCGTATTTTGAAGTTAGAACCCCCTTTTTTTTTTTTTTTTTTGCGGTACTGTGAAATTAGGTCTAAAAATGCACAAGAGAACATTATATTCCCCCAGCCTGAAAGTGTGAAATGCTGGAAAGAACAAGAGATAAGGCAGCAAAGCAGTGGGGACTAAGAATGAGGAATACTGGGATAAATAAATGAAGCCGGATCAGAGAACAGGGATTCAGATGGTTGGATTGGATGGACATTTGACTTTTCGTGCGGTTTAATCATTGATTTTAAATAAGAACTGGACTGAAAGTGACTACTGAATCGTAATATGGACGCCACCATGTTGGAGTTGGATTACATCAGTTAGTAGTGATTGGTCCGAATCATTGTTTATAGGGCAACCACTCTCACCAATCAGGAGTGAGATTGTAGGAAGGCCACACCCCTTACACTTGAAAGTGGGCTAGGGAAAGTCTGTCAATCAAACATTTCAAATATTTGATGTGAATCATCTTAGTTTTATTGAGGAATCTGATTGGTGAGTTTTTAACTTGAATACTTTGCACTACAGTCTATGGGATTTTGGGATTTTGGCTTCTTGGAGACAGCAAGTACTTCCTGTTTGGAATGCTGGGGGGAGGGGTCACTCAGTCCAGTGCACATATTCCAAAGCTATTGTTCTCCAGGGGAACGGGTCAACCTGACCCAAAGGGCCTCAAGGCAAAAGATCATAAAGGCTTATTTTTAAGAGGAAAACCTGCACAGTTCTGTGTAAACTTTTGTCATTGACACTTTTTTTTTTTTTTACCTTGGTTAAGTTTTGCTCTCTTTGCAGACCTGAGACGGACGCGACTGCATTGCTTCACGACCGGGTGGACAAACTTGAGAAGCACCTCAGGTAAAACCTGCCACCCATGACTTTCCTCCTACCTCTAAGCATTCTTTCCAGATACATTTCACAGGTTAATTTTACTCTTTGAGATGCCTGTCAACTTTCTTTAACGTATTTTGTCTTACATTTTGGGACTTTCGTTTGAGCAAGCTGATCCCCCTCACCTCCCAGCCGCAGCCAATAACGGGACATTTTTAAAGCGAGCAGCTCTTCACTTTAGTGATGTCGCTTTGGAAATGTTCGCAGTGTTGCAATGCTTGTTATTTTCCTCCCCCATTGTGAACTGGATGGAAACACTGAGATGGTTAAGAGACATGGGTGCACACTCAACTCCCCTCGCTTATTTAATATCAAAGGACCTCTGCGTCTCACGGGGTTCAGAAAGCCTCAGGCCCTTTTTTTAGCTACAGGTCTTTCTCTTTCTCCTGCCCTTCTTCTCAGGATCAACTTCCAAATACAAAGTAGTGACAACAAGGAGGGATGGAGGATGAGGATGGGAAGCCTGAAGGGAACTGGAATATAGATAATGATGAGCAGGAGGAGGAAGCAAGCCAGTCTTAAGGCCCAGTTTATCCTTTGCACATATTTACATACAGGCACGCACATCCAAGCACAAACACGAAATACGACTCCAACAGAATGAGATAAACCAAGCGGCAAAAGGCAAGGAGTCTGCTCTTAGCGCACCATCGGAATAAAAAGGCGCTGCCACTGGGTACTGGTACATGTATATGGCTAAAGGAAATGTGCAGACACTCCCATGAACACAAACTTGAGCAATCGTGCACACAGAGTTCTACATTTCAGGACTTGTACACATGCAGCACAGGCACCTGTTTACTATGCTAATGAGTTGCAACTGAGACTGAACATCTGTAGCAGCGCGACCCTGCCGAGACGGAGGGTGCCATGCTAATCCCTCACCAGCACCCACTCTCCCTTGGTCGCATTACGCAGCTTGCATTGACATGCTCCTGGATGCACACACACACACACTTACAAATAGGTGTTGTCTCTATGATGTGCAGTTTATCATCTTGCTTCTCTGTCTTGCACTGTGCCTTCCCCATCTGCACTGTGTCTTGCAAATGGCCCTCCGCTGCCAAGATAATGAACGGCTCGGATCGTGCCCACTTTCTGTCTTACTCTTGTGATTTGTTCTGGTTTCATTTTGCCACACTCACTCTTCCTCTGCTTTGACATTTCCAACTGGGAAACCTCCTGCTTCGAGTCATGCTGCCTAATTTTTTTACATTTTTTATGTGATGCATTATTTTATACAAACTCTTAAGTGTCTGTTTTGGAATTAGTTTGAACATTTTTCATGAAAACATAACCCTGACATCCCAAACCTCTATATAGCTTGATTTTTAATGTAACCCTTGGATCTGAATTTTTTTTTCAAGATTTTCTGGCTGAACCGACACGTTTTTTACTGGAATAAGCCCACATTTGTAGTAAAATCTAAGTATTAAATGACATTGTGCAGTGTATTTAAATGTGTTAGGTTTTAATATTCATTCAATTAGAAATATTTTCTCTTTCAGTTTATCAAATGGTTGTAACCCTGGCAGTGTCACCTGATTCTTTTTAGACTTACGTTTGACATTTTTAAAATATATAAATATATAAATTAATATTAATTATACTATTATACTTCTGACTTTGCCACAAAAATTCACAAGCTTTTTCTCTATCTGAAAAAAAAAATCATTTTAATCACATTTAGCCTTGCAGCCTGGTTGCATTCATTTGACTTTAAATGGGCGCATCATTCAATTTGGGAAAACTGGTCTTGTTTTTTCTTATTTGTGTGAGATTCTTATTGTTTTTGCATCAACAGAAGTAGATGCAAATGAAAGCAAAACACCACTTGTATTTTTGTGCTTTCTTGAAGCCTTTTGAGGGCCGGGTTAAAAAAATAAATATGATGTAACTGCAAGCACAAATTTGCTTAGGCATACAAAAAAATTGTAGTATACAGTACTTCATTTAGAAAGACGGTTTTAGAAAATCTCTTTTTTTTTCTTCAAAAAATGAAAACCCCAATTTATTTGTCTTTACAGTTTAGTTTGGGAAAACAAATCTAAATCTTTTTCTAAAGCATAAATCCCACAAAACTGGGATAAGAAAGGCAGGGTGAAGAACTGTTGCAGTCTGTTTATTTGTAAGACCTGAATGATATCTGTATTAATTCATTTCTATTGTCTTGTTTTACAGCTTTGCAGCTAAATCTAGAGATGGGTTGCATTTAATTTGTAAAAATAAATTACATTTCTTCTTACATGACAAAATATATAATCAAAATGAGTAGATATTTTAGAATGTTTTTTTTTAATCTGAAAATTATTTGGAAGTTTTTTTTTGTAGGATAAATATTAACCAGTTTATTAAGATAGAAATATTGTATAAAATTCAATACAAACAGTAGAAATGTGGTGTTTTTTGTGATTTAAAAAAAGATTTATAGATCCTCTAGAAGTTAAAATGTGCATATTTTTTTTTATTTTTACTCACAATGTACTTGATATACAGGGTGGGGGGGATTTAGTCAGCCACCAATTGTGCATTTTCTCTTCATCATAGGTATTCTTCAACTATGAGAGACAAAATGAGAAAAAAATCCAGAAAATCCCCTTGTCTGATTTTTAAAGAATTTATTTTTTAATAAGGTGGAAAATAGGTATCTGGTCACCTACAAACAAACAAGATTTCTGGCTCTCACAGACCTCTGTGGAGGATTCTCTGTCCTGCACTGGTTACCTGTATTAATGGCATCTGTTTGAACTGGTTATCAATATAAAAGACGTCTGTCTACAACCTCAAACAGTCACAATTCAAACTCCACTATGGTCAAGACCAAAGAGCTGTCTAAGGACACCAGAAGCCAAATTGTTGACCTGTACCAGGCTGGGAAAACTGAATGTGCAATAGGTAAGCAGCTTGGTGTGAAGAAATCTACAATGGGAGCAATTATTAGGAAATGGAAGACAAACAAGACCACTGATTATCTCCCTCTATCTGGGGCTCCCCGCAAGATTTTACCCCGTGGGGTTACAAGAACGGTGAGCAAAAATCCCAGAACCACACGGAGGACCTAGTGAATGACCTGCAGAGAACTGGGACCAAAGTAACAAAGGCTACCATCAGTAACACACGATGCTGCTAGGGACTCAAATCCTGCCGTGCCAGACGTGTTCCCCTGCTAAAGCCAGTACATGTGCAGGCCCATCAAAGGTTTGCTAGAGAGCACTTAGATGATCCAGAAAAGGATTGGGAAAATGTCCTATGGTCAGATGAAACAAAAATGGAACTCTTTGGTAAGAACTCTACTTGTCGTGTTTGGAGGAGAAAGAAGGCTGAGTTCCATTCAAAGAACACCATACCTACTGTAAAGCATGGGGGTGGAAACATCAACCTTTGGGGCAGTTTTTCAGCAAAGGGACAGGAGAACTGATCCGTGTAAAGGAAATATTGAATGGGGCCATGTATCATCGGATTTTGAGAGAAAACCTCCTTCCATCAGCAGGGGCATTGAAGATGAAATATGGCAGGATCTTTCAGCATGACGATGATCCCAAACACTCTGCCCAGGTAATGAAGGAGTGGCTTCGCAAGAAGCATTTCAAGGTCCTGGAGTGGCCTAGCCAGTCTCCAGATCTCAACCCCATAGAAAATCTTTGGAAGGAGTTGAAAGTCAGTGTTGCCCAGCAACATCACTGCTCTAGAGGAGATCTGCATGGAGGATTGGCCCAAAATACCAGCACCGGCAACAGTTTGTGAAAACCTTGTTACGACTTACAGAAAACCTTTGTCTGCTATCAGTACCAAGAAAGGGTATATACAAAGTATTGAGTTGAACTTTTGTTATTGACCAAATACTCATTTTCCATTATAATTTACAAATAAATTATTCAAAAATCAGACAATGTGATTTTATGGATTATTTTTTCTCATAGTTGAGGTATACTTATGCTAAAATTTACTGACTTCTCTCATTTTTTAAGTGGGAGAACTTGCACAATTGGTGGCTGACTAAATCCTTTTTTGGCCTCAATTTCTATGTGACACTTTTTTATTTTTCTAAAGTGTGGTGGAGATACTGGAAAAGCATGGCCTACAGAAGCCCATTTCCTTTGTGAAGAAGAGTCAAGATAGTGCAGAAGAGGCCCACCAGCTGATGGTCAAGCTGTGTCGTCACACTGGCCGCAAGTATGTTCTAATATGTTCTGAATATGTTCTATGTAGTGGGCCTGAATGGCCAAATGTTCTCAGAATCCTGTAAGCATGTTGAATGTGTGTTTTTGTCCATGCAGGATGCCTCCAGTGAGTGAGACTGTGTGGAAAGGCCTTCTGCAGGACCTGCTCGAAATGCAGCAACATGTTTATTCATGTCTAAAACCAGACACGTGCCATCAGGTACTAAAACCCAACTGTACATATACGGCAAATACTGTAAAAACGACATTTACCGGTAGTCATTAAAG
This sequence comes from Oryzias curvinotus, assembly GCA_023969325.1. Taxonomy (NCBI): domain Eukaryota; kingdom Metazoa; phylum Chordata; class Actinopteri; order Beloniformes; family Adrianichthyidae; genus Oryzias; species Oryzias curvinotus. The sequence continues at coordinate 10,671,580 of CM043729.1, read as the reverse complement.
TCCACTATAATTGTTAGTTTGCTTCTGTGGCTACTTGCTCACTCTGTCTCAGAACGTCTGATTTTAGAGTTTGGTTAAAAGCACAGATCATTTCCTCAAAAACGGCTGAAACCTTTTTTCTAACTTGTTCTGCAAATTGTCTTCTGTTTCCTGACTGCGGCAGGTTTTTGTCGAGTCCCTGCTGTGCTCGAGCCGCGTGGAGAACATTCGCCTGGCAGGGCAGTACATGCATTGCTCCAAGGTAGCTTGAATAACATCCTTCATGAATTCTCCCAGTGTTAAAGACTTATAATCAGTTTCCCGCTCTCATTGATCTCCACATTTGAATTAATGTCTGCAGGTCAGCCAGGACGTTCCTGTCAGTTTGACTTTTCGGGGAAAAGCTTCTGCTCACAGGGTGGCCTATGATAACAGTGTAGAATTGGTGTTGGCTGCTGCGCGAGAGTACTTCAACTCTTCAACATCTCTGACAGACCCCTGCATGAATTTGGCCAGGTGAGCAGGAGAACAGTGTGACATATTTTATATTTTCAAATTTGAGTATGTAACTATTTTTTAAAACTTACTTCCGTCTGAGGAAGGTAGCCAGTCTCAAATGTTAATAAATCTATTGAAAACATCAGTAAAAAGCAACCTTTATAAATTGTTAAGGTTTAAGACTATATATTATTTACGTATGTGCCTGATTGTAATCTTATATCACGCTATATTCTTTGACATTATAAACATTTAACAAAAAATGTATCATATTTTTCCTCTTGAGTTATGTAGCATGAAGCTACGTTCGCACCACCCTTGCCAATGCCGGTTCAAGCGTCCACCTTTAGTTAAGAAAGTTTAAGTAAACGCGCATATGTGCGTTTCGAAACTCGTGTTCGTGTATCACTAGGCACATCTTTAGGAGTGTTTTGGAGTACAATAGGCGTGGCCATTGAACACATGTTGAAAGTTAAACCAGGCTGAATTTTGACCAATCAGAGACTCAGATTTCATAGTGATGTGTGGACGATGTCTTCTTTAATTCATGGAAGTGCCAACTGTTTTTTTTGTCTCTAAAATTGCTTCTACATACACAAAACAAAAATAAAAACAGTGGTCTATTGTTAATTTTGAGAGTTCTAAAAATAACCCACAATAGACACACTAAACTACCTACACATTAAACCACCTGCAGATACTTCACAGTTTCTGTTAATCCGGTTGTTGTTGGTTCTTGTCTATAGACCTTTCTTGTGGTTTCATCCCTGCAAGGGCAACACAATTGCTCCTGCTGTATGTTCCAGAAATCCGAAGCTATGTAGGCTTTTTTTTGTGTCTCAGCTAAACCAAGGACAAGTCCTCAGCTCATGCGGACAGCAGATTTCCTCCTTAAGCCGCTGTTTTGTCTGGGATTTACGTACAGCACAAGTCAATCATTATTGCCTCTTTTCCTCAGACGCTGCTGTCCATATCTCTCAAAAAGGCACACTCACTCATTCAGTGTGCTGTTACATATACTAAGTGATGCTCTGCATAATCCTATTAAGGGTAATAAGTGTGGATTGTGTTGCAAGAGAAAGGTCTCTAGTTCTAAATCGCTCCAGACTTTGCAAATAAAATCCATTTGAGAAGGCTCATTTCTGATCTCACTGCTGGAACTTGACCTTAGGGTTAACAGTCTTCAATGCATACTTTAATGAATAATAACAATTTAGACTCCTTGACAAACACACACACTGGTCCATTGGTATTGCGATTCTGCAATACTTTATTTCTCTGTGCATTTAAATTGGAAACTTCAGGCTGCTTTCTTTGTTTTAGGGCGTGTCTCCAGCTGATTGCAGACCGACCTCCAGCCATTGAAGAGGAACTGGACCTCATCACTGCCCTCACCCAACTGGATGACTTTGGTGTCCATATTTTGCCACTGCAAGGTATTCCAAAATAAATTTGTAGGAGACTTCAAGTTTGACACGTGTGCACTGCGGTCCTGTCAAATACATGGTTAATTACGGATCATCCGAGCAAACATCTGCCTGGCAGCTTAATTAGGAGTGTTACATTTTCCTGTTTTTATTTTTTTCCCTCCTTCAACCCCACATTCAGCATACATTTGGAAGTTTTTGCTCCTGCTGTGAACCCAATCAATCTGCATTCCGACTCCACGCCTCAAATGATTTCCTGCCACGCTATTTCTCTGTGTCCAGGGAAACAGTCCTGCCAGAATAAACTGGTTCGGCCCCAGATTGCCTCACCTCGGCCGTGAGGTGCTGTTGGCTGCTTTGACTTCTGCCCTCTTCCTTCTATGCTCTTGTCAGGCTGAGCCGCTTGCATTGAAGTGCCGCGACAGAGAGAGCCATAAACCGCCGTCTGCTTCGCTTAGAGTGAAAGCAGGCGAGCACTTTGGAGGAAATTGAAAAATGGAAAAGAAAATGAATAAGACAAGAAACCTTGTAAGAGGAAATGGATAGAAAACGGAGTTCTAGTGAGGTGAAAACAAATTATTTCTTTTTTGTGGCATATGGATCAGTTATTACTTTCTAATGTCCACTTTTGGTGGTCATGGCTTCTCTGGCCCCACAGCTCTTACGGTGCTCTTACAACATTTATTCGTACTCTTCATTCAAGGACGTAATGGTTCTGCAGACGCATTCAAAAAAAAAAGGAGCACATGGTCCTTCTTGCTCACAAAGTAAAGTTCTATTCCTGTTAAATACAACTATGAAGCTGAAGAATTTGAACACAAGCAACCCATCCAAGGCTTTTTTTCCCGCAGCCTTCCTAAAGAGCCTAAGGCTTCATGCACATCATCCTCAGCAGAATTCTCTCTAGGTTTCGCCCAAAGTGATGCCGAGCCTAAAAGATCCTCAGTGGGACGGGTGGGGGGTGGGGGGCACAGCAGCCTATCCAGGCTTCAAACCTGCTGTTTCGTAAGTTCAGCTCAGGTTTGCAGGAAAAAAAAAGAAATAAATCTGGGTATTTTCTACAACTTGAACATAAAAAAACAAGGTTTGCACCATTTTAAAGGAAGTACCAATTTTTTCAAGTAAAATGTAACATGGTGTAGGTTATTTTTATATATTGCTCAATGAATAAATGCCTCACACTGACAAATCTTGGCAGCGTTAAAGAATCTGAAGCAGATCAACCAAAAGCATCAGCTTGAGAGGAATTTTGATCCGAATTTTGTTGTAAACTGAATTTAACACAGAGGGTTTCTAGCTTGTTTTATTAAGATGTTAGATATTTTTAACTTTTCATATTGTTTGGGTTTACGTTTATTGTTTTTTGCCTCATAAGAATGCCACTTACGGAAATAATCCCTTAAAACACCTTTCCTTAAAAAAGACTATTATAATCAATTGTTTGATTCATGCAGAAAAGTAGCTTTGTGATTTCAAAGCATTCATGTGGTCCTTATATTTCCATGTAGCAAAAATGCAATGATAAATTAAATTTGACTAAATCAAAGACAGTCATTTCAGTTCTTTATGACTTAACTTAAAGACCCACTCTGATGAAAATGGTGTTTTTAGCCTATTCTTGTGCCATTTTTCTCATGATGGAGGACACATATAGAGGGAATTAAGCTTAAAATTGCATTTCTGAGTATTCCTTTATACAATTGTGACGTAGACGCTACAATGGCAAGGCTACAAGCTCCCTGCTGCGCTCCATTCTGATGCATCCACTAGATCCATGTACGTATTTGTTTTCCTCGTCTGAGCTGCATCTGGCTCAAAACTGTACGGCTAGACTGCTCCAATACCGTTCACCATTTTTGTTGCACCGGTAATGTTAGGTTGAGGGTGTAGGGGTCTGTAAGCTAGCAGTTAAGAGTGTAAACAGATGGGTGATGGGAAGTGGGGTTGCTGCACACCAGCGGCTCTGCCCATAACTCAGAGGGGAATTTCTAAACTCTGTTTTTTGATTTTGGCTAAAAACTGCATGATCTGCATGAATATGCATAATCATATTTAAATGACCGCTGGGAACGTTTTACAGTAAGTCAAAAGATAATCAAAGTGCATTTAGTTTAATTTCTGTATAACATTACTAACACATGTGCCATTAATACGTTTTACAGTTAAAAAAACAAATGGATGGTAGGTTCTGGTCTGTCACTATATCCTAAAGGTGACAGACCACAACCTGACAGATCAGAAAAAGACATTGAATCTTCTATTTATCTCATTTTTTGGTCTGTGTCTTTCAATTGTAGTTTTTAAAATCTGTGTTTTTTAAGCCTGATTTGGCCCTTTGTGCAAGAATCCTTTCAGAATAAACTTTTTTTCTGTCATTTACTATAAGGAAATGACTGGAAAGCAAATCTCTAAAAGCTTTGGGAGCTGAAATGATAACTCTACATTTAGAAGCATTATGAAGGATTTAATTAAATTGCAAACATTATTGGTATATTGGAAGTGACAAATTATTTAAAACTGGCATTTAGTGGTTAATTTAACACGGTATGCATGTTCTTTATTTTTATTCTGTTGGGTAAAGAAATAAAGTAGTTCTTTTTCACCAACTTGTTATTTTTTTTCCTACACTGTTTGATTATGCAGAAAACCCCCCCCCACAATATCATCAGTCAGGATATCACTGGTTGGGTTTGGCCGGCTTTGTGCGAATCAGAGCTCTTTATTATGTTCCTGACATCATAAAAGCATCTGCTCCATCAGTCACTCTACATAATTTCCCCTCGCTTTATCATCAGCCGTAACTTGTTCCAGATTGAAGACTGTAATTAGCCAAACGAGTCTGACACCCTCCCGTCTTTTCTCTCCCACTTCCTCTCCCTGTTTTCTTTCCAGTGCGACTGCGATCTGATCGACTGTCTCTGATCAAGGAGTGCATCTCCCACTGCTCTGCAGCCTACAAGCAGTCCACCACTCTGCTCAGTCTGGCCTCGCTTCTCAGAGTGTCAGGTACACCCACACACGACCGCCAGAGTTCAAATCTGCCCTGATCTTGTTTTTTTATTTTATTTTTTTCTTAAGTTGTTGAAATAAAAGCGACTTGTGAGCACGACGGATGAGATGAGGTAAGGAAAAGAGCCCACATGGGTAGAAGCGTGGCTACTCCTGGCAATTTCCTGACACTTTCCTGACGACGGCAAGAATTCATCTTCATGAAACGCGCAACAGCTTTCAAGTAAAATCAATACCTAAATGCATACGCATTGAAGGAGCAAGCAATTCTCACTCTAAGTAAACATTAACTTTGACAGTTTTGACTTTCAGAGACCGATTCAGTACAAGGCTGTGAGCGCGGTCAATATTCCTTTTAGTCAATTACATTTTACGAAGGTTGGTACTTTTTCAAAGTAAAACTGTATAATTTTGTTTGGCACGGACAAGTCACATTTTATTTCTAAACCAAACATACGTTTTGAAAACCTTTCTGTTAAAAGTCAGTTTTTTTTTTCTCTTTTAAAAGGCTGTCAGGGATATATGACTTCAATCATTTAATCAAGTGTTTCTAATGAAACTTCAACTGCATTTTACTGTTGGACACTTATACTTTTTGGGCTAAATTAATTTTTCTAGAAGAAATGCTCTAAAAACTATTCAAGAAATGGGTTTAAAAAATGTATTTCTTCAAATTGATTCGTATTTGCAAGATGCAACATGGATTCAATAGGTTTATGGATCAATATCCTTCTAAGGTCATTACAGCTTATTTTAATGTGAGAAACATTTTTGGTGCTAGTTTTTTATTGTAAGTAATAAAAGGGTCCATGTGTAGTCAATTACTATTTTTTCCATGATCAAAAAAATGTGGCTTTTAATTTATGTAAACATAAGTCAATATTGTGGCTCTATGGATCTAAATAGTTATTTTTGACATTTAGGGCCTCAGTAGTCTCTGAATCAATGAGTTTGCCAATCACATCAGCTGTTTACCATGTCACAGGAATTACACCCCTTTCCCCATTAGGGTTTTTTCATTTAAAAACTAAAGGTTTCAAAATATATTTAGTGTCGAAATATTTGGTTTAAAACAAACATTACAAGAGTAATTACACATAATTTAACCCTGGAATAAATCCTTGGAATTTTTTTACGACAGTTTTTCACATTGTTTTGACCTTGGCTTGGCTTTGGTTTTGCATTTATATGTTACTGTTTTGTTTCTTTTTTTATCAAACATATAAAAAGTTTGATCTCAATTTTTGTGATTTAAAATATTTATTTATTTATTCTTTGCAGTAAAAAAAGACATCTTCCACTCAAAATTGAGTTGTTTGCACAGTTTTAGGTTCATTGTGGAATCATTGTGCAATATAATTAAAACTATATCCCTAAAAAAAAAAAAAAAAAAAAAAAATGAAGCTAGAGTTGTACGATAAAGATAGATATCAAGCAGTGCTACGAAAAACCTTTTTAAAGGTAAATTAATAGAGTAAACTGCAAAGAAGAAAAAAGGCTCCAGACTGCTAAAGGAAACTTGGAAACATTTTGAATAAAGTTTAATTCTGTTTATCTATAGGACTTACAGGTGAAAAGAAACAAGCTGGATGCTATTCTGTTTTCAATAAAAATCCCCAAATTTGATCTTCAACTCCTCAGGCAGCATGCGTCAACAATCTAATAACCCTTGAAGGAAAATCCTCAGACAGTTCTAATCTGTAATCTTAGATTTCAGAGGGCTTTCACTTTAAAAATTATTCTAATCATCTCAGCTTCTTCTTCTTCTTCTTATTATTATTTTTTTTTTAGATTTTAATATATTTAAATCCTCACGGATGCTTATATCAATGTACCCAAACAGATTTCCCTCTTTAATTAAAATTCTTTCAGCCCTTTGACAATGACTGTTTACAATCCACTTTTTAACCGAGAAGGGAAATAAATTCAGACTAAAAGGTGCATGAACATTTTGGATTAAACAGAATACTTTCAGATTTCAACTTTTAGCTGTTTTTTATTTATGAAAATAGAACACTTTTGGGGATCTGCATGTGTGTTTGCTTTATGTTTGCTTTTATCACGTTTAGTATCTAAAATCTCGCTCTGAAGTGTGTCGCCAGCTAGGAGAAACCGGCTAACCGGCCTGGTGGCATTTCTGTGTCGGCGCCTCGTACCTCATGTCAGCGGGGCGTGCACACTGTGTGGTTTCAGAAGAAAAAAAGTAAAGGAAGATGAGAAGAGCAATAAACATTTTTAAATAAATAAATGCAGGCAGGAGCCTTTTGAAGGGTGCATGCCTCTGGGGCTTCGTGGTGAATCTTTAATGCAGGCATTACCAGTTGAGAATCCTGTTGGTTGCTTCTGCAGAAATGCTCTGGATATCATTAAGAACAAAGAGTGTAGAGTTTAAATCATGTAGTATAATGGAAATGTATTAGAAGTTATATATTATAGAAGTTTATTACCTTGCAAATGATTTTTCTTGTGATTCAGTTTAAAGTAAAAAACAAACACTTTTATGCTTCATTACAGTATTTTCTATCTTTGTTAGTCATGATTTTTTATACTTTTAAGTCAAAATGAAAATATTTCTTTCATTTCCAACATTTTGGAATAAGATCTGCTTCAAAAAGGTGCTTTGACTTCAGAGGAATATAGGGTGAATGAAGGTTTTGTAGACAACCACGCACAGAAAAAAACCCACATGAACTTCCTTCATATTGAGAGCTTGACAGCTTTTGAAGACACTCTTTTAGCAGCCAGCGTGGAAATCATTTGACAAACACCACCTCCACCTCTGGGTAAACAACACGTCCCTGTCACTCACTGCAGACCAAAACAGCTCCATTTCATATTTGGATTGTAGCTTCTTTGATCTTCAATCCAATAAAGTTCTACCCGTTTTTGTTGCATTGTTCTGTCCTTTTTCTTTAAGATTGCAAAGAGAGCAGACGTGATCTTGGGCCTCTTGAGTGCTTATAACTTGCATTTTTGCCATTTCTGCCTCATCTGTTTTCATTTGGATTGATTGAATCAAAGAAAATCACGTTTGGAAGGCTGCGCCTCTCAGTGTGTGTTTCCATTTTCAGGACATGATGAAGCCACACGAAGAGGGCAGGTGCTGACCCTGCTGGCCGAGCAAGCTCTTCAAACCCTGGACTTCAAGACCTCCTACATCCACTGTCAGGACCTCATGGCAGCAGGTTTGAACTGCCAGATATTATCTACACTCATGTTAATAGGTATACCTAAGTAGTACCGGGTGTGGTTGCCTCAATTTCTGCATTGTTTTGTCCACAAAATTTAATATGGAGTACCACTTAATGCAAAGTATTTCTGGGTCAAGGTTAATTTAAACCATGTAAAACTTACAAACTTACAGGTTTAAAAAAAAACAAACAAACATTGCAAACATTTCCTCTGGAGGTAATCTAAATGTCTCAAAACATTTTTTTAGGGAAAAATAACATCCTGTTTTTTTATTATTATAGCTATTTTTATAAAAATAATCTTTAAATTCAGTCATAATTGACTTGAACACAACAAATTGGTTAAAAACAGTGTAGTTTTGGACAAAAGAAGAAATGGTTACATTTTTAAAAGCCCTTTAAATGCATGATCCTATGGATCTGACGTTTATATAATCCCGGATTACAAAATCTATTCCCCAAATTACTTGAAAATGTTTACATGCCCTTCATTGAACTTTTATTTGGAAATTTGGTGATTGCAAAAGGAAAAAAAGAAAAAGCAGAGCATCCCTCATATGCGTCGTGTGCCGGTGACAAATCTTTGCGTTGACTTTGTTGGATGACTCCGAACACAATATCATGTTGAATCATTTTGTGTGCGCTCATGCACAAAGCCAATACCCATGATAATCATAACGGTCAATCCTACGTCATCTCTCCTTTTGAAAAGGTGTTAAATAAGCATTATGCCCACATCCCTGCAGTGATTTCCAGCTTCATGTTGCAGCAAACATATAATTCAGTGGAAGCGCTCTGGCTGCAAATGCTGTTTTAGTAATGGGAAGACGGCGCAGGGAGAAGAGGTGTAATCAGATAAGCAAGAGAGTTCTCTGCCTTTGAACGCAAAGGAATAATTGAATCTGTAAGGATGGAGTCGTGGCAGGGCGTGTGGAGTAACTATAGCACAGCTCTGTCGCGTCGGGCTAATATTTTCATCAAGGTGAAATTGGTTTCACAGTGGAGTGTGAATTAATATCCCAGAGGAGGGGAAGGTTACTGCATGTTTTATTGTCACATCTCATCAATATCTGCTTTGTTTTGTGCTCTGTGTTATTCGCAGCGTACAAATGTGCGTTCTCCGTGTTGATTGATGTCGGACCGATTTGGAGGCGGAAGGATACTTTCATTTTTAAACCCTTTTCTTCTCCTCCTCTCCTCGTGGCTGCCCTCACTTGACGGCGGACGTCTTCTCTTATCCCTGCATCCTTTCTTGTCCCCAGGTTACGGTGCAGCGTGGGAGGTGTGCAGCCTGCTTGGCCAGAGCGAGGGTTACGGGGACCTGGAGGCACGACAAGAACTGCTGGCCTTCTCTCTAACTCACTGTCCTGCCGACAACATCCAGGGCCTCCTGGCTGCCTCCAGTGACCTGCAAACTCAGGTTACATCAGTTCACTTTCTAATGAAGCAAAAGGGGTTGTTCATGGTTTAGATTGTGCTATTAAAAGCCTCTGCGCCTGTGGCTAGCATTTGAAAACACTGAATTAACTGAAATCTTTGTGCAAATGTAATGCAAAAATGTTTCCATGTTTCAAAAGCTGCAATCAAATTTCCACCTCTCACAATAATCCAGGGATATCGTGAAAAACTAAGTAGATGTTGTCTACAGCGTTTGTCTTACTTTTCAGGATAGGGAGGTAATTTTATCGGGGTGACAGACATGTCTTATTTTGTGTTTTCCACATCATCCTCTCACTGGGTTCAATGTGTCTTACATATTGGGGCCAAAACAAAAAAAAAACCTTTTCAGTGTGACATCAAATTCATCACGTGTGGGTTCAAGGAGCTGATTTTGCCAATAAGTCATTGCAAGTTCATTATTCCATCAGCCATGGACACCCGAACTCGCATAATGAACGACCAGCACTACCTGACTATATTGTATCTTCAGCTTGGTAGTATACAGTCACATGTTGCAGGTGAACTTGGTGATTCCTAAAGTGGCATCAGCAGACTTGCATCAAGACACGGAACTACTGGCAGAGTTTGGGGCAGACCCAGGAGGGGAGTCCTGCCAGTGACAGACCGTAACCCTGACCAGAAGCCAAGGACCTCTTCACTCAGACATAGTTTAGCAAACGCCACTCAGCTGTAGGCCCGGTTGTGAGATGTGAGGGGTACTAGGGTTTCCCAAAAAAATATTCACAACAGACTCCACCGCTTAGACTTGAATGCCAGTCAACCATTACAGCTGACTCCAAGAAACCACCATGAATGTTTGCAGTGGCTCAAGACCATGTGACCTGAACAACAGCAAAGGCCTACTGTCCTGTTCAATATCGGGGTCACCTTCAACAGAAATGATGGTTGTCAGCGTTGCTGGACAAAGCGAGGTGAGCAATACTGCAAAGTCAACATGGCAGGGAGGTGCAACAGTCTGGCCAGGCATCACCAGTCAGAGCAAAACCCATTTGGTTATTGTAGATGGCCCAGTCTCTGCAAAAGAAACAGAACGCATCCTCATCCCTCAATTTCACCAGCACATCCCCAACTTCCTGTTCATGGATGATAATGCTTCACCACATGGTGCCAGAATCTTCACAGCTGGACTTCAGGAAATGGGAGTTACTCACTTGGTATGGCCAGCAATGACCCCTGACCTGAACCCCATAGAGAACGTCTGGAAGCAGCAGAAGCAGACGCTGGATGATCGTGCTCCACCCCAAAGTGACCAGGCAGAACTGCATGTAGCACTTTCAGAAGAGTGGAATGCATTGTCTCAGAGCAACATTGTGAGGCTAGTGAGGAGCGGAAGACGCCTCTGTCAAGCTGTCATTGTTTCAAATAGTGGAATTACCCGCTATTTCCGCCTGAATTTTTGTTATTTGGGCCATCTTTATTGTTGTCTCAATGTTTGGGGTAATAGACATAAAACAAATGAAAGTGGTGTTTCTTCTTCATTTTTAATACCGTATTTTCCGGACTATAAGTCGCACCGGAGTATAAGTCGCACCAGCCCAAAAATGCATTATAAAGTAGAAAAAAACACAGATAAGTCGCACTGGACTATAAGTCGCACTTTGAGGGGAAATTTATTTAAAAAATCTGAGACCAAGAACATACATCTCACCTTGAAAGGCAACTTGAAATAACAGGGGGTTAGAGAACAGGCTAAATAGCTACATGACGCACAACAAACTGAGTATGTGCCTGCTTTATTAACATAAAACCACTGCGTGAGTGGGACTTGGACTTTAAAGGGCTACTGGTAAGCTCAATGCTGGACTCCTTTTTTTAATATGTCACGTTGTTGTATTGGGTTGAAAGAAAAAAAAATTACCGGTAAATGTTCTAAAATGTTATACAAATGTTTGTATTGAAATGATACATATTTGTTAACCTGAAAAAAGATAATTATCAGTAAAATACTACTTAAATTAAAATAAATTGTATTTAAGTGTGGGAGCACGAATATCAAATTGAACTTTTGCACATTTCATTGAAATGTAGATAACTCATAACTCATAACTCATTGTAGATAACAGTGTTCCTAACTTACTGTAAGTACAGTAGTTGTTTTTATTTTTAATTTTTTACAATTGGGTTCAATGTGAGAGGATATATTTTGCTCAAGGACACAAACCCTCTGGTTTCAACCCCCAACAAGCCGATTGTCAGACCCTCTGAGCTTTATTTTATATCTTTCCTTTTAACTGGTGTTTTCCTAAAAACTAGTATTTTGTTGTTGTTGTTGCAGAGTTAAATAGATGTTTTGCCTTGATAACTGTGCTGTCTGGGACCCAAATGAAACATGCTTTTGGAAAATGGAATAAAACCCACAAAAGGATAAAAAATGTATTGCAGAAAAAAGTAAACTTGGAAGACCATAAGTGAATCTATTTGTGTATACATAGGGTTACAAAGTCACCCTGATAACCTCAGGACTTCTTTTCTAAATGCCTAAAATCTGACAACATTAATAAGAAAAACCGTCATTAACGTGTTTTCAAATTTATAAAACTCAAAAGTCTCAAGTCTGATAAAGAGACTAAAGAATTTGACCTATAAACAAGTTAAAAACTTTATTTTTTTAACATTTTTTTCTAACTTGTCCTGTCCAACAGCTGAGCGAAACAGATGAAAGCTAATGGTCTCTTGTGTTGGACATATTTTACTGTTACAACATGGGGTACTTTAAACTGAGCTTTAAATAAAACTTTGTCAGGTTTTTTCATATATTACCCTTTTTCTTTTTACAAAATAATTTATTTGTACAAGATTTAATACTTTTCCTTATTATTTACTGAACTGTCTTATTTTTTGCTATTAAACTTGTTTTTGGAAAATAAATTTGATAAAATTATCTTCCATAAAATGACACTCATGATGTCCTTTTTGTTTTTTTCCATCTTTTTGCTTTTTGTTGTCCTGCAGGTTTTGTATCAGGCCGTCAACTACCAAATGGAGCCAGTCAGTTCTGAGATCGACATGGAGATCAATGAGTCGGACTCTCTGAAGGTTTGTGTATCTTGTCTTTTTTTTGTGTGTGTGTGTCTGTGCGCCTTCTTTGTGTTGTGTGTTCCGCTGCTGCTCCATATTTGATGAGTTGCAGTATAATGTTAAAGTTGCTCAGCTCCTTTGGTTAATTCATGTCCCTTTTTCCTGCTCTTCAGCGCTGCCAGCTTTATGATGTTTTGAGTGGCTGTTAAAGTTTCATGACTTACATTGGATCCCCTTGGTGTGGTGACAGCAGGAGTTCAGTCTAAGCTGCCTTTCATTGTTTTCTTCTAGCATTGATCTCCCCATTCGTCAGTCATGTACGATGAACAGCAGGATCATTGTGTGTTTGAGTTTTTTAAGTGTGAGTTCTTCATTTTTTTTTTTTTTTTCATTTTAAATCCCTGACCTTCACACTCCTGTAGAGTAAAGTATTTATGAGAGGTGCTAAATATTTTGGACTCCAAAAACTTGCATCATTTCTAATTTGAATCTGAATGTCAGTCATTTCAGCCTATCAGTTGTTCTCAGAAATACTTCATGATCGTCATTTTTTCTGAATAGCAACAAGAGATGAATATTTGCTCTATTTAGTGTTGTATAGATGCAATTTTTTATACAGTTTAGTGAATTTTCTTTTCTTTTTGCTGTTTTATCATAACACAAATAGATAATCTGTCTTTTTAGGTAAATGTAGATTGAACTGAATTGTAAAAAACACAAATATGTTATTGGATAAAACCCACATCTTAACCTGTTAACAGAAAACAGGTGGGGTTGCTCCACACCAATGGTCCTGTCCACAACTCAGACGCAAATTTCTAGAGAACTACTGTCCATGTCCTAGGATATAACAGCTTTTGAGATTTTGGCTAAAAACATCATAATTGAAAGATCACTGGGGACACCAGCTTAAAAAATGATTGAAGTAGGTTTTTAAGGAAACCAAAAGATCCTGAAAAATGCAGTTGCAGCCTTGCTACTGAAAGTGGCGATAAAGGATTGAATTGCTTTAATATTTGAACTTGTCTCTTAAATGTCTAGGTTTCTGCTGCACCTGCAGGGTCCGCCGCAGGCACAGCAGGGGAACTGCTGCACAGAACCACAGCTAAAACCATGGAGGTGCTGACCACCACCGGCCTGACCACTAAAGCTGTGTTGACTGCAGTGACCGACCACCGATGGTGGAAGGAATCCCTAAACTACCTCCGGCCTCTGCAGGTGAGCTGCAGGTGGACTCGGATTTGCGCTGAAGTCTCTGAGTAATGACCTCACTTGGGTGCGTTCTTCCTCTTTGTCTCACAAATGAAAAAACAGACAGCAAGTCTCCCTCATCTTTCATGCACAAATTGTATTGCTTCATCTTAAAAGGCCAATCAAGAGCTCACATCCAACATAAATAATTGACTGCCTTGCTGAATATTTCAGTTCGTGGTGGTTTTGCGGCAGCTGGGTTGGTTAGGTGGTCGTCCGGGTGGGGAATGTTGCCGTCTGTGGCGTTGGAATGGCTAACTCATAGCAGCACGTTCCTGTAAAAAGAGAAAAATCCAAGGTTGGGAGCTGTGGGACAGAGCGAGATCACTGTGCTGTGAGCATGTTGTGAAAGTTTAATGATGTTTTGATGGCTCCTCAGGGTCACAGTGCAGGAACCGCACACCAGGATAGGCTGTCTGAAAACTCCAACCTGGAGCGCCAAGGCTGCAGTCCCTTTTATCAGGAGCTAATTGACGACCCGTTTGTAGACCTGGTAAGTGGCTTACGGCCAGCACGTGTCAAGGTTTTTAATTTTTCCAAGTCAGGACATTATCTGAAACAGCAAAAAAAAAAAAAAGTCTAAGTGGACTCATAACTAAAGGCACTTCATTAAAATATCCCTTCAACTCCATTTCTGCATATAAATATTGTTAGTATTGATTTCAGATTTAGTAATTTAATACAAAAAGCACTTTGGGCATACTTTACAGGAAAAGAATGGCTATTTAAAAGAGGTAATATAAAAGTCAGCAAAAATGAATACAAAAAACTCCTCGTGTTTTTACTGAGGAGTAAAAATAAAAACTATTGACAGAAAAAGTTATGAGGAGGAAAAATTCCTAAAAGTTGGAACAGAAGTTGGTTGGCCTTTACACTTAGAAAATGCTCACTGTGGGCAATGACTGGGCTTTTTATCCCATAAACACAAATCATATGGATTGCTGGAAGAGTGGACACAAGGGGGAAACTGAGAAGGCCAATACGTCTCCTCTCATGACATTTTAATAGTCTTTTCCAAATCCCTTTCTTCACTTCATTTCCAGGGTTGATCCATCTGCCGTCACTCATCCAACAATAATTACTCCCTCTGTCTTTTCGTCTATGAGTGGGCTTATCAGCCTGATTAGATTATTATCTTGCAAGTTTCAGTGACAGAAGAAAAGAGGCAGCTTTAGAAGAGAAAAAACTCACCAAAAGAAAGATGAATAGAAAGTATTTCATACAGACAAGAGTCATTTGGTGGTAAAGTGATAGCTCTGAGGCCAGACAGAGGAGAAACTTCATTGTTCATCACTCAGACACTTGAGAAATAACTTGGCGTACAAGATTCCTATAAAGCTATCACAATGCCCTGATGGTGAAAAGCTTTGTTTGGCTCTGAACTTCATTTGTTTACACCATCTCTCATCTGTCTGACTCCAAGGGAATGAAGATGCTCAGTCATCTTAATCACATTTCCCTTAGTGTTTTTTCCCCAATCTGCTCTCCCCCTCTGCAGGGATTTCTCTGCTACTGTGACAAGTTCTTTATCTTCCTCTTTTCGCCGTTCTGTTGTGTTTTTTAGAGTCAAGATGTGTACTCAGTCTGCAGAGAACCACCCGAGGAAAACTTTGCGGAGGTTTTGTTACGGACAGGAAAGCTGGCGGAGGCCAAAACTGAAGGCAAAACGTTGTTTCCTGCAACAGAAGGTAAACGGAATGGAGTTATTCATCTATGACAAACACAAAGACCTTCTAAATGTTTTTATTGTTGCTATATCCTGGAATCATATAAATGATCCACTTTTTCCTAAACTTTGTTGGGCAAAACTTCAGTTGCTGTTGTTTTATCTATCTGCACATCATTTGACTTCAACATTATGAAATTGACTTGCAAAATCGGAACGTTTAAAGCACACAAAACAGTTTTATGTAAACACACCAACCACACATTGTCCTGTGTCTATCAGCTGTCTATCAGCTTATATTGTAAAAGAATATGTCAAGAATACAGATACGTATTGAAAAATAGATCTAGTGGGAGTAACAGTAGTATTAGTTCAAAACCACAGAAATGAACAAGATTACATTGGTAAAAAGGTATCAAATCAATGGGGAAGAACAGAACAGAACAGTCTAAAAGAACCAAATGTTTGAATGTTTGGAACTGTTATGTCCTTGATGCTTTGATCAAACTGGGTATGTTACCCGCCAAAAAATGCATTCTTGAACACGCTTTTGGCACATGGGGTTCATAATGAGCATTCTACTTTTTCTATTGTTTACTAGTGCATGTTTACCACCTACAGTTGGAAGAGGCTTAGTGCGAAATGTCAAAACGATGCAAATCTGGTGAATCTTGCTCCAGGCTTTTTCTTTCACAGCTCTATTCCGATTAAATTAAAGACTTTGTGTCATAATTCCGGCTGGGCACAAAGCACAATCATTCATTTCTTCTTCATGAGTAATTTTTAAGTGGTTGGCACTTCAGTGAATTAAAAGAGATGCCATCCATACATTACTACTAAAACAGAGTCCCTGATTATTCAAAGCTTGACCCTATTTAACTTTCAGTCGTGTCAAATGGCTATATGTTTTGTACGTAGAGCCCAAAAACGGTCTTAAAATGTGCGTAACTATGCTTGAAGGCAAGATGTTTAAACGCTGAAGCTTGAAACGTGCATTTACCCATGTTTACATAGACTTTTCATTGAAAGTTTCTGCTTGTGAATGTAGCTTTAGACAATTTGATTTTGTTGGTTCAAATAAAAAGTGACAAAAAGGGAAAAACAAAAAGATTCTCTGCTAAAAAGCCTTTTCATTGCAATAAATAGTAAATTTCCAGATTGTAAATATTTAGGTAAAAGAACTGAACTGTATCATATTGCCACAAAATTAGTTGGAGCTTTCATTGATTATATCAAGATATGATCAGAAGCATGTGTAAGGGAAAGATTCACACCCCTTTTATTCAGTCATTTTTGTAGGCAAGTAGAGATTTTGCTATAGGTAATCATAAGCTGTAATACTTTATCAGTTTACTATAATATAAACACAGAGAATCATGAATAATTTCTAGAATTAAAGTTTGCGTGCAGACCTGAGGGAGTGTGTCAAATGATGTTTGCTAGTCTTAGATTATGCACAGACAGAGCCAGCACTTTAGGACCAGAACCTCTATTACATCTTCGTTTAAGCCCCAAAATGAGATTTGTTTGAAGATCTGCCATCTGGTATGTATCTACTGCATAACACCAAAGCCCTCCACTTAAATAGTCAGCGACAATTTGCCTTTCTTTCCCCCTAGACTGCTGGCAGTACACGTTTAAAAACTTTTGAAATGTTGCCAACACACTTTGTGGCCTCAATGTAATTGACTTTAAATGATCAGCTGACCTCATCTCAAATTGTTTAGCCATCTGTGTCTTCAGTTCAAACACTTTGCTGATCTTGTTTACGCGAATTTATCAGTTCAGAACCCTGTTGTGAAAAAATCTTTGTGAATTTTTCTTGGCTTAAACTTTTTAAAATATGAAGTTGAGACAATTTGCTACTTGTGTTCGAAGCGGAGTAGAATTTCATTATACAACTAAAGCTGTGGTATTTCCATTCATCTCATTCATCTCAGCCATTGAGCTCATGTTTTTAAGAACCAGGGGGACATGGGAAGAATAGCCCCATACTGATTAATTAATGCGTCCTCACACATCCCAAGGCAACAGTAAATAATGACACCATGGCTGCAATGATACCAGAGAGATAACATCAAGTCAAAACATCAAGGCCACGCTGGATGATGGATAACAGCTGCTTGTCGGAATCAATGCCACTAGAAAATAAGGGGCAATCCGCACTTATCGCAGAAAAAAGTGCAAGTGCACACTTTGTCTCAGTGTTTGAGTCAGATGCCAGCTCAGATGAGGAAAACAAAGACGTACATGGAGCTAGTCATCTTCAGAATGGAGCAAAGCAGGGAGCTGCTGATTGTAGCTTGTGCTCAACTATTGCAAACAGCGTTTTTTGTCTGCTACTGATTCACCTTGATTTGGATAAAGAAATATACAGAAACACAGTGTTAATCTTAATTTTCTTTATATACATCCTCCATCATCAGAAAAATACCACAAGAACACATTAAAAAACACCCAAAACACTATTTTCATTGGAGTGGGTCTTTAAAAGTCATCTTTGTTTTAGAGAGAAAAGCCATTCTGGACGACTTCACTTCTAATAACAAGTTTCAAATTATGACTGGCGTGTCGGCGCCGCTGTCCTCTTAGGCGTTCTAGAAGACAGCCTCCAAGAAAATGAATATATTGATTTTTCACCTGGCCGTGATAATGCGGTGGCAATTAATGATGACACAAGTGGAAAGCGACTCTATAGGGGTCGTGTGCGCGTGACATCAGGAAGAACACACGCCGCTGCGCGTATTTCTCCAAACTGTCCGCACTCGCACCACCGAGCACTGCATTTCCACCTGGCCATAATCAGTTGTTTTTCACACTGCCTGCACAGGTGAAATCGCAATAAGTCGATGTCTCCACATCCCGCTAACAATGAGCCCAACTCAGCTGACACTGGAGGTGTGTGGACACAAACACACAAGCTCAACCCATGGCGCGTGCCCTTTTCCCTGTCTCTTTATCCCTTTGCCTCTCTATCTCAAGCAGAAATGTTGAATGCTTTAAAGTTGGGGTTATCTACTCTGTATTTGTGTGTGTGTGTGTTTACCCCTCTGGTAATTCCTGTCCCGATGGTATCAGTAACTTTAGAGAGGCGTGTAATCAGCTCATTCGGAGGTGTAGCTCATTGAAACCCGGGGGGCTAGAGGAGGAGTAAGGAGAGATCGCAGTAAAAGAGAAGGGTGGGCTCAACGTTTAAGCCAGCTGCTATGGCTCTTGGAACTGCATCCGTTCCTTTATGTGCAAACAGGGAAGTTAAAAAAAAAGAAAAAAAAAGAACAAACTGACCTCCTCCTTTGTGCGCACTTATGCAGATGAGCGTGTGTTTTCCTACTTCGGTGTATGCCTGTTCCTCTTCTCTTTGTCTGTGTGCCAGTCCACAGTCTGCTTTTTTTTTTTTTTATTCCACTTTGTCTCCAACCCACACTTTTGTTCTCCATGGTTCCAAAAACCAAAGACATTCTGTCTGCTTTTCTCCCTTCCGCTTTAGGTTTTTTGAACTTAAACAGATCTTTGTGGCCCACAGTTACTGGAGTTCATGCCGTGATTATAAATATTTTCAATATTAATATCACTTTTTTGTGTGTTTTGTTTTGATGCTGCGACTTTGAAGCAAGCAGTTTTGGGATAAGCGTGTGCTACTTGAGCCCACGGTACATGCTGGATGCCAAATCCCATTAGCTTTAGAGGCACAGAGCATAATCAAGTCTGTTTCTGTTTCAGTATTATTCTAGTTATTCAAAAACAACAACTAGTCATCTTGTAGCTTTTGATGTGTTCACATCCCACATTAGGGCATTATAAAGAGAAGAACCACTCAAAGCTGCAGCACATTTGCTCCAATTGGACATGGTGATGACACAGGAAGCCTTTGTGCATCTGTAATTAAGTGACTATAGTTCTGTTTCTCATAAATATATCTCACAACTATACATGCACACAGGCAGAATATGCATGAACATATAGGGAAAGATCCTGAGCTGACCTTCTTCATTCGTCATTGTCTCTGCCCGCAGAAATGCATTGCGACAAGCTTTCCATAGTTGGAAAAACACAGGATGAACCTTGCTCATGTGGGGAATGCTGAGCTAATCCCTATCACGTTACTTACAGTCTCTTCTCGCATCTTTCTCTCCATCTGTCCATTTATTCCCCCAGTTTTGCTTCAGCTGGCCAACGATGCATTTCCCAGAGATATGATGCTGGCTCTGTCCTACTTACTGGCCCTGCCTCAGGTAGGTGGACATGCACACACATGAATGGGCACACACACGTCCTTGTTAGAAACAGAAGAGTTTCGTTTCCCTGAAACCTTGAGTTACTATACATAACGTGGATGCAAATCATTAAAGCTCTTGTCCTTACTAGAGTGTGAGTGTCAATTCACAACTGAGATAGTCTCAAAGAAAATAAAAAAGCAACAAAAAAAAAAAACATCAGGCAGAGCTTTGTAAGTAATGAAAATTCAGTTTAAATAATTTTAAGAAAATAATTTCAAGAAATTAGATCATTTTAATTGTTTAATAGTAGCTTTTATAAGTGACCAGCAGACGACATCAGTTGTTTTTAGGTGTAATCCCTGTTCTGGGCAAGCAAAGTTGACAGTCAAGAGGAAAGCTCTACATAGAAGACTGGTGAGGTTCTGGGAGAAAAGAGACGAAGATGATAATACAGGAACATTTTCAGTAAGACAAACAGGTAAATTAGTAACTTTAGCAATGAGAGAAGCAGATAAACATCGCTGAAACATCTGAAATAGTTTCCTCATTGCAGCAGTTAAGGGACCAGGAAGCAGATGGGCACAAAGTCATCAAACATCTGTTTAAAGATGAGAACTATGTTAGTAACTGCAATGGTGAGAGAACATGAAGATGTTCAACTCAAGAACTCTGCAACCTCTGTTATAGAGCAGAAATGATAACATAAAACAGATCATGTTATAAAAATTGTAACATCTGTTATAAAACAGAAGAGAAGATGATTGTAACTACAACAACAAGGGCGCTGCTCAGTGGCGTAATGGTATGTGCTCTCGCCTCACAGCGAAAAGGCCCTGGTTTGTACCCCGGCTGGGTCCTTTCTATGTGGAGTTTGCCTGTTATCCAGCTCCTTCCTACAGTCCAAATGCTTTATAGGTTCATTGGTTTAGCTAAATTGCCTCTAGGTGTGCACGTGAGTGTGTGGCCGTGCAACAGACTAGCAACCTGGGTGTACCCCACCTTTACCCAACAGTAGATGGATGGGCTCCAGCAGTCCCCGTGACCCCAAAAGGGATTCAGTGGGTTCTGAAGATGGATAAATGGATGGATTCCACAATAATAACACAGGATGATGATCCACAAAGAATGCCAACTATCTGTTACAAGAAAAGAAATGTGTCAGTGACTACAACTATAAAAAAGCAGGAAAGAGACAAAAGCAAAAACACTGGAACATCTATCGTAAAGCTTAAGGACTGCAATAATTAAATACATTCAGGGGAAAAGCTGCACAGATATTGAAAATTGACCATTGCATCCTTAAACCACCCCCAAGTTTTTGAAAGAAGGGTTTTGCAGCTCAGCTACATAATTTTGGGAATGTCAGACAGTTGATGAGTAGAGGGATCTGTAGACATCTTCAAGCCTAACCTTGTTGAAATAGCCACAACCTCGCTTCACACTGTTCCTTCTTGTCCCTAAAACTGAAGGGTGGTAGGAGTGGTTGAAAATATGTCCACGTATAATCCCAAATGACCCTCAGCAGTCTAGGGCTTCAGCAGCAAAAGTGAATGGATGACTCAGGGCCACCTTTAACCACAAGCTTTATCAAATAGGAAGGTTTTAAGTTAAGCTTGAATCCTCTCAACTTCCCCACTGATGGTCCTCAAGGTCAGTTTGCCTCAAAAACTTCATATATCAGATTGTGAACAATTAACTCCAATTCATGAAAAGAATATGTCAAATGTAAACTTAAAATAATGAATTTACTTGCATTGCTAAAAAATAAACTCAATTCAACTAGACAAAAAGTTTCATTGAAAAATCTCTTTTGTCTTCTTTTCCTCCAAATTTGCAGGTACTGGATGCTAACAAGTGTTTTGAAAAGCAGTGCCACTCTGCCCTGTCTCTGCAGTTAGCTGCCTACTATTACGCTCTGCAGATCCACTCCCAGCTCATGCCCTGCTTCAAGGACAAGAACCACGCTCTCTATCAGGTCAGCACCTAGTGACAATTCTCCCACAGAGTCTTGAGTGATGCTAAACCAACATAGAAAGTGCCAGAAACTTGACAGGGCTGCATGTTCAAAACCAACTTGACCTAAGTCTTTTGAAATGTTAAAAGTACTGCTGCGTTTGGAAAGGCAGTAAAAAGCTGACATGTATATATAAAAAAGCTGTTTCTATAGGCTGTTCATCTTTTAAGTGCCACTCGAGTGGAGAATTTAAAAATGGAGAGAACTGCAGGAATCAAGTCTTTTCAGTTGACATCATACAACTCTTACAAGAGGAGCTGTTATTTAATGGGTTACAAAATCTTACTTTTTTTTTTAAAAGACCCACTTCAATACTTTTGGTGTTTATAACATGTTCTTGTAGCCTTTTTCTCATGAAAAGAGGTTTTCCCATTTTTCCTCTACAAAGGAAATATAGGAAAACCTGTACGGGGTGCACAGGTGACCTGTATGAAACTTTTATATCCTAGACAACTCTGTGGGCTCATAGAGTGAGAATGTTCATGCACATTTTATTCTTTGGGAATGCTGAGGGTTACAGGTCGCAGTGACCACTTAAAAAAACACACAAGGGTCAAGTACGGTTAAAGTAGGCGAGACCCAGGCACGTTTTAAGGATTTTTCTTCTTTTCAACTCCCTTCAAAAAACAAGTGAAAAGTGCGTGCCCATTGCACCCTCTATGCGTCTGACCTGACTGTTAATAATCAGGAAACTAGTTTGTGTGGGCACCCCGAGGGCATCCTACGGGAAATTACGTATCACATGTACACTCCCTGTGCACAACATTTGCATGCGGTCCGTAGGGAGACACTAATGACAAGAGTACAGCATCACTGTGACCCACATTATTCATACAATTACTTTACAATGAACGTAAATGGTACGTTACATTTTCATGATGTACCTGAAGGTCAGCTCAGTGGCCTTGGTTAGAGTGTCCGCCCTGAGACTGGAAGGTTGTGGGTTCAAACCCAGGCCGAGTCATACCAAAGACTAAAAATGGGACCCAATGCCTCCCTGCTTGAATCTCAGCATTAAGGGGTTGGATTGGGGAGTTAAATCCACCAAAGGGTTCCCGAGCATGGCTGTGTCTGCGGAGAGCAAATTTTAGACACTATGTGACAGATGGTGTTTAAAAAAACCTGAAAAAAAAACACACCTGCCTTCCCTCTCTCGCAGGCCAAAAACCTGCAGCTCTCATACGGGTCAACCCCATACAGATGCGCGTGACTAAGGCTTCACTTTCTGTTTACTCCTATCACTGATGTGGAAAAGTATAGCAAGTTCTTTTTGTTTTTTTGTTTTTTATCAGCTATATCAGTTATAGTAATGTTAAACAGAAATCGAAAGTATTTACAGTGCAATTATTAACTCCAGGCTAATTCTATAGAAATATGAAGTTTTAAATTGTGTGTTTGCGTTGTTCATTTAGACAGTACTATACCAGATGTTTCTGTTGTTTTGACAGAAAAGCATTTATTAACTCTTTGAGTTGTGACAATTTTAAGCATTTAAATTACTATTTTGATGTTTGAAGAGCATAATGTTCTACTTTGAGGTTATTTTGTGGCCTTCTTTTTAATGTTTTATTTTTTTTAAAGTAATCATGAGTAAGAACAAGGGCGAAACGGAGAAACTTGAGAAAGGAAAGGTGAGGCGGCGAGAAAGAAAGTGGCAACAGAGATGCTTGGGGCGCGGGTGCGGGGGGGGGGGGGGGGGCTTGATTGGCACAATATAAAAGAAAAAATGACTCTGACCTTTTCCTTGAGTGGACTGTGGCTCTCGTGGGTTTCAGTCCAGGTGGAAGAAAGGAGGTAAAATGTTGAAATGGAAGAAGAAAAGAGGCCACTAGAAAAAGTGGATAAGTGTGTCCCAGTTGACATTCAAGGTCAAGGCGGCGCACAAAAAACTCACACTTCCCTGCCCACTCAAGTACGCTAACAAGTTACACCAGATGCTTAAAAAAAATTTTTTTTGACCCTGCACACGAATGCACACATCCTTCCTGCATCTTAATGCCAGTAATCACTCCCCAACCCGCCTCGTAACGTAAAGTTCAAGTCCATTAAATTAAAAAATATACCATCTTTTCTCCTCTGCGACACTTTGGTTGCTGTGTTTTTTGTAGTTTTTCCTTTCTTTTTTGTTTATTTCCCATTTTATTACTGCTCACCCCATGCTGATAATAAGATAACTAATCTATTTACTAGTACTAGTACTCCTTATTGGTGATATTTTCTGTTTCATGACGATTGAGTAAGTGCAGCATCTCAAATGTCATTTAAAACGTCATGGAAACTAATTGTATTGGATAGATATCACAGATACAGTCTAATTCTGTCAATCACATCGTTCAATGATAGGATTGTAAAAATTGCTGGAAATAGAATGAATTACAGAAAATACTGGGGCTTATAACGTGCACTCTTGAATTCGAGTTTAGCCTGTGGTGTTCAAACTGGACAAGCAGGGAGGGTCTTCTTCTTTTTCTGCTAATAACTAGCGCATGTCCACCACCTATGTTTTGAAGAGGCTTGGTGTAAAATGTTGAAGCGGTGCAAATCTTGCAAATCTTGATCCAGACTTTTTCTTTTACAACTCTATACCAATATATGCACAACTTAGGCTGCATTTATACTGCAGGTCTTGATGCCCAAATCCGATTTTCTGACTATATCCGATTTTTTTGATGACCCGCTTACATCATCTTTTAAAAGTGACCCGTATCCGATTTTTGCGTTTACACTATAGAATGCTGAAACTGTCAAAGGTAGACGTTCTGAGGACTACGTAACGTAGGATCTGAGCACTGACCGCACGGATTAAAAAAATTATGAGCGAGCAGGCCCTTAATAATAATCATAACAGTAATAAAAGCACATTGGAAATGTGACAACGTTTAGCATGGCGATACCCCCCCCCCCCCCTTTGTGTGTGTGTTTGACTGCGGTTGTCATGGAGCCAACGCAGCGACGGAGGGAGGCATTGCTTCCTGGATGAGGCGGGAGATGGGATGAGCGGGAGAGGAAAAAGGGGGGCTGCTCGGCCGGCTAATGTGCTCTCTCTGACTTATGAATGAGGAAGTGTTTGCAGACGTTGTGCTGAACTAACAGTTTGATCCAAGCAAAGAAATAAATGGCTTCTAGCCGGTTCCAGAGCAATGGTGTCCCGCTTCATCAGTTACCATTTGCGCCCCGACCGGGACCGGACCAGAAATAACAGCGGTTTCCAAATACGGTCTGAAGCCTGAGGCTGAAAGGTAACACACTGATGGGGCTCCAGCTGTCCTGGAACAGCAAAATCAGCACACAAAAGCACCTTAATAAGTCATGTGATCTCATTTGGTGGTATCCTGAGTTGATGTCACTGACGTACGACTCGCATTTACTGGGGAATATCCGATTTGTCTGCTTACACGGCACACGCAAATGCATGTATCGGATTCGTATCAGATTTATTTCCACATATGAATGAGGCCTGTGTCCGATCTGAGAAAATCGGAATCCATGCGCTTTTGTCCTGCTTACATGTTCACCGGTCATATCCGATCTGTGCCACATGAGAGGAAAAAATTGGAATTGGGTCACTTGAACCATGCAGTGGAAATGCGGCCTTAGTGTCAATGTTACGTCTACAAACATTTAGGTCTAGGGCGATAAATCCAGCCGAGGAAAATGGCAATCATTAATTTCTCTTCTATGAATATTTTCAAACGGTTGATATTTCAAGGAACTAAAAAAGATATCATCTATTTGTAACTACAAATCGAAGTCCCTGATTGGTCAAAGTTTAACTTGGTTTAACCATCAATGCGTGTTCACTGGATGTGCGTTTTGCATGTAGAGCCTGAAAACGGGCTTTAAAACTTCCTTAGCTACACGTGAACACAAGGGTTTTGAGCGCAGGAGCCTGCAACGCGTGTTTACGTTGATTTGTCATTGGAAGTGGCCACTTGAACCTGTGTTACCGAGCGTGGTGTGAATGTAGCTTGAGAGCTGAGGCCTTGCTGCAAATGAGCAGCTAATCAGCTAAGGTTAATGTTTTTTTATTTCAAAATTTTTTTGTCTTCAAGTGAAGCACTTTTAGCAACATTTTCCTGTCCAGATCACCAGAATCCCTAAAAGTTGCATGAAGGTCAATGTTTCAATCTGATGAGGATTTTTTTCTGGCTGCCTTTTACATTGGGGCTGATTGTAGGAAGAGAAGACCCAAAGGGAAGACCCTGGACAGTGAAATTCTCATCACTGGCTCAGCAATGCTGTCAAATTCTGGTAAATGAGCAACCCGTTGAACATACTTCATCAATCCAGATTAACAATAGAGGATGATTGTTATAGAATTAGAATTAGGATGGGCAGTCAGGTCCACCCTCCACCTGGGACATCTCAGTCATCCATTGCAGTGAGGGACATGCGCACTGAACCAAAACACCCCTCCACCCTAAATGTACTGTGCTGATACCAGCTAAAGTGTCCCATCTAATGGAAATGTACATCAAATCCCCCCATTGGTGAGTGGTAGTTTGGTCTCTGCATCTGGATACACAAATTGTTCTTGAGGCGTTGCATGCTGTGCTAAGTCAGCACAGTTAAATGTGAACAATCACCAACACCGCAATGTCTATGGAAATTAAATTGGTCCAGAAAATAAATAGGAAAACGACAGAATTGCCCCTATCATTCTTTTTTTTCCAGTTATTAAACACAAATTCTTATTTAGATTGCTGATACAGTTTTAGACTTTTTTACTATATTTATTAGATTTGTTTGTCCAAATAAAATGTCTTGTGTTAAATTCAGGCTTTCTCTATTTTCCATATTATGTCTACTGTTTATGCTTTATGTTTGTCTCTGTTGATCCCCATAAAAAGTCTATATATTCATGTAGTGATATTTAATTTAAGGTAAGGATGACAGGGCACATCTGTTTTTTCCTCCACATGCTCACTTTGCATTGCAAATGAGGTTAGCTGGAAAAAACACATCACAAAGTCAAATGTCTTTATTTTATTTTTTATTCATGCATGTGCAGAAAACATAGGTGTGCAAGTCACTGGATCCTCCAAGCATTTACTGCAGGCTAACACGTTTGAGTGATTTCTCAGTTCGAAATCTATGTCTGTGGGAAACCCGCGTGATGTGTTTGTGTGTTGTGGTATGCTGAGCTGTCTCCAAGTGTTTCCAGCTCTCCACTTGAAGAGCAGGAACACTTTCTCAATAACTCTTAGGCTCTTTCAATTCTCTAGTCACTATCACATAATTTCATACCCAAGCAATAAGACACCAAACACTCAAGCTGCAGAAGTCATCCAGTTGCAAATAGGAAAAGGAAGTCTCTGCGGATTTTCTTAAGGTGTTTGATGTGTTTTTAAAGCCTCAATGAGCAGCCTGTTTTCCAGGTGTTCTGCAAATGCTCAGCGGTGGCTTTCAAGCTTCTACTGCCTGCAAAGGGATTAGAAAAATGAGGGGAATGCTCATTAAAAAAAGGGTTTCATTTGTGCTTCAAGCAATGTTGTGTACTAAAACCGAACACATAAAAACGATAAAAGCACGTTGTATGTGTTTATTATTGAAGAGCTTTGCGATGACTACCAATAGGCGCTGTAGGTTTTTGTCATAACCTATTTCTCCATTCTCAATTCTGCGATGAAACTATAGGAATTTAAAGTTATAAAGATTTTTTAAAGCTTGTGGTTAAACGTAACTTTAGTTTCCTTAAATAAATACTTTTTTTGTAAATGCTAGAGGTTTAAAATGCAAAACTCAAATAATACTACTATAGTCTTACAATACAGCCTAAACATTTACTCAAGGAACCTGTAAAATTGATATTCACGCCCAATTCTGGGTTTTCCCGTGCTGGTCCCCAGCCCGGATAAAATACAGCGTTATGTCAAAAAGGGCATCCAGCTTAAAACTCTTCACCAAACCACCTGTGTGAATTGGTGGAAGCTGATTTACTGTGGTGACCCCTGACGGGATGTGTTGAAAGGCAAACAAAAACGTAGGTGTGTTTTCCCTACTTGACGGTATTGCACTGTGTGCTTAAAAAAATCTATAGAAAACCTACAACATAATAATAATTAGTAATAATTCAAATTACAGATAATTTATGTATGTTTAATTTTTCTAAACTGTATTGTTGTTAATTCTTTAAAAAAATATATTATCAACATTTTTGTTGATAATTAATTTGCTGCTAATGCTTTCCTGTGTGAAAAAGATCTATGTGAAGTAAATCTACTGTGTTCTGTTAAACTGGCAAAAAATAAAAAATAGGTCACAGGGGTAAATTATAGACAAAAAGTTCACATCTACTGCTGCCTACATTTATTTTCAAAGTGTTCCCAGTGGTCTTTTAATTATCATTATGCCAATTTTAGCCAAAATAAAAAATCGTGTGTTTTTTTTCTAGGACATAGTTTCTGCAACGTGGTATTAGTATGTTAGCAATTGTGGCAAGGACTTTGGTGCAGGTGATGGAGAATGATTATATGGGGGGGTGGGGGGGTGGAGCATCATAAAGCATCATAAAGCAACAACTTGCTGGAAGTTTGTAATCATTACTGTCAGGTGTAGATGTATAAAAAATCTTAAAGGGGCAGGTCTGTCCACACACACTCAAATGTTACCAACATACCTGTTGGCTGCAAAAATGTTCACATACACTCATGTCAACATGTACACAATACAACTACCATTCATTCACACATGCATACTTATGCATTCAGACTAACAAGTGTGAAACATTTCATTCAGTCATGCAAAGATGAACTAATACCTGTGCTCAAGTGAATGTTTGTGTTCTGCTGTAGTGGATGATAAAAGGTAAAAGAAAAAAAGGGGTGAGAGTGCCCAGTCATCCCCACACCAAGGCCCCCGCCGAGGCAGCAGTGGTAGACAGGACCCCCAACACTAGCATGGTATAGCAAATAAAGAAAACAGCCCGCTGGGCAATCACGTCTGCCATCCAGGCCATAGGGGCCCCCATTCCAGGAAACAGGGGGGCGCAGAGGAACAGAGAGTGCAAGCTCCAGCCTAACCAGAAGAATAGCCCCAGCCCCCCACCCGCCGCGCCCTGGGGGCCCAATGCGGGGCCCCAGGGAGCACCCCCAGGCTCAGATGAGCCTCCCACCACCCCGACCTCAGGCAGGGGCCAAGGTCCTCCAAGGGAGACCCGCCCCACCCTCCAGGAAGCCACGGGAGGTCCAAGAGAGAGCAAGGCAGGGCTTGCCCAAGAGAAATGGGGGTCCCCAAGGAGTGTAATAAACATGGCCTGACCAGGTTCACCCACTGTTGGAATTTTGGAGAAGGCCGGTTCTTTAAGGGCAAGAACCGGAACCTGCACTATAGGGACACGGACACCCCCAGGCTCAGGTGTGATGTGATCCCGGCTCATGGTCTTGACAGAGCACTCTGGGATCCCTCTCCCTGCCTGGAGAGAGGACCACTGGGCCCATGAAGCCAACACCCAAGGGACACGGCCACTGTTGCAAAGGATCAGAGGTCCTCCCTTCCTTGTATGTGTATTTGTATATGCGTGTGTGTTGTTGTGGGGCAAAGGGTGTGTGTACTAAAGGGTGCAGTTACAATTGGTGGGTAGAGTATTGAGAGGACATCTCCTGCTTGCTGGCAGTGATGTCCAAGCATTACATTTCTGGTTCTACCAGATAAGGAGGTTGGTTTCCAACAGTTGCCCATCAGTTGCCTTAGCACTAACTCTCTGTCTGTTGACTTTCAAGGTCTTTGCCTGTTTCTCTCTCATCTGATTATAGCTTACAGCCATGACAGAGCAAGTTAGGAGCAGCAACACAGAGACTGGGTTTCCATTCCTCCTCCAGGCATAACGAGCACTTTTCCACTTCCACGCACTGGAAGTTTTCATTATCCCGGCTAAGGTGCTCATTTGCAAAATAAAGGTGCTCCTCACCATAATTGTTCTACAGGCGGGGCACGCACACTGCCACAAATACCCTCTGTGTTTGTTTTTGTTTAGGTTCTGGCTTTTGTTTACCTGTCGTCTTATTTATTTATTTATTTTAAAACAGGGAGATTGTCTATAACCGCATGTGTGCCTCTAGCTGTTTATGTGCATATGATTTGCATCATTGTAGCCACAGTGTTTAGATACTGAGCCGCAATGTGCTGAGTAAAGAGATTGAGATTTTTACCCTCGGCCATCTACCATTGCCTGCAGAAGCAGTTTTTTCACTTACTGAATATTGATCTCTCACCCACAGAATACTCAGATTCAATGCCTGCACGATTAAAACAGAAAAACTGCTTTGTACATACTGCATCAGACAGATCAGGATGTTTATGAATGCTACTTTGCTTTGACTATTCAGTAAATACAGCATTTGCCAAAACCATCAATAGATGGATATGATTATATACAAACAAAAAGCTTTAGAGATGTTTTCCTTTGGTGGTCATTTTAAAGGGGATCTTTTTTACCATCCAAGGGCTTATTCATAGTACCTCCAGCAGGCGCCGACCTTGAAAAGACCGAACCATTGAGCCAGTGCTGCGTTGCAGGACAGACCAGAATAATGAGATGAGTGACCTCCGAATCACAGAGAGGCACCGCAACTACAGGAGCTTTCCTTTTTTTTTTCTCCAGACAAATTGTACACTCGTACAAATTGCACTCTTGTGCTATAATCATTAGCAGTTGAGTTTTTTTCCTTCCCCCCATGGAACTCTGAGTGCGGAGATTGCCCTGTGTGACAAGCGCGCTCCCTGAATTCACCGTTGCCGTCGACTGTGAAGGTTTGGGACTGAGCGTGTCCGAAACCTTTGATTAAAACTAAAACTCTGACTTGGCTAACTCATTCCTGCTTAAAACTCATTTGGGATTGCGGTCTTCAAAAGCGGTTTATAGAGTTCGTATTTCTTCCCAACCTGTGCCTGTCTAGTTTTATTAACTTCTTGCTTTGTAACTCATTATTTGCACATACTGAGTCTCCCTTCGTGCTGTTGGCCCTAATGAGGCCACTGACTTTCGAACTAAGCGTTTGGCATGACATAAATACAACTTATTAAGATAATTACCAGAGAAAAACCTTTTTTTTTCTATGAAACACCTACTCCCCATTGTACAAAAAGTTCAGCTTTTTAATGTGTAAAATTAAACTGTAATTTTTTTAATGTATTTTTTATAGCATCAGTGATTTTTTTTTTATTCTTTTAAAACAATAGATTTTATGTAACTAAATCCATTTTTTAAGTCTTTTTGTCAAACTTTATATATCCATGAAGTCCTTATCCCTCAATGATGCAAAGATTTCACGACTTTCAGGCTTGTTTTGGCCAATTTAATCGAAAGACATGAGGTGGAATGCAAATTCAACTCATTTTTTGATGCGTTTTGTTAGGCTGCTGCTTAAATCTGTTCCAAATAATAATCTTTGGATATTGGGGATACTTTTGAAGCCAGATCTGACCATATATTTAGACATGAAGCTATCAGTGATACTCGATTTTTGAAATCAGGGGGCGACCAGTAGCTGACTGATCAAAGCAGCAAGTTCATTTAAGATGATAATTCATGGAAAACAGTTTTTATCACTTTGAAGCTCAAGATTAGAGCTTGAATGTGCTTGATTAAGAGTTTGAAGATGTTTCATGATTGAATCATGATTTAGACACCCTCTCTGATGAAAATTGTGTTTTTAAATTGTGTTCATACATATATATACATATATATATGTTTACGTGTGTATGTATGTTTCTTTATTCAAACTGTTGTGAATCAGGAGCAGATAAAAAACAGTATAAAAATAATTGTATCTGTGACATAAAAAATATGCCGGTAATGCCACAAGCTCCTTGACTCCAATCTGTCAGTGATAGATAGGGAATCTGTGTCCTAGAAAATGATACAGGTTTTTGATTTTGACTTAAAAAGGCCTAATCATGAGCTAATAAAGTTTTTACAAAAGATCAAAAAGTAATTGGAGTTGGACTTTACATGATGATAAAGTTAGGATGTTTTCCTTTACTTCTAAAATTATTGCAATTTAGTCCTGTTTTTTTTTATCTAAAGTTTAAAAAAAAAGCTGAAAAAGCTTACGTTATATTCTGAAAATCCATTGAAAGTCTCAGTTTATAGAAGTTCTTTGATTTAACATGTTCTTGTGATTTTCCATGGCATGTGTGAAAGTCTGACAGAATCAGTGGGTGGTAAAAGAGAAAACAGCAGCATGTGATAAAATGTTAATAATTAGGCAGTGAGACGGAGCAGCACAAATATTTATTTAATTATAAAGACGAGCATCTTTTGGCAAACAGCAAAAATGAATTATGATAGCTACAGAGTTGAACCGTCGGGGGTTCAAGGATGTAATTGAGGAGGCGAGTATGGCATAAGTCATTGGAGACTTTATCGGAGACTTCTTTCTCCTATATTTGTTTGAAGCGCAAAAACCCCGCCTGTAGCAGCAATGGAATAAAAAATAATAAAAAGCTAAAGGGGATTTGGAGAGTATGGGCTTCCTCCCAGCAATCAAACACAGTTACCTCGTAAAGTTGTACATTTGTGTGCAGTTTTCTTTACAAACCCTTTCTTGAAGAATAAAAATGGCTTTTAAAAGAAAAAGAAAGAATAAGAGTACACTTTGAAGTCATCTTCGAAGCAACAAAAAAAAAAAACAGAACTTATTAGAAAGAAGAAGGATTTTGGAGATTCCTTTGTAATGAGGGAATGTGGGATAAAGAATTTTCAGAGAAGCAAGAGGAAGTGGTTCAGAGGAGTCGGGTGTATAATCCAGATAGGACACATTGCTGTGGATGAATGACAGAGGGAGGGTGAGAGATTATGCAAACTGTGTTTCATCATGAAAGCCTTATTTCAGTCATGTTCTTCAAACATCGACCTGTCCATCACAGTTTCTGAAGACTTTCTTCCCACATGTGGTTTTTATCCCTTTGGGTCATTCTTCCTTGTGCTGTGAAACTTCAAAATAGGCCTGTTTGAAACAGAAGCACTGTAGCTGGTGGTATTAAAAAAAAAAAAAAAATATATATATATATATATATATATATATAAATAAATAAGGAAAATATTTTACATTTTCTTCAGCAGTGGAGCTTAGAGACATGCAGGGTGAATGTCAAGATAACTGGGGAAATGGTTTGTCCCTTTGAAATGATGTTTTTGGATTAAAAAAAAAAGTTTAAAACAAAATACGTTTGCTTTAACGCTTTGACGGTAACAAAAACGTAGCGAAGCAAACTCAAAAGAAGATACGAAAGCCATCTTACATACTAGGACAAAATTATTGGTACCACTTTGTTAGAAGAACTGATAAACTAGTGAAAGTAAGCAAATGACTGACAACTAAGAGAAATTCAAACATTATTTTTGATATTAGCAGAATTATTTAAAAGCCAAACTTGCGCAATTCTTAGTCCTTTATTGCAAGCAAACTGGAAAAATATATTTATCATGTTGACGTATATGAGGCTTTTCTACCTTGAATAAGGCCTAAAGTGCGTACATCACACAAGGCACCAACCATTGACTGTATATAAGAATTGGAACATTTTACGAAGACAATTTATGAACCCACTGCTTTGAAGATGAAAACCTGGATGGTTTATAATACATAAGACTTTTCTTCACATAAAAAAAATAATTTAAACCCAATGCATTGTGGTCTATTTTTGCCAAACTAGTGAGGATTGATGCTCACTGGTTTTTGGCAGATACTTCTGGGAAAATTTCAGGCACTCGATTTTGGACTTGTAGATTCGGATAGCCCTATATACACCATATAGTGCACTGGGTACTGAAGGAATTTAAACACAACCTACATGTTGACAACATGTGGCTCTAACATGGCAGCATCTGTATTGTGCAAAAATGGTGGCTGGCCAGACTTCATTTTGTTTGAGCCGGAAGTAAGCCATATTTTTATAGGTGACGTTACACTCACTCGGTCCAGTTCTTATATATAGTCAATGGCGTCAAGCTGTAACCACCAGGAGGAACATGGAGTTCAATGTCTTGCTCAAAGACACATTGGAAGGCAAGGCAGGAACTGAACTTGCAATCTTCTGATCAAAGGCAGACTGCTTAACCTCTACACCACAGACTGCCTTTTTCAGCTCCTCCCACCAATGTTCAGTAGGATTTTGCTCAAGTCCACATTTGCACACTCCAATATTTTGCTCCTAGCCATTCTTCTTTGTGTTATATATTATTATGCTATTAAAAGTAGTTTGTCCCATTACCTGGAACTAAAACTAAGCTATATGACTCTTGACTTAAAACTTTTTGGATAGTTTTGAGGTTGCGTGGCTCCAAGTAGAGATTTAAGACACATTGTGCCAGATGCAGCGAAGCAGCACCAGAACCCAACCTCCCTTGCTTCACATTTTTACTGTAGTGACGGTCTCCTTTTCTTGATGCACTTTACTATTGTATCTGTGAACTTATTTAGATCAAAGGATTTGTAGCCTACCTGTATGCAGACCTCCATGACCTCTTTCGGTCTTCCACTTTGAAGGAAACAGAGGTAGATAGTGCGACCTAATGTTCACCATTAATATCTTCCAAGGTTGCTCTGGGCTTATTAGTTAGCATTTTTATCATACGCTTCAGTGTTTCATCAAGTTTCTTCTTGCCATAGATAATTCTCATGTTATTAAAGATTACTTCTGTAAGTTAGGCTTTTATTTAGAGTTTTTCTTTGTATTGTCAATGATCCATTTGTTGTAGATGGTTTACCATTTGATCAAATTCCTTTTAGTTTTTTTACTCATAATGAGTGGTTTCCAGCTCTTTAGGTATATGCAGCTATGCTTGCTCTTACAATAAACCTAAAACACTTTTTTGTTTTGTTTTATGGTTCTGAGGTGTCTCTGCATTAGGCTATTGTTGGGATTAGTCAAGCGCTTTGCTAACTCACTAGAAGACTGAACGTAGCTCAGCTTCGGGCAAAGTCATGATTTTTCTTTTCGGCTGCACAGCAAAAAAAAAGAAAAGAAGAAATTAGCATTCCATATCTGAGACTTTTGCCTCAGGGGTAGAAAAAGCTAAAAAATATGTGAGTATAAGCAGACATACAGAGATTCCCTCCTTTATAGCCAAGTGAAAAATGACATCCCATATGGTGCCAGCATTGACAAATGTCTCAGCTTTATCCCCCTCTTCTTCCCCTCCCTCCACCTTTCCCCTCTTTCATCTCCTGACTTCCCTTGTCTGGTTCCCTATCAGGCTACACTTTTTAAATTCCCCTCTTTCGTTCTCAAACCCACAAACTCCTCCCTGCACGGCTTTTTGGCTGCTGCTTTTTACCAAACCTCCCCCCAAAGCTGCATGCACAAACATGCTGTGAGCAGGAAGAAGAAGCACACAGAGACAGACGCACACCTCTGTTTCCAGGCTCCCACTTTCCCACCACCCTTAATTACCTTATGCAAATAAGATCAGTGAATAAACCATCTCCTCCTGCCAGGCGACATCAAATAAGGTGCCAAAAACACAAATTTGGGGGTTCATTTACGTAGAACAGAGGAGCAAGCCTATCTAAGCATGGCACTTTCAACCATGTGTGTCTAATAATCTATTCCCCATGGGGTGGAAATCACAGCAGCTCACAAATCTTTATACATCTACCCATCATTTCTCGACTTGCAGGAAAAGGCTGTATGTTAAAAGTGCCTGATTTAACTCAGTTGTGGCACTCTCCAGAAAAATTACAGGAAGGTCGTTTGGCTCTTTCGTCTTTTTTTTTTCTTCAACTGTTGAAAATTGCTGCAATTTTTCTACTTTTGAAAATAGCCTTTTTAGTGAGCCATGCGAAGACTTCTGATGCTATAGAAACCATGCAGCATAATGCGTTTTAGGCTCCATGTGTGACATTGTTTTAACCACTTTGTGGCTTTTGTGGTATTTTAGCTCCCTGTAGTTCTTGGATTATTGGCTCTAACAGCAACATTTCTAGTGAGTTAAATGGTTGGAGAAGAACAGAAGCATTTGTTTGGTAAAAGTTATCATTCTCTGAGTATTCTCTAAGGTTTACTTTTTTCCCCTTCGAAATTCTTTCTCTTATCCAAGACTGACCCAAAGAAGCTGATCCAATCCGTCACTCAACATGTGTCTTCATATTCTGATTGGCCGGAGGAGCTGCAGAAGCTCATCAACCAGCTCCATGTGTACAACGAGCGCCTGACGGACTTCACCCAGGCGCAGGTCTTGCAGGGTTTGGGTAGAGGAGTGGACGTCAACCGCTTCAGCTGCGACTCTGATTACAAGAAAGCAACTATTCTGGGCCTCACTGAGTAAGAGCGCAAGCATGGGGAAGGGGTCGAACATTGGATCTGTTTCATATTCAAAATATTATATAATCATGCACATCTGCTGACGACAGGAGGTTCTTGTTTTGAGTCTTTTTGTCTTCTTTTGGTTTTGTCTTTGCTCAGGACTCTAGATGACAGCGTGTACAGAATCGCTCTGTCTCTGGCAAAGCGTTACAGCATTTCTCTGTGGGAGGTCTACATGACTCACCTGGAGTTTCTCTTCACAGATAGCAGGTAATACACACTTTAATGTCAGTCTGTCTTCTCTTCTTTTTTCAGGTTGCTTTGCGCTTATTAAAACTTTTTGACTCTTTTATACCTCATTTAATCAAGAGTTATTTGTGAAAATGTCAATCTTTCCTTCATTGAAGATTTTAAAATAAGAAGAATATAATAAAAACTTCTTCTGGTTAAGAACTTTAAAAAAAAAAAAAAAAGAATAAAAAAAGAACCCCAGAGAGTAGTTGCATGTTTTGAATGTTTGTGTTTCAGAGACTCAAAGCGTGTCTTTGACAATTTCCATAATTTATTTGCTCTCTGACTTCATAAACTAGTATATCTGACTAGCTCTGCACCTTTCCTTGTTTTAATAAAATCCCATTTCAGCACGGTTCAGGGTTGTGTGTGTTTTGCAGGCGCTGACGCATACATCTATGATAAATATACCCTGTCGAATTCTGATATAAGGAAATGGTTTATGGACTCCACTTAACGATAAATTACTGCCGTATTCAAACCCTCTCACTTCTTTTGTGTGTGTGTGTTTACACCAAAATCTCAAGATCATGACAAATGTGTGAAGGATATTCATACTATAATCTTGACGAGAAGCTTCTGCAATATGCGTATTGATTTAACGGTTGAACGGAAGCAGGAAATGATAGAAATAAAGCAGAAGGGGAATTTAAAACGAAAAGCAGAGGGCTGGGTGCAATATGGAATTTTGACTTTTATTGATCCCTGCAGGGAAATAAATTCTTTGCATTTCCCTTATGTAACTTGTTTAGTGGCCAGTTAAAGCTCAATGCCAAGTCCTGCTCATGGGGTCAGATTTTGGGTTAGTCCTCAAAGTGCGCCTGCCTCTTACTTGCATGGCGATAGTTCATTCATTTTGCATGATATGCATCAAAAATGTAATTTGGTAAAAAGTTTGTGGGTATCGCTGCCACAAAGCCTCTCAGCATACATTTTGTTTGACATATTTTACAGTGCAATTTAAGTGCAGCGTTTCTGACATGGTAATAGTCGACCCTGAAAGCTATCAGCTCCAAAGACCTGGTGATGGATTGTTGCATGCTTTAAAAAGCCAACTTTATACCTCCAAGGAATAACACCTTTATTGGATTGTGCCATTTTTGGGCTCTTGACTTGCTACATATCTGGCAGCCCACTTTCAGCACCACAGACAGCTCCAATTTGTTCTGCTCTGATATATTGATGTTGTACTTCCTAGAGCTGTCCATGGTGCTGAAAAGGCGAGACCTTAGATCCACGACATTGCAGTCCTCTGCACTCAAATAAAAACTTGGTCCG
Source organism: Oryzias curvinotus (assembly GCA_023969325.1). Classification (NCBI taxonomy): domain Eukaryota; kingdom Metazoa; phylum Chordata; class Actinopteri; order Beloniformes; family Adrianichthyidae; genus Oryzias; species Oryzias curvinotus. Next base: position 10,634,030 of record CM043729.1, on the reverse strand, counting down.
TCTGTTACATCCAGCATAACTCCACACAGTCAAAATTGGTTTATAATACTGGAATGTCTATTATTTTAAACAATCAATGAGGAAACTGCATGTTTTGCTCCATAGAAAATGTTGTCTTCTTTTCTGCTGCCAGGCTTCTCTCTTGTTAGTGCTACTGTCACTGCCGCTTAACCTGTTGGAAGCCAGCAAGCTGTGTAAACACATTCATGACAACAGAGCTGTGACAGATTAGAAGTGTGTGTTTGTGATTTCCAGCTGGAGAGTCTTCCCTTGCTGTCTGGAAAATGCCTTTTATTCTTTTTTCTTTAGTTTGCCCACCAACTTACAACAAGCTTACCCAGTTTTTTGACATCTAGTTAGTTAAAGATTTAGAAGCACTGACTTTGATATTCAAAAGGCCAAAAACATTGAAAATCTGTATCAAACCCTACAAAATATCTTTTACACTTTTTTTGTGAAGAATCAGAGCCTAACAAAAGATAACTTGAGATCAACTCCATTTTTAGGGTTTAAAATGTTCTTTAAATCAACTGTTTTGTCAAAAAAATCCATTTGCGTTCAGTTTTATACAGCATTCAATAGTTAACATAAGTAACCGCTATCAACATTAACATTTTTATAGTGGTTAAATTACGGTGGCCCTGAAGTTCAAATCCCACCAATAAATCACTCAACACAAAAACACATACAAGATCACAACGACAAATATTGCAAGGATTGACAAACTACAAACATTAACACACAAAAAAAAGTGCTAATCTTTCCCTACATCTATTCAAAGAATGTAAAATGTAGGTTAAGCTGTGTGAGGCTTAACTTATATCCTGATCTTAATATACAGAGGCAATGAACCTACAAAAATATGAAATATAAAACAAAGAACAAAATATGATCAAATGTTAATCAACAAAATATTTTTAAAATAGATGACATTCTGATATTTTTCCACAGCTTTAAGAATATTTTTTAACATCATTCATAATGACAGAGTACTTTCATCTGGTTATATCTCTTTAAAACTACTATGAACCATGCATAATTAAAAAATGTGTTTAATGGAAAATATAAAAGTATGTTTTTCCAAATTGAAGATGGTAGTAGAAGAAGCATCCACATGAATACTAATGTATATAAAGTACTTTTTTAGTTGATCCTTAGACCCTAGATTCAACTCATGCACACCCTTTTATTGCTTATTTTACTGAAAATGAGACTATAATTCCGAAAATAAAGATCCTACTGCATTGCATAATTAATTAAGCTACTGATGGAGTTCATCAACTTATCAAATTGTCAGTTGAAGTTACAAATGAAATGACATTTTCTCATAAACCTTTGTAGAACAGAAAGCAGATGCGATAAGGATGACGTTATCCATACATGCATGTTTCAGTGCTGCATTTCTATACAATGTAAATCCCATTGACTGTATATGCGAACTGGAGCAAGTGAGAATGATATGATCCAAGATCCATATTATGAGAAGGATATGGCTTACTTCCGGCTGCTACCGAATAGTCAATTCAGTTGTCAACTTTTTGCAATGTTGGAGCCAGATGATGTCAGTAAGCAATGATTGGTCTGAGTCTGTCAGATTCATTGTTTCTATGGCAACCACTCTCACCAATCAGGAGTGAGCTTATTGGAAGTCCACACCACTACAACTTGAAAGTGGGCTCAGTTTTGTGTTTTGTGAGTTTTGTGTGTTAGCTGTTTTAATTAATGAGTGTGTTAGCTTCTTTTATTGATGTGTTTGATTGGCCAGTTTATGACTTGATTAACGTGCACTAAAGAAAAAATGTCATAAAAAAAGTCGGATAATCAAGAATATATTAAAAAAGGTAGTAGATGAAGAACGGTTACTTTAATAAATAATTGTCATGAGTCATAGCTGTTTATTTCTCATTGGGATTTTGGCTTCTTGGAGCCAGCGGGTACTTCCTGTTTGGAACGCAAAAGGGGGAGTAGTCACTCAGTTCAGTCAATGATGAATTTACAAAAGGGCTATAAAGTATGGTGAGGCTGTGGTTTAGAGTGTGCTGCATGTATTGACTGTGATTCTGCAGTGTCTGTATGTCTGAAATCTACATGGTTCTATTTTGTGTTTGCATACATGTTTTAGTGGGTGTATGTTTTTGTGCTCGAAAATTTTTTTACATTTCTTTGATTGTTGTCTTTTTTTTTTAATCCCCCACAGTTTTTCTGTCATCCCAGACACACATACACACCTTCCTGCTCTTTCCCAACATTTCCCCAACTACCCTCCCACATCTTTCTTTCTCTTTCATCTAACGAAATATATAATAAATAAAGTTTATTCTCAAACACAAAAGAAGTTTACAAGTAGACTGCAAAAGCACCAATGCAAATTCTGTCCAAATCTGAGCCTTTCACCGTCGGTTTGCTGCTTAAAAAACTCTCACTAATTATGATGGGATGTAAAAATTAGAGAGCACAGAGGTATTAACTGGCCAGGAATGAAAAAGTCTAAAGAATCAATTTGGAAAACTACTAATTAATCTGAATGGGGAACTGTTACAGAAACTGCATTCAGTAAAGTGCTAAAAATTAATTTTACCAGTCTAAAGTTAAATAATTAATTTCTCTTCTCCTGTGAAATCTGTGAACACCACTCATTATCTGCCAACATCTTCAGATGGTAGCCAAAATAGTAACTAACTAAACAAACCTTTATGACAATTGTTCTTGCCTTTTACCTTGGTTTCATAGAGATGCCTGACATACTGACATAAGGTCTGCGGAACTTCCTGTTTTTATTCAGGCCTCATAGTTTCTGCTAAAGTCTCATCAAGCTTTTAAGATGATTAATAAAACAGAGGTTATTATTTACTCTAATGTGTGCAACAAACAAACCCAGGGGTACAAGTGTCTGTAGTTGGCAATCATTTGCTTAAACTATTAACAACTTGATGTCACTTAAAAAAAAAAAACTCAGCTTCTTATTTGATACGTTTTGTATTTCCTTCTGAATTGTGTGTTTATTGCAACTTTTGTGTTGTGCTAATTATAATAAATTGTGCTAATCTGTTGCAAAAAAGCAGCCTCTTTTTGTCTACAAAGGAAAAAGTGCTGTTTGCAAAGTTTCCTTTGCGTAGCTCTTTAGCACAAACAACCTCCTGCTGGAGAGCAAGTGGTAAACAAATTAGCGGCACACACACAGCATAAATGAAATGCATAAACTATAAAAACAATGATGTGCTGAATAATCAGGGCAAAGCTTTCTTACTGTTTAGTCATGGTTGTCTGGTGCATCTTTAAGCTCATGTGCCACAGAATTTAAGAATATTGGCAAGCTGTTTTTCTTTGTTGTTCCATGCATCACATCAAAACATGCACTAATTTAGAAAAAGGAGGAACTGAAGGATGAGAAGAAATGTCGTGGATTTCAGAAGTGATCAAATAAGCTTGCTTCGCTGGTTAGCCTTTAAAAATCAAAAGAAGAGATTATTCTAATGAAAAGCCTCTGATTTTGCGTCGGCATGACACAACAAAGATTGAATGAGAAATCTATTGTGCCCTCAGAAGGACGCCACCCAGGGAACAGAAGTGGCTCTGTGCGGCATACTAGTAATAAAGCCATCAGGGAGAAATATGCCTTCCAAAGAGAGGCGGAAAGCCAAGGAGGAAAAGGAGGCACAAGTCCCAAGTTGAGTAACGAGGGATGGTTATCACAAGAAGGAACGGAGAGAGAAGTGAAAGATGATACATTTATTAAATATATAATAGATTGAATATGTTAAACCAAATCATCTTGTTATTAGTATTTCTGCTTATATGTTGTTGCGGGTATAGTGTCTAAAAGCGCTAAAGTCCCACTCCAATCATCTATTGTAAAATCATTCCTGGTGGTCTTTTAATTATGATTATGCTGCTTTTAGCCAAATTAAACAAAAACCTGTGGGGTTTTCTAGGACATGGTTTCTATAGTGCGGCAGGAGTTAATTAGAAATTCACCTTGGAGTTGTGGGTGGGATTGTTGGTGTGGAGTAAGCTTTCCCATGATCCCTTTCTCTACGGTCTTTCTCGCTAGCTTACTGCCCCTCACAACCCCAATTTAACATGTGCAACAAAAATGGCGAGCAGTATCAGAGCTATCCAGCTTTACAGTTTTGAGTCAGATTCCAGACAAAGACGTATCAGAATTGGAGGGCAGGAAGCTTATGGCTTGTTGACTGTAGTTTGCTGTATGTAGCAACTACATGCTTTGTCAAACTACATTTTTTTTGTCTGCTCCTGATTTACCACAATTTAAATAAAGAAATATACAAAAAACACAATTATAAACTTTCTTTATATATATCCTCCATCATGAGAAAATAGCCACGAGAAGATGTTCAGGACACAAAAAACACAATTTTCATTGGAGCGGGTCCTTAAATAAATGTTGTTTGATGCTGTCATGCATCACTGCTGCTTTGGCAAACATTTGTTGGGTTTGTTTTGTGTTTCTCCATTGTGGTTGTGAAATCAAAGTTTTAAAGCATGTCAGTGAGATTTAGTGTTGGAGATCTTTTTACCTTCCAATTCTGACAGTTACATTTTCATACATTTATCTGCAAATAATAGGGAACTCCTAGATTAAAATAAACTAAAGTTTGTTTGTTTTTTATTTAAATTGTTGTAAATCAGTAGCAGATGTAACGAGGAGGGGAAGGGGGGCGGGGTTGCTCTGTGCCAATAGTCCTGCCCACAACTCAGAGGCGAATTTCTAATGAACTTCTACCACTCTACAAAAGCTATGAAAATGACCCAGGTTTTTAAATTTTGAGAAAAAAATGTAACTCTCATAGTATAAAAGATGAATGCTAACAACGCTTTTACAATAGAACAAAAGATGATCGAAGTGGGACTTTAAAATGTCATGTGAGAATGATCAAACTGCATGAAGGCCGTAAATACCCACTAAAATACAATACTTTGGTGAAAAGATTAGCCATCTTTTCTTACTTGTTGGTGCTTGTTTCTTGCAATACACCATGAAAAAAACTAAAATATGCAATGCTATTTCTGTTAAGATTTTAATAAAAGTCGCCAAGCTTTCCACAATGGAGAGACTAATAATAACCTTGTCCTCCCTGATGTTTTCCTTCCTTACAGCCAAAAAGAGTTCAGTTCCAGTAAACACTCATTCAGCCATAGATTGCTCTGAGCCCCTCCGTGAATACCTGCAGCAAACCGCGCTTTGCCCTTGCCAGAATAGTCTTTGTACCTGTCCAGGTTTTGCCTTTCATTGTGGCTCTCCAGATATGTTTCTTTTCTCTCCAGCACTTTGCTAAGATTTTTTTTATTTTTTTTTTTTACCACCGTCAGTCTTAGGACTGCCTGCTGCCGACTTTTAATTCAGCAGCTATGTTTGACAAAGCCGCGTATGGTCTGCACAACTCACTGATTAAGTTTACACACAGACATTTTTTTTCCTACCTTAACATTTCCCTTCATTTCCTGTTTTCTTTGTCTTGTGGCTTGTTTTGTTTTATGCCAGTAAAGAACACATTTTCAGATGTATGTTTTAACCAAACCCCACGAATTCCTGTTTCTGACTCAATTTTTGTTTTGTTTTTATTTGAAAAGCTGTATCTTTGGTGATAAGCCTGCATCGCTGTTCTGTTTTTACGCCGCTGTTTTCTGAAATTACTTTGCAACAAATCAGTCTCCGGTGCTGCGTTTGTCAGTTGATTTTCTGTTGATGAAATGTAGGCTTTTGTCCGCTTTTCAATTTCTCCTTCTTCCTTATCTTTGTTGGACATGACGACGCTGCGCCTGTTTTTGTGAACAGCTCGTATTGTAATTTTGTTGAGGTTGTTGTTATTGTTACTTTAACAAACGGCTCATTCGGTTACAGGAAATTTCAAGCGCTCACATCTTGTCCGCCAATGAATGGTTGTTCTTTGGTAGTAGATTACCAAGAAGGTTTTGGAAAGGCTGAAACTTTTAATTGACCGAATCGCTTATCCGTTTTTTTTCCTTCTCATTTTCAGTCTTTCCACCAAGGAAATTGAAGCCCGCAGTGACTCGCCTCAGACTGTTCGAGACCTTGAAAAGTGACCCAGAGGCTTTCCACACCCACATGACCAAATATGTGTTCCCAGCGGTGGAAGGAACCGATCTGGGACGCCTCCTCTACTACTACACCTTGCTGGATACCGCAGGATGCGAGCCTTACGTCCTCGCCACCATCAAGCCAAACTCTCACGTCAAGCTTCTCAAAAAGCTTCGAGTTGTTGCAAACGGTGAGGTATACTCTTTCTCGTTTTCTTTTTTCACTGCAATCTAAAATGTCCTCTATTATTAACTAATGACAGGAGATCAAGGTGGAAAACAGCTTCCCGTTTTTCTGAGGAGCATCTGGTCAAAAGGGTTCGAGTTTAAAGGCTTAACCTCCCTGTGATTGGCAGAAAATCGGCTTACTGCCTTTTTATGTCAGCAAAATCAATTCTGGTGCAGAAGGTCTAAACATAATCCAACAGGACATGATTGATGAGTGGCAAACAGCTGCTGACATTTCTTCTGCCCAGCAGATGACCTTTGAGTCGGTAACTGTCATACAAGATCAAAAGGAAAAACCATCACGACTGTTTGAATAAAAGAGAAACTGATCATATTTTCCTCTGAAAAAGAGATAAAACATGGCATGCTGACATCTCTACTCTTCCAGAGTTACACTTGTCACCTTTCATCTTGTCATTTGATCTTTTTTGTTTTTTTTTATCAAACAACTTCAAAAACTTTAAAGCGGCAGAGTTCAAACAAGCAAAACAACAGAAAGAAAAGGACACTCTGTCCCGTTTGGAGTTTGGAGCGAAGTGCTTTTCATTAACGGCCTGAAAGAACAAGTTGACCGGCACGTCACCAGCTCACCCCTGCAGCTCTTGCGCTCAAACTTTGTTTCTGCCCGCGCCAAGATGCGGCCACTTCTCACTAAAGTTCAGTAAAGGTCAGCCAAGTGTCATCTGTGTTTTCACGCCTCGCTTCCTCCTTCTGCTCCTGTTAACACCACAGCTTTTACCAGTGACACATGTCTCTGTTGAACACACACACACACGCGTCATATGTACACATCTCTGAGCGATTTGCTTCAACACTCCAAATGTTAATAAGGCGAGCGTCATGCTGTCACTGTGTGCTCTGTTGTTCTTTGCCGCGTGCGAGGGTGCTCGAAAAAACAAACAGGCTGAATGCTCACAAGCACCTAGCAGGGAAAGCACGCTGACATTCAGACTAATTGGCTGAATCAGATCCCATAAAGAGAGATGTTGGATGTATTATGAATTTGCACAAATATGTGTTTGATTAAGGATCTTAAAACTGGGATTAGACTGTATAAACTAAATCCACCAGAAAGGAAAATGTATTCAAGCATTTTTTTCAAGTTTTTTTTTCCCCCTCAAATTTCTGCTTATATTTTTTATTTCTATTAAAAGGAAAAATGTCAAATCACAGCATTACAGCAAATTCATTGTCTTCAGTATAGATACTAAAATTATGAGGAAATCGAAACTGACTTTGTGTTATCAACATTATATTTAATGTTTGCTGCAGGATTTACCTATATGATTGTGGTCTGAAAACTACAATGACCTGGAGCGCCACTCACACCAAAGAATCACTCGATTCAAATGCATAAAGATCACAACAACAACAAATAAAAAAACAAAAACAAATGATAAATAAATAAAATTACATTTTAGAAAGCAAAACAAACTGCCAGACACCAAAACACAATTCCAAAAATTAAAATGATGATTTTTATTATTACTATTTTTTTTAAAGAAGTCTGTGAACATTTTAATGTGTGCTGCATCTGGTTCATGGGACAGACTTTGGACATGCCACTTTGAGTTTCAAATGCCAAAATCTATTGGAATGAGCTGCTGCATAAAAGATCTACAAATGGTGATAATACTGCTTCACAAGTGTGAAAGGTTAGTTTTCTCATTGATCTTAAATGGTCTGATGTTTGGTCTTAAACATTTCCCAAGTTAAAGTTCCACTCCAATCATCTTTTTGATTTATTGTAAAGTGGTCCGGTTCACTAACAATATCAGAGACCCATGTTTGTTTTTGTTTTTTTATCGGGCTACGCGATCAACACCTACATAGAGCGTGACATTTTATTTCACCCTTCTGCAGTCTGTGCTCCAACCTGAAATCCTCTAAAATCCCTGTCAAACAGAACAGAAGATAGTCTTCCCTTTCTACATCGCAGTTCGTCTTTTCCGGTTTATCTCAATTTAGAGCAATTATGCTGCTCTTTTTTAAACAGTGCACCCTTTTGTCTGTCCTGATTGGCTGGAGACCCTGTCAATCAATCTCCTACTTGCCGTGTCTCCTGTGACAGAAACACAAAGCTCTTCAGATCTACAGAAATATTTGATCAAGATCAGATCTTTGTGTTCATTCTAAGATCCTAATTTCTATGAAGGTTTGAGGATTTAAACAAGAGAAAAGAGTGAAAATCTTCATGTTTGTCTGCGAAAAGTGTAGAAGTCTCAGCGGGACACTGACGTTGTCAATGATTGTTTTTTCTTTTGATGTATCAGTATATTTTTTCCTGACTTTTTGTCTTTGAATATCACTAAGAGAGTTATTTTGGTCATTTTTTATTTCATAAATGGGTTATTTATTTTATTAAAAGGATCATGAATTAATAAAATTTTACTATAGGGCTTTACAATAAAAGAAAGACAAAAGAAATTTAAAGTTTTAAAGAAAAAGAGTTATTGTGGCCGTTTGGGGACCTCGCTCTAGCATCCATGTTGTGTTGGAAGATTTGTTGTTTTTCATTTTTGCAATCATTCAAACACCACATGAACGCAGCATTTCTCTAAGTTTTACACGAGGTAAATCAAGCCGTTGGTGCAATTGGCTCTAAAATGAGAACAAAAGTTTTAACCTAAAAACTCTGAAATGTTCTGTTTTAAAATATAATTTTCAATCCAAAGGTTTTCATCCAGATTCCATGTTATTTCTTTCTCACTCCACGCATCTGCTCCTGGTCTGGCCCTTCCATCCAATATTAGAACCTTATGTGGCCCGCGAGTCAAAATAATTGCCCACCCCTGCACTAGTCTCATTAATTATGATTATGCTGTTTTTATCCAAATAAAAATACTGTTGTTTTCTAGGACATAGTTTCTGCTAGCTTACATCCCCATATAACCCCAACCTGACATTACCGGTGCTACAAAAATGGCGAGTAAGATCTGAGCTACCCTGCCGTACAATTTTGAGTCAGCTCAGATGAGAAAACTAAATCTACATGAACATAGTCGTCTACAAGTGGTTGCATCAGCATGGAGCTGAGCAGAGAACTTGTGGCTACTTGTGTGGTAGTAACTTGTACATCACACTTGCAAACTTTTTCAAACTGCATTTTTTTAATCTGCTCCCGATTCACAGTGATTTAAATAAAGAAATACTTAGAAATCCAGTTTTGAGCCTAATGTTGTTAATATATGTCCTCCATCATGAGAAAAATGCCAAAAAAAAACATGTTAAAAACACCTAAAACACAATTTTCATCAAAGTGTGTCTTTAAAGCTGACATCAAAATACAGGGATTGTTGTAAATGCTGTAAAATTAGAGGTTAACTTTGATTGAAAGGTGATTGAATGTTTTCACAAGTAGTTTTTGCTATAATATGGACTTGATATATTTTTCTTTAGACTGCTAGTGCTTTTGTACTTTCCAAGCGTTAAATTGCTGCTATTTTGCAATTCCACCCATAAATTGGTATCTCTTTTTCTTTACAGTTTGTACTCAGAACATGATGTGTCTTTACTCACAGGAACACAGTTACATAAGTTGTGTCTGCTTGTACTTTTTTTGAAAACAGCTTTCTGCTGATGGTTCTGTTATCATCAGAAATAGCTCTTTTTCTTTTGAATATTAGCATAAAGTGTAGAAAATAGACTGTTGAAATGTCCGCCTTTGCTCCCAAACGATCAACTTTCCACGTTTGTATCTCTCCCACACCCTTCCACGCACACATAAAGTGTTAAAATGTAACCCGCATATTCACACACTCGGCGATAAAATTGACACACAAGCTGTTCCGGTCTCTCCGGCGCCGCTAACTTTTGGCCAAGATAATCCAACTCTGACACAGGCGCGGTTCCAAGACAGACGGGTGCAAAGGCACACACCAGGATGTACTTCCAGAGGCATTCAGACGGTTTGGAGACTGGTGGTGCATGTTCAGTGTTCATCACAGTTTCAGACACAGTACCAGGTGACTGTCTGAGCAGGTTCTCCTGAGGAAAGAGATGAGACACGCAGACGCAGTGGAATCGACGGGGCACAGGGACGACAGAGGGAATGAGAGTACATGTGTAAGTGCATGTAACTCTTATCTGTGGTTTAACTGTGTGTCTAAAAGTGTTGCGTGCGCTTGGAGTAGGGAGTTTTATGTGTGAAATCCCGAAAATCGCTGAGAGAGCCCTCCCCACAGGCAGACCTGCATTAAATATTTAAAGCCCAGACAGGCCGTGGTGTTGCCACGGCAATGTGTCTGTCTCGTAGCACAGAGAGCATGTCACTGGCTCTCACGCACACAAACGCACACAATCAGGAAGTCCTGTAGGAGAAGAGATGCTGCACACAAATAGATTGTTGACCGAACTTTGCACGCTCGCTCAGACCCACAGCTTTGTGTTCTCACAGGTCAGATATGGACTTTCTTCTAAGCGCTTCTCAGGCTTATAATGGATTATTGAACATCCTCTGCATATCTGATCAATGAGCCACATGGTTTCTTCATGTCATATATAAATGTACACGTGTGCCAGGGTCTGTTCACTTCCGGCATGTTCAAAGTCCGGCCAGTGGGACAAATTTGAATGCAGGCCTACACACTCCATTCATAAAATCAATAATATGTGGCCTCATCTCTAGCACTTTCTACAAATTGTGTATGATTTCTAGATTGTCGTTGGCTAAGTTATGTTTGAAGTCGTTGTTCATTTCTAAAATGTCAACTGTAAAAAAAAAAAGAAGAAGAAGAATACTTGACAGAAAGGACTGCTTCCAGGACAAGTGGGAATTTGTAATGCAACTGTGTCTGCCAAATCGGCATAAAGAGTGTGGCTATTTTAAAGAAGTTCAATGTCAAGTGGGACTATCAAACGAGGCATGTTGTCTACAACAACCTAACTGGAAGTGCAAAGGAGTGGCAGTAAAAATGAACTTTTTATTGCTATTGCATTAAAAAGTTCATCAAATGGTTCATTTGCATTTAATTTTATTGAAATAGTTCAAAGGATTCGGGCAAAATACTTGGTCCTCAAATATTTTTACCTCACCAAATCTGGCCTCTTTGCAAAAAGTTTGGAGATTTTACTGTATAAGAATTCTCAAAATGACATTTCTGAGCCTGGCATCTTGTCATGAATATATTCCATGTGTGCATCATGTTTCTTTCTTCATTGCCTGCAGGTGTGAACTACCGAAAGCTGACTGATGAATCCTCTGACCCCTTGGCAACTCTGCAGCCCGTTCTGTCCAGTCAGAACGTGCTGTCCATCTCCAAACATGTCAATCGGCTGCCTTTGCCGGGAGGTGGAGGGGCAACCGTCTCCGCCAGTGCAGTTCATGCAACATGGCTGCAAAAGCTGTTTTGGAAAGGAGACCCCCACCTGCTCAAGAAACCCCCACAGAGCGACTCGGACTACCTGCACGCATATGACACATGCGCAAAATACCTAGACCGGATGGTCCCTGCTGATGCTGTCAGCTTCCTGGACAGCATCACCTTTTCTTCTGATGCAGTCAAAAAGGTTAGTAGGGTGAAGACGGCAGTCAGGCTTTGTCCCATAAACCGCTGCACGGTAGGCTGAGGAAGATTGGTGGGAAACATTAGGACGGGAAAGAGGCTATTGTATGCTTCTGTTGTAGTTTGAGGCTGGAGCTGGAGGGAGGTGAGCACAATTGGTGACATTCATACAGTCTTGAAAGTGCCATGCAGCCACCCTGACAGAATTCATGCTGCACATAAGAAAGGATAGTGTGAATTTTCACTCACTACATCAAAATGTCACACTCCCCACTCTGTTCTCTGTTGTGTAGCTGCTGCTCGCCTATGACTCTGAATCAATTTTTTGAGAAAGTCGAAAAGCTCCTACCTAATTTTAGATATTCTCTTCACATCTAGACTCTTTGGCCTCCAAATACACATCATGACATATAAGGGGAAATTATGAAATTTCCCTGGAAATGTCAGCCATATAATTACAACACTGTGAATAATTGTCCGGCAGTAGATTAAAGTGTCTTAGACCACCTTATCAACAGTAGCCCACTGTTATTTTTTTTTTTCCTCTCATAGTGGCACCCTGCCGACAACCCTTCCCAGACCTTTCCTTTCCCATTTTTCCTTTTATGTCCCCTCTTTTTCCCTCTGACTCTCAGGGACTTGATTGATCCCTCTCTGCTTCAGACCCAATTAAACTCCAATTCCCAACAGGCGCTGTTTCCCCCTGTGCTTTTAATATGCAGATTACCCTTAGAAACGCACCGCCTTCTCTTATTTCTACACACTTTTCCCTTCTTTCCCTATTTTTTAACCCTCAGTAGACGAATCGTGTCCTGCAGGACCTTACCTGGTGTCACACTGTTCTTAAAATGTCACTTGGTTTGATGGGAAATTACAGGGGCACTGCTTGTTCATGCTGTACTATAGATACAATAAACTGGATAACCCAAGCTCTGCTATCATCCTGTTCTGGTGGAGTTAGCTGTTGTCGCTGAATATAAACCCATAAATCTGACAGTTAGGATTGGGTTAAGAAAACACAATGCAGATACCGTTCCCATGTTTGACTGATTTTGGCATTTAGCAACTTGTTAAATATAAGCAAGCTTTTCTTTTCTTCATTTGGCACAGTTTGACTCCAATCCATGGCTTAAGTGGTTTTCCTCATCACAAGCGCGCCTCTGTGTCCTTTCTCACACTTTCATCGATTCTACTCCCTATCCAGCTGAGCGTCCAGGTGCGACTGGAGATGATAAAGCGAGCCACCAAAGCCCTGCGCCAGCTGAGTGAGAAGAGCAAGAAGAGAGGAGGCGATGGCTGTGGAGAGCAGGAAGGGACGGGCCCAGCAGGGATGACTTTTGATGAGGCGCTAGCACACCTGCAGCAGTCTCAGGCCCACCTGGACACTCTGAGTCATGCCTTCATTCTGTCTCTGAGAGACAGCCAGCAGGTAGGCCCCATCTGCCACACGCTTAAACCACTTTAGCTTTCCAAGAGAAGAAAAATGACTTTTATAAGATTGTATGTTAATTACATTCCAAGCAGTGCCTCCAACTTCTATTTTCCTAATTTTGTTTGGGTTTTTTTTAAAGCAAAACTTTGATCCAACATGATTTTGGAAGACTGAAATGATATGATGTTAGAAGTGTTCGACATACTGAGATTTGACATGGTTACATTTGAGTATTGGCTGCTGCAGAATCTAAGAGTTTTTAGAAATGATCTAAAACATATACACTGAGGTCAATAAGTATTTGATCACCCTGTGATTTAGCAAGTTCTCCCACTTAGAAAACATGGAGGGGTCTAAAATGTTCATCATAGGTGCATTTCCACAGTGAGAGACAGAATCTGAAGAAACATTCAGAAATCACGTTGTACGATTTTTTAAAAACAATTTATTTGTATATTACTGTGACAAATAAGTATTGGATCACTTGATTATCAGATAGATTTCTGACCAGTAAAGACCTGCTGTTCTGCTTTTAAATAGTCCAACTCCACTCTGCTCATGATTCTAAATTAGTGGCACCTGTTTGAGGTGGTTAGCTTGCATAAAGGCACCTGTGCCCCCCACAATCAGTCAGAAGTCTAACTACCAACATGGGCAAAACCAAAGAGCTGTCAAAAGACACAAGAGACAAAATTGTAGACCTTCACAAAGCTGGAAGTGGCTACGGGGCAATTGCCAAGCAGCTTGGTGAGAAAAGAACAACTGTTGCAGCAAGGTTCCCCTGCTGAAGTCAGCCCATGTCAAGGCCCGTCTGACGTTTGCCAATGACCATCTTGATGATCCAGAGGAGTCATGGGAGAAAGTCTTGTGGTCAGATGAGACCAAAATAGAACTTTTTGGTCTTAACACCATGCGGCGTGTTTTTAGGAGGAAGAAGGAAGAGCATCATCCCAAAAACACCATACCTACAGTGAAGCACGGGGGTGGAAGCATCATGCTTTGGGGCTGTTTTTCTGCACAGGGGACAGGACGACTGCACTGTAGGAGAGGATGAACTAGGCTCTGTATTGTGAGAAATTGGGCAGAAACCTCCTTACCTCAGTCAGAGCGTTGAAGATGGGTCGTGGCTGGGTCTTCCAGCATGACAATGACCCGAAGCACACAGCCAAGAAAACCAAGAAGTGGCTCCGTAAGACGCATATCAAGGTTCTGGAGTGGCCTAGCCAGTCTCCAGACCTAAATCCAATAAAGAATCTTTGGAAGGAGACTAAAACTCTGTGTTGCTCAGCGACAGCCCCGAACCCTGACAGATCTAGAGAAGATCTGTATGGAGGAGTGGGCCAAAATCCCTGCTGCAGTGTGTAGAAACCTAGTGAAGAACTACAGGAACCGTTTGACCTCTGGAATAGTTAACAAAGGCTTCTGTACCAAATATTAAAGTTGTTTCACTCAATTGATCAAATACCTATTTGTCACAGTACTATTAAAAACAAATTGTTTTAAAAAATCGTACAACGTGATTTCTGAATGTTTCTTCAGATTCTGTCTCTCACTGTAGAAATGCACCTATGATGAACATTTTAGACCCCTCCATGTTTTCTAAGTGGGAGAACTTGCTAAATCACAGGGTGATCAAATACTTATTGACCTCACTGTAGTTGTGTTTTATTTAATAGATAATCAAAGAGTTTAGGGAAAAGTTTTTTGTTTAAGTTTTTTTGCCACCTAATTTGCTTTTTAAAAAAACCCAATAGTTTTAGCAAAGTATGGAATATTCTAAATAGCCTGCTAAATGGTAGCTGTAAATGGAAGAATAAATCTTACAAAAAGGGTTAGAAAATTTGCTCTGAGCTGTCAGTAATGGGGAGAGGACATTGAGAAAAGGTTGCTCTACGCTAACGGCCCTGCCGTTCTGCAGAATCTATGCCCTAGAAAACGACACAGGTTTTCTGATTTAGGCGAAAAACTGCCTCATGATAATTCAAAGACCACTGGGAACGCTTTGAAAATGGTTTCAAACATGATCGGAGTGGGACTGGGCATATGTACCCATACAAGACTTACTACATCTTTAGAAAAGAAGTGAAACACAGTGACATGCAGCTTTGGGTCACTACTCTAGTGTGGTTTTCGAAGTGGAATATGGGAAACAGTCATCCAGAAGAATGACTGTTGTGTTAGAAAAACACCAACCAAGATTTTATGTAATCTATTACTCACTTTAACTGAAGAAAATGATTGAAAAACAGTTATGGTCATTTTGATTCTAATAATCCTGAATAATTTGGACTGAACAGTTTTATAAAAATCATAAATAAGTGTAGATTTTTTTTGCTTGGTTTGTAAGTTTTCTCATATTCGTGTGTAAAACCTTGAGGCAAGTTCCGCTATGAATGAGTGTTGTATTATAGCAGAGATGAAACTAAATTGAATCCTTGTTGAAAGCATTTTAATAAGCAACCTTAAGTAGATCTTATAGTAATGCAGAGCAGAGCTGTCGATAAGGTATTTAACAATTTAATTCAGCTACAACATACACACATACTGTCATCTGTTTGCTATAAGGTCTCATTTTATTGGAAGTACAGATGTTGTCTGATGTTTTGTGTGTATATATACATAATATATATGTTATTACATACACACACACACACACACACACACACACACACATACATGCTCACTACCTGTGTGGGTGTATTCTTTTGGGCCTGTTCTGCTCTGCTGCACCCTTCCAAGCCTCTGTTGGACCAACCAAGTGTATATTAATGTAAATCTATCGGCCACTGCCTCAAATGAGCCCCGCTGTATGGAGGTGTAGGCACCGCCCGCACCATGCTGTATCTCATTAAGCAAGGTCACCCCGACTTGCCCCACTGTCACCTCACTGTCCCTGTGCGTAAACACTAAATGACTGAAGGGCAAGCAGAAGAGGACATTATGATTTGGTGAGCCCAGTGTTGCTATGCAACACTGAGACTTTCACCAAAACTGATCTAAACAACATCTAGAGCAAGATGATCATATTTAGTCCCGGTTTCATCTGTGTTTAGAGCCTCATGCCTCTTATAATCGACAAAACTACAACCATTACTAAGAAAAGCTTAAGGGTGGAGTCACAGGTGCTGGCTCACACACTTCATCCTCTCTAATGGACTTGCTGCTCCTCCGTTAGAGAAAAAGTGATTGCATCCTTAGAGCTAGATAAAAAAGGACACAAAACAGCAGGAAAGGGCAGATAGGTGTAGAAATATAGATAAAAGTGGCTCTGCAGACTCTATTTGACTCTACTGGGGTCATTTATCAGGAGAATGTCACCATTTTAACTGCAAATTGCACATTCTAGACATTGTATGTGTCGTAATTGTATAGTTTTGGTTTGTGTTTTTGTTGACAGTGCATTCCAAGACAGAACAAGAACGGCTAACCAGCTGAAATTTGGAGAAGAAAAGTTTCATCTTCTGTTTAAATAGAGAAAATCTGTAATTGACACTCAAGCAATGTTTACACCGCCCTCTGCAACATCTTTTTTAAGCATTCCAAACTCTCGTTCACGCATCGCTGCACATGTTTCTACGACCGTTTTTGGGCTCTATGTACAAACCACCGTTAAACACGTTAGAAGTTAAACCAGGTTGGTCGTAGACCAATCAGTGACTCAGATTTGGTGATGACTTTTGAATGGCATCCTTATTAATTCACGGAAAAGCCAACCGTTAGAACATTAGTCATAGAGGAAAAATTAATAATTGCAGTTTTTGCCCGCATGGAATTATATTACAACAAGTCGTCTGTTTGTCGGAAAGTGAAAAAAAAAAAGCCTGAAGCAAGATTTGCACCGCTTCGTCATTTTGCCGCTTTAAACTGTAGGTGGTAGACCTGCGCTAGTAAACAGTAGGAAAAAAAAAAGAAGAAGCCCCTCCCGTCTTGTCCAGTGTGAACACCATGGGCTAAACGGCATCAAATGCCTGGTGTGCTTCAAATTATATGGTAACATACAATGTTTACCTGACTGGGAAACATCGGCCTAAGTATTTGTATCAACATAATTCCGTGGTGTCGAAATAGACTGTGAATGGCCTGAAACACAGAGAGAAAAACTCATCTCCCTGTAGAAAAAAACCTGCTCCTCCTCCCTCATCCTCAATGTTATGATGATTGAAGCAGAGAACCCTAAATTAAGAGCTCACTTTTAAAGCAATCGCAATCTCCAGTCATCGTGTCCGTTGCATCTAATTGGCACATTACTCAAATTGCTACTTTTTTCATCAGAGGCATGTGTGAGTGTAGCTTCTACACCTGCTCTGCCATGAACCCCTGAGACCAGAACGGATGAGAAAAAAAGCAAAATATGAACCAAACAGACTCTCCCCAGAATGGCTATAGGGTTATTTTAGAAATATGCAATACTTTAGTCAAATATATTGATTTGTTTTTAATATATAAAAAAAAAAAATTCAAAAACAAATCATAAAAAAAAGACAGTTGTTTTCCAAATACATGTTGATGTAAGTAGGTATTTCAAAAATGTAATTCTTCTTCAATGTCTATGGGTAATTATTTATGTATCGTATATATATAATAATAAATTGTTGCAATGAGTATGAGTGCATGGATTTTATCTTGATTAATACATACATTTTTCTCAATGGAAAATATTATTTTGTTAGATTTATTTTAGCTTTTTTGTTACTTTTTAAGACATTTTTAACTTGTGTCCCCCCAAGCTCTCTCACAGTTAATAAGAAATGTATTTGAAATTTTGAAATGTAATAGGAATAAAAAAAAAATACCACAATCTAGGAAAAAATCTATACTGTTTTTAGGCAAACTATTAGAAATAATACTAATACTGATAGAACTATATCTTTTTTTCTTTCAATTATTCTATTAAGAAACACTTTAGTAACACTGTTTGACTTTTAATAAATGAATCACAAGTATGTTTTTCTTTATCGTTCTCTATTACATATCATGACATTATATTTTTAAATTAGATTCTTCTTTGTATTATTTTGTAGTAGAATATGTTTTATTCTATTATTATAAATTTGTCAGATATTACTAATTTGAGTAAGTGCTGTATTTGTCTTTTAATAAAAAAAATAATTAAAATAAATTAAATTTCTATATCACATTATTATTTTAGTATTTTAATTCTCTTCATTTTTCTTCTTCCAGGAACAGCTTCGTGGTTACTGCGAACTCTACGACTTGTCTCGTTCTGACAGGTCAAAGGTTTGCGAGCTAGCGGTAACCATGGTGACAGATGGACAGGCTTTGGGGCAGATAAGAGAGCTCCTAAATGTTGCTGTTGGATGCCACGACCTGTCCGTCAAAAGTGTCCTTCAGGAGGCAGTGAGGAGGGTTGTAGCCGCACTCAGGTAGCATCTTTTCCTATAAGGATTTCTAGACACTGTAGTTTTGGCCAGACCACTGCTGAACCTCTGCCATCTGCACCTAAATAACTTCTGTCATGCTCTATTATATATGAACAATGACTCAATTATTCCCAGCAGTGCACTAAAAGTAGCTAAGTGCACATTTTTAAATAGACTTTTCACTTTTAGCCGGGGAAAAAAAAATTGGCTTCAGAACCAGAAGTTATTAGCCTCATTTGTGTTAAAGACCAGAGGCAGAAGGAAACTGCTGGCTCGGCTTTCTTTTAAAAAGTAAACCTACTAATGCATCTGAAGCTCAGTAATTAACAAGTTGTTTATGTAAATTACACAGTGTACATAAACAAACCTGCCCAGAGGAATTTTCTGCAAAGAAGAATATCAAAAAAAGATTGTGCAAGATAGTTTTTGTCTGCAGGTTTATTGTTCTCAAAGTTTTTAAATACCCACTCTGATGAACATGTTGTTTTGGGGATTTTCAACATGTTCTTGTGGCATTTTTCTGATGATAGAGGACATATATTTAGAAAATTGCAGGTAATATCACTCAGAATTTTCAGAGATGTTTAGACCCTTAAAAAGTATGTTTAATTGGTTTACTAGCTGTTTTGGAAGCATTCCCCCTTTTTAAATACCTTTCACAAAACAAAACTCAAGTTTATGACAGCTTTTAAAATTTAGGAACATTTAACCAGTCCCATAATGCTTTGCTTGCATGTGGTGGACTCCCAACATCCTAAAGGATATATTTAGTAATTTCAGTGATGCTTATGATGAATTCTCTCTTTTTTTTGTATGTTTTATATCCAGTTGCTGTATAAAGTTAGGTTCACACTGGCCATGTGATGTCTTTAGTCCGTGGTGTTCATACTGGACAAGCAGGGAGGGGCTTCTCCTTCTTTTTCTACTGTTTAATAGCACATATTTGCCACCTACTGCTGGAAGAGGCTTGGTGCGAAATGTCGAAGAGGTGCAAATTTTGCTCCAGGCTTTTCAAACGGTTGGCACTTCTGTCAGTTAAAAGGGACGCTATTGAAACGCCACTACAAAATCCAAGTCCCTGATTAGACAAAGTGTGATCTGGTTTAACTCGCCACACATTTTGTATGTAGAACCTGAAAACAGACATAGGAACTCGACTAGCTTCACATTAAAGCAAGAGTTTTGAACCCAGAAGCCCGAAAGTCACGTTTATGCACGTTCACATAGACTTTTCAGTGAAAGTGTTTGTTGCAGTGGCCAGTGTGAACATAGCTTTTGGCTAAATCTGAGCATATGTGTGTATTTGTGTATGGTCATCTTTTCTCACTGATCCACTTAGATGTACACACCAGCCAAATAAAAGCTTCACACCCTTTTGACACACTTACTTACAGTAAAATGTGTCCAGTTTCAGCCAAGAATAAAAAAAAAATAGTTTGTAGTTGACTGTTTCTGAGGTTAAACTAGATCCTCACTTATGCAGATTCTCATTTTCCCCTATAGACTTTGATAATCTAATATTTGGAGCTATAATATTGGAAAAAATGTTGTAAAGTTTATTTTTTCTGCACCACTTTTTGCTGTCACTCCCAGCCATGCCCCATTTCAGTGCCACACACACGTGACCCAGAAATGGGAGCATGTGAGCTGGGTGTCTCCCATACACTCTATGCGGTACGCTGCACTTGTCCTATTATAGAATCATATAGAAATCTTTCTACAGCTTTTCCCAAAAGTTTGATTTTATAGGACTAGCTGTGACCTACTTTTTGGATGCTCGTCATCTAATAAAAATGCATAAAAACGGTGAAGTTCCCCGCTTCAGGGTGAGTTTTTTTGGTGAAAAAGGCCTGAAATGTTCAACTTGATGTACAGAAGCTGCCTGTGGGAGTTGAACTCACAGCTGTAAAAAAACAAACAAAAAAAAACAATAAACCATGATTCATGCCAACATGTCTACAGAGCCAGAAAACTGAAGAGCCATGCAACATAACCAGCAATTGTGTGACTCGACATGGAAAACTACATGCGATGAGTCCCGACCTCAGTTGAAAGCAACATTAGAATCTGATGAACGCTGACTTTGTTTTGCTGTGGAGTGCTGGCACCAACAGACCAATGAGGCAGGTTTTACTGACGGAGCCAGATATCATCTGTCTGTCTGATCGGCCTGATAAATGAGCACCAATCACCTTGATTATATTCCTGCCTCATTTCCTGCTTTTTTAACGGCTGCTCAATGGTGCGTTATGCTGACAAATGGCACCCGCAGAAAAGGCTCGTGCACGCCACCGGAGCCCTACTCATTTGTATTCATGTGCACACGCAGGCACTCTTCTGTAACGAAGGCACGCACATGCTCTGTCTTGCATGCACACTTTTCACCCCCTTTTTCTCTGATTCATTATCTTCCCATAATTAATGCAGCCTGACACAGATGTTCCCAAGCAGATCTCATTTAGCGAGTCCACGGAAGTGCGTCTCAGTGGTCGGGACACATGCAGAGGTTTCAGCTTGTATTCACTAGAGGTTTTTTATTCTCTTGTGCACACATTTTGGGGCTCTTATATAGGAATATGCCTCACAAACAGCCTCTGTTTGTGTGTGTGTGTGTTTCTATTGTTGCAGGGCTTTCCTGAAGCATTGTGTTTGGCAGTTAAGAATGAGCCGGTCCTGTGCATTGGCGCTCTCAGAAAGCCTCTCGGTGTGGTGCAGCAGGCGTACCTTAGCCTCACACTAATGGCCATCTTTTGTATCTGTCATACCCGCTCTGTGTTTGTGTGTTCTGCACAGAGGAACCAAAATGTAATCAAGAAATTTGCTGTCTCATCTTCCTGCCTTTTGTTAGATCGTTTGTACGTTTACGGACAGTGCGTGAGCATTGTTTGTATGCGCCGGGGCACCTGTTTGTGTTTGTGTGCGCCGGGATACAATCCCAGCAGCAGAGCAGAGCTGAGCTGCAGGGAAATTGCACTTTTTTTTTTCCTGTTTTTATTTATTTTTTTTCCTGTCCTTATGAGACACAGTCCTCCAGCAAACAAAACGCACACAAGAACAGCAGTAACATGGGGAAAAAAGCATTTATTGCTTCATAATTTATTATTATTAATAAAAAGAAAAGCTTTTTTAATCTTTAGTAATTAATTATTATATGTTGTGCAAATTTCACCACATTCTCACATAATTTTCAGAACTTTAATAGAATTTTTAACATATTTATTACACAAATGCCATCTTTAATGCCTTTCAGACTTTCTTTTGACATACATTGTCTCTTTAGAAGAAAGCCTTTGATTTTTTTTTTCTTGTCCATTCTTTGTCCCCCCGACATAAGGGTAATTTGAAAATCTTATCTTAATTAGCACACTGTGTACGATGATTGTATTGATGCGGTTTGTTTTTTCAGTGGAGACCCCGGCGCCCTGACAAATTACTCACAACCTCTCAAGGTGCTGGAGGCCATGGTGACTGCCGTGCACAACAATGTGCAGAGTGGGTATGTGCACACAGGACTTTTTTTTTTCCCTCCCCCCATTCTTTTCTGCCCCAAGCAAATGTCAGATAACTGTGGTTCTTATCTGTTCCTTTCTGCTGAATTCAAAATTAACACTGGGTATTAAATGCCACACCTGATAAGTTAAGGTTATCAGAAAATTAACAAAGACAAGGAGTTAAAAGTTTTTTGTATGTTTGGTTTTCATTTTGATCTTTTTTTTTCTGTTTTTCATAAACTAAAATGTCAAATTTGCTATACAAAAATGTAACTTTTTTTTAATGATTAATCAAATCCAAACTTTGCATCGTCTTATTTATCTCTTCATCACTGTTTGGGTCTGACCGCTGTCCCGTTCAAACCTCCACCCCCAGTGATAATGCAGTGACTTCAGACGACCTTCTGGCCTGGCTGCGGCCGTTCTGCGGTGACCCGGCTCTCGCCGTAAAGCCTCGCATCGATGTTCTGCAAATCCTGGAGAGTAACTTCAGCCTCCAAGACAGCGATGTCCGCCTTCTGCTGCTTTACAGAACTCAAGCTGTGCTCAAAGACAAAGAGGTAACTAAAGCAAGGCAAATGATTTGCTAAACTTTAGATTTCTGGAAATATTTTAATACAGGCCCACTCTGATCATCTTTTGATCTATTTTTAAAGTGTTCCCAGTGGTCTTTTAATTATGATTAGGACATTTTTAGCCAAAGTCAAAAAACCTGTGTTGTTTTCTAAGAAATAGTTTCCGCAGTAGATCATTAGAGATTTGTCTCTCAGTTGTGAGTGGGACCTATGGCGCAGAGCAACCCCGCCCCCCTTTCCGTTGTTTAGGGCTCTCTGTTCACACGCTCTTCTGCTAGCTTGGAGCCCCCTTATACCGCCTAACCTAACATTAGCGGTGCAACAAAAATGGCGAGCAATGTTGAAGTTATCGAGCCATACAGTTTAGATCTAGAGGCCAGCTCAGAAGACGAAAACAAAGACGTACATGGATCTAGTCTTTTACAAGGGATTGCATCTTTTTTAAACCACATTTCTTCATCTGCTCCTGATTTACAGCAGTTTAAATAAAGAAGTACTCAGAAATGTCATCTTGTGCTTAATTTTTACATATGTCTTCCATCATGTAAAAAAAAAAAAAAATCATTAGAGTGGATCTTTAATGATGACACTTGTCTTCAAGGACAGCACAAGCCTTTGAGGTTGGGAATAAAAAATATGGTGTAAATGTCATCAAATGGTTTACATTACCTGAAGAAATAGTATAAATGAGGCAATTATAGTTGAGGATATTCCAGAGACACACAATTAAATTTATCATTTAAATTATCTCAAAGAAGCTTTGCTCTCCCTAAGTAACCCCAATTCCATGTCATGTAAGTTGAAGTGATTTGTATAAATGTCCAGTAAGTGGAATGATTTTGCCTTTCTGTCCACTTGGCTCATTCTTCTAGTTGTACACTTAACTGTTTCACATGCTGAGAGATCTTTTGATTTTTTTCTTAATCCTTTTCTTTTTTTGTGAATGTTTATGCAGAAAAAGCATTACCGGTATTTTTTTAAATTTTTATTTCTTTTTCTCATTGTTTCCTGAGATTAGAATGAATAGTTATTTACAGGCCATTCACAAAAAATGTACTTTTTTGTGGACTCTTTTAATTAATACTAAAGCACTGCTGTATTAAGACAGGATTACGCAACCCTATGTGGGTAGATCGTGGGCCATCAAAAATAAACAAAAAATAAAAATGCATTCCCAAAAAATTATAGTTAACCAATTATCATCCTCACCGTAAAGGATATCATTTGAGTGGCATGTAGATCAAATATCCCCTGCATACGTCTCTGCACATGAGGGCATAACTACACTAAGCGCCACGTTTGCTAGCAAATATGGATTTTTGCTTTTTTTTCTTAGAAAAAATGTGCATCCAGCAGAAATGTGTTGCTGAAACCCCACTGTGGTCCATCAGGCAGCACAACTTTGTGATCAGGGTCAGACTTGCCCAAACATGCAGAACTATAATTTTACAGTTAAAAAATGAAAAAAGTTCATCTTTTCTCTTCTTGTATTGAAGTTCAATGATGCCAAAGAAATGGACATTTATTGCAATTATGTGACTTAATGGTTTCAGTTGAGTTGATTTCCTCATTTTTGTCCATTTATAAATAGCATTTATTTTAATCCCAGAATTTTTCCTT
Organism: Oryzias curvinotus; assembly: GCA_023969325.1. Lineage (NCBI taxonomy): Eukaryota > Metazoa > Chordata > Actinopteri > Beloniformes > Adrianichthyidae > Oryzias > Oryzias curvinotus. Next base: position 10,609,739 of record CM043729.1, on the reverse strand, counting down.
TTTAACTGTTGTCATCTTGGATGGACACGACACCATTTAGCTTTTCTGAAGGCCTTCAGCAAACGGTGTTTAATGCTTTTTACATTGTGTTCTTCCAAATTTTGGAATCATATCTGACTGCTAATTCTGCAGAAAGGTTCTCAATATTCTGCTGTGTACTTAACTTTGAAACTGTTTACCAAGCTTATTGATTCTTTTTTTCCTCTTGTAACATGTAAATAAAAACACAAGCAGCAATGATTATCTGTAATCTTTTTCAAATCCTAACGATATTTGTGCTGGAGTGTCTGTTTGCGCTGCTGCTCTGCCCTCTGTTCTCCCCCTCTGGAGAAACAAACAATTGAGCGGCTAGTCATTAAGATATCTCATTGACTAATTCATGGCCCTAGCTGGTTAATTAATGTGTAAATGCATGCGCGCAGCCATGGGCGATTGTCAATACAGGTAGACAGGTGTGTGGGCCTACACTCTTTAACTAATTGGCTGAACTCCTGACATTTGGCGGCCTCCGATGAAATACTCACACAGATATGTGTGCCTGCTCTTAAAGCAGGAGATCTTTTAATTAATCTTGAATAGGAAGTTGTGCTATAAGAATGGGATCAAATGAAGTTTTCATCTTCTCTTGCGCCGACTAAAACCTACGAATGCAACTCTCTTCTGTTTATTTATTTTTTTTTGCAAACAGGGGTCGTAGGATGAAAGACTATTTGCATGAACGCTCGTAGCCATTGCACTCAGTCTTTTATTCATTACTTTTCAGCTTTTAATTGGAGCGACTCTTCATTGTGTCAACTGCTTGGCTGAAAGCAGTGGTTAATCATGCTGGCTGGTGCCACCCACCAATGGAGCGGACCCTGAGAGGGCTTACTTATCATGTTGGCTTACAGCTGGAAGATAAAGGTTAAAAAAAGGGTTAACTGAAGGAGACATGAGAAGGAGGGAAGGACAGGACTTCCTCTTCAATCCATGTCAGGCTCTTTTCTTTGTAATCAACACAACATCCTCCTAAAGGTGACCACTAGGAGGCGGAATGCAAATTGAGTGAATCTGCATGCATTCAACAACCTCCCCACGTAATCCTGAATAATTCATTTTACTGTCCTAATCATTCCTGAACACATCCTCGTATTCACGCACCTTGAGGGGGTTGGAAAAAATTTTTAATTTTCTGACACCATCTGCAATTTGTTTGCATTGTCGCGCAGACATCCTCAACACTGCTCTCTGATTGTTCTGCAAGTCCAAGGTTTTGGAGAGTATCAGGAATGTTCTGGGAACCTTTTGGAAAGTCATATGGAAGGTTGAAGATGCAGGTCTACATAAGATCTTTAAAAGATTTATAGCTGGTGGGAACTCCATAACAGGCAGCAGACAAAATGAGAAGAACCCAAAAATAGCTTGCTTAATTTTCTTATATTTTCTTTACATTTAAATGGTAATGCTACCTTCACACCGGCATGTGATGCACATTCAAGAATGCGCTAAACACGGGTTTCTTGAATGCCCTTTTGTAATTTTTGTTCACATTAGACAAGCAGGAAAGGGCTTCTTTTTTCTCTCTACTGTTTACTAGCGTATGTCTGCCACCTAGAGTTGGAAGAGGCTGAAATGTTGAAGCGGTGCAAATCTCGCGTATCTCTATTCTGACATATGAAAGACTTGGTGTCATATACTGTAGTTCTAGCTGGGCAAAAATCGCAATTATAAAGTTCTCCTCGATCATCAATTATCAAACAGTTGTCACTTTTGTGAATTAAAAGGAACACAATCCAAACGTCACTACCAACTGAGTCCCTGATTGGTCAAAGTTCAACCTGGTATTCTTTGAACCCGCGTGCAGGAAGGGGGGGGGGGGGGGGGGGGGGCATTTCGTACATAGAGCCCATAGAGTTGTAGAAACTTGCATAGCAATGCGGAGGATCCAGGGTTTTGAATGCAGCCTGCTCCACCTGCTACTAATCATCTGGTTCAGGTGTGTTTGGCCAATTAGAGCCACAGTGGCAGGTTAGTTAAATACCAAATAATGCACTGGTCTAAAGTTTGACACTTACTTGTGCTGTCTTGTTATGATCACTGTTTTCCTCTGCATTTCCTGACTTATTACCAAAACACTCTTAGGTATGTCTGGGCACATAACAAATATATTCCTCGTACTGTTTTAGAAATCAAAGACAAGCACACTTTTTCTGCTCCTCACACATGAAGAATCCCAAAATGACATACTTTCTTTCCAAAACCATGTCTAATCTTGTCTTTGCTCAAGTGGACGCCAGTTTTAACATAGTTCTAAAGTGTCCTTGGTCACAAAAACATCTATTAATTCTTTAATTTGTCCTTCACAAATAGCAGACATAGAATTTAACGCTTGGTTTGTCTTCCATAATCAGCCAGATCCCATTTTTTAAACTGAGCTGATAACATCAGTGGCTTAAAGTTGGTATTGAGCCCATATTTCCATGAACCTGCTGTTCTTATCAAGCCGTCTAATTAACACTGCATCTACTATCGCAAGCAGCTGTGAAACAGAGGCAGCTTTTCACTGACAGTGAGACTCTCAAAGTCTTGGCCTCTAATGCTCCTTTGCAGATGCACATCCTCAAACAATCTTGACTTCTAAGGGTGTATGCAGATGGGAAAAAACATTTTATGCAGACCCGGTCCACCTAATTTGTTCCACATTGAGTCCTGATCCTTGCGTTTGGTCTGTATTCAGACTGCTGTCAAGCGGCCTTTCCTGATTCAAACCAAACCGTGTAAACAAAATTACGTGCTTAAATATCTCTTCACTCATTGGTCAGGAATTACAAGGGCGGGGCAAAGCAACTAAAGACTGTTCCTGGCACTGCGCTTTTCTGGACTGAGAGATCTGAAGACTTTCCAGGTATCTGTTGTAGCCACTCCTCCAGCTTGGGGTTACTGCCCCGAGTGCTCCAATTACCACATGCACCACTGTCACCTTTACTTTCCATGCTTTCTCCAGTCTCTCATGTTACTTCCTCCTGATGTTTCCATCACGTGGCACTGCCACATCCAACACAATGGCTTTCCTTTCTCTCTCTTTCTTTCTCTCTCTCTCTCTCTCTCTCTCTCTCTCTCTCTCTCTCTCTCTCTCTCTATCTATATATACACATAAATCTTATATTGATAATCAAACTGAAATATTACATGATGTTTTGTTGCCTTAGTTAAATACAGTAATACCTCCCAAATCAAATGAAGCACAGGGGAAAATGTATTTCAAGACATTCTTGAAGTTATGTAACTAGATTATCATTTGGCGCATCCCTTAAAAGTTTTGCATGTTTTCAAATTAGGTTGAACAGCCCAAGCTTTGATCTGTTATGAGGCTGTTCTCATTAAAAAGGCGATATAACATTGACATGTTGCAGTCTTTTTCATCAGTCAAATAAATGTAAAAAGTGGAGCCACATGGGAAAATGTAAAAATGCAATCTATGTCTTCTAAACATAACATTTTCAGTGTTAATGCCAACAAACTGAAAGAGTAGAACTTTTTTCTTTTACTTGAACCACACTGTTAATAAAATAAAAATTCAGTGATATTTACCTACCGTAGAATTCTCCTTAAAATGGAAGTTGTTCTAGGCTTCTCAGTCTCCATTTGGATTATTTGTCATCAGTTTTCTCTGCATAACCATCCTGCTGTTTGCAGATGGTCATGTATCCTTTAACTTTGCTAACATTTTCCTCCTGATCTGCTGATTCCTTTCCCTCTAGTTGGGCACAATGCCATTAAAAGACTGAAAGTTGTGAATCTCATTAGAAGCCGTGTTGCTTTTTGTCTGGTCGCAATATTTTTAGTTTTTCCAGTGAAACCAACATACTGTGTTTTTGTTTCTATCATTTGTGTTGCACAACAATTCAAAAGCAATATCTGACTTTCATTGGTTTATTTGTATTTATTATCCTTTCCTTAATTGGATTACTTGTAGATAAAACAACATAAGAAAATAGGAAAAATTGCATAAAATGTGAAGAATTAAAACAATAAAGACATTTTAGACCTTAAAAAGCACATAATCTCACCCTTTGCCCTTAGGATAAGTCAATTACAGGAGTGTACCAACAACTGTCTGTCTTGTTTCATTTGATTCCTGAGACCTTCAAGATAAATATGCTAAAATGTACAGTTTTTGTCCATTCTTGACCTGAGAAGAATAGTTTTTTCCAACATAAAAGCCTTAGTAGTTTTTAATTCCCACCATACGCATTGGCACAAACCAAGCCTTTCTTTACTTTGAGAACCTGGGCTGTATGTCGTTATAAGATTTTATTTTTTTAAGTTTCATAGTTTTAGTCGCATAAAAAGTTTTAACTAGTAAACAATATTTAGCACATTGGCCAAATAATGGCTTTCACAGAAGAACTGAGAAGTCATTGCTACTGTACCACATTGTGGGTATAATTGCTAGATCCAGCAAACGGCTTCAAAGCACAGGAGATGTGCTTAGGAGGGTGGTAATAATGTCAGCAATGTGATGCAAAAGACTCGCCGGCAATTTCTGAAAACACACAAGTCGTTCCGAGAAAAGAGACGACATTTTCAATAAATAAAATTGCAGTTGCTTATATATTTGTTAAATAAATGACAAAAAAAGTTAACCTTTTACAGCAGATTCCTAAAAAAAAAACCTTAGAACCAGCTGAAATATATGAAAATGTAAAACTTTTTCCATGCTTGTTTTCCATATCTTTATACCCTACATAGATTTATATACGTTTAAGATTTCCTCTCCTTCCTGTCTGATTATTAGACTGTCCCTGCTCCTCATTTTGTTGTGCGCACATGCCTCTGATATTAAATCAGGCAATCTTCCAGCCTCCCTTTTTGGCAGGATATGAATCATCTTGTAGTCTTGTCACAATTGCTGTCCAGGCCTTCTCGCCTCACCCGCACTCTGCATTTTTCCAACGTATATGGTGTCCACTTGGTCTTTTTCCATCATAAATCCAGAAACACACAATCCAGTGACTGCTTTTGGTCATGTCAGTGGAAAGGCCGCTGCATAATTCACGGCCATTGCTTCCCTTAGTCCCAGCAATGGCAAATCAAAGAGGAATACAGAGGAGAAAGCCAGATATTGATGCCTAAGGTATAGAAATAGAAAAGGAAATGCAGAGCTGATATTAAATCAGTCTAGGAGAACCTCTTACCTCTTTGATCCATTGTGCTTTATACCCCGTTTAGCATCCCAGCACACAAGTTAGCCGCAGAGACTCCTAAAGTGAGGTATTAATGAGCCAATTGAAATGCTGACATTTAGGTTGGGTGGAGGTGGGAGGGGCTGACAGGGGAGAAGATGAATTTGGGATGGGAGGAATGACACCAGGAATAGATTTTGTGACTCAATTTTGAATGATTAGTCATAACAACAGGGCATCCAAATGTCAGCACTGTCGAGACTGGATGGTCTGTTTTATTCGTGTGTGTGTCCATGTGTATTTAGTGCATCTTTGCAGCACCAACAGTAGTATACTTGGGGTCATTTCTGACATTTCAAAGACAATACTGACATTAAAAGTAAATGTGTGCTCGTTTTGCATGGCTTTATGTTGTCCTGGCTTGTTAATTGAGTGCTTTCTCTGCTTTTGACTAGTCTGTCTTGCAAAAGGACTTCTGCAAGGCTCTCTACTTCAACGACCCTTTGCAGCACTAAAACCTTCTCCGCATTCACTTGCTCTGCATGAAGAGTGGCTACAAAGATAATAACTTGTGGGTGGGTGTGTGTTTGTGCATGAAATGTCTTCATCTGAGCTCATCAGCTGCAATCATTGATTCATAGTACAAGGCCTTTTTGCCTTGTCCCTGTCAGGGATCATTGCCTGTGATACACCGATTTGGTGGTGTACTGTTTGGTCTTGTGGTGCATCATGCATTCAATATTGATGAAGTGAGCTGTGCAGATCTGCGCTCTGCAGGTAGAAAATCTCGACATCACACAAATGGGAAACAATTTTACTCACAGTTTGACTCATTATTTATGTTTTTCCCATCTTTTTATTAGGCAAACACAGTATTTCTCTGGAGCTTTTGTGGTAGATTTGACACATTTTAACATACGGTACAGTTGTTTTGTATACGAAATTTTTTCGTTCTACAAATTGATCTAACAAATGTTCCCTTTTAGTTTTACTTGACTTTATTTTTTCTGTTATTTTATGGAAAAAAGCAAGCCATTTTTGACACAATTCTTTAAGTGTTATTTGTTTAAAAAAAGAAAATGCATCTTTGTGTCATATCATTATTTTTCTCTCCAGAAACAAACTAAAAAGAATATCCTAACTACCTGATGGTCCAAGTTAATGGTCCATGTATTCATATGTAGTGCACACAGCATATTTTTGCAAAAAGCCAATGATTCAGAAGCTGCACTTTAGAGCAAATTACAGGTAAAGTTGAAATGATTTTTTGAACATAAAGAAGAAACTCCAAACACAAGCATCTGATTTTTTTACTTTTTTTTTCTTGAGAAACATTTGCAGAAAAAAAATATGGAATACAAATTTTGTCATATGTAACGCAGTAGTGTTAACAAGCATATTTTGCACTAGATAATTATTTTTTAGTCAACATCTGTAAAGAAATATTCAGAATCTACAGTTTACTTTATGAATTTAAATATGACTGTTTTCTTTTTAGTGATGCTTTCTAAAAGTTTGGATTATCCATGTTTAGCTGGATTGGTACCAACACATCTGTGTCTGCAGCATTAATGACAGAGTCAAATTAGTTTATGATCATGTTTTTAGAAAGTGCTGGTCTGGTCCCATGCTGTTTCCAACTGGATGTTTTTTAACCACCATGTCATTTTTTGACAGTTCTTACAAACCCTCAAAAAAATAAAAATAAAAGATAGCTGCTTTTCATTAATTTGTGTGCAGGCGCTGCACAGGAAGAACCAGCACTGTTGCATTCCCCATAATGATGAGGATGAGGGCAACCTCTAAGTACAGGGTCAGCCAATTTTTTCCTGAAAGATGTTGCAACTGACTTGATTGCAGTGGCAGCAAGAGACCTAGGCAAAGCATGGCAGCTGACAAAGGTGCTTGAGCAAAAGAAAGCATTGAAGCATTCTGTTGATGGGGGATTTTGAGGTATCATGGGAATGAGAGTAAATAATCTGATGGCGAAGGGAAGTGGGTGGCAAAAATTTACTTTTGCTTTGCTTTATCACAAATTTGTTTGCTCCTGCCATCCAGCCACATTGTAATTTGATGTGTCTATTTTATTTAATTTAACAGAAAATTATGCTGTTTTTAAAGATTTATATTCCTAAATACCTTTACCCAGCATTATTATTATTATTTATTTTTACTTTAAAATTGTTATATTAAATGGAACTCATCCTTTTAGACCTTTCACTTCTTGCCCTTGTTTCTTTGTTCATGTTGGTTGAAGTGATACCCACCCAAAAGGAAGCAAGATCTCCTCTCATTAGTTAACTTCTCGGGCCACTAAAGTGGTTGGATAGTTTTCTTTTTTTTTACCATTTGGTGGTATATTCTATCATCATCCCCACACACAGGATTGCAGATGGAAGCGGGGAGGTTTGCAAACATGCAGGAAAGTCTTACGACTTGCATGTTGCAGGTAGAGGGGTGTTGGATTTATTTGTTAATATTTGTTAATACATCATTTTGAGGCAAGAAATATGACTTGAAGTCCCATTCCAGCCTTTTTTTGATCTACGTCAAAGGCCTTCCCAGTGTTTTTTTTTTCTTCAATTATGATTATGTCATAATAGCCAAAACCAAAAAACCTGTGTCGACATACTGTAGTTTCTGCAGAATGACAGTAGTTTGTTAGAAATTTGCCTCTGGGTTGTGGGCGGAACTGCTGGTGTGGAGCAAGCCTGCCCCCTTCCCATCATCCATCTGTTTATGTGCTCTCCCATTAGCTTTCAGCTCCAACCTAACATTACCGCTGCAACAAAAATGGTGAGCGTTACTGAAACTATCCAGCCGTACAGTTTAGAGACGAGGAAAAGGAACACTACGAATGCATACGTCAGATTGGAGAGAAGCAGGGAGCTTGTGGCTTGCCGTAGTAACTTGTATATCACACTGGCAAGCTTTTTCAAACTGCATCTTTGCATCTTTCTTTTGATTTATAATGATTTGAATAAAAAAATACACAGAAATGCAATTTTGAGCCCAATTTTCTCCATATATCTCCTCGATCATGAAAAAAAGCCATAAAAACAGATTTCATCAGAGTTGGTCTTTAAACACAAACATTTAAATTTGTCTTGTTTAAATTAGAAGTAAAATATAAAACATTTACCTTTTCATTCAAAAAATTACATAAATGCAAAAAAATGTTACTTGGATACCTTTCACAATGTTTTAGTTTCATATGAAGTTTTTTGTTGTTACATTAAAATAGCTTTGGCTTGTGAAACAGAACGAGCCTAAACTAGGAAAGGATTATAAAAGAGTTCAGAGACGCAATGGTTTTTTTTTCTAAGTGGATAAATAATAAATGGCGCTGGGTTGAGAGAGCTTTTTTCCAGCCGAGGGTCTGAAGCAAAAGATCGGGGGTCATTGTTGTGATAGCTAGGTCTCAGCTGTAACTCCACAATGTTTTAGCAGCTTTTATGTATCCCATGGGTCCCTTTTTTTTAACAGGAAGCCAGAGAAGCACAACACTTTGTTATATTGTTGGAGTCACTGAAGATTCAGTCAAATAAATAAAAAATAGAGTTTCAGTAAAGTAAGCACGAACAGACAAAACCTGGAGGAGGAAGAAGACGAAGGAGAACCGTGGAGAGACAAAATAAAGAATAGCTGAGTGGGAAGCAAAGAGTCAAATGGAAAGAAGGGAGCAATGGTGAAACAAAGGAGAAGACACCCCGGTATCTTATTTTGGAAGATTCTTTTACACTCAGCATCACCCTTTTTACCTTAGTCACAACTACCCTTACGGGTGGCTGTCTTTGGGTGAAATTTATTAGAAATGAGGAAATTAGACAAGCCAGAGTGTAGGCTGTCTGGGTGTCCTATTGGTTCTTACGTATCACCTCCACACCTCATGGGTGCAGCATTTTTGTAAGGGCAATGTACGACAGCACCACCCATACGTCACAAATACACGCAAATAGTACTTGTGGCTGCATGAGTCTTAGCAGGTAACTGCAAGACACACCTGTGCTCCCCTTAAGATGCGGCCGCTCCTGTCTACAACCCTGCATGGGCCCGGACAACCCAAAAACTTGCAGCATCCGTATGAATCAACCCCTATATGGGTGCATGTGACTAAGGATTGTCAGTCTATGGTTCATCCTGTGTTTATATTTAAACGTGTGTGTACATTTTACCTACCTACAGCTTTTTAGTTGAAAATTGTGCAGGTGGACAACATAACTTCATTAACAATGTCTTTACTGTGTCCATTTGAGTAACAGAGTTGTCATTTATCCATTTTCATCAGCACTTGTCCTTGTTCACAACTACAGATTCTTTCAAATGCATGGAGATCAAAAGGTGTTGGTGTGTGTGAATTATTGTTATGTGAGCCAGTGGACCATCATCTCCTTCTGTGGTGTGTTAGAATGCGTTTACAAGCTTGTTCCCCTGTTCTTACACTGATCCACTCATACTTTCGAACCACTCCCTTTCCATGTTCTGTCTCCCCAACTCCCTCAGTCTCTTATCTTTCTCTTTTTCTCCTCCTCTTGAGGCTTGGGCCATTATGAATACTTGTGTGTCATGTTTTACAATGTAGATCCTCCTCTGACTACAATGAGTGCAAGACGGATCCTGAATAGAGGAGGGGGCTGCTTTCTTTTTTTTTTTATTGCACTCACCGTGTCACATCTTAGCTTGCACACGCATGAGGGGAGGCGTGTGTTTGTTCTCCACAGGTTTGTGTTTTTATCTTTGCACTTATGTTTCCTCTGCATGTTTTATGTGTCTCACTTTCAAGTCATAATAAACTCCCCGTGCTCCTCCAGGCTTCCCAAGCTTTGCCCTTTCGGTGTTTACTCCTCTTTGCTCTCATTTTGTCGGAAACCTGCAGTTTCTCATTCCTGCTATAGCGGGCTTCCTCCACATCGCTCATTTCCTCCCCCTCTCCGGCTCTTGTGAAGTGTGCGACCTCTGCAACTTTATTCTGCCAGCCGCCAGGGACATTAGCCAGGGCAGGTCAATGAATATTGATGAGCTCACTCAAAGCTCACTCAGTAAAGGCCAGACACAGAGAACCCTGCATCACCGGCTCCCCTGCCTCTCCCAGTCCGATACACTGACAAGCCCATGTTTCCGTGTTCTCCCCCTTCTCCCTTTCCTTTCTCTTGTCTGACACTCGGGTCAAGGACTGAGATAATTGCCAAGTCGCTGAGAAGATTATCAGGCAGTTTTGTTGATAGGGGCAAAGGCTAACGTCTTTTACCTGAGCTCATAAGAATCGTGGAGGACATTGGGCAACTTTGATTTGAATTCGATCTCCAAGCCTAGCACTCTTCCTAAATGCATTACCTTGATTAGGTTGTGGTTTAAATCATTGGTTAGAATGGTCATAAATAATGTAACTTGTAAAGAATTAACAAGATCTCTAGCTCATTTAAACTTTTGTTTTAACAACATTTAAGATCTCAAACTTTCTGATTTGCAGTTGGCTACTTGCATATGGAGACTGACTGACCTATTAGGTGATGTTCCATAGGAAACTAGAAAAGCATAAAATAGAATAGAATAATATTGAATTGAATAGAATAGAATAGAATTCTGAAAAATTCTGAAAACAGGTAATTGGATGGTAAAGAAGTGAAAGTTATGCTGTCCATCCACCTTATTTTAATAGGAGCTCCATTACAAACAAAACTACCGATTTAGGCAAAAATGTACCCTCTATTACAGTTTTAAGAATAGTATACAAAGTAATTAAGAAATCTGGCTTTACATACAAATCTAATTAGATTCAAGTTAGACATCTTATCATTGACGACAATTGGAAAATAGCTCATTTCTCAAACTCGCCTCCTGTGGTGATTTGAGGAAGTGCAATATTTGAGGACTTGGTCAAAGCTATTCTATTTTTGTAGTCAAGCATTTTGATATCAACATGTTTTTTTAATTGTAATAACTACCTGCACATTTTTCACATTTGTGCTCAAAAAACACCACTATATTGAAAAATGTTGCAGTTTTAAATAAAAATTGTCCAAAAACTTAAACTATTTAAAAATTCTAAAGGGAATAAGAGGGCAATGACTTTATTGATAAAAAATAAATATGTTTTACTGCCTAAACCACTACTAAAACTTTGTTTTGAATTGTGCTTGATTGCTTTTCTGATTTTAATCATTCAAAATTGGTTAATGTTTAGTAGTGTAATGACCATACAGGGTTTTTTTTTACTTTGATACATCTACTTGTAAATCATCTGTTAGACTTTAATAAATGAATGCAATCTGAAATAGTTTAGGAAGCTGAATGCCTGCTCCATTGTTTACTCATGAAATTTAAAATAGACTCCTCATTTCCCCTGCACGTGTGAGAATGATCTACCTTCAAGTGTCACCTGTGTGTTTAAACTGAAAAGACTTCAGTGGGCCACTTTGATGATGGAATATTAAACCTGGGAGAGCTTATTCCTTAAAGAGCTGATCAAATTCTTCCAGTTCAATAAAGCTGTGTTTCGTTTAACTGATTGTTTCCAAACACATGTGCACATCTGCCTAGTTGTGTGTGTGCTCCTTCGTACACTGTGGTGTGTATGCAAGTCCTATAAATAATGTGAAAACGGTCTCTTGCCAGCAGCTCCCAGGGGGACTGAATGACTGCTTTCATCCGTCTATCCTTCTCACACGCGCCCACTTCCCTTACTATTGTTTTGCTTTATGAAAAGCAAACATCATCTGGTCATGTCTGTTGCTGTCTCACACATCACCTACATGCTATCTTTTGTGAACTGTGTTTGCACCCACGTGCCTTTTGACAATTTTCTTCTCTGCTTATTGATTTGATGCAATCTCACTCTTTCGCACCTCCTTTCCTTCTCCCCCATCCTTTCGTCTGAGCTGATAGCTGACTATACAACATGTAACGATGCTATCACTCTCACGCTATAGTTTTGTATTTGTGGTGTAACAGTTCATTTTAACGATTTGACTCGTATCATTATTTGTGGCGGTCCGATTCGATTCATAGTCAGTATTGGTTCATTTTCAATGATGCATTTCCCTGACCTAAGATCGATCCAGGACATCTGGAGAAAAAAAAATATCTGGGGTAAAATTATCACTCTCACCTCATCACTAAAGATTGGCCCCTTCTTTCAAATCTTTGCAAACGCAAGACTCTGCAGGATCGTCAGAGAGCAATAAAGGAGCTGCTGGTAACCACTAGTTGTCATGTTTCATTTTCTTTATCCTCAGTGATTACCTTTTGCTTTCTGTGGCCCTTAGGACCATTTTGCTCAAAGACATGGCCTCTTCCAGTTAGTGTGGGCAAACGCAGAGCAGGTTTGAAGCAGAATAAGGAGAATGGAAACATCTGTGATCCTTATTGATAACTGTAAAATAAATCCATACGCCTATTTAAGAAAACAAAACTTGTGCTAGCTTGTAACTCTTTTGCTTTTATAATTTTAATTTAATTATAAATCTAATTTTAAATGTGTTTTTTTTCACCATAGTTAACATTTTGCAAAGCTTTGATCTTTTATTTGATAGCATAAAATACAAAGCTAAATAATAAAAGCTGAAATTTGAATACATTTTAATTCAATTAGTTGTCTTATAAGTAAATTTACCTTGACAGATCATGTCGTGTCTCTCAATTTGATATTTTTTCTTTTATTCTACTCGAAACGTTTCTTCCTTTCAGGGTAACAAAGAGTTGAGAACCCAGATAAACTGAAGCATTTTCCTGAAAAAAGGTTTTCTTTTTTTTTAAATGGTGAATGTACAGTGTTTAAATATGCTTCTACGAGACTTTTATTTAGGTCCAAATGTGACCATTGCATTAGCAGCTTTTTAATTGTTATGGTGGACTCTGAAGGCAATGTTGTCCTTTGTTCCTTATTACCCTCCTGCTCTGCTCTTCGTCCTTCCCAGAAAAATGTTCGATTTGAACGGCTGGCTATAATTATTGTCCATTCTTTGTTGAAAAAAAGATTCTACATAATGATTTAATTTGTGATTGGTGACATGAGTTTGGTGTCGATGGTTTAATTGGAATACACTGACCGACTGGACCACCGCCAGAAACCACCTCTATCACACAAATCATCCCAGTTCACATAAACAGATTTCACAAAACCCCACAGCTCAGATCCACCAGCTCTACAGTCAGATATCTCCATCACATTCACACAATACTGGACAAAAAGAAGAAACAATCCATCTGCACTCACACACGATTCTGAACGTTACTGTTTTAAACATCTGCTCTCTTTTAAACAAACATAGATTTCCTTTTTTTTTACTAAAACCTGGCTTGGCACTGATGCTCCTGTTATTCTCACTGAGGCTTCCCCACCAAATTTTAACTTTATATTTGCTATCAGGGGAGAGGAAAAAGGCAGGGCACTGCATTGATTGCCTGTGGCTTATTTGTAACTAAAATAATCACGCTAAATAGCTTCTCGACATTTGATCATCATGCATTTTCTTTTAACAGCCCACCTATTTTATACATTACTGTCTACAGACCACCAAAACCTCCCTCCTGTTTTATTCAAGAATTCTCTGAATTGTTATCATTTATACACTCTAAATATGATACAGTTATAATAACGAGTGATTTTAACATACACTTTGACAAAGATAGTGATGCTAACACCAAGCAATTTTAGGCCCACTACTTTTTAATCTATATATGCTGCCACTTGGTGATGTCATTAGGAGGCATGGTGTTTGTTTTTCCAGATATGCTGATGACATACAACTCTAACTCGCTGTGTCTCCTGATCACAAAAAGTCAGTCAACATATTTTTAAATTGCATTCTTGACATTAAGTTATGAGTGACAGAGAACGTCTTACAGCTCAACCAGGACAAAACAAATAAAGATATTGCCAAAATGTCTCTATCTTGCCAGCACAGGGATGCTGCTTTTATTTTGGACAGATTAGATTACGGTATTGTAATTCCCTTCTCTGTCTTCCCAGAAGAAGGATATCAAACCTTCGACTGCTCCAGAATTCAGCTGCTTGCGTGCTGACAACGACAAGGGGGTGGGAACACATGACACCGATTTTTAAAATCACAGCATTGGCTCCCTGCGCAATTCAGAATTGATTTTAAAGTTCTTTAATTGGTTTACAAAATCTTTTATAGTCTTGGGCCTTTATATTTATCTGATATAATTTAAAACTATGCATGGGTTTTATACATAATATTTGTGTAATGTCTTGTCTTTTGTTTTTAAAATTGGATTATGTTCTTTGTGAAGCACTTTGAGTAGCACGAGTTAGAAAAGTGCTATACAAATAAAGTTTGATTTGATTTGATTTGAAATACAGGTTGAGGTTTTTCTTCTTTTTTTTCTCTTTGGAAAAGAAGTGCACCTGTCTTGTATTTTTAGATTTTTTGCTTTCACACTGGACAGGCAGGGAGGGGCTTCTTATTCTTCTGTTTACTAGCGCACGTCCGCCACCTACAGTTGGAAGAGGCTTGGTGCGAAATGCTGAGGCGCTGCAAATTTTGCTTCAGGCTTTTACTTTCACAGCTCTATTCCAATATATGAAATTCTTAGTGTCATATAATTCCGGTCAGGTACAAACGGCAATGATCAATTTCTCCTTCATAATCAATGTTCTAGCGGTTGGCACTTCTGTGACTTAAATGGGACGCCATTGAAACGTTGCTACCATATCCGAGTCTCTGATTTAACTCACAATATCTGCACCTATTGTACGTGGAGCCCAAAAAAGGTCGTAGAAACTTGCATAACGAAGTGTAAATTTAAATTAATTACTTGTTTGCTTGTGGTGAGGCCAGTGTGAATGTGTCTTAATATATGATATGTTATGATGTTATTTAGTAACTGTTTAAAAAAATACTGATTATGTTTATTCTTTTTTATTATTCTATTGGCAAATGATGTGGGCTTTGTATGTTTGTGTGTTTGTCCCTGCATGTGTGAGTGTGTGAAGAAGCCCGTTGTAGTTTTCCCCTTAGAAATCAGCTGCTCTCTGGGCTGTTAAATCACTTTAGAAGCCAACTTTAGAAAAGAACATTAATTACTTTTCTTTCACTCCACCACCCAGCTTTTCTTTTTTTTTTTTTTTTTACTACCTTATCCTTCCTTGTTCTCTTCAGTTTTTCTTTTTTCACACTCCCATATTTATTCTCCCTCATTTTGTTACACAATATAGATTAACTTCCAACTTAATTGATATTTTGTTGTTTTTATGACTAACACATAATGATTTTCTTCTTTGATTTGGCAGGTTCTTAGAAGTTGTGACATTTGACAGGATTTGTTTGTTATCAAGATTTGTTTTGTGCGATTTATTTTTTCTATTTAACCCATAAACCAAAATCCATGAACAGTTTGAACTCAATCAATGCAGATTGACATCTTTTAGGCATGGTGCCACTTTTTGGATTTTTTGAAGCACCTCTTCATGTGATGTAACCTTTTATTAGTAGGTTTTTTTAAGTCTTCGTTTAACTTATCTATGTGTCATGCTCTACACCAAATCTAAAATCATGAATTCATCCAGTTAACTTTTTTTCTTTTTCTTTTGTTTTGTTCACCAGGTCCAGATAGAGGATGTGGAGACTGAGGACAAAAGATATAGCCTTTTCCAAGAGATGTTAAATGCTGCAGAGAAGCTGGAGGACTTTCAACTACTCATGCTTCTCCTGCAAGCATGGCCACCTATGATGAAAGAAGAAGTGTAAGAACCCTGTTTATGATGCTCCTTAAAAAGCAATGATAAGGCAGAATAAAAAATTTGATAGCTGGTTTTACAATATTGAATTTTTGTTGATTTTGGAGAACTTGCAGCTCAGCATAAATGCCCTACAAAAGTGTGTACAGTGTTCCCTCGCTAAATCGTGGTTCACCTTTTTTGGTCTTCATGGATTTCTGCATCCTTTTTTCTTTTTTTTTTTACAGTTCACTGTCCTGCGTCCTGATTGGCTGTAGACCTTGTCAATTAGATTCAATCAGCATCTCCTCAATGTACTTTCTCTTGTACAGAATGCATTCAGTTAGTCAAATCGACATAAATCTTTGATCCCAATCAAAAGTTTTTATTTGATCATATTGTGTACATAAAGTGTGTAGTGAGGGGTTTTCAGCCTTGAAACAACTAGAATCTTACTTCACCTATTTCCCATTTCACCTGTACTAGTTTTTTTATTAATTCAAATTCAACTTTATTTATAGAGCACTTCTCCTGCTACAGAATGCGTCGAAGTGCCTCACGTAAAATAAAAAAAATGATTATGGAGCGTAACTCTCACGATAAATGAGATACCTCTGTACATTTATTGCTAATGAAGATTTTATGAATATATAAACAACAAAATGTTGTTTTGAAGACATAGGTTTGGTGACCATTTTCATTCTCTTTCCAGCTAGAAAGACAAATTAGTCCAATAATTTGTTGCTATTATTCAAATGTTTCTACTGCAGTCATCCCTCATAATAAAGCATATATGCCACCTTATTACCTGTCTAGAAGTCAGTAATGTTTGAGAGTTCCGCATTAAAATTGTCCTTGAATTGTGTTTCATCGTAAACAAAACACTAATATTCTTGTTTGCTTTAAAGCTCCATTTCAGCAGCCTTTAGTCTAAAAGGTCTTCTTTGTGCTTTCATGCCTCACAATGGAGCACAGAACTACATTGTGTCCAATCATAGATGTATTCATCCATTGACATTTTATTGGACATCCTTTATGCGGCGTGATCTCATTTCATTAAGAACAGGCATAGAAAATTGTGTCTTTAATCATTCCGTGACACATTTTCTGTGTGCATTGATATTTAGAGTTAAAAATCTACGCTTTAGGCTCTGGACTTCGTGCTCCAGCTGGTTTCTTATGAGCCTCAGCAAGAGTTGGCTGTATTATCGATAAGTGCCTAATGGTGTGATTGCTCTTCTCCTGGTCCATTGTTCTTGATTAAAAGTGAGCTGGGGTCTGATGACTATAGAGATGCTACATTTTCAAGTTTACCTTTATGCCCAGTTTTAGCCGAGTATTGTTCAAACCATTTTCTTCCACAATTTTCTGGAGAGTTCCGCTCCAGTTGTTATTTTGGGCTTGCAATACTCCCGCTTCCTCTTTTTAACAACTGACTGTGAAAGGAGGCGATCAGACTCTCAAAACCCCAGAATGAAACAATCCAGCAAGAAACAAACATATGCGAAGTGCATATTTCCAAAACGTGTCTCATATGTTCATGGGTGAGCTTGAATAGGGCTTTGTTGTGCCGGGGCGTTAAGAGACCAAGTCCAGAAGAAGCCAGCTCAGCAGAAGCCATTATACTTCGAAACAATTAACCAAAAATAAATATTTTGCATTGCCACCTTAAATCTAGAAATAGGAAAAAATGTAATAGGTTTTATTTGACTAATTATGAATAATGTGTCTACAGATTATTTTCAGTCTGACATGCAAAAAAGAAACAAGCCAGTTCCACTGATGGTGATGCGTGCTTCAAATAAAACCATACTGGGTACACCAGCTTCAGTTGGGCTTCTGTGTGCATACTAACCACAATAAACCTCAAATTTCTTCTCTATACTGCTATGAGGCAACAGATCGCCTGAATTTGTCGTAGAACCTCTCGAGGATTGATTAAAAACGCAGAAATATTCCACAGGAAAAGGGGACCCTCTCTTTTTCAGCATTCTAGAAGATAAGAGAAGACCACAATGATTTTCATTAATAGGTTTAAAGCCACCTTCTAAACTTGTTGAAAAGAAAAGCTACATTTTTATGCATCTTGCAGACAAACATTTATCATACTCCCGTTAGCTGCTTACTTTGATGAAGCATGAATGTCTGCAATTCAAAGAAATTTTGCTAGCTTTTCTTCATGTAGTGATACGTAATTATGAACTGTATATTTATATACAAATTTTATCATAATAGGTGACATAGCAGCCTGTACTCATTTTCAGCTAATTCAACAAGGTCAGTATTGTCGTTGCAACCTGGGTTGTCCTAAAGGTCCAGGAGAAACCTTATAGAGGAAAGCTTGGCTGAAGTCCACCTCAGCCCACACCCTATAGTGTATGACCATTGACAGTATCAGAGAACTGGACCAAGTTAGTATGATGTCACCAAATAAAAAATGGCTTACTTGGCTCCAAACAAATCAAGTCAAATCAGTTGTCTTTTTTTTAACCATACAAGCGCTGCCATGTTGGACCCAGAAGCAGTGATTGGTTTGAGTTGGTCTGAGGCATCACATCTATGGCAACCACTCCTGCCAATCAGGGGTGAGCTTGTTAGAAGTTCACACCCCTACCACTTGAAAGTCGTCTCAGGAGAATCTGTCAATCATTTTAGAAGGTTCAAGTGGGAACTAGTGGGAACTCCCTACTTTTATTATGGCATCTACATGCCAAAATAAATTACGATTAATAATTACATGTTAAGAAAAAGGTAGCAGAGCAACAATACTGATTTGGACATAAAATGACTGAATAAAAGCTGTTTATTTCTCAATTAAAGTCCATGGGATTTTGTTTTTTTGGAGCCAGCGTGTAGTTCCTGTTTGGAACAGCAGTAGGGGCGGGGTCACTTTGTCCAGTCCTCATATTCAGTCAATAGCCAAGGCAGGCCTGGTGAAACAAGCTAAGACAGTGCACTTTGTAGCTAAGTGGATTTGGAAAGACTCAAACATAACAAGTGTTGAAGATCCATATCTTTATGAATTATGTTAAAATTTTTATATAAAGGTTGACCATGACGTTTAATGTTGTAATATATTATTTAACAACCCATATTTCTCAAGCATCACATTCCTCCTTTATGTTAAGGTGCTGAAGACGTGAACCTTGGTTAAATCCGACTGCGCGTCAGTATGGAAAGTGGCGATTCTGTTTCCTTAAGTGGCTGTTTTGGAAACTGTATAGAGAGTTGCAACCACAAAGCCCACTCTGTCCATACAAACTGAGTCATGATTCAAAGCATGGATTGAGGCTGGCTGTGACTCACATTGCACCCCGTGACAGATTTGGCATCAACACAGACACCCTCAGTCGAAGGCAGCCCCCCGCCTTTGTCTCCTGGAAAAGCACAGGAAGCAGATATCTGCCAGCGGCATGAGAGGGCTCTGTTTGTTCCCATGGCCACATCATCCAGAGTGAAGCAGCTTGTCAGAGTGAGACACCCAAGTACTTGGATGGAGAGCAGCCTTTATTATTTTTATTTTATTTTTTTAACTGACAGACACACACAAGTGTCCCGCTGTTCTGTCTCTCTTTATCATCCCTCGTCTCCTTATTTCAGAGGCGCTTTGTGTCTTACTCACACTTGTTGTTGCAGAGAAGCAAGCACTTCATCAGTCTGATCTTACATCAAACTTTACTTGAAGATTTGAGCTTTTTCATCAAATAACATTATACAATAACATAAAGGCCTTGTATACACACATCTGTTATCGTTTTAATGCGGCCAAATTGAAATAAAAGCACATACACTTATCCTATTCATCGTCCCATCTCAAATCTCTGCTTTTTTGCCTTTCTCTCCATTCAATATTTATTGCCCTGCTTGTCATGTTAATCACATCCAGCTGTGCTAGTGCGGTGAGATCTGTTTTTTTCCTTAACGACTGGAAGTGTCTGCACCGTTTTGTGACAAGTTAAATACATTTTTACTCATAGATTTTTATGAATATTTACACGCTAACAGAGAGCAAAAGACTCTGATTCTTTCCCCATCTGACCCGTGTTTTCTCCCTGACTAAAGGCACCCAAAGAAATCTATTATAGTCAGCAGCTGCAGGAGCTAACATCAGGCTCATCCAATCAGATTTAATTAACAGATACCGAACTGCTTTGTGGTTTTCACTCCTCACCCCCCTCCCCTCTGGCTAATGTGTATTAAAAAGATCCTTGAAAGTTGTGTTGGCATGACATCGCCGGCGTCTGCTGGCCTTGGCGTCTGATACCCAGAAGGCCCTATCAACACTCCTGAAAAGCTCCTAGTCCAAGCAGAACGATGCCTGTCAGAGCCGGCAGCTGTTCCCTTGTGAGGGGAAAGGGGAGCAGGTAATGCGTGGTGTAGGTGTTTAATATTAACTGCAGGAGTATTGCGGTGAGACATCCTCCCGCCTCGCGCACTCATCACTGTCAGACTTCATTAGTAAATCCAAAAAACCCCTTGATCATTCTGGCTGCTTTCTTATCTCCCTGTTGCTCTTAGGTTTACGCTTTGATTATTCATTATGGATAATGTATGCCATATGTTAGACAAATAGTCATCATCTGTTGGTATCCTTACATAGTGTAAATGAGATCTAATTTGGCGTCGTAGAATGAAATGTAAGCAAGTAAGGGCTGTACTGTTTCATCGGGTTGAAATCTCATTATATTATAGTGACCCAACAATGTTTGACAAAGAAAAACAAAGTTAAAAATGGGTTGAAGCTTCAGAAAACACAACAAACTTCCTGTTCTTTAAAAAAAAAAAGATTTCTTTGTTTTTCATGCCATGTTTCTGAAATGCTAAATTTTGTTGTCGTGTTTTGTTCAGTGTTGTTCTTTGCGCCTCAGGGCCACTGTTTTCATGCCTGCTTTAAATTGTCACAAAGGATGTTTGCTCTCTATTTCCCTTTCTTCCTCTTGTTTTTTTTTTATTTTTTTATGCCTTCTCCTTCAACGCAGAAGCTCTGCGGGAAAACTTCACTCAAAGGTTTGCGCTTGTGCTCTTTGTTTCCAGGGCTGGGTCGGTGCATAATCCATGGGTGGTGTTGACTTCAGTGCTGCTGACCCGCTGTCAGGTGTCAGAGGTTCAGTCAGACCTGGGTCAGAAGGTTGTTGCCATGGTGAGGTCTCTTTATCACACCAAACACAAGATCCCTTCACAGGTAAAAAAAACAAACAAACAAAAAACCGTTTCACAGATTTCTTTATGTGCAATTTTGCATCTTTGTTTTTTATTAAGCTTTGTGTTCTGCATCATAATTGGCTAGAGACCTTGTCAATCAACCTCCCCTGTGTCATATCCCCTGCACAGATATGTGCTATTTGCCAAATCTACATAAATCTCAACCAGATCTTTGTTTTCATATGATCATAATGGACTAATTTTTCTACAAATCTTTAATGCTACTTGCACACCAAGGATATGTTGCATGTTCAAGAACGCTCTTAACGTTGGATCTTGAAGGTCCTTTTAGCATATGGTGTTCAAACTGGCCTGTTGATACGCAATACTAGCGCCTGCATTCACATTTGGAAGAGACTAGTTGCGAAATGTTGAAACGCTTAAAGCATTGCTCCAGGCTTTTTCTTTCACAGCTCTATTCTGATATATATGAAAGACTCTATGTCAAATAATACCAGCTGGGCACAAAGTGCAGTTATTAATTTTTCTTCCATGATCAATTTTCAAACGGATGTCTTTTCCGTGAATTAAAAGGACACTACCCATACGTCATTACCAAATGATTAAACGATTAATCAATAAATCGATTTATCCAACCAGATTGATCTGTCTGAGGCATTAACCATTAAAAAATCATTTCAAAATTAAATAAACACATATCTGATAGCAGCTAAAAATGATCGAACCATCATTACAGTCCAATGTGTGGAAACACGTAAGAATTTTGCAAACATATAACCATACAGTGTGGTAGAATGTTCTAATGCTCCCTTTGTATTAATTTTAATGTGTAAAAAACAACAGTGGACTGAACTTTATGAAACTGAAACGTGAATGGATTTAACATTAGTTCTTGTTTACTTGTTTGTACACACATTAAATTTACATTTGATTGTCTTGCAAGAAATACAAGGAATCTGAAAAAAAAACTTTACCTGCACTGTTCAGTACCCAGGTATTTATCTCTGAGTCACACGGGTTGAACTCTTGCAAAAACTAGGAATCCTATCGTCAACCACAAATTATGATATGAATCAAATCGTTGCTATAATAAATAATTACACCCCTACTGATTAGTTAAAGTTCAACTGGTTTAACTTTCAACGTGGATTCAATGGCCGCGGATTTTGTATGTATAGCCGGAAAACGGTCCTTAAAACATGCGTAGCAATGTGTGAATGCGAAAGTTTTGAACGTGGAAGCCCAAAACGTGCATTTACATAGAATTTGATCAGAAGTGACCACTTAAATGGGGGTTGCCAAGACAGTGTGAATGCAGCATCGGAGTTTAAACAAGAGAGAAAAGGGTGAAATTGATCTTCTCGTTCTGAAAAAAGTGCATAAAGTATGTAGTGATGGGTTTTACAGCCTTAAAACAGGAGACAGATTTCAACTATCGTGTTATTTTTAAATTGCATCCCCCACAATAAATGACAGAACACTGTTTTTCTTTCCTCTCCGTAAACAATCATTTATACCATAAAATATCTTGTTAAATCTTTAACTACATTGTAGGGAATCCTAAAATCAGTCATTTGTGCATTATAATCTTTTCTTTTAGATTTTATTTCTCTAAATATTTAAATGTTGCTTTTCAAAAACTTGTATCATCAGCGTATAGCACGAGACAAAATACAATTAGATTACAATTATCATCTTAAATGGGAGGGAGTGTTCCCCCATTCATATTCAATCCCGCTGCTATCACAGTGCTGCCCCAAGCTTGTTTTCATTCAGCAGAACTATGCTGCAGCATCAGCATTTTGCTCTGAATCTTTGTGCAAGAGCCCTGAAGTTATTAGGGATGAAAGCCACAGCTACATGTTAGCATCACCTTGGTGCTATTTGCAAAGTATATTCATCATCCCCTTTTTTTGATATCTGATGGGCCCCTAAAGCTGTTCACGCCCTGCTGAACACCAGGCAAGCAGGAAGCCAAATGCCATTCTGTAAGTCCAGAGCCAGCTGACTGTGATATTAGTTTAGCGGTAATACTATTCTGTGTGACTGGGCTAGTGTCTGCCATGCTGTCTTACATTAGTGTGGGAAGGGAGCAGGAGGTGGAGAAAGAGGCCTTTTACTCAGCTCCGAACAGCTTTAATTTAAATCTGCTGAAATGAAACTGCCAGAGCATGTGGGAGTCAGATTGCATTGTGTTATCCATACATTACTGAATGGATCTGTGGCGGGACTGTGTGTCTGCACTTGTGTCTGCGTGTAAACCAAGTATCATGTGCCCGCTCAGCTCCTGCTCCTTCATTTTCACCCCCTTTTGATTCCCCCTTTGTTCATTGAATGTCTAATTTCACTTTGCCTTTGTTTTATCTCCCACTCCCTCTCTTTTCATCTGCTCATCTACATATTTATCTACTCAGCTCTCTTTTTTTGTGTGTCTATGCCTCCAGTGTATCGGACACATAGCAAACCTGCTGCTGCAGAACCAGCCCAGCCTCCAGCAGCCTGCCCTTAAATTGATGTCTGAAAGCGGCGATAAGCAGCTGCTGCAGCTGACTGTGGATCAAATCAACAGCATGAGTGTGGTAGGTGTCAGTCTAAAAGTCTGCAGTGTCTTTTCACTGCATGGAAACACATTTGGAGTGAATATTTATAATATTTACTTTCAGTTGACTTTGCTCAATAAAATTTGTTTTCAGATGTAGTCAGCAACAAAAAATAATCAAAAGTATTTAAAAATTCTGAAACTTTTTTTGCCATTTTTAAATTAATTGAGTAAAAGTAAATTGACGTGGTGCAACATTATAAAAAAAACGTATGCAATCACTCACAGGTATGTCACTCTATCATTTGACAGACTGTTACAAAATCTGTTATTCCTGTACTTCCACAGAAAAAGAAATCATGTACATACATTTTTTTATAGAAAGGTAGTGGCAATAACTAAAGGCAGACTTATAAGATTGTTTAAACATATTTTTATATAAAGATTTGATTGTTCGGTTTCAAACCAAATCTTTTATACATAATATTACTTGATTTTAAAAATGTGTTTAATGTATTGTTCTTTTTAAAAGCTAAATATTTATTTATACAATCAGATTATTAAAAGTATAATTTAATATAATCTGCAAATTATTTTCCAAATCAGAATTAACAGATAAATATCTTCATTGTATCCTACTATAATGATACTTATTCTTAAAGTCCATTCTTTTATTTTTTATCAACAAAATGAAACTGCAATCTGTCATAAAGAAAATCTATAAATAATTGTCTTCTGGTGAAAAACATTCATTCACTGGTTCACCTGCATCTGGTTTGAAACGTTTGGACACACTTTGTCAGATAAGCAAGTAAATCTTTGCAAAATCTGTCTGCTGATAAGCACTTGTCACAAAAGAAGCCTCTCAAACCCTACAGACCTGCCTTTTTGTTCTTCCATCAGATAAGTGAAAGTCTCACTATTTACCCATGCAGCTTCTGTTTTATGAGACGATTAAGCCCTGTTTTAGTGCACTTTGTCTTTCAGCGCAGTAAGAAGGAAGCAAAGCTGAGTGAGGCGGAGTGAGGGAGGGGGTATGAGAAACTATATGTGCTTTAGATTTAAAAAAGATTAAACTAAATGGAGGAAGAATGGATGCCGAGTAACGCAGTTTGACAAGAGAACTTAGAAGACTGTAAATCTATAATAATCTAAAGTTCCAAAGAGACGAAGAACAGAGCGGTGTGAATAGAAAAATGTAAGGCTGATAGGTGGATCATGTGTAAATGAATGGCAGCCATTATATCGTGCTGCTGTTAGGAAATAAGACAAACGTTAGGGTATGCACAGAAGAGTGTTCATGTAAAAAAAAATACAATAGAGGCAGAGATTCTTTCCGCCGTATCTTCTATATACCTGAAAATGTATGCAGAGTTCTGCCAATGGCCCAGTTTTCATTCCTTCAAATGTACAAGCATTTCCCACTGTAAAAGTGCATGATCTTGTTTTTGCAGACAGACTGCTGTGGAACTCTGTCTATATTAAGTTCTTGTTCAAGGTTAGGGATGACACTAAGTGTTTTTACTTCTTCATACTTGCAGCTTTCGTTTTTCAATAAAAACAATTATTTTGATGCTTTTGATGAAAATCTGCGAATGAGGTTGATTTGTAAAAGAGGCCTGTTTCTGCAGTGTATGGGCCATTTAGAGTGACTATAGAACCTAAGAAGCAAGTTTTTGGACTGTGTGAGGAAGCCGGAGTGCCCAGAGAAAACCCACGCACGAGGAGAACGTGCAAACTCCACACAAAAAGATCTTAGTCTAGAGTCTAACCGAAGTGCTAACCACTGCACCACCGAGCAGCCCAACATAGTTTACATTCATGAAAAATGAAACTATAAACAAATGGTATTTTCTTGAAAACAAACTGTTAATAAGTGAACTCTTGCTGTAAAAATATTTTTTTAACATACAGGATGAGTCAATGGGAAATTGCAACCTTTTGAAACCAGCCTCCAGTGGTCTTTTTAGGAACGGCAACAGTTGTTTGGGTTTTGCATTAAATTTGAGAACAGAAGTTGTTGGTTTCAATCCTGAGCATAGATAAGGGGGTTCACAACAGCCATGCAAGCCTATACTTTTGAGGGCAAATACGATCGTGCACAGAATAGATTCTATTTGTTCCCACTTACTGGTCTCACATTGTTTCATATAACAGTTCCACCAGTTTAACGAAGCAGACTCACAAAAGCTCTACATTTCCTAATGACCAGACAATCAACAGCACACCCAGGTGCTAATGGAAAAGCTGAATCCCTCCTCCCCCAGAAAATAATGCAGAAGTGTCAGTTTGAGGGTTGCAGTGTGCTGTGAAAACCTGACAGTTCTGTCTGAAACCGTATTACCTGCCAAAAAAGGCCCCCGTTTGGAGTGGATAATCAATATGACACATTATCAGATTCACAAACGGCTTCAGCTAGTCAACAGCCACTACACAGTGACCGTTAGCAGATCAGCATCTCAGGGGGATCAAACATAATTGATTTTAACTCAGAAATCCGGTGAGCCTGCTGTTGAGACTGGTCCTTATCGAGTGTTACCTCTGAGTCAGTTCAAGAGATTCATTCAGGTTTGCTCTTTTGTGATCATTTGTTTCACTTCACATTAACTCGATTAACTTTGAGAAAGGTTTCCTAAATGTCGCTGGTAATTTATTATGACAGTAACAAGCCTGACGCTGAGTCTGGCTGTGATGCGCGCCACATTCCTCAGCATATAACAGCTAGTATTGTTCATAAATAATTACTTTAAAGTTACTCTCTGGGGGATTGGCAGCTTTAATCTAGAGTTTAGTTTGTATCTTCTCTGACATTAAAAAAAAATCTGATTTATATATTTACATCCCTTTAGTACTATATGAAATTAAAAAAATATATTAGGATCAGTTTTTCATTAAAAATATGTCAAAAGTAAAACAAAAACATGACCAAAGAGAGGTATTTTTCTTGGCAAAAATAATGCTGTCCAGTGTCCTACTTCTCCTGTGTAACAGGTAAATGCGTCTGCTGTGCTGTGGCTCCACAAACTGCAGTGGGCGTTAAAAGAACTAAAGAAAAAAGGAGTGGGAGTAGTGCAGATAATTTGAAAGGGAGACAAAGGAGTTGTAGAACGGGTAATAAAAAGACTGTGATGCATTCCTGATGCGGATACATGCAAGGAGCGCCTTTATTTCTTTCCTTTGGCAGCAGGAACTTGCAAAGCTTTCAGGGTAATGCCACAAGGTGTCTTCGTAGTTTCAACTTTTATGTATGGGCTGTGGAGAAGAGGAGCACAGCACTTGAGGAAGAAGCCAGTCTAGACTAATGGAGCTCAAAGACAACATAAAAGCTGTCAGCAACCACCATCGATATAAAAGAGCTTTCAGTGCAACACACTAGAATACATTGATATATATATATATAAACATATAAACATGAACCTGCACAGTTTCTTGTAAAATTTCTGGCTGCCAAGTGTAGCAGTTTAGCTATATTTTTGATTCTTCCTGTCTTCTCATCGGAGGAAAAGCTCACAATAATCCTGTCAGATTTTCTCTTTCATTCTGAAAAGCAGGGTTTGTAAATTAACCAATAAGAACCCAGACCTTTTTTACCTTGAGATAAAAAATTATGTTTTATAACCACACACCAAGACATTTCTGATGTTTTTGTTTTAAGCTATGTTCACACAGCATCAACTTAAAACTAGGTTGCACTTTGACCAATCAGGGTCTTGGATTTAGTTTTGATGTTTGGATGGAGTTCCTTTAAATTCACGGAAGTGCTTGAAAATTAATCATGGAGGAGAAATTAATCATTTGGTCTTGTGCCCACCCAGAATTATACGACACCAAGACTTTCATTTGTGGGAATAGAGCTGTGAAAGAAAAAGCCTACAGCAAGATATGAATCGCTTTGGCATTATGCAGCAAGCCTCTACCAACTGTAGTCGGTGGCCAGGTGCTAGTAAAGAGTAGAAAAGAAAAAAGAAGCCCCTCCCTGCTTGTCCAAAGTGAACACCATATGAAACGCATTCTTGAACACGTGCCACATGCGTGTTAAGTATGTAGCTTTACACTGACAGGTTAGAATACATTTTTTTTGTCTGCCGAACCTGCACATTTAATATTTGGTCAAAGCTGACTGTCCTATCAGCTATAAGACCATAGATGGTAATCAAAGCCATGCCGAATCAAATGAGAAATCCAACACATCCTTTTTGTGCATTTGTGCGAGCACCACACATCCTTGAGTCAGTCCCACCATAACAGCTACAGCCGCTTTGGGCTTAACAAGGCACTCTTGGAACAAGCAGGAAAGCAAATTGAGGCAATCTTGGTGGCCTTCCTCTAAAAATAATACACACACAAGAATTCAAAAAAAAAAAAAAAAAAACATTAACTGCTTAAAGTGCTTCTTTTTCAGATAGAAAACACACTCTCAGCCGCTGCACTTACTTCTCCAAAGCTTTGTTTTTTTTTTCAGCTGCAGGCAAACACCTTGAACTTTGGCAACCTCACTTTTTCTGATACTTCTTTATCTGCTAGATTGAAGTTGCAAAATGTGGTCACTGGTTGGGAACCTTTCAATTCTGATTTGTAACAGGTCTTTTTAAATGTAAGATAGTAACTACCGGTACTAACTTGGGTTGATTTTGCTTTTAAAGCTGCAGTCCCCAACCTTTTTCAAGCCATGGACCAGTTTAATGTAAGACTATACTTTTAGTTTCCTTTTACTTCGGAGGATAAACTGTACCTTCATCCTCATAAATTATCTGCAGCTGCATTAAACTTTTTTGGATGCTAGATTTTGTGTAAGAACCATTAAAATGTGATATATTTGAACCCATAACAGTCAAAGGGAAATGGAAAACTTGGCCTTGACTGACTTTTAGGGTGGGACAAATAAACACACACACACACACACACACACACACACACACAAAACCCAGTCACTAAAATTGATTTTTTCACAAAAAATCTGTATTTGGACAGGAGACTGCAGGTTATTGTCTGTTAAATGCAGATTTATTTTTTATTTAAAGTTGAAGAAGAATCTTCTTCTGTTTCTTCACTGGCTCTTTAATATGAAAAGAAACTTTCCAAGAAGGTTTGTTTTTTGCCACCTAGGATAGCTTTGGCTTTCAATTGACTTCTGCTTTAAGAAAGTAGCAGATGGATTTTAGACACATGGCTTAGCGACTTGAGATGCTTTAACAATCAGTCGGATGTTGTGGAAAATCTAGTACTTTTCCAAAATAAAACTTCCCTCAATATTAGATTATAAATTAGATTATAAATAAAGCAGAAAAATGTACTGGTAGGTCACATTTTTATTTCCTCTCTGGGCCGGTAGCAGCTGTCTCACTGACCATTACCGGTCGGGTTGGGGGCCACTCTTTTAAGGCTGTGAAGAGTTGTGAGAGTTGCCAGTGGAAACTTTCCTCCAAATCTAATGAAGACTTGCAGAGCCAATAGTGATAGACTGTTTAATCCGTTTCAGCATCAAACCATATCAGGTCTATTTGTGTCTCCAATGCTGACAAGCAAGTTTGGGAAACACGGAACAGTCCGTTCATGATTTAATTACTTCTTGTCTTTACTTTTTTGTGCCCTTTTGTCTCTTTTCTTTTCTAAACCAAGCGTGTTTAGTGTTTGTAATCAAGCTAATTAGGACCTCTCCAAAGAAGTTTAAGGACCTTGTCCATCTGTCCACTGGAGTGAGGACAAAGGACTTTTGCGTGCATGTGTCTAAGCAAGTGATCATGTGTCTAATTGCGGGTTTAAGTGGTTTGTTTACAGCTCCTGCGTCGTGCTGGCATTATTAATCTAGCTCTGTTTGCTTGGGTACTTAGTGTGTTGATCCCTGACTTACTCACTCGATGCGTTTGCTCGTTGGTTCCTGTGCGTCACAGCCCTCTTTTATTTTTATTTTTTGGCTCTGCGGCTTCCTCTTCTGTCACTTTCAATAAGGTTTCGCTGTAAGCAAGGATTGTTTGGTGTTTGAGTGCATATGCATGCAAGGCTTGGCATGCTGCTAAAGCCCGGGGACAGACGGATGGAGGGTTGGGGAAGCAGAGCCCGAGGAAGGATGAGAGGAGGAGGAGGATAGGAGATAGCTGTGTGTTGTCTGGAATTCCAAAGAAGCTTTACGATTTAAATGATAAAAGAAGTCTCGGCCATGCATTATGTATTGGGTATTGTACGTGTACGGTAATTCTAATTAAGATCTCAGCTGGGCTTATCTGGGAGTCGTAGAGTGCCAAGAAAGATGTATACAGGAAATGAGTGATGCACAAATGAAAAAACAAGGCTGTAAAATATTAACCAGACCAGCGAGGAGATATTTAGCTGTCTCTGAAAGTGAGCTGGAACGATAAACTGGCGCTTTGAACAAAGCTTTTACCTGCTTGAACAAGACAAAATGGCAAGAAATGAAAAGATAAAAGCAGAGCATGAATGGAGGAGTTGGACATCTCACTGCTGTTTGCAGTTTGACTTGTCGGTGCTCTTGTCCCGCTGTAAATTTGTTCCTCGGTCTGAGCCCAAACAAAGCGGAAAAAAGCTTCTTTGTTTGTGAATTCTCTGAAGATAAAGACCACATGTGGTCTGAACCAGATTCAGTGGGATTCTGGACCACAAGCACACGTCTGTGCAAGAAGCACTGCCAGCAATGATTTTCATGCTCACAAGGATATCAACCTTTTTAAAGACAGGAGTTTGTGGTAGATGTATTCTCTGCACAATCAACTTGGATTCTGCTTTTCTGTTTTAGCTGAGACCTTAAAGAAAGAAAAAGCAGCCTGACAGAAGATGAAGCCGAAGCAGAAAATGTGTCAGGCCTACAGCACAGTGCTTGCTCTGATGTCACTTTGTTTTTGCCATTTTCAAGCAGAGGCTGCAACCAAAACTGTCAGAACTGATGAACTGTTGAGTGAAAATGATCTAAGAAAGTTGGTTACAGTTTGGATTACAGTTTGCTGTCCTTCAAAACTGAACTACGTCACTATTGTGACTGTTAAAAGCACAAATGAATATATTAAAAGTAAAAGCAAACAATTCAGTATAATAATTTCAAATGGAGGGGTTAAATAAATCTATAGTGAAACTCTTTGGCATTTTGGTATGTGAATACCAACATGAACATTCAGATTCCTGGGTAACAACATGCAACATTTTAAAATGTAATAATAACGTTATTCAGTGACCAATAAGTTATATTAAGTCTACCTGTGGACAACATTTTCATTCAAATTTAATGGGACACTGTGAGATAGACTGACTTAAATTACAGGCAATCTTTATTTGCTGCTACTAACTGCAAAATGCAAATTCAAAGTTCTAATTTTTAAAACGATTTAGCAATCAAACTGGTGAATGCATTTGGTATGTCGTGGGATATCGGTTATTACTGGGCTGCAGAGGGAAAAAAATCTTGTGTGTGAATAAAGTTGAAACCAGCTGTAGATATTTTACAGATGATGAAGATAAACTTTACCCTCGAAAGTAAAAGAAAAATGGAACCTAAAATAAATTGGATGCCCACAGAAGCCTCGTACAGGCCGCTCCATGAAAATATTAAACCGGTCAGTGGACGGAAAATGGTAAGGGACCACTGGCTTCATTTTTTTTTTTTTATATCTCACACATTCAATGGAATTATTCAAATGTAACTTTGAACTGCTTAAAGTAAATGTAGATAAATATTGAAATGATCTTCGATTACTGAAATCTTTCCACTACAGTGTGCTTGTGTGTTGTGCTTGAAATGCTAAAAAGCTGCTTAAAAAAAGAACACGGCAAGTCACCTCCACTGCTCTGCCATAGCGACTGCTCTCCATCTCTCAGCCACGTTTTCCATCTATTTTCAGCTCAGTCTGTCTCAAATCTTTTGTCTCTCCATACTGGGAGATTGTAAGAGGGTGTGTGTGTGTGTGTGGGTGTGTGTCACAGGACCAAGACTGTGCTTGATTGTCATACTTCAGGTCTAGGCAGTTTGTTTTTCGCAGAAAAAGATGGAATTGCTGAACACATATTAGAAACATAAATAAATAGATATTCTGAAAATTCATTTTTTCCCCGCATTTCTCCTGAGATTTCTTGTGGGCGCCCTCTGTGGCATTGGAGGTATAAAGTCAGGGTCATTCTCAGCATCTCTCCTGCCTTTTGGTGTTTGACTCGCACACCAATCAAGTGCATACATGGCCTTGTATTGCAATTTGCAGGCTAACGTCTGTCTATTTCACATCACCAGCACGTATGTTTTAGACTGAGCTGGGCTTTTCCTCAAAGTGTGACATCTCATTACAATCAAAACCTGCAGCTGGTTATTTCACTGATTATCGGGTTTTCAGGGCCAATCAAATCTTCCCTTCTGGTCAGTCATACAAAAACTCCAAAGGACATGTTAAAGCCAAACCAGTTTTGTGAGGGAATGAATGCTTTAGATTTAGGATTTCTCACACAGGGTCCTGCAGGAAAATAGAGCATATTTTTTTTTTTTTGGGGGGGGGGGGGGGGGGGGTTTGACCTGTGATTGCTGAGTTTGTAGCTGAAAGGTCTGCAGACATATCTACTAATAGCTGCTGTACTTCACTGCAGAAAGCCTAAAGTCACAAACAGTTTTTTGGGGGGGGTTGGTATCCCTGGGTGTTTTTCTCTGTTGGATATGAGGGCAGTGTGCCAGCTCATTAAACTTTGAGGCTGATATCCAAAGTACTGGTGATGCATTTCCTCATTAGGGCTCCTCAACTCGTGCACTGATGTACTCCATCATACTTGCTTCCAGTGACTGTAGCAGATGGATGTTCGCCCAACTTGTAGCATGAACAGAACCCCACGAGGATGCGCAGACTTTGTTGATTCATTGTCTTGTCCTTTGGCGGAACCATAAGGCTAACATCCGTTGTCATTAAAATCTTTTGCAAATCACTCGATCTTCATAAAATTTGCCCCAAATTTTTATGTCTAAACGCTCCAGCACCAGAGTTTAGCTTTGTTGACTATTTCTCAAGGATATTTAAAAATGACACACACTTGGTGTTTTATTCTGAAAATCAAGCTAACTTCCCCTTCGCTATGTGATTCCTTTTCTACCACAAGAACTTATTATAAAACATGCAGCTAAGCTAAATGGATCCAACCTCTTGTTTTAGTGCAGGACACTTCTGAATCACAACAGGACGAGTCTAAAAAAAGTAACTGATTGGAAAGAGCCCCCCCCCCAGCTCATCATTGTTGGGATAGGCTCCAACAACCCTCCTGACGCTCATCAGACGAGGTGGCCTTCAAAATGGAGGGGCTGAGGTTTATTTATGCTACACCAAAAGCTGACAGAACCATACAAGATCTGTTAAACTACTCCAACCCTGCCCTAAAAGATCATTAAAAAAAATTCTACTTTCAATTTATTTCGCAAGGAGAATTTTCATGAAATATTTGTGTTAAGTACTTACTAGCCTTCATGTCAAGCTAAGCTGATGATCTCTGTAGCCCGTTTCCACTTAGAAATACTTGAAATAACATCTAGATTAATTATAAATGATTGCATTTTATATCTGCTTAACTTTAAAACCTATTAATAAATATTTTTTATGTGATTTTGTTCTTTTTATTTTTCTAAAAAAAAAAGAAAAACCTGAAAGTTAAAAGGAACTCAATAAATGGATGGAACAACACCAAATAAAATGTCCATTATTTGAGCACCCTTTGTTCTTTTTTTGTTTTGCCTGTAGTGGTCATGAGAGGTTTTGCAGGTTTTTGTCTCGAAATGTCCAAATATTTTTACATTTTTCACAGATGTTTTTGTCTCCCAAAAAAGTGCAGATGCTCAGATTCCACAATAGACATTTAGACCACGTTCTGTCTAACTGTTTAAGATTTTGTGTGTGTGTGGGTGTGTGTGTGTTGATGTTGAGTTGGGGGAGTGAGAGGCTGAAATCTTACTCAGCCTTTGGAAAGCCTTACTCTACGCAAACATAGGTGGATTTCAAATGAATTGTTTCTGCTTTGCAGAAACTTTCCAAGAAAACAACGCAGGTTTTTTGATTTGGGTTAAAAATGGCATAATCATAGGTGAAAGACCACTGGGAACACTTCAAAAATGGATCAGAAGATGATCGGAGTGGGACTTTTTATGTTTGCATGTATCTCACCTGTAGATTTGCCACTTTGAACATTATTTCTTTGCAGAAGTTGAGCCTTGGAGATGACATATTAGAAACTGACAGAATGCAAAGTGCATTTGGTCTGAAGCTTGTTTAACCTTTGATAGCCATCACTGCCCTTTCCATGGATGTGCTGCTGCATATTATTTCCAACCTAGATTTTCACCTGTATTGTATTTCAAGTCATTTACTTTTACTATCCCGGTGTCTTGTTTCCCCATAAGCTCGTCATGATCCATCTGGTTTTGTCTCACAAAGGAAACCTTAGAAACTAATTATTAGTCATGCGTCATGTGTTACGTGTTATTTGTCACTGTTGTCTTCCTAACTTAACATTTGCTGCTTATTTTCTGTTTGAAAAAAATGCTCTGCAATTGTATCAAGAAGCTGAGTGTCTCAATGTCTCACATAAGACATGCAGGCCCCACCATTATATCTTGTCTAAAAGCTTTTTAGGGATAAGACTGAAAGTAGGAGGCTCACAGAGATGAGAAGCTCCAGAAGTGGGAGGCGAGAAACCCATCCAGCGCCGCTCATGGTCTCTAGAACAGAGGGGAAGACATGGGCTCCGCATTTATAATTGATCCGCCTCGGGTCCAAAAATACCTCCGACAAGGACTGGCTGCTGTCTGTGTGCGTGTAGAATTGTGCAAGATCCATAATAGAGAAAGCAAACAGGTGAGAGGTCGGCGAGGAGATGGGGTCTGAGTCAGAGTGAGAGGCGGAGAGGCGGCCCTTCAGCCGCGACATTCAGCCCTGCTGCTGCGCGGCCTGTGAGCCTCTCATCGCAGCCTCAGCGGGGTTTAGCTGCTCGAATTTGCATGTAATCCATTGATGTAAAGAGGTGGATGATGGGATTAAAATCTTATGTAAATGTCTGTTTATGGATCAGGGAGCAGGTACTCAGAAGCATTTTGGTGGGAACATTGGGGTCATGTGACCTTCTGACCTCAGCGCTGTACGACACTTTTTTTCCTTACATTTTTTTATTTATGTTTTTCCACACCTGTTTACACTGAACATGTGACAGCATTTTTTTCAAGTTTAAAATGTAAAAAGACGTGCTCTTTATTGACAATTGCGTAAAAAGTACAAATACAAAGGAATTTGAATGACAGATGAATAAGAGGTCTTTCATCATTCCACTATTTTGACTACATTGCAAAAATTAATTTACAGTTTTGAGCTGCTAATTCAGAAAGTATTTTTTTTTTGCTGCATCTTTTCAGGTGTAGATGTTTAATAGATCTGCTGTATTATCCCCACCAAAGAGTTTAGAAAAAGTTTAGTTTCCTCTTCTCTCTTATCAAGTTTGTTTACTTTCCTGCAGGAGTCGGCCTCCACCTGCGATGAAGAACTTCTGTCGCTGCTCCTGGATGCGGGCCTCTTGGTGGGCTGCGTCTCCTCCGCTCTGTACCCCCTGCTCAGCTCCCACATGCTGACCCACCAGCAGGAGGGAGGCTGGGATGTGGAGAAAGCTGCTGCAGAGCTGATGGCAGCAGGCCACGGCCCAGAGGCAGGTTCTCTTCTGCTGGCTCACCGGGGAACTCACCAGGCCCATTTCACCTTCAACTCCGCTTTGGCTGTTCTCAAAAAGTGGCTGTGAGGGGAGGCAGTTCCCCCACTCGCATACACACACTCACCTGGAGAAATAAAACACACCAAGAGAGGGGAAAAATGGAGATTCTGAGAAAGAAAAGGGCCATAACAGAATTATTCGCACACCCTCCTTCTGCATTTGTAATCAGATTTGGAGAAGGCGAGCGCGAGCCGCAGAGCTTGCCTCGAAGCTAGAAGAGGCAACGCCTTTAATATCCAAACATCTGCTCAATTAGGGGCATATAAATACACAAACTTCCAGCGTCACTCCGTCAGCATTCAGCCTAATCAGAAGCTGCATGGACTACCGGCATTTATTTGCATGTGTTGTCTCCTATTGTTTGAAAAAGTAATTGAGCGGTCGCTCAGAAGCGGTG
The DNA here is from genome assembly GCA_023969325.1 of Oryzias curvinotus. Lineage (NCBI taxonomy): Eukaryota > Metazoa > Chordata > Actinopteri > Beloniformes > Adrianichthyidae > Oryzias > Oryzias curvinotus. The sequence goes on along the minus strand of CM043729.1, from coordinate 10,574,073 downwards.
GGTGGATATTAGCCTTTTGTTCCATTACAGGTCTCCCTCTTTAACATCCCATCGTTAGGCACCCTGCCTCAGCTCTATTGTTTTCCCCCTAATAATATCTAATTAATTCCTTCCAAACAAATTAGCCCCCCAGCTGCCACGTGCTGTGTGTGTTTTTCAAAATAATCTATGCAGCTGCAGCGGTGTGTGTTTGCTTCCTTTGTTTCACCTGATATGCAGCTGAATAATGTATTTTATCACACCCTGCTTTCAGATCACAAAAATAAAACATGTTCCAAATGATTTGTTGCTCTTCTTTTTTTTTTTTTTTTTATGTTTTTGTCTCTATGATTGAAATTTGTATCAGTGAAACATTTATAAATCTTTACAGCATCCGCTGACCTTTCACCCAATCCACTTTTCTTTATAAAGTGTTATTATCTTTTTTTTATAAAGATTTTATCCGACATTTTACGTATGATGAATGTATTCCACACATTTGCGTTGTAATTACAGCATTTTCACATTGTTACAGGGGTAATTACAGCCCCTTTGACCCAAACAATAATTATGGTTACATGTTTTTCTTTTTTTTTTTGTTGCGCTTTTATTCCATAGCAGTGTTTTCCTGGTCAGCATTCGTAACTTAATGTAGGCTTTGAAACAAGCAGCTTTTATTGCCTGACAGCTCATGAAGATTTTCATATTTTTTGCTAGTAATTGCTAAAAGGCAAAATCGTTCTCCTAGCAGTTTGCTCATTTTATACTCCTTTTTTTTTTTTTTTTTTTTTTTAGAAATAAAAAAAGTGTTCAAACATCTGCCATTAAATAAATGTAAAACTGGCTGCAGCTACCAATCATGTACTTTGTTTGAAGGGGTGAAAAAGTTTGAAATCTCTTCAATAATTGGAATACCTGCATGGAAGGAGGCAAGAGGAAAAAAATGTCTCGTTTAAGAAATATGGCTTTTTACATGAATTACTGAGGAGGCAGGCTTTTCCCGGCTTATTAATGGTACTTTTATGTCATTCAGGCTCTGCTGTGAGTGATGGATGATTTAACTTCATGTAATGTTTAGCCTTGAGGTCTAAAATATATATATTCTTTCCATGTAAAATACTCGCCTGCCGGTAGTTTTTCCATTTCTCCTAAATAAAAAAATCTTGCTTTAATTATTTCATACATTAGTAGTCATGTTTTGAAGGTTTTTATGCTTTATTTAGGGAACATCGTTGTTATTAGTCATACTGGAGCAGGAAATTTGGTTTTGTGACTTTGCCCTTTTTGCTGCCAAGTTGTGCAGTGATGGAGAAAATAATCCAAACTGCAAAATTTTGATACAACTTTCGACGGAAAACATAGCTGCTTCCAAACAATTGCCGAGAATTGCACTCTTATAAAAGTGTTTTTCTACATGACTTAATTTTTAGTCAGTGGACACCTTAAAAGACTGAAGGAAGAAAGGAAAAGTTTAAATTTCCAAGAACAGTGATAAACTTAAAACTAACATTTCCAAAACCTTTTTTTTTCAATTACTGCTTTATGCAGGATCAGCGCTGAATCAAAGAAAAAGAACTTTCCCTGTGTCCACTTTGGTTTTAACCAACTGCGCAACATTCGCACATTCTAAATTATGGTCATGTGACAACAAAACTAGATTGTATATTTTTTTTAAAGGAAATATGTGACTAAAATGTGATTTTATCCATACAGTCTATTTATGTATTTATTTATTATTATTTTTTACTCAGCTCACATTTTTGTAGTTTCTCAAATGCAAAGTCACATCTACAGCTGAGACTATTGCTTGATGGGGTGACACGTTATATGAACAGAAACCTTTCAGGACTTCAAGCTAAACACTGAAATATTGGGAAGAAATATATCAATTGCAATAATTCTATTTATTTATTGTTTCAACAGCAAGTGGGTGGGAATGTTTGCATAGAGTAAGCCCGCCCGCACTTCCCATCAACCATCTGTTTACACGCTGTCCCGCTAGCTTACAGCCCCGCCTCAGCCCCCCCCCCCCCCCCCCCAAGTTTTTTATTGTAATAAAAATTACTATCTTTCTGTAATTCTATACTGAGCTTGGTTATTAAAAGGTTAAAAAGAGAAAGAAAACCCAGTAATAACATGTATAAATTGGGTTTAAATCCAAAACATGTTGACATTGACTGTGTTCGGAGACAAAACATCTGGAAAACTCTTAAGTCCATCCCTTAAGCAGGTTAAGGAGAAATGGGTTTTGGAAAGTTAAATATGAAAAAAAGCTGTTAATGAATTTTCTATTGAAGCTGCTTCCAGACTCGTTTAAATCTGTTGAGGCTCCTCTAAGCCCTTCCTGCTTGCGTATTTGCTTGTTAACCTTCTCTTGATGTATTTATTCCCTCAATTCAGTTAATAATCTTTGCAATGATTGCTGTTTAGCCTTTCTTTGAAGTTCTGCTTTTTTTCCCCACTGCTTCACGGAGTAAAAATAACTTTGCTTTCTTAGAATACCTTCTGGTTAAGTTTCTGTTTGTTTATTTATTTGTTGTTCTTCTGCAGAGATCCCCTTATCGCTTTGTTGCATGACTGCGCAGTGGTATTGGCCTGCTTTCAGCCTCTATCGTTTTCCAAATACTCTTAGGCCTGCCAAAATAATAATACGTAGTATAGAAGGTTCCCCTAGTGAAATATTCCACAGTAACTCACTTTGGCAGGCCACATTTAAAACAGCTGCTGCTTGTAGCCCTGACAGGCGAGGTATAGAATAAAGAGACGTGGCTTGAAGGTATTTACTGCGACAGAGGTGCTGCTGTAATTCATAGGGGATGGAGTGGATGGGAGGTTGTCCTACATATCAGACAACAGGGTAAGAAATTTCCTGTGGAGGAAAATGAGAGTCTATCATCATCCGCACCTTTATTAGGTATACCAAGTACCTTTTGCGTCCAGAACTGCCTCAATCCTTAGTGGTATAGATTCAACAAGGTTTTGTAAACATTCCCCAGAGTTTGGTTCAGATTGACATGATAGCATCATACAGTTGCTGCAGATTTGTTGGCTGCACATCCATGATGCCACTCTCCTGTTTCACCACATCCCAAAGGGGATCTATTGGTTGAGATCTGGTGACTGTGGAGAACATTTGAGTCCAGTGAAATCATCGTTGTGTTCAAAAAACCAGTCTGAGATTATTCCAGCTTTATGACATGGAACATTATCCTGCTGGAAGTAGCCATCAGAAAATGGTACACTGCGGTAGAGCCCTGCGCGGGACTATTTTCTTCATCCCGCTCCCGCCCGCGCCCGCTGAATTTCTGACCAATCCCCCCGCTCCCGCAACGTATGCGTTACACTCCCGCCCGCTCCCGCAATATGTATGTCCACTCCCGCCCGCACCCTCAAAACTCAGAGAATTTAGTCCCGCACAGTAATAGAGATGCATTGATTTTGTATCGTCCCCCGTCCCGCAGGAAAAAAACACGTATTTGTATTGATATTATTAAAGAGATTCATGTCCTCCTCCAGCCTCATCTTTTGATGCATTCTTCTCTTGTGTAATGTGCAACTTAAATATTAAATATATTTTCACAAATCCTGTTCGGTTAAAAGTGTGCGTGTGTGCGCGCGCAGACAGACGGCCTGAAGCGCGCTCTTAGTAAGAGGCGGGGCGGGGCGTTGCACACCCCCCAACAACAGGTTAGATGACAGAGGCCATTGGGCATCTCTACCTGGTGCTTCACGGAGCTTCAGTACGTAAGACTCCAACAGCCGCACAGCCTAACGTAGTCCGCTATTATATATTCATCCGATATTCATGCCAGCACTGATCCCGCGGGGTTTATTTTTTGCCGCCCGCTCCCGCCCGCAGCACAATCCAAACCGCCCAATCCCGCGAGATTTGGGTTGGGTCCCGCGGGACCCGGCGGGACCCGATCCCAATGCAGCCCTCTACACTGCGGTCATAAAGAGATGGACATGATCAGCAACACCACAGGTAGGCTGTGTTGTTGGAACCATGCTCAGTTTATGCTAAGGGATTAAAAGTGTGCTAAGAAAATATCCCCCACACCATGACATCACCACCACCAGCCTAAACTGGTGATACAAGGCAGGATTGATCCATGCTTTCATGTTGTTGATATCAAATTCTGACCCTCTCATCCAAATGTGGCAGCAGACACAGAGACTCATCAAACCAGATGACGTTTTTCCAATCATTTAATGTTCAGTTTTGATGAGTCTGTCTGAATTGCATCCTCAGTTTCCTGTTCTTAGCTGACAGGAGTGAGGCCCGGTGCGGTCCTCTGCTATTGTAGCCCATCAGCCCAAGGTTGCAGACCTCGGTTGGAACCAGTGGTTATTTGAGTTCCTGTTGTCTTTCTAGCAGCTGGAGCTATAGTCTGGCAATCCTCCTCTGACCTCTGGCATCAACAAGACATTTCTGCACACAAAACTGCCGCTCACTGGATATTTTCTCTTTTTCGGATCATTCCCTGTGAACCCTAGAGATGGTTGTGGGTGAAAATCTCAGTAGCCCACAGTTTATGAAATACCCAGACCAGCCCATCTAGCACCAACAACCATGCTACGTTCAAAGTCACTTCAATCACCTTTCTTCTCTATTCTTTCAACTGAAGCAGATCTATCTAGACCATGTCAACATGCCTGAATGGATTGAGTTGCTGCCATGTGATTGGCTGATTGGAAATTTGCATTAACAAAAAACCGTTGGACAGATGTGCCTAAAAGTAGCTAGTGAGTGTATATGTGTTATTTACAAGTTACTTAAAGAAAAAGACCAAAAAAAAAAAACCTATCCCATGTGTCTCATAATTGGCTGCATAACAATGTTTTAACATTTCAGGGCTAAAGGAGTTATTGTAGAAATGAGTCTCGAGGTGCTACAGTTCCTCATTCGTGCTTCCATCATTCCCTGGACTCTGTGTTTAAAGACAGCAAGGCTTCACAATCTTCCACTTGAATGTTTTATCAACTTCTCCATCAATTAAAGTAGTCTCAGATGGTGTTTGACCCCCAGATTGTTGGTACCCTTGAGCTGCAGCAGGAGACCGTGTTTGATCCCGGCCGGCATAAAATCAGCTCTTTGTGTCGAACTAACGAGATTACACAAAGCCTTGATGTAATCTGAACCTGTTAAATGCTCCAGTCGATCAAATCAGCATTGGCACAAACAGCCCTTTGGCTTCAAGACCATTGGACTCCAAGTACATAAAGATGCATCAGCTCGCAAATTACAAAGACCAGCAATCAACAAAATCTGTATTTTCTGCAGCCTGAGCAACATCTGTCACATGCTGGGTTATTTATATCATTAAATAGGGACATTTTTTAAAACTATTTTATCAAAACTTTCTTTTTTCAGACTGTTAGGATGAAAAAACAGCAAAATGTTAGATGGCGATTTAAAAAAATGGACACCAAACAAACAAAAGAAATGCTGTAGCTGGGATATTATAAAAAGACATATAAAATCCATGGGTCTCATATTAATTTCTGCAGAAATCAGAAATATTTTGGTGTTTAAAATGATTTTTTTTTTTAAACAGGGAAAAAGACCAGATTAAAAAGTAAATAATGTCTTGGGACTTACAGGATTTCTCACTATAAATAATACAAAACATTATAGAATTTTTCAAAATAATCCATGTCCAATGTAAATGTGGTTTGAAATTTAAATCATCCTACTATCATAACTGAGAATGTGTGCAGAACCAAATTTAAAAGAAAATAACTCAGATGGATCCTTTCTGCTGCAACTTAAATAAACAAACAACTTTAAATGACTGTCAAGCTATGGACAAACCTTTGTGAGATGCATTCAAGAGCCTGCAAAACTCTGGTTCTTGCCATGGCTATAACTCTGATTATAGCCCATGGTGTTCATACTGGACATTCAGGGTGGAGATTTTTCTTTTTCTTTTTCTACTGTTGGAAGAGGCTTGGTGTGAAATGTTGACAAAGTGTAAAATCTCATGAATCTTGCTCCAGGCTTTTTCTGTCAGAGACTCTGTGTCACACTATTCAAGCCGGGCACAAACAAACTATTATTAATTTCTCTTTAATGATCAATTTTCAAACGGTTGACACTTCCAAGAATAAAAGGAGAAGCCATCCATGCGTCACTACCAAATCAGCAGGACTTTCACTTGTAATTTGTTTTCTTAAATTATACATTTTACACAATCCAAAATGTTGCTTTTTCTTTCACTGTCAGAAATTTGTTTTTAAGTTTGTTTTAGTTAAAAAAAAAGCATACAAAGGCACATCTAAACTTAGCAAAACAATAACTTCGTATGACCTTCTTTAAAAACAATCGTCGCAGAAAATGATCAGCTCATTTTATTGATGAGAAATTTTGGTAGCAACAAGTCTGCTTGTAGCTACCTTCAAAAAAAGCTTATTTTCTTTGGGGTCTTATTTATTTATTTTGTATTTTATCTTATCAACTACATTTCCATCTGCCATCAATAGTATGATGCACATTTAGGTGTTAAATTGTGTGAAAAAGACCCACACTGTTTTACAAACAAAAGCAGAGACATTCCAAGGTGTAACTGAGCAGAATAATAGTATTAACCTGTTAGAATCTCTTTTGCTCTTTTTAGTGCAGATTTAGTTGAAACCTAAGCTTTAGTCTAGCCAAAAGAAAAATAAGGCAGATCTCTGTGGATTTTTTGTGATGCGAGTTGCTAAAATTGAGTTTCTGAAGTGATGCTGTGGGAGGATTTATGAGACGACACAATGAGATGATTTGTTACTTAACACCAAAACACAGTGAGCTAAGAAAGGTGCACAAAGGGGTCTTAAAAGAATCATTTTGGTATATTTTTCTGTTTCAATCACCTCAAGCATTCTGGTTTTTTGCTTCAGAACACATGCCCTTCTGTGAAATGGGACCACATGGGCCACTCGTCACTTTGCAACACCATCATTGAGCCATGGGTGACTGTTACTCTGTCTCCGGTTCACTGGTCATCAGCGCTGGAACCACTTTTGATGCTTTACCATTCCTTTCTGCATTCACCCTTCCATTCAGCCCTGACCCAGCAGTTCAGTCAGCACAGCTGATTCCTTCATCACAGTCCTGCTGACCTTTACACACACTTCTGCCACCGTGCTCACACCGTGCTCACCCTTTTTGTGCGGTTACATTCAAGCTATTGTGTGCTGCAGGATGAATGGCCTCAGCAAATGGAAATGTGGTTTATTTAGCGAAACACAACAGCTAATAGAAAGCCAAAAAGAATCAGAAGCAGCAACAGCTTTTAGAAACTGACAGGAAACAAAACAAAACAAAATAAAACTTCAAAATAAGGTGGTCAAACAGGAAGAGAAAAAACTGCATTAAATACACTACAATATTAGATATTCCTAAAACAAATTAGCTCTTAAAACTGCATGCTATGACCTTAATTAAGATTATTAAAACCAGTAAAGTTAAATATTTGCTTTTGCCAAGCCTGCCTTGGCCTAGCCAACACTCATTTCAACAAAAGATACACAATTAATGTTTGATTTTAATTAGGAAAATTAATGCACAAATATCACCCTTAATAAGATTTAATGCAAACAAAGCTGCATGAATGAAGGGGTTTTGTTTAAATAGGCCTTTTTTTTATTCTTATGTACAAATTGTTCTCATTTGTATTCAAGTCTCACCTCATATTTTAAACAATTCTACCTTGAATGTATTTTCAATTAACATGCAAACAAACCTGAAGAGTTTGGCTTCTCGAGCCTGACACGAGCTTATTACAAAAGCTTGACTGGTGTGAAACTGGAAAATATATCAGTATACAGGTGTAAGATTTTTCTATCTGATGTAGAGGGGAGTTTGTGGGGAGGTGGGACGAGGGGATGGGGGGGTGGGGGGGGGCTAAACAAAGGGCAACCTTGTGTGTTTTTGAGTCCAGCGTCCAATTTAAGACAGTTTCAATACAAACGAACACAACAACAACAAACTTCCAGTTTAGTCTCAAAACTTTCTTAGACCCTTGGTACTCAATGTAGTACTCAAGCCAACTTTATTCAAGGTATAGTTGGTTTTAAGATTGAATTTGAGTTCAGCAGACGGGTTTGGCTAAGATGACGATGACCATGAAATGGGTCTAGAATGTAGACTGTATATGAGAACTGGAATCAGTGAATGTGATGTCGTCCATAGAAAACAGCTTTCTTTCGGTTTCAACGTAATGAAGTCAAGTCTGTCTGAGTCAACGTTTCTATGGCAGCCACTCTCACCAATGAAAAGTGAGCTTGTTGGTAGTCCACAGCCCTATTGATTGCACAGGAGAATCTGTCAATCAAACCCTTTAAACATTTAGTGTAAGGCTGCATATAAGAGGCACCTGATTGGCCAGTTCATAACTTAAATAACTCACACTACATAAAAAAAAATCTGGAAAAAGGTTGGGATTAGCAGGAAAAAGTAAAAAAAAAAAAGTTAGCAGAGTCCGAATGGCTAATCTGACAAAAAATCCCAGTACACTACTTGTAAATGCACACAGTTGGCTCATGCTGCTTTAAGCAACCAGCCCCTTGTTTTAACATATTTATTTTATTATTTATTATTACTTAGAGATTAGCCCTGTTTCTTGTAGTGCATCTGCACTTTACTGTTGTTCATGTCTACGCACGAGACTGTGGGAAACGTAATTTCGATTCCTTTGTATGTAAAGCACATGTGAAGAAATTGACAAATAAACCTGACTTTGAATTTGACTTTGACTTTGAAATAGAATGACTGAGTAATAGCTGTTTGCCTATTTCATTTTTGCCTTAGTCACTATCAAACATCTAAAAAAAAATTGGATTCAAACAGCCCAAAACAGACCAATAGGTGATGACATTACTACCTAATCTATAATTTTCTTTCCAAGTTCAACATAAACCACCTGGGAACCAACTCTATTTCGGCAAAAAATGTTTTTTGTGTGTGTTATTATTCATTTAAAATGACAGAAGTGTTAATGTTTTAGTAAAGACCTTGATTCTGAAGCAGGTTTTTACTCAAAAAGCTTCAAGAAAGGAATGATCTTCTCTTCTTTCTCAAATATCCAGTAACATAGCTGATGGTCACAACCTGATGTGGTGAATAAAGCTTAAAAAAAAAAACATGTCAAATAAATGCTTTTAGGAATATAAAAACAGCCCCCCACCCCTCCGAAAAGCCCTTTTTCAGTTTATGCGTACAGTAAACTCCTTCACTACTGCAGCTCAGTAAACACAGTGTCACCACCTGTCAAGTGTCAGCATCCTTCTTTTCATCTGTCAAGCAGAGCCGGGGAAGCGGGCGGTCTGAGCCATCATCTCAATCCATCCAGAAGGTGAGAGACGGAGAGACAACGATGGGGGATGAAGACATGGTGTCCCCTCAGGGGGGAGCTGAATGAGATGTGATCTTACAGCCCATCTTGCCTACTGAGGAAAGGTTATCTCATTGAAACAAAGCATTTAACTTGAGTGTGCGAGTCCTCCATGGGGTCTGCAGGGAGCAGGAGATTGATGGAGGAGGCTTTTCTTGGTATTCCAGAAATTTCCTCACAAGCCTCCCAGCTCTTCAACAGTTTCTATCCCGGGAAATAACAATCCTCCAAAGCCACGTTTGTTTGCTAATTTCTTCCCCATTTCTGTTTATCTTCTTGCTTCTCTATTAAACTCACGACCTTGTAAACTCCACTGAGCGGCTGACTGTATTTATAGTACTCTGAAATGCAAAATGAAGGAGGGAAAAAATCGTTTTACTGTCGGAGTGTGGTAACTTTGAAAAGAGAGTAAAAGGTTGTGTACAGCTGAAAACAGACTGAAAGAGGAGAGAGGTCAAACAGGGGGAGAAGCTGCTAAATTACCGAAGGTTAAAAGCGATGGCTAAAAAGAGACAGAACAGCTAGATGGACAAGGTCGCGGTGAAGGGAGTACAGCCGGATTCACATCACTTCAGTAGCACAAAATAAAAGAGCATATGAGAGCAGGAACCTTGGCGACTGCATGCAGTCTTAAACAGCACTGCAGCTACATAACTTTATGTGGCTTATTAAATGTCTTTTTTTTCCCCTTTTAATAATAAAATATATATTTAGTCTATTTATTTGAAGCACTTTTTACCATGCATGTGTAAGATCTTCGAATACTTATCTGTTTTTTCCACATTAGCCAAAGTGTTTTTTTTTTTAATAGTTTTATTGATTCAACATGAATTTCATTGTAGGCAGCTTAGGATGATTGACTTATCGCAATGCTTAAAGAACCACTCCAATGTAATGTATGGTGTTTTTAACATCTTGTTGTATTTTTATCATGATGGAGGACATATAGAAAGAAAGTTATGATTTAAACTGAGTTTCTGAGTATTTCTTTTTTAAATCTTGTGAATCAGGTGCTGATGAAAAAAAATTCTACAATACCAATACACTAAACGAGGCAGGCCTCAAGCTCCCTGCTCCACCCCATTCTGATGCCTCCACTTGTAAACAACAAGATCCATGCCCGTCTTTGTTTCCCTTGTCTAAACTGGTATGTCCCTCAAAACTGTATGACTGGATAGCTCCAATATTGCTCGTCATTTTTAGTGCTCCGGGGCTGTAAGCTAGCAAGAGATAGTGTGAACAGATGGATGATAGGAAGAAGAGGCAAGGTTACTACCGGCAATGATCCTCCCAACAACACAAAGGGAAATGTCTAAAGAACTACATCCGCCCTGCAGAAACAATGTCCTAGACCACGTGTCAAACTTAGGGCCCGCGGGCCAAATGTGGCCCACAATGTCGTTTTATGTGACCCGTGAGAGCATGTTGTCATTTTCAATGTTTGCAGGTCTTATTTGTGAATGCAGACAAATTCTTGTCATCAAACCATCAGGTGGATGCAAGGCTGTGTGCAGCCTTTTTTTGTAAAATGTTACATGTGACTGTGTAATACATGTTCTTTCTAGCTCAGTTTTATGCTATTTTTCTTTATTCACTTGGATAGTCCGATCCTTCATTAATGGAGTTATGTGGGTTTTAATAAGTGGACAAAATTTAAAAGAATTTATGCTAGAGTAACAAGCAAATATATGTTTTCGGTGCAGCTGTAATTGGCACTTTATAAAGTTATAATAAATACATAATGAGTTATTTAGCATTAAGGGGTAGTTACATTTATTTTTCATTACATTTAGTTACATGTATAAGTTATATCTGGCCCTTTGAGGACAGATATAACTTATACATGTAACTAAATGTAACATGTATAAGTTATATCTGGCCCTTTGAGGACAACCACTATGATGATGTGGCCCTCAGTGAAAATGAGTTTGACACCCCTGTCCAAGACCTAGAGCTGGTTTAAAATCTGAACTCTGAGGAACAGGAAGCCAGTGAAAAGATGTGGTCGTACTTGGATAGATATTCTTGAAGCACTGACCAAATTTCCTTGAATACTACTGAATATTGAACACAAAAGGAATATTTTTCAATTAATACCAAAATGTGAAGAGAATGACTCAGTCAATGTTTCCTTGATTAAAACTGTGAGTCTCTAATTTGCTGATGCCATTTTATTCTTGTTGTGCTTGTGATAAGCCTGTGAATAGGAAATGCTTTAAAAAATAAAATAACACTGTTAAAAATATCTCTTGAAATCAGAATCAGAATTGGTATTGTTCAGAAAAACAGCATCAAAAACAAGTTACTGGCATCAGAATTAGATTTTAGCATGATGCCTTTGAGTTTGATGCCCGCCATTTGAAACCTGAGGGTTTACAATTAAATTCAAACACTTAAACACCAATTAAATTATCAGATCTTTTATATTAATGACTGTACAGCACTGAGTTTAAATGGTAAACGAATTGTTTCTTTTTTTTCTTGTGCCTCTAAGCTAGTAATGGCAACCACGCGTTGTTTAGCTGTTTAGCAGGTAGAAGGTATGATTTGACGCCTGCGAAACCACAGTTTCTATGAAAGGAAAAAAAAAACACCTTTTTTCCAAATCCAAATGTCTGAAGATAAAGTAGAGGCAAGCAGTGAAGCAAAGGGGGAGAGTGGACTTGAACTGAGCTGATCTACCAAATCAATAGGTGCAGCAGGGGAGATGTTTTTATACATTTTGTCCAGCAGTGATATAACACTGAAAGTGCCAAACTCATTTTAAGCACATCATGGGTGGATAGAGCCACGGAAAAGTGGAACATAATAAAAGAAAGGCAACATTTCGTTCACACTAGCTGAACTTTTACTTTGAATGCAGGTCTTGGTGTGTTTACACCCACATGCATGCATATGTGTGATAACCATTTAATGTTTTTTTTCTTCTTTTATTCTCCAGCAATCAGAGATTCATTGATGTCAGCCTCCTCAGCTGAATGAAGGAAATTATCTGCTTTGGCAGGAACTGCTATCTTCTCAGCCCCCGCGTCTATTGCTCTGCTGCATCTTCACTCAGCCTGGAATTCCCAGAACTGTTCATCCGAACTCAAAGCAGCCATCACACAGCGAACAGGGAAAACTATGCTAGTCATAACCGAAGACAAGGAAAAATTAGCTGGCTTTAAATTCACGCCTCAGCAGAATAGGCACGCATCGTCGGTACTAGGGAAGGAGCAAAATATCTGTGACAGAATCAATATGAAATACCTCTAAAAGAAATATTAGTTGAAAGAGTCACTGATATACAGACTCTTTCCAAAAAAAATTCACATCATGGAAAACTGCATTAATTTCCATAATTCAGTAAAAAAAAACTTTGATAGAATATGGATTCAGGGCCCACTGTTAAATTGAAGTATTTATTTGTTTATTTTTACATAAATTGGGGTTCCAGTTCATAAAACGTATGATGAGAGGGTTTCACAAAATTATAATAATATTGGATTTATATGGTTAAGCACAAGAGCAGTTTGCACTTATTAATCACAATGCCAAATACATTTAACTAATATGTATATATGTATCCTTTTAAAGTTAGTTTAGATCTGTGTGAACAAATGATCACACTCATCTTCATCTGGTATTTGTACAATGTAAAGATCTTGTTTTTCAGCAGATTCCTGGCCAGGAATACTTCACAGCTTAGTATGTCAATCATATACATCTTGTATAAAAACACAAATATTTAGAACATCACTAATATTCCTGTTAGTGTAGTTTTTACTCCTTCCAAGTAGCACAGCATGTAGACTTATACATCTCAAGGGTTGAATTCAAGCGAAGACCCCCCATTTATTACAATTTGTCATTAGAAAATAAAATCGCCTAAAAGAAATTTGCCAAATAGCTGAAAGCTAAGAGATTTTAGGGAGTGGCAGCAAGCATAAAAAACAACTAACAAACATAATTAAATCTGATATTTTAATATGTTTATTCCAAATGTATAAAATTTAACCAACTTATTTATTTAAAAACGTTTTTAACGTAGATTTTAACCTGGGCAAAATTCCCAAATATTTGCCAAAAAAAAGTATTTATTTTAGTCTTAAGTGTTTTTCTCCTGTCTTTCCCTCTCTATTGAGCAGTGTGTCCCCTTTTTCTTTTTTTCTAAATTTTATTTTTAGTGGGCCTCACAGTAAATGCATGTCACACTGCCTTGGTGTTAATGTCATGAAAAGTGCCACAGTGATTGATTCTCTCACCTTCAGGGTGGGATGGAGAGTTCTTGGAAGGATTGGAGGAGGTGGAGGCTTAAAGCAAAGAGATGGACCAGTAAGGCTCGACTAACAATGGCAGCCAGAAAAGCACGCTAAAATTGTAAATAAAGAGGGAAAGACAGCGTAGAGGGCAAAAACCACAGAGAAAATAATGGAATCACATTTAGAGTGGGAGGATTATTCTGAGGAAGACAAGAAGGAGGGAATTAAGTAAAGGAGTATCAAGAGAGGGATGTGTGTGTAAGAGACTGAGAAAGAGTGACAGCTGAAAGCCCATGAGCTGGTGAAGAAGACCAGGCAGAAAATGAGTGGCATGGATGAAGAAGAGGAGGGGAAGATGACAAAACTCTAAGCTGAAACCAGAAACAAGTATTTCTGGCTAATTTAAAAAAATAGGATTAAAAATAGGATAGAAAAAAGGTGAGGGGTATGTATTAGGTTAATGTACCACTTTGTTATATTACTTTGTGCAAACCTCCTCGGCTTACCTGTCGGCACTTTTCTGAACCTCATTATTTGATTTACAAATGTTTAATAAGATTATTTACTATACTTAAATTCACTGCTTTTATGGTTTAAATATCTTTAACTGTCTACATTTAAAACACAACTTTATATTATTGAGAAAATGACTATTGTAATTGGTTCATGACTTTAAAGAAGTGTGATAAACTTGTACAAAATAGTTGCATTTTTTTCTTTAAGTATAAACTACTTAATCTTAACTAAGAATCCGCTGTTCCCCTTTGGGGGTCTCGGGGTTGCTGGATCCAATCTAATGTTGCGTAAAGGTGGAATACTATTTGAACAGGTTGTCAGACTGCTGCTGGGCCACACACTCATGCACACCTAGGTGCAATTTAGAGACACAAATTAACCCATGAAGCATGTTTTTGGACTGTGGGAGGAAGTTAGAGTACCTGAAGAACGCTCATGCACGCACGTGGTGAACGTGCAAACTCCACACACAAGGGTCCCTAATGGGATTTGAATTGGGGCCTTCTCAGGTGAGATTTTGTTGTCAACTCTCACAGCTTAGGTTTCCTCTGTGGACCAAGGAGTGTAGTTGCTTATTTTATTTATTCCTTTTTTTTTTTAACCAATGTACAATTCTTGAACAGCATCTTTTATTATTTCAGTGTAACATCTTAGGTCACTGTGACTGTCTGGTCCTCTTGTTTCTTGTGTCAGTTTAACTTATTCATCTGTCCTTCAAAGGTGACTCAGCATGGCGGTCCATGTCAGGATGATTACAGATCCCTGAGCATGACTCCAGACAGTGAAGCTGTCGCAGGTGTCACTGTCCTGGTCACTTTCAGTGATCCCTCTCTGCCACTCAGATCCTACAGCAGCTGTTGAGCTCCAGCTTTCAATGATTTGCTTATTTCTGACAATCTAGTCTGAATGGAACTTTGGCCAAAAGAAAAGCAAGCAGGGAGTTAACTAACCCGGCACTGTTGACCCTACAGGTCTGCAACCCCCTGAAGCTGTCTACATGCCCAAAGTATAGCTAGACTACCAAAGTCTAAACAAAATCCAGACGTCTTGTATGAACCGAGTCGTAGGCGGAGGAGAAAATAGAAAAAACACATACAGTACACACACCTGGTGCTTTTCCGGTAAGTCAAAAAAAAAAAATTAAGTCCCCAAAGACATCAGAATAGAAAATCACTTTACAATACCAGACTTACACACAGCTACTCCCAACGACTTTCAATAAGAACAACTTTCATGCTACGTACACACTGAGCATGTGTGGCGTGTTCAACAACGCACTGAATGTGGATTTTTGAACACACTTACACACAGGTCTGTCACTACCCGATACCAGCGCATGTACTGACATTTGGAAATGTTAAAAGCTTTTTTTTAGAACTCTAGTACTGACTGAAAAGCTTGCGTATGGGAGGTGTGAACGTGAGAATTTTTAACATGGAAGCCTGAAACATTGTGTTCACATTGAAAGTAGTGGCTTGAACGCGCGTTTCCAAGCCCTGTGTGTACGTACGTAGCTTCACTAGTTTCATAATAATCTTTGAACTGTCTTCCCTGTGTTGCCACCTTAATTATTCACAGTTATTGATGAGCTGCACTCAGGCCGGACAAGCTTTACAGCAGACTCTAAAAAAGGAGGCGGCGCTCATCTAACACACATCACTATGGGGTTAAAAAGCTTATTTTGGTTTATTTTCCATGACAAAAAGTCATAGAAAATATCTTTGCAAATATGTAAAAAGAAGTAAACAAGTGTTTGAAATATCTCTAAAAATATCCTCTTATAAATATAATATTTGTCACCATTAAGGCATTTACAGGTTTACAAAGAACAAAATTATGAAGTTTTTAAAAATACCAGATATTAAATCTAACCAGACAAGCAGCTATACAAAATAAAAAAGGGTGTTCAAACCATTTATTGCTGTTATGATAATAGACCATCAAATGCTGGAGTGAAAAAAAGATCTCTCTTACATGTTTAACAAGCCACCTAGTGGTTGCCTGATGAAATGACTGGGCTTGTTTTTCATCAAACCAGCTTCAAACAGGAAGTCAGTCCTTTACATAAGGAATCGAAAAAATTAAATTCCGGTTCTACAGATGTTTTCTATATTATTAGAGATGTAAAAAATGTAAATGCAGTAAAAGAAAAAAACTCTTTTCTTAATACTGTCCTCTTTTTTTAAATAAATTACATACATTCAGAAATATATTTATAGGCAAATGCAAAGTATACCTCCTAATGTTTCTAAAGTTTGAAACCCATTCATCTTGTTTTTAAAGAATAATAAACAGTGTCTCTGCCTTGAGTGGTGCTGCAATTCATTATGTCTAAACGTCTTTTAGATTGATTTATGACACAAATCTAACGCACACAGCTCAATCAAGGAGTGCATCAATTCAAGGTCCTTGTCAGTGTTGAATGACGCTCTGATTGACTTTGGTGATGCTTAAAGTTGCAGCCCTGAAAGGGTTTTTCTTCAATTTAATTACTAAAATATCAGGACATTGTCAAATAATCCCACATTTTCCACCAAATTATATCTGGTTTCTATTAAAACCTACTATCTAAATATAAAATTTTGTTACTGAAGTGTTAACTTCATGTTAACAAAAATAAAAAAAATAATGTGTTTTGTTTTTCCCAAAATATTGCATTGATCAAATTTGAAAAGTCAGTTTGTGTTCATTTAAATATGGTAAACCCCTTTATACTCGCATATCAAATGCATATGTTTTTGTGTTTTTTTTTTTCTTCAAAGGAATTTCTCTTTAATGTGATAAAACCCTTTTCAGGAGCTTGCAAGTCCACCTGCTGTGTGTGAATTAATACCAACTGTCTCCTTTTCTTTCCATCTGTTTAGAAGCTCTAACAGGCGCTGCATGAGGATTATTGGTCTGATTACAACCTGATTGAGTGCACGCCTCACTCTTTCCACATAATCAGCGCTGCAACGGACGCGATGATACAAAAGCTTTCTGTCAATTTATCCAACCTACTTCACAACCATGGTAACCAAAAACAGAAGAAACTCTGGCAATGTTGTTTCATATTGTTCTGAACTACTGTAATTCTGCTGATTGGAGAAAATGGAAAGCTAAGATGAAAGTAAACAGCAATTTGTTTCAATCTAGAGACCAAACAATGTTTCTCAAGAACCATATACTGAGTCTGAGATATTATGGTAATACTATGTTCTTATTAGGTGCTCTTAAAACTTATTCAGAAGCTAGGACTTTTTTTTTTTATCATCCATTGACCACTCTGCTCATCTTTTGATCTATTTTAAAATTACTCCCAGGGTTTGTTTGTTTTTTATTATGATTATGCTATTTTTAGGCAGAGCAGCATTAATTCCTTAGAAATTAACCTTTGAGTTGTGGGTAAGACCATTGGCGTGGAGCAATCCTACCCCCAAGTTCCCTCCCCATTGCTGAGAGTTCAGAGCAGGGAGCTTGTGGTGATTTGAATAAAAAAAACTCACACAAAAAATCCCACAAGAACATGTTGAAAAAAACACCAAAAACACCATTTTCGTTGGAGTGGGTGTTTAAAACTATGTAAGTATTTAGTTGAGGAGAAAAAGTACAAATGTGAAAGTTTTACAGAAATAAAAGGTCTGACGTTTTTGGTGTGTGTCAATTCCTGTGACACATTGAAATATCTGAACAAGTATTTAAAGACTATGCTTTTAAAAAGGTGAGTGTGTGTGTTTTTATGCATGTGTTTGTACACGTCTAAGTGGATTTTTATTCAAAATGTGTTCACAAGTCTTGGCCCCCCTAAAAGGATGAAGACTGTAATCCAGCAGGTGTCTATCCATCACATCAGGCTCTAAAGTAGGAATGACATTTTTAAAGGTGCGTGCCAGATGGAATATTAAAACACTCTGTCACGCCAACTCTTTTAATGGCTTGTCTTTGTGCCTTTTAAAACTGCTTGACATTTTTCTATGGAGGTCCCTGGAGGTTGAGTGCTGCTTTTTTTTAAAGTTTTTGGAAAGTTTAATCCATTTCTTTGGCTTTTATGAGGTTTGTGTGCTATTTCTTTGGTCTGATTTGTTGTTTTGTGTATCAACGAGGTCAGCTTGTGTATAATAGACACAGTTAATGCAATATTATTTTACAATATTTACATGTAATTGCTTCGTGTGCTATTTTTTAAAACGGGCATGTGTGTAATAATGCGCTGAACTCAAATTCTTGAAAGTGATTTTAGCATACAGTATTCAACTGGATTGGCACTACATGAGACGTGGTCCAAAATGTCAAAATGGTGCAAATTTTTTTTTAGCCATAACCACTATTAAGATATGTAAAACACTTGGTGTCTTATAATTCTGGCTGGGCACAAACCTCGTTATTAATTTCTCCTCCATGATCAGTTTAAAATGGTTGGTGCGTCCGTGAATTAGAAGCGACGCCATCCATTCGTCACAACCAAACTAAACCAAGTCTTCAACTTGTTTAACTTTCAAAATGCATTCAGTGCTGCACTTTTTGTACGCAGAGCCCAAAAACAAACTTAAAAACTTGCGTAGTGACAAGAGTTTTACTCGAAATGTGCATATACGTCCTTCCACAGACTTTAAGTAGTTGTTTAAACTAGGGGTGTGTGTTGGCAAAGGTCTGGCGAAACGATACGTATCCCGATATTGGAACACATTTTCTTTCTTTCTTTCTTTCATTCATTTTAAAAAAATTGTCAAATTCTGTTTAATTAATGAATACAATATGAAGCACTGCAACTGTACCTCATACATAAGCTGCTTTTACCCAGGCAAATTCATAGTGCTTTTATTGTGGTAACTCAAAATATAGAAAGGTAAGAGTCAACATTGTTTGATTTCGACAACACATTATATTTCAGTATAAGAAAAAAAATAAATGAATGTGGTTCTAAAGTATGATTGAGGAAATAAAGTGCTGTTTACTTTCAATATCACTAACTGTAGCTTCTCCAGTACTTTTAAACGTAGCGAGAAACAGGAGCCTAAATGGTATTTCAAAGATAAAGGGGGAAAAACACTAATTCTTTAAAGAAACAATAAAGTGGGATGATGATGCAGCAGCATGACAGGATGAAGGAGACGCTTTGACGTGGCAAAGATGCTTTGTTTACATATCAGTCTGCACTGCACTGCTGCAGCCACGCTTTCTCACACACACGGAAGTAAACCAGTAACCGTCATAGCCACACCATTGGCCTTTTTCAGAGCATTGTACACATCACTCTGATCGATCAGGTCGTTAAACTAAAATCTATTTCTGTGAGGTTCTGCAGAACTTTGTCCCGCTTTGCCAATCGCATTTTGGGCGATGCATTAGCCGCTGTAAAGCTGCAGTGCTTAACTTGTTCTCATCTGAGCCCACTAAATAGCACAGCAATCCGCGTTTTTATATGTTGCTGGCAGCAACGTGGAACAGAGTTTCGGTTTGGTACCTTCCTAAGTTAAAAACTAAGTAGTTAATGTCTCATAACAATGAAAAAAGCTGCCTATAGCTGCGGTCTTCCTGTTGTTTTGGGTGGTGTAGAGTAGCTCAAAGAGGCTCTGTGTGCTCTGCTACCAACTAGCGTTTGGAGGTTGAAGTGGAAAACAAGAGTCAGACACTGAAGGACGCTTATAAATAATTAAGTAAATAAATATCGCCCTGACAGCATTTTGAATCGATACAAGTATCACCAAATGAACTATCGTGATATATTGCCAAATCGATTTTTTCTAACACCCCTAGTTTGAACACACATTGCTGAGGCTGGTGTAAACGTATTATTACATGAGAAAAATACCAGCTGCATGCATGCATATACATTAAACTAAATTTTTACCTTTAAATCCACTACTATCGCTTTTTTGTGAAGAGCGTTTGTCCTCTATTGTCCTCCTTTGTTTTACTTTCATCTTGGAGCTCCTTTGCTCACCGAGGGTCATCCAGGCACTGGAGACGTGCTCGGAATCGATTGTCTGATTAATACTGGAGACAAACACAATTAAAAATTGATTTGTGGCTCATTATTGACTAATGTGAATAATTAACCAAGGCTTCACAGCCTTGCTCGAGCCTGCTCTTGTGCGATTAAGTGTCTCTGTGCCCGCAAGGTTTTAGTGCATGCTAACACACCGTGGAGGCCAGCGTGAGCACTGGATATGCAACAGCACATGTACTGTAGCTGCCATCAACCTCCAAAGTTAAAGGACCTGCATTTGTGTGCCCACATTTCTATTGATAAAGACGTTTCTGTGATGTCCCTATTGATTCCTCCTGAAGCTGTCGGGGCTCTGGTTGCTTCTAATGTAAATATGAGATTGTTCATTTCACGCCCTGCCTGTTAATGCTGTTAGAGTTCATTCACATTTTGAGATGTGGTTATGGACACGGCTGTGTGTGCTCGACGCTGGGTCTCTGAGACCGATGGAGACTATTAAATCATCTCACCTCATTGGATTTTCTGTAACAAGCATTATTATTTTATTTTTTTTGGACTCTACTTTCTATGGATGAGGTGGTGGTTATCTTCTGATCACAAGAGCCCGAAAATCTCAAGGTTCCATGTCCATCAGTAAAACAAGAAATCCGCTTTTAAATATGAAACCCTACAAAATAATAATATGATAATCAGTGCTTACCTTGGAACATCAGCAGCATTTGGTTTTCTCTGCATTTCAAAGAGGCGGCATCTGTTACTGCAGCAAAACCACAATATTCCTCCCCAAGCTTAGCTTTGTGAAGGGATATTTTTTCTGACTCTAGTTGGTGGTTTCAAAATGCTTCGTGCGAAGACATCCCATGGTCACTACATAAGAGAAAAAAGTGCAATTTCTCAGTTTTACCGCAATACTTATTATTTAGGTGAAGAACCATAAACATGAGGTTTTAGTCAAGATGTTTTGAGTTTGTAATCCATAGCTGTTTGTGGGTTCTTTTTGATTTCCTCCTACTGCACTGGAAAAACAGGCCCTTTAGAAGAAAGTCAAAAATTCTCACCCCATTTCCTCTATTAAATAAACAATCTGCCAATGGGGTAAGAAAAATGGTCTTACCAAGATAATTTTACTATTGAAAAACTTTCTTGATAAGATTGTTTTTCTTGCAAGACAGAAAATAAGGCAATTTTTCCTGAAACACAGCCTTTTTTTTCCTTAAGATTCTGTTTTTGCAGCGTGAAGAGGCAGAACTGCTGGAGTAAAAACCACTTCCTTCACATTCCAGATCATCATTTTCAAAATAAAATGTGAAATACCCTTTTCACGTTAATTGTATGCATCCTTTCCTGAAGTGAAGGAGCTTGTTCAATACTGTGTAAGATTCTTACTGATGGATCAGTGAAGCAGCTGTAGCAATCCTGAAGTTTTTATAATTTATTTTTTTTTTTGTTGTTGAATTAAAAAAGCTATACTGACTTGTGGCATATGTCCATTAGACGCAGAAAGAGTTAAACCAAAAAGGCTTATGGGTTGTGAACAGTCTCAATACAGAATTCACCTCAACTAGAAAGATTTTATAAAATCTTCTTGGTTGTTGCATTCAGCACCATGGATGGCACTCTTCAAAAACAGGAAAGTCTCTGGGTGCAGTGCAGAGACTTGGATAATGCTCTCGACACTTGTCACTAGTTAATTCTGCCACTCTTCTGCTTAATTGAGGTATAATTACCTGTTGAAGTATTGTTCTTAAGGACCTGCAGTTTTGAAGAAGGATGCTAATGATGTCCCTGCTGTTTTCTGGCTGAAATGGAAATCAACACTACTTTGTTTTTCAGAATTACTGGTTCCTGGTAAAACATTTTGAAACAACCTATAAAGTGCACAGTAAGATCCTCGCTTTTAGCATGCGTTATCAGTTGAGCAGGTAAAATCCTACGCTGGCGGTTTCAAAAGCTACCTTACATTTTTGTTAATGGCTACTGCAAAGTTAATCATTTATGCAACTGGTTTAATTTCCAGGAATCTGCTAAACATGCAACAAATCAACAGATTACATGTTGGTGCAGAAAACAGAGTGTTCTGAAGTGCCATGATGGGATGTGTGAGAAAAAGATGAAGCAATAGATAGTGATGTCAAGCAGACCGTTGTCAGTCAATTTGGGAGTCAAGCAAACATTGCTTTGATATATCTGACGGGCAGAATCGTCGACTTTGGTGAAAGAGAAAATAATAAAGCCACCAAACCTCATCCTGGTACACATGCATTGAAACACTCTAAATTGAAGTGTCTTATTTTATAGATTTCTGCAGAATAGACAGAGTCAAACACAGTCAAATGGGAAGGGTGGGAGCCTACAGAAGTGTGCAGACTCTAGTGAACTTTTCGTGTCAGATAGGCCTATGATTACACATTTTATTTGTCTTAAAAGTGATGCATAGTTTGGGATGGGTAACGTTTGAGTTTTATTCAGGGCCTGTGTCAATTTGTTACCTTAGAGCAGTGTTTTTCAACCAGTGTGCCGCGGCACACTAGTGTGCCGTGGGAGATGGTCAAGTGTGCCGTGGGAAATTGCCCTCATTAACTGATCTAACAACATTTCCCATCTCCAGGAAATCAGCTCTTTGTTAATCCAAACAGGCCCTGATAAAACACTGAGTAGTTAGGAATATAAAAGATCATAAAATTATTTTTCTTTGTGTTTATTTGATTCTATTAAATTCATTTTGATAAGAATGAAGATACAGCGATTTAGCTGCAGCTATACCTGTTAGCTATACCAGTGCCGCCCCTTTAACTGTCTCCACCAATCATTCTTGAAGGCTGAATCACATGTCATCAGTCTGACCAATCAGAAGTGGTTAAAGTCTTCACTTCCTTGTTTATTTAGATTTAACTCAAAAAGTCTCTCAGTTCTAACAAAAATACCAGCTAAAGCTCGTCTTTAGCGGTGTAGCTTTTTACAGAATCCGGTGTCAGACCGTGGAACAAGAGAACAAAACCATGAAGCTCAGAGAAGCTGGTCTTTCTGCGGTCGGCCGATTTACGGCACTACATCTCCCATGATTCATTGGGTTAGAACGGCTGCCTTAGCGCACAATGAGCCTCTCCTCTTAACGTCTTTAAACAAGGAACACACATCAAATAGTTTTTGAATCTTTTAACTTAACTTTTAATGCAATTTTTTTTAGAAATAACAGCTGCAACTTCCAGCTTTTTCTGCCACAATTATCATGAAAATGCCCAGATTCCGGAGGGCGGGGGGGGGGCGGCTGTCGATCAATACAGACTGAGTTTTTTTCTTTTTTTTTTTTTTTTGGATGCTGGTGTGCCGCGGGATTTTTGTCAAGGCTAAAGTCTGCCGTGGCTCAAAAAAGGTTGAAAAACACTGCCTTAGAGGATGCCAGTACTTAAAGTGTGCTGGTAGGGTACTTGAACAGTCTTGGAATATGAACTTGTTTTGTTTTTAATGATGATTGAATAACATTAAGCATGCAAACTTTTCTCAAAAATACGCAAATCTGAGGAAGTTGCATTCCAGGTTCCTGCAGAGCTGGAATGTTCCTGTACAGTTTGTTTCTCTTTGTCAGTCTCAGTTATCCTCACCCGAACCATGTGGAGGATACATTATTATTGTGCTGGTAATGCTATTGCATTTTTGCAATATAAATCCTTTTTGTATCTTGTCAATATATAAAAATACATCTTAATAATATAACCCAGTGTTTTAACGTGAGCTCTGCGACCTCCTCCTCACGGCAACGCTGCTCCACTTTGTGTTTGCATTTTGGTGCGAGGGGCTCCGTCAGAACAGACACTACACATCGATCCTGATCTGTGCCAGACATTGCAGCCCTTTATTTTGTCTCACCAACAACACAGAGGGAACTGATCTAAGGCAGACAGTTGAGTGGACACCACTGAAGATCAACAAGACAAAGATTTGTGGCAGTGACACTCTTTAACTCCCGAAGTGGGAGAGACTCACTGTGACATCACATGCAAGGGGTCTTTTTTGAAGCTGAAGGGGTTTCCTACGTATTCAAAATGGATGCAAAACCTTCTAAACCATGCAACTCACAAGTTTGAATTTAAAATTTATTTAATTAATTATTTATTTATTTATTTATTATTCTTATTAATTTATTTTATACCTCTTTATAAATCAAATGCATGTTTGAAATTTGATTTGCTGGACGAGTGAATCCTTTGAACATATATAAATAGACAGCAGAGTGGGAGGAAAGGCAACAGGTTGTTTCAAACACCCAACATTGTATTGCTTAAAATGTGATATATGTGCAAGTTTAAATGGCGTACTACAGTAGATTTTAAATGTCCTATAAGTTTTTTCTGCTGTGGTAACTGTTCTTATTTCACAACGGCTTGTTGCCTTAGATAGTCAGTTTGGTACTTGTTCATTAGTGTCCCACAAATTAAATTAGCGCCCTGCCATTAGCTACCAATGTATTAGCAAGCTGCCATTCAAACTAGCATCCCAGCAATTAGTAATTTGTGTCAACATTGCTTAGCGTTACAGTTGGAGAGAAAGCTCATTCGACGACTGATGTGGATGGAACAGTTGGCTTGTCTTTAAGAACTCTTGCATTTCATTGACAGTGTAAACACAAGCACATAGTGTCCAGCAAATTTCAGTAACAGGAAATGATGTTAGAACTGTGGACTTTGACTGGAAAAAAAGGAAAAGAAAATGAAAAAAATCAATGCACAAATTCAAAGAAGCACAAAAAAAGACAAGTTAGAAATGTAATCAGACAGAATGCTTAAACTTTGCACTGACAGGACTTTGTTCTCACTTTTTTTCTGTCTTATCTGGATCATTTTAGGTAATACTGCCTCCAACTAAATGGCGTATACTTATATAGCGATTTACAACCTCTTAGAAGGCCCAAAGCATTTTACAGTCACAGTCCCATCCACCCATTCAAACACACACATTCACAAGCAATGTAGGATTTAAGGGTATTGCCAAAGGACACTTCAACACATGTGCAGAGACCTACCACTCTACCACGGTTACCCTAAAAATGGTGGTGTAGTGGTAACTCCTTATGTCACAGCCACAAGTCTCTGGTTCCTGCATGTGTGGGTTTTCTTAAGGGTCTCCGGATTCCTCCGACGGTCCAAAAATATTCCCCATAGGTCAAATGATTACTCTAAATTGTCCCTACATGTGAGTGTGTGTGCTTGTATGTCCCTATGTTGTACTGCAATGTACTGACAGACCATCCAGAATGTACCACGCCAATGGTTGAAAGTGTTAGGGATAGACTCTGGTGACCCTAAGACCCCAAAAGAAATCAAGTGGGTTTGAAAATTGATAGATGCCTCCAACTAAGCAACTCTTGCAATAGTGTGCAATGCATGTTTACATGGTTTAACTGATTCAGTTTACTCTCAAAAGTGCAGTGGGAAAGCAAAGCTACAGAAAGTGCAACTTTTTTCTAAATTTCCTTGTGGTCTTACCCTGAAATACACGGCTCAGAAAATCATTGGGCGCCCTCTCCCCACCCTGACGGACATCTACTCTGCGCGCTGCAGCACTAGCGCTCAAAACATTATTAAGGACAGTTCACACGCTGGCTCAGACGTGTTCGACCTGCTGCCCTCCGGTAGGCGCTACAGAGGCATCAGAAGCAAAAGGAACAGACTCAAAAACAGCTTCTTTCCAAAGGCAATAACCATCCTCAATTACCTAATGCACAGATAAAATCCATATTCCTGTCCACTTACTCTGTCCACAGTGTCAACAATCTACCTCATTGCTACTTCTTGCACTTTTGACATGTTTACACACGATTTTAGTACACAATTTTGCACACTAATTTTGGCACTCTTCGTTACAGTTTTATATTTGCACACTTGTATATACCGTTTGTATGTGTGATATTGTATTACAATGTTCCTTCCTTGCTATTCTTGCACTGATGGCAATGCTTCAATCTCATTATACAACGGACAATGACAATAAAGCATATCTAATCTAATCTAATCTAATCTAATCTAATCTAATCTAATCTAATCTAATCTAATCTAATCTAATCTAATCTAATCTAACCCTTGTGCTATCCTAGGCACTTTACTGTTGGGAGTTGGGTCAGTGCGCTGAACCTTTCTTTTTTCTATGATTTGTGATCTGCAGTGGTTCAATGGATTACATGAAAATTTTCCACCTTTATCCATCTTTGTCATGGTAGGGAGAACACGTCAATGTAAGGGTGGGGTCATCTAAGATAGCACAAGGGCTAATCTAATCTAATCTAATCTAATCTGATCTGATCTGATCTAATCTAATCTAATCTAATCTAATCTAATCTAATCTAATCTAATCTAATCTAATCTAATCTAATCTAACCCTTGTGCTATCCTAGGCACTTTACTGTTGGGAGTTGGGTCAGTGTGCTGAACCTTTCTTTTTTCTATGATTTGTGATCTGCAGTGGTTCAATGGATTACATGAAAATTTTCCACCTTTATCCATCTTTGTCATGGTAGGGAGAACACGTCAATGTAAGGGTGGGGTCATCTAAGATAGCACAAGGGCTAATCTAATCTAATCTAATCTAATCTGATCTAATCTAATCTAATCTAATCTAATCTAATCTAATCTAATCTAATCTAATCTAATCTAATCTAATCTAATCTAATCTAATCTAATCTAATCTAATCTAATCTAATCTAAATTGCCATTGTTGACCTCTCTACCAGTTAACTTGAGTTCTATTGGACCTAGATTGCTATTTTTTTCAAAAGAGATATCCAACGTTTTCCAATGCAATGTAAAATGTGACTGTGAATGAAAGGAAAATTTCCCTCTTGTCATCTGTTCTTTTTACCTTGCTCGAAACAAGCCCGGACTTCATCTATCTATTTTACCTCACTGTCGCCCCTGACATTTTCCACATCTGAGGATCCACCTCCCTACAATTACCGATCATTGTGTTGTCAGTGCCTCCACCATCCTATTACGCACAAATGGAAGACAGCCTTTGACAGTTTGTCAGACCAGGCACACACACAAAAAAGATGGCAGTTTTGTAGATATTCACTCTCCTTTCCCTGATCTAAGTTTAATTATTAGGTTCACTTAAAATTTTCTGCAAAAAGGCCTTAAAGACATTTTGGAGGGATGGTAGAAAGGCTAACTGTGATCCATTGTCAAGTATGTGGAGTTTTTGGAAGATTTTTTATGTGCTGCAGTTTTTGTAGTTTTGATGATGAAATGAGAAAGTGTGTTAGATCATCCTAAAATTACACTGACTTTTGTTACAAACTTGATTTAATAAGGAGACCTCTCTTATATGATATCAGTAAAAGAGCACAGCTTTAAAATGTGAATTTAAAACTCCCATCGGGATTTGACAGATTGTAAAACACCCACAAATAATAGCCAGGGGCAAAAGGGAATTAGCACCTATTAAATTTTGACCTTACCAAGCAATTGGTGCAGGGTAATTCCTGGAAAAGAAAAGGAAACTTTCTCCAAAAATAGGTCCTAAATTCTTGAAGAAATCCTCTCGACATTGATAGGAAAGACAATTTATTTGAGATAATCCATATTTACTATGATTAGAGTCCTTTTTGAATAAAAATAAGAGAAAGGAATGCACGCATGTGGTCAAACCACATCAATTTGTATGCAAATATAACACTGTGAACTATAACGAATGGTACACAAATATTCTTTAAATGTATGTTTGCTATGTTTCTATACTATCTTTCACTTATGTTTACTGTGGTTGTCCTTTCATTCCTCTTTTCTTGTATCTATTGTTCTATTAGAACAGATCTATTGTTGCATTTGATCCTTTGGGCCTTCATCTGCTTGCTTTCCATATCAGTTGTTTGCCAGGTGGTGAAAGCAATCTGATTTATAACAGTGGAAGGATGTGCTGGACATCATTCTTCCACATATGGGGGAACTGTTGAAGGGGATCGCGAAAGAAAAAAATTAGAATTTTATTGCTCTTTTTGTATCATCCATGTACTGGTAATTAACATTTCCTTAAGATAAATTTGTGAAAGTGTGGGTTTTTTTGGGTTCTAATGATCCACTTGACAAATTGTGATCACAACATTGTCGGTGGAGATTTATAGCTTTACATAAAACAATGTATGAATAAGTTATTGTTTGAGGATTTGAACCCAACACAACTTAAAGACTTTCGGTTCAATGACAATAGATATGCGGCGGTTGTGCTGAAGTAAGCATTGTCTTAAAACATCTTAAAACTTGATTTAATGCGAAATTACTGCAAAAAATGAACTGATGATGGCCCAGAGGAAAGACCAAGTGAAAATGAAGAAAATGAAGAGCTTGAAGATCTGACTGAGAGCATTACAGTCATGAAGAATGAGCTAAATGTAGAGATCAGAAGCCTTCGAGCCCAGAATAAATAATGAAACAGCAGGATTGAAACAAGTTTGACGACCAAACAACACTCCAAGATGAACAATGTAATAATTACTGGATTATATGTATCATGTGCACATGGATGTATGTGTGTGTTTTTTCCAAACAATTCACTAAGGATCCCATTCCCACGGTCAAAAGTGCAACTGGTACTGCATGATGGGGAGGTATTGGCAGACTTTTAAAGATTTTATTTTTTGAAAATCATTGGCGTGGTCATGAATGTAGACTGTGGCCGTCAAGTGGGTGTCAGTCAGGTGGAGATGACACCATTACGAAATATGGCAACAGCTGGGCAGCTACTGGGCATCACCGGCCGGCAGGAGCTCTGATTGGACGATGTGTAAATGTCTCTGGACGGTGGCCGTCCATGTCAAGTGCCACCAGCCAGCCGGTATAGGTATATAAAAAGCGGACTATTCTGCACTACTGGTCATTTGCTACACAGATTTTAAACACATATTGGAATCTTGTCAATTAAAAAATGTACAAATTTTTAGACTAAATGTCTCTCAAGAAACCCAGCAAGGTCAAACAAAAGTAAAAGTTATCCAACCACAGCTGGAGACTTTATTGGATAAGGAGAATCAAGGCATCAATGCAGCATCAATGCAGCATCAATGCAGCATCAATGCAGTCTCCCCATTTAGTCCCATGGATGACCAGATTAACGTCTTTGCCGGTCATTGCCGGGCCTCCTTGCCTGCGCTGCTACTGTACAATTTCGGACAATTGTAAGGTGGTAGTTGGTAGGGGGGTGGCTGAAATCAGTGGATCATCAGACAATTTTGGGGATGATGAAATAGCAGTGTTCCACCAGTGCATAGTTTTTTGATGTGTCATCCCAAAAACAATACTTTTAATTAACTTTGTTTAGTGCAAACAGAGAAAAAAACAAAAAATAAAATGTCTCTGACTTTACCAACAGTTCTTCCAGCCCAGCAGATTAACATTAATTCAAAATAGGGCACCTAAATTATATTTTTAATAGAAAACGTTCATGAAACTCTACGCCTAAAATTATTTTACATTATTTCTTTTCACCAGAACTTGATGCACCAACTTGTTGAGGTGATACATACATTTTCTTTTCATGCTGCAGTATTTTTATATAACCAAGGCCAGGTTAAGACAATGTGTGATGGTTGCACTTAAAAGAGAAATATTTTACTGACGTTTCTAGGCTTTTTAAACAAACCCTCAGAAAAATGATTAAAAAGAAACTTTGTTGGACATCATTAAGATTCAAGTATAGATTAATGACAAGAGTTTGACCTCCAAAAATATAGACGAATAAAAAAGTGGGACTCAATCACAAAACCAGGAGCTACAAAATTAATCCAGGAAAAAAGGGTCTATGTTGACCATTACTCCACGCACTGCATTTCAAATAAGGAGTCAAATGTGATTAAAACAAAAGCTTTTCTGAAAAAAAGTTTTATGATTGATGTGATTAGAAAAAGGGTTTTCTAGGAAATGCAATCTAAAATCTCAAAGACTAACTCAAACCAGTGGGCAAAAAACAGCTAATTGGGTGAACAGGTATGCTTGATCATCGTAGTACAGTTTATATTGCAATTGTTCAGCCTCTTTTTCCTATTGCATGATGTAACTGTCTTCAAATGTGCAAGTAAAATCCAAAAGCTGAGACAGGTCCAGCTAACGTGTCCCAAGTTCTTTTTTGTTCAAATGATTGTCTTTGTTCGTTCGTGCACAACGCAATAGGTTGTAATTAAACATGGCCTTCAGCGTGTTGCAGAATGCTAATGCAAATTCGGGATGTAGGTTGTTTTTCACATTAGTTAATTTCAAAGCCTTGTGAACCCATCACCAAGTTGGGTTTTGACTTTAGAGAACACAAAGGCGCACTTACACATGCTTTGCCTCAGGCTCTGTGTCAAATGGATTCAGCTTGGTTCCATTCAGTTGTGTTGTGTAAAAGAAAGAAAAAAAAATAGCAAATTATGAAAAGAATAAGACGTACATCAACGCTTTTTAAGAAATTCCTCACAACGAACTGCAAGACAATAGTGTTTGTATTAATATGTGGTTGCAGAAAGCTAAAACAAACAACTGAAATTAGTCTAACATCTTTTTGAAATTCATAAAATATGAATCAACTGAAGTTCTCTGATATCTGTAAACAGTCTTTTTTTTCCTTAAAGTGAAAGGAACTGCAAAGACAAGCATGAAGCGAGTCCAGTTTATGTAGATTCAGGTCCATATTTATTGCAGTATTGGGAATTATGGAGGATACAGCACAGCTTTCAGATTCAATTTATTTGGAAATACAACAGTTTCTTTTTCGTCAAAGACAGAACTCATTTACAAATCACCTTACTAAAACGTAGGAGGGGATTAGGATCTGACAGCATGAATACACACATTATGAATCAAAGGCCGCAGTTCACGAACAGACTAAAGATTAACACGCTCATTTCCTCAACAGGTCCCAGGGGGTCTCTGTATGTGGTAACCATGAAAAACAAAGAGACTAGCATTCCTACTGGAGACTGAGGCTCACAGTGGGATGCTGTCTTAATCATTTCTGTGCATGTTTGTCACTGTGGGAAAGATAAAGCATTTCAAATCTTAATTTCTGTTTGATTTATTCTTTTGCACAGTGTGTTCTTAACATGCAAGAAGCCAACGGCATCCTTTTTATTTTATTTTATTAACATTTTGCTTAAATTGTGCTTTCCACATTTCAGGATGATTTAACCACCATTCTGTCATTTCAGTACAAATACTCTTTGTCTTGACATTTTCCTGCAGATCGGGCAGACTGGATCATTTTCTGAAAGTGGATTTTTTGCACAAATTGGGATACGTGCAAGACTTGTCTCGTTCTTACGTCTACCTGGCTGCCTGAGAACCAATCGGCCGCACGCATTCTCATTCTCCCTGTTTCTAACATTTTCCCTTAAAAAAATATAAAGCCCAGCAAGAGGCTCCAAGTTGCTAGGGTAACCAGTTTTTCCATCATTCCAGGATCTAACATGAGTAGGTTCTATATATAAGCCCTTTTGAGGTTGAAATCCGTATATTGTCTAAAAATGTATCACATTCACTATAAATAATCTTTATTTGAACCTAAAAAAACCAAGTATTTTTTGTATATAGTGTTGCAATTTATTAAAAAAATAGTCTTGGTGCTGTAATTACCATTTTCAAAATACATAAAATAATGTTTATCACTAGTGTTACACATCTTTAAGAACCTTCAGCTGCCTGAGTTTGATCCTATTTTACTTAGCCTGATGCAAACAGAGTTTCTATTCAACGGTATTGATTGCTTCTGTGAATGACTAATTGTGTTTGAGAGTCAGAGCCACACAGAAGCTAAAGAACAGAGCAATCCATCAGCAGCTACAAAAACAGATATTCACTTTGGTATCAGGCAGTAAATTAAATGGCTGAGTCAAATGTGGGATATTACATGTTCTACAGCTTTTTCCCAAGTTTTCATAAGATCTCTTGTTAGCTATTCAGGAGTGCTGCTGATGGACTGAGAGCACGGAGCCAAGTCGACACACAGGAAAAGCTTGCCAATGGCAGGGGAGTTAATCAACTTGTTAATTGCTCCTCCAGGACAGGTTGATGTTTTTTTTTAATCACTTTCTCTCCTTCTTTCTTCCTCTCTTTCTCTGAGATCCATCTGTGGAAAGAAATCTGACCCAATAAGTCATTTGCAGAAGCAATTAGCTGCAACTGGCTGGATGGGAGCACTGCTCCATCACATTGGAAGGCTTTCTTGGTTGCAACAGTCAAAAAGACATCCACCAGATGTAATGCATAGTCTAAGAAATGAATTGGTGTGCTTGTTTTTTTTTCTTATCTTATTCTAAAGTTTGATGGTTATAATTTTTTTGTAATCTACTTTGATTAGCTTTATTCCTCATATTTAGCTGTTTCTAAAATATTTTATTTTTGCTGAAGTACAGTAGTTGCTCCAGCAGACAACGGTTGCATGAGCAAAGGTGGTTTGTAAGAACTATCACTTCTTGGATTGGCTTTAAATCTGGGGATCAGTCTTTCATTTTTTAAAAAAATGTTATTTCTGTTGATGTCACTACAGTTTTTCTCTGCTCCCTTTCAACTCTATTTCACTCGTTTAGTTTGGATTTGTGATTGCTGCAGTGGGGCCTTCTTTGTTGATTACCCTCAAACAATTTAAACCCACGGCATCATTTACTTTTAGTGTTTTTATAACCTAAATTACTCAGGCTATGTCCAAATTCCCTCCCTACTCCTTAACTACTAGAAAAACTATATAGTGTGGGAATATCTAGTGCCCGTGGATTTTAAAAGCAATTTGAACACGATGCTCACTTCTTTTTTTAAAATAGCAAATATAACATCACTTTCAATTTCCCAAAGTAAAAAACTAATAAATATGAACATTTTATAAAGAATATTTATGAATCCACTATGTTTAGATGATGAAGACTTGAATGTTTTATTAAAAAAAAATGTAAATACATTGGGTTATTCTTCAATTAAATGCTGCAATGCATTGTGGTCTATGTTCAGTAATCTAGGGAGTATTGATGCACACTAGTGTTTTGCATAGACTTGGGAAAATTCCAGAATTGTAGATTTGGACCCCCCCCCCCAAAAAAAAATAAAATAAAAAAATGACAGATCCCCTATATAGTGCAGTAGGGAGTAGTGAAGGAATTCTGACAGAACCACAGTTTAATTCTTAAGTTCCTTATTCAGTTCATTATGGCTTCAAAGTTCATGAGTTCAAAGTGTCATCAAAATTTTTCTGAGGGGGTTGTGAGCTAGCATGAATGCATACAAACAGATGGATGACGGGAAGTGGGGGTGGGGATACACAGAGCTGAATGTCTAATGAACTTCTGCCTCTGTGCAGAAACTGTCATAGAAAACGAAGTTTTTTTTTATTTTTATTGTAGCTAATAACAGCATAATCATGATCAAAATACCTCTAAGATTTTTGTTTGAAATGGATCAAAAGATGATCGGAGTGGAACTTTAACCCTGACTTTGACCATGAGCAATGCAATAGCAAACACCTATACATGTATTTGCAGTAATTAGCATGCTCAGATCCTGCATGGATTTGGTCCTTGGTGGACAGAAAAGTGTAATGGTCACATGCAGAACATCTGTTAAAAGGTTTAGAAAAAGTGACTACAAGGCAGGACAGCTATGGATGGACACATTTGCTTGTTATATTAATGATCTCAGGTTACAGAGATAATAAAAGAAGGATTAGCATACATGCAATACATGACAGGAAAAAGATCTGGAAGGGAGCCAGTTACTTTTTTGGCTGTTTCAAAAGCACTTCTCTGAAGTGCTTGGCTTTTTGCTGAATCATCATTTTCCACACAAACTCCACCATGCGTGTTTGGGATTTACCTGCTTTGTGTGCGCATGTGGCCGTGTTGTTCATCTTTCGCTCGTCTTCTGGAATGCAGAGCTGCTCTATTTTGGTACCTCGCATCTCTCATCAATATTTTACTCCTTCTCTGCTCGCTTTTTCTTCTTCATTCCCTCCTCCCCTCTTCTCCCTGAATAAGGGTTTTATCTATGCTCCACCACACTCCATTGAAGGACTGGCTGTCAGGAATCCCTTTGGGATGCTCTGAGTTGCGTCTGCTGCTATAAAGAAACTGCCACTGCCAGATGGTTGCAAACAATCTTTTCTATTGTGATCCCCCCTCCCCCCCAACCTTTATTTACTCACTGTAGGTTGACCAACAAAAGCCGAACACATGTTTCTACTCATCAAAGAGGGGATGTTGGGCTCCCTATCTAAAGGGTCATCTGATAAATTGACTCAAGGGTAGGCTAATAACTAACGAATTTTTGTCCACTTTAATACCAGAAACGTCAAATCATATCCTCCCACTGTGTTATTTCCAGATACCTCATCAACCCTAATGACACCAGAGAACTGAAAGGTGACAAAGAGCAGGACCTCGTGCGGTGCAAGGTAATAGGAAATACCACCAGGCTCAAAAAAAATGGTACAAAAACGTGGCTGTAACTTCAAACCTATTGCCTCTGAGCACACATCTGCTCACATTTGCAGTAAAACAGAAAGAATATTCAAATACAAAGATTTTAAATGGAATTGAAATAGAGGAGACTATTGATACTAGTAGATATAGCAGTAATATGTTTGTAGAGATGCTCAGTCATCCAGAAATTTGCATTAACAAGCTCCTGATGGGAAATTGGGGCATTTATTGCTGACTGCTTCAAAGTGTGGCAAAAAAAGTTGAAGAACTAGATGAGAACTGATGCAAAGGATCCAGTGCTAATCAGAATGGTTGGCTAAAGTCCTGCTACTTGGTGGGGTTGTGTGGCTCAAAGGTGATGACTCTAATTAGTTGTGTGTCGTGGGTGTGAACAATCTGCTGTGGAAATATGTCAAAACAGGACAAAAGACAGGAAATGTCTCAGACCCCCACCTCTGTTGACAGAAGTTTATCTCCATTTTGGCAAAGATGGCCTCTTGACTCTTCTTTCAAACTGTCTACACATCTTTCTTTCAGTCTTTTGACCATTTCCCATGTTTTGTCAATGTCCAAATCACAATTTACATGAATGGTGCAACACAAATAAATGAATGAGTGAAAGAGCCAATGAAGCAGATTGTTTTCATCTGGAATCATGCAAAGGTGCTGGAGAAGTGTTGGGTGTGGAATTGAAGGAGTTCGCTCTTACACTATTTTCTGTTTTCAAAATCTATAAGCTTAAAATAAATTGTTCATCCCCTAGTCCCAAAAAGTTACCTTTAAAAAAAAAAATCTCCAGACTTCTATTAAATAAAATCTAATCTAATATGGGGAAGTTTCATCACTAAGTAGATGGCAAATGTATAAAAGTCAATATTAAAAGCATAGGAGCAGTAGCTCAGGACAGTTTGCTTCAAATGGGACAAGCTGGGCTAAATGAGTTGCATCATTCATGATGCTGCTAACTGTGGAGCTTCTCTCAGATGGATAGAAATGATGGAAAGAACTGCAAAAAAAATTCCATAATCCAAAAGCTGAAATAATAGGGAAGCTGGATATCAAATTCTGGAAGATGGTACATCCATGCACATTTATAAATATGACAATATTGAAAAACTGATACAAATGGTGATTTTTTTTTACTTGATCACAAATGAAAAAGAAATATTCAATGATCTTTAGTCTGGCATAAAACTATCAACAAATAAAATATTTGCATTTTTGATACAGTTTGACTTTATCAGCTGAGGGAAAAATATTGTATAATATAATTGCAACATTAAAAGAGTGTGTGTCATGCTTTAACAAAATATATTTAACCTCTTTGGCTTCCAAGCACCTGATGGAGCAAAGTCATGCAAGAAAGCTTTAGTTTGAAGGCATTTTTGAGTGTTTGCTGGCAACTACAGCAAAAAAAGAAAAGTGTTTCCCTTAATGTGTATAAGAATAGAGGAATGATTGTAGAAAGCATTAGCACCACCGCCTGCATTTATTAAGCCACACATGAGGGGCTTTATTTCATCAGAGCTGACACCCGCCCGAGGAGTCATTTCTTTTTGCAATTTTCTGCTCGGTTTCATGTTCCATTACCGGTAGATTATGCTTTTTCTCTGTCTTGCGCATACACTCATTCATGGATGAGCTCCGGCACAAACACATTGGTAAAACTCACACACACAGCACAGCACAAACACACACACACATTGTGAACGCTCAAGATCGGGTTGCACTATTGTCATTGGATCACTGGTTTCTGAATGGTGGACAAGACAGTGGTTAAACTAGCACCGAATGACTTTCTTTATATCTAAATTAAAAAAATCAATACCACTTGGTTATTAAAAGACAATATCTTAAAGGAAATGTATTTTTGTGTGCATGAAGGGCTGAGCTTCAAGGAATCTCAATGAACAGGTTGAAGTAAATGAAACTTTTCCTTAATAGATGCATTATTTTGCTATTTAAAAGCAATCTCATGCCAACCAAGAAAGCTATTTTACGCAGCAAACACAAGATTTTACACACAAATTCAAAAATAACTGGGAACAAAACAAAAGCATGCAAAAATCCTCCTTTACAAGTGCTTTAACTTTTTTTCAGAGGTTTTATTTTTTGGATCATATTTGGCTGAATAGTTTGTAAAGACGGTCCAGCAGAAGCAAGCAGACCTCACACTCATGTCAGGGGACCAAAAAGAAATTAAATAAATGAGCACTAATAAAGTACTGATGAGCATTAATATTTCTATCAGCTTGGTGGTTTCCCCTCATGATGGCAGCAGCAGTTTGTGTTGCAGGATTTCAGGTGAGAAAAAAATCAAAGATCTTTAACACTCTAAATCTGCTTTCTTGATGCAAAATACTAAAAAATATATATATCACTTTGAATCCCTATTTTCTTTTCATAACAAAGAATGCAGATTTAAAAATTTGAAATGAACCAAAAGTTAAGAAAATAGTGTAATGAAAAAGTGAAAATTAGTCAAAACATATTTTTTATTGACTTCTTAGGTTCTTCTATTGTCAGACACGGTTGTGCTTTTTTTTTTTACATACCTTACAGACTGCTTCAGTCAGTAGAGACAGGTGTTCCTTACATGTTTCGACGGATGTCTTCCATCTTCGTCAGTCAATATTTGTGTCTTCTTAAAAAAAGGGTAGCAGCTGTTTTTTTTTGTTTGTTTTCATTTTGATGTTCATTCAACCCTTTTTTTGAGAAAACACAAATATTCAATACATTAGAGAAGTCATTTAACATATACAGACAGTATGAACTTTACTGAATCATATTTTTTTTATTATTGTGGAAATAAAGTTACATTTCCAATGACCGAAATGCTCTCTACTCATGTCTTTTGGGGTTCCAGTTTTTACTGGAGGATAATTTTTCTCTGTTTAATTTCTGGTTTCCTCCTCTCTCTCTCTCCCTGGTGGCATCAGTAAAATGAAATTACCTGGTACTGTTTCAAATATTTCACCAAACTGCTGTTGCGGAACTTGATTTACATTTAAGTGAGTCATCTCTGTCTATAGGTGATGTGTTATTGTTACACTGAAGATCCACATTTCTAGGTTAAGATTCTCAACTGACCGACTCTCTTTTGAAGAATTATTAGAAAAAAAGAAAGAAAAAAAGCTGACAGCGTGGTTTAAGAACACCATTCCATCCAAACTCAAGCTTTCCTTGGACAAGAGTCTCTCCCTCCCAGCAAAAACTCAATTTCACCCCTGGCTTGTTGCAAAGCTTTAAAAGTGGCAGTGTTAGTTTGCCAGGTCAGTCAGTCTGGCGCTTGGTCCAGAGTGAAAAATCTCCACAACTATTGGATGGATTTCTGTGGGTTGTGATTAAGACACTGATGGCTCACATTACAGCTACGATTTGTTGGTTAAAAGACTTCATGATGGAACAAATTTACATCAGTGTGCTATAGTTTGAGAGAATCCTTTTATATATTTTTTTAACTGAAGTCCTCCTTAAGTCTATATTCCTTCCTTTCTGTGGGTTTTGACAAATGTTTTACAAATTTTCCTATTCACTTTACTGTGTAATGTTGAACTAACTCAAAGTACATATTTTTATTGCATTGTTTTAGAATAAAAATGTGCTTGAATGAATAAATGCAAAGAAGAAATGTCAATGGTGTTTTTAGTGATTTTAACATGTTCTTATGGCATTTTTCTCATGATGGAGGGCATATATAAATAAAGTTAGGCTCAAAATTGCATTTCTAAATATGCCTTTGCCCTAATAGATGTGAATCAGGAGCAGAGGAAAAAATGTTGTTGGAAAAGGCTTGTAGATGTGACATAGAAGCTATAATCAGAAGGCCACAAGCTCCCTGCTCCACTTCATTCTGATGCCGTTTACTTGTTGTTTGGGTTCAAAAAGAAACAGACTTTAGGTGCAATTAGTAAGATGAGTTGCCGGGGACTGGGAGATTTATTATTTAAATCAGCAACAATTAACGCTATAAAAATGAACAAAAGGGCTAAAACCATAACAATCCTATAAAAAATGGAAAGAATGAGACTGAAAACATGCCTAAAATGAAGGTCTGGACAGAGTTTAATTACTCGTGTTGATAAATATAGGCTTATTAAACAAGCAAAGGCATTACCATGTGCATAATGATGCAGTTTTACTTCAATTACTTTTACTCAAAGAGCTTTTTTTGTCTGACTAGATTGCATAAAAGGCAATTAAAAACGAAGCCGTCCCGTTGTTGTTTTGATTAACTTTTATTGAGGTGGTGGAATGTTATTTTCCTGACTGGAATAGGTCTTCTTCTGACTTCCCTAAAGTAAATCTTACATGTTGAAAATTTTAAAGACAATGATTTTTTACATGAGCAACAAATTCATTTTTGATTGTCAAACTCAGAGAGATTTATAAAAATACTTAGGATCTCCATCTGCCAAGATGAGGAGACATCCACTTCCATATTCACACAGGTGATGAACCAAATAATTCAGATCAGTCAAATCTGGATCATGGGTTTATTTGTGTTTTCTTTGGGAACCAAAGAAAACAGGCTACCCTGTCGCTCATGTCCCCTCACTTCGATAAGCCCTTCTATTTTAATTATCTCCTTATGTTACCATAGTTTATTACAAAAATACACCTGGAATGAATATTTGATAAATAATTATTGCTTGTGTTTTTTTTGTTATCTCAATTATTTTGTAAGAAAAAAGACTCATTTTGAGCTAAATCGTAACTGTTGTAACTGTTTACAATCAAAAAATGTTTGGGTCCTTGTCTTTGGCTGTTCATTTTGGTGGTCGCCACAGCAAAACATCTGCCTTCATCTCATCTTTTCCCCAGCATCTTCCTCACACCAACCACCCTCATGTTATCTTTCCCTCCATCCAGGAACCTCCTCTTTGGTCTTCCTCCATGATTCCATAATCACTTTCCCTCCCTCTTCTGAACGTGTCCAAACCATCTCAATCCTTGTGTCCTGCATTTATCTGTTTTGAGCCTTTGCATTCAAAATTCTCATGTTCACGCATCGCTATGCAACTTTCTATGACCGTTTTCAGGCTATACATACGTTGAAAGTTAAACCAGGTTGAAACTTTGGTCAATCAGGGACTTGGGTGTAGTGAGATATCGATGACGTTCCGGTTTGTGCTGGAATTGTATGACATCAGTCTTTTATATATTGGACTAGAGCTGTGAAAGAAAAAAAAAAACCGGAGCAAGAT
Source organism: Oryzias curvinotus (assembly GCA_023969325.1). Lineage (NCBI taxonomy): Eukaryota > Metazoa > Chordata > Actinopteri > Beloniformes > Adrianichthyidae > Oryzias > Oryzias curvinotus. The sequence goes on along the minus strand of CM043729.1, from coordinate 10,534,399 downwards.
TCGCACCACTTTGACATTTCACACGAAGCCTCTTCCAACTGTGGGTGGTCGACATGTGCTAAAGTGACGTACGTTCCAGAACATGCAGTGTTCGGTGTGAACATAGAAGAACATGGGCTGTCCCTCTGATGAAATCATTTGTGAACCTATCCATCCATCCCATCCATCCCCAATGAAACCATATCGTCCTCTTCACATTATCCTTACTGATCTTAGGGTCTACTAAGATCCCTGCTTCACAAGAACATCAATTTCTCCTCTGTGCTCTTTGACACTTTCCTCCCTCTTCAGCTTCTTCATCTTGAGAGTCATCCTCACACCATCATTTTGAGCTGTCTGGTTACATTCTCATCAGCTACCTCTTTGCTGTTACTGATCTGTTGTAGCCTCCTAAGACCCAAGCTAATATTTGAGCTAGCTCTTTATGAGCGTAGTCATAGAGTCCCAGATAAGCAGAATTAACTACTGTGGTAATATCACCCAAAATGTAATGTCCACCTATGTGGACAGCAGGTCTCAAGAGGTTAAGACAAAAATGTGGATATCCAGGTGTAATGTTTCTGGTAGTTTATATTAGCCCTAGCCTCAACATGGTGTTCCTGGATTTACAGCCAACCGGGAAATACCAAATGTTGTTGTAGTTCCTCAGAAGACCATCGGAAGGTGGTTTCAAAAAGGGGCAATTTTCTATTCAGTCCCACTTTAAAAAATCCAACTAAATGCAGACAATCACATACATATTTTCCATTGAGTCAGACATGTAACTCCAGTCAATATGGCTGCACCAAGTAAATTAAATCATTCCTTTTAAAATCCTATGATGTTAGAGATGATCAGTCCAGTGTGTAAATATCTGTTTGATACCTGAAACAACAGTGGGAGCTTCTACCCAGCATGCTCACTGAAACCAGGCTTTAATTTGGAAGTTCCTGCAATTGTTCATGCTTCTTTTGTTAGCTGGACATTGCTAAAAGGCATGAATGTATGCAGACATTTCAGGCATAATGTATTCTGCAAAAAATATCCAGATTTACATTCGAACCCTAATAAATGCTGCTTCAGGGTATTATATTTTATTGGCTCAGAACCAAAAAAAATTAATCTTTCTAGATAAATATGTATGACTTCTGGTTCAAAATCAGGTACAGAGTATGATGAATTACTAATAATCTTTAAATATGCAATCATATATTTTTTTCCTTTTGCAAATTAGTTATCAGTTGCACTATGAATTTCTCATCAGAACATCTTCATGCCTTTATTTATGGTTATATTTCATATCTTTATGATTGAATACCCTCTCTGCATTAACTTTTCCATCAAAGAGTCTCCAATCTGATTCATCCATCAAGCTCCCACATGTCTTTGAAAGGCAGACCAGTTGACTCTCTGAAGTCGTACTCGCAGACGTCTGTTGACTTGAGTGTCGTCAGCCTCTGGATGCGTCACCTTTTCTGGTTTTACTTTAAGAAAAAGAAACAATATGTTGTTAAATCCATCGTTTTCTGCATACAAATCCTTCGTTTATAAAGGATCAGAAGTTTGAAAACATCGGATGTCTTTTAGAACTCAATAACCTGAAATGTGTGTTGCGTTTGAATCTTTTCCTACATGATGTCTCCTTCAGTTTTAACCAAAAAACATAAAAAAATACATTTATAAAATTTTTATGATGGCAGGCATTCAGATGCTTTACAAAATGAGGCAAAAGAACAGAGCCTTTTCTTTGAGCCCAGAGTCTGGTGTAATACTGTGGTGAAGATTGGCAACCCTACACAGGTTTCAGTTTTCAGAATTGAAAACCTACAGAAGGAGGCAAAATCTAATGGAGCAGAAATACCATGAAGGAGTCTAAGAATTAGGAGCATTTTTTTTTAATTAACACGTCACTATAGCATCACTGTGATCCCAAGATTAACAGTGCATGACCACAAGTTAATAAAGCCAAGGATTGGGAAAAAATGAAGCTGTGATAAGTTAACAAGCCGTGAAAGCCTGATAACAAATGCAAAATAGACTAATTGGAATCAAATTACCTTTGTTTGGATGTTTTGATGAAACATCTTGAGGTTAAACAGTGTCATTATAAAATAATTAAGACATTTAATAAATGTGCAAAAGATGTCAACACTGAAAAATTGGGATTTTATCAGATTCAAGGAGAATTATAATATAGTTTAAAGGGAGGATGTTTGAAGTAAAACCAAATTTATTTTTTGGTCAAATATATTTAAAAAATTGTAACAGTAAAATCTGCCCAACAGCTCAGCAGCTGGACAGGACAAGTCAGAAAAAAAATGTTTGCAGTAAAAGAACCTCAGTAACTGTGGAGGATGGCTGCTGCCACCGTCGTTTAACTATGGATGTTATCCGTTCACAGGTTCAGAATGATTTTTTGCTATTTTTTTAGTTCATTATCTTTCAGAAGTCCTATGTGAGCAATCAGTGTCCTTTTTTGATCACAAACTTAAAAAATAAATTTTACACCTTTTTAAATCAAACAGCTATTTAAAACAAACGTTCCTCTACTTCATCAAAGACCACACCTCTAGACTGTTTCTTTTATTTGTCTTCTAGAGTTGATGAGATCACCACATTTTTTACTTTCTAGGCTTCATAATCTGGAGAGGATTCTGTTGTTTAGTAAACCTAAGGGTGTGTTCTGACTGGACACATTTGGTTTGCTTTAAGTCAACCAGAGGTCAATTATCCTGATAATCTGGAACAGATTTTCAGTCTGAATACACCCAAGTGGACTCTGGTCCAGGACCAGAAACTGCTCTCTGACCCATTTTCAAGGTGGTTTTGGTTCCTTTTTCAATCAGACTAAGTTTCAGTTCGCTCTGAGATTGGTCAGTCCGAACACAATCCATCCTCGGAGCTGAATAACTGGACCAAAACAGCCACCTTATCCGATGTAAACAGAGTGGGAATGAAGCAAAGGATGAGTCACGGACAAATTTAAAGCAACAATTGTCATGTTATCAGAGGAAAAAAGGGTCCAACTGTTTTTACTTGTTAGAACGTTTATTTTACCACAGCTGTAAACACTTCTTACGTACTTTTCTGTGTCTTATTACGCGGCAGGTGCTGCTGTGACGTCACCCTAAAAGCTACCTTGTAGTTTCCTCAACAGAATTCTCGCAAAAATAATGCCATAACTGTCATGGTGCCTCTGTCAGACTCCTCCCCCTCCCAGCTCTGCTCTTCTCCAGACTCACCAGCTGTGACTACTCGTCTCATCAGCCACCTGCTCTACTTAAGGAGATCCAGCTCCAGAATTCTTCGCCAGTTCGTTAACCCTGATGGTGCCTAGTCGCTAAGCTCTACGGCTGGCTCCCCTTGCCTCGTACCTCGCTAACCTTGCCTTGCCTTGCCTTGTCTTCTGTGCCTCAGGTTTATCTCATGCCACGAGAGTCACCTGAGTCTGACACCACCTCGAGCAACAGCTTCATTCCACTCACGCTGACGCTTCAGACCTTCAAGAGCCTCAGCTTCCGTGCTCCTCACCAAGAGCTCCAGCCATGCTTACTCACAACACTTTTTGGACAAGCAGAGAAAATAAACTTTCTGTCTCCTCCTTCCGGGTTTCAGCATCTGGGGCCGTCTCGTGTTCTGATCATGACAATAACACCACAATGATGAGACACAGCAACTCATTGAAATGTGATCAGATCATTTCAGATTCATTAAAACAATTTTTAATGTGATACACATTGCTGCTCACTGCTTTCCCGACAATCTACCAGTATATCTCACAACACTTAGCAGCCTACCTTTATACCCAACGTCTCCTCTTCACTGCAGTTTTTGGCATCCTCTGAGTTAAAGCACACACGGCACATCTTCTTGCCAGTAACCACCTTGTAGCATGCCACCGAAGTAAAGTGTTGTTCCCAACGTTCAAAACTGATAATTGAAATATAAAGTTTTCATAAGTTAACTATCCTGAGAATTGTGAAGCGCAGGACGTCCATCTTTCTCCTGTTTTGACACACCTTTGTAATTCCTGGATAATGACTAAAGAGATCTTTAGTCACATGGTTTTGTTTACAAGCTTTGGCCCTTAACAGACTGGTCCGCTTGATGCCAGTCTGAATACGGACCAAATCCAAAGTGGTATTCAATCCGGAATGAACTAAGTGGACTTGATCCAAAACAAGGATTTTCCAAGTCTGAATACACCCTACGTTATCAAACAGAATCACAAGTGTCACACCTGCTGATTTTTTTTCTGCTTCTGGGTTACCTCATGGTTCAGTTTTAGGGCCACTTCTTTTTTCTTTCTTTCGCCTTCATTCAGACTGGATCCAGAGAGACTATTGAAGACAGTCACACATGTCTGCTAATAAAGAAAAAGTCTTTCTTTGGTTAAACTTTGAGATGTGAACATAAACTTAAAAAGTTAACATTTTTTATCACAACAGCACACTGTGACAGTAACCCTTTACCTATGTTTATAGGCTGTATTACGTAACTCACTCTACTTTGGAAGCAGACAGTCTTCCCTGTAGTTCCGGATGCTGCGGCACGTTAGAGGAGCCACATTAGCGTCTCTGCACTGCCTGCCTGTGAAGTTCAGAGATCAGATTCTTTTATTTGTTTTTAGGCTCTACATTTTATCACCCTACCGTGTCTGAGCTCCTTTCCTTGGAGACCTCAGCGCCTGAGGTCAGAGGATCACCTACTGAAGTTACTGAATTTCAAGAAGAAGCTCAGAGGCTTTTTTTTTTTTTTAGCTACAGATAAACTTTATAACTGTGCATTAGGTCAGCATCCTCGCCGTCTTTTTGTAACACCCCCATCCCACCCTTTGATTCATCAAACACAGGATTTTGTGCCACTTTTGTTCCTTTTTATAGTTTTTGGTAAACCATTGAAAGCTGTTTACCAAAATTACATTTTTGCTGTTTTAAATGGCTTTTATACTTGCTCCTTCAATATTCTGTTGTTTGAGCTGCAGTTATGAATAAAGTTAGATTCAGTTAAGTAAGCCTATTTCTGGTTGTCAGGTTTTTGCATCAGGAATGAACATTAATGGCGACAACTAAGTTGACATTCCAGATGTTAACGTTTCACAACTCCTTAACTGCTGAGTAAACTAGTCTCACTGAGCTGGTTAAAGTACTGCCAGAGGGGCTTAAGCTGTGATGAACAGCTGCTTCTTTCTGATATCTTAAGTGTTTAAATCCTATGTTTCTTTGTTTACACTTAATCTGCTCTAAATCTACTTCCCTGTAGTCGTTTTATTGACTTAATGCTGTTCTGCAGTGCTGAAAATAGCACCAATGGAGAAAAATCCTTCTGTTAAAATGGAATGACTCAGAATACATCAACTTACAGAATTTCAAGTGGCAACCATGAAGCACACGATCCCTGTATTCAAATTACAACTGTCATTTTTTAACAATAAAGAGTGATTATTGATGTTTGTAAAACATCTGCTGCTGTGGTCCCTTTGTTGTTTTGACTATGAGTTAGTATCTATTTAAATAACCTTTTTTATTTCCATTATTCATTTATACTTTTTCTTTCATTTCAACAGCTTTTAATCCAGAAAACTAGAGAGGTCTGGACATGACATTCACAAAAAATTTTTTTCCTTAAATTAACAATTTGTGCACACAAATTAGTCCTTTGTGGCCATAAATTAAAAGTAGGATTTGAACATACTAAAACAATAAATTGTGTGCACAAAATGCTAAAAACAACTCATTATCTCAAGTCGTGGAAACTTCTGCAGAAAAATGCAGTAATCCTGTCTGCTGGAGATTCTCTGCAGCGGAAAGAGAACAATTTTTCGACTAGGTATAGTCCATCTTCTCTATACAGCATATGACACATTTATTTTGTGTTTAAACTTATTTTTAGCGCAACATGTTCACAGATAAAATCAGATATATACAAGCCGCATAATGATACTTGTTCTTTAAACTTTTGAGAACAGAAAGCAGTGCTTTCTTCACGGTGCCCAAATTCTTACCATTACTAAACATTTGATCATTTTTTAACTGTTTAAAGTGTACAAATAAAATGTAATTAAAATATTAGTAAATACTCATTTGCCTTCCTCCCACCTTTTAATACTACCAGTAGCTTATTGCGGACTATAAAAATAATCAACTGCTTAATTTATTTACTTGTAAAGTTTCGTTTCAGTTTTAGAAAATGTAACCATGATTTACTTTGCATCAAAAGCTAGAATTAAAACATGAATATAATACATCCCACAGGAAGGCTTGAACAAACAACTTGCAAACCTATGTAAAGAAAAATAATTATGATATTAAGAAAAAGTATAAATCTTTCAAAAAAGAAACACAGTGGAGTGTAAAATGGTAAAAGAATGACATTTGGCAGTGGGGAGGCTGTGAAAAGCTGGTAATGACATTTACAGTAACCTTTTGCGGTGACTTTTTAAGAGAGATTAAAACCACAGAGACGGAAAGATGGGGCTATGTTAGGTCTTTCATTAATCAAACCCCGAATGCACTGGGCCACAGCCTCTGGGCAATTTCCCCTTTCACTTGTTAAAAAGCGAGGGGCAGGATGGTGGCGCTCATACGAAACAGTAAGGTCTGCAGGGTGGATGGATGGTGCAGCACACTTGTCCTTTCACCGGTGAAGCTGGAGGTCAAGTCCTCTGACAGAGCTGTTAGTGCTCCACTGAAAGCTGCTGTTTGCTTGTAGACTCCTCTGATCGGAACACAGTTCAGGATAATTCAGTTTGCATAAATGTTATATTTAAAGAACAGCACAGTAATTTAACTCACTTGGAAAACATTAGTTGGGTGAAATAAGAGTGCACAGATTGTTGATTGTGTTCTCAAGGAAACAACCAGTCCCTGTGTAATTTTGCCTCTCAAAAATCAAATGTTTGGATACCTGCTTTGGAAAAAGATAGATAAACATTTAATCAGATTACGGTGTTAAGGATTTCATGTAAATGTATAAACGGGAAGTGTTAAGAAAGTTAAAATGCTAAAATTTATGAGCTAACAGAAGATTTGTATATTTTATAATATTCATTTACTGTACCTCTCATAGTCTAGAAACTTATCAAGCAATGTTCATCATAGAAATTACTTCAGAGAGCATTTTATTTTGAAATCATCAAAAAAAAAACCCACCAAAATGGAAATGCACGATTCCGTTTCAGCTTGTTTGTTTTACCGCTGCAGCACATCTGTCTTTATCCAACCGTCATTGACAGAGTGCAGGTGTCTGTTTGCATGTCAGTTGTCCCACCTGTTGCACCAGAAGCTGGGTGCGGCACTTTTTATTCAGTGAACTTGCTGGAGGCAGGTAGACTTACAACTGAAGCTGGGTTATGGGAGGTCTGTTTGTTTTGCAGCTAAATGCAAATGAAGAAAAAAAAATCCTTCTTTCTTTGGAGTCTTTGGTGAACGACAAAGCACATTCATTTTTGTGATCAATCAAACCTTCCTTGATACTTTTTTTTCCACACCTTGCACTTCAGTTATTGCTGTTGCTTAGAAAAGATGTGAAAACACTCAGAGAAGCTGAAGATTTGTGTAAGTAGATCTACTCAATAAATCTCTGGGAATTGCAAGATTTGCTCCTTTATGTAGGAGTTCCCTCATTGTGGAGCAACACCCTGCCACTCCTGAAACAGCTAAACCTGCCGTAGATCTTCCAGTCAAACATGGATTCTGACTTGTTTTTTCTTGCCTTCCAGACTTACACCTAAATTTCCCCATCGCTGTTATCATTTGTCGATGAAAAGAGACCACAATCTGTGATCACTTTGATGTCTTTGTGAGAAGTTCTTCAATACGGAAGACACAAACATCCTACATTGTTTTGTCTTTTTCTCGTGATAACATCTACGATCACGTCTTCACAAGAATTTCTTGTGATCACGTGATAGTAGATGTCGTCATAAATTTTGTTATGTCGTGATAACGAAGATTATCTCTTTTTTTTTTTCCATTTCATACAATTCGCAGTAAAACAAAATGGTTTGTTGGACAAAAAGTCAAAAACCAGAAGAACTGAGAAATGTATTTTTGATTAATCGTGGTGAAGGTTGTGCTGTTGTTGTCGGTCAAAAACAATGTCCAAAATCAGTCATTTGAGGACAGGGCAGTTCGGTGATTATGAAGCTGTCAATTCCATTAGTGACCAGATGAGGGGATCAGGCCGTCTACATGATTACAGAATGATGCATGATTGTTTATCTGTGTCCAAAAGCAGATATATGGTGACCACCAATGAAAATCCAATTTTCATTATGCTCGTGCTATGGTAAATGGTAAATGGCGTATACTTCTATAGCACTTTTCTACCCGCTTTCGAAGGCCCAAAGCGCTTTACAGTCACAGTCCCATTCACCCAGTCACATACACATTCACACACTGACTATGTACCAGTACATGTCATGCTAGTAATGCTATCTTCTTATTATAAAAAAAAACTTGCTCTCTCTTCATAACAAAACAGTAGAAAACAGGAAAAAAGGAAAGGTAGATGTTGTTATCAAGAGAAAATGGTGTCATAAGCACGAGAAAGCAGACAAAGAGATGTTAGTTATTTAGTTGATTTAGATGATATAGCACTAGCGTTTCCAAATTTCATACTTCAAAGAAATTTTCTTCATTTCTTTTTAACAGAATTTTAATTCATCTTTTTTAAAATGACCGTGAAAAGGCAAAATTACCAGGAAACAATTACTCTTTGAAATTTATATAAATATTATCTGAATGATCTCATGTTTTGCATAAATCAAAGCAAGCTCAAAGACTTGTTCACTGTCAAAAAAGAAAAACTTAACAGGAAAAGTCAGCCACAACTACAGGATTATAGTTCAAAGCTTGAATAATGGGTGCAAAAACATAAGACCTACTAATTGTTGTTTGCATGTTGAAAGTCTACAACCTAATGATGGGATTGCACCTGTGAAGAATTGTTTTTAAATCACCACTAAAGGCCCTCCAGAGGTTTAATTCCTGTTTCTGATGATGTATTGTAATCCCCTCTGCTTTAGCAACACGATGATGTATTAAACAACAGATGTTACCAGAAGAAGAACTGCTGAGCCTTCTGAAAAAGCCTGCGTATGTTTGAAATTGCCTCATTTTCATCACCAGCTGTGTTTCTGTGAAGTAAGAAGCCTCATCTTAAAAAAAATATAAAAACGATTTAATCCTGTTGGGAGTCCAGGCATGCATAGAATTTAGAGGGAGATCCTCTTAAAGGCAGCATGCAATATTTTGTTGTCCCTTTCTACAAGAACATCTACTGTAAGACCTCCGATTTAGCTGGCAGTGTGTTAGCAAGGATCTGTTTCGTCCAGATGCAAACACACACTGAGAATAAACCCCTGGGTGTGCGTCAACTAAAGGAACAATAGCAGGTCCCTTGTGAATGGGTACATGTGTATGAGACATATTCGGATGTCATGTGTTTGGCAGTCATGACTAGCGATTAAAGCACACGGCTTCTTGTGAGATAGCTCGCTCTCACACACTAGCACACACACAAGAGCTCAGTGGATGTACATTACACCAGTGTCTGGAGTTTCCCTAGTAACAGCGTTTACTTTCACGCTGTTGCTTATGGAAACCGAGATGCAGATCTCCATGACTATCCGGTGCCTGAACACAGCATATGGCTAATATATTCACACACACAGACTGGACTTTGATCACAGGGGAATTTCGACATGGCTTTGATAGCACGCAGGAATCAAACTGGATGTTGCTTCACATGACAAAAGCCTTTCCTAAAGCTGATTTTAGAGCACACACACACAACTCTGACTAGTGTCTTATTAGTCACAGACCACAAGACCAAAGTGGCTGGCCCAGTACCCTGATTTTTCAAACCCACTAGGGAGGTATGACACACTCACACAGGCACAAAAACACACACCTTGGGGAACCTCACCCTATAATGATCAGCTGGAAGAGGGATAAGAAAAATAAATGCAAAAGAATGTTTCACCTCATCAGTCTTGAATCAATGGCTAGCAGCAAAAAGTGCAGATTTAATGTATAAGATTTCAATTTAGATTTTTAATAATCTATTGTTGTTTTCATTCTTATTTTTCCAATATTGTTTTCTGAAGTGTATGAAGAAATATTTACCAGTTCAAAGAGGAATGTGTCGATGCCAGGTCATTAAAATCAAACACTGAGGTCCAACTATTGGCTGTATGGAAATGGATCCATTCATAGATGGTTCTGGTTCCAAAAAAATAACATCAGTTCAGTCGCCATTTTCTTTGCAATGCAGACGTCGCCTAGCGGGACCCAAAAATTGTCAGTAAGAAGTAAATGGTCTGAGTCTGCCTGAACGTTTCTATGGCAACCACTCTCGCCAATCAGGAGTGAGCTTGTTGGTAGACCACACCCCTACCACTTAAAGGGATAATCAGGAGAATCTGTCAATCAAACGCTAAACATTGGTCGTGAGAACACATACAGTCATTTAGACATATGATTGGTCAGTTTATAACAGTTTATAACATCAGTAATTTGCAATAAGGAAAGAGCTTTCCCAAAAAACTGTTAGCATTAGCAAGTACATATTAAAAATGTGTCAGAGCCAGAATGGCTATTCTGACAAATAGATTGACTGAGTAATAGCTGCTTATTTCTCTATAGACGTTAATGGGATTTTGGCTTCTTGGATCCTGCAAGTACTTTATACTAGAGACATGAGGGGGAAGGAGTCACTCAGTCCAGTTCTCATACACAGTCAATGAGTCAGACCATCTGGAACATTTAAACGTTCAAAAGCATATTTGTTTGCATTCACTCATCTGCTGTGAGACTGCAAGGTTTTTAGAGGCAACCATCAACTGGACACGTTTTTAGATGGCAAATAATCAAAAATCACTCTAAATGAAATCAGATCCACACAACCGCTGGCACACATGCTGATGTACTTCAGCTGACTTTGATCAAAACAACTGCTTTCTTATCCATCCACGATATAGGGGGGGAGGGGGGCAGTAGGAAAAAAATCTTCACTGTGGCAATCCAGTTCTCAAGCCTGATCTTCTTTATGTTCATATAATACATTGACCCTTCAAGACAAGCGGGTGCAACCTGACCCCTCTGACCCCTCCAGGTTCAACTCAAAGGCAACAGAAACCGACATGCGAGTGAAACCGACATGCGAGTGAAACCAACGCAGCTGATCTAAAGAAAACAGTAGATGATCCTCACAGAGCAATAGAAAAAGCAGATTATAAATCCCTAAAAAATATATTTCATCTTTGCAAAAACTGTCCAACAAAGCATAAAATCAGACCAGCCGCAGAATTAGGAACACCTAACCCCAACAATGCACATTCAAACACAGCCTTCTTTTCCATCTAATACTATAAAGCTGCTCATACAACTGGCAGATCACGTATATAGATTTCTCATAAAGCATTTATGTGCTTGATGCAGATGATCCTTTTACTGCCAAATACTGCAGATAGATGAATTCTGTTGGGCTCCAGGCAGTTCAGGAGGCATCTGAACATCAATAATTCATGAATCCCTGTTTGTGCATGTGAAAAAGAGTGAATAAGACATCCATGTGTTTGTGCATGTAACCAAACAAACCTGATTTACCAAGTTCTTGTTTTTGATACTCGAACCTCCGTTTATTTGGACAAAAATTAAAAAGAAAAAAAAATCAGGGTTAAGTCCACTAAACTTAAATACAAAAATAAAGGACTCAAATTTAAATCAATGTATGAATACAGTTTACACATACATCCAGTGCCAGGGAGCAAGATGACAGCATTGTGGAGATTACAATACTTTTGATATGGCGAAAGAAACTTGGTCAAGCCAAGATTCTTTGTTCAGTTGGGTCTGGTAAAGGTTTGTTCATTAGTGGCTTGGATCTGTGTTGTAGTTTGTCCCAGTCTTAAAGCTAACAGTAAAAAAATAGAAGGGTGGCTGTGGAGAGCCAGCCCAAATTCTATCTAACGCCTCCTTCTCCAGGTTTTACCGCCTGTCTGCTGCGCAAAGAAGGATCCACGATCGACTGGAAACCAAAACATGTGCGCTGTGAGAGGGTGGAGATTGGATGAGAGGGTCAGAAATCGTGTTTCTTTCGCCAACATTGCAAGATTCTGTCGGGGCGTTGTCAGCTCATATGACCGTTCTTTTTTTTTTAATCTTTCGTGGATAAATCCCACTGTAAGGACGCATGAACCGCCAGTCTTTAAACCAACAGGTCCTTTGCATGTTTATGTGCTTGTGTGTGCGCAAAAGTGTGCGTCTCTGGGAGGAGGCAAAGTGGAGAGGGGTGGGGAGGGGATTCCTTTGCGCTCACTCTTTGCCCCCGTTAACCAAAGACAGCTCTTTGAGAATTCCACTGGCGTCCACGCGCCGCCTCTCACGGATCATATCCTCCAGGCTGCGAAATACCAGAGTGTGCACTCCACTGCCGGACAGGTGCACTTTGAGGAAGTACTGCTGCTCCGCGGAGTGCGCCTCCCCACCTGCTTTGAACTCCCGCTTCCCAAAGCGGCACCAAGCTGCGAAACTTTCCGAATTGGTCCAGCAAATCTCCTCGCTTCTCAGGCTCAGGTGTCCCACTGCGTTCTGCATCACCAGGTCTGGGGGGAGCGGTCGAAATCGGTACCGATTGTTGACTATTCTCCCGTGACGCCCGTTGCTGATCTCCAACAGGCTGTCCTTGCGGATCTCGCCTTTGTGCAGATGAATAATCTGGTCGTCATGCTCGTAAATGACCCAGTGGGGGGGTTGCGCAGTGCCCACTAGCTCCAATAGGTCCCCTGGTTTGCACATAGTCAGCAAAGTTTTGACCGAATACACATTCAAGTCCTCATTTTCCCGCAGCTTGGAAAAGATGCATTCCTGGGAGCAGAAGGCTGAGTACTCCACCTCGCTGACCGGGTAGGGCTCCTCCTCTGTCGGGCTGTGGTCCTTGGTGAAGCCGCAGTCGGACGGAGTGCGGTCGTCAACCTCCTCCTCTTCGTCAGAGAAGAAGTAGGCTACGCCGACCCGAAGCTCGTCCTTCTCCAGCCCGGACGGATCCCCCGTGGGCAGTTCGCTGTAGTTGAGGTGGGTGATCCGGTCCAGTTGATTTCCCATCAATGACCTGGCAAGGCAGAGGCATGGACTGCAGTGTCTGAGGGGCACAGAAAAAGGAAAACGTCAGGCGTGCGCCTTTTTTGCGCACGAGCAGCTCATTTGCGCTGACAAGTGTTCTTAAAAGTGAGAGAAAGAAAAAACACCAAACACCTGTCACCCCCCCCCCCCCATCATCGAGCTGCAAGTGTGGCCAATCACAATCAATGATTCAGTGCACCTTGCCCGCTTCACACCCAGTGGTCAAATCAATAAATCCCACCAGTCGTGAAAAAAGGGATCTCTGGTGAGGAAGGAAAAAAAAATCAGGCGGGTGGAAACTGCGGCGTGAAAATATCTATTTACTTCACACAAAGGCCAGTCTGGTGTCTTTACGCGCACCTAAAGTAGGATTAAAGAGAATACCTGTGCGCTCCCAGGGCTAATGGTTAGATATCCTTATGATCCATGAGAGCAGAGGGCTGCATGGTCCTCTCTGCTTCTTTCCCTCTCTTTTCTTTCTTGTCACACTTGTGCCTCACTCCTTGCACCACGCACCGGGCTCTCCGGCTCTATCGCGGACTCGTACCTCGCTTGAAACGGCGCCAGCGTGCGTTTAAGTACCACGGAGAGCTCCGCCTCGACCGACGCGCTCCGCCTTGGGTGTGTTTCACTGGAGCGCGTTCACGGGCATGTTGACGAACAGCCAATGAGAACCCCCGAGGAGAAGACGGGCCAATCAGATGGTCCAATCAAGTGTTCCGAGGGCGGCCGGCGGCGGCAGACGGCTGTTACCGAGGCATGCTGTTTGTTGTCAGAGAGCGGTGGAATTCTCCTCATGATCGAAGTCCGTACGGTGCGTGCCGGCGCACCCACGTGATAAGACCCCCCCAATAAAGATACAATTTTTGGCCTTCAATTAAGATCTATGTTATAAGAACAAAGGATCATGCGCAGAAATGTCCTTTGAAACTTTCTTTCTTCTCACTATGCAGTGTATCCACGCACATCTGTCAACACCAGGTGGAGGAAGGAGGGACGGGTAGTAGGTGGGAGCAAAGGAGGGAATGAAACAAAGGAGTCAACGGGGAGTGTGTAATGATTTACTCCGCAGTGCCTATAGGGAACTGAAACCGGCTCAGGTGGAATGTGCATTACATTTCACCTCCTTTGCAGGCGTGCAGTGCTGTGTACTCACAAAAGAGGAGTCATCTTAACTCGTTTAATGTCTGTGTTTTCATCGGAGTCACAACAGAAAGGCATCATGGCGTTTATCAGACCCAAAGAGAGCATATTTGTCTCTTATTTGGGGAATCTGTGAATATTACTGATTTGTTTTTATGCAGCATCTGGAGTAGCAGAGATGTTTTCTTTTTTGGCTACAATGTGGATGGAAATTGAGCCATCCCTCCTTTATTTTTGTTAATTAGAGGCCAATAAGGTGTTTTTCAATATATTTACAGGTCAAGCAAAGCAAGGACAAAAAAAGACTCCACAGTTTTTTTAATGGAGCTTTAAACATTACATTTAAGAAAAAAATGTTTCTTTAAATTAATACTTTTTGGCCACAAATTACTGTTTTCTATGCACAAATTAGAATTCAATGGCCACAAATTAACATTTTGTGCTAAAAGAATATTACTTCGTTTCTAAAATGTAGCATTTTATAGGCAATTCGTGGCCACAACTTAGCATTACATAACAAGCTAATATTTTATGTGCACAGATTAGTAATTTGTGCCAACAAATTAGATTTATTTACATTTTGTGTGCGCAAATAAGCACGTTGTTCACACAAATTTGTCATGGCTACAGAACATTTGAGACCCAGATGCTGGAACCCGGAAGAAAACACAGGAGAAAGCTGGTGTGGTGAGTAAGCGGATTTAATTGTCAGCCAGTTTAGAAAGCGAGCAGATTCCGTGAGGTCCACATTACGAGAGGTTGGTTTCTGTGGCGTCACTGGTGGATCCGTCCGTAGGATTAGGAGTCGGCAGCGTCCGTGGAGATCAGTGAGGTTGGACGATCAGCGGAGGCTACTGGTGAGACCGCGTGAAGCAGACTGAGTGAGGTTTCCAGACAACGGCTGATTCAGGCGACCACTCATGGCTTGGGGTTTTCCTGGAGACAGGTAAAATAAGATAAATTAGGTGCAGGCTTGGAACAAGGTAGCTTGACATGAACTAGACGTGAGGCCAAAATAAGCACCATCAGGAGCAACGGACGGGCGATGAATACTGGTCCTGGAGCTCCTTAAATAGGCAGGTGGTGATGATGAAGTAAGAGGTCGCAGCTGGGCTGAATCAGGAACCAAGCGGAGAGGAGAGTGGGAGGAGTCTGACAGAGGCACCATGACAAAATTACTCTTGTGTGCATAAATTGACATGTTGTACACTCAAAATACTATTTTGTGTGGATATATAAGTATTTTGTGACCTCAAATTAGTATTTTGTAGTATTTTTTGCCACAAATTAGCAAATGAGCCTTTTATTAGCATTTTTTGGGCACAAATGAGTTTTCATGCGCATGATTTAGTATTTTACGTGCACAAATTAGCATTTTATTTGCATTTTATGGGCCCAAATTGGCCTCTTGTGTACACAAATAAAATAAAAAATTCCAAACAAATTAGTATTTTGTGTCCACAAGTTGGTACCTTCTTATCTTCAATTTCTACTACTATTTTTAGCTACAAAATACTAATTTGTGTCTTTGTGCACACAGAATGTTAATCCGTGACCATAAAATTCTAACTTGTGCCCTTAAAATACTAATTCCTGCCCATTAATTATTATTATTATTTTTAATTTTTTTTAATCGTCATGTCCAGGGCTCAGTAGTTTTGACCCCATGTGCTGCAATAAATAGTTTAAACACGGCTGGAAAAAGTTAAAATCAAATCTGGATTTCCTGTTTTTGACTGCTTGAACTGTGCGGTGGTGGATGGTTTTTTCAATTTACTGTACAGTGGTCGTGTGTTTTTTTCCTTAAATTTTTTGCTAATTTTAATAATTTTAACACTTATCATTTATCCTGTTTTTTTAAAGGCTGCACTCTTATCTATCAACAACTTAATTATAATTTTCTGTTTTTAGTGACCAAATGATGCACATTTTACTTATTTTTATGTAATATTTGCTAATCTTTGGTCCTAAATTTTATCATGGAGAACTGTTTTAATTGATGAATGTTTCACAGACCAAAGATTAATTTTAAATGTTCACTGTACAAGTGACAATAAAGAACTATCTTCTATCTATGGATATTTTTATGTTCTATGTGTTTGTTTATGTCTCAGTCTGGGTTCAAGTGTCTTTTGCAACATTGGATCTTCTCACAACTGCAACAAACTGTTTTTGCAACATTGTGCAATTGTCATTAATTTATGATGCCCTTTGTGCTCATCCATACATATCAAGCCAGACTACAGAACAATGCACTAAATGCTTTGTTTTTTCACAAGCCAAACCCCGCCTATCCCCTCAACACATGGTGTCACGGGACAGAAAGGAATGGCTTCAGCTGCTGCCCCTTCTGCATGTGGTCTGGCCACCTGTAATCTACATTGAGCAGAAATGAGTTTCTTTTATAGCGACTGCCTTATTCTCTGTTTACCCCCCTCCTCCTGCAAATACTTTTTCCTTACACACACATAATCATATATGCAGGTGGTGTAATAATATGGCAAATTGCAGACAGTACTCAAATAACTACTGAGACAAGGTGATATTTCCCAACCCCAATAATTGGATATGTCTCTATTCCCTAATTACTAACTAAATCATGCACACCGCTGTGCAGTACTGTGCAGATGAAATAGCCTTACACACACACAAACACATGTACACACAGAGGTCCACACATTTTTTAGTGATCAGGTCGACTCACAAAGACTGAGTTATAAAACCCACATCATTCTAAAGCTTATTTTGATGTTTATCTTTATTGGTTTTAGGAAAATATGCAATGTTTTGACTGTTTTTGTCGAAACAGTAACTTTTTTATTTGCCGTTCTAGTGACACTGCAAGATTTCATCCCCCAAATCTGCTGAAACCTTTGCCCTCTGTTTCTCTTTTCGCAAAAACACCAAAGTAGCAGAAAATACAATCTAAGCTCCTATTTTCTTCTTTGGAAGAGTCTGTTGATCCCTGAGAGAAAAATAATTCTTTTGCTTGTATTGTTGCAGGGAGGTCAAAGAGCAAGCCCGGCCATGTCTGGTAGAAATATTAGTGCACTTGGACTGTAATGATTTCCGAGTCGTCGGAGACAAGTGCTCCGGCGTAAGAAGCAGTTTGGTGATCTATTCAGTGAAGGTCACAACAAAACAGTCAGCAGAATAGCCAGGTGGTAGGCCGACAAAGGTTGCAGCTGCAACAAAAACGCCTCTATAATTACATTTCTGACACAGACAATTATGTAAATGGTGGATGACCAGTGTTGCATTTGCACAGAGGTAAAATGTTTTGCTGTTGTTAATTTTCTGGATGTAGGACATTAGGAGGCAACCATAGAAGTGAAAACCACCTACAACTAAAGAATTGAGAAGTCCTAAATAACATTCACATATTTTTTCTTTTACCTCCGACTTGAGAGCCCTCTATTAGAAAAACCAGGGCAAATAAATGCAACTATATAAAGTGTTGCATATTATTTGTGACCATAAGCATGTAAATGCTGCAGGTAATAGCTGTCTTTGGCTTCTCCATATCTCGGCTCACAGTAGAAAATATTCTCCAGGATGTTATGTCTCTAATAAAAGCCAGTCTTTATGAAAGTGGACAGGAAGAGGGATTGAACTCTTTAAAATTTCAGACTAAAATTTGACCTATTTGACATTTTGTTTTATCGTTGTGGCGGTCATTCAGGGACTATAAAGATGAAATACCACAAGTGGCATCATCAACTTTCTGATGGGCTATATTGGTTTTCATTTTTTGTTTAAAAATATCATAGACTTCTGCTGTTTAGAGGATCAAAACAACAGAGCCACACCTCAGTACCCACCTGCATGTCATTTGTCTGTGCAGACCCATGCACCTGGATGCTCCACCTGTTTGTTCTTGCGCCTTTTTTTCCTTCTCTCCCTTATTCTATTTTTTTATAATTGAAAGCATGTAAGCCCAGGAGCTGATTCTATAAGCAACAAAGACCTTTGCACGCTGCAGTCATTTACTTTATTCCTCATCAACATCATGCATAAAACACATTTCATAGAACAGTCGTGCACGTCTCATCTGTGGCTGCATGTAAATTGAGCCTCAGGGATGGGTATGTTGCAGGGCAACAAGGCTAAGCGAGAATGTAGTACATGTAGCTGTAATGGTTCATCCTCGGCAACGCATTCTATTAACTGCGACTTAAAAAAAAAGTGCTGATGAGGGTTATTATTTATTTATTTTAGGAAGAAATTGGATTGAGAGGTAATGACTCTGAAAAGTACATTTTAAATGGATTCATCTGGAAGAGAATCTATAAAGAAGATTGTACAGTTAATCCAAGAATATCGCAAAGCAATGAAATGTGCGCGTAATCCTATTGGTCCACTAATTAAAAACGTAAAACACATCAAATGGAGACATATGTTGCTACGATACTGATATTAAGAAGTGCACATGGGATCTTATCACTTATACTAGTCATGAATATTAAGCACAACTTCATCCCATATCATTTCACTATGTTATCATGTCACCTCACTAATTTATTTGTACAAATTCAAGATGGGCGAGTTTGGAAAAGCCTTATTTAACTGTGCACTTCACAATATCAGATGTGATACAACATCATCTCTTAAGCTATGGCTACACCAGGCATGAGATGTGCATTTTTGAATCTTTCAGCCCAAGGCGTTCACTTGATAAGCAGGGAGGGGCTTCTTCTTCTTCTTCTTCTTTTTTTTTATGTTTACAGCATGTCCACCACCTACCATCAGAAGAGGCTTGGTGTGAAATGTCAAAGCGGGAAAATCTTGTGAATCCTGCTCCCGGCTTTTTCTTTCCCATTTCTATTCTGATAAATGAAAGATTTGCTGTCATAGAATTCTGGCCGGGCACAAAAGGGACACCTACCATACGTCCCTACCTAATCCGAGTCATTGGTCAGGTCGTTGGCCAGGTCAAACTTTGACCGAAGTTTGACCTGGTGAAACTGTCAATGTGTTTTCAATGGCCGTGCGTTTTGTATGTAGAGCCCAAAAATAGTCTTAAAAATTTGCATAGGTGCTCATGAACATTTAGAAGGTGGAAGCCTGAAATGCACATGTCCGTGGGTTTAACTAGACTTTTTATTGGAAGTGGTCATTTGAACGAGCGTTGCCGAGGGCGGTGTGAATGTAGCTTCACAGTTTTCATTTTCTTTTGCCAAAAAATAGATCCTAAATAGTTTCCCTCACTGTTCTTTTTTTTCTGTGTTAAATAAAACAAAGATTACAAAATCTGCAGAATTAGTCAGGCTGCTTCAAGTGTACTTTGTCTCATTGAACATAGGATATTTTGAAATATTTCAACATAAAATAGTTTCTTTTAAAGAAAATTAACAAAGAAATGCCATAACATCTTTCACTGGTCCAAAGACCCTGGATTATGTTTGTAAAATTACATATGGCTTCAATATGTCCCAAGACATATTGTGATTTATCTGGGGAAGACATTTGGAATATTTTAACCACAAAATGTTTCATCGGCCAGTTTGAAGAATTAAATTGGCAGAAATGTTTCTGTGTGGCTCCAAGTCCTGAAATCTTTTTTCCTGCTGCTCCTCACACAGAAGTTGCCTCCTGCTATACAGCAAGCCAATCGCATGAGGCGATGACTTTGTTATTGTTGTTTCATCCTTTTAAAGCTACAATTTTTTGTACTTTCTTTTGCTTTATTTGATATAGATCATGTTTGGGGGGTGTTTTTAGATTTATATCATATATTTTATTATAATCTAACTGTTCCATGTGGTTGTTATTGTCACTGTCATGATGTTTCACACGCTTCCATAAATCATCTTGAGTTGTATGTTTCTTGAACCCCTTTATGTGTGTGCTATTGTTCAAGCTCTATCTGCCTCCTATAGAAAAGCTGGTTCTCCATCAGGTCTTATCAGCTCTTCTCAGACTGCAGACCGTCTCATTCATGAGCCGCTGGTCCAACACATCCGAATCCCATCAGTGTTGCTCTGAATGTTAACTTCTGCAGGTTCAACTCTTCTTTTACCTCTAACACAGCTCTTTTTTGTGTTAGTGAAGGAAAATTTAGATGTTCTGAACTCTGTCTCTTTACAGTGAGGGTAAAAACTTTGCGATCCTTTGAATGATCTCAACGCAAATTTCTAATATGTTGAGCAAAAAGAAACTTGTAGCATAAGGTACAACAGTTCCACTTTTAAAATATAGTTTGTAAAGTTTTCCCACAAGTGCATCTAAATAATATTTAAAAAAAAAAACCTTTATATTCACTGAAGAGTTAACATAAAGCTATCCACAAAGATGTATTTATGTAGCCAGAAGGACTTTTACATTGAAGGGCTCTTTGTTATATGTTTTTATTTTAAAAATTTCTATTAATTATTAAAGAACACAAATCTAAAAAAGGTACATCTTCTTAAGCTACGTTGATATTGCCCTCGTCAACACGTATTTAAGCGGTAACCTTTAATAAAAGGTATATGTTAAATTGCAAAAATCAACCAAGTTTCTGGTTTCCCTGTTAAAAACTCTTGCATTTACGTGTAGCTATGCTCATTTTTACAACCTTTTTTCAGGTTCTACATATACAATACGCAGCTATTAAAAGTAAAACCAGGTCGAACATTGACCAATGATTGATCTGATTTTGTTGTGACTTATGAGTAGCTTCCTTTTTAATTCACGGAAGTGCCAACCATTTGAAAACTGATCATGGAGGAGAAATGAATAATTGCGGTTTGTGGCAGGCCGGATTTCTACAAAACCAAGTTTTTCATATAACAGAATAGAGCTGTGAAAGAAAAGGCCTTGAGCAAGAGTCCTGTCATCTCACACTCAGCCTCCTTCAAGTGTAGTTGGCAGATGTGCGCTGGTGAAGAGTAGCAATAGAAAAAGAAGGAGAAGGCCCTCACTGCTTGTCTAGTGTGAACACCATGGGGCTCATGCTCAAGGACATTGAACTAAATAGGGTTGTCTGTGGTGTTTCTCTGTTGCATTGGCACAAAGAAATGTAACATTGTTTGATCAGTTGGAATGTAAAACCCTTGTGCTATCCTAGGCACTTTAACATTGGGAGTTGGGTCATCTAGACCAGTGTTTTTCAACCTTTTTTGAGCCACGGCACACTTTAACCTTGACAAAAATCCCGCGGCACACCAGCATCCAAAAAAAAAAGGGAAAAACTCAGTCTGTATTGATCTACAGCCCCTCTGCAATCTCACATACATTTTTGTGATAATTGTGGCAGAAAAAGCTGGAAGCTGCAGTTGTTTTTTTCTAAAAGATGTATGAAAAGTTAAGTTAGAAGATTCAAAAACTATTTGATGTGTGTTCGTTGTTTAAAGATGTTAAGAGGAGAGGCTCATTGTGCGCTAAGACAGTCATTTTAACCCAATGCATCATGGGAGATGTAGGGCCAAAAATCCGCCGACCGCAGATAGACTAGCGTCTCTGAGCTTCATTGTTTTGTTCTCTTGTTCCACGGTCTGACACCGGATTCTGTGGAAAGCTACACCGCTAAAGACGAGCTTTAGCTGGTACTTTTGTTGGAACTGAGCGACTTTTTGAGGTAAATCTAAACAAGGAAGTGAAGACTTTAACCACTTCTGATTGGTCAGACTGATGACATGTGATCAAGCCTTCAAGAATGATTGGTGGAGACAGTTAAAGGTGCGGGATTTTTCCGCAAACAGGTATAGCTGCAGCAAAATCGCAGTACCGTCATTCTTATCAAAATGTCTTTAATAGAATCAAATAAACAAAGAAAAAATAATTTTATGATCTTTTATATTCCTAACTACTCAGTGTTTTATCAGGGCCTGTTTGGATGAACAAAGAGCTGATTTCCTGGAGATGGGAAATGTTTTTAGATCAGTTAATGAGGGCAATTTCCCACGGCACACTTGACCATCTCCCACGGCACACTAGTTGACTTGCTGTCAATTGCAAATACTGGCACACAGCTCCCTTTAGCAGTGTTGCTATTTATTTAAAAAAAAAATAATATACAGGTTGCACATATAAGTCACACCCCCGATCAATATGCAAACTATGCAAAAACACAAAAAATTGCAACTTATACTCTGAAAAGTACGATAGTCATAATTTTTGTTTTTTAATTAGTGGCCCTGGTAAACTATCTACTCACTCAAATAAATCCCAGTGAAAACTTTCAATTTAATTTTGTATTAAATGATTACAAACCTGCTTTGAACACTAGATGTTCATGAAAAGTATTCTGGCTCAAGATAAGTTCTTTCAAAGTGTGCAGGTCAGCCTTTCACCCCCATCCGCTGTCTCCGCCCCCTTCCCCTCCATCTCTCTCTGGTGAGTGTTAGTCCATTGGTATGCAGGGAGATGTTGGCCTGTGTTTGCAGGGAAAGGATAAAGCAGTAATCAGTGCCAATGAAGCAGCTTTTGTCCCAGAGCACAAATGTGCCAACATCAGCAACACCGCCAGCCCAAGCGTATCAGTGTATGTACTGTGTGTGTGCCTATAAGAGAAAGAGCACGATCAAAGAGGCTAGACAGAGGTCAGTTCTCGGGACATGAAGTTTTTATATCTTTTTCTGGCCTTTTTGGACAAGTGGAAAAACGTGATCCCAACCTCATTCAGACGGAGCAACCATGCAGCTCCTTTTTTTCAAATCAACTTTTCTTTTTCATTTCTAATTTATTCTTTACAGTGGTATATGACTTTTTGCTCAAACACAGATTGAACAACCTTAGACAAGTTGTCCTGAGTTGTGCAAAACACAAGGAACCTGATTGCATTTTAAAGCAAAACTTTTAAAATTGGTGCACATTTGAAGGACTTGTTCATTTTTTGCACTTATCCTGTATTTAGGAAAACAGCACTTGTTCTGTTGGTAATAAATGGCTGTTAACCCAGTTTGTTCCTAAAAAGCAAGAATGAGTCTGCAGTGGGAATTTCAGGCCACAGGCAAGTATTATTGAGATTACATCAGTTTCATTTCTCCGTGTTTGACAGACATATGCAAAAGTGCTATCTTACGATAGTCATTTCCCAGCAATGGGCCCTGGATCATCAGATGCCTTAAAGGAGTTGCTGGATATGAAAAGGAAACTTTCAGGGGAGGGAAGCATAGATACTGAGGAGTGCAGCGAGGACTGAAAGTAAAGATAAGAAATGCTAAGAAAGTTTGCAGGAGAAAGCTAAATGGCAAGTTTCACTGCAAAAAAAAAAAAAAACAAAACAGTGCAGGCGGTGGGTTTAAGGCTAAAATGGATGATGGGCCTTATGGGTGCAGGGAGAATGGATGACTACAACAGAGGCAATGTGAGTTAAAGCCACCAGTTCATGTAAACGTGCCTTTCAGGCTTCCGCGTTCAAAACTCTCACATGTAGCTACGTGCGTTTTTACAACCATTTTCATTCTCTACGTGCAAAACGCGCAGTCATTAAATGCATTCTGCAAGTTGATACTACGTCAAACTTGGACCAATCAGAGACTTGGATTTGGTGGTGACGTATGGATGACGTCCCTTTATATGCACAGAAGTGCCAACCGTTTGAAAACTGATAATGGAGGAGAAATTAATAATTGCGGTTTGTGCCCTGCCGGAGCTGGGCAAGAAAGATCCTGGAGCGTGATTTACACCGCTTGGACATCTCACATCAAGCCTCTTCCAACTGTAGGTGGCGCACATGCATTAGTGAACAACATGAAAAGCAAAAGAAGAAGCCCCTCCCTACTTGTCTAGAGAAAACACATCATGGGTTGTATCGTCTTATCTTACAGGCCTAACAATGCAGGATTTGCAGAAAATGTTGAAGAGTAAATAAAGAAGTCTGTCAACACATGTTAGCAAACAAGACAGATAAAAACCACTCTAAAGTATGCATTTGTAACATTTTGTCCACATAAGGTTTTGCATGCAAACCTAACTTGTGTTTCTGTAAAAGTCTCCAGTACACCAGGGGGTGAACATCACATACCTGTAGTGTCATTTGTTCAGCTCTTAATTTCTTTATCTGTCTTCATTTTAATGAGTCCAACACTTTTAGGAGGGATGCATTCACTAAGTCTAGTTTTTGGAAAAGATTATTTTTGCAGATTTGTGCTGTATTGTTCATTTTCAACTCAGCTAAAGCTCGGTATTCTAAATTAGGCCATCAAAAGATCTGTGCGTCTCGTTGCTTTCAGTTTTTTTTTGTGGAGGAAGTGTGAAGAACCCTCTATGAAACATCTATAAAAACCTGCTTTTATGCAGCTTATTTCCTTACGGCTCTGTCGCAGTTCTCCTTGGACCCCTGCACTAAAGTAAGCAAAAGTGTTATCTCCCTGAAAGTTAATTTAATTTTCTCAGGTGCTGTGTATTTACTTGTGCCAATTGTGCACGTCTTACAAAAGGACATTAAAATTACCCTTGGAATCGGGTTCTCTTGGTTTTCAGGATAAAATGCAGAATATTACTGTTGCACAGCAATATCTTATATTAGCATCTAGCAAGTACTATTAATATGAAATGTGTAAATTCCAAATTTTTTAAGTCAAGTGTTTCTGGATCGAAGCTTTGACAGCAGCAGCTGGAACCACAAGAGTCCTTTAAAAAAACAAAACTAATTAGTTTCCTTTTACCTGCCGTCTGCCACGTTCGATAGCTGCAGTGTCGATATTCTTCAGGCTCCAGACTGTTTCAACTGTTCATTTAGTGCACTGGATTTCACATTTCCTCTATTACCTCTGACCGTGTCCACATGCCTGAGTGTTTTCCCATGTGGGGACACAACCCTATTCAGCATGTGACTACCTTCAGTGTGGCCTGGTCCCTTGTCTGACACGCCAACTTAATCTGCTATCAAGCAGCCTCGAAGACCTTTGGCTCCTTCAATTGCTTCTTAGCTCTGATTAGTGTGTGTTGATGTGTGTGTGTGTGTTGATGCAGGAGGTTCAAACCAGGGGCAAGGTGGAACACTTTCTTTATGGACTGCAGCACCTCCGGAGAGCATGTATGCGCATTAACACACACATCCTCAGCATCCATGTTTGAGCTTCAGCACACAAGAACACAATGATAAATTAAAATCGGCGCCGTGTTGGGGAATTACCCATAACTCACTACTGTGAAGTTGTGATAGGTTATGATGCAGTTGCACCCCCCCAGAGCCCTCTGGTGGCCCAGTAATGTGTCATGAGGTGCACACTAATGAAAGTCCTGTTTCACAGTTAATGAGGCTGTAAATTTAAGAGCCAAACCTTTGTTGGAGTCGTCAGTCGTCATCATGTCTTTCTGTTCATTTTCATATTTTGCATTTTCACTAAATACACACTTGGTTGAAGAAACAAAAAATTGGCAACCATCAGCTTTTACCATCTGCTGCTTTTGGGAAAAACTGTACCAGAAGCCAGACTTTCTTTGACAGTGTTTATTGTGAGATGTCAACGTGTAAAACAGAAACAAAAAAGTTGTAAGCAACAGGGACAAAATAATTTTTAAATGAATTTGTTCTTGGAGTTTAACTAGTTGCATTGCAAATTTGGAAAAATGTTAGAAATTATGATAAATTTGGCTCATATTAGAATTTCTATAACCCTAAATTTACATTGATTCCATCACTTCAAAATGTAAAGTGAGTAATAATTAGGATAATAGACACATCATTGACATCATTTCCACAATAAAAGCCTTGTTTAAGCTCCTGAACCCAGGGGGGGATTTACTATAAGGCAGATGTAGGGCATTACCTGAGGCCCCCAATGTGTGCCTTTAATAAGCAAGAAATTTGTTGACACACTTCTTAAAGACAAAACAGAAAATAAAACAGAATCAATGGAACTAAAAATGAATATAAAGACAGTAAAACATCAGAAAAGGAGGGGAAATGCAAAGGGAGGGGCAGTAAATTATCATTTTGAGAACATTTTCTTATTTTATTTTTATTGGCCCCTTTTTATAGGGTGCTGTTTTGTTCAATCCTTCAATAGTTGCTTTTCTGTCTTCTTTAGTAAAGGCTGAAAAATTAAATAAAAGACTAAAGATGCTCATTTGTTCCTACTAGAAAGAGTGCTTATGAAATTAGTGCATTCAAAATACAGGTATTTGACTTTTAAATTTCATTTTCAGTTTTTAGACGATCATCAAAACATTTGGATTCTTTGAATTGATTGTGTCTGACAGTGGACCAGTAAAGAACTTATTCAATGTTTTAACCAAGGTGATGATTAAAAAAAATAATAATAAAGCTCTGAAGAGGGCCCCATGTTATTGTTTTCCTGCGGCCCTCAAACTGCTAAGTCCACTGCTGACTGAACATCGCTGACATAATAGATTTGTTAATCAAGAATTGCTGAAAATCTTTATCTTTCCACCTCACTGAGCAACAACTTTTTTGTTCTGACGTGTGCCTCACATTTAACAATATCAGAAAGCCTAGTCAGGGATTTGACAGAAAGATTTCTGCGTCTTTAGATCAAGGATGTTTTAAAATCTAGCCATTGATCCATGTCTGTGTAGATGATGAAAAATAACTAGACAAAGGTTTCCATAAAAACCTGAATTCTTCATCAGAAGTGACAGACACTGAAATTGTTTAAAGTTGAATAAGTGGGAGTAATCAGATGTTTGATCAGATGTATATTGATTAAATTGTGATAATCCTATTCACTGTCTTGTAATTCACTGTCTTGAATTTAGCACTTTTGAAAACATACTGGCATACAATATGGATGCAACAATTCACTTTCCTCATGATTTCGTTCAATGGTTTATTGTGTTTTAGTTGTAAACCAAGTGCATAAAAAATACCACCTTGTAATGTAAAAATAAGAAATATACACGATAAAAGTGGATGTCAGGAAGAATTCGCTTTTCAGGAAGAAAGCTACAAGTGTTTATCTGATACCTCATCATAGGATTACCGCTGTTATCCAATAAATGTCATCCAATTATCCTGTCAACATGTCAATTTAAAAAAAAAACTGATAATGATCAGATATTCGGTGTGTATGTAAATGGGCTCAATGTTTCTTTCGCATCAGCAGGCTCAGCCACCGTAGGTGGTAGGCAACAACAATTGCCAGATGAAGGGCATGTACCATGTGCCTGTTTAACTCCGATTGCTGCTGTTGTTGATCTCACCTTCTCGTGCTTCATGTGTGGCAACTCTTTTAAAGATTAACTTTCATCCACAGTTGGATAAATGCTGTCATATAAATATTGACTTTATTTGCTAAGTGCCCTTATTGGCTTCTTGCTAAATTGCCGCAAAATATGTCGATGTTTCTCCACTGCAATATATGTATTTTTTTTGTAGTGAAAAGATATTAATTACACATTGTGTGATATGTTAAGATCTTCCTTGCATAGTGATCAGTTCTTTTTTCTTTACATGTTTTTTATATATTTAATGAAAATTTTTACCACTTATAAATAAATAAACAATGTAATACAATTCCTTTTTTTGCAAAAACAATTAGTAGAGCATCACCTACATTTAACAATTTCAGTATTATATATTGCATGGACCAGTGGAGAAAAGTCCAAGACACCCTTGTTCTATTCTAATGTGGTACTTCTCAAACCTTTATGGCTTTCAGAGCAAATGGGAACAAATGAATTGAAGGGCAGATTTTATTCTTATTAGGGCACAAAGCTTTATATCGCTGCCATCAGTGTTTGACAATCGGTTGCTAATGGTGCTTACTGTGTGGCCAAAGAAACCAAAAGAAACTATAAAGTTTAAAATTTTACATTAACTCTAGCTGGTGGGACCAGAGGTACCTGAAGGCTACTAGTGCTGTTGTTGCAAGTTGCTGCTTCAATCACAGAGCACAGGATTTCCCCAGCAGCAGAGAATTGCTTTGTTAAAGAGTCTCACGCTTAGATAATGACTGCACTGACGGAGCTTTGTTATCCATCTCAGGTCTGTCATCTCCCTTTCAACTGAGTTACAGAACAACAACGAAAAACTAGTGCAGAAAACTGTCCAGTGCAGATTATTATCAGAGTAGTAATCACTTTCAGGTAAATTGTTAGACTCTATCAGATAATTCTAATACGCCCCAAAAACGCACTAAAAACTAAAGCCCATCCATACACCACTACCGAATCCGAGTCCCTGAATGCCAAAGTTCAACCTGGTTTAACTTTCAACGTGCGTTCAATGGAAGCAGGTTTTGTACGAGAAGCCCGAAAACCGTCATAGAAACCTCCATGAGTTTTAGTAAATTAACAGCAAAAAATCAATAAAGGATAAAGGAATTTAACTTCTATCAAATCTGGCAAATATAATATTTATGTCATTTTTGACAGTTTTTTTTTATTTTAAAGTTTAATAAATGTTGACAAGTCAGACTGGCATTTATTGTCACTATTTAGGAAAAAAAATGCTAGTTTCAAAATATAGGAGGATATAAGATGGGTCAACTTTTACTAAGACAATAATCTCATTTTGTTCACATTCTATTCTAAAATGAGTTGTTACACTAGTTTTTTTGTCACTACTTAAAATAAACTACAATTAGATACAAAAAAACAAAACATAAATTTATAATATAAATTGTGTAGAACTAGAAAGTAAATTCCTTATTATTGAGCTGTATAACTGTAAGTAATTTCATGTAATAGTCTTAATAGTTTAATAGCTTGAGTTTTAATTGGTTTTATTTTTATTTTGTTTATATTTATATAAACAAAATAGGCTAGACAGGCAACAAAGACATATACGATTCCTAAAAAATATCAATTAATTCATCGTTCCATTTTAGATTTAATTTGATATTGAAAGCAGGTAGTCTGCCATCTCTCATTGGGTGGAGTGTCTCTGCCCCAGGTGGAGGAGTTTAAATATTTTGGGGTCTTGTCCATGGGAGCTGGGAAGTCTGGGCATTTTGCTTAGACTGCTGCCCCTGCGACCCGGTCTTGGGTGAATGGAAGAAGATAGATGGATGGATTTGTGAAAGCAAACTTGCATGTTCAGGACTTTTAAAAAGTGTTTTGTAATTTTCACTTTAATTTTCAGGGGTTCTGAGAATAAAGTGGCCTAAAATAAGCCTTGTTCCCTTATTATATAAACTCCCATCATCATGAAAAAGAACACTTTTACATTTACTTTGTATTACTATTAACTCTTTTTTGCGAGATAACCTACTATTTAATTTCAGTTTGTATTTAGTCAGTGACAGGTACATCTCTTGCTTATGTGATCCAATCTCTGTTTCTGCTCGTAAGTGCTGAAATGAAGAACTGAAAAGTACAAAAATCAGATCTACCTGATGTTCGGCAAAATAGTTAGACAAAAGAGTGGATAATTGCTTTCATGTGAGAGAACATTCAGTTTCTTTTTCATAATGGGGTACAAAAAGCCACGGAGCAATTAGTGGAGCTGCTCTTTTATGCTGCATTGTGCCCTTGCTAATTAGAAAGTCAAAGAAGGTACAGCCAATTGAATTTTCTGAAAAGGACCCGTTCTGTACTGCCAAAATCCAAAAAAGATCCCATTTAAAATATGATTTTGACCATTGGCTACTCACTAAGAACCAAGTATCTAAAGAAAGAAAGAAAGTACATTTGAATCAAATAGAAAAGTCATGACTATAATCTAGAAATGTTTGCCCTTTGCAATTGTCACACCATCGCAACTATTGATGCTGTGGAGCACTGATGAGCTAAGGCACTGATGATACCCAACAAGGCCAACCTCGCTTCTAGTTAATCCCAAAGGTATTTGGGGGGGGCTGAGGTCAGGGCTGTGTGTCCGACAGTCAGATTTATCCACAATAAAATCATTCAGCCATGTCTTTATGGACCTTGCTTTGTTCACTGGAACACAATCCTGTTAGAACTGAAAAGAGCTCCTCCCAAACTTACGTTTAGTGTTGGAAATCTGCTCAATAGTTTTGTTACTCAACTTTGTGAATAGACAACACATAGTCAGAAGCATGATGGTGTCTTAACATCATTTGAAACTCTTATCATCTATCTCACTGTAAAGAAAATAAAAAGCTGCCACTATCGGAATGAAGCTCCCTTGAAAGCTATTTAGAGCTTGCTGTAGTTCATCTAATTACCACTGGAGTTGTACTGCAAAAACAAATTATGTTTACAGTGTCTTTTAAAAAATATGTTAAAAAAGTGTCTTGGGAGTGTAAAAGTGTCTTTCCCTTTGCAAACTGAATTGTTGTCCTCATAGATTGAACAGTTAATTAGACTGAAGTCAATGAGAAGCAGAAGTTGTATTACAGACTCTGATACAACCTGGTTAAATGTTGGTGCTGAACAAAGTGAGTAGCTGAATCCTGAACGTGTTCTTCTAAAATAATATTTGCATGGAGAAATACACTCCTGTGGAGACACATTCAGTGTGGCTTCAGACCCAAAGTTTTTGTACCAACCTCAGTGCTAATAAAAGTGTGGAACTCTCCAGTTATGTAAGCGTGAATCAGCATACCGTGTGCTGGTTTTACACCATGTTCCTCTGCTGTCACTGAGCCCACATTGTGACTTTGTGCAATCTTCTGCTCGGTGCCTGACATGCTGTTGTCTATGAACACTTCACAATCTCCAATATCACTTTGGACTGGTTGTGAAACATCCATCCAGTCCTAGCATCACTGCTGAAGCAAGACCTTAACATGACCCGTTTGGTTTAACAGATATGGAGACTGCATGGTCTGTCGCTTCATTCCTACAGACTTTTTGTAGTGTATTAGCACTTCTGTTCTGATAAATGTTTACAAGCTCATTAAAACAAATTAAAATAAATGCAAGCATTTGAGAAAGAAAATCATCTTTCTGCATTGCATCAAGCCTTTGTGGTGCACACATTATTATAGCACGTCTACCTTAGTGAGAATTCATTAGGTGACATGTGGGAGTGCGAATAAGACTTCCACAAGTTAATTAGACAAGGGAAAATGATATAACTGAGTTGTGGCTAGGACCCCATAATGTATCTCCCCCAATATACAAAATCTGTTGTTAACTGATGTCAGATGTTCACGCTAAACCCATTAACACCAGCTGAATCATAGGTGCATTTGATTTAATTTACTTTTATCTTAATCTTGAGGACAGAAGAAACCTGGGAGACTGTATGACTGCAGGTGTATGCACAGCGATTTAAACCCCCAGAGCAAAATATAGAGAAATTTGTGTCTTATGGCAGGATTAAGTCACCTGCACAAAAACCTGAAAAAAAGCTAGAGAAACTATTAAGCAGTCATGGTATTTAACATATTGATTTAGGCTGTCAAGATTGAATTTCTTTTCCTTTCCCTTTTTATTTTTGTTGGTCTCTGTGGAAATTAAAATGTCCTGACTCTGAAAATATTTTAGGCAGAAAGCAAATAGTATTACTGCCTTTTCTTATGACTGAGCATCAAAGTCAACATAATAGGAGTCAAGAGATGAGAGAGAAATAATAAGACAGGATTTAGCTGCAGGAAATGTGGTAGATACTTGTTTTCCTTTATTTCTGCACTTGCTGTTTACTTTTGTGTTCACTCAATGTTTGATATGACAGAAGAATACTACTTTGTGTCTATTAGTATTGAGATACATTTTCTATGTAAGAGATTTCTTTTGATAAAATAATGTACAAAACTCCAATTAAAGTCAGTCTTGCCTTCCACAGTAATTATGAGTATATTCACTGAATACATTGAATGCACCCAAACTAATGCAAAGTAAAGAAGATTAATATTTGTTAAAAAATATTTTATAAACAAATAGCTGAATTCTTTAAAAAAGTGTAGTGTCTCAGTATTTTTTTTTAGGAAGTTTGGCTCCTTTCTGGCTGCCTTTACCTCTGAAAAGGGCTCAGTTTTATTCCAATCTACTATCATTATCTAGAGCTCCTTTTAAAAAATAAACAAATAAAATAAAGTAAAAAACAGAGAATCAGAGAGGAATCTTTGGAGCAGCTGCCTCAAAATAAAAATAAAAACAACTAAAATAAAACAGCCGGGTAAAAAACGTGAAGACTTAAAGTAAAAACTATACTCTAGTTTTTGCAAAAAAACAACATGTTTTTTATTTTGCTAATTATCACTTTGTTTCATAATGATCACTTTCTAAAAAGTTTTACAGTTGTGAAAATTTGACAATTAAAAAAGCTCTAAATTTAACAGTTTGTGCAAAAAGACAAACTTTTGGAAACCCAACAGATGCTAGTCTAAGATAGAGTTGATCTGATTGCCGGACCTTGATATAAGATCTCCTTTGATAGAAATTCTCTGACAATTTAGCACTTTTAGCTGTTCTTTTTTCATGAAAGATGTTTTAGAAATAAAATTAATTTGAATTGAAATTCTGCAACAACAAAAAAGAACGAGGGCAACAACACTCATCCACAGCGATATAAAAGGTTTATTGTCAGTTTCACAAATGCCTGATTGCAGTTGTTGCCGCCGAGGGTGCCATAACCAGTTATTACATCCAAGGGACAATTAGTTTTTCACATAATGTCAAACAGGTTTGCATCTTGCAGACTAATTTACCTCTGTTGTGGAACAATCAGCCATTGTCTGCTCAGACCTCATGACTTAGACCCCCATAGGGGCTCCCAACCCCATTTACATGTGTGTGCTTGATTGGTGCTTTTACATGTTGATCAGTGATCTATTGACCACAGTTTTATTACTGTGTTTAACAGGGTTGATATATATATTTTTTTTACAATCAGGGAAAGCAGTTGCCAGAAAGTTAGCGCTAGATTTACAGTCAAACTTGTTTACGTTTTAAATAGTTCATTGTTTTTTTTCTCTTCAGTGATATGTGGTTTGTGGGAGCAAAAAAAAAGATTTTTATGCACAAACAAATGAAACAGTGCTGAGCATTACTGCTTTAGATTTTCTTGTTTTAGCTTGTTGATATTTTAGAAATGAGTTAGAAAGGGTCACAGAAGGTTCACATTACAGTGTTCCTACAGGTTTACAACAGCTTAAAACATAATTTACTGGACCACAATCAAGAAGATAAACATAATTGTTAGAACTGTAAGTTGACTTCATGAAAGGAGCCTGGACCTTGGACATACCTGAACTAGGTCTTTCTTGGGAATTTCTATTGATTGGCTTTCTATTTGGACTGGCAGTATCCTCTAGAATGATTTAAGTTAAATACCGACAAAGACTCCAGCATTTTGGAAAAAAGGATTTCAGGAACTCTTCTTCTCTTGTGCACCTATCAATTAAAGTTAAGCTTTTTGATAATTGCGATTAGGTTAGCTTTTCAAATCATCAGCAATATATAGATGACGGCTTTTAAATCAGGCTAATACTTGATGATTGTTGGCCAAATTAAGCCCATATTGCCTCCCAAAGATTCAACCAGCCAGGTCCAGATTTTACTGGGCATGCCATTTAAGGAGATTATCCCCACTGTTCTGAGGCTTAACGAGCATAATTTGTCAGATGACAAAACTTGAAATATGTGTAAACACAGAAAATGTGCCAGAAGGGCTTATGAGAGTGCTGAAAATATGGCTCTACTGATCATTTAAGAACCGGGTAGGTTCCCCCCCGAAAACCCCATAACTTCTGACTTACAACCTGCCACAAATGATTCAACAGGGCTTCCGCTCGCCTTTAACTCACAAGACCAAATCTAAAATCTAGGCCAGATTTAAAAAAAAAAAAAGAACCGTGTCTCCTCAGTCAGTTGGAGGTCAGACATGAAGTGCCTGCAAAGATGATTTTTTTTTTTCAACGAACCGCATGAACTGAAGAGTCTGTCTCCCCAGGCGCTCTTTAATGTCACATAATCTATTGAAATCCTGAAAGATGAATGTAAACACTGGTGAACTTGTGCATGCACTCATACACACCAGCTTTTGCTTGTTGATGAAGGCTGTTGCATTTTCCTCCAGATGAAATCTGGAGTGTCTTCTTTTCTCCCACATCATAAAGCACAAATGTGTCCCTTTTCTTCTTCTTTTTTTCCTTTTTTTTCACATTTAGGAGCTCATACAGTCTGAGTATCAGAGCCCACGCCACCTTTTTTTTCTTGACATCTCCTCAACAACCTGATTCTTTCTTTGCCTTCTCTTCAGATCCTGCAGTCTGTCTCCTTTTACTGCCATCCTTTCTTCATATTTTATACTCACTATTTCAAATCTCCCTTTCCCATCTGTTTTATTTCTCCTACAGCCTGCTTCTTGCTGGTGAATGCTGCCTCCCTCTTTAATGACATTTCAACTCAATAATTTCACTATACAGACTTTGTGAATCTTGAAAAGTCGACACATTTTCTTTAGCCTAGAGAGCTATCGTCTGGCTGCTGCTGTGTCTTCCATCTCTCCCTTTCACTTCCCATCAATGTCCAGTCTGCACTGCAGACCTGAAAGATCTCTGATTTCTTGGTTTATGTAAAAGTGCTTTGCATATTGCTGCACAGCATCATTCATATTCTCAGTAATTTAATTTTTCTTTCAAAACACCTTTTCTTCTCTCGGAATTTATAACTCTACTCCTTAATTTATGCATGTGTGTTTGTGTGTGTGTGGACGGGGGTACCTTTGCTTACGGGGGGAAAACTTGTCAAAAATAAGATTTCAAGAAGATTTTAAAAAATTCACCCAAGTGAGGTAAATTCAGGCTGACGATAAATTTCTTACAGTTTATCAAAATATTTTTATTGTGTGTTTGCATATATGAGCTCATTACAGCTAATTGAATGTCAAAGGAAAGTTTCATACGGTGGCCCTGAAGTTCAAATCACACCAATGAATCTCTGAATGCAAAAACACAATTGAAATCAAAGCCAATTCCAGTTGAAAAAAAGCAGCATTTTCAAGAGCAAAAGTAATTTCCAAAAATGAAATGTTGAAAAATAAAACACAATAAGATACCAGCAAAGGTAGGTATTATGGGACATTGCTAACTGGATGACAACGTTTGATTTTTGATGTTTCATTTTTTTCAAATGAGTCTTTAATGTCCACATGCTAATAAAAGTTTTTTGCTTAGTATAGAGCAAATCTAGAATTGTCATAATTCAATCATTGATGTCCCATAGTACATACCTTTTCCAGTTTCTTATTATATTTCATTTTTTAGCATTTCACTTTGATTTCTAGAAATTTTTGTTTTACGAAATGGTTCATTTTTATTTTTTTATTTTTTCAATTTTGTGGGAATTGTGATTTGGTTTGTGGAATCTCATTTTAAATTTATAAAATGTTGTATTTTATTTAATATACTTGTATTGCTCTTTTCATTGTTGTGATCTTTAACATGCTTATGTTGGTGTTATTTGCACTTCAGGGACACCGTAGTTTTACAGTTGTTTACCCATTACAGGAAACAAGCATTTTTCAGATTTTTCAACCATGTCTTGTTCTCCAGGTACATCTCAATCTATGTGCTATTCAGCTTCAACAGCCTTGCCTCTGCAACATCTCATCCCATCTGCACCTTCCATTTTTCTTGCGATGAATACTCTCCAGCTCGTACACCATCAGTTTTGGCA